>JAVTVJ010000072.1:0-2400000 GCA_034509425.1 Eopsaltria australis
TTGGCTTCCGTGATCGAGGTACTCTGCGCATGCTCAGCTTCTTGTTGTTTTATTACTCAGCAAATTCGTTACAAGTTTCTATTCCCGTAAAATACTGCTAATATAAACAAGGATTATATAGGTCAATTTCCAGCTGGGTTTCTGCAAGATAGTGTTGGCACCAGCAAAGATTAGGCAACATTAATCATACGATAAAGTTATTTACACTTAGGGAGCTTATCAGCTTGTTTCCTGCAGGACAAGTTCCAGCTTTTCTCCTGTAAGATAGTGCTGGCACCAGCAAAGGTTTATTTATACTTAGGGATTTTGTCCTGTTTAATGAACAAATACTTCATTGATTACAATTCCCCCCTTTCTTTTATGGAACTTTCTTTGATTTGTTCATTAAACCTTTTCAGTTCTAGCTGACACCACTTCATGCCTTCGTCTTCTGGTTCATTTTCTATTTGTTCATATTTGGCCCTTAGTAGCATAAGATGTGCGGCTTCTAAGCGGCCTTTCACAATTGCTATCAGGCGGTTAAAAATACAAGGTCCAAAAGTTAGTCCTAAAATGACTAAAATTAAGGGTCCCGCTAGAGTGGATAGTAACGTCGTGAGCCATGGGGAATGATTAAACCAAGTTTGATACCAGCTCTGTTGGGATTCTCTTTCCCGTTTTCTCTGGTCTAGTTGTTTCCGGAGTTCTGCCATGGTGTCTACTGCTACCCCTGTTGAATCTACATAAGTGCAGCATTGTTCCTTTAAAGCTACACATAGTCCTCCCTGCTGTAGAAGAAGTAAGTCGAGCCCCCTTCTGTTTTGTAACACCACTTCTGATAGAGATCTGACTGAGTTGGTTAACGCGTCTATGGCTTTTTCTATTTTCTCTAAGTCTTCATCTACAGATTGCCTCAAAGTTTTTAACTCAGATCCTTGGGATGCTAAAGCGGCTACTCCTGTTCCCACTCCCGTTCCTCCTATAGTCAATAAGAGGGCCACAGTTAATGCGGTAAAGGGTTGTCTCTTTACCAAGTGATGTTCGACTGTGGTTTGTTCCAGCACATACTCCTTTGGATGGTATATGATACGGGGTACTATTATCACTTGCACACAGTATTCGTGAGTCTGATTAAAAGCTGTTGTTAACAAACAGGGTGTAATTCCTAAATTTGAGCAAAGCCATTTAGCATTAGCTGCTGGTAGGAGCCAGTCAGCTCTTTTTCCGGGTTTGTTTAGCTCTATGGTTTTATTACAGAGATGTTTATGTTTGCCTGAAACATTTCCCACACAGGTTCCTTGTCTATTTATTTGGGTTAGGGTGATTCCTGGGGTATTTCCTTTGCTTTGTTTCCATAAGCACTCCCTTGGATTACTTCCATTTACTCTTCTTACTTTGTCTATTGTTCCAATGGCTTCATAAAAGGGAGGTCTTATATCATAACACAGCCAGCACTCTTTAGTCAGCTCAGGGTGGGTCTTGTTTAATGCTTTAAAGCTAGCCTGCAGTATTTTCTGTAAAATTTCTCCTTCATAAGGGGTAGTTTTGAGACCTATGGATGTATTGCTAGGCCCCTTTGGTTTGCTTGTGTTGGTTTCCAATATATTCTCATCGATTACAGAGTTAGGCCCTATTGGTGATGGGTCATGTGGCACTAGCTCCTTTTTAATTTGTATTAAATTGCCTCTATCAGCCCCTGGTTCCCAATGTCGTATACCCCACATTTTCCCCACCAACCATTCAGGATCATCAGGCTTGGTGACATTTAAGTGTATGTGTAGACATGTGCCTAGATAGGAAACTCCACCAGATGGACTTAGCCAATGTTTTTCGCATCCATAGGGTCCGAAATTGACCTTCAAGTATTCATCTGGTCCTCCCCCTGGCGACCAATCGGAGGCTATGGTTTCACATCCCCAATAGGCACAGTAATAATGTCCTGGGCTATTACAATAGGTTCTACCCCTATTAGAGGCTGGGCACATATAGAACCCGGTCATGTTCATCACGTGTCCGCAGTGGCCGATGTTTGTCATATTACATAGGCCAGCTATAAAGTTAGGGGCTCCGTTAACGACAATCGTTTGCAGGATGGTGTTGTCATCCATCCGACGGAGGGTCCAATTAAAAGGTTGGTGTGGATGTGAGTGTGTATATGGGGTGTGGCAGAGCAGTAACACCAATGTAGTATATATATGAGAAATAAGGTTTCCCCTGTTGTCATGAGGGGTTATTTTAGAATGGCTTTCCTTACCTGAGTGGAGGCTACCAATTTGGTTCTTTTCTGGCCAGGATGTTTTACTCCCATTCAAGGGGCATTTCGGCATCCATGATATTTTGGTCCCACTCGGGCCTCCTCCTGTGCGTTCCTCTGTCCCTCTGCCTCGCCCGTCGACTCGGTTGCGTCGAGCCACGGGGTGTACCATCTTCTCGGCAGCAAGGACGGTGGTTTCCTGAGGAGTGTTTTCGTTCTGGCCCCCTCTTTCTGGACCGTTGTATATAGGTATGCCAATTGCTGCCCTTGATATCTAGTGCGTGGCAATTTATTTCTTTTATGTGTTGTCGACACAGCCCAGTTATAATGTCTGCCACAAATGGAGTGGGTTCGTTTAAATGATAGCAATATAATTCTGGTTTAATACCCCGGACAAATATTTCCCACCATTCTTCTGACTCTTTCTCAATTTCCCCTTTAATTACCTTATTGGCCAGTACCCAATCAGTCAGATCTCTTTGAAGAGTCTGGCATAAGGAGCAGACTCCTAAAGGGGGTAGCCCCCACGGCAGTGGGTCCACCACTCTTCTTTACAAACTTTACAAATATAACATACAAATGGGTAACAGTTTCCTTGGCAAATTCTATCAGTACAAACAATATGAACACAGTCTCTGAGTATTTTTCCTTCTTTTGTAAAATGCTGTTTTGGAAGGTATTTTACTTGAAATGTCATCTGATTTTTACTCTCGAGTTGTTCGGGAGATCTTTAGCTTTAAGTCCCCTGGTTGGCTAACCACGGTCCACTCTTTTGGAGGACTAACTGGTCCTTTGATACGGCTTGCGTGAGTCCAACCTCGCTCAGCCGTACGTACTGCCGTGTGCGTTGTCAGTAGGGTGAGGTAAGGTCCTTCCCACCGGGGTTGCAGGGGGGATTCTTTCCAGGTTTTGATGAGGACCCAGTCTCCCGGCTTTACCTGATGCAAAGTAATGTCGAGTGGGGGCCTTTGGGTTATTAGTCCTTTATCCCAAAGTGTTTGTTTATGTTTCATTAACTGTGTAATATATATGTTAATAGTAGCATCGGAAAAATTTGGGTGATCTTCAGGTAATCCCATATCATAGGGCATTCCATATAACATTTCAAAAGGGGATACTCCAATATCTGTTCTAGGTTGTGTTCGGATGTTTAACAGAGCAAGAGGTAAACATTTAACCCATGAGAGTTTTGTTTCAATGACTAATTTAGCTAGATGTTTCTTTAATTCACCATTCATTCGTTCTACTCTCCCTGAGCTCTGCGGGTGCCATGGGGTATGTTGTTCCCACCTGATTCCTAATGCTTTTGCTAGGTTTTGTATGACCCGTGATGTAAAATGTGGTCCTTGGTCTGAGTCTATAGCCTCAGTTACCCCATACCTAGGGATTGTGTGTTCTAATAAAACTTTTATCACAGCCTGGGCTGTGGCTCTGGCAGTTGGAAATGCCTCTACATAATGTGTCAAATGGTCTACAATAACAAGCACATATTTATACCTCTCTGATTTTGGAAATTCAGTAAAATCAATTTGGACTCTGGAAAATGGCCTGAGTGCGGAGGGTCTCCCTCCTTGTGGCAGCTTTCGCTGGGCAACTCGGTTTACCTTCAGGCATGTCGGACACCCCTGTGTTATTTGCTTTGCTAAATCATGCAGCCCTATACACATATATTTCGTGGCGAAGTGATCTACTAAAGCTTGACTACCCCAATGAGTTTTTTGATGTATGTGTGTTAGCACTCGGGAGGCCATCGATTTTGGTAGTAGTTCCCTCCCGTCGGGTAGCCGCCATTTCCCCTCATTGTCTTTTGTTATTCCCATCCCCTGTATTTTCTGTTTTTCTTTTGGTGTAAAAATAAGTTGTTCAGTTTCTTCTTCTTTTTGTACGGTGGAGCTTAAAATGTTGTAACACTCCCCATGATGGTAGCAGTAATTTATTCCCGGGGTATCACAGGCGCACTGTATTGCCTCCTCTCCCCAGTTTTTCCAGCAAGCATAGCAAGGGAATTCCTTTAAATTGTTTCCACATGAATGGCATTTTTTTCTAGATGCCCATGGGTCATCTACAGCTCTTAGATGCAAAGCCAGCAGGGCAGCTCTCTTTGCCTCTTGGTCAGCCGAATTATTCCCTCTTGTTTTATAATCTATTCCCCTTTGGTGACCTCTAATATGTACTACCGCAATTCTTTTGGGTTGTCTTATTGCAGCTAGTACCTCCTGGATTAATTCTTGATGTATTAAATCCTTCCCCTGTGAATTTCTCAATCCCCTTTCTTCCCAAATTTTCCCAAATGTGTGTACAACCCCATACCCATATTTAGAGTCTGTGTAAATAGTCCCCTCCCTTCCCCGCAGTCTTTTTAGGGCTTGTAAGATTGCATATAACTCACAGGCTTGAGCTGACCAAGAGCTATTCAAGGGCCCCGATTCTATTACTTTTAATGATTTTCCATCCACAAGAGCATACCCTGATTTCCTTTTCCCATCTACTACTTTAGATGATCCGTCTACAAAGATTCTTTCTCCTTCTTCTAATTCTTCTTCCTCTAAATCTGGTCTAATTTTCGTCTGCTCTTCAATAGTGTTTAAGCAATCATGTGCAAGCTCGGTATGCTCAGGTTTCCCATATAAGAACTGTGCGGGGTTTTGAAGAGAGGTGGTTTCTAAAGTTAAATTGGGGGCTTCTAGCAGAATTCCTTCATACTTTAGGAGTCGGGAATCAGAAATCCACTTTTCTGCTTTCTGTTGAAGAACAGTTCTGATGTTATGTGGTGTGAATACTTTTAAATTGCCATTAAATGTTATTTTTCGGGCCTCCTCTACCAGAAGGGCACATCCCACTATTGCCTGTAAGCAAGTGGGCCATCCTTGGCTTACTGGATCTAATAATTTTGATAAGTATCCTATAGGTTTCTTTTTCCCTGCCCAATCTTGTGTTAGTACCCCATAAACCGTGCCATTTTCAATATTTATAAACAAGTAAAAAGGTCTTTTTAAATCTGGGAGGCTTAGTACAGGGGCATTGGCTAAGTCCTCTTTAATTCGACATAGCTCCTCTTGATCTTGATTACTCCACTTTACTAGCCCATCTGTGGATAATTTGGCATACAGAAATTTTACTTTGCTACTATAATTCTCAATCCACTGCCTACAATAACCTAAAAGTCCCAATATCTGTCTAATCTGTTTCTTGTTTTTAGGCGGTGGGAGAGACAGTATTCCTTTTACCCGTTCAGGATCTATTCTTTTTTCTCCTTTCCTAATGTAATGACCAAGGTATCTTACTTCTTCCTCTACGAATTGGAGCTTTGATTTGGATACTTTTAGCCCTTTTAACCCCAAGAAATTTAAAAGCTTAATACTCTCAGTTCGGACAGCTTCTTCCTTTTCGCCGGCTACCAGTAAGTCGTCCACATACTGAATTAAAGTGGTGCCCGGCGTTGGCTGATATTCCTGTAGTAATTGATCTAGTGCCTGCCCAAATAAATTGGGACTTTCCGTGTAGCCCTGAGGAAGGACGGCCCACCTAAGTTGTTGTTTTCGATTTGTATCTGGGTCTTCCCACTCAAATGCAAAGTAATCACGGCATGACTCATCTAAAGGACAGGCCCAGAAAGCATCTTTTAAATCAATTACACTATACCACAAATTCTCCGGGCCCAATTTGCTCAATAAGGTGTAGGGATTGGCTACCACAGGAAACCGAGGGATTGTCCTTTTATTTATTTCCCTCAAATCGTGCACTAATCGATATGTTCCATTTGGTTTCTTCACAGCTAAAATAGGGGTATTAAAGGGTGACATGCATGGTTCTAACAACCCTTGGGCAATTAGTCTCTCTACTTCCGGCTTTAATCCTCTTCTACTCTCCAGTGATAGGGGATATTGTTTCAATTTTATCGGGATTTCAGGATTTTTAATATTTACTGTGAAGGGGGGTATTTTTAGTTGCCCCATGCTTTCGGGGGTATACCAAACTTCAGGGTTTATCATTTGTTCATCCTCTACTGTAAGGGGGCAAAGTCTAATTTGGATTTCATTGTCTCTCACTTCTAAATTTATGCCCAACTCTGTGATTAAATCTCGCCCTAAAAGATTATACTCTGCTTCTGGCACTATTAAGAAATCCCCCACCCCTACTTTTGTGTCTGTTTCTACCATAATTCCTTTGGCTATTCCTACTTTAAATGGCTCCCCCTTAGCTCCAATTACAGATGCAGTGCCTTTTGATAACTTACACCCAGAGGGAAGTCTTTGCATAGTAGACCTTTCTGCTCCTGAGTCCACTAAAAATTCCAACTCCTCGGATAGGGGACCCACTTTCAATTTTATCAAGGGCTCTCGATGTTTATGTGTCCCCAGAAGGTAGAGCCCCTGACCCCTCTAGTCCTCCTCGAACATCTTTTCATCTTTCATCCTTTTTCTACATACCCTTTTCAGGTGTCCCTTTTTTCCACAGTAAAAACAGCTCCGTTGTTCCCCCTTATTTTCACCTACTCGATCCATCCCGTCTCCCAGGGTCATCTTCTGAGGAGGACGCCTGTCCCTCCGGTCTAATTCCCTGCTTTCACGTACTGCTGCCACCATCATTCTTACTTGCTTTTTATGAGTCTCATCTTCTCTCCTGACGTATACTTTCTGCGCCTCCCGGAGTAACTCATCCAGCCCCCGATCTTGCCAGTTTTCCATTTTTTCTAACTTTCTCCTAATATCCTCCCAGGATTTAGCTACAAACTGAGTTTTCAATAAGGTCTGTCCCAGGAGGGTGTCTGGATCTAGGCCAGAGTACAACTGCAAGTTTTTCCTTAATCTTTCTAACCATTCTGTGGGAGTCTCTTCTTTCTTTTGTCTTTCATTAAATGCTTTATTGATGTTTTGGCCTCTCGGGACCGCTTCTCTAATCCCTTGTATTACAATGGTACGCAGGTCCTGCATGTGTACCCTATGCTGGTCATTCTGATGGTCCCATTGGGGTCTTTGTAAGGGCCATTTGATATCTGCTAGGGGTCCTTGGGCATGCTGAGCATCCCAAATGCGCATTCCTGCGCGTCTGATCATATTTTTCTCTTCTGCAGTGAAGAGTATGTTTAGTATGGATTGTAGTTCATCCCAGGTGTATATATTGGGTCCCAAGAATTGGTCTACTTTCTCGGCAACCCCCAGGGGGTCCTCCAGTATGCTCCCCATTTCCTTTTTGAAGTCTCTGACGTCCCCGGAGTTAAGAGGAACGGAGACAAACCCCATTTGGGGATTAGGTCCCCCCATGGGCATTTCCCGCAAGGGAAACAAACTATGCTGCTGTTGCTGCCTCGCCCTCCCCCTTGTCACAGGTCCCTGGACTTGATCTCCTTGGTCCTGATCTACCTGATCTACTTCATGTCCAGGCAGGGGTGGTGCTGCTGGTGGTGGTGGTACATATGGTGGGGGTCCCGTGAGGAGATCTTCCTCCCGCTTGTGCTTTTGTGTTAGTTTCTCTGAGCTCGCTTCGGTGAGTTTAAATATACGAGCCTCAGTTTGTCCTGGGCGAGTTACCCAGACAGCTGCATAGTCGCTTTCTTCTTGGTTGTGGGGTGTTTTGGAATTAACCCAAATATTCAATTTTTGTTGTAACCAATCTTCATTTGAACCGAGTTTAGGCCACCAGATTGCGGGGCCTATTCTCTGCCCTCCCCAAACTTTTACACAATAATGTATCATTTTGGCTTTATCTTTATCCCTCGTATTGGGATAATAGTCCCACATTTCTAGCATGTATCCTAGTGGAGAGTCCCTAGATACCGTGGGGCGTTTCATGGGTGAAGGGGGCTTGCTCTTCCCCTGTCCCATCTTCCGGGGTGCCTTCAAACACACGGGGATTCACTCGCTTCCTCTGGTTCGTGGCCCACGTCCTCGCGGACTATAGGAACCGCACTACTATAGAGTCCGCACTCGCTTGGGAAATCCGGCTGCCGGTTCCCCTCTCACTCACACACAGTCCCCACGCGTTACACTCCGGGTATCCCAACCCCGCCCGAACGGGACCCTTTGCGCAATAGGCAAATACTCACGCGTCCTGCGTCTTCGTCCGGACTTTTGTGCACAAAATTTTTATGGAGTTGAACCGGTTCTTCCTGCCCTTATGCTCCGAATTTCGGATCGTCAGGTAGGAGAGGGTAGGAGTCAGAGAGAGTCAGGGCCACCTTACGGTGGGGCGCGCCTCCCCGAAACTTCAAACCCCACCAATTTCCCATCCGAGTCACGGCACCAAATTGTTATAGGTGAAAAGACCGAGCCAATAGGTCTATAAGTTCAATTATATAATTTATTGATTACAAGCAAGCAAAGCAAAAAGGGCAATTCAGCGCTGGGCGACAGGGGATCTCCGTCCCGCCGGCTGCCGCGCCATCTGAGCTTTTCGGAGTTCTTTTATGCTGGTTGGCTTCCGTGATCGAGGTACTCTGCGCATGCTCGGCTTGTTGGCTTCCGTGATCGAGGTACTCTGCGCATGCTCGGCTTCTTGTTGTTTTATTACTCAGCAAATTCGTTACAAGTTTCTATTCCTGTAAAATACTGCTAATATAAACAAGGATTATATAGGTCAATTTCCAGCTGGGTTCCTGCAAGATAGTGTTGGCGCCAGCAAAGATTAGGCAACATTAATCATACGATAAAGTTATTTACACTTAGGGAGCTTATCAGCTTGTTTCCTGCAGGACAAGTTCCAGCTTATCTCCTGTAAGATAGTGCTGGCACCAGCAAAGGTTTATTTATACTTAGGGATTTTGTCCTGTTTAATGAACAAATACTTCATTGATTACAATAAGACACACTGTTATTAAAGAAAGGGAATTAGAAAAATCAGAAGGAGTTTGTGTAAAATTTAATGACTCAAACTGCTGTTGGCAAATAGATGACAACTCAAAAGTAGTAAAACAGATAACAAAGGAAATAAGAAAGTAGCTCATCTACTGGTCCAAATGAGCAAAGGATGGGAATGAGGCATGTTTCTGTCTTTCCCTGGCAGAGCATGGGAAAAACGAATGCTGTTTCTCCTCTTCTGTGCCACAGCAACTCTCATCTTTATACCATGCACACACCTCGCTGAGTGCAGCTCATTCAGCAGCTGAACAAGGGCATGCAGGTGGCAGCCAGGCCTCCTGATCCAGAAATGACTACAAAAGGACACAGAATGGGATCACTGAGAATAATCCCAAAACCAAAGAAGGCCAAGGAACAAGAGATTGAGTCAATGGTAATTAAAAGTTTATAAAGAAAATTACTGAGAAAATCGGAAGAGGAGGGACTGAAAGGAGTAAGATGAAAGTGTCTTTACAAAAAGATGGTGTGAATCTGCTTGCAGATAGGGACAGGGACTTGTAGATTAGGAAACAACAGGAGAAAACATCAGTTTCAGAAAATGACACTAATTGACAAAGATTGCTGCTCACCCAAGGTCCACCTAAATTCCTGAACTTCCAGAAGAACAAACACTTACCAGAGCCATGAATATCGGATGTTATACAAAAGGGGGGTGCACATTAAGGGGGACACGCAGAAGGCGGATCGGGAAGTCTCGACCTTCCAAGTACCTCAGCCAGGGGACAAAGGGAGAGGGAGACGCGGCCGCCAAAATTCGGATAAAAAGGAGGCTGCGTTTTAGAGACGCCATGGGAAATGCCCCGTGGCCTCTCCCTTTGGTCACCAATCAAGTTCCTTTTACATGACTCCTCGCTCTCCTTTCGGGACACAAACCTCTGGCCACGCCAATCTTCCCGCACACTCCCGGGGACACGGCAGCCACCTCTGTGCCACCGACAGCAAGCGGGACGAGGCAGCGCTGCTCCGGCAGCGACTCCTGCCCAGGCAGCAGCGGCAAGGAGAGCGCGGGCAGCCGCTCCCGCAGCGGCCTCAGCCCAGCGGCAACACGGGCCGGACACGGCACAAGGAAGCCGCCAGAGCCCCCTGCCGCCCCCTGGGCCCGCAGCGAGCCCCGAGCCCCGGCAGAAGCGAGCGCGGCTCCCACCTGCGCTGCCGCCGCCTCCGAGCTCCGCCGATGCCGCCTCCCCGGGCCCCGGCCGCTGCCGCCGCTGCCGGGCCCGCACAGACGCTCCGCCCATGCCGCCTCTGCTGCGCCGGGGCCGCCACCGGGGCCGGCCTTGGCCCCGCTCTGCCCAATGCAAGCGCCACAAGCACGAGTGACATCGGCACAATCACACAATGGCAGCCAGGCCCGCGCTCTGCACACGCCACAGCCCCGCCCCGCGCTCTCTGTGCCCCCCGGGCTGGCTGAGGCCAAAGCCGGAGATGAGGAGCAGCCCTGGAACGGGCCCGGGCCCGAGCCGCGGTTCAGCTCCAAACACAAACAAACTTCTCCGCACCTCCCGCCGCGCCTTTGCCAGCCCTGCGTCTTCCGTGCCTCCGGCTCAGCGGGAAGCCCTGCAGCCTCACTTCTCCTACCCCTAATAGGAACATCAGAGCAGCGCTTGGATTTCCCCCAGAAAGGGAAAACTGCCCAAAAGCCCTGTGGATGAGTGGAGGAGGGGAGAGATTTCTGGCAGAAAACTCCAAAAATCGTTTTTTCCCAGCTTGGGAAGAACAAGCCAAACCAAATTGCGGTGGGACCCCACAGCAGTGCCTCTCTGCCGTCGCAGCTGAAGCCCTCGCTGGCTGCTCCAGGCTGGATGGGCAGACTGGGAGCACTGGGAAGGGGCCCCGGCTCGGGGCGCAGCCCCCGGGGCAGCCCCACGGCCCCCACGGCAGCTCCAAGGCTCCGCCAGCCGGGATGGAACGTGGCAGGGGGAGCAGGGCAAGGGACGGCCCTGCCGGCACCGAGGGAACACCAGGGACACCAGGGCCACTTCACAAGCATTTCATGCAAAAGATAAAATCATAAGGAAGACAAAAGCAGTAGCAACTCTGGCACCATAGCACAGGGCCACACAAGGATATGTCCCATTGCACTGGGGTGACGCTGGCCCGATGCCAGGCACCCCCCAAAGCCGCTCTCTCCCTGCCCTCCACAGCCGCACAGGGGAGAGAAAATCTAACCAAGGGTTTACGAGTTAAGGACCAGGAGAGATCCCTCATCAATCACCGTCACAGGTAAAACAGGCTCCAATTTGGAGATATGAATTGAATTTATTGCTAAGAAACTCAGAGCAAGATTAGGAGAAATAAAATAAATCCTTAAATACATCTTCCCCCACCCCTCCCTCCTTCCTCACAAACCTCCGGGAGGGGGACAAAGGCTGTGGGCGTGCAAAAGTTGAATAATCTCTAGGTAATAGGAAAAAACATTTAAAACTTTACAAAATAATCAAGGATAAAGATCCATTGAAAAAACCAAAAGGTGTAAAACCAAATAAGATAAAATAACATAAAATAACAACGAAAAAAGAAAATAATGGCAGAGACTTTTCCCCTGGGGCTTTGGGTTTCTTCTCTAAACTCTTAGCTGCATCTGAGTCAGAAACCACTGGGTTGCAGAGACTTTGCTGCTAAAGGGCTTCATAGTGCCAAAATTAAAGTGTCGAGTATCAAGGAATATTTTGAGGTTACAGAAGTCCCAGCGCCCTTCTCGGATTCCCTCGTTTGAAGCTGAAAGCGGAGCTCCACTTGTGCCTCTGCTTTGTAAGGATGAATGTCAAAATTGCCCGCAATGCCCGGTTCCCTCCCTCCTCTGCCCAGCGCTGCAGGGAGAGGGGATGGGAGTTACGGTCGGTTCGTGCCGCTGCTTCGGCGCCAGGGACGGGAATCGTTGCCCTGCTCCGGCGCGGGGTCCCTCGCATGGGGTCAGTCCTTGCCCTGTCCAGCGGGGGTCCCTCCCCAGCCGTGCGGTCACTCCTCGGCCCGGCCCTGAGGCGCGGGGCAGTGGCGGGGCAGCCGCGCTCCGGCCCCGTCAGCGGCACGGCCGCTTCGTGCCGGGCAGGAGCGGCAGAAGGAGCCGGGCGGCGGCGGGGGCTGAATCCCGTCCGCAGCAAGAAGAACAAGAAGGGGCCGGGGCCGCCTGCGGTGTCCGATCGCCGGCAGCAGCCGCGGGGAGGCCTCGGGGAGCGGCGGCGGGCGGGGCCCTGTTGGAGCCGCCCCGAGGGGTTTGTGCCGCCCCTGAAGGGTCCCTGAAGGAGCCGCTGCGCGGGACCGGCGAGGTGGGAACGACAGAAAATACAGAGAAGAGAATAAAATGCAATGAAAGAGCCGCACCAAGGACGTCTCCCCTGCCCGCATCTGCAGGAGCTGCCCCGAGGGACGGGCGGGAGGTGAATAAAATAAAGTACAGTGAATAGAGTAAAAGAAAATACAAAACTGCACCGGGAGTTTCGGAGAGCCCAGCGTCACTGAAGAGTCGCACCTCGGGATCGGCGGTGTCGGGTGGGGACACAGGGACAGCGTCGAGCAGCGTGGGAGGTGTGTATTATAAAAAAAAAAAAAAAGAGAATAGAATAAAATACAAGAAAAGAGCCTCACCAGGGATCTCCGCAGTCCCCCGTCACTGAAGAGCTGCACGGAGAGCGGCGAGAGGCGGCGGTGGTGAAAGAGCCGCACCGGAGGGGCGTGGGATGGGAGGTGGGAACAGAATAAACTCTAGAGAAGAGAATAAAAAATAACAAAAACCCCGCACCGGGAGTGGCCGCTGCCCGACACTAAAAGAGCCGCACCGAGGCACCGTCGGGGCAGCACCGAGGAGTCTCGGCCGCCCCGTGTCACGGAAGGAGCCGCAGCGAGGGACGGGCGGGGCGCGGCCCGGATCGAGCCCCTCCGGCTGCGCCACGAGGGGCGACCCCGCGGGACCGCGCCGGGGCCGAGCGGCGGCGGCAGCCGGAGCCGGGGAAGCGGCTTCGAGCGGCGGAGACGAGCGGGGTGCTCGCAGCCAGCTCCGCTCAGCCCTCAGGCACCGGGGCGGTTCCGGGGGTTGTTCCCACCCAGCTCCGCTCAGTCCTCACGCACCGCGCTGGGGCCGCCGCGCACTTTTCAACCCCGGCCGCCCCCATGGACCGGGCCCCGCGCGTCCCGCTGCTGCCGCTGTCTCGGCCCCCTGGAGCCCAAAAACCC
This sequence comes from Eopsaltria australis, assembly GCA_034509425.1. Taxonomy (NCBI): domain Eukaryota; kingdom Metazoa; phylum Chordata; class Aves; order Passeriformes; family Petroicidae; genus Eopsaltria; species Eopsaltria australis. The sequence goes on from JAVTVJ010000072.1 coordinate 13,261, forward strand.
CCGAAAATCGATCCCAGGCACTAAAAAACCTTTCGTGGGGAGCGAGGCCCGCGGGGGTTTCTTATGGACTCCCCTCCCCCTAGTCCCTCCGGGGCACCGCCGGGCAGTAGCGCAGCTCCCGGGGCTGTGCCCCGGCACCGGCTGCTGCCACAGGGCACGGGGCTGCCGCACTTGGGTATTAAACCCGACACATTTGGGGAGGGGGGACAGCCCCAGAAAGCAGGACTTTGCCCTCGGGAGCTTGGAGCTGCACGAGGGGCATAAAGGATCCCCTGCAGCCACCAATGCACCCAGCAGCGGCTCTGTCCCCCTAAGAACGGGGCTGTGTTTGGGACAGGTCGGATGGCTGGGATGGGTCTGCAATGAGACAGCCACGTGTTGGGATGAAGAGCTTGAGGCGATCCCGTTACTGAGGAGGTTTTGGGGCACCCTCCAATTCCGAGGGATGAGTTATTGGGAGAGAGGGATAAACCTGGCTCTGACATTGGAGCGGGGCCCCACAGGGAAGGACGTGGAAAGCCCGTATTAGGGAAGATCCTGAATCTTTCCCCAGTTTTGGGGAGTTATAAACGGCTTTGGGGGATTTCCCAGTCATTCTAGGGCACGGAGGTAACCCCTTTTTTGGGAGGATCCTGATACATTCCACCAGTTTGGGGGGCTCTAAAAGGCTCGTGGTGGACCCACTTTGGTGGGTTCTGATGCCGCCCGCCACACTTTGAACTGGTCCGGACTGGTGCTCCCAGTGCCACGCGGGGCGCGGCTCCCAGGGCACAGCGCGGCTGCTTTGGGGCTGGCGGCACCTGCCCGGCGCTGGGGATGGGGCGTGTGGGGGGAGCTGGGCCTGGACTGGTGCTACTGGTGGTGCTGGGAGCTCACCTGTCTGGGGGCCAGCGGGACTCGGGTGAACCTGGGCGTCTGAGGGGTGTGGTGGGGACGATGGGAAAATAATGAGAGAGGGCAAAAAAGGCAGGAAGAGAGCAGGAAATCGGAGCTGGAATTCCCAGAGTAGGAGTCCAGCCCAGGGGTCTCCAGCCGGACTCCCCCTCAGCAAGTGGCTCCCACAACCCCTCATTCTGCCCTCAAAATCATATGGGATCCCTCATCCATCTCTGCATTCCCTCCTTCAAGATCTGCAGGCTCCTGAGGTGAGACCAAAGGGCTCCAAGTCCCCAGCTAGAGTGACCACAACCCCCACATTTTTTTCTCCACACAACAATTTTCCTTCTTTCTCGCTTCTCGGATTCTCTCGCAATGGATGGCAGCAGCCAAGAGCCCAGCGCTGCCCCAGCCCGAGCGGCCCCAGCTCCATCGCTGCTCCTCCCGCGGGATCCGATGGGTTTCGGGGAGAGGGGGACCGGGGGTGGGCGCTGGACCTGGGGGGAGGAGGAGCAGGGATGGAGGAGGAAGAGGGATGAAGGAGGAGGGGGAGAACGGGCGGAAGCAGGAGAAGGAGGAAGTGGAAGGGAAGGGAGAGGAAGAGGAGGGATAGAGGAGGGGCGGGAGCGGAAGCAGGAACAGGAGGAGGAAGAGGAGGCCCCACGTGCATCCGTCGCTCTCTGTATCTGCAGCCCCCCCGCCTCGGGAGCACCGCCTCAACCCCGCATTCCGCAGGTGACCGGGGAGGGGGAGCTCGCCCCAAATATCTTGGGCGGTCCCTGGGAGGGTTTTTTGGGGGGTTCCCGCTGGCGGGTCCCGGCAGAGCCCCGGCCGTGGGCGAGGGATGCGGGGTCTCCCCCCGCATGAGGGTTGGTCTCCCTGGGTCAGGCTCGGGATCCACTTGGCGATCGCCCGGTGCCGGCGGGGTCTGAGGGGGACACCAGTTTTGGAGAACCCCCTGGAGAGCCGGGTAAGGGGGTAGCCCGAGAGCAAGGGATTGTGAAGAGCGGGAAGGGGCGATCCCGGAGCTGGAGGAGCCCTGGCAGGCTGAAGGGAGGGGGAGGATGGAGAGCGGGGGATCCAGGGACCCCTTGGACACCGAAGTGGGGAGCCCAGAAAGGGGGGACCCCTGGGCTTCCCGGGACCCCCGGTAGCCCAGAGAAGGCAGGAACCCCGGATAGGGGGGACCCCAAAACACTCAGGCCCCCCAGAAGCCCAGAGAGAAGGAAGGACCAGGAGCCCAAAGTGGAGAAACCAGAGAGGGGGTGTTGCCTTTTCCCCCAGCCTGGAAAAGAAACTCGAGATCATTTTAGCAAGGAGGTAATATAAAAGGGGATCTTTATTTTGAAGGTCTTCAGGAGCAGTTATGGAAAGGTGTCCATAAAAGCCCAGCCCCTCCACGGGTGAGTACATATTTATAGCTTTTAGAAAATTAGCATAATTGATTAAAAACACCAATAAGGAGAACAAGTGGTGATTCAATTCCCCCTCAGGTCAAGCCCCTTCTGTGGAGCCCCCCTCTCAGCACCGGATGTACTTTTTAATGAAAATGTACCTCAGAGTTGTTCTCTGCCTTGGTTCCCAGGAAGAACCGAGATAGGACAGGGCCTTGCACCCCCCTGGGGCTTGGAGCTCTGGAATTTGTTTTGGCTTTCTGCTTAGGGAAAGGCTATGGAAAGGTACTGGAAAAACTAGCTATTAATATAGTAGGCTACAGGGCTACAAATATATGTGCAGAGAGTACAGAGAACATATAAAAGAAAAAAGGCAGAAACCAAACGGCATCAGGGGAACTCTGGGGAGTTTTTTTTTTCCACTGAATCTTGGAGCTTTTGGTTTGAATGTGGATCTATTGGGCAGAATCTTTATTTTTTGGGGGCTGCAGGAGGGGGAGAGGTGAATCTTGTTCTTTCTGAGGTTTATTCAGCTAGATGTTGGTGATTTGGTTTTTGTTGGAGGCCGAATCTTGATATTTTGGAGGGGTCTTTGCCTGAGTATCAAAGTTTTGGGTCTCTTGGGGCTGTGTCTTGGTATTTGAGGGGGTTTTTCTGCTGGATCTTAAGTCTTGGAGGTTTTATTGGACACAAGATACCTGGTGACTTCTGGAGATGGAGTTGGGCAGGAGGAGCCCCCAACCCAACATGCTCACCTTTTGTTTTCCCCCCAAAGCAGGATTTATCAGTCACAAGCCTTGGCTGGATGGAGGAGGAGGCTTTGAGGAAGAACCTTGCAGAAGAGGCCGTTTTGAGCGGCTCCAGGGCACAGGAACCCAATGGGGAGGAGGAAAAGCCCCAGAGATCCCGCACGAGGAGGGGCTGCAAACCCAGCCCAGGGAGCTGCAAGGAGAAAAGACCCTCCCTGTGCCAGGAAGGCGGTCGGAGATGCAGGCAGAGCTCAGAGCTGGGGGCGAAGGGAGGTGGGGAGAAGCCCCACAAGTGCTTGGAATGTGGGAAGGTCTTCAACTACAGGTCTGACCTGATCCGGCACCAGATGATCCACACTGGAGAACGGCCCTATGAGTGTGGGGAATGTGGGAAGAGCTTCAGAGACAGCTCTGACCTGATGCAGCACCTGAGAATCCACACTGGGGAAAAGCCCTACGAGTGCTTGGAATGTGGGAAGAGCTTCAGCAAGAGCTCCAGCCTGATCGTGCACCAGGTGATCCACACTGGGGAACAGCCCCATGAGTGTGGGGAATGTGGGAAGAGCTTCCAGTTTAGCTCCAGCCTGAGGAGACATCAGCTCATCCACACTGGGGAGAGGCCCTACGAGTGTCCCGAGTGTGGGAAGAGGTTTCAGACCAGCGCCAATCTCCTCTTGCATCAGCGGATTCACACAGAGGAGAGGCCCTTCCGCTGCCCTGACTGCGGGAAGGGCTTCAAACAAAACTCCCACCTCGTTGTGCACCGGCGCATCCACACTGGGGAGAGGCCCTACGAGTGTCCCCAGTGTGGGAAGAGATTCTCCAGGAGCTCAACCTTGATCCAACACCAACAGAGGCACCAGTAAGGGAAGCCCTGTGAGTGCCCCGAGTGTGGAAAGAGCTTTGTGTGCTGCTCCAGCTCCATCCCCCATGGGAGGATCTGCGTTGGATGATCCCCAGTGACCCCGCTGGCTGCCCTGTCCCTGGGATTGTTCTTGGAAGGTTCTGACTCCCCAAGCAGCCTGCTACATGTCGCCCTGCAATATGCACATACACCCGAGGTTTTTTTTTTTTATTAGTAAAACCAACCAATATTCTTAATTCTGTTAAGTTGTTCTTCTTTTTCTCTAAGTTCAGGAATTTAACACGGCCTTGGCTGAGCAGCAGTCGATTAGTGTCAATTAGTACCATTTTCTAGAAGTGATAGTTTCTTTCGTTGCTTCCTATCCCACAAGTCTCTGGCCCTGTCTAAAGCAGATTCCCATGGTTTGTTTGTAAAGTCACATTCATCTCATTCCTCTCACCCAGCACTGCTGGAGCCCCTCCCCTGCTGGCGCTCGCAGGTGCCACCAAATGCATGTCCAGGCTGGAATCTCCCTGCCCACAGCCTCCAGCACCCGCCCTGTCCTGGGCTGGGCCTGGGCTGGTGGCAGCGAGCCCGACAGAAACCCACACCTGCAGGGCCACCAGCGCTGGGGGCTTAGAACCAGGCAAGGGACGCTTTGGTTTGCAGTGGTGGAAGGGCTGGGGCTCCTCCCCTGCCCCTCTTTGACTCAGATTAGGATTCAATTATTTGGCCGCTGTGGGAGGGGATATAGGTGAGGTTTTCCTCCAGCACTGGGCAGGTTTTTCCCTTGCATGGAGCGCTTGGGCCTTGCCCAGGCCCCTTGTGCCCTCCTGCAGAACCGGTGGCATTTTCCAGCACACCCAGTTTGTAACCAAGAGTCGGGTGCAGCCGAGAAGGCTCCGGCGCCTCCTTCCAGGCTGACTCTGCAGATGCTGAGGCTGCTCTGGGCTGTGCCAGGGCTCTGCTGGGGCTCAGCTCTGGGCAAGGCTGGGCCCCCTCTCCCCTTGCATTGCTCTAAGCAGCTGAGTCACAGGGGGAGAGGGAAGGGACACTCAAGGGAGTTGAGCTTTAACAGACTTTTTATTCAAAAAAAGCGACCATAAGAAACAGGGTGTCCTAATTCCCATAACCAACTAGCAGTGCTAACTATCATAACTAACTAGTTATCCCAACTACCATAACTAATTAGTTATCCTAACTACCATAACTAACAGTCTGTCCTGACTACTGTAACAAAAAGCTCTCCTCAAGTTCTTCATCTCCTCCGCTGCTCCCTCAGTTGCTTGGCTGCAGCGATCAGAGGGGTCAGGCTGGAGAGAAGCTCAGCTGATGATAAAAATGGGTGCTGCCCAAAGGATAAAAAAGAAAGAAATGAATCGTTCCTTCCCAGACTTGAGTTCCCCACAGGCTTTGTGGCAACAGGACAAAGGGGAATGGTTGGAAACTCAGGAGAGGGAAGCAGGCTTAGATCAGATCTGAGGAAGAATTTTTTCACCAGGAGAGTGGGGAAACACTGAGAGAGGGTGTCCAGAGAGGTGGGAGGTGCCTCCTCCCTGGAAACATCCAAGCTCAGCTCAGGCAGGGCTCTGAGCCACCTGATCTGCTTGAAGATGTCCCTGCTCGCTGAGGGCACCTGGTGCAGATGGCCTCGAAAGGACCCTGCCAAGCCAAAGCAGGCGAGGATTCTGCTCGCTTTGCACGTGAGAAGCAGCGAGACTGGAGATGATGGGAGGGGGCCCCACAAGAAAACCCCTCCCTGGTGCTGCTGTTTCCCCTGCAGCCGCTTTGCACTCACCTGCAGCAGCTCCTGGCCCGAGCAGCGCCGCTCCTCGTGCGGCTCCAGGCTGCACTCGAGGAAGTCCCGCAGCAGAGCCGACAGGCGCCGGGGCTCCTGCAGCTGCGGGGTCCCGTTCTGCCGGATCAGAGCGCGAGCCCGCAGGAGAAGCAAACACAGCGCTCTGCCAGCTTCCTTCACACCCACGAGTGCTCACAGCGACCCCGGGTTCTCAGCCCCTGCTCCAGGGGCAGTTTCCTCCCTGGCAGAGATGCTGCTCACAGCTCATTTTTCTATGCCAGCCAAAACAAGCATACCCTGATGCAGCCACAGTCATTGCAACACCCAAATGATCTTGCCCTGAGAGCCAATTCCATGGGCTGACTTTGTCAGTAGGAACCTCCATCAGAAATAGCCCATTTTGCTTCTCCAAATACAGACACACCTCTACAGGCCATTTTCAGGGGTCAGTGTGGTCTTCCTGAGTTATTTCAAAGGATTCTACATCAAATGCATCTCTGCAGTGCCACTGACACTCAAGGAAATGCATTCCTGATGTCCCATCCCAGAAATGCCAGGCAAGGAACAGGAGGTTTGGGCTGCTGAAAGCTCAGGCTTGGGGTCACGGAGAAAGTAACTTGGACTGGGAAAGAAATATGTGAGACTGTGGGGATGTTAAACAATCATCTTCATGTTTTAGACAAGTTTCCCAGTGAGAAGAGTCAGGAGGGAGTTCATCTCACAAAACCTCTTTTAGAAACTCCTTCAGAAAACTTGTTGGGTTTGGGTGTGGGTTTTGGGGTTGGTTTGGGGTTTATTTGCAAGAGAACATTAGAGCTGATGCACTTGATCCGTGTTTTCAGCTCATCCTCACAGACGGAAGGGCTGCAACAACTTAAAACCCAAAGCAAACTCTGGAGACTGCAGAACCTTGGTCTGTGTTCAGGCTCGAGTCCTCTGGGAATTCCCTTCCCAATGTGCAGAAAGCTCCAGCTGCTCCTCCCCGGGCAGGGTCACTCTGTGCTCACAGGCCTCTGCCAGCTCTGGAGAATTTGCCTCTTACCATGGCCCCCGTTTGCTTGGAGTAAGGAGGTTCTCCTTCCACCATCTCCATGGTCACAATGGCAAAGGACCAGATGTCCACCTTGGGGCCATAAGGAGAACTGGTGACAACTTCTGGGGCCATGCAGTGAGCAGTACCCACCATGGAGCTGGGTTGCTCCTGCTCAGGGCTGAGCTGATCGCAGAGGCGAAAATCAGCTGGGGACAGAAACAAACACTGTCAAAGGCAGCTGGAATGAGGAAAGCAAGCACAAAGATTGCCCACTCTCAGTCTGAGGATTCAGCAGCACTGAATCCAGCTGGGCAAGTCCTCAGGGCTGTAGCCAAGGGAAGGTGGAAGTGGAGCCTTAAAGAAAGCCTCAGCTTTCATGCAGTGGCTTTTGCTGATTCGCTTGAAGCTTCAGATTCCAACTCGCCCCTCTGGTAGGGACATCCCCAGAGCAAAGGCACTGCTGCCACCTTGCTCCTCTGCTGAGCTCTCTGCACGGGGCAGCCGCTCTCAGCTGGCAGCAGGGGCCGGGCAGGGCCACCAGCAGCACTTGTGGGGCTCTGGCCGTCACTGGGGAGCAGCCCCACAGCCGCAGCCCGGGAGCGCCGTGCCTGCCCAGGAACACCCACCCAGCTTGACAGAGCCCTGCATTCCCAGGAGGATGTTGGAGCTCTTCAGATCCCTGTGGATCACCCGCTTGGAGTGGAGGAAATCCAGGGCCTGCAGACACTGAGAGAGAACAAGAAACACGAGGGTAGAAGTCAGTGGCTGGAATATCTCACACAAGAAAGGAGAGTTTGGGATTCTGCCAGCAGCAGCTTTGCTGTGCCAGGCCAAGAGTGCAGGGCAGACAAGCTCCAGGCAAATGGTTCAAGGCAAAGCTGAGAACACCAAATCAAATCAAAAGCAGACAGAGAGTTCCACAACAGCAGGGAAGACGACAAGGACAGAGTAGAAGTGCAGTGATGCTGGCAGGCCGTTCACTTCAGAGGCTCTTTGTGCTGCAGCTCATCAAAACAACCCAGGAACAAAGCTGTGAGCATGAAGCCACTCCTGTTCTCACGGCCTGCTTGGAAGGAGCAGCGTGTACCAGCCATGGGAAGCACAAGCAGAATCCCTCCCCTCCTGACTGACAGCTGCCATCTCTCCTTCAGCCATGCGTGTCTGCAAAGTTCCTCCATCCATGTATTCCATCACCAGCCAGAGATCTCCATCTACAAGGAAGCTGGAAGAGGAAAACAATGGCATGGAGATGAATGTGCACGGCTCAATTCGGCCCTGGAAAAGCCTTGAGTGGAGTTTGGTTTGCAGGTCACTTGTAAATGAGGCCAGGGTCAGATGGAGAGACATTCCTGCCAGGCTGCACAGTCCTTGGGATCTGCACAGTGTGAAGGAGAAGGAGACACTTGTGAAAAAGGAGAGGCCTTAGATGGCAAGCAAGTGCAAAATGCAGTTTAGCAAGAGCCCAGATCAATGTGGAAGCACAGCACAGCCCCAGCTGGTTCAGCATCTGAACTCACCATTGCCTCCAGAACGAGGCAGCACAACTGCCAGAGTTATCCAGGGGAGGAGGCCGTGCAGCACTTGGCACAAAAGTGGCCAAGTGTTTGGGAAACCTTGCAGAAAGTCCCTTCAGAAACTGGCAGGGCCATTGAAAAATGGGCAAATGAGGCGTTTCTGGAAACAAGAACCTGCTCTTCGTGGCATCTGCAGCAATGGAAAAGAGTTGGGGAGAAGGAGCCACAGGAAATAATTTCTGCCATGGTTTATCAGCACTTGGCATAAGACACAGAAAACAGGGTCAGCCTGAAGGAAAAACCAAAGCAAAGCAACAAAAGCACATGGAGGGAGGGAGGGAACTGCCAGGATGTTGTTTTGGGAAGATGTGGCCGGGTCAGGCTTTTTCCAACCAGGCTGCAGGCTACGGATGGCAGGAAAGATGAACGCAGGGCCCGTGCAGGGATAAGAGCTGAAGCACTCACCTGTCCAAGGAACTGACAATGTTGGGGCTCTTCAAGTCCTTCAGGACCAGGACTTCATTCACAGCTTGTTGCCTGTTCTGCCCCCTGAGACTCATTTTCTTTATGGCCACCTGAAGGGACATTGCAGAGCTTTAGCTGGAGGAGTCTGTGGCAGGAGGCCACAGCAACCACAGAGCGAGTCTTTGTGGAGGGACGGAGCCGGGCTGGGCCAAAGTGCCCTGGGATGGGACACCAGAGCTCAGCAAGTGCCATTCCCACAGCCCATTGCTCTGCTGGCTGGGGGCCGCCCACAGGACACGTGGCCAGAGACATTTGGCCTTGGAAGCCCGCAGAAATGGTCCCTCAGCTGTCAGCCTCAAAGCTCCAACAACATTCTCTGCACCTACAGCCTTCTCTAATGGCCTTTGTTTATCACCATTAATATTATTATTATTATTGGTAGTAGTAGTAACAGTATGAAAACCCATTTTGGAAGCAGGAGTTAATTCAGGTTCTGTGAAAACAGACCTGGGAGCCCTTTTGCAATTCTATGGGGTTTGGCCATGATTTCAAATGCAGTTGCTGTGTTTGGGGTTGCATAACAAAGCAAAGGCGCTCGTCCATGACTCAGATGATCCCTGTCCCAGGCTGGCACTGACACCAGACCCAAACACAGCTGCAGGGTTTAGGAGAGAGCTTTGCTCTGCACATCGATCTTCTCATTCCTCTCCCTCTCTCCCTCTGGGAACAGCTGCAGTGGGAACTGAAACCCCAAAGTGATCCCAAGCAGGATCTCTCCTTAATGAGGCCTTGAGGTGTCTATTGAAGATGAACCTCAGGATGGAAAAACTGCTAACTGCCCGAGGCTGGGATGGAGATAAATGAGGCCTCAGTCTCCCCCAGCTGCTGCATTCCCGTTTTCAGACATGAAGAGCAAGGCAGCGTGTCCTGCTCTGGCAGACACCACTGCCCTCCTTGCACTCCTCTGGGCACTTGAGAAGGACCAAGTGTGTCCCAGCTGTGCTCTGCAGGCTGACACTGCCGTGCCTTCAGAGGAACAGCCTGTGCAGGAAAGCTCTGCTGGCCCCCCAGAGCTCCAGGCACAGCTCCCAGCAGAGGGGAGAGCCCTGGAGAGCTGCCAGACGTGCCGGGCGTGTTGGCACTGACCTCTCCTCCAGTGGCCCTGGCGAGTCCTTTAGAAACGGCTCCAAAAGCCCTGGAGACAAAAGAGCAGAGAAGAAAGAAGCAGCGCTTGAGGCCCTGGCAGTGCAAGCCAGCCCAGACAGGAGATCTCTGCTGCCTGCAGCGCTCACAAAACACCCGGGTGCATCCACCCTTCCAACAGCAGCGCAGCAGCCACCAGCCCTCTGCCACGCAAGGTGTGCAAGAGGAAACTGAGACCCAAGACGAGGGAAAAGGGCTGGAGCAAATCCCAAATGTCCACGCTGAGTTCCTTTAGTTCAGAACCTGGGGTGGGGGGTGGGCGTCTAAAGAACTGGAAAAGAATGCATTTCATCCTTTTGCATTTCCTGCCTAAGAGCTGCAGGATCCTCAAGGGCCCTGCCATCAGGCAGGTGATGCATTTTGCCCTCGAGGGCAGCAGCTCTGTGTCTGTTACTGAATGTATGGGCTCTGCTGCCTGTGCTGAAAAGAGCCCTTATTAGTTCATCTCTGGTTTCTGTTTCTGAACCATTCTGTTGATAATCCTGAGCGGTGGATATTTTTTGAATCAAAATATCTGAAAGAAATCTTCTTGAGAACTGTCTTCTGACAGTCACCAGAGGGTGAGTTGCTCTTTTGGGCAATCCAATTGCAGGGGCAGAAGATCTTCCAGGTGCTGCTCCTTGCTGCAGGCAGGACCCTGCCAGCCTCAGGGGCCTTTGACGGTGCCTTCTGACCACAGGGATCAATTGTGATCAGGACTGGGAGACAGCAGGATGGTACCGCAGTGTCTGAAGGTGTTTGGGGCTCTCCTGACTTCTCACTTGATGCTGCACCAGCCAAATCCCCGGGCCCTGCCTGTGCAGAAGTAACAGCCGTGCACTCACCCTTGGCCAATCTGCTCCAGTTCCAGGTATTTCTGGGCAGGCTCCCCCACGCTCATGGCGCTCCCTGAAAGAAACCACGTGGAAGACGCTCCCTCCCAGATGGAGACCCCGCCTTGCAGCAGAGCCCAAACGCAGCCCCGGTCCCACACTGAGTGACATCCACCGTCCTCCTCCCATGCCAGGAGATGTCCCCTGTCCTCATCCCATGCCGTGGGAGCTTGGCCATTGTATTCCCAAAGCGCGGGATGTTCGCCCTCGTCCCCCAGGACAGCGGGAAGTTCACTGTCATCTCCCGGCACAGAGGGAAGTTCACCATCGTCCCCCAGAACAGCGGGAAGGTCACTGCTCTCTTCCTCCTCTTTGGCCTCCTCTTTGGAAGCACAGGCAGCCAGAGGATGTGCTGATGCTGCTTTTGTGCCCTGGGGACAGATGGTGGCATGAGGGACAGAAAGTTCTGTCTCAGGTCTCACCTTATTTATCCTCAGCTGCACATCCAGCTGCACTGAGCAAAAATGGGATTCAGAACTGCTCAAACCAGGAATGGGCTAAAGTGGACATTGCCACTTACTGTTGGGAATTGGATATTCCACCATGGCTAAAGGCAGCAAGCAATCTCCTGCCTGCTAAACCAGAGCTGCAGCTCTCCAAAGGCTCCTCACCAGAAAAGGAGAAAACTGCCGGGGATCCCTTTGCTGCTGCTGCTGCTGCAGAGGCACTACAGGAACTTTCCTTCAGCCTCCCAGGCTGGCACTTGAGTGCCACACACCAAACTCACAACTTGCTGCACCATTCCCAACACCAAAGGTCCCTTTCCCACTCACCAAAGGAGGAGCTGCTTGGGATCCACGTGTGAGGTGCCCTGCAAGGGGAGAGGGAACATGAACCAGATGCTGTAAGGAAAAACCTGCCCGTGGTGGGAACTCGCACAGAGCAAGGCAACCCCGAGAGAGAGCATTTTGCTTTCACAGCATCCTCCCAGGAGCCACAGTCCCTTCCCACAGCAAGCAAGAGAATAGCACGAAAAATACTGGGCTGTGTCCGTTCTTGGCTGCAGCTGCAAACGGAGGGAGTTCCAGGCTCCACTGCCACAGACTCTCCCCTTGAGGGAACAGAACCCCCCGGCCTCATTGCAAATGCTGTGCATGCCCCGCTGGCTGCAGGCACCCCCTTTTCCAGCTGCAGCTGTTGGCAGGAGCACTCCCAATGCCACGGTGTCTTCATGGCAATTTGGTGACAAAGTCAGCTCAGTGCCAGTGGAAGGACAGAAAGCACCCAGTGAGCCCAAAGCCACAGATGCTGCAGCCAGGGAAAACCTCGACTTACGTGCCAGGTGGGTTAAAAAATACCCCGAATAAGCCACGGAGTACAGAGTGCAAAGGGCAGCAGCCACTTGCTGCATCATTGTGGCCGTGCTGCACACGTCTGCAGCCTGCAGCCCTGCAAGCACAGAAGGACACCCGGCAGGGGCTGGGCTGGCTGCTAGGAATGCCTCGGGCAGGAGGATCCTCCGGCAAGGAGCAGGCGCCCAGAGCCGTTCTGGACACCGAGGCCTCTGTGCCCCACAGCAACGGGAACACCACGGGGACGTGGCAACATTCCTGTGACATCACAGCAGCAGCTCCCACAAAAACCGCCTGCAAGGTTCTCCTGTGTCACAAAGGAGCACAAAGAATCCTCCCGGGGCACAGCCCATGGCTCAAAGGATCCAGAGGAACTCCGAAAATGCAGCAAACGAGGACACCCCAGAGCCCAGCCTGAACACTGAGGAGGAACAAGGACAGGACCAAACCAAAATAAACTCGACCTTTAGTCACTGATGGCCCTGACTAAACCAACTTGTTCCTGACTTGTTCCATCTGGGATCTTTGTTCTACCTCTGAAAACAAGCAAGGTTCTCCACTCTAAATACACAGAACACAGGAACTGGGGGGGAGGTGAGATTAGGAAGGAGGAGGAGCAGGAGGAGGAGGAGGGAGAGAGGAAGATGAGGATCAGGAAGAGGAGGATCAGGAAGAGGAAGAAAGGGAGAAGCAGGAGGTTCCAGTGCCCCCTGTGTCTGTAGCACCCCCGGCCCTGGGAGCTTTGCCCCCATCACATCCAGCAGATGAGTGGGGAGGGGGAGATGATCCCAAACCTTTTGGGGGGTCCCTGAGTAGCATTTTTTCTTGAAAGGTGTTTGGAGCTCACAGATTTTGGAATTGAAACCCAAATATTGTTAAGGGTCCCTGGGAAGGTTTCATTTTGGATGGGGGGGATGTTTTTGTCTTGCAGGACCCCAAAGCTGAGCTGCAAGTGACCCATTGGGGGATATTTTGGAGGCTCCATGTGGCCATTGCCTGGTGTCTGCTGGGGGAGGACCTTGGTCTTAGGAACCTTCCAGGAGACCGTGGAGGGAAATGCCTGGATGCCCTGGAGTGAGGTGAGGCGAGGGGAGAGGAACGATCCCAGAGCTGGGGCCCCCCAGCAGCCTGGAGAGGTGGGGAGCCTGGAGATGATGGACCCCTGGGATCCCAAAATAGAGATATCAGGAGAGAAGGGACCCCTGGAACCCACAAAAGCCTCTGGATCATCCCTCACTAGGACCCCGGAGAATGGGGAACGCCTGGAGCCATGGGACCCCCATCATACCAGGGAAGGGAAACTTCTGGAACCCAAAACTGAAGAGACCAAAGATGGAGAAAACCTAGGATGGTTTTTTTTGGCTGTATCTTGATAGTTTGGAGATTTTCATGGTCACAAGACACTGGCTGAGTTCTAGAGATGGACTTGGGCAGGAGAAACCCCCAGCCCAAGGCACTCCCACCTTGCTCTCCCCTAAAACCAGGATTTGCCATTCCCAAGAATTGGCCGGATGGAGGAGGAGGAAAAGCCCCAGAGATCCTGCACAGGGAGGGGCTGCAAACCCAGGCCAGGGAGCTGCGAGGAAGAAAGACCCTCCCTGTGCCGGGAAGGCGTCCGTAGATCCAGGGAGACCTCCAGGGTGGAGAGAAGCCTGAGGAACACTGGGAGCTTGGAATGTGGGAAGAGCTTCGGGGGGAGTTCCAGCCATCAGAGGATCCTCAGTGGGGAATGGCCCCATGAGTGTGGGGAATGCTAAAAGATCTTCAGGTGGAGCTCGAGTCTGTGGGCACACGAGCACATCCACAGCAGGGAGAGGCTCTGTGAGTGCCCCCAGTGTGGGAAGAGATTCTCCAGGAGCTCTCACTTGACCCAACACCAACGGAGGCACCGCTAAGGGAAGCCCTGTGAATGCCCCGAGTGGGGGAAGAGCTTTGTGCGCTGCTCCAGCTCCATGCCCCATGGGAGGATCTGCATTGGATGATCCCCAGTGATCCCAGTTGGGCAGAGCCCTGGTGACTCCCATTCTGGGTGATCCCTGCTGTGTGTGGGGAAGGTGTTGGAGAGATTTCTTTCCCTTGTCCTTGTGCTGCTGTGATTTGGTTGGGAATAAATTCCCTGCCTGTGCCCAGGCTGGGACTGTTGTGGCCGTGCCGGTGTTTGCTGAGGGATCTCTCCCGGTCCTTGTCCCCAGCCAGGAACCCTCGGTTCCATTTTGTGTCCCCTGTGTGGCTGCGGGGGGCAGGGACAGAGTGGCTTTGGTGGGTGCCTGGCATCGGGCCAGCGTCACCGCACGCCGTGGGCAGCCCTGAGATCCCGCGTGCCTGGGGACACATTTCTGGGCACAGCCGAGCTCCCACCTGCCCAGCACCCCAAGGTTTCCCCTCCCCAAAAACCCTCACACAACGCCGGGGCTGCAAGTGCCCCAGAAACTCCTCAGCCAATGACAAAGTAGCTTTGTGGCGATTAAGCCAATCAGAGTGCTGAATGTTTATGACTCATGAGTTGCTGGGTAGTGCCTCTGGAAAAGGGAGTCCCCAAAAGTGCCCTCAGCCAATCGGAGCTCGCGGCGCTGCTGACCCCGCACTGGTCCGGACTGGTGCTCCCAGTGCAGCGCGGCCGCTTTGGGGCTGGCGGCTCCTGCCCGGCGCTGGCCATGGGGCGTGTGGCGGCAGCTGGGGCCGTACTGGTGGCACTGGTGGTGCTGGGAGCCCCCTGGCTACAGGCGCGGAGCTCTCGGGTGAGCGGGGGAGACAGGACGCGGTGGGACACATGGGATAGAGGGGGAAAAGGGGACGGTGGGACACCTAAATTGAGTGAGAGGAACAGGGGACACCCAAAGAAAGAGGGCGAGGAGCTGAATACTGGGGGAAGGTGAGGAGGGGGTGGAAAAGTGGGGAAAAGGGGAAGGTGGAACCCCAGCACTGAGAGGGAGGGGGCTTGGGCTTAGGGGATTGGGAGTGAAATTGTGGTAAAGGGGAAAAGCGGGGAGTAGGACCCCAAATGTGAACTGGGGAGTGGCTGGAGGTGGGAGGGGAGAGGATGTGGAAGGGGAAATGGGGAGAAGGGTGGAAAAGCGGAAGTGGGAGCGCGGGCACCGTGGGGCACAGGGGCACAGGGCGTACGGAGTGGGGATCCGGGGTGGCCCCTGGAGCTCTGGGCTTGCTGGGAGCGCGGGCACCGTGGCGGCCGTGGGGCACAGGGGGTGCGGAGTGGGGATCCGGGGTGGCCCCCGGAGCTCTGGGCTTGCTGGAGGGTGCTGTGGGCTGCTGTGGGGGGAACCCCTGATCTGTGTCATGAACACTCAGGGGTCTTCCAGTTTCTGGTAAAGCACGAGGGTCACTTCATTAACGGCACGGAGAAGGTGAGGTACGTGCAGAGGCACATCCACAATCGGGAGCAGCTCGTGCACTTTGACAGCGACGTGGGGGTTTTTGTGGGGGACACCCCCTATGGGGTGAAACAGGCGCGGTGCTGGAACAACAAACCGGGAACACTGGAGTACGTGCGGACTTTGGTGGACGATTACTGCCGGCCCAACTATGTGCTTGATGCCCCGTTCAGCGTGGAGCGCAGAGGTGAGCGTAGATCAGAGCGTGTCCCCTCGGGCCCTGTCCTGGCAGTGACCCTGGAGCCTCTCAAAACCTCCCTGGGAATCGCCCCTGAGCCCTCCTTGTGCCCATCCCCGAGGACTCCTGCCCCCCTCAGTTCCTCCCAGTCCATCCCAGTGGCTCTCCGCATGTCCAGCTCAACCAGGCGTGGAGCTGACGTCTCTTAGCCAATCACAGCGCGTGTCTTTGATGACTCCTCTGTTGCCAGGCAGACCCGCAGCGCCCCGTGCCCCGCGCCGGACTCGGCCTCCCAGTGCCGCGCACTTCATTCCCAGTCCCTCCCAGTGCCACACCAGGCCCTCCCAGTGTCCCTACAACCCTTCCCGGTGCCACAAAAGTCGCTCCCAATGCCACTCCCCAGTCCCTACCACTCCCTCTTAGACCATTCCCTATCCACTCCAATTCCTCTTGAAGTCCTTCTACGTCCGGACCCACACCGCCAATCTCTCCCAGTGCCATTCCAGTTCCTCCCAGTACATTCCCAGTCCCTCTCAATGCTACACCACTCCTCCCCAGTCTCTCCCAGTGGCCTCCTAGAGATCCCAGTGTGTCCCTGCTCTCTTCCAGTGCTCCCCAGCGTGTCCACCTCGCTGATGCCCTCAAGCTCCCAGCCAAGCCCCGGCCGCCTGCTCTGCTCCGTGATGGATTTCTACCCTGCCGACATCCAGCTGAGCTGGTTCCAGGGCCAGCAGGAGCTCTCGGGCCAAATGGTGGCCACCGACATTGTCCCCAGTGGGGACTGGACCTACCAGCTCCTGGTGCTGCTGGAAACCCCTCCTCTGAGAGCGGGGTCACCTGCAGCTGCCAGGGGGAGCACGTCAGCCTGGAGCACCCCCTGAGCCCGCACTGGGGTACAGCCCAGCCCCACAGGGCCGGGGGAAGGACTTGGTAGGCTGGGAGGGGGATTGGGATGCGCTGGGGGTTATTGGGAGGGAGTTTGAGAGAGCCTGGGTTAAACTGGGAGAGAGGCTCGGCGGCCTGGAAGGGCTGAGAAAGGGTTTGAAGGATGCTGGGAAGGGTGGGATGGGGCTCTGGGGATCCTGGGGGGCACTGGGAGGGAGTCTGGGGCTGCAGGCCGGAACTGGGATGGAGTTTGAGTGAGCATGGATGGGCTGGAAGGAGATCGAGGATGAGAAAGCAGGGATTGGAATGAGGTTGTTTTGCTGGGAAGATACTGGGAGGGGTCTTGGTGAGTCCTGGTGGGGCTGGGAAGGGACGGTGAGAAGGTTTGGGGTTCTGGGAGGGAGGGGGAAACTGGGAGGGAGCTGTGGGATCCTGAGAGGGACAGGAGGAACTCTGGTAGGTCTTGGGAAGAAAGGGAAGGGTCGGGGAAGAGGTTTCAGGGGGTCCTGGTTAGGCTGGAGGAGACTGGGAGAGTTCTTGGAGGGGCTTGGGGTGTCTATGAGTGGTTTTGGGGGGTCCTGACCCTTATGGACCCCCCAGAGATGCTACTGGACACTGCGTGCAGCAAGATGCTGACGGGGATCGGGGGCTTTGTGTTGGGCTTCATCTTCCTGGTGCTGGGGCTCAGCTTCTACCTGCATGTCCTGGTTTGAAGGACAGGTGTTTGTTAAGGAAGGCAGGAGCCTCCCT
This sequence comes from Eopsaltria australis, assembly GCA_034509425.1. Taxonomy (NCBI): domain Eukaryota; kingdom Metazoa; phylum Chordata; class Aves; order Passeriformes; family Petroicidae; genus Eopsaltria; species Eopsaltria australis. The sequence continues at coordinate 30,503 of JAVTVJ010000072.1, forward strand.
TGGGATGGGAAACTGTAACCCCTCTCCCTCCGAATTATTATAAATTTGAAATCAAGAGGCTCTCAGGCAAAGATATGGGAATAGGAATAACAGTTCTTTACTACTATCTAAAACAAAGGATAACAAATAACAACAACTATAACGTTAACCAACAAACAGAACCAGAAACCCAGTGGCAGCCTGCTCGGCTTCAGGCACCTTTCCCTTTGGTGCAGTTCCAGTCACAGCCTGCAGGGGCGCTCTGGGTGCGGTGATTCCCCGGTGGCTGCAGGGGGCGCTCCGGCGTGAGCTCAGGTAGCACACGGCGAATGGCGACTGCCCGAAGCACGGAGGGATGGAGGAGAGCCCTTGCTCCACAGACCCTCGGGAGGGGCAGCTGGTGTCGGTGCCACAGCAGGATCCCCGGACACAGGGAGCTGGGACGGTAAGGGGTCTCCACGTGCAGGGAAAAACCCCGCTACAATGTAGCGGAGAAAAACTCAGAGCGGGCTGGTGGCAGGCAGGTCGGCTCCGGATGGGGCAGAGGGCAGAGACTCACAGCAGACAGACCGGCAGCTCTGCGCTGGCTTCTCAGGGGCCGTGGGTTCAGCAGACAGCAGCCCTGACCGTCCAGCTCTGAGGGTCCCGAGCAAGAGGGCGTGACCTCCCTCTGCCCTTGCTTTTCAGTCTCTCCAAATCTCGCGTTACCAGGCTCTGCTTCCGTGAGGGGCAATTTTGCCCCACCCTGCCACGGAGAAAGGCTCTACCCTTGTGCTTTGTTTCTCTTAAGTACCCAGTCATTTGTGTCCTAGCAACCCATGGGAGAAAAATTCCTGAGGAAAAGAACTAGATCTAACCTTCAACATTCTCCACCCCGAATTTTTTTCCCATGCAAACACGTTACATCAAATTTAAACTTTCGAGGTATATACATACATGAAGATACAGATACAAGCGCAGTGTCATAAGTAGTTCACCCTAAAACAAGATCTCCTTGAGGTATGCATCGGGTCTCTCCATCCCTTTGCATCACCCACCAGGTGCAGCCCGGTCCCTGAGCAAAGACAACCCCCTGGATGGGATTGTCTTTACTTGAGGCAGAGTTTACCTAAACAGTCTTTCCCAGCATACTTCTCATGTGTACTACTGGAACTTTATCTCCATCTGTTGTTCGCAAGGGGTCAGAGTGGGCAGGCCCGGCCCGGCTGGAGGAACCTCGGGTGTTCACTAACCATGTGGCCTTTGCCAAATTAGTCTCCCAGTTCTTGAACGTCCCCCCACCCAGTGCTTTCAAGGTGGTTTTGAGCAGGCCATTGTACCGTTCAACTTTCCCAGCTGCTGGTGCATGATAAGGGATATGGTACACCCACTCGATGCCATGTTCCCTAGCCCAGGTGTTTATAAGGCTATTTTTGAAGTGAGTCCCATTGTCGGATTCAATTCTCTCGGGGGTACCATGTCTCCAAAGAACCTGTTTTTCGAGGCCCAGGATGGTGTTCCGGGCAGTGGCATGAGGCACAGGGTAGGTCTCCAGCCATCCTGTGGTGGCTTCCACCATTGTGAGAACATAGCGCTTGCCTTGGCGGGTCTGGGGCAGTGTGATGTAATCAATCTGCCAAGCCTCTCCATACTTGTATTTGGACCACCGTCCACCATACCATAGAGGCTTTACCCGCTTGGCCTGTTTGATCGCAGCGCACGTCTCACAATCATGGATCACCTGGGAGATACTGTCTATGGTTAGGTCCACCCCTCGGTCTCGTGCCCACTTATAGGTGGCATCTCTGCCCTGGTGGCCTGAGGCATCATGGGCCCATCGGGCTAGGAACAGCTCCTCTTTGTGTTGCCAGTCTAAATCTATCTGTGCCACCTCAATCTTTGCGGCGTGATCTACCTGCTTGTTGTTCTGGTGTTCTTCGTTAGCTCGGCTCTTAGGGACATGGGCGTCTACATGGCGGACCTTTACGGGTAGCTTCTCTACCCGAGTGGCAATGTCTTTCCATTCATCAGCTGCCCAGATTGGCTTTCCTCTACGCTGCCAGTTGGCCTTTTTCCTCCTTTCCAGCCAACCCCATAGAGCATTGGCTACCATCCACGAATCGGTGTAGAGATAGAGCTTTGGCCACTTCTCTCTCTCAGCAATGTTAGGGCCAGCTGAACAGCTTTGAGTTCAGCAAATTGGCTCGACCCACCTTCTCCTTCAGTGGCTTCTGCAACTTGTCGTGTGGGGCTCCACACAGCTGCTTTCCACTTCCGGTTCATCCCTATGATGCGACAGGAACCATCAGTGAAAAGGGCGTAGCACTTTTCTTCATCTAGCAGTTGATTATATGGTGGAGCCTCCTCAGCCCGGGTCACTTGTTCTTGCTCCTCTTCATCAGTGAGACCAAAACTCTCACCTTCTGGCCAGTTCGTAATTATTTCTAGGATCCCAGGGCGGTTCGGATTTCCAATGCGGGCGCGCTGTGTGATAAGTGCGATCCACTTACTCCATGTGGCATCGGTGGCGTGGTGGGTAGAGGGAGCCTTTCCTTTGAACATCCACCCCAGCACTGGTAGTCGAGGTGCCAGGAGGAGTTGTGCTTCAGTGCCAATTACCTCGGAGGCGGCTTGAACTCCTTCATAGGCGGCCAAGATTTCCTTCTCTGTGGGGGTGTAGTTGGCTTCGGACCCTCTGTAACTCCGGCTCCAGAATCCCAGCGGTCGGCCTCGAGTCTCTCCAGGCACCTTCTGCCAAAGGCTCCAGGACAAGCCCTTGTTCCCGGCTGCAGAGTAAAGCACATTCCTCACCTCTGGTCCCGTCTTTACTGGGCTAAGCGCTACTGCATGAGCGATCTCCTGCTTGATCTGGGCAAATGCTTGTTGCTGTTCAGGGCCCCAGTGAAAATCGTTCTTTTTGCGGGTGACCAGGTAGAGAGGGCTCACAATCTGGCTGTACTCTGGAATGTGCATCCTCCAAAACCCTATGGCCCCTAGGAAAGCTTGAGTTTCCTTTTTGTTAGTTGGAGGAGACATCGCAGTGATCTTATTGATGACCTCCGTGGGAATCTGGCGCCGTCCATCTTGCCATTTTACCCCCAAGAACTGGATCTCTCGAGCAGGTCCCTTGACTTTGCTTTTCTTGATGGCAAAACCGGCTTCCAGGAGGATCATGATGATCTTCTCTCCTTTCTCAAATACTTCTGCTGCCGTGTTCCCCCACACAATGATGTCATCGATGTATTGGAGATGCTCTGGAGCCTCACCCTTTTCCAGTGCAGCCTGGATCAGTCCATGGCAGATCGTGGGGCTGTGCCTCCACCCCTGGGGTAACCGATTCCAGGTATATTGCACACCCCTCCAGGTGAAGGCGAACTGAGGCCTGCACTCTGCTGCCAGAGGGATGGAGAAAAACGCATTGGCGATGTCAATGGTGGCATACCATTTTGCTGCCTTGGACTCCAGCTCGTACTGGAGCTCCAGCATGTCTGGCACGGCAGCACTCAATGGTGGAGTCACTTCATTCAAGCCACGATAGTCCACAGTCAATCTCCATTCCCCGTCAGACTTGTGCACAGGCCAGATGGGGCTGTTGAAGGGTGAGTGGGCTTTACTGACCACTCCTTGGCTTTCCAGGTCGCGGATCATTTGTGGATGGGGATCACGGCGTCTCGATTCGTCCGGTACTGCCGGCGGTGCACTGTCGAGGTGGCAATTGGCACTTGTTGCTCTTTTACTCTCAGGAGTCCCACTGCATTTGGACTTTCCGATAGTCCAGGCAAGGTGTTCAGTTGCCTGATGCCCTCTGCCTCTACAGCCGCTATTCCGAAAGCCCACCTGAGTCCCTTTGGGTCTTTGTAATAGCCATTCCGGAGGAAGTCTATGCCCAGAATGCATGGGGCCTCTGGACCAGTCACAATGGGGTGTTTCTGCCACTCCTTCCCGGTCAGGCTCACCTCGGCTTCCAACAAAGTTAATTGCTGTGATCCCCCCGTCACCCCGGCAATAGAAACAGGTTCTGTCCCCACATGTCTTGATGGAATTAAGGTACACTGCGCACCAGTATCAACTAACGCTTCATATTTTTGTGGTTCTGATGTGCCAGGCCATCGGATCCACACTGTCCAAAAGACCCGGTTTTCCAGTGCCTCTTCCTGGCTAGAGGCAGGGCCCCTCTAGCTCTGGTTGTCATTTCTTTCTTGGGCGTACATGGTAGAGGTCCCCTCGAGGGGATCTAAGAGATCGTCCTCTCTTCTGTAATATCTGGCATCTCGGTCACGGGAGGCTGAGGATACCTTCACTTTAGTAGACCCCCCGCCTCGGTTAGTATTTCCCTCCTTGAGTTGCTGTACCTGTGCTGCCAGGGCAGCAGTGGGTTTCCTATCCCACTTCCTCATGTCTTCTCCGTGATCACACAGGAAGAACCACAGCTCGGATCGTGGGGTGTACCCTCTCTCCCTGGCTGGGGGGCGCTGGGCTCTGACTTTGGGGCTTGTGACTCGCACTGGTGCTGCACTCATCAACCTCATCTCCTCCCTCACCTCTCTCATCATCTCCTCTCTGAGGTCTTTGACCACAGCAGAGACCTGAGCCTGCAGTGGGCCACTGATCATACTATCATAATTCCTGAGTTTGGTGGCTATGGAGCCCACTGTCTCTCGGTTGTCATCAGCATTAATTGTTGCAATGAAGATGGTGTATTGGGAGGGCTCTAGCTTTGCCAGATTCCACAACATTTGCCCTGTACACTTGACCTTGTCGGGGTCGTTATCATGTTGTCCATCCCTCCCAAAGAGTACCTCTAATATTGCCACCTCCCTCAGCTGTTGGATTCCCTCCTCAAGGGTCTTCCATGGTCTTCTATGATGATATTCCTGCATTCTCTCCCTGTTGACAAACCTCTCTCTTACACTTATTAAAAGCCGTTCCCAGAGAGACAGAGGCCCGTCATCTCTTCCGAATACCTGATCAACCCCTGAGTCCTGGGACAAGGGTCCCATCTGCCTTGCCTCGACACTATCCAGCTGCACGCCCATACCCATAAGGTCTCAGACCCGAAGTAACCAGGTTGTAAAAGGCTCACGACCCCGTCGCACAATGTCTTTTCGTAGATTACGGAGACTGTCATACCCCAGGGACTCAGTAGTGATTTCAATCCTTGGCCTCCCTACTGGTTGAGAGGGTCCTGCTTCCCCATCATTACTCACTGGCTGCTCTGGTTTGACCTTAGTCTTCCTCTTTTTCACAGGGGCAACTGCTACTGGCTGTGGCTGCCCCTCTGATCTGACTGGAGCCTGAGCAGTGATAGCGTCCCTGGGTTCCTCTGCTGCCTCATTAGACTCTCCCTCTTTGGGGTACGGGAAGGGTTTCCCACCAGCTGGGCAAGTGTATTCCTTCAGCACTTGGCCCATCTCGCGTATCTCTTTCACCAGGACTCCCACCCAATCCGGGTGGGTTGTTTCTGAGGTGGGTTGTGGGACCGGGTCAGACTCTGTAGCAACATCCCTAGTGTCTGGGGCAATGTCAGGTTCTGGGATGGTGTCCCTAGTTTCTGCCATGTCAGGTTCTGTGGCAGCATCCCTAGTTTCCGGGGCCAGGTCAGTTTCTGTGGCAGCATCCCTAGTCTTTGGGGCCATGTCAGGTTCTGGGGCCCTATCCCTGTTGTCTGGGGTAGATGTCAGAGTGGCTATCCAAGTCAGAGCCTCCTTATCCCTGAATGCTAAATAGAGCAGGCCTATCAGCAACACCAGCCACTGTATGGTATCATTAGCATCTAGAGAAGATTTGAACCCCTCAAAGATTGGCGGGATAGGCCCAAAGAGCTGGGTGAAGGGTTGTGAGAACATTTCTTTTGGTGTCACTTCCTCACAGTAGGTACCATTATTAAAGTAACCCTGAAAACATGTCATTAGTGTGTGGTAGCTGTGAATCCACATGCCTGCCTTCAAGAGGAAGTTGAAAATCCATGAATTCCTCACCTTATTGACCCATGACACAAACTGTATAACAGCCACTGTAGCCTTAGTTATAGGGCCCATGTTTAGATATGGGGCTGCAAATGGGAGAGAAACAGCTGTGACCACTTGCCATACGAACCGGAATAAGCAAGACCACATGGTGCAACCTAGTGAGGTTCCTATATCCAGCACACAAAAACTGCGTTACTCAAGAACTGTTATCCTTTTTCCTCTTGATGCCCTCGTGCCCCACCGTTGGGCGCCAAAATCTGTCTTGGTTTGAAGGACAGGTGTCTATTAAGGAAGGCAGGAGCCTCTCTTGGGATGGGAAACTGTAACCCCTCTCCCTCCGAATTATTATAAATTTGAAATCAAGAGGCTCTCAGGCAAAGATATGGAAATAGGAATAACAGTTCTTTACTACTATCTAAAACAAGGATAACAAATAACAGCAACTATAACGTTAACCAACAAACAGAACCAGAAACCCAGTGGCAGCCTGCTCGGCTTCAGGCACCTTTTCCCTTTGGTGCAGTTCCAGTCACAGCCTGCAGGGGCGCTCTGGGTGTGGTGATTCCCCGGTGCCTGCAGGGGCGCTCCGGCGTGAGCTCAGGTAGCACACGGCGAATGGCGACTGCCCGAAGCACGGAGGGATGGAGGAGAGTCCTTGCTCCACAGACCCTCGGGGGGCAGCTGGTGTCAGTGCAACAGCAGGATCCCCGGACACAGGGAGCTGGGACGGTAAGGGGTCTCCACGTGCAGGGAAATACCCCGCTACAATGTAGCGGAGAAAAGCGGGCTGGTGGCAGGCAGGTCGGCTCCGGATGGGGCAGAGGGCAGAGACTCACAGCAGACAGACCGGCAGCTCCGCGCTGGCTTCTCAGGGGCCGTGGGTTCAGCAGACAGCAGCTCCGACCGTCCAGCTCCGAGGGTCCCGAGCAAGAGGGCGTGACCTCCCTCTGCCCTTGCTTTTCAGTCTCTCCAAATCTCGGGTTACCAGGCTCTGCTTCCATGAGGGGCAATTTTGCCCCACCCTGCCAAGGAGAAAGGCTCTACCCTTGAGCTTTGTTTCTCTTAAGTACCCAGTCATTTGTGTCCTAGCAACCCATGGGAGAAAAATTCCTGAGGAAAAGAACCAGATCCAACCTTCAACACTCCTAAATTGCACTCACTTATTGCAGCATTATTTGTTTATATTGTGGTAGTAACTGAGCTGAAAGTTGGACATGGATCACCAGAGACTTTTTCTAGTTTATTCACTGTACCATGGTTTCCAGCTAATAGTCCTGGGTCTTACTGGTGAGACCTAAGCACATTGCAGATGAATTTTTGGGGCCAGGCTGATAAGCTGTAGATAACCTCTTCTGTGGAAGCAGCCGTGAGGGAATGCACGAGTTCTGGAAATCTGGTAGTCTCAATAAAGCAATTGGACCCCTGCTAGATGCAAAAAATAATTAGATATTCTGAAAGGAAAGAAAAGAAAAGGCATTTCATATGACATCATTCCTTACTTTCTGGTTACGTACTTGCGGCAAAAGTGGAATTTTTTACCAAAATACATATTTTGCCCCTTTTTTTAAACTAGAGATGGCTTTGTAGCTCGCTTTGACAAAATATTTTTGTGTATAACTCACAAGGCAATTAGCTAATGTTCTGTTTTTACTAGATTGGGGGCTTTGTGTGGTTTATGCAGTCCCCATCATTTTTTGAGCCATCTTTACTTCTCTTCAAGACATGTCACCTAGAAAAAGGAGATTAGGGGAAGCTGTGCACACATTTAATTCTTTAGTATATTTTACAGTGCTAAGGCTCTCTCTTGGGTCTGTAAGTAGACTTTATGTTGTGATGATTGTGCTGTGTCAGATCTATAAGATTCATTCAGTGTTTGTCAAGTAAATGACCTGAACCAAATCCAGGAATAACAAGAAATTTGCAAGCCTTAATGTTTTTATTAATAGCTAGCATAATGGCATAGTGATAAAGGCAAATAGATAGTTCTTGTTTCACACAATCTTACATCAAAGCCACCCAGTTATTTTCCTGTTGTAGTTTGCTATTTCTGGAACAACTTTTTATTTTGGTATAACCTCTCTAAAATTTTCTCTCTCCTATGTAGTTACCTCTTTAAGCACCAGAACTTCAGATTTTTTAAAAAATGCCCTGCCTATAGATCCCAGACTCTGTTAGTTTGGATGAGTTGTTGAACAGCTCATATCTCTAGAATAAAGTTCATTTTTTACTTTGGAGCAATGGAGCAACATATAAACATCTAGAGAGAGTAAGATTATTTTGGTTTAAAATAGAAAAACTAAAAAGTCGTCCAGTTACAGCAGAATTATCTTATATGTTCTTACTACTTCAGTCAGTGCTGTAGATTTCACGCCAATGCTTATTCTGACCTATATGAGATGAGCAGCTGACCTTTTCATATTCCATGAGATACTGTTTAACAAGAACATTTGTCATGGTAATATCTAAATTATTATGAGATATATAAATCAAATCTGCATGCTAATAATTTAGAGTGGTCGTGTTTTAAGTAGATTAGGATCTCATTTTGCTTCACCTAGAAGCATAGAAACATATTCACTATTAATTATTGTTAAGAGCAAGAGGAAATCTTACGGTAAAATGAAGTGTTATACACATTTGCAGTCATACTAAGAATTTGTTGGCTATAACTTTTATTTTTATGTTTTGAGCTAAAGTTGAAGTCGTATTTTAGGCTTAATCCATTTACAGCATTTCATACAGCACATTTCATGAGTCCACAGTCTCACAAATACAGAAGAAGGTTGTGCTCTTAAAATGACAGACTGCTTCCACAAACCATTTCTCTTACGGAAAAACAGATCATGTCATCTTGCAAAGTACAGACTCAATGCCTGGAAAGAGGGTAACACAGAGCAGCTGTTGTAGTACAGATAGCTCTGTTTCTATATGCACAAGATGGCAGGTTTGTTTTTGCACTGTTAAGCTTGTCAGAAATTGTGGAATGTTTCATTTCATGAACTTGATACTTAAAAGTCCTGTTGGTGCTATTTTTCCCTATATAATTTTAAACTCTGGATAGGTTAACTGCTGCTACATAGTAATTCTCTGGTCACCTGTTTTTCTCTGTCTACAAAAGACCTATATGGTAAACTGATTTTTTATTTTTTTTTATTTTTTTTTTATGATTCCTCCAATTATTGGTTATCTACAATGCAATCTCTTTGGAATCTTCTTATAACAACTTATATGGAGAGATATAAATTATTCTGCCAGAGTGGCATGATCTGTGGCATTGTAGACACCTATGTGCCTGCAGTGGGGTTTTGGAAGGTCCCTTGGACTTCATGTTTGTTTTTCTATACTTTGGATCTATTTACTTCCAATTTGGAAAACTCCTTAATGTCTCTGAGGAATTCTCTCACCAGAATCTGACAGGTCATGTAAGTTTTATAGTAGGGTAGCAATTAATTGACAGTCTTTAAAAAAAGGAGGTAAAGAAAAACTACAATTCTGATTTTTTTTTTTTAGTTGGCTGGAGGGGAGGGCTGGTTCTGTTTCAAATTGCTCCTGATTCCAAGTGTATGGAGATGTACATAGATGAAAACACATAATACATATGCTGTTAGCCTAAGGAATTAAACTAAACAGAGACTTTTCTTACAATATTAGCGGAGCATTTCTATTATTTATTATATAATTATTGTGTCTATGAAAACAAGCCATGTAGGAAGATGGTGTCTTCAAAAATCCCAATGGATGGTATTTCTGAAACCTGTCCAAAATAAAGGAAAAAGCTTCACATTAAGTGACACACTTGACAGGCAGCAGTATTGAATTTTTTACATCAATATCCAAGTTATAATAAACATCTTTGCAGTTTAGGAACACAGCAAATTTTCTGGGTTTGGGTGAGCAGACTTTTAGTGTCAGTTGAATTTATTTAGTTCAGAAGCACTGAGAACCAATGGTGCCTTTTATATTTTATAAGCTAAACAAACATGAAGTACTGTTGTGGCACCTTTTTGAACCAGGTACAATCCACTGAGAACCCAAAGCTTGGGTTTAGTGCCACTGGGTTCAGTGCAGCTATCAGTATTTACAGCCAACATAAGATTTAGTTTCCTCTGAATTCCCTGTAAGAGCCTCACTCTCAAAAAGGATTACAGTCTCTCTACAGGAAAGGAAATTTTTAGCCCTCTCATTGTGCTTACTTTTCTTCAAATTGCTTTTCAAGTACCTGGAAGATTATGTACTTATACTGCACAAGGACCATTCTTAAAAATAAGTAACATAATTATCTAGTTAATCAGACAGAGGTGGTTTTTTTCTTGTTTTCATGCTAGATGCATTTTTTGTCTTCTGAGTGAAATTTCTGCTTTTATCTCTGCACAAAAGGTCTTGTTTTGTCCCCTAAGAGGACACAGCAGCCATAGGCACACATTGCAAGGTAGATTTAAGGCCCCATTTGCTGGGAGGAAATGAGCAGGATCCAGTAATTCTTAGAAGTAATTCAAGAAAAATGTTTACTTTTTATCTATGTGTTTTGAACACCACATGAATGAACAGCTGTGCATCCCAACAGCTGCAGGGGGGGGGGGATGTGGGCAACACCACTGACAGCACAGTGTTTTCAGGTTCAGAGAGGCAGAACATATCCATCCTTGGAAGCCTATGTGGCTGGCCAGCTCCCAAGACCAGATTGAGATCTTATTACAATGACACTGGTTTGGACAGTAGAGATTTATTTAAAAATGCTGCCAGTGGGAAGTGTGTCAAAAGCACTTCTCCGCTCCCTCGGAATGACAGCTGCAAATTGATGTCTGGATCGTCCACCAGCTGTCTGGAGCTCTCTGGCCTTTCCGTGTGAGAGGGTCACACTGGGCACACATGTTCCTTTCTGACCTTAAAATTAATGGACTCTAGAGGTGAAAAATGAAAGTTCAGTCTAAGGAAAGCAGGGTTTGGTTCAAGTCAGGTAATGCATGTTGCAAGTATACTTTAGAGAAAAACAACTCAGCTTGAGTGAGTTTGAAAATAGAATATAACAGCTACTATTTTTTTACCAGATATGCATTTCATCACTATATACAATAGCATGCTTGAAAAGATATCTGGGAGAGTAAAAGAAAGTAAAAAGTGGTGCTCTTGGTGCACTTCCCCATTTCTCTTGAAAATTTAGTAGTATTACCTAATAGTGCAGGTGTTCTTTTATTTAGGGCTTGAATATTTTATCTTCAGTATTAACCTTCCTTTCAGTGATTGGCGTTTTTAATCTTTTTTTTTTTCCTCTTTCTTTAACATTTTATTAATTGTGGAACAGTGACCAGCTTGCAAAATACCTCACAAAATCCTGACAGTTCCTTGAGTAATGCATTTTTCAGTTTGGTAGTTAAATACCAGTCAGTAACATATTAGGCCTCAGGAGACTCCAAAAGGGAAATACTTAAAATTAAGATAGGAAAGGTGGGGTGGTTTTCCCTTAATCAAAGATCTTTTGCTATTTGAAATTATATTTAGGTAAGCTTGTCTCCTTAATGTTAATACTTCAATAAAACACTTTTTCTGTAGTGCTGTTTCAAATAAACTAATAATTAGATATATTTTGTTTTACTCAACTGTCAGAATGAAATGTTTCTCTATCTTCAAAACCTTCCCTCTGTATTTTAAAGCTGAATTCACAAATAGTATTAGTCCTCCCAAAGCTGAACTTCCTGATTAATTTTCTATTTATTGAAAAGTTTTATCCATCCCTCCTGGGAACCAAATGTACCATTGTTCCAGCATAATTTATTAGATTGTTCCAGTTATCAGAAAGGCCATGGAGCCTGGCACAGAACTCTGGCATATTGCCAGTGTTTGTGAGAAACTCAATTTCACAATTTCATATGTGCTAAACTGTGGCGAAATTGCACTTTTGACAGGGTTGAATTCTTGGGAATTTTCAGAGCTTTTATTTAAGAAAAAGAAGTGAGAAAAATAAAGGTTGTGTGTATATGTCCAGGCTTTCTTTTATTTTCAGTATTAGTCTTTCCTTCAGTGATTGGAGTGGAGTGTTTGATCATATTCAAAGAGAGAATTTTAAAACAGCTGTCTTTCTTATGTGATATTATTGACAATAAGCTTTCTGACTTATTAGGACCAGGTTTTAAACTCACAGTTTAAAATCAATAGGGATTTAAAAATTTTTAATAGGGTTTACACAACAGTTGTTGATTATTTGTACCTTTAAATACTCCTCTCCACTTCTAAATACCAGCTTATGTGCACTCCCACAAAAATAATCAGATTTATTAGTCAAGACTCCTGTGGGAGAGAGAGACAGAAATTTTCACTGGAAATTTGGGATTTTCTCTGGTTTCACGGTTGGCAACATCTGGACGGGGCCACTTTCTCCTTCCTGTAGTCTTCCAAACCTATTCTTTTCAATCTTCTTTTACCCCTTTACTTAGGCTTCATAAGATTAGCTGTCACCAGTCAAGGATCTGTTTCTGCTGGAAATTTTGACACTGTTGGTCAAATGATGGAACAGTTTGGATATAGTCATTTTCCCCTGCCTCTTCATTTTTATGCTATTTAGAAATGTAGGTATGTGAAGAATTTAAAATTTACACCAGATCCTTTTCAGAAATTAAAAGAAACAATTACAAAATTATATAATACTGTATTTTATTTAGGGTAGAGTAAAAATAATTTGTTACTGCTAATTTTATTGTTTGCAGTGTTTGCAGCATTAAATTAATTATTTTAATAATTAATAATAATTATCTTAATAATTAAAAATAGAACTAATATGATAAAACAATTAGCAGCTAACATCAAGGTGAAACATTTTGTCATGTCTGAGACAAAATATTTTAAGTTTTCCACTGAAAATACAATCTATAGTCTCATTTTCTTGTGAGGTGTTTCTTCAGAGAAACAGTACCTTTTGGTAAAAATCTGTCCGTCAGAAAAATAAGGAGGCCAGATATGCCCTGAAAGATTTTTAAGAATGACCTCTTCATGTAGATAGTGTAATTCAAGATGAATGAGTCATACTTGGTTAGCCCTCCCCAGATTTGCATTCCAGGCAGTTATTTCAAACCTGTTGATGTATATGAACAGACTCCTATTAATTTCAAAGATGAAGGGAAAGAGAAGAAATTGAATCTCGCACTTAATTTAGAAGCCCACTTCTCTTGATTGAATTAAGCTCTCTCACTTCTGCTAATTCTTGTGAACTCGTAAGTGATTCTTAAAGCATTTTTTCAGAAATGCAAAGTGTTTTATGTGGCTCCCTGCTGTGCTTCTACGTCTTGAAAAACAACACAAAAATGTCAAAACCCATTAGGAGTCAGAGGTTGCTAACTTTCAGTGATCAAAAGAAAGAGAAGAAAGGAGGTAATATTTTTGAGACAAGGGAATAATCAAATCTGAAAAAAGGTATTATAGATCTACCTGTGTATATGGCCCTCAGCAGTGAGTTGAGCACGTTATTTCAGATGTAACACTACTAATTTGATCTTTGTTTTCTCAACAGTCAAAAAGGTCCTTTTCATTCAATCAAATAATTTGAATATGCTACATTGTATCAGAGGCATTATAAATTATAAGGGTTAGAAATGGGTCAGGTACTGAATTGTCTAGAGTGAAACTTTATATGAACTGGTCCTTGTTAGTAGCTGTGTTCAAGGTCTTCTTGTTTCTTCTTTTCAAATACAAGGAAAATTGAAATATTAGTTAAGGATTGCTTGGTAATTTGCCACTTGTTTATGTTTATTTTTCATTGTTTATGACTATTTTGTAAGGTATGTTTGAAATCTTAATAGCAAAAAAATGTTTGTAAAATGTGAGTATTTAATATATGGTAGCTCCTCTGAAGTTTCTTCACCTGTTTCTGATAAATTTACCATTTATGTAACATTGCATCAATTGTGTAATGAAATGTTGGTGGCATATATGATCCCAATCAGGGAGGAAGATAATTTCAGAGGCAGCTATTATTTAATTTATTTTGCTTGAGTTTCTAGGATGTCAGATTCTGAAAAAATGATTCAGATCCTTATACTAAATATCTAGTGCCATTTTACCTGCTCAGGTTTCATTTACCTCACCAGAAGAATGTGGATCTCCTGTAGTTCTTTGTTCAGATCTGTAGTGGTTTGGGTACCCTTGGATTCTGGAAAGAAACACTGCATGTCTGTGGTTAGTCACTGTGTCACACTGTGTTAGTTCCTGAGGGGAGATGCTGATAGATTGTTCAAAGAGATATTCTACTCATGAAATGACATGGCAAAAAAACCTACTTTGGTGTTCAACACCTCAAAGGTAGAGTAAAGGGAGTGCATTTTTTTTTCCATGTGTTTCCTGAATTGCACTTCTCTGAGGAAATTAGTAATCAAATAATCAATTTTCATAATTTTGCATGCAAGAGATAGTAGCACATTCTTATCAATGTGTGTCTGCTTAGTACTCAGTAAGTGTTTTGTATTCAATGAAGCTGCCATCTACAAGCTATGTAAGGCCTGGTTAGAAATGCTCAGGTACTTTAGGATTTTAAAACTGCTTTTGCTCTGATCCCAACCGTAGTTGCCCTCTCTCCAGTCTCAGGAAGAAATTCACACCAAAAATCGGGACTGAATGGATTTACTTAATGTTCTTAAGGTCTGAACAACATGTTACATGGCTGTTAGGTTTTTTCTTTGTCCCCCTGTGCCCAGTGACTTTTTTTAGAAAGAGAGAATTAGAGAATTATTGATTCATTTTCAAGCTGGCCTACAATAAAAGTAGGTTCAGTTGATTAGAGTATCATAGACAAAGGATTTTAAGGTACAGGATTTATATATGCATTGCTAGAATGAATCTCCTTATAATAAGCATCAGGAATAAATTAATTCCAATTGTGAAAAAGTAGCATATATTTGAACTAGTATCTAGGCAAAACATCTGCTAATGTGTTTTCAGGGCATGTAACAGGGTTATTAGTTAGTGGTAGTAAGAATGATGACAATAACACATGGAGGTATATGTAGTATTTGATAAAAAAATCTGGGAAATCAGGGCTCTGAATAACCATTTGACAAGTTCTACCTCATTCAATTCAGTTCCCCTTCTTAATTAATTATTGATATTTGTAATCAGAAGTTCTCTGAGCCATGTCTCATAAAGACCTTGCTGGTGAATCAAACATATCTTCATGAATTCTGGTGTAATGAAATTAATTGGAACATGGCATCATGCTGCTGGTCACCTTTGTATGCAGTTACTTAATGCCATAAAATATAATTGCAGACATTATGCCATTACTCATGGCAGATTACATAAAGCTATGAAGGCAGATGGTCTGTGAGACATCTAACAAAGCAGAGTCCTGAAGTTTGAGAAATATCTCTTAGGATTTATTTCCTTTTTTTTTAATTTCAAGTACATGAGTTCTTACATAATTATGTTCAGTATTCACTAGTTAAAAACCCATTTATTTCTGCCCTTAAACTTCTCCTTTTCTGCCAGCCACTTGCTTGGTTTCATAAATTAAAATTTTCAAAAAAGTGTTTTGATCCTGTATCTAATTAACACCTTTTGTTTGTTTCAAAGGGCAGCCATTCACTTTAGCTTGTCTCAGCAAATATTCAAGCAGAAGTAAAATTGTAGCTTAATAATTGTTTTCTCATTCCAGGTGATATCTGTGCCTCTAGGTACTGTGAGCAGGTAAAGTATTTTCTTGTCCTTGCTTCCCTTAATTCACTTTTATTTACACATTAAATAGGTTTATGATGAGACAGCACTTATGGCAATTAGAGACCCACTAAAAATGTGCTCCTGGGTTGCTTTCAGTTAAAATTGACAGACTGATTTTAAACTACATCCTGACTATATTAATCACCTTTCTGTAAATACCTAGTTATGCCTCTGGGAATCATATTTATTTACATGCAGATATTTCTAAATCTTTTGCAGAAACACCTCCCCCCTTTTGAATTTGCTTTATTTACTCTGATTTTGATTAATTTATCAGTGAAGTCTCCGATTTGTTCTGTTGTTTTGAAGTTTGTCTAGAGCATTCGGCTGTACATCAAAATTGAGGAAGCCCAAGAGATATTTTGAAGAGCATGTGGTTTTGAATAGTTTAGTCCCAAGAGATGGTTAAATATATTTAAGTTCAGTATGTCTTCATTGTACTTCAATTCATGAAAATTCACTGTCTGCATTTCATTTCTCTGGAAGCTTGGAGTTAGCTCAACGATTGGTTTTAGTAATGCTTTGCTTAACTTAGCTGAAATATTTTCTTATTTTGTTTTCTCTGAATAAATAGATTTCACTTTCCTTTATGGATTATGCAGTTTTCCTTTCTGACCTTTTTATTTTTAATCTATGCCTACTATATATATGGCTGGACTTGAGGATCTTAAAGGTCCTTAATGATTTGCTGTGATTCTATTTGTACTTTGTTCAGATCATTATTTGCTGAAATTGTTGTTTCTTTTTAAGAAGTAACTTCAGGTGCTTATTTCTGTATCTGTACTTACACCAGAAAAGTAATAAAAAATAATCCCTAGTATGCAGAAAACTAGCTACTATAGAGATAAACCTAGAAAATTACTGTATTTTCCCTTTTTCTTTCTGAAGATCCTTTCTTTTACATTTACTCCTTTTTTTCTGAGATAATCTTTATCTAGACTAGTGTTGATCCCTTATGCATTCCTCCAGCCATCATCTTCCATGTAGCTGTCTTTTCCTAATTTTTTTTCTCAAGCTTCTCTTTGTTGCCTCAATCTGCCTCTAGCACTGTCCAGCAAAGGTCCACAGAGAAAGGAGAGTGAGCTTCAAATCATCATCTTATTTTTCACCCAGCATAAGCACATTAGATAATCATATAGCCTACTTGGATTAAGGTCAGTTGTCAGAAAAAAGAAGTTTACAGATCTTGATGGTAATGTTGCTAAACATTGTAGCTTCAGAGCAGCTTTGCTGGTAAACACTACTGTGCTTTTGATACAGAGTTTTAACCAGTAATAATTTTAATGCAGCCCCAAAGAGCCTGCTAACCAGACCTTTCATTTAGTAACATTACAATATCAGACCAGATTTTTAAAGATCTTGGCAGAACCAGTGAACAAATACAGGAAGGGCATTAATTTAGTCAGGAGACAATGCAATATGATGCTATTTCACCAACTCACAGTAAATCTGAGCAGTTAAAAGCAAACTCGTCTGAACCTGGAAAAAAAGCCTCTGACTTAGAGCTTGGAACTCTGAAATGGTACTGGGCTTGTTTTTCAGAGTGACTAGGACAATAAATCTCTTTCTGCAGAGTTAATAACAGCTGGGACAATAAAGGTGCAGCTAGGTATGAATATGGGATACCCAAGAAGTTAGGTTTAGATGGCCTTGGGATTTTATTAATGAAATTAATCATCAGTCACAGCTGAAAATGATGGAATATTTGCAAAATGCATATCAGTTAGTTTTAGCAGCACAGCCTTTCTCTAGCTTTGAACTATCATGGATCCAGATGTACTTGATTGATTCAATTCCATAGATTTTAAATGACCACATGTGTGATGTCTCAGCAGTGCAGGGTTAAAAGAGAAAGACTTTTACAAGTCTAAGAGCTTTGGATGTTTTTATTCACTCAGAACGTGACCAGCGCTGGACCTGTTGTCTTCTTTTTTTTTTATTTTGAATACAGATGTCGTTGTGATTAATCATACCTCAGTTATTATACCTTACTCCACATGGAAAATGGGAAATGTGTTCATTGCACATTGTGAGAGCTCAGTGAGATGCTATTGTTTTGCTGTCTTCCTGTGTCTTATAACTTTGCTCTTACAAGAGAGCATGGAGCTAATAATAAAGATATGTCGATTTAAGTGTTCTTTCACTGAAATAGACATAGCTGGTTTTTGCTGGAAGAGGTCATTCATCAAAGAGAAGTTTGTCAGAAAACCAAGCTATCAAACTGGAAAAGACCATGCGAAAAACAGTGCTCATGCTAGGTTAATAAAAACTACTAAATGCTGAACTATTAAAATTATTTAACACCTTCACTCACTTATCAGGATCCGTTTTTTATCTCCATTGCTCCTGCAATATCTCTGTTCTGAGAAACTGTTTTTCCTGGTGATTAGGTGCTCTTTTCTAACTCCTGATTTGTAGTCAGGGTATATAAATTTTTTCACATAGTAATAATGTCTCTAGATATAAGTAACTCTGCTTTCTCCATTTTCTCTTACTTACCTATTTGATATATCTCTAGTCAGTAATCATATCTTCTCTGAATGATCTTTTCAGGCTCAAATAACTCAGCAGATTTCTAGATATCAGGTTTTAGACATCACCTTTCTTCTTTGATCAACTCTTCTTTTACCCTTCCTAATAACTAGCTCAGTTTGGAAAAACGAAACTGATATGTGTGACTGAATATATGTGACAAATTTTGTGACTTGACTTGTAGCTAATATTTTAGGTGAGGTCAAACCAATATTTTATTTGATGGTATTAACAGCCTCCCATACTTATTAATTTCATAATTTTATGTCTTTTTTTCCCTGGTTACATCACATTGATGGCTTATAATCAACAGGTGATTAATTAATCCACCTCCTGCTTCTAATGTGTGTTATTCTAATTTCTGTGCAGTGTGATGATAAAATAAATGGTTGTTTTAAATCTGCTTTTTTTTCTCAATTCTTTTAATTTCATATAATTTTTGGTATTGTAATCTTCAAGGAAAGTCATTTTCCTAAATCATATGTCTACCTGTCTGGGTTGATAATGCCTTCCAGGTATATGTTGCCAGAGTGTATAATTCATTAATCCTACTATGTCCTACATAGTAATTAAATCTTTTGATTTGTCTAAGAATATTCAACAGTAATTTTCAGAAGTCCAGAGTTACCTGACAAAAGTCACCTGTTGACCAGAAACTAAAGCATCTAATGATGGGGAAGATTATGCTGCATTAAGTGGCATTTCAGAGTCTGAAACAGATTTACATTATCTGAAGTTTAGAGAGAGAAGTGTGAGAAAGTTCACATACTGTGTAACAAAGGAAGGAAAATATGCTTGTGTTGGGAATATATATATATATGAATGATCAACTGGACTTCGTTTTCTAAATGAGGAGTAGGATAACCTTCATGCCAGTTCTTTTACTATGTTTTTTATTATACATGCTATACTTACATCCTGCGTAGGTGTTTAATATACAACTACAAAATCTGTGTGTTAACTGGAATTGTGGAGGGCAGGCAAGAGTCAGAGAGCCAAGTAGAAAGTCTTCATTTCAAGAAAGAAGTATTTTACTGTGAGACTCCAAGTGCCAACAAATGACAAGATGTAGTGTCTGCCTGCACATGACAACTTACTCCCATTCCTGCCCTTTCTTGAAGCACCATCCATCTTTTTGCCTCCTGTGATCCATTGATTCTTTGCCTACAGTCTTTTTCCTCCATCAGCCAATGACTTTAATCTCTCTTTGCCTAAAACTCTGCTTGATGCAAGCATTATCACAAGGAGTAGGCACTAAAGTGGAAGAATATAGATGTTGCACTTGTGGTAAATTGACAAAGAATCTTACTTTTTCTACAGTTTTATTCAAAAAGTCTCCATACATTTTTCTTTTTCAGTTTCTAAAACTGCATAAATTAGGAAAATATTTTATGTTTTCTGTCCTTCATAATTACCTTATTTCTGAAGGAAAGTCAAAATTTTATCCCACAGAATAGAAGAGATGATTTATATTATTCTGTGTTCTTCCTTTATTCTGTGGGTTCCAAATCAGTCACAAGTCCTCCTCTGCTAACTCTTAGTAGCATGGGACCTTGTAACTTATGGCTTGCTTCTTTTTCCGAATCCAGACTGGGAGCTAAAATGAACAGGGGTAACTTGACCCTGTAGGACAGGAAGAGATATTTTTAGGCTTGGGGTTTTATGTTTGTTTGTTTGTTTGTTTGCTTGCTTGTTTGTTGGTTTTTTGGGGTGATTTTTGGTTGTTTGTTTGCTTGTTTAGCATGTCTGCCTCTGTAAGAATTTTCTACTGTCAGGAAAACCACAAGGCTAAGCTAAGAGTTATTCCTCATGGCAGCTTGTCAAACTTATGCCATTATGATTGTCATCTTGTCACTGGATGCTAGAGTGTTCCTGATGTTGTATCCTGAACACTACATGTGTTTGTCATTTGGATTTGTCACTTGCAAAGGAACCCTTGCCAGGCAAAAGAAGGAGAGGGAAAGTCTCACTTTCCTTCTTTTCAGTAAAGAGCAGTTGTAATTCTAAATTATGCAAGGGCCACACCAGATGGACTGTGGAGAGTGCCTTAGGAGTGCATGCAAAAATAATAACACAATTAATAATTAATAGCTACACTGGACTGGGCCTTCCAGCATTGCTTTGTTTGGAACTTACCAAGTATTTCTGAATAACATAGGTTCACTTTAATACTCAGAATGTCAGCTGTAAGCTTATTATAAAATTGGCTCAACTTGGAATGGGCCTGATAATAAATGTGATGTCAGTCACCCCACCAGTGCTATAGGGAAAAAGTCAGTCCATTTTCTCTGAAAGTCTGGAAGAGCTGCTGAAATTAGAACAAAGTGATGTGTGATATATGATACCATACATATCCTCAAGAGTTTTCTTACTTGTTACTGAATTAAAGAAAATCTTAGTGAGTGTCTGAGAAAGTTAATTGGCCATCTGGGAATCTGTGGGGTTTTTGACCATGTGAAAGACTAACATAGAATATAGCTCAAAAAAATAAAATAAAATCCAAACGGCCATGAAACATGTCCAGGTTTTAAGTGATCTGCATCTGAAAAGAAGGGAAAAAAAAGTGTAGTTTCTTAAGTCTCGTAAAATGCCAGCAAAATATATTATAACTAGACAATAATCCAATTAAGACTATGTTTCAGTTATGATTGCCAGGACAAAAGGACTTGTTTTATCTTTAACTTTGGGTTGCTTGATCTCTTTTTCTTGTGGTTGATAAAGCTCTTATTTTGCTTTAGCTGAATCGTTCAAATTTTATTACTTGAGAATTTAAAATTTGAGATTATGAAGTTGATTTCGGAAGCTGCTGCAGAAGCCTGCAATTATCCCTGGTGGATAGGTTGGAAGTGATGGGGGTGTAGGGGGATACTGCAGCTTTCAATACTGTTGCTTCTTGAGCTGTGTTTTAACATTATGCCAGACAATTTTGTAAGCACTGTGGGAGACTTGTCTCCTGCAAATATGACTCTTGTCTGAGCAACACTGGTTCCTAAGAAGATCTAAATGCCATTTGATATTTTCTCCATATTTGTGGTATTTATAATGATTTTTCTCTTCCAGAGTCTCTGATACATTTCTACTTATACCCAAAGATTTCTGTTGAGAGTGGAAGACTGTCAGTGGAAGACTGAGAGAGGAAGGGCCAGTCTTTTTAACTTCTGGAATTTGAGTGACATGATTTGGTTTTAGTCTCCTTTTTTTTTTCAGTCTGTTTGGGCTTGTTAAGTAGTTATAAAACTATTAAGAGACAGACATGAAGCATAATCAGA
This sequence comes from Eopsaltria australis, assembly GCA_034509425.1. Taxonomy (NCBI): domain Eukaryota; kingdom Metazoa; phylum Chordata; class Aves; order Passeriformes; family Petroicidae; genus Eopsaltria; species Eopsaltria australis. The sequence goes on from JAVTVJ010000072.1 coordinate 51,930, forward strand.
TAAAAAGTCCTCACAGGAATTCTGGTTAAAAAACAACAACAACAACAACAACAACAACAACCACAAACAAACAAAAAAAAAAGAGAACAACAGCATTGATTAGCTTCAGGGACTCAGTTAGGGGTGGGGGTTTTTGTGTGTGTGTCCTGTCCTCCACAGCTTCTCATTCTTAGTCTGCGCTCTGACTTTGGCTGTCTTCCTATTTCTCTCCTTCTTAATGACTGTATAACCTGATTACCAATTTGACCTGGGGTGGAAATGGCCAGTATCTTTTATTTCCATTAATGTCATTACAATAGATGCTCAGGTAAATTGATTTTCCCTCTGAGAAAAAAGATGTAATCCTTATTGTACGTCAGAGAATCCACATTGAAACTAAAACTCAGAAATGTGCTTGTTTACTACTGCTGCTCACAGAATAAATTGTTTTCCTACCAATGAAAGAATAAGAAATATTTTAATTTCATATCTTTATCATTTCCAATAAAAGCTAAGGGTCAGTTTTCTAAATGTGGTGGTGATGTGCTGTTTTAGCAAGAATGTATTTTGCATAAGGTCCTCCCAGCTTTAACTAAGCACTGCAATTCAGAGTGTTTCAGGTTCAATACATATTCACAGTGTTCCCTGAAAAATAAGCAATGACATCAAGGAAGAGCAATTTATTTTAAAATATTTTTAATTGTTTCATGATGGTAGAATTTACAGTTGTGGTGGGAAGCCTCACCATGCTTTGAAGGTTTTGTTTATAAAGATTTATCTGCATCTGTATATGCATCTATTTGCACATGGTTGCTTAACATGAAAATAATCTAATCAGCTGTCTAGGTACAGATAATAATTTTTCTGGTGGCTAAATTCAATACAGTTGTTCTGTTCTGACAAGACTTATTCAGTGCTGCTTTCAGCATGTGGGATGCCTGTTGGCACATGTTCCTACACAGCTGCTGAATTACTGCAATCTCAGGTGACTGCTGTGAGCTGCAGCATCATCCAAGTCAGGATATGGCTTTGCCAATCACATGAGTCATGCCATTGATGGGGAGGAAATTTGGGTCCTTTCTTTCTTTCTTTCACTGGAGAGCCTCTGCCTAGTTAGGCATTAGGACAAATCTGTATTGTGAGCTTTGGATTGAACCTCGTCTTCTCTGTGTGCAATTTCTTTAATGTATTTCAGGAATAAAAAGTAAACCCTTCAGTATTACTCTGATAATTTAAGGTTTTTTCATTCTTTTATTTAGAATTTATTGGTGTCTTTAATATTGAAGAGATGCAGCAAAATGATATTTCTTCTTGTATTAAGATATTATTTGAAAGTACATATGGGGGGAAGATATCCCATGAACCAGAGAAATTGTACTCTGCTGAAAAATACAGGTTATTTTCTCATATTTTCTCCACATCCAGAAAGTATCTTCCTTCTCTTAAAGAGCCTTTCATCTGGCAATTCGAACAGACTGGCGCAACATCTGTGGGAGGTGCTAACAGTAAAGTAAGGAGTTCGCATTATTTTGAGGGAGATAAATTAAATTTTTACTCCAATTTTTTAATCTGAAAAGTATGTCAGAAGTTCCAGCCTGCTTTTAACTTTTACATACTTAATGCCACTTATGAATGTAGGATGAACTATAATAAGCACACTAGCTATATTCAGTTTGTATTATTTTTCTAGTGAAATATCAAAAGTGCCTAGGAGAATTAAACATTCAGCTCTCAATGAGAGTAAAGGAAATTAAGATCCACTTTAAAGGAGTTAAGGGAGCTTTTGAAAATGTAGCATAACATCTTTGCAGACTGTGAGAGTCTAATGCTTTAGATTTATTTTAATAAGAGAGAAAAAACCCAGAAGACTGAATATGAAGATTTTTGATGAACAGTCCACAAGAATGGTTTTATGCTAATTTGATAAACCTTTAGTTTATTGTTACTTCAGATTTGTTCTGTGCATGGAGAAAATCATATTCTTTTCTACAAGGCCTCTTTTGTTTTTGAATTGAAACAGGTGTCTCTATGAAAAACAGAACTGATGATGTTTGATTTCCTACAACTCTCCAAGTCTCTGGTACCTAATTACCAATTGAGTTAATTCTGCAATATTTCCCTCTTCTGCAAAAATTAATGTCTTCTACCTAGATATTTTTCCATGTAAGTTTCAGCAACTTAATGGTTTTGCTACCTCAGTTCTTTTCATCAGTTTTGATTGAAAGTGGAGATTTGAGAGACAGACATATGAAGGTCCTAAGGCTCATTTCCTTGGGAGACCACGTTGACAAAACTAGCTAGAATTAAAGGGATTGAAAAGGATAAGAGTAAGGAATGAAATAGCATGGATTTATAGCATGAAGTGTGACTCTTCCAGAGCACCCATGGCCTAATACGTATTTGGTAGATGAACAGGGTTTTTTTTTTTCAGTAATATTATTCCCTTATGGCTAGATATGCATGACTTTACGTTTTTCCTTGATATCTTTGTTTTCCCCTGTTCCATGAAATTGGGATTGAAAATAACATGGAATATTTCAGAGTTGACTTTATTTTACACAGGGAATTCGTTTGAGTAATAGTGATATGGCCTTGTGGTTTTCCCATATGTTATCTAGATGAAGATTTGTTACATAAACAAAGACAAATAGTATGCAGTTTAAATTTATGATTTATGCATGATACATTGGAATGAGTTAGCTGATTTGTCTTACTCTGGGAATTTATATTATTCTGCTACACTACCATCAACCTATGAAATAGAAAAATGAAGTTATATTTTGAATCCGATAACAAATTCTTGTATTTCCTAGGTACTTCCTATTTCTTTTACACTTTAATTTTATCTTCACAAGTAAATCCTGAATGGTAAGAAGGAGGTTTTTTTGTTTCATCCTCCCTCTCCCCTCTACTACGCCACGCAAATTTCAAGGGGAGATTTATCATCCATAGGTTCCTTTGACCAGTGTCACTGAATCACTGTTTTCGTAATAATGACATGATAGCACAGGCTGTTGTTTTTGGCTTTAAAAATTACCTCAGAAAAAACTAAAGTCCTTTGGAGGTGCTGTAAAACAGTTCAGAGGGCCCAGTGATAAAAGGTGAGCACTAGAGAGTTCAAAGCACTTCAGAAAAAGCATGGATTTGACAAATACACTGTGTGTAAAAGAACAGGCGGTGAAAAAAATCAAGAATAATTAAGGATACTTCTTTCATCCATGAAAATGTCCAGAAGAGCTCCTGGTCTCAAAAAAAACCTTTCCACTCCAAAAGTGAAACCTAGTGCTAAATGAAGGTAGATCTGACTAATAGTTTCTTCTTCCAAGTAAAGAATCATCATGAAGACAACACAGAAGATCACGTTCTTTCCTAATTTTTCAATGTGTGAGGAAGGGATTGCACCATTGAGTTTATGGTTTGACCTAGACTTCAGACATGGGTAGATCAGAGGTGATCTCAGTGGAATGTGTCCTGTTGTGCTACTTTCATGTTTGCTTTTATTATTGTTAAATATAGAGCTTATTGACTTGGAAACCCTCACACAGAGTTGCCTAGTCATGCTAAAACTAATGACATGAATAATGGAAATAATTAAGTAACGGACATGGTAATGGTACCAAATGTGAAATCTATCATCTGATTCCAGACCAGTTTCTTACTTTCAGGATTTTCTCCATTGTAATCATTGCTCTGTCAATAGTAAACTACCTTTCTGGAGAAGGTATGCAAAGTAACTAGTTAGGTACTGGGTCTATGTAGCACATGAGCTCAGAAGTTTTATATATTCACTCCTTAGAGTGAGAGCATGCTGTGGGGCCTGGATGTAGAACATGGCATATTTTCATAGGTGTGAAGAATTCCACACAGACTTAGGTGTTCCTCATCTCTCACTGGTGGGAATAAATGGAAGTGCTGGAAGAAACTGAAAAGAATCTTTTTTCCATGGTAATTCTATATGGTCAAGCTGTACATCAACAGTCAGTCATACAGTCCCCTGGCTACTTGTAAGTTAGACATAGCATTACAGGAGTGCAGCTTCCAACTAGAAAAAGAAGCAATTTGAGGGAAAGCACCTTGCTACTGAGGAATACAGTGGTGATGATGCTACTTGGGCAGATTGTATATATGTTTAAATAGTTAAGTTCTTGAACTACTTTCAAAAGTAGATTCTGAGTTAAATGTTAAGGGTGTTAAATCTTGACAGGAAGGACTGCATATTGACAGTTCCTGCTGAAGTATAACTAATAATCTAAACCTCTCTTTAGGTATCTCTGGTGATGCCTTAGGTTTTAACTTCTTATTTTCTACATCAGGACTGCTCTAGTGTATGACTCTAAGACCCCATAAATTGTCATCTAGTATTCTGTTACTGTCATTTAGACAAGACAATTTCTTTCTAAGCCGGAGTTTCAAGGACATACTGTTTCTCCAAAAGCCCAAAATGTAAACATCCATGGACAGCAGTGAAGAGAAGAAGGGGACAAACTGGGGATGGGACTTCAGGACCCGAAGCTGTAATTGGACAATGGGTTTCTGATATGCAGATGGACCAAAGGTATATCTGTCCAAAAAGCACGTGCTAGGCATCCATTTTGGGTGTAGTCTATGTGAGACTCCTGCATGGCCCAAAGTGTACCTTGTTTTAATAAATACTCCTTTTATTCTTTTAACTCTGTCCAGCTTCTGTTTCAGGTCAGCCTTTCGTAAGGCATCACTGGTCTGACTGTGCATTCACTTCTCTAAAAATATTGTCTTTAAAAGATTTGCATGTCTGTAGAAGATATTTCTATTTATATAATACATTTTGGACACATACATTTACTCTGGGGCTTCTGTGTGGATTCTGTTGAATGATTGCATTTATCTTGGTTTAAAATTGGAGGTAAAATTCACAATGGAATGTTCTGCTGTAATCATAGGTAGGACATAGCAGAGAAATGTTACATTCATTCAACATTACATTATTATTTACTAAAATAATAAAAAGTATGATTTTCTGTTTTTTTCCATGGATGAATTCTGAACTCTTCTTTCAGAGTTGAGTGAAGCCTTTGATCCTTATCAGTCTGCTACTGAACACTTTTCTGTGTATTATGCCTTGGCACCAGTATATTTTTTATTACAGATGTTATTACATTTAACTTGTCAGCAAGTTCATCTGAAAATAAATTTAAACATTTTCTTAGTGTTCTAGATATAAATAAGTGCCAATGAAATATTCATTATATCTAGGAGATACAAAAGGCGTAAATCATTATCATATAAACTGCCTCATTTTCAACATATTAAAATGAAACATATATTTGTTTAGATAAAGTAATTAATATAAATAGTTGTAAGAGAAATAGAGAATTTCAAAACAGGAGTTAGTAAAATAACAGAGCACCTTTAAACCCCCTTTTGGCTTGTGGATTGAATCTACTGATGGGAAGAATTTCAAGGCTTTTTCTCAAAAAAAAAAAGGCTTATAACTGAAACTGACTTGCAAAAAATGTTTATGGATTTTTCTTCTGCCTGCACAAATTTTTCCAAAAAACATAAATGTTAACATGTGAAAAAAAAATTAGGCAGAAGTAATCGCGGTGGCATAAAAAGAAGTTGTCATTGATTTCACTAAAAATCATGTTAAGTCCTCAATAGAGATTTTCATTTGACAGAATTCTCTACAGGTCAGTATCCATCATAGAAGCTGACTTGGGCTAACCAGCAGGAAACATGGAAATGTAGAATGGGTTTGAAGCTATACTCACTTTTTGAGATTCGGTATCTGTGGATATATGCAGGATCCAAAAATGTTCCCATGGGCAGGGACTGAAACTGTTCTTTTCAAAGTATTCAGAACAGTCACTTTTTACATTTTGTAGCAGAACTCTCTGGGAAACAGATATTCCCCATGGTAGTGATGCCTGAAGGCATCCATAGACATATAATTGGGGTGCTGATAAGACACCAATATTCTGGCTGTCACAGCATTTGAACAGCATCAAGGCTTTTCCTCACCAAAGTTAGGCTCCAGGGGAGCAGTAGGTTGGGACAGCTAACAAATTGACCAAAAGGATATTCCATGCCATATAATGCCATGTTTATCAGTAAAAGCTCGAGGAGAGGAGGAGGAAGAAAAGGGTGTTTGGGATTATGACACTGGTCTTACGAGGTAACTATTATGCATGCTGGGGACTTGATTTCCCAGGAAGTGGTTGCACATCCACCTGCTAGTGGGGAGTGTTTTGCTTCTGCAAGCATCTTTTGATTTCCTTATTAAGCAGTCATTATTTTGACTTGAATTTTCTTGCCTTCCTTCTATTTTTGCCTTGTCCGATGAGAAAAGTGAGTGAGGAGGGGGCTGGGCAGGGGTTTAGCTGTTGGCAGGAGACAACCCACCACACCTAGTTTCAAATCCATGGTGCCAGGATTGTTTGTTCATTTTGTGCAATGTTTGTTTAAATATAAAGTGTATAAATTGTTCTGAGTAAAGACTAGAACCAGAATACCCTTAGCTGCCCTTTCTGGTGTCATGGACATCAGGCTATTGGGTAATTCACTGCCTTAAGAAAAGTCATCTGTGCATTTCTATACATATTCTCCTTTAGGAGAAAAACTAAGGGGTTTTACTGCTTGCTGCAAAATAGTGAAAGGAATCTGACTTAAATTGACACTGAGATGTGATTCTGGCAACGAGCCCCTTTGTGTGCCACCCAGAGGTTTGTGTAGTATCCAGCAAAGCTCTGGCTTAATGAGTGATGCAGGCAGCTTCCTTTGCATTTCCTCTTGAGGCAGAGTGGCACTCCATGCCAGTGCCAGAAGAATGCACTCTATCCCTTCTGAGTTTCAGCTGGAGAGCTTCTTTTCCTGATAAAGGGCAAAAAAGGAAATAAAATTTTCATTAGAGATAAATCACTCACAAAGTTTGGGCTTTTAAGGAGCCACACAATGGCATTGCAATAAATAACCATGTTTTCACAAATTATTTTTGTCTTCAGTTACTAAAAACTATTTCAAGATAAATTATGTCTGCATTAGCAGCCCAATTAGAGATGAGAATTTTTAAGTACATAAATAACAGATTTACTTGCTTTAATTTAACCTTAAAAAGAATAGTTCTTGTCTCACTTGAATCTACAGTAAGAGGGATTTTCTTATCACTCTTCTATTTCTACTGTATTTAATTCTTCTGTTTCCAAAAAATTCTGTTGATTTTAGACACTACATTATTTTTTCATTTTAGTGACATTCCCATGAAAAGAAAATGCTAATAAAAAGAGGCAACTATTATTCTTGGTTATTTCCCTCAGTCAGGAGTACTTACTGAGCATTAATAATAGATATTTGCATCTTGAATAAGGAATCATTGGCAAAAATAAATGTATCCAAGAGACACATATGCAATGCTAATTGACAACTGTGTACACAAAGAGCTGCCATTTATTTTATTACAGGCAAACATAACCTTTGTAAATGTCAATTTTGTGTTCTGTTGACCAGCATTTTAATTTAGACATATTGTTCTTCCTTTTTAAGTGATTATTATTTAATTCCTTTCCAACACATGGTTCATTCTTATTAGTTGCCATTGCCTATTTCATCATTCTTTTGAAAGTAAATCATGTTTTTTATGGGGCAAATTATGAAAAAAAACAAAGCAAGCAAACAACGAAACATAATGGAAAAATTCTCTCTTTTAATTACTTCAGTAGAGGCTTTATGGTGAATGCAGAGGATGCAACATTTTCAGTATTTGTCTACAGAGTCCAAAATAAACCTAACCAATAAAAAGGGAATTGTGATAATACCAAATTGCCTTCACAACAAAGAGATAGGGAGCAAAGACTTAGAGAGTGGGCATTTCAAACTTCTATTGGTGTCTTCAGAGTCAGATGTGAAGGGGTCCATGTTGTTCAGACCTGTCAGTCTCTGTGAACCTTGATGAATCCTTCCTTAGTACAGAAGGAAATCTCACTACAAGTGAGATGGTGTGGGTAACGGCTGTCAATTCTGCCTTCTTGATCCCAAATGTCTTGTCCCTGGGAAATTTAGCAGAGGAAATTTTAAAAAATAGTGTAACTTACACAACTCAAGGACCTTTTACAGCTCTTTACTGGCAAGCTCCCCTCTTGCTCTTAACAGTGGTGTTGTGGTTTGGAAACAACATTCCTCAGTTCACTACCTCACCCCACCAAGACTCTCCCAAACCAGATGCCACCTGGTTGCTTCTCTACCCACTTCACTGGGTGTCCTGGGTTAGGCCAGAGGGGTCAAAATCTAGGAAGTGATCTGTGCTGCAGGAATGCAGGAAGAAATACAACTTCCTTCCTGTGAGAGAGAGAGCCAATAATCAGGTAGTTTTAAGAATTGATAGGTAGATAAACCAATTAAAAAGTTGGTCCGCCTTCAAGGAAAAAACCATATATAAGCAGAGACTCTCTGACGCTCTTCCTCTTTGGACTTGCTGCTGCTGTGTAGAGAGGAGCAGTTGTCTCAGGACCTGTCAGTCTCTGTGAACCTTGATGAATCCTTCCTTAGTACAGACAGGAAATCTCACTACAAGTGAGATGGTGTGGGTAACGGCTGTCAATTCTGCCTTCTTGATCCCAAATGTCTTGTCCCTGGGAAATTTAGCAGAGGAAATTTTAAAAACTAGTGTAACTTACACAACTCAAGGACCTTTTACAGCTCTTTACTGGCAAGCTCCCCTCTTGCTCTTAACAGTGGTGTTGTGGTTTGGAAACAACATTCCTCAGTTCACTACCTCACCCCACCAAGACTCTCCCAAACCAGATGCCACCTGGTTGCTTCTCTACCCACTTCACTGGGAGACATAAAAAACAGGAATTACAGGTTGAGATAAGGACAATTTACTGGAAACAACATCATAAATAAATGAACAGTAACAGAAATAATACTGTTAACAGCCCTGTACAAAAGAGAGGGCGATTCACATGCAAAATGCACACCAAGCTAAGATATTGAACAATGAATGGGTAGACCCTACGTCCACCATGTTTTCACATGACGAAGACCGTTCTTTGATGGTCATGATGCAAGATAGTGACAAATAACACAATGTCTTGGGCATGTCCACATGACTCCAGGGTCTGCCCTTTCACAGCTACTGCAAAAAATTAACCCTGTCCTTGGCCAAAACTAGGACAACAGGGTATTGTTTATTTTTCCCAGGGAGAGAGCAACAGCCAGAAAGTTTGGGATGTTTGCTGTTTCTGGTTTTCACAGGGAAACTCTGTATTAAGAGCTCATGTGATAGAGTACAAGCTCAAAGGGAAGCAAACCCCTCCTATGGTTTTCAAATCATTAAGGCAAAATGTCATTTGTCATCACGCAGAATGGTCATTGAATTTTATATGAGAACTTGCAGGATATTAATTTTTTATTCCACATTTATGGAGAAGAAGAAATGTGTTTTGTGTTCCTTCTTAACTTCTGTGTGACAGTGCAGCAATGAATCTCCCTTATTCATATTTTAAAAAGAATACATTGTATTCCATATGTAAGGGCTTGAAAGATAAGGCATGTGAAAAGGAATTTCTTCAAGATTTAGATTGTAATTGGTTATTTTCTGGTCAAATGATAATTTGAACTTCACCAAAGCCATCTTTTAGACCAAGTACAATTGAAGAAGGTGCTGAGTCAATCCTGAAGACAATAGGCTCAAATTTCAAATGAAATGTTTTTGTGATGAAAAGCTCTTATCCTTTTCGTCATTTTTGATACACTGAATACGGTTTAGACTTTTTTAAAAGACATACAGATAAAACAACTTCTGCTTTACTTCTGAGTATTTCAGAATGTGGTTGACATTTTAACTGGAAAGGTTGCAAGTATTGAACAAAACCTGTAGCCTAAAATTCAATATCGTTTGGAGGAGCCAGAAAGCCTTTTGAAACACATCGGCATTTAATCTCATAGGAGAGCAGACTGTCAAGGTCTACATGCTGTTCGCCATTCACTAGCATGTAGTCAACAGGGGAAGGTATGGAGAATTACTCTTAAGTTCACTTAACTCACTCCTAAAGAAGGGTTCTAAAACTACAGCTCTGTTCAAGATAACTTTTGCCAAAAGCTGAGAATAAGTAGCTAGTGAAGAATTACTTTTTTTTACTTTTCCCTTGTCATGAACCCTTAATTGTGCTTAGAGAGAGGACACAGGGTTAGAAGGACCATTGGACAGGCTGTGCTGGTGCTCTCAATTGCAAATTTTCTACTGGACATTTCAATTTTGTTACAGAGACTGTTAACAAAAAAAATAAATGACAAGAAAAATATTAGAACAATAATGACTAATGATTTTTTCGTACCATTACTGACAATTTTATTAAGTAGAAGTTGGAGTAACAAATGCTAGACCTACCAGTAAGACAACAATATTTGTTTTATGAATTGCATTATTTACAGCAGAATATACTAAATATTTCAACACATTGTTTCTAAAAGTTGGTAAGCAACATTATTGTGTGTGACGTGCTACTCAGTGATATAAAAAGCTAAATCATTTATTGGATAACACTTTGAAAAATATTGTTTTGAAAAAAAACTATTTCTAAGCACTCATCTGTTGATTAATATTGGGGGTCATACAGGGTTGGGAACACTGTTTTCGGAAGCTTTACCACCAGAAAATGATCACAAATTACATCATTATAAAAACTAAAACGAAATTAATATTTTTCCTCTGTAGATGTTTCTCACACATGGAACACAACCACCCACACAGAACACCTACATTCCACCTCCATCCAATCAAGCTATTTCTCCCCAGCATTTAGCAAAAGGAGAGATGATAATACATCTTCTGTTCTATTTTAAAATGTTGGAATGTTGCTCAATTACAATGGAACTAAACTTCACTGAAGCATTTAAATAGGCAGGACATAAATAGGTAGTGGCAAGTCACAATGAAACTTTTTTGTTGCCTAGTTTTGCAAACAGCTTTTTATTTTGCATATTTAGTGCCATTTTTAAAAATGTGGCTAGTAAATGGAGACCTTAAAATCTGAAATCAGCACTGAAATTATTATGAATTTCTCTAGACGATAAATGTTGCAGAAAATGGGAGAATACAAAATGCATTTGAATTGTGTTCTAAAAGAAATATTGTAGCTATGGAAGCATAAAAATGTAAGAAAGGAAATGTGCATGCAGAGAATTAATATGATTCAGTAATTTCATATCTAATCTTCTTTGTCAGATCATATGATATCACTGAATGTAGTGATAGGGAATGAGATAAAGCTAGCACGCTCTGGGCTCTGACTGTCTTCTGTCAGATCCAAAGAGAGGTCACAAAATCCCACCTAAATATCACTTAGACACAATGTTTTCTTTAATTTTGTTAACTTACATTGACATAATTTCTATTCATTTTTCACCAAACCCGTTGCAAAACTTGTATGAGTGATGTAAAACTTGTCGTGTAATTTCTTAAGTGCTAGAGCTTCCTTTAATTTAAGAGTGTATAATCAAGGTTATGTAGTTTCTTTATGATTGTAGGGTGTGGCAAGTAATTGATTGTATTTTCCATTAACCCTTCTGAAACCAAGGGATGAGAAAGACTATTCCTGATGAGATAATAACTATGCAGGCCAAGACGAATTCTTTAAAGATGGGAGTGCTTCATCTTACACAGGTCAATAATCTCACATTAAGCACTGTGGTGAGGACTCATAGGATGCCAGAGGCATGTGAGTGAAAAGTTTGTGTTTGCAGCTCAGCTTTTATCTGGAAGGCTCTTGCTGTTTAGGTCATGGCTTCTTCTAACTGTAGTTTGGGACTGTGAAGAGATCACAGAATTAATTTTCTGTTTGACCTTGCTTGAGTACAGGTACCCAGAGGTGAAGGGCAACCGCGATTACTCACTGCAATGCTTTACTTCCCACTTTCCTTCTGTTACCCATGAAAACTTCACTGTTCCACCTTATATACTGAGTCTGATTCCATACTCTTTCTCACTTCTCTCTCCCAAAGCCAAACAAAACCAATGACTCCCTCCCCCCAAATAAATAACTGTAAGAGATTTTCTTCTTAGGAAAGCAGTTCTATTTTATATTACAACAGGAGCTGTAATAGGTAGTGTTTTGAATGAATTGTGCTCAACACTATTAAGAAATATACCACTTATTATTTTTAAACTCTGTGAATTTTCAGGTAAATAGTTATTGAGTTGCAACTTGTTTGTGTTGTACTGTGAATGGTAACTGATATTCCATTACTTTATTAGTTAGTTATCAGAAGCATGTAATAATGCTATGGTTTATTTCTGGATTGTTTTTTGTAGGTCACCTGATAGAGTGAGAAACACAAATGCTAAATAGCAAAGCAAAAGTCATGATATTTTATGAGATGGTTCTTCTTTTTGAAGAATATATGTTTTGGATAAAAGATGTCAGATACATAGCCAGATAAAGGAAAGTGATCCTATGCCTACTACCTTCATCCATTGTTACCTTAAAATAGTTTTTGATACCCTGACTATTGCTAATATCTTGGAAAACAATATGTAACCTTCTACTTAAATTAGTTTCCTGGTGAAAGTTATGTCTTTTAAAATAAAATTACACTAAGAATCATTTTAGTTTCTAATAGTAGGAAGCCTTAACTACCATTACAATTATTTCTTTTTTAAAAAAAGTCAACTTTTCTGAAGGAAGATGCTGTTTGTTTTCCTGTCCATTGTCTCATTAAATGTCAATGCTTTAACCTTTTCTGCCAGGTAGGGCCATGCCACATTTCATTCTTTCCAGGACACAAATAACACTGCATTTACATGTCCACTGAATATTTTCCAACACCTGTTTATATTTCCATAGGAATGTTCTTATCTTATGCTTTTATGCCCAGATATTACAAGCCATGATGACTTTAGGAACTCCATTGCACTGTTTTTTTTTTAACAGGATGGATTTATAAATACACACACACTCTCACACGTGTAAAATGCCCTTAAAATCAAGAGCTCTTATAGCATCCAAAAAAATTCCACCACAGTCTCTGTTAACACATTTCTGTTCTTGTTTGCCATAGAAGTGGAATATTCCACATCAGTGGAAAAGAAGGCACTCTCATAAAGCAGTAACCCACTGAGCTGTAGTTACTGCTTTGTTTATGAAAGCCTGAACACCTCAATTTGTAGCTTAGTTGGGAATGTCTTACAAACAAGAATGTGTTAAAGAAATACATTTTAAGAATAAATTCAGCACAACTGAAAAACAGGACTGGAGGCATGGAAAGAAAAACAGCAATATGACATGGGGTATTTCGGTAATGTATAATTGTTTTTAATTTTTACTTGGAAAAATTGCCAATCATCTTGTGTTTCTCAACAGAAATTCAAACTTAAATGCTTAGCTGTTTTTATAAGAATTATCTCATACATGGAAGTGACACTTTTCTTTCATAAAATGTCTTAACTACATGTTGAAATAATATCAGAATAGAAAACATGACTATTAAACATGACTTTCCATTAAAATACTTTAAATTACATTAAAATTTGTCTCTCTTGATTGGAAACCAAAGTTAATTGAAATCAGCAAGAGAAAATTCTGATTTCCATAAAACAGCCCGATAAAGAGCAGTGAGATTTGAAATTTTTAATTGATTGACTAATTTGCAAAGTTAGCATAAATTTTCTGTCACCTGAAGATAAAATGTATTGTTCTACATTGCAAATACAGCAGAGAGCAAAAAAGTCTACACAATTTGCTAATGTTAAAGGTATTTTGTGTCTACCAATATATTATTTCATTTTTATCTGCTCTTACCTTTTTTTCTCTATTCTGTTTCTCATTTAAAAAAAAAAAGAGTAGTGCATGTTCTTTAGTTGAATTTAATGCAACTTTGAATATTTTGTCCAAAAAACAAGCAACCCCCCACCTTTCTGTATTCTCCACAGCAAAAGAAGCCATGCTTCAGTACATTTTTTTAAGTAACTTAGGTATGCAGTGACTGACCTAATGATGCTACATCACGACTAGGAGATAAGAGCTAATAACCTGTCCTATAAATTTAATAGACTTTAATCTTTAGTTACTTAAAATGGTTATGCCCAGGTAGTTGTAGGAGCATGGGAGAGTACAATCACCCATCTGCAGACAAAAGCAGATATTTTCATGTCAAGGAAAAGATTTTTTCCCTAGAATTTCACACTTAGGTGTTAGTTGAAGTCTCTATTTTTTTAGGAAAGTAGATAAAAATGTTATTTAGCTAACAAGTCAATGAATGGATTGATCCTTGTGATTAAAAAAATAACCCCAACAAACACCAAACCAAACAAACAAAAAAAAAACAAACAGTGATACTCTTTATCATTCTTTTTCCTTCTTGGACTAAGAAACAGACCCTAATAGGACCAAGGATGACACATAAATACCCGAATCATCTAAAAAATATTTCAAGACGTCCTATCACTCTAGATGGACAAAGGGCACAGAGATTACATGTTTGTGTGATTTATAGGATTACATTTTAGCTAACTTGCAAGATTCTGACAGGAATGTCTGATTTAAGTTACTCTGAATAAAACAGAAATATCCAAAACAAAGATAAAATATGAAAAGAAACTTATAGTTTGACTGAAATTCAGTCATGGCCAAGATTTACCATCTACATTTTGAAGGAGAGGACAAAAAACCCTCCTGATGCTATTATGGCAAAATATTACTTATATAACATAAATATCTTTTGTGTTTTGCTTTGCTTTTTTTTTTTTTTTAATATAAAACTTTCCTTCTTAATTTTCTCTATATCATTGGAACAGAAGCTGCCAGATAGCTACTATGAATATATATATATATATATATATATAAAGTCATTCATAGTGGGTCTTAACAGAAGTGAACAGCATAATGAAATGTCCAGCTCCAGTACAATTTACATTGATTGTTTCATTGGTAAATAATTCTGTTCCTGTAAGATATAACAGCATTTCTGTGATAACATAATTCAATCAGAAAGCTCTGGAGAACTTTGAATTAATTACTTAACCTGGTAGACACTTGGCAAGTTCTGACCTTTGTATTCTCATAGAATCACAGAATAGTTTGGGTTGGGAGGGACCTGGTAGATCATCATTCCAACCCCTGCACCATAAGCAGGGAAAACTTTTACTAGACAAGGTTGCTCAGAGTTCCATCCAGTCTGGGTTTGAACACTTCTGGGGTGTGGTATTCACAACTTCTCTGGGCAACCTCTTCCAGTGTCTCACCACCCTCAGAGTAAAGAATTTTTTCTTAATATCTGATCTAAATCTACTTTCACTTTGAAACCGCTCCCCCTTACCGTTTCACTACATGCTCCTGTAAAAAGTCCCTCTCCATGTTTGAAGTTCCCTTCAGGTACTGGAAGGCTGCAATTCAGTCATCCCAAACCCTTCTCTTTTCTAGGCTAAACAAACGAAATGCTCTCAGCCTTTCTTCACAGGAGAGGTGCTTCATCCTTCTAACCATCTTGGTGACCCTCCACTGGACTCACTCAAACAGGTCCATGTCCTTCCTCTGCTGGGGATCCCAGAGCTGGATGCAGCCACTGCAAATGGGGTCTCACCAGAGCAGAGGGGGCAGAATCCCCTCCCTCACCCTGCTGTCTGCGCTGCTTTGGATGCAGCCCAGGACACGTTTGGCTTTCTGGGCTGTGAGTGCACATGGCTGGGTCACTTTGAATTAATTACTTAACCTGGTAGACACTTGGCAAGTTCTGACCTTTGTATTCTCATAGAATCACAGAATAGTTTGGGTTGGAGGGACCTGGTAGATCATCATTCCAACCCCTGCACCATAAGCAGGGAAAACTTTTACTAGACAAGGTTGCTCAGAGCAGTCTGGGTTTGAACACTTCTGGGGTGTGGTATTCACAACTTCTCTGGGCAACCTCTTCCAGTGTCTCACCACCCTCCCCCATCCTTTGAAACCGTTTCACTACATGCTCCTGTAAAAAGTCCCTCTCCATGTTTGAAGTTCCCTTCAGGTACTGGAAGGCTGCAATTCAGTCATCCCAAACCCTTCTCTTTTCAAGGCTAAACAAACGAAACGCTCTCAGCCTTTCTTCACAGGGGAGGTGCTTCATCCTTCTAACCATCTTGGTGACCCTCCACTGGACTCACTCAAACAGGTCCATGTCCTTCCTCTGCTGGGGATCCCAGAGCTGGATGCAGCCACTGCAAATGGGGTCTCACCAGAGCAGAGGGGCAGAATCCCCTCCCTCACCCTGCTGTCTGCGCTGCTTTGGATGCAGCCCAGGACACATTTGGCTTTCTGGGCTGTGAGTGCACATGGCTGGGTCATGTCCAGCCTCTCACCCACCAGTACCCACAAGCCCTTCTCAGCAGGGCTTCTTTCCAGCTGTTCAACCCCCATCCTGTATTGATACCAGGGGACTGGAATATCTTTTCATGACTTTTTCACCTGACTGCCATGACTTTTCAAATATCATGAAGAGTGGCTTGACAATTATGCCAGGCAATCCCCTCAGGGATTCCCTTTGAGATGCATCTTATTGGGTCCCATAGACTTATATACATTCAGGTTCCTCAAGGCGTCCTGAAACTGATCTTTCCTTCCATTCTCATGTCTAGTGTTTCCTTGCCTACATTATCAATTTCTGCCTTTATCTTTTCATTCAGCCAGGTATATGCACATTTTAGAAAGAGAGGCAAGCTTAACCTGATCAGTAATGAGCACTTACTGTGGTTATAGCAGCTAAAAAATACCAGGAAGTTTGGGTCAGTCATTTAGCTTTAATTTTGCAAAATAATTCTCCAGCCTTTCTGCTTAGATATTTTTGTTCATAGTCTGCTACTTCAGCTTCATCAGTCTGGTGGGGACTGATTCAGAGCTTGGGCTGCTCCAATAGGAAGGATTAGAAATGGGGCATTTTAGTCGAGCAGAAGTTTTTATTTACTCTGTTTTGCTTAGTGAAAATGGAAGTGGTCTGCCATGTGAAGCCATAAAAATCTGACTTTCGAGAGGATTGCTGCAGTGGTGCAGTTCCTTCACCTTTAGAAGTGGAAGAATTGATCTATGTCAAGAAGGGGCATTGCTAGCAGTTGAAAAGGCTTATCTTTCCAAAACTTATAAAGTCAAAATGTCCTTTATGTTTATAGTTTTGTTAAGATAAAAAAAGGAAACTTTGGACACAGAAGAAAATTGCAGCATTTTGCTTGAGAAATAGCTCCTGTCTAGACTATTTCTAAAGATAAAATAAAAGAGATGTGGTGTGGGTTTTTTTTTTTAATTTTTTTAAAAACAAGAAAAAAGAAAGATTACTTAATTAATTTTGGGATTTTGCCACTACAAAATCCATAACTCTCACTGTCATGTTTTAGAAAAAATATCACTCAATGAAAATATACATAAATAAATATATGCATGCCCCAATTCCCTATAGTTTTAGAATCATAGAATTATTTAGGTTGGAAAAGACCTTTAAGATCATCAATCCAGCCATGAACTTTACTAAGTCCACACCTAGACCATATCCTTAAGTGTCTCATCTACATGTCTTTTAAATATCTCTAGGAATGGTGACTCAGCCATTTCCCTGGGCAACCTGTGCTACTGCTTGAATAACCCTTTCCAAAGAGAAATTTTTCCTAATATCCAGTCTAAACCTACACTGACATGAGCTGAAGTAATTTCTCTTGTCCTATTGCTTTTTACTTGGGAGAAGAGACTGATTCCCAGTTCCCTACAACCTTCTTTCAAGTAGTTGTAGAGAGTGATAAGGTACCTCCTCTTTTCCTGGCTAAACAACGACATCTCCCTCAGCCACTCCTCATAAGACTTACTCTGTACACCTTTCACCAGTTTTGTTGCCCTTTTCTGGACATGCTCCACTGCCTCAATGTTCTTCTTGTAGTGAGGGGCAGCCACAAATAACAAAATGGAATAGTTAATTTTAAGACATGGACAGACTTCACAGCAAAAACAGTAGAGTAAGAAAAACAATTATCTTAACAGAAACAATAGTTCTGATAGACATTGTGGAGTAAGCTGGGAAATGGAAGTGCATAGCATAAAAAAGTCCATCATGAACTGGAGTACAAAAAAAATCCACTAATCACAAAATATGAACTGACCTTAGGACATTCTATTAACTTGAAAAACAAAGCAATAGCTACTACCTTCAACTACATAGAGAAGAATGAACTTTTGCTGCAAGGTTAGTAAACTGCTCATGATAAAGTAAGCAAGATGCCATAAAATTGGACTTTTTTCCTCATCACAAGAACTAAAATGTAGAAATTAATCAGAAAAACGTCTGCTGAATTCTTCCCAGGGTTTACCTTTAACTCATTTTCAGTGATTCATTTATAACTGAAAAAAATGCAAGAAAATGGTACAAATCAAGAAAAATTTACAAACTAGCTAAGTATGATTCTGTATATACAATTATGACTGCATATATATAGACATACCACACCATAATGAGGTTTCCACTCTGAAATATCACCAATTTTAAAAAAGAGTTTATAAATATCTATTTATTTAGGACTTGCTCATGAATAGCTTGCTAGATATCAGTATTTCTTTAGTCTGATATTCTTCATTCCACTAAACATTCTGAAAAAATCTTTAGCAAATGTACAAAGATTAATATACGTGTTTAGTGAAGCACTTCATTGTATTACCAGAAAACAAAGAAAGAATTATGAGGCTTTGTCAGCCTTCTGTTTTCCCAGTTGATTCTGACAATCTGGAATATTTCTTTAATATGTGCCAATTTTCAGCTGGAAAGTCAAGTCTATCCCTTTGTTAGTTCATATTTCAGATCTTCTTTTTGTGCATAGTAAAGGACGGTGCCAATTTTTCTGAGAGTGTTTTGTAATTCTGTGGATGTTTTCCTTGAAGAAGCATGTGGAATTCTCCACCAAAATGGTATTTTAGGAAACCAAAAGTCCTGCTAGTAGCCTTAGTAAGTTTTTCAGAATAAGATTTTCAATAAAGCCAATAAAATTCAGTCCAGTGAGGGTAGTTTGCAATGCGGGAAATTTACATTTTCCCTTAGAACTTCAAATATCAGGGCTTTGATGATAATTGACACAAACCTAGGTCTCCCAGAAGTGAACCCCTACTGCTGTTGGTATTGTCATGATCCCCCTTTTATTGTCATTTTCCTCACATTTGCACAGTATTTCATTATTGATTTTCATTGTTCTCTAAGGGTTTACTTCAAAGTCTAGTTTATTGATTCAATTTGTAGATAAGTCTTCTAAATTGCTAGGCATTTTCACAACCTTACGCTCTACCCTAGGTTGCTATTTTGCTAACTCGCATAGATATGTAAGAATGAAAAAAAAAACCAAGTTCATAAGGTTTTCTAGAGAAATTAAAACCTCACATCTTCTGTACGACCACTGCTGGATTTTTCTTAACAGGTTTACTGTTAAAAATAGAAAGGGTATGCCCTTGGATTTCCCTCTAATTATTTTTATAATGCATTTGTGGGTTTTGTTTTCAATATAATTGTTAAAATATTTTAGTGGATGTATTAGATAATTTAGTAGCTAAAGCTGGAATTATTCATGCCTAGGGTTATAAAATCTAAGACAGAGAATCAAGACTAGTACTGATATTCATTATACTTCCTTACATTTACCTACAATCTACTTATATATTAATAAGATTGAGTTTAGATCTTTTATGTTTGAGTGGAAACAATTTCACTCATTTTTCTGTTGCATAATAATGAAAAGATTTTCTAGTTCTTCCAGTTCTATCCATGTACAATGTGAATGCTGAAATGTTAAACTCCTACTACAGTGAGCAACCATGACACACTCAAACCTTCCTTCCTCTGAATTACTTTCTTTAAATGGTCATTGTTTTGCAGTATCAAAGTGTCCTATTAATATTCTTTATATAATGTCATTGAGATTCCATTCCTTAGGTATCACACCAAAAGGCCTTGAAAATATGTTGTCATTGCATTAAAGTTCTCTTAGAAATTGGTCTTATAAAATGTAGAGATTTTTTTCAAAAGAAGTGGAAACTAATTTTATCTTCAGGATCAGGAATCAAAACTCCTTACCAATACAATTAGAATTGCAAATGAGATCATTTGTCTTCAAGCTAAAGAATTTTGTTTTTGTTATATTATGCCAACACTGGGGTATTGTGTAAGAGGAAGTATTTAAAAATCAGAATTAGCAGTCATTTCAGTGATAGTTACTGACTTAGAATTTAGCTAGTGAAAGTAAGATCAAAATTAATTACCATATTTTTTTCAATTTTTTTCCTTCTTTTTGGTATACTAACAAAACCCTGTGGTTTAGAAACTATTGTGCATTTTGTCTGCTGCACAGAGATCTTGATGTTAGAGACTGCTGGAACTGAAGAGTGAAATAGAAACTCAGGAGCAGTAATCATTTTGCTTGTTGTGTCATGAGAAATAATTAATATTAAGAAGCCTATTCCAAGAACATTTTAATTACTGAAATTTGGGATACAAAGTAAAACTCCATAGGCATTCAAATGGGTCAATATGAGAATCCTACAGCATTCAACATCTAATATATGAAATGTTTCAACATCTGTCTGAAAACGAATTCAGCCTTTTTTTCATGATGTTAATCACTTTTATTCCATATACTACTTCACAGTATCCAATTTGTCACATAGAAGCTCATGTTTTACAGAGTATAGTAGATTCAAACTAGAAAAGAACCTTTCTTGGAAGGAGAAATGTATTAATTTCTGGCAATTTAACTACCATATAATTATCCTCTAATACTGTCTGAAAGGTAAAAAATGACAAATGGCTGCAATAAAGAGACATCACACATGCAGAATGAAGGTTCAGCAGAACTCATTCGACCTCCATTTTACCAGCAGTTTGTTTCAGCCACTAAGCATTACTAATAGATTCTTAGTCTAATCTAGATAAATGTTTAAAATAATAAGTTATGATTCAAAGAGACTGAAAGGAGACTTTGAAAAAAAAGACACCTGCCTTAAAACTGTGGTGAGGTTGCTGACTGTGGGACACTTAGCAAAATGCAAATAGCTTATTAATAATTACATTTTATTTTCCATATTTTACATACTTACAGCATTGCTTTTTCTAAAAGCCAAATGCCACCCAGGCATCTTGTTTCAGCTCCTATCTTGAAAATGGAATGGATCTTTTAAACCATAAATGTGGTTCTGTTTTCTCTAAAGAATTATACATGTGAGAATCAATTACTGCAACAGTGGTACAGGATATTTTTCCTGCCTTTCTTATCTCTTTCCATCACCTGGTGTAAGAAGCAGTAAAAAACATAATTACCTTCAGCTATTGTATAATTTACAAGACACTTCCATTCATCCAGGTTAAGTATTTGATTTGTACATGGGTAAGGAAGGCATATCGATAAAAATGAAAGAGAACTGTTAAGTTAGGACAGCTGTTGGCACTGTGGAATTCCTCAGTGTACCACTAGCAGTTAAGAGTGTGGACATTATTTATGCTGATCTTAGTGGCCCCTAAATCCTCCTCTGTAGGGAGGGTGACCTCTTTATTGATATGATTAGGTAGATGAGGTCTTGGGAGGCAGAGACCTGCCGATGTGTGGGAAAATTGCTGGAGCTTCACATCTCTCCCTAGGAATAAGATGATTTTGTCCAGCCTTGGGCTCAGAGAAGAAGCCAGACTCCAGTAGCTTTCTCTCTCTCTCTCTCTTGCTCTCTCTCTCTCTTTTGCTCTCTCTCTGGTTGAAACTTAGCTCCTCAGTGGGAGTGGCCATGTAGCTATTGGTGCCATCACCATGAGCTTCTGCTGCTGCAAACAATAGCCCCTGACAGCAGCATGTCCTCTCTCTTCTGTGACCAGCTGGGCAAACAGTGAAGCCCATCTTGTCCTTCTGCTAGAGGTGACTGCTTTCCATGGCATGACTGGGCTAACATGGATCACTAAGTAACTAGATTGGGAGTGTTTCAAAGTGGTTTGTGGCTGTTGCTTCAAGGGAAGAGGCCACTCTTGGCTGAACCTGTTCTTTTAGTTTTGATTTGGCTATTATGACTGAGAAAGAAGGGTCAGCGAGAGCAGCACAATTCACCTAGAAACCACCTAGAAACCAAGCTGTACTGCTCCCAGCTGTGTGGAAGGGAAAGCAAACAACTTCTCCTTACATATGCTCTTCCTTGTAGTGCCTTACGTGAAATAAATGTTGAAGTTATTCCTCTTTGCACCTGAAAACCCACTACAAAAGTTTCCTCCTCATAGTTCACATTTTTACTGTTGTCAATATGCATCTTTTACACTTCATTTTGTATTGCTTAGGTGATTACATGACTGGTATGGACTGTGAGTGTCAAATTAAATGCAGTATGTCTCCTTGATGCATAGTATCTTCTCATTGTCATGTCTGTTTACCTCTGATGGCCATGAAAAGTTTATTCTTCCTCCACTAAATGACCTTGAGGGGAAAAGGGTTGGAAGCTTAAAGGTTATTTTTTACATGTCTCTTTTATAATTTAGTCTATCTAGTAGGTATACATGGGCCCATCTTGGGTAATAAAACCTATGTTTTGTACTCCATGTTGTTGCTTATCCTTCACATACCTGGCTAGACTCAAAGGAATTATTCATAAAATTAAAGATTTCAGAATTTGCTTTACATTTATTTGAGCAGCAAATAACTAGAAAAAAATGAATTTTGTGGTTTTTTTCCATAAAAATATCTTAAGTTCTGAGCCTGTGCATTACAGAACTTGTATTATGAAATGACAAGTCTTTAAATACCAGATAACTATATGCTGGCTGCTGTTTCTTCACTCATGGTAGAGTCTAGTCTTCCATTTCCTGTATTGTATCGTCACAACAACTTTCCAGTGTAGCTTAACTGTGATATTTTGTTATTATTCTCTTTTACACAGTTCAAAACACTACTGTTTGGAAGAGAAAGCGCTGATTGCTAAATGTAATTTATTTTACAAAGGAGATTGCCTAGTAATAGTCAAGAAACTGGCCTCTGAATGAGTTGCTCCTGTCCCTCTTTAAATAAAGATGACGTTCTGCATCTCTTTGATAGTTTGGACTGTGAATTAGTCCCAGATTCATAAGTTGCAGCTCTAAAGCAGCCCCATTCAGATAGTCAAAACTAACTAGGCTGTTTCTGAAGTCAGAAATACTAGACCTTTGTGTACTTCTATACATGTGCAATGCGGTTTTGTCAGTTGATCATTATTTAATTTCAGCAGATTTTTTTTGAGATGTTAATGAGACAGAAGACATGAACTGTGGTTAGTTTGTAAGAGTAATTTGGATAAACTATGTATATATTTCCAAATTTCTCTCCTGTACTTCATATATATTTTTATCCTGGTTTCTTGTGCACAAAGTAAGCAAGTTAATGCTTGCTTTATAATCACTTTCTTCTTTTCTTTCAAGGGTAAGTACACTTTAAAGAAAAAAAAAAGGTCACGTTAAGCACTTGTGGAATCCAAGTGTCTCCCCAGTAATTTATACAGTTTGTACTTCATGTCTTAACCTTTAACAGCTACTCAGATTAACCTAAACTAGTTATAATAGTGTTTTTACAGTTTAAGAATTATAGCTTGAAGACAAGGTCTTTTATCTTACAGCTTTTCCTTAGAGAGTAAAACAAGAATTCATGTAAACTGGGTTAATAGTGATTCAAATTTTGACACCAACTAGTTAAACATTTTGCCTAAACTTCCAAGTTATACTGTTATGCATCAGTGTAGTTTTGCACACCAAGTCATCAGACCCTGCAGCCCCCTAAGCTGATGGAATGTTGCTGTTGGACAGGTAACAGCAGGCAGCTATAGAGAGGCTGACTTACAATGATCATTAGATCTGTGTTTGGGCCATTAGAATGAACTGAAAAGATGAAAGATTTGTTCAAAGAGCAGAGATAGATGAATTTGGTTAATGGAGTCCTATGATAAAAAGGCTTAAGAGCTTGTTATTTTTTATAGCAAAGCTACAAGGTATTGAGGAGGGTAAACTTTGCCCATATGTTGAAAGTACTTAAAGAATTGGATCTGATTTTGGTGAAAATGGAATATTTTATTTGTTTGTGATCCCAAAGGTTAATGTTAACAAAGTTTTTTCTTTATTATCAGGTAGTTTCTTTGATTAATTAAGTATTCAGCATGATACAAGACAGTAGGAGTTTCACTTAGTTTACTGGACCATCTGATGACCAAACTTTACTGAATTTGGAACCACTTCATCAACGTCTTATGGGCTGTTAAAATTTACATTCAGCTGAGCGTTAGGTGTGGACAGCTGGCTAACAGAAAAACGCAGGAGCAATTGCCTACTAAGAGGAAACCTTTCTAACGTCAAATTCCTTGGTGAAACAACTCAAATAGCTCTTACAGAAAAGCCCTGAAGGATTTAACATGACTAAAAACTATAATGTTCTACAGAAATTGCTCTTACTAACCTGTAGGACTGAATGCAAAGCACTATCCTGTCTGTTGCATATTTTAACCACATGCTTAATATTCTATATAGAAAAAAACAGGTTTTATCTTAAATTACTTCAGAAAAGTAGTAATTTTCTTGTAAATATTAATTGTGTCTTTCTGTGAGTATCTCTTTTGTGTAGGAAATAAAGGAAAAAGCTGAAAAAAGAAACTGCAGTTTATTTAAACTGCCAAGTTTTTAGGCAAAGCTAATAAAAAGTTAATCTTCTGAGAATGTCTCTTGGTCCCCATTGAAATATTCCATTTTTAATTGCTGATAATTTTATCAGAAGTTAGCCATTTTGGTTGAAATGTTCATTGCAAGATATTTGCTTGAGACTGTCTTTGAAAGTAGGACAGTCAAAGTAGTTCACCAATTTGAAAATTATAATGTTTTTCAATGGCGCACAAGTTAATCAGGAGAAAAAAGAAAAAAAAAAACAATCCCAAACTTAAGAGCTAGTAAGTGTGGAATATTTTTGAGTCAGTAGTAGTAAGAGAAGATTTTTGTGAGGAAAAGATGGGAGTAGGATATGAGGAGCAAACTAGAACTAACTGGATAAAGCTTGGTGAGAGAACAGGTGGTCCTATATTCTGGACATGAGTTCTGTGACAATGTTTGTTTGTACAGGGACATGTGCCCTTGTTGCAACAAACCACAGTCAAATGGAGCTCGGATCATCTGTACATCATGACTACAAGTCTTGATTCAAAAACATAGAATTATCTTTCTGTGCTGAAGAGGGTTGATGCTGGCTGGATGCCAGGCACCCACCAAAACCACTCTCTCACTTCCTTCTGCAACTGAACAACAGAGAGACAATATAGAGGAGGGTTCAAGGGTTGAGATAAGGACAGGGAGAGATCGCTCAGCAAATATCATCAACAACAAAACAGATTCTATTTGGGGATAATACCAGCAAAATCAGAGCAGGATAATGAGAAGTAGAATCAAACCTCCAAACAACTCCCCACCCCTCCGTTCTTATCTCCACCTCCTCCCTCTCAGTGGTGCAGGGAGACGGGGAATGGGGGTTTATGGTCAGTTCAGCCCATGTTGTTCCAGCCACTGCTCAAGGAGAGGAGTCTTTACCCTGCTCCAGCATGGGGTCCCCCTACATCTTCACCATGGGCTGCAGAGGAAACTCAGGTCCAGTGCCTTCAGCACCTCCTCCCTCTCCTTCTCAGACCTTGGTATCTTCAGGACTTTTCTTCTCGCAGGTTCTCACCCCACTCCTCTCTGGCTGCAATTACAATTCTGCAATAACTTTTTTTCCCTTCTTAATTATGTTATCACAGGGGTGTTACCACCTTTTCTAATTGGCCGAGCCTTGGCCAGCAGCACATCTGTCTTTGGAGCTGTCAGGGAGTATCTCTGCTGGACATAGAGGAAGCTTTGAGCAGCTTTCCACAGAAGCCATCCCTGTAGCACCCCCTGCTATCAAAACTTAGCCAAGCAAACTCAATTCATATGGATTTTTTCTGTGTTTATGTAATAAATATCTAAGACTGAAAATTATTGTGGTGACAAAGGCCAAAATGACATTTGGGCCCCATGGACTGTAAAATAAATGCAAATATAAAATGCCATTACTGGCCTTGTCTAATTTTTCGTGAGTCTCTAGTCATACAATTCAAAGTACATAGAATATTCTGCAAATTACAAAAAGCTTCCCCTGAAGAATCTCATGATGCTACTTTTAGGCAGTCATGTTTCCCCTGTCTTTTAGAAAACAAAACAGATCACAGTAAATAGAAACCTGATCATGCAAGTAATATTGAAGATCTCTATTGTATCCATATTTTGAGATGACTGCCTATCTCTTCCCATGGGCTGAGAGATATCTTTGTATAGAAACATGAAAATCAAACAAAATGTCAGTTTAAGTACATGTCATGCTAGTCCAATATGAATGCCCAACTTTTAGATTGAATATTTTAATATTTGAGAAATTATTCTTGTTATTTATGAAAAGTTTAGATGGGGGTATGTGACAGAGCACCAAGGGAAATCTAGTCCCATGTTGCTACCACAGATTCATCTTATAGTATGAATTACAAGAATAATTTCAGTTGCTATTGTCCACTCAAAATGAACAGTCTCCCTTTGTATAGTGTTTGGTTAAACAATGGTTTTCAAGTTCATTGTCAATGTCTGTGGGAAAGGTCTCCACAGTCATTTGTTCAGCTCTTTTCAGAGAAAATATGAGAAAGTCCTTTTATGAAAGAGAAGTCTAACAAAGAGGCCAGTAATAATACCAGTTAATTTCAAAGGGAAAGAGTGGAAAAGCTACCTTTTTGGGGGGACAAGGATGGGGAAGAGGGACGTTTGCATTATAATTATGGCAAAAACTATGCTCTAGCTGTTGTATGTGCTTTGACATTGTGACTGTGCTGTTTTCAGAGAACTGAGTGTATTTTACATTTTGTGAGATTGCTTTTTGGTAGCATTAAATAACAGCAATATCAAATAACCATAAAATTTTGGACCAAAACACAAATGATATGTAATTATGGAATCCTTAGATTTCTTTTTTACTATGAATTTAGGGTTTCTTCTAGACCTTGTTATAGCACTGCTCTGGAAAGGAGTCTGTCTGGTCAACTTTTCATACTGTGGTGATGTAACTGAGTGCAATTTTTACACAAAAATACCTTTTCTATCCCATTTGTGGTTAATTTTTGTGCCAGGCCTCTGAACACTGTTTTTTATGGCTATATGGCCTTGCAGAATAAGGGCTTGAAAGCTCACTGATTTTCACCAGTCATTTTTAAAGGGCACTATGTGAATGTTTGGTTTCGTTTGTCACTGACTTAGGGGCCCATGTACATGTTCAAGTATTACGTTTACTTTTATTAATGAGATATCACATATTTCTTATTTTTATGTGCTAGGAAAGGGAGCAGAATGTTTATGTTCTTTGACCCAAGGGCAATAAATAAAAACAGATGTCAAAAGGAGTGTATGAGGGGAGAACATGAAACAAGATGATAGAACATTATCTACTTTTTTGCCCAGAAAGTGGTGATAAGATTAATTAAGCATAATAAACTGAAGAGGTGGGAACAAAAAGATTAGGGCTGTTTGTACTGATAGGCTGAGGATTTCTTTGGAAATTGACCTTAAGTCCATATGTTGTGCCATGAGGTCCCTTTGAAATGGAAGACTTCTGTTCTAGTGACTCTGCAGACACTGATATTGTCCCCAAAGACTTGAAGCAAGTCACCTGCCAGGGGAGGGAGAGATTCTCTAAATATTTAAGACATCTAGAGATTAGTTAAAGAATACATCAGCAGGAACAGCAACAGAAAATGGAAGATAATCCCTTAATGTAGGAAAACTGGTTCACTTTGCATGACCTTTGGTACAGTTAGTGTCTGATGTGTATTGAAGAAGGAAAAGGTAAGAAAACTAAAAAAAAATTTAGTCCCAGAACTGTGTTTGAACATCAGATGTTTGAACATATAATATATATGTGACCAGTGAAGATAAAAATTCCTCTCAAGAAGTGGCGATGTCATAAATTAAAAAAAAAATCCAAAAAACAAACAAACCTACCAAACAACCAAAAAATAGACCAGAATTTAAAGCTCCATAGATGCCCAAGCTGAAATGGGATGCCCTGAAAGAAGAGCTGAGCACTCCTTCATCAGGCAACCTCTCCTTCCCAGCTGATTATTTCTATTCTTGCACTTTCTGCAAAAATACTGGACACCAATTGTAGAGTAGCAAGCTATGGGAATGACTGCTTGTTTCTCAATACAACCTGCTGATCTCAGAAATAAGCACATATAAAGGTGAGTTGCAAGGGAAAGGATAAACTCTGCCAAATTACGGCTCTGAAAACTTTATTGAGGAAAAATCATAAGTCTCTCTCCTTCAATTTTCCTGGACCTCCAGGTCACATAACAAGTTACCTGTGCATGTTTCATGGTGATATTGATTGAAGGGCAGACAGTGGTTATGACTGACCAGAAAGCTGCTATAATTCATTATGTAATAAGACAGGTGCTTGTAGCTCTCCAGCTATTCTCTGATGACTCTCTCCTGTTATTTTTAATTAGTAGGTAGCAATTACTTCTGCTAGTCAACCAATTTTTCTGTAACAGAAGAAGAAAACATTCCTAGTCCACTAACCAGACTTTTTTTTGTGAGACTGTGCATTAGGTCTGGCTGGAATGGATTTCAGTTTTCCCACAGCAGCCCTCACAGTGCTGTGTTTTGTACTTGGAACTAGAATGCTGTTTGGCTACTGTCGTGCAGTGTTTGCTGCCTCTCCAATCCTCCCCAAGCCAAGGTTAGCCCATCACAGACTGAGAATGGCAATACAACCATACAAACATCTAGGGTGGGTAGTTTTTCTATTGAGAATACAATTGCTGATATTTTTCAGCCTTTGTGCTTGCTTGTTGAGAAATATTGAAACAATTCTACCCCATATGAAGTGCTAATGAGGGATAGTACTGCTCAGAAGCATTTCAGTGCAAGAAGATGGAGTTGATCTTTTTGTGCATTAAATCGATTTTTTTCTTTTACTGTTCTTTTTAGTCCTTGCTCAATTATTGTTGGTTGCTCTCTAGCATATTACAGAGGGGAAAAGGACCACCAGTGTGCTCTAACATTGCCCAGACTGTATTTTGAACATGTTTTCCTATCTACTGTTGGTTTTTTAAGCTGCCTAACAGCTTGGTATCTGTGGTAACTCATCAGTGAAACAATATTTCAGAAAGGTTTCTAGTATGCAGAATCATGTTCAGAATGAATCTGAATTTAAAAAATGCATTCAGTTTTGAGTTTATATGTGTTTTTAAATTGGCCTAGAAATTTATTTTTTTAGACCTAATAAACAGCATATTTCCATGGTTGAAAAATAAGAGTTACAAAACTACTGACATATTTCAAAAATTACACTGGGATTGCTTCAGTCGTAATGTTTTGAGTAATAATCTTTGCAATCTTGAGAGAAATTGCACTGACGACACTACATGCACTCAACCCAAATAAATCAGAACTTATTTGATCAAACTAAAATTTCACATGCAAATTTTCTCAGTTTACACAGTGCTCAAAACGACTGTGACCTCCAAAGGATGCATAAAAATGTGGTGTTAATTGATATATTCCTGCTCTAAAAAATGGTGTGACAGCCAATCTCATTTAAGCAATGTAAATGCTACAGGTTCCTGAAATTTAAAAACTGGACTTTCAGATATAATACAGATGTTTAGGGCAGAGTGTGAGAGCCTGAAATGTTACAGTTAATGGCTTAAACATTGTTATGAAGGACATTTTGCCCATTATGGCAAAACCTTATTAATAAGTTACAACCACTGAAGCCTGTTCCTCCCTGAATAGGCGTCCTGACTGGAACTTTGGACTATGAGTTAAGCCACCTAAGGGAACTGAGGTAAGATAAAGGTGACGCTATTTTCCAATCATCTCAGGTCTATGGAAAGTAAACAAATCTGAAGGGGAAGAATGCATCCACAAGGAGGCCAAACACAGCAGCTGTCCTGAAAATCGGTTCTGGCTGGGTTTGGGGTGGGGGAGGCCATAATCCATAGACCTATCTGCTGAGGCCAGGTTTGCATACACCCCCCTAAAAATAAAAAAAAAAGGAGTTAGGTTCGGGGTTAGGGTTAGGACTAGGTTTTAGGGTTAGAGGCTAGGGTTAGGGTTTAGGGTTAGGGGATTAGGGTTTGGGTTAGGTTTAGTGTTAAGGTGTTAGGGTTAGGGTTTGGACTAGGTTTAGTGTTAAGGTGTTAGGGTTAGGGTTTGGACTAGGTTTAGGCTTGAGTTTTGCATTTGGGTTAGGGTGTTAGGGTTAAGTTTTCGGTTATGGTTAGGGTTAGGACTGGGGTTCAGGTTAGGGGCGAGGAGAGTTCTGGGTTTTTCGCATTGCCTCTTTTCAGAGGAAGCAAACATCCTTTTTCTCTTATGCAAACCGGCTCAGTTGTGGAAACCTACACTCCTGAAATGCTACATCTATGGGATATTCATGTGAGAGGCCACTGAGAAGGTGTCATTAACTGTCAAAGACTTCAGCGCGCTCCCCTGATTCATTCCTGAGGCCTTGCACCAGAACACTGCATGTGATGCAAAGACATGGAACTGATCCAGAATCTTTTGCAAGACAAAATGTCAAACTTGCCCCCTTGCAAGGAAGATACCTGTGCATTCCCTCATGGTCCCAACTTATATAAATCCATTGAACTCTGTGTTTTTGGGGGCCCTCCCCACCAAGAAACCCAGAAGAGGATCAACAGGACATCATTGGGATCCACGGAGTGGTGATATTTTCTAATTAATCTGCCTCTCTGTCACTCTTTTTCTCCCCCCGCTTTCTTTTCTCTCTCTGTCACATTAATGTTAAGTGAAGTCCATACTCTTGACTTTGACATCGTTTGTACCTTAATACGGGCAGAGACATCTCTCTGACAATTTTAATAACTGGATAGTACCACAGAGGGAAATATAAAGCATAGTTACTGTTCAAAACAAATCAATTTAAACCATAATGAGTATCTATTCATCTATCTAGACTTTTAGTTGAAGAGTAGACAAAGGTTCAAAATCCTTCCTATGGATTTCCTAGGGGTTTCCGCCTATAAAATTACACCAGTTGTCAAAATTACTAAAATGCTTGCTCAATTCTCAGTCAAAGGATAAAATATAGGTTCCTTATGTCCTTGTGGTGAAATGAAGAGCCTTGTTCTTTGAGAAAAAGAAGGAGATCGTTCCCTCATCTGTCCATGGTGAAATGGAAAGTTCTTCCAAGATGTTTGTCTCCTGGGATTTCTGGGTGGTGCAAGATGGTAAGGCAACCTTTTCTGGTTGAAAGACTTCATTCTTGTGCCCTTTCTGTGAGAAGGATAACACTGAGTCAGAGATGAGCACTGGAGAATCCCATACCCTCCTTCTGCCTCTGTGTGTAGTTGGTTAGACAAAGATATTTCTTCAGCCTGAAGCTGGCTTAAGAACTTCAACGGGTAGATTACTTCTTCCATATGTCATAGAAAGCCTCTCATCTCATTTGTACTACTGTGAACACAGAGTAACTCTACTGGAAATACACTGGTATCTCAGAGGTTAAAATGTTTTTAATTAATCTGATCACTGTTGTTGCCTGTAACACGTAAATTGCCAAATATCAGCTTATATCACTTCTGTGAGACATTACTAATTTTTTCTAATGTGTTTGGCTACTGCCCTGTTAATCCAGTGACAAAATGTATCCAAGAAATCCACAAGTGAGAAAACTAATGCCACTAGTCCCTTTCTATATCACCAGTAAGAACTGACATGACATTCTCTGGACTGTGCTTGGAATGGTTACCTTCCAATTACAGGGATTAAACACCCAAAAAGCTAATCTGCTTGTTTAAATTATTTGTCCATTTTTAACCACCTGTAATATTTGAAACAATGAGCACTTTTCTTTGGAAAAAAATAAATCAGAGTCCAGTCAATTGACTATACAAATATGTTACAGTATTGTTGTGGGCTGAACAAATTGCCTGACTTCAGTATTATAAGGATGAATGTAGAAATGCAAGGATGAATGCAGAAACACTTAAATGATGCCTATATCTCAAGTGCTAGTAGTCCTGAAGATGATTAAGCAGCCTAAGGAGCAGCTCTGAATGAAGATGAAGCAGCTCATGTTGAGTTTCTTAGAGGCTTGAAGTAGGGGTATGACTCACTGGCCTACTAAGAGAGACTGTGGAGCTAGGCTGGAGTGCTTACAGTGCTAATGAAAAAGTCACAGTTGCTACATGTGGCTGTCGTTGCAGAGAGGAGGGGCTGGTCTTTCTGCTTAACAGCAACTTTCCCCTTGTATGATTCAGGTAAGCCTCAGAATTATTCCAGAGAAAGGAAGAGGGGAGGAGAGAGAGGTTTCACAAAGGCTGCTGAGTTGAAGGCTTCTTCCCATTCTACTGTCAATGCTGTAACCTATTTGGAAAGCTCCTACATCATAACACTGTTATTCTAATATATAATAATTTCCTTATTAAATAAGGTTATTTTATTCTCTTACATTATTTCACCTTAAATACAATAGAAAAATATTTTTCTTTATTAAGCCTTTTGACATTTCAAATTATTTTCCAGGCACACAGTTAAACATTGTGGAGACAACACATGTAAAATGAAATTTATAGAGGTTGATAATTTCCAAATGTAAAGGCATTAATAGCTCAAAAAATGGTAAAACTTCTGTAAAATGGTTCTTGCAGTCACCTTCATGTTACTTAGAACCACAAAAAAGGATGAGCACTTGTCAAGACAGTCAATGAGCCAGGAGGACTACACCTCCAGCAGCATCACTCTGATAATGTAGCTTAGTTTTCTTGGCTACTAGATAGGAACAGGAACAGAAAATCGAAAACATCACCAAAGAAAACACTCCATAAGAAGTTGTGCTATACTTCTATAGGATAACAGTTTACTTCACGACTACGTAAGTTTTCTGCAGATTAGTGTGGTTACGATGCGCCTGTTACTATTAGTTGTTTGCAACTGGAAAAGGAAGACCTTGTTCTGCCCAACAATATTTAGTCCACCACTGAGTGGCGAATACGGTGGGGGCACTTTTGGGCATAGCCTAAGATCCTAGTCACTCTAACTCTGGATATGGTATATGCATAGTGCAGGTCTCTTCTGCATCCAGGTTTCCCTCCTGCACATGTCACTGCACAGTGGAGATGGGGTAGTATGTCTAAGTCTATGTCCAGCATGTGGGCAATGTGTGCATCTGAACTTGATATTGAAGAGTTCCGAAGCCTCATCTTTAAGGTGCACCTTTAGTATTTTGCAGTCAAGCTTAAATTTTGTGCTTGAACATTGTTGGAGGTTGGATTTAGTTCTTTTCCTCAGGAATTTTTTTCTCCCATGGGTTGCTAAGACACAAATGACTGAGCTAATTGCCGAGTACTTTAGAGAACAAAGCACAAGGCTGTAGCCTTTCTCCTTGGCAGGGTGGGGTAGAATTGCCCCTCATGGAAGCAAGGCTTAACAACATGAGATTTTGGAGACTGAAAAGCAAGGGCAGGGGGGAGGTCACACTCTCTTGCTCGGGACCCTTGGAGCTGGACGGTCAGAGCTGCTGTCTGCTGAACCCACGGCCCCTGAGAAGCCAGCGCGGAGCTGCCGGTCTGTCTGCTGTGAGTCTCTGCCCTCTGCGCCATCCGGAGCCGACCTGCCTGACACCAGCCCGCTCTGAGCTTTCTCCGCTACATTGTAGCGGGGTTTTTCCCTGCACGTGGAGACCCCTTACCGTCCCAGCTCCCTGTGTCCGGGGATCCTGCTGCTGCACCGACACCAGCTGCCCCTCCCGAGGGTCTGTGGAGCAAGGGCTCTCCTCCATCCCTCCGTGCCTCGGGCAGCCGCCATTGCCGTGTGCTACCTGAGCTCACGCCGGAGCGCCCCCTGCAGGCACCGGGGAATCACCGCACCCAGAGCGCCCCTGCAGGCTGTGACTGGAACTGCACCAAAGGGAAAGGTGCCTGAAGCCGAGCAGGCTGCCACTGGGTTTCTGGTTCTGTTTGTTGGTTAACGTTATAGTTGTTGTTATTTGTTATCCTTGTTTTAGATATTAGTAAAGAACTGTTATTCCTATTCCCACATCTTTGCCTGAGAGCCTCTTGATTTCAAATTTATAATAATTCATAGGGAGAGAGGTTACAATTTCCCATTTCAAGGGAGGCTCTTGCCTTCCTTAACAGACACCTGTCCTTCAAACCAGGACAAATATAAGGCAACAACTTTATGTTCATCCAGAGCCCAAAGGCAGTACTTTCATCATAAACCCACATTATTTCAAACTGAGCAAGCATGTCCTGCTCACCTCTTCTTCACTCTTTCCCCTCCTATGGCCCCAGAAATGAGTTTCCAACCCCACACTGATTTCTGATAAGAAAGAGAGAGAAAGAGCAAAAGGAAAAAAGCATGAGTTCCATTTTAAATCAGTATGTCTGGGTTTTGCTAATCCCAAAGTGCAGGAACTATTTTATTTTAGACATGATGTAATTGCTACTTGTTATTATGCACAATACAGGCTCATTTCAGAAGTCTGAAAAGTTTTGGAAAGCAAGTGCAGTTAGCATTCAGTGAAGAGGAGGTCCAAATAAGAATTGAGCTGTCTGTTCCTGTTACACTGGGATCACAATGTATAGGGTCAGATTTATTTCTTCATCCTTATATCAGTTCTACAGACACATAACTGCATTGATTTTTATTGGTTACTTGCACATTAAAGGAATGAGATGCAGCTCAGTGGAGTATTTTTTAAGGCAAGGTCTTGGCTTTCCTTTACCTTGCATGCATACTGCTGAAATACAAAAACTCTAAAGTCAGTATAAAAGTGGCAAAAAACTCACTGATCCCAATGAAGAGTGG
Organism: Eopsaltria australis; assembly: GCA_034509425.1. Classification (NCBI taxonomy): domain Eukaryota; kingdom Metazoa; phylum Chordata; class Aves; order Passeriformes; family Petroicidae; genus Eopsaltria; species Eopsaltria australis. The sequence goes on from JAVTVJ010000072.1 coordinate 86,730, forward strand.
TGAATGCCAGAGGTGGCTCTTTCCAGTCCTTTAAAAGGATACAGCTTCTTTCTGTTTTATTTTGTTCACTTTTTTTTTGAGAAGCAAAATTGTCCTTAAAACAATTTTAAGGAAAAAAGAAACCTGGACTCTTACTTTACTGTAAGCAGATTTTGAACCTGAACAGAAGAAACAAAAATCTAGATATTAACTCAATGTTTACAACTTTATTCTTTGTTTCCTTGCTACTGAAAAATTGATTATGTCTTATGTCCAGGAATTGATTCTTTTACAAAAAAAAACCAAAACTGATTTACATATTTCATTGGTTGTTCTGAAATATCAAAAGTTATAATTTCAAAGTTTAAAGAAGCTGGAAATTAAAATGGGCAGTGGAGTATACCACTGTGATTCCAAAAGACTGCTAACAAAAGTCAGGTGAATCAAACTCTTCTGAAATCAGTGCCCTTGTCTTTGTCAACAGAGTCAACACAATCATACAATGAGAAACCAAGCATTAAATATCTTTGTCTGGAATAGAGTAACTCCAATTTGGTTAGCCTTAACCTTTGTGAGATTTCAGTTCAGATCTATTTTAACTTGAAAGGTTTGAACTGGAAAGGACAGATGGCTGTTTGATGGAGCGATATCAGGGTGGAATCTGACATTTTCCTAACCCCTTAGCATTCAAGTTGCACCACCTTGTCATTCAAATCTCCCTTGTCAAATTCAAATCTCAGCCAGCTCTTGCCTTATTATTTATTTCTCTGAGAGCTGATTAAAGTTTGAACAGTGAGGTGCAGGAGGATGCCTCACGACTTTTCACCTTACCTCTTGGTGAATTCTGCTTCTGATCTCCAGTTGTTTGAGACTGCAGAGCCAACCACAGTCCAGATATAATGAGGGGTGAATTTCTAAATATTGCTCCAACCCCAAATATTGGCACAAGAAAACACTAGCTAACAAATTAAATATTTATAATACAGCCAAAATAAAGATGAAGTAAAGGAACAAGTACATTTTTAATGACTTTCTGCTCCGGGGGGATGGGGGAAAGCTGTTGAAAACAGCACCCTTGTTAGCTGTACTCTTCCTTTTTAGAAAAGCATTATTGTCTAAGCAGAATAGCTTGTGGTTTTGAGGCTGTGGGAAGGGACTAATGATAATTATTATTTAAATATGAACTATCTAAAAATATTTCTAAAAATACTAAACAGAAAGCCCTAAAACCAAGGGAGCTATAGTATTTTGAGAATCAACCCATAGCATTAAATCCTGGTGTCACTTACGCTGAGGTAAAGCCACAAATCACAGTTCTTGTACTATGATTTAAACAAAAAACTGTCAGTTATAGCTACCACAGAAGTATATCAGCTATTGCAGGGTAGATGATAAGGGTGTATTTAATTTTTCACAGCATTATCATCCTGCTGCGGTGCATATTTAGACAAACTACAGAAACAGAGTTACATCAAATTGTGTGCAGCCTAAATAGCATCTATACAATTCAAAGTAGATATGTATTGTGTTTCGGTTGGTAACAAGACTTCTGTCAAATATGTTCATCCCTTGCTTAATTTTATGTGTGGCCTGAAGAGGTGCAGATGTGTGGCTTGGGCTGCAAATAATAGATGGTCAGGTAACAACAAGTTTTTAATTCATATTTCAGGCTGACTCAGTTCAACCCAAGTTTTTCCTCACTGACCTACCAAAGCTTAGAGTGTGCTTAACTGAAGGGTGATTAATTGCCAAACAGGAAAGTGAAGCTAGTGACATCAGGGAAGCATGTAAAGAAAGGTATTTTTGTCCCATTTTTTTAATGATTTCTATGTCCTCAAAGCTAGAGAATATCATTTTCACTAGGCCTCATATGGAGTTGGAGCTTAAAGTGGCAAAGTAAGTTGTTCTTTGCTTTGTTGAAAATTATTTTTCTCATAAAATGTCTAATAAAATGCATGTTTTTCTCTTTTCAGGATAGTTTGACAATGAACCAGACCTTTTTGACTTGGGATTTAGAATATTGCAAGGCACTTTGAAGAGGGCAACAAAAAGAGAAGTCAAAAGCTGGATCTACAAAACACTCAGGCAGTGTCTGTTCATCTGTCAGGTGGGAGTGAGAGGAAATGCATTTCAAAATGCTACAATATTTGCAGTAACTTTCCCTTTTCTCTGGATACAATTTAAAGGATTGCATTTGATCTAGTCCTACAGAGGATTAAAAGAGGATTAAGAGGATGAACAAGTCAGTTGATGGAATTTTGCCATTGATTTCAACAAGGCTAGGGATTTCACCTCCAGTGATTGCCCTCTGTAATCAGAAAAATGTTCCTTCTCTTGGGCCTGTTACAAAGGACAGGATCAAGAGGATTAAATTTTTGCAGTTAAACAATCAAATGCCTGGAAGCATAGGCAAACGCAACAGCAGATATGAAACCATTCCTCACCTCCTTTATGAATGTGAATAGCAGAGAAGCCTCTGTGTAACTGTGCACAGGCTGGTTTGGTGTACAGGAGGGAGAGGAGCAGTGGGACCCATGAGCATGGAAAGAAGAGAGCAATGATCCTTGCAGAGAATGCCTTCATTCCAGAGAGGTAACCCCAGGTTCAGTTAGTGACTAAATAGAAGTCCTTGGCCTATAACACAAGCAAGTAACAGTTGATTAAATAATTGACCTGATAAATTGAGGAAGAAGCTGAATCAGAGAAGTACAAGAGAGGTCAGACTTATATCTAGAGACCCAAACAGCTAAAATGCTCCTTTGCTTGTAGGAAGTGTCACTTCTCATGTCTTGGTAGATACTCAACAGAAGGGTTTGTCATCGCAGAACTCATCCTGCAGAAGAATGGCATCTCATCATCTTCTGTATTTTTTCCTTTTTTTTTAATAGATGTGGTGAGATGTCTCTCTCAGAAGGCACCAAAAAACATATCTTATAAATCTGCTGGTGCTTTATCCACACTACCTTTTTCCTCCTAAACTGAATAGTATTTTACCCCATGTGTTGTTTTACATTTCCACAATAGAACAGCCATGTCTTAGATTACAACTTTTCCTGACATTTGATGTTATAATGCAACTTTATCAGATGAAATTTGGGGTTTTTTTAAGCTTATCAAAGAAATAGAACAAGATTAGTTAAAATACAGTGGGTTGAAATGGGATGACAGATCCTTCTGGTCAGTTTTAAAATTTAACTGTCTTAGATTGGCAGCCTAAAGAGATTGCTTTTTAGAGTTACAGAGATTTTTCTTTTTGATGTCTACTAAACAAGAACATACAGTGCTGTTTATAGAGAGCTCATGAAATCCCGGTCATACTGAAATGGGTGACAAGACTTCAAAAGAGACAAGTTATACCTTGATTTAATTATATGTGCTGGCACTGTTTATCTTGTGGAGCAGAGCATTTTTTTTTTTTTTTTAATCTGGATGGAATAGCATTTTTATTATCTTTTTATTTGGTTTTAGTTTTACTGTGAAATTTTCACTTTTCACTTGATTTGTTTGAATGTAGTGTGAAGAAAAATTCCAAATGTCAGGGAGAACTAAGATTGCTTTAAAAAGCTGGAAGAGAGAAAACCAACTTCAGTCATCTGTGCCTTCTATAGGAGCACTAGTCTAATTTTTTTATTATAGAACAAAGAATGATACCTTAATTTAATATATTGATGAGTTAATTTTCTTTATTTGTGTAGTAATAAATTAGAACCTAATTTTTATATCCATTAATAGAAATGAAAGTAAATGTACTTTCAGATTCATAATGACATCTAAATGCTTTTTCAGTTTTCTCTCCCTGATTATGTATGAATATTTCCTTTTAATGTAATGCATTAATTAATTCATTAGAAAAGGATTATTATTCAATTGAAGACAAATATATTTGGCTTTAAAAGAACTTTGGCATCTTATTATTTAAGCTCGTTCGGATGCATGATGTATGACATAAATTCTCACATGTTTCTAACTCATCCTTTATACTTCAGAATTTTAATGTTGTTCCAACCCTGTGATTTTTTAATGTACTTGTATTTTTTGGTAAATTTAAGATAAATCCCTTTGTCTAATGTAGCATTTTTTACTAGATTCATCATGCTGTAAATTAGGAAAGATGATTACTGAGGTGAGGTATTATTTTAGGTCTTGCAGCCTGGCCCTCGGGTGCGTGTTTCAACAAACTTTATTTGACATAGATTTTTCAGGAATTACTCTGATGAGTTTTATAAAATTTTCAAGAGCTGATCAAGGGTTAATATATCTGGTCACAGATAAAGAAGGATTTGCAAAAATATCGTTATGAGATAGGCATACATCCTCTTTAACATCTGTAGGAATTACAGAGAGAACACCTATATGGATATATATACAGCTATCATAATGTATTTGAAAATCCAGCTGTTCATTCAGCCAGCAAGACTCTTTCTGAAAATGAGACTAGGCAGAGACCCACAAAGGCGACTTCTCCTGAACTCAGTGGAAAACAAGTAATATACATGGTGAAGGATACTCAAGGTGCAATGGTTTTTCTAGAATTGAGGGGAATGGCAGTGAAGTATCTCAATATCTTTGTGGGAATGGACCTTACAGACTTTACGCACAATTGGTTCTGGGGACATTATGCTTAGAGTGGGAGGCACAAACATGCAGTTTCTGCAGTTTTCTCAGCCTCATTTAGGTAAATACGCTTTCATGAAATTTAATGTAGGCATCTGCAGAACCCTGTGATTTTCACATGGTCTAACATCACCTTGAAACTGCAGTGCAAATTTTTTCAAATCAGCAGTGGAGAAATTTGACCTCACTTTTATCAGGTAAGAGACAGCCTTTCTGTTCTTTAAGATCTTAAATCTCTAAAACTTTGCTTTCTCTTTGAGTTTATTCTCTTAAAGAAAATGAACTTGTGTATGTAAAGAAGGGGGGAAATATACTGGAAGAATTCAGAGATTAAATAAGTTATGTAAAGAAAACATTTTTTCTTCTACTGGAAAGTCCAGGGGCCAAGAAAAAGAGGGAGAGGATGAATATATTTGTTTCATAAGGACTTTCCCTCTAAATATATGGGAGTTATGAGAATGGAGCCACATTACAAATAGGCCTTCAGCCCATAATTCATTGTCTTGTTCATTAAGGTCAGGAGAAAATAGACAGCACACTGCATGGCAAATATGTTTAAAACTCCAACAAAATCATGTTAAATAAATGCATTACAGGGAGGGAAGTGATTTGAGTCATATATTATCAGGGTATACTGGGGGAAAAGTACTGTCCAGTCACATAATGTACTACTACAGGCAATGCCAACAAATAGTGCTGGAGTCTACAAAAAGCCTCCTCATACCTCCCAGGATCTTGCTCACATCCATAATTAGTTGCATGTTAAGACAAGGCAGAGAGTTCTGCCATGCCTCTGTGAAAGTCTCAAAGTCACAGCTCCATATATTATTTAAATAAATGAATGGGCTTCAGTAAAACATGAAAGTATTTCCATCTGGATACTTTTAATATAATAAATCATATGAGCTCTGGGGTTTTTTGGGGAATATGATGTCATCACAACCCTTCAAGAGAATTATTTTGCTGTATCTAATCTATTATTCTATATATTAACACAGAAACAGCTGTCATTCTGATGGATGTTCTCAGGATACTCAAAATAATGGCATGTGGAAGTATAGCCAAAAATACTTGGCATCCACTGCAACTCATTAGTGGAGTTCAACATCATGATCAACGTTTAATGAATTATGATCAATTTTAAGTGACCATTTATCATCTCATATTGACTGGCATGCTAAATCTTTGACAGAATAGCAAAACAGGCCTCATGCTGCTTGTCATCAAAGTCTGTCATTGACTGAAGACTCTCCTACACCATGAACAATCAAAATTCAGCAAACTGGAACACGCACTCTGACCCCCATTCAAAGAGTTGTTCTAACACTTTTTGCTCTAAGTATAGGAAAGATACTGAAGTGCAACCTAGAAGTATTAAAATATTTATTTCACTAATATGCAATATATTCATTATATAGAAATAATTCAAATTTTGGTGGCAATCAGATTAGGTTTCCCACTAAAAACAGGTAATTTCTATCTAGCCAATATTCCATTGACTTTCTTCAGGCATTCTCTTCTCAACTTGAATTTCTCTTCTGTAATTTCATTCATATACATATCTTCCTTATTCATGTCTGCAACATCAAAACTCTGGTTTTATAACCTTGGTGTGTCATCACAACAGGTAGATGGAGTCCATGACCTGTTGCTGCTATTGAAATAGTTGGACTTTTAATAAAAATGGTGGCTTACCTCTTTGCATAAGTCTTTTGAAATAGTGAAGCAAAAGAATTTGGGCTTGGAAGAAATGCCTGCAAGCCAGTTCAGCCTTTGTTTTCATCCAGGTGAATGCCTATAGGTGATAATGCTTCCTTAAGGCTTGGCAGAGACCTCTGCAAATATTAAATCTTTCAAAGGCTCTCATGCAAGCTCTTGTAGACATGGTAGTGATTTTTATTTATATCACATGTATATATCATAAAACTTTTTGATGAATAAGTTTAGAGTTTATATCTTTATTGGAAAAAACCTAAGTGTACCGAAATCAGAGTGCAGTTAATTCAATATTGCTGCAACAAGTCTCTCAAACTTGAAAATTGATGGTGGCAGTGTTTTCTATTGCACTATTCATGGTTATGAACAATCTAAGCCCAATCCAAATTCCAGTGTATTCACTCTGTGTATTGCCTCTTAAAAGAGTCTTTTCCTAATGCAATATCTGAAGCTTGTTTTTAATTGATCTTGGTGGAGGTAATCCAAAAGGAGTTTATTTCACATATTTCCTCAGCAATATTGTCAACAAAGCCACAACCTTCTTACAAGGAAGTCATTACAAAAACTTAAAATGAGCAAGACAGGACACTGATGCATACTGCAAGGAATTGACTTATATGTGCATTTATTTGCACAGTCTTGAAGGTAGGAAACACTATTATGAATGGGACAGTGTAGCTAAAGAAAGCCTACCAGTAAAAGAGGCGAAAAACAGTGATAATTTTGATTCTCCACTGCCAGTAGGATGCACTTTGAGAACATGTTCATATGAAACCTCAAAGGTATCTTCTTTCCTGAAATTATTTTCCTGCTATTTAAATTCATCTAAACGTTTGGAGTCCAGAATATCTTTTGACAATGAGTTTACATGAAACACTTAAGCACAGCAGGAAAAAATTCTCCTCTTCTTCGTTTGTAACCTGCTGCTTCATCACTTAATGTGATGCCCCCTTCTTTCTGCATTGTGTGCTTAACTTCTCTTCATCTTCTTTATGCTGTTTGCAATTCTATCGCCGTTTAATCTTCTTTTCCCTCAGTTGTTCTTTTCCAGGAAGGCCAGTACAGGTGTATTTGCTATAGCAAAATCAGAGAGCATCTCCTTTAGCTCGAATGGTTTTGTTTGGACACAATAGAGCAGCATGGAAACAGATCACTATGTGCTGGTTCGTAATGCAGGAGAGAATTTCATAGTGCTGGACTCTATTTTTGTGTCCTGTGAACCGTCAAAGATCAGCTGTGACTCTGTAATGTACTACTGGATTTGATATTGTACAACTATTACTGCCATCTACTGTACTGTGAAGCCCTTTCTCAGTAAGGGCATGCATCACTGTGTCAACTTGAGGAGGCTGCCATAGATTTGTTAAAATACCCATTATGGATTATTACATGGAAAAGCATGTGGGCCATAATGTTTTATTCAGCAAAATTATCTCATGGGTACCTGGGGTTTGAACGAGGTGCTTAAAGAGGAAGATTTGCTTGCTGACAAATATCTTTCCTTTTTTGTGTATTAAATTAATGGGAACCATATGGTGAAGTACAGAAAAACCCTGTGTTAATATCCCTTGCTAACTACAGCCACCTGTCATAATGGCCAGACTAATAGCAGGCCTGTTGGTGGTAGCTATTAACATATTCAGTGCCTTTCTCTGCTTTTTTTGGCAGTCATAGATTATTTGTCATTCTCAAAACTGAAAATCCTGTGGTTAGTTTTTTTGCAGGGTTCTGGAGGCCAATACGGGGCAGATATACATAAATTTACTATTTAAAAATCTGCTTGTTTTAATTTTTAATTACTTTATTATAAGTTTGTTTTATGTTTATATGACACTCAGCTTAGGAAGCACATGCTCAGTAATTCTCAAGTTTTGACATGAATACTTTAGTTACCACTGTCATCATATCCCATCTTCTTTTTCTCTATGCCTCATTCTCTGGTGATAATCCCTTAGCAAATTTGATTCTCTAATTTCAGTTGTTTGTCAACATGCCAGAAAGTTGTACAAGTAGATCAACTGGTAAATTAATAATTGGAACCTATTGAAAATGTGAACTCATCCCTTATAATCACATCTGTTCCATTAGACTTGTTCCTGTGATAAATAGGCTGCAAAATAATTACGTGTAATGAGTTTCATGTACTAGTTAACCATTATTATTAAGGTAAGCAACACCCTCTATAAAATGATTTTGAAGCAGTAGTTGTGCTTCCCTATCAGACTTAAAAGTCATAGGAATGAATCTGTAAATAAAAAGGGTAAAACCAGCTTGTCACTCCTTTTTATGTGCTTGGTTGCCTTTGCTCTTTAAGGTCCACCAAAATGAAAGAAAAGGAACAAGCTAAGAATTGCTAAAACTAGCAGGATCAAGAGTGTGGTTGGATTACAACCCTACCAGTTGTTCAGTTGCTGCCCAGACACTACATCCCATGAGCAGCAGCAGACAGTGACAGTATTAAGAAAGAAAAAATGAAACACAAATACTTTTTAAGTTGGATTTTTTTTCATGCTGGCAGATCAGAGAAGCATGAGCTGGAAGTGTGGAGCTGGGAGTTCTGCATAGGTGTTCAATTCCTATGTGAATTGGCCAGGTCAGGTTTGGAAGATCCATGTCTTCATTGAGATCAAACTGCACCCCAGAAGGTAAATTTGTGTAACAGCAATGGGAAAGAATAAAATTTCTAGTGGCAGTTACAGCTCCCTGACCTATTTATTTTACATGGGCTGTAAAAAAGAGCAGAGAGAGATTTAGGGACAACGATAGAAATCTAGTTTTCCTATGTCCAATTGTCCCTTTTCACATTGAAACTTGAGTGACTTTCTGCCTCAGAACTTCTTCTGGCTGGAGGGATCGTATTTTCAGTGAGACCCATAGTGACAGAATCACAGACAGATATTTAACTCTGTTAGATATAATTTTGTTCAGATTTTCAGCATTAATAATGGTCTGCCTTTGTTGGTTGCCTCTTCAGCATGCTGGAGGCTGAGGATATTTTTCTTGGCATGTAATTCTTCCCTTTTAACGTACAGAGGTGATAGATGCTTAATTCATGCATGGAAATTTCCCTCAGTAATGAATAACCCTGGGCTATGAGCCCTCTTTGAACTGTCCCTTTGTATATACCAGCACTATTTTCCTACCTTAGAGACTTATTATGAGGATAAATACATTCAAGGTGGTGATTTGCTCTGAAAATAATAAAAGCTACACAATATAACAAGTATCTAGAGGAGAAGTGGATGAAATAAGTTGCCATTTTTGCATGTTATAGAAATAAATAAGCACATCTTTGATGATGCTGAAATACTTCCTGAATCAATTTCCAGTCATTGAAATGTTTGTATTTTGGAAAAATGCAATGTAAGAAAAATCAAACTTTTCATGTGGACATTTCCAATTGAAATGTCTAGTTTACTATAAAGTTGAGAAGTCTTTTATCTTCCAAAAGATTCAGTCCTGTTTGAACAAAAAAAGGTAACAATTTTCTTCATCTGAAACAAGGCTGATTTTCTCCCCAGCTTCTCAAATTTCCGTTTTTTCCAAGAAAGGTAATTGTTTCATGTTATCTAAAGACAAAAGAAAACAACAACAAAAAAAAACCCACCCATTTGATTTTTTGAGAACTTCTAGGGAAACAAAATATCTAATGTATAGTGAATCCTACTCATTAGCTGACTTTGTCAGCTTGTTCTGACATTGACACTTGTGCTCTGTAATTTGCTGTTCCTCTAAAGGTCTATTATGTTCTCTGTTTTCAAGCATATGTATTTATGACAATGGCATACAACTATTAAGGACAGATAATTAAGATAACGAAGAAATGAAAAATGTTCTCCCTCTTTATTAGAGTTAGGAATATTATATTCCTGCTCCAAGCCAAATATTCTAAGGAGCACTCCATTTAAGACAATTAAAAGATAAATCATTTATAAGTGTAACTGAATTCGTAAGGTAGTTTTTCAACAGTTACCAAAATACAAATATGGTAGATAGCAATAATATACATTTTTTTCTCCAATGACATTGTATATAGTTTTCATTATTGTTATAAATTCATCCCTGCTTCTTTTTATGTATAAACAGAGCATTCTATCTTATAATATTTTCTTCAGATACCACAATGTTTTTACATGGGTTAGTTTTAAATGTATATTTCCACCTTCATTTTATCATCAACCTTGTGTATGCAGGCAGAGACTATTATTACTGCTTTCAATGTCTTTTCTATTTGCTTAATAGCAGGTTTCGGTTGATGTGACCTTTTACTTGATAAAAAGAAAATACAGCATCAATGGATTGCTATCATCAATAGGATACAATTAACCAGGCAATGATTTAATGAAAGAATAATGTCAGAAGAACAGTGTTGGAAAAGCTATTTTAAGACATGGAGAAAATTTTATGCAAAAAGCATATGCAGAAGGTAGTGATTTCATTAGCATAGTGCTTAGGAGTTGACAGCAACCTTGATTTTCATCTCTTTTCTCTAATTTTATGCTTAAGTGATCATTGAGGTAAGTGATGTGGAAAAGAGAAGGACCTCTCCTTTGTCTTAAAGAGATGAAGCAAAACATTTAAAGAGTAAAAGGAGGTTTCAGTCATCTGCTTTCCCAGATACTGTAGCTGCCAAATAGAGAAAGTTGTGACCTCCATTAACTGCGGCATGACCTTTGGCTTGCTATCTAAGTAGTACTTGGTCCAAGGAGTTCTAAGCAGGTCACAAAAAGATGCACTGAACACTGGTTTTAAGGGAATTGTTTTGTAAACTTCATGACCTTTATTTTGAATAAAACAGCTCAAGGAAAAGAATCAAGAGTGTCTTGACTCCAGCGAAAATAGACTTTATTATGGAAGTATTGTGTGCTGAAACACTACATATAAATACTACATATAAAGCTTTCATTTAACTTTTAAATTCCTTTTGTATTTTATCTTTGATGTTACTTTGTGATTCATATTGAAAATATCTCTCTTCTCATATTCATCTAGAAGGATTTAACATCTCGTCCCACAAAAATAAAATAGAGCTGGACCAACAACCATCATTTGTTCATTAATGAGGTTTTCAAAACAGGAAATACCTATCTGAAATCAACTGTGCATTTATTAAATTCTTCTTCATTATTATCTGTATATTATAGCCAGAAAATATTCTAAGGGCTTTTTGTTATACTAAGAATTGCAAATAAGCATAATAAGTATAGTCTCTGAGTCCAAAAGTTTGCACATTAAGAGGTTAAATGAAAGAAATATAACATTGATACAAGAAGACAAAAGTCTGTCCCTGTGTGACTCTGGAGAAAAATCAGTTATGCCAAAGGTAGTTTGTGCTGGCAAAGGGACTGTGTCATTGGTCTGAAAGGGACAGGTTGTTTCTCCTGTGAAGCACAACGGAGATATGGAGAAGAGAAAGTACATGAAGTGACCAACAAAACTAGTTTCAGTAATTATGACAAAAGCCAGGCCGCAGGAAATCACACTCCAACTAAGAATTAAAATTTTTGTATTTTTAAATAAGAATCATGTCAGGAAATATAATAGGAATTTTTGTGGTGCTAGAGGAGCACACAGCCAAAAACATTTCTTTTCCCTCTAAACATAAATATGTGGTTCATTCTGAGCATTTAGAGCATAGTGGCTTTGAATTCCAAATTTCAGACTTCGAAATCCAAGTTTCAGACTATGAAATATATGGAAACATATGGGCAGAAACATATGAAAAATACATAGGGGCAAAAAAATACAAGCAAGCCATGTCCAGATGAAAGGTTTATGTGCTTTATTTTGCCCCTCATATTTCAAGATAATTGCCTTGGTTGAAGTAAAATTAGGCGCTCTGTTAGGACTTGAGTGAAGATATCTTAGCAGGACATCTATAATGTACTGAAGTTAAAGCTCAGGAAAAGTTGTTGCAATGAAATTTCTGTTCATATAGAGAGCAAAACAGCATCCTAAAAGTCAAAATATTCCTTGCAAGTTACTTGTTCTGTTCACACATTACATCTTGAGTGGTCCTCCCAAAGTAACTTTGGTGTGCTCAGGATATCACTTCTGTGAATGTGTAGCATTGCTTTCCTCCAACAATTAAAGTGCTCTCTCTTCAAAATTCTAGTGTAATATCAAAAGCAATTGAGACTATAAGAGCTCTTTATTGAGAAAATGATTTTGTATCATGTTCTGACAAATCTTTTACTGTGTTCTGTTTTGTTTGGTTTTAGTTTTCTCCTGCTAGTCCTACTTCTGTCCTAACTTCCTAGGCTATTTGTTTCTTCTACAGCACTCATGAATTTATGTAATTGCTGAAGAGTCATCTAGAGTCTAGTGTGCTAATTTGTTTAAATTGTAGAATATATTTTTATTCTCTTTTCTCCTCTGCTACTCTATATGAACTAAGAACTATTGGTGTGTTGTTGAAAATTCAGGCCTGAGAAATGTCCTCACAGTCCTGCTTTCCAGATAAAGCTACAGATGAAAGAATCAGACAAAATTATTTGAACAGCCAGAAAATGTCATTTGGTTTGTACTCATTTTACTTTTTTTGTTTCCATCATAGATTGATATCGTTCAGCCAGAGTTTTATATTGGACACCACATGAAATATCATTCTTACAGGAATACAGATTTTGACATTACATAAATATTTTCAACATATCAATAGCAAGCATAACGGGCACAGGGAGTCAATAAAAGTAAATATTCAGTGCAATACTAAAGAAAGAAGGAAAGCACAGTATCCTTTTATATTGCTATTACCTTGTTGTGGCTCTTGGTGTCAGTTAAATAGTTCTTTATTTATTCCTAAAAAAGGAGAAATATATTTACAGTGCAGGGTAAACTTGTACTTCTCAAATACAGGGATGTAATTCAAGATACCTAAGTTAAGATACCAATCTCTCTGGGCACCTGCATAATCAAGCAGGAGGGAGAAAGGCTGCAATAGTGGGTGGTTGGGAGCAGAACATTTAATAGGTGTCTCAGGAATGCAGCATTTTATTTCCATTTTTCTGTTCTAATTAATATATATATGAGGTGACTCCATTTTAATGGTGGTGTTCTCTTCTGTTTCATTCCAGTACTGCAACTTAAATATGATAACATTCTTTCTATTTGCTTATAGTCCAGTGGGAGAAGTAGACAGGCTAATCCTACATAAATTTTACCACATTAAGAGCTGCAGGCATTCTATTAAAGCTGTATATTCTGAACCTCTACTTGACCTGGAAGAACAGCTTGTTATTGAAGTAAAAAAAATGCAAATGCAAAATTAAAAAAAAAAAAAAAAAGAAGAAAAGCAAGGGGACATTTAATTATCAAGTTTGCTTCTGGCAAAATGAGCTTCCAATTTTCTTCTCTTTTTTCATTCTCTGGAAACCTGCAGAAATGAGATAACCCTTAATCCAAAACTCATTCTCTTTACTTACTCCCACTGTATTTACCTTCCCTGTCTTCCTTTTCTCTCTTTAACCAAGTATTGTACTTAATGGATGGAAGAGGCTTCAACCCCTGTTCTTTCAAACAGGAGGTGGTAATGACTTTAACAGCTGTGGCACGCGAGCACAGTGTGCCAGGGAAAAGTAAGCAATAGCTTATGCCTCCCTCAGTAACATCTTTAAGAAAACACCAGTTACTGATGGATTCATAGTTTAATTTACATCAGAAAAGAATTTTTAAGATCAACAAGTCCAACCATGAACTCAACCCTGCCAGGTCCACCACTAAACCATGTCCCTCAGTGCCAAATCTACTCATATTTCAAATACCTTTAAATACCAGGGATGTTGACTCAACCAGTTCCCTGGGCAGCCTGTGGCAATGTTTGATAATCCCCTTCATGAAGAAATTTTTCATTATAGCCAATCTAAACTTCTACTGGTGCAACATGACGCCGTTTCCTCTTAGCCTGTCACTTGTTACCTGAGAGAAGAGACCAACTCCACCTGGCTACAGCCTCCTTTCAGACTGTTGTTGAGTGATAAGATCCCCCCTGAGCCTCCTTTTCTCCAGGTTAAACAACCCCAGCTCCCTCAGCTGCTCTTCACTGGGCTTGTGTTATGGACCCTTCACCAGCTTCGTTGCTTTGTTCCCTTCTCTAGACCTGGCCATCCATCAGTGAAGAGTGAGCATGTCCTATCCACGAGCAGACAATTTTCCCACAGAAATGCTGTGGAAAAAGTGTCAGAGGTTTTACTGAAATCCAGTTTAACTACATCCACATCAGATCAACTTGTCATAGAAGGAGATCAGGTTAGTCAAGCAGGGTCTGCCATTAATAAACTTTCACTGGCTGGATCTGATCCACTGGTTGTCCTGTTCATGTCATATGCCTTTAATATTTAAAATAATTTAGATATTTTATTGATATACATCTTGATGTATCCTTTTTCTGAATATGCTTAATAAAATTCAAATATGCAAATTCCTATTTAAATTACATACTGTAATTTTAAGTAAGTTTGGCAAAGTAATAGCAATTATCCAGCAGGAAGAGCAAACTGCTATTTTTAACAGTGCTTTGAAAGATACCTGCATTTGTTATTACAAACAATAACTCACTCCATATTCCTTTTAATTGCTTCAGTTAAAATATCATATAGGTACGTGATTCATGCAGTTCATTTCGCACTTACTGCTTAATCCTGATGGACATGAAAATATAGGGGAGCTCTTGCAAAATGAGCTGAGTAGCTTGATTTAAAGGCTAATAATGAGGTTGTCCAAAAGTATTCATATTTGGAAAAAAAAAAACCCAGAAGATTTTCATTCACTTTGACTTCAGTACTGCAAAACTGAATTTATTATACTTTGTAAGTAAAACAACTTTACTTTTTTGAATAAATTGCATTTTAAAAAGCATTTATCTGAAAGGAATAATAACATTGAAAGCTAAATTTGATGCAGATTAATTTATGTCTTATCTTCAATAGTCTATCTCATATAACATTTTTATCCTCTGAAAATGTTCACTGCAACCTTTTTAATGGAATACATATGCTATCTGTAATGTATTTCAAAATTACTTCTTATTTGTAGTTAACAAACAGCTCCTTGTGAAATTCCTATTTAGGGTTATATTTAAGACAGCTCACACTGAATGTTATGCAATTGTCAGCACTTATTTGAGGCAGAATAAGGATGCTTAGTGAATGAATCAAGAGTAGCTTGCTAGGAATTGCCTTCTTTCTTTGATATAATTATGGAATAAAGTTTGTATTTTTTTAACAATTATTTTAAAAGGTAATTTTTCTATAATGCTTTCCCATTACTTCTTACATACCTGTTAGGATGTATTCTCCTTAAGCAATTTTGTCTCCCTCATTTAGGGTATTTATGGGAGAGAACTTTTTGAAACAAGAAGAAAATTCATTGTCTAATTAACAAGATGCCAATAAAATAAATTTGGAAATCTGATTATAAGAAAGCCACAGTTTGCATCTCTGGAGTTTCTTAAATTATGAAATCTCACTGAAGATAAAAAGAGCCCAAAAATTCATTTAAAATGTCATGACTGCATTGTACTACTTATCTGCCTCACTAGAAATGGCATTTAGGAGTATTTTATATCTATCTGTAACATTTTTAGCAATAAATAATTATAAAATGTAACTTCTCTTAATGACTATATATTATTATATTACATTATTATAATTTTGTAGTTCAATAATTGCTAGTGTAATTGTAATGTCAAACTTTCATACCAATGAGACTTCCTCGCTCGAGGTACCAGCAAGTAATGGTTCTTGAGCACTGTAAATATTTTTTCCTCATGCCTCAATTTAGTAGAGCATTTTCCATTGCATTTTCCAGAAGTCATCCATTTTCCAGTTCTGACAAGAGCTGTTACAAACTCAGTGAAAGAAATAGACATTCATATGGCCAAACCCTCAGATTTAAATTTCTATCTGTGATTTGTGGGGAAAAAAGGAAAAAAGAAAAAGAGGGGAAACAAAATGCCCAAAGCAGATGTGAAAATTACAGGAAAAAAAAAGTTTTAATTTTGGCTGTATTATCCAGCCGGTATAAGTCAATCATTTATAGCCAGCATGTGTACTATTCCATTCCAGATTCCATGTAAACAACATTTCACTACAGTAGATACCCAAACAAGGAGAGACAGGTCTGTTTTTAGATTAACAACGACTATGCATTA
Source organism: Eopsaltria australis (assembly GCA_034509425.1). Lineage (NCBI taxonomy): Eukaryota > Metazoa > Chordata > Aves > Passeriformes > Petroicidae > Eopsaltria > Eopsaltria australis. Next base: position 103,189 of record JAVTVJ010000072.1, read on the forward strand.
TTCCTTTTAAGAAGTTAAGTAGACAAAAATAACAGCGTAAAAGTAATAAGGAATTATTTAAAGGATTCCTTTTTTTTTTTTTTTAACAGGGATAACAGAAAATCTGAAATCAAAACATTTTATTGTTTAAACTAGATTTTTTTGAGCCACTAACATGCCTTATTTGAGTAATTTATTTGCTCAGTTCCAACAATGAATGTACAGGATAATATTTGTGAGTCCAGCTGAAAATGTCACCTGTATTATGTAAACATAAAAGAAACAACTGGTTAAAATTAAACAAGAAATATTAAATTTATTTACATGACATAACACTGTATTTTTGACATCTAGTTAGAATTTGATATAACAGGAGATGTACTGGTAAATTGGAGGTAGGAAAACATGTTTAAAATGTAGTTTCAGGAACAACAGGACTGTTTTTTTAAAAAAAAGATAATAATTAGAAAGCATTCTGTGTTAAAATATAAATAGAGATAAACAGTACAATCTGGTCTGTGCGTGTTTAACAAATCAGCTCATTTTTCTGTTGTTTCCTCAACCCTTTGGTGGCTTGAGGGAAAAAATTTCCCCAAAACTAAGAGCAAATTTAAAGTCAAACTGTCTGCAAAAGCAGAGCCTCTCTCTCTAGTGATATTGTTTTTATCAGATTCCAGTCTCATGCCTTCGACTTTTAGCCAGGGTAGTGCACAGCTACACTAGAGTTTCTTAAAATCAACTACAATGCTTTTAGTCCTGAAGAAAATGCTATTCTGTGAGGTACAGACAAACTGACATAGGGCAAAATGAGGATCGATTGTATCTGTATAAAGTGATTACACTGCTGAATGTACAGCAAATGCCTAATATATTAGATGAAGACTAAAAAAATTTTAAGCAACACAAAGTGGAAATGAGGAAAAATAACCTGAAGTGTTTTGTGACTAATGACAATAGTACAACTAGCAGGTTCCATTGCTCGAAACCTTCAGTCTGAAAAGTTTTCTGAATCCAAAGGCCAGGAATTATTTAGTGAAAAAATAAATACCAAGACACAAGGATTTTCTAGTTCTCTCAAACTGGAACTGGATGCGTTATTTTATGGATTTGATTATGGAAGCTACATTGAGACGTGCCTATCTGTAGGACATAAAATTATCTCTATCTGTCACTTCCCTTCAGTGTTCCAAATGACCTCATTAAAATTGATACCAGTGAACTAGGAAAGGGAATGGAAAGGTAGAAAGGTCTCCACAGGCAGAGACCTCTCACAGAGAGAGAGTTGGTGGGTGGCTCTTAACTTCCCTTATACACAACGGTGGTTAGGGGAATTTCTGTGTCCAGCTTTATGCCCTTTTACTGTCTTAACCTGTGCAGGTTTGATTGCAAGGTCTTTGAGGACATCCATTTGATGCTGTTTGAAGAATTTCTACAATACCTAGAACTATGGGACTTCCTGATTTCCTATAATAAAAAATAGCATAGACTTGGGGTGAAAATAGTCTATGAGGGGTACCGGGGGAGACGCAGTTATGTTGCAGCCTTCCTGGAGGAAGCATCCCGTCAGAGAACGGCTTCTCCAGGGGCCTTAGCAACCCCTTAGTGAGGGGTGATTTCAGCAAGTGTAGCAGCTTCTCTGCTACAAGTGATATCAGCTCTTGTGATTCAGCTCTTTGTGAAATCCTCTGAGGCAGACTCGGGGACAGAGAGACAAGGGAGCCGTATGGCAGTTCCACAAGGTAGCTTTATTGTCCAAAACCTCCTGTGAAGAGAAGTCAGGGACAACACCTGCTCCCTGAGCAAGGCTGGGACAGGGGTCCTTTTATGGGGGAGACAGGGGGTGGGGTAGGAACCAGTTGGCCAGCAGGGTCCAAGGTATTACCATAGAGGAGCAAGGCATGCAGGAGGTGGTTCACTGGTCACCATGACCCAGAGGTAGGTTTCTTATCTCTGAGTCATTTTGCCCTCAGGTTTTTCTCCAAGTCCAGAGTGCAGAGTGCAGAGGGCTGTTAAGCCAAGAGCTCACAGCCCTCCACAAGGGTGGGCTAGTTGCTCTAACCCTTCTATCTGTGAACATAATCTTGTTTTTTTCTTCTCTTTTATGCTGATTGTTGGTTTGTTCATGAGGTGAGGGTGGCTATGCAATGTTGCTGTGTGGCTGGCATCTTGCACATCCTGATGGAAGGAAATGTCTGACTTCTTGTCCAGATGAAGTTACTGTTGTGGACTGACCTAAGGTAAAACATTAACTTTAAAATAATTCTGCATTTCATAGGCAGGAATTCCAAAGGGTTTCACTGGAAATTACAGAAAAACATTTCCCACAGTGGCTTCCCCCAGTTAGAGTATAGGGGAATTTGACAGGAACCCAAGGAACTAAACCACATCTTCAGCCCAGGTGAGTGCTCCACCTTAGACAATGATGCTTTGCTGAACAGCTGCACCAACACTTCCAGGTCTCCTCCAAAGTACACTGAAGACAACAGTGACATTCTCAATAAAGCAATGAGCGTTGAACTAATCTCTAAATTTCCTTTGCTTGGTTCACACTTTAAAAGCTGAATGGAAAGACTTGGACTTTTAACTCACCAGTACAGCTATAGAAAAGAGAGTTTTATTCTGAGAAAACTAAAAGTGTCATTGGGTCCTCCTCTCCCTCACCCGTGTGGCATTTTTGGCTCATGCCATTTGTTCACAAATCACACTTAAAAAAGCAGGTCAAGCAGAATGGAGAGACACGACCTTAGAAAGCAGAACAAAGGGTCATTGTTGATGGTGTGCAAATTATTTTAAATCTCAAGTCTAACAAGAAGACTTTAAAAATAATGGTCTGTGGACTAGCTTGATGGAGCTTTTAACTCAAGTTTGCTTTCCTAGACTTCTTCTCTAGCACAGAAAGCAAAGATGTGAGGAACAGTTAGACATAAATGCAGATTTATTGGATCTGGCAAGCTTTTTGACTGTGAAACAGTAAGCTCAAAAGGAAATCCTTTCTTCAGCATTATTGTCAATCAGTCCAGAGGGGAAGCTATCCAAGCTGTTGTTCACCTTGAATGAACATCCTTTTGCAGTGCATTGAAAAACAATTCTGTTTCAAGAATTTCTGTCAGTAAAACCACAGTCCTGAAACAACGTTTAAAAGCTGTTAAGAAAAACAAAGAGGAAATAATGAATATATAGGAGACATCAAACAACACAGTACTTGATGAACGGGACAAATCTTTAGGAAAGAAAACTGTTTAACAAAGCATTTTTAACTCTCAATGTACCTTTCCCAAAATGTAAAGGAACAGTGATTTCCCTAAATATCCCTGCACTCGGTCAGGTGCTGCATTTTTAGAAATGCTCGATGTGCAAATTTCACTTAACAAATGACTTTGTCTGCCATGGTTAAAACAAATATTCTATTAATTTTTTTCATTAAACGACAAAGTCATTCCAAAGTTACAAAACACATTTTCTTACTGAACCCTCCTCTGCTAACCCAGGCATTTGAATACAAGCTGGTGCAGACGAACAACTTCAAATACTGCAGTTAACTGTTAACCTTTTATGCAGGGTCCTTCTTCAGTGATGTTTACTGAGAGCTCTGTAGAAAGCACATAATGATTAGTAAATAGTGTCACAGGCCAGGGTACTACTCCTATATCCTGATATTTAAAAGATTCCTCTGAACTGTAGAAGTAGCTAGTGGAGCATATGTCATGTGCTCTTATTCAGTATCAAGGTTATGGTGCTGCAACCCATATTCTTCATATCTTAAGCCTGGTAACCCCCAATCCTCACTGTCTCCCACCTGCCACTCAGTTCACCATCTCGACCTAATAAAGTGCCATGTGCACATCCCATGCAGGAAGACTTTTACACCAGCCAGAATTAGTTCCTGAAGGCAGCATTTGGACTGCTCTGAAATGAGCCCTGAGTATAAAATACAAATTATGATCAAACCTCTCAAAAATGGCTATAACAGTGTTGTGTGGGGATTGGTTGGGCTCTTCAAAAGGACTTTGAATGAAGGAGGAAAACTTTGGATGCTACTGTGTGGCAGGTTTAGTAGTTTTCTTTGAAAAAATCAGGTTTTCTTCTTCATTATCTACTGCAAAGGCATTCCAGAAAGGGATTGTATGTCAGTATATGTTAAGAATATTTTGAGGTATTGTAAGATTTTGGGGGAAATGGTGCTGACTGCTTTTCATGTACAAACCCTGTTATTAGCTGTTGAGAAGCAGTAACATTAGGTATTTACTATTATGCCTTTGCTATTCTTCCTGATTGAATGGCAACACAATAGGAGCACTTCTGTATGTTTTGCTGTTCAGTAGTTTGCAACCTGTGATTTATGGGAAAAAAAAACAAACAAAAAGCAACCACATTTTATAACCATAAACATTCTCTGTGGATTTTCTGCACCTGTTAAAAATTTCCTGAATTGCCCTTGTCAGATGTTTTAGTATATCCTGTCCTCAGGACATACACAGACTTAAAATCAGCAGCCTGAATGACAATGTTTTGTGAAAAAATAGTTAGGAAATTTTAAACTTTGAAAGGTCTTTTGTAAATGAGTAGTTGACTCTGCAATATTAATTACAACAGAAGGATTAAGACATACTTTCAAAAGGAAATGGACAACTAAATTGCAATTACTTTGGTAATCTTACTAAGGACATGGATATCTGTTATTTAGCCAACTATAACCTGAACACAAATGCTAATCATAAATGGTTCAATGATGCACAGGAACAGATGCAAGAAACCCATTGTGTCTGCTGATGCTGATTCATCACATGTGTAAGCAACTACTAAATCAGTACATTAAATATTTGAAATGCCAGTGAAAGTTCAAGCTCATATCATCATCATCAACTTCATAGACCAGACCCATGCATTAATTTATGCTCTTCAAAATTACTCTGGCTACATTTTATAATTTACTGTGACCTAATACTGTCTTAGATTCATTTACAAAGCTGGGAAAATATAAGTAAGAGAAACTTTCTGAGGCAAATTCTAGCCATGTGAGAATTATTAATTTTACTCCAAGGCTAAAGGTTAACAAGTTTCAAGTAACATAAAAGTTAGTATTTATTGAAATTTTGTGTTTTCTGGATAGATGTATCTGTAAGGATCTTGTTGCCACATTTTATTGTAATTATTACTTTTCCACTTCTTATGAATTACATCTTTTTCCTGTCCCCTCATCCTTTCTCTTTTCCCACTGTGCTCCTTTCAGACCAGTTGTCTCTATAGTTCTGTAGTGAGTGAAAGTCAGTCAGAAAGAGAGAAGAAATAAAAAGGTTAGAGAAAAGAAATAAACTATTCTTGAAAGTATTCACTAGGTGAAGCTATTCACCTGAAGCCATTCAAGGGCAACTGCTTTGAATCCCTTTGAAATGCCATTCAAACTTTTAGTTGAAGTAACCTCAGTAAATAATGCTCTTTGAAAGCCAGGCTCAGGGCACAGATGAACAATGAAAGGAGATGATACCTGGGAAGAAGAAAAAACTGTCAGAAGCAGAAAAGGCAGGGCTGGAAGGGACCATCCAGGCCACATACTAAAATTTCTTATATTTTATTTTATATTATATTTTAATTTATATTTTATATATTTGTGTTTAAGTATTTTATATTGTATTTTGTATATAAGAACTGCAAGAAAGCAGTTCTTATATATAAGTATATATTTAATTATTTTTTATAGACAATTGAAAATTTGATTTTAAAATCAACCTATTTTCTTGTCCCCATCATTTATAATAAAAAATTGCTCTAGAGCTTCATTTGTTTAAAAAGGAAATAAAAAAGTAATTTCCATTGTAATCTGTATTCATCCCTACAGGAAAAATGGGCATATGATTGCATCTCATTTGTCCCTCTCCCCTCCACCAAGTCTTCCGTATCCTCAAATGTCTACACACAGTGCCTATACTGTGCACATGAAATGAAACATAAATATCAGACTGTAAATGCTACTCTGAATGCCTGAAACAAAGTTCTCTTATTATTACGGCACTCAGACCAGGACACTCCAGTCCCCAAGTAATAATTCAGTTTAAGCACTACAGAAGTACTGCACAGAACCAGGAGGAGACCAGGCAGTATGGACAGGGCCAGCCTGCTCCAGTGGCCTTGGTCCTAGAGGTGCTTCTCTCTGTCCATTCATCTGGGGATTTAGAGGTGGAAAAGTGGGGCACTGACCTTATTACATATTTAAGGAAAATTTTGTCCATATTTGGCTTACTTTAATTGATCTATAAATATGTTTAATTTGGTATTGTCACTCTCTTTACTATTAATTATTACAATCTTGACAATGTTACTGACACCTCAGTCTTAGATTGAGTAAACCTGAACAAAGACTTCAGAAATTTATCTGTGAATTAAGATGTCTAATGAATGATTATTGCTGTAATAAAATAACTTTTGAATTGAAATGGTGTAATATACCTTAGTAGGTAAAAAGATGAGGGATGAATAGAGTGATTTTTTTTTGTTTGAAAAACTGTTTATTTTAAAAATAAGCTTCATAAATTTGATATTGTGTTATTTGAGTCAGTTGAAAAAATATTTTTTTACCTGAGAGGGATGATAGTCCATTCATCTGATTGCCACAGGTTTTTTTGCATCTATCAATAATTCTTTTTTCAAGCTGTGCTCATCTGTGTTTGAACTGTACACAGCATCAATCAGCTGCTCATACAGTTGAAAGGTTGCTTAGGGGAACTGCCCATCACTGCAGTTGGTAAGCAAGAAAGTTAAAAGGTAGGTAAGAAACAGAAGTACAAAAACAAAGTGTCTTTAGATTGGTGTTTAAATAATATTAATGTTATTGGGAAGATGGGATGGTGGGAAGAACACCAGCCTCGCTTTCATAATCTGTAGATCTGGTGGAGAGAAAACTGTTCATAATTTGCATTTTGCTCTCCTTAATTTCAAAATGACACAACAGGCTCTAAATAAACTCTTCAAGGCCACAGAGTAGCCAGCACTGCAGCTTAACAGAGACAGACATGTAAAGTGGAATACCAACAGCTGGCACCTCTAGAGGGTGTACTTTGAAGTTATTTTAGACTGGTCCTGCAGACCAGTGATTTTAGTGGCTGTAGCCCATTAGTTGCACTCCTGGAGAGAATCTCCAGGTTTAGCTTCTCAGGAAATAAATCCAGTATGTGCATTGAAATGTCAGCTGAGGTGTGTCAAGTGGGGACATTTGGGAGCTACACATTAGGAGCGTACTTCTGACCTGAGCTGAAATGCGGCGTAAATTCATGCATAGGTAGGCAGTGGGCAGTGAAGTTTCTTGCAAATGCAGTGTTTTCAGAAAGGCAGTCAGAGGATTACAAGAGCCATTAATGAATTTTGCAGTCTGAGAGAATCTATATGCAGCAAAGCTGGAAAAGCTTAGGCAGCTTAAACAAACCACCTGAACAAACTAAATAAACAGCCTTTAAAATTGTATTTCCTTTATTTTTTTGTCAGCACTACCTATTTTGCTTCTTTTAAATCACTGATTTGCAGTTTAATATTTTACTATGAACAACTATGACATTTTCCCTAGTCTACTTTTTAAAAATGATTTTTCAGATACATAATCAGATTTAACTTAAACCTTTAATATTTCAGTAAAATGTACTGATTTGTTAAAACAACAGTGAGTCACCTCTGAGTTAAATGAGATTGATACACATAAATAATTTGTAACTATTATGCAAAGAATCGGTTCTGCTCATGGCTGTTCCCCTAATGCTGAAGCTAGTGTAGGTGCAGGAACAATGGTTTTTTGTTACTGTAAATATAACCCATAAATAGATGTAGAAAGTATGTTCATTAGAAAATTCATCATGGGAATGATATCATTTAAGTTGGGCAAACAGGTTGACTCGCTATGTAAATTTTCCTTATTGTCAGAGTGGGTGTGGTTTCACAACAGGATGTTCAAAGTGTGTTGAAGAAGTCATATGCCAGTCTTGTTTGTTGTCACAAAGAAATCTGGTCTACTAAAAAGAATTGATTTTTAAATTTATTTCTAATTGTATTGAAAAGGAATATCTTCTGTATTCTGGCTTTTATTTAAGTCTGATTTATGAGTGAATAATTTTGATGACTAAATTTCCAGTTTCAGTCTGCACTCATTTGCTGTTAATGTAGTCCATGGAACAATTGTATTTGGAGGCTTTTTTGAAAAACCAGTATGAACTACATTGTTGGGTACTGACAGCACAAGCCTCTGAAAAGATATCATACATGTATTAGCCAGCCATCAAAAGATTTTGGAATCTTTTTAAATCAGAAAAAATCTAGGTTTTATATACCAGAACTTTTCTAGCTCAACAGTGTTCTCCTTTGTAATTTGGGATTTCTTTTTTATTCCTTCTAAACTTCTTCAGAAAATACGGAATGATTTTTGCAGAATTGCAGAGCAGAACTCACTGTTCATATTGAACATTGTTGATACGGAGAATTACAGAAAATAAAATTCCTGCTGCTTCTGGTATGTTTCATGTGAGATGATATTTTATTATAAGAATAAGCTTAAAATTATGTTTTGGTTTTATTTTTTTTTTGGTAGGCATGACTCCATATCTATTAACTTTTTCACTTCATCCTCAGAAGTTATATTGCTATAACTAGTAAAATGGTGAGGAAAACAAACAATATTGGGCGTGTTCTGCCTTTCAAATTTCAGTCAGAATTTTTAGCAAAATTTGAGTTATGCATTTGTATAGGTATGTGGATGTAAAATGTTCACTGCTAAATGTACATAAATGTAATAATACTCATTATTTAACAGAGCAGTTATCCAGACTGATTTTTATAATACAGTTATTTCTTTAAAGCTGAATAGGGATCTTATTTGACATAGCAGAATGTCAGTGTGGGAAAAAATGAGGATTCACATATTCTGCAAAGTACAATCTATACACATGGATGTTATGTTTTATCCTAGTCTGTTTAAAATACATTAAATCAGTCAAAAAAACAAAAAATCATAAGCACAAGCATTGTCATCCAAAAGTCACTAAAAAGAACTAGAACTCCTCTTATCCAATCTAATAACACAGAGGCTAATGATTATTCTAAGAAGGTATATGATACATAGATGGAGGAGCTCTATCTACCTCTGTTATTTGTGAGAAAATAAAATATTCCTCACAAAGACTTGACTTTCCTTATATCAGTAGTGGATTACTTCCCTTGAAAACTACTGATGTGTGACACTGTAGAGGGAGAATGCTTCTATTTTTCCTTCAACTTATCATATAGCTAAAATCACAGTTCTTCTGAAATGTTGATAACTGATGTGATGGGATTGAAATAATAAGCATCTGTCAGTCTGGGGTAGATATCAGCAAGGAATCCCCACCCTACAGATGCTGCTACTGCAATATTCACAGGCAATATCAGCCTACTATGTGAAATGCATGGAATGGACTGAAAACTTGCCTTCTTGTATTTTAGTAAAAAAATTGTGAAAATAAGTGCTCAGAAAATTACATTTTGTTGCTGCACAGACATATTAATGAAAAGAAGTTCATTGTAATTTGAGGCAATTGCTGTAGCATCCACAGGTCACATCTGTTTCAGTGGAAGTAAATTTTTTTCTTCCTCAAGGATCTGTTCTTTATAAACTAACAGGTCCTTGCAATAGATGTTTCAGATGTTCTGTACTACATTTAATAAGATGAACTGTAATCAAAGCCTGAAGTGGTGTACTGTTGCTACCATCAAAGGAAGAAATATTTTTGATGTTATATCTGTAAATGAATCTGAATTGCTCTGTTGCAAATTTCCCATTTAAATGAAGAAAACTTAGGGTAATTTGTGTATTTAGTATTTATGCATATATTGCAATCCTCCCTTAATTAGTGGTTAAGAGACGTGAGTAGAAAGAGTTAAAGATTTGTATGTCTTTAGAACTGTCCTCCAAAAAGAGACTACATGGATGAGAGCAACAGTAAAATATTGCATTTGTTTATTATACCAAATGTATTTGAATAAAGAAAATCTGTGATATAGGTGTTTTTGTGTCCTATGCCACCATCAAGCCTAGAGCATTCATGTTCTAGTGCATGTGGCCATCAGTCAATGGCTAAATTAACCATATATATATTTTTTATAATATATTTTTTCTTAATTCCATATTTTATATACAATGTGTTTGTAAACAAAAAAGTGGATCCTAACTTTCAAGTTCAGGCAATTATATAGGTGTCAGTATGAAATGCTGTGCTGGTTGATTTCACGTAGATAAATAGCTTGACAAATTGTTGAAGGTGTTCCACACACAAGGCTCTGTATGACTAATATATCTCATGAGGTATGTACTTTTGCTTGCTAGAAGTTGTTCCAAATTTATAAAAAATGTGTTGTAAGCAGTGTGGAAGAGTCAAGCTGCAGGCCATATTTTGCTGAAATTAATGTTTGGGACATGGAAACGAACAGGAACCTACAGTCTTTTGCAGGTATTTTCTGAAAGTAGCTGGGAAGGAGAACATTAAATAATATCTTCAGGAATAAATATGAGAATCTATGGAAATATGGTGGAGAGGAGGAGGGGAATGAATTGAGAAGGAGAATGAAAACCATAAAGGAATGGACAAACATTTATCCTTATTTTGCTCTAAGGGTAAGGGCAAACAACTTTAAAATATTTTCACATGCACTCTTATTTTTTTCTAAGAAACCCTGAAGGCTTTCTAGCTCTCACAGAAGACAGTTGGAAAAGAAAGTCTCCAGAGCAGTGTCCAACATTTTCAGAAAACTCAGAATAAAAATGAACAAAATTATCTTTCCCTTTGCAAAGTGCTGTAAAATATATCAGAGCAAATGTCTTAGGCTTTCTGGTATATACACAACTCCTGTAGATAAACCAGTACCTTAATTCCCTGGATATACATCAAGGCCTCTGTGAAAACAGTAGAAGCACAATCAGCTGTGCTAAACTGGTAGTAGTAATGCATTGGTAACAGTAGGAGGCCACACTGAACTTAAATATGATTTTGTGTAATTTATCAGAAAAAGCATTTTCTTCTTTATCATCAAGTCAGAAAAAGAGAACTGAATAAAGTAAAGAAACTAAATAAGAGGTCTCACTGTATCTGCTGCTGTCCACGTGACTGGATCTACCCCTGCCTACCTGGTACTGTAGTTACTCTCTGATAAAAATATAAGTATAAGGTATATATAAATATATTACCAAACTGATTACTACAGTGATCTACATAACTTTTTCAAGATTCTATTAATAGGAGAAGAAATATAAGGAAAAGAAGACTGAAACTCAGAGACTTTTGAAAGGGATGCATTTATCAGGTATCTATTATGTCTTCAAATATATGGCCAATTTTTAAGGTTCTTCTGCATCTAAATTGCAGATACCCCTCTTCATTGTTTGCTGAGTCTGAATGTAGGGAAGAAGAGGTTTCTGGGGATCCAGCTCAATTTATATTGATGCCAGTGGGAGTCTCTTCACTGCTTCAGGGGGAATATGATAGCACTTTATTAGAATATAATTTTTTTCTTGTTGGAATCATATCCATGGCTTGTTTGTCATGTTTTGAATGTAAACGGATCAGGTGTGTGCAAAACAGAGATATGGGGAGACTGACAGAGGCAGGGAGCAGTTTGTTTCCCAACTGTGAAATAAACCTTGAAGTATCTTTGCTTCCAGTGAATCTTTTTCCTCCAAAAAGGATGCTAAGCCACCACAACTTTAAAAAGAATTTCCTAAAAATTGCATAATTCATCAAAGAGCAGAGGTGCACTGGTTGTGAAGGCCTGTAGTCCAAACATCCACTGATACTACAAGAATAAAATTCACAACAAACACTAGCAAATTTAACTAGAAGCATCATCTGTTAATTACTGATAAATGTATTTTGGTATTCAACAGTTAGTTTGGCAACCAGAAAAAAAAATCGGGATATGCAGTATCAATGTTACATTGGGCTGTTTTCAATGATAAGGTTTTGGCCATAAGTCAAGAGTTGTGTCTACAGAGTGTCTCAGTACAATGTGCAACATGTTTGGTGTTGTTTAATTTTGGATTTGTTTTTTTTTTCCAGCTTTTTATTTGTCTTGATGTCAGACATATCAGCTGTTAATTTAGATAGGTACTATCCTACCTCTTTTGGACAAAAAAAAAGAAAGACAGTATTAAAAGAAGAATTTAAAAAAAAAGGAACCAAACCTATTTTCTCAAATTTACAGGAAACAGAATATTCCAAGATCGCTTTCCTGTAATTCTGCCTTTTCCTTCCTCTGTTCTGTTGTTAAATGTTACAAATTAGTGTGTATCCTCTTCTAGCTGTTCCCTGGTTGCTCTGATGCTCGTTGAAAATGTGTCTGCATTTCTGCATTGAACTTCATTACCAGAAAACATAGTAAAGAAGTAACCCTCAAAAAAATGAATGCACATTCCATAAAGCCTCACTGTTTTGCAGGGTTAAATTGAGAGAAGTGTTATAAATGGTTAATCTTGAGGATGAAAGGCAATAATGTAAAACTCTTTATTTTCTTTTCTTTTGCTATGCAAAACGTCAGTCATGACAGACTTGAATTCAGACATGTTTGAATTCTGAACACCTACTGCTTTCAGCAATATTAATATGAGACCAACAAATCTGACCTGCTTAGACAAATGACTTGTTTAATCCATTACAGCTATTCCTAAATTTTAGGCAATAATTCTAAGACACTGAAGTAGCTATTTGCCAGAAACAGTCATATGCAGAGGACATAAGGCCCTTGAATCAAAAGCCAAACAATAATGTAGGAATGAAATATAGACACATATCAAAAAGTCAAAATAAGCTTCCCTCAAATCAGATCATAAAAATAGAGAGAAAAATCCCACTGGCAAACTCCCACCAAGGCCCCTTTGTTAAAATACAACAGTTTAATGGCTCCCACATCAGGGAATGATTCTTCAGTAAATAATTTTTCAAAGGGAGTGGCAAAAATAGCAACTTGAACTTGATGAATAATGGATAATATTATCTCTAAATACTAACTTGAATTTTTAAATATTTCTGTTCAAACAACATTTATTCCCCTATGATGTTTGCCTTTAAGAATTATTCCATGGATATGTTTTAACTGTACAGGTGTGTCTGTGTCAGGTAAAAAAGGATTTCAAGGAGAAGTTTTGGATTGCATTCATCAAGAAGCCAAAAGCAGTATGACGTGACTTACCTCAAATTCAGTAATCTGCTTTTAATTTACCTGGAACAAACCCATTCTGAAAGTTACTTCTAGAATGGATTCATGGAGTCAACTGGAAATCAAGAGCTACCTGTGAGCTTTTTGTAGGTTCGAGAAGGGTCTGACAAAGCTGTTGTGCACTGTACTGAGGATACCAGAAAGGCTGCACCCGAAGTCACTTTCCTACAGAAACCGATCCCAGCATACCAGATTTTCATATAAAAGGCTTTCCCATAAGAACAAAACTAGATTTTAGTTCAGATCTGCAGGTAAGATAAAGCGTTCTAAATGCTTTAAATTTCTCTTTTGGAAAGTGGAAGTAGAAGAGCAATCAACTTTTTATAGAAAACATATTAATAATATTTATATGGTATAAAATAATCTTTCCTTTTTCCAGGAAAATATCATGGACAGCATGCATACTCTAAAGAGCTTGGCTTCTCATTATGTGGACGTACAAAGATTCAATTTGCAAGCAGATGAGTGAATGCCACAGTAAAGCAGTAACATGCCATACTGGGTTTTATAGAAGTTATAAAGTGTCTTCTTGGGGATCGGTATATCTGCAACTTATTGTATGATATACTGAGAAAGTATAAGTGATGCTACTTTGAAGTGTTTCTTTTTCTTTTTTCTTTTTCTTTTTCTTACATAATTCTTAATCTTATTTTCCATGAAGACAGTGCTTAATCTCTGGAGAGGGGCCCCTGATTTTAATGAGAAATCTGTCTTTCTACTGAGGTTCAAGTGTGCTATTTTGTATCATCTAACTTCAGCATTGTTATTTCTGTATTTCACAGAGTCACGGAATGGTGGGGGTTGGGAGGTGGGAATACTCTGGAGCTCACTCAGTTCAACCCCTCTGCTAAAGCAGGTTCTGGAGCAGATTGCACAGGATTGTGTCTGGGCAGGTTTTGAGTACTTGCTGATAAAGAGACTATACAGCCTCTCTGGGCAGCCTGTTCCAGTTCTTAGTCACTCTCAATGTAAAGAAGTTTTTCCTCGTATTGAGATCAGTATTTCAGTTTGTGCCCAGTGCCCCTTGTCTTGTTGTTGGACACCACTGAGGAGAGCCTGGCTCCATTCTCTTGACACCCTCCCTTCAGATATTTAGAGACACTGGTGAGGTTCCCTCTCAGATGTGTTTTCTCAAGGCTCAACAGGCCCAACTCTCTCAGCCTTTCCTCATAGGAAAGATATTCCAACCACTTAATCATCTTTGTAAAACTTCACTGCACACTCTTCACTAGTTCATTTTTTTTCTCTTGGAAGGGGAACCCCAAAACTGAACACAGTATTCCAGATGCAACCTTACCAGGGCTGAGTGGAGGGGGAGGATTGATAACCTTCCTCAATCTGCTAGCTGCACTCTTCCGAATGAAACCCAGGATCCCATTTGCCTTGTTGGCACAAAGGCACACTGGTGGCTCATGGACAGCTTGTTGTCCACCAGCTGCTTCTCCACAGAGCTGCTTTCCAGCAGGTACTGGTACCTGTGGTTCTTTCTCCCTGGGTGCAGGATCCTATACTTTCAAATTTTCAACTTCTTTATCCTAAGACATAATGTCATCAAGCATTTGCATGCTACAACTGTCTGGATTTTATAAGTGCCTCTGCTTATTTGTCAAGTCTAATTGTGTCTCCTGCAGGGTGTAGAAGAGTATGTGTAAAATCGGTGTGAATCCAATGCAGGAAAATCAGGGTTTGCTGTTTTTCCACCAATGAGACAGATGTAGAATAGGGTAACAGAATAAGAGAAGAATAAAAGTCAACTTCTATCTCTGTTCTTACCATCTAATAAACAATTCACTACATTTTTTTAATCTAGCTAGTGTGAATCCTCTTGAGTGATTCAGAAAAACTATGCTGCTTTATGCAGTGTTTGGATCTTTTCCCTGACTAGTTTCTTCATATTTTCTTTGTATAGTGGAGGTTAATTAATGAACATATTTTTTAAACTTTCTGAGAAATTTACATGAGTGATGTTGAAAGATATTAAGATAGGCTTCTAAATTTTTTTTCTTTTTTGATATTACTCTCTCTAAAACCTAGTCTTGAATCATAACATTAGTTTTAGTTTTTTTTCTGGGAAGAGGCTCTCACCCTCCAGCAAAAGACAAAGGTAGAATAATTATAATATATTTAATTACTACAAAGTAAACCTCTGCAAAGACCAAGCAAAGATTTAAACAGTGAATATAGCTATCCAAAAGTATTGAGAGATAAGAGATTGTCTAAGTTCAGCAGCATGGTCGACTTATTTATTGATAAATTCTGATTCCCTGTAATTATATTACATACAGTTCCAGAATACGTGGTAAGAGACTAGAAATTTTTAGTTGATGTGGAAGTCACATAAATCTGTAATGCCACTGAGAAGAATTCTAGCATAATTCTCTGTAGGAACCCAGGCACTAGCAAATTTGTTTTATAATCAGTGATTGTTTCCTCTAGAAGGTTAAGGCTCAAATTCTGCCAGGTGCTTTTCTTTCACCTTCTAGGAAAGTGCCTAAGTACTTTCATTGTTAACTATATCAGACATCTGATAAAAAATAACTGGCCAAACAGTTTTCTAAATGAAGGTTAATACCAGGTCATATTATAACTGGAATGCCAGAGGAATAACACTATAACTGTAATTATTAACAGAAAAGCCATCTGTGCTCTTAGGGTTGGACTGTCACACAGTGATTTCTACTCCTGCACATTATAGAGCTGGAAAAAAAAGGACAATACATGTCTCCAGTAACCTCAGTAGATAAAATCTAAAAAGAAATAGAAGTGCTTGACAAGAATGATATTTCACCAAGTTTTCTGTGTTTATTGGGATAGGACTACACAAACTACTGAATGTTTAAGACATATGGTCTAGAATACTTCCTAGAACAGGCTGTTTTAATGCTTAACCACAAATGGGCCATGGGTTATTCGCTTTGCTTTTTGAAACTGGTACAACAGGGAGTTTTAATTTCCATTAATAATCTTAGCATTTTAATCCATAAAATGCTAATATTCTATTGCCAGCAGCTGGTCGCCTAAAGTGGATCATTATGAACAGGCAGGAGAGAAAGCATTTATCAGCCAAGAAGGATATGGTGTAACATTACCTAATAAACAATAATAGACAGTTAATAACAGATAAAAATCAATATGCTGACAATTGGGAAGCCAGTGCAATGCAGCTAGGTTGAAAATCTATGAGTCCTTTTGATCTGGGTGAATACATAAGCAGTTGCATTCCAAGTGAGATAGAATTTATCGACAGCATTCTGAGAGAGACTTATAAACAGAGAATTGTAAAAATCCCGTCTGGACAGTAAAATCCAGAGATCATGAGTGTGCTGCTTTTGTGAGCATTTAAAAGCAGACTATTGGAGGGACTAATTTTGAGAAAAAAAGCTTTTCTTTTAGCTGCTACTAGAATAATGGTGGTAGGACTGTTCACAACTTATAACTTCCTACACTCATGTGCCCATCATTCTAAATGGAAAATTTAGTCAGAGAGTCGTATAACAGCACTGAGAAAGGAAAACTCACAGATAACTCTCATTCTGCTGTAACCTACAAGAATTCAAAGTCACCTGGTAAAATCTAGATGTATTCCATTATGTGATTTCATCCCTATGCAAAATGATAGTTTCATTTTTTCTGTATTTCAATATATTTTTAGCAAACTTCAAACGGATAGGAAGTGTCACAAAAGCATGTTTTTTTTTCTTGAAATGTTCTTTCAATTGCAGAAATATAATGAAATAAAACCATCTGGAATAAGGAATAGGTCCTATGGAAATAGTAAATTTTCTGGTTTTAATTTTTTTTGCCCCCTGAGGTTAAAAAAAATAAGAAATATTTGTTTGATTGTAGATGAAAACTGCCCATTAAACACAGAAAACGTTTTTTAATATCTTTGCAGTTGGACTGGTAGAAAAAATATGTATCAAAAAACAGTTAAGGAGACAAAAATTTTTCTCCTTTACCCTGTCTTTCCTAGTATTTCACACTTTCTTACTTGAAAAACCTCCAACTTACTGCAGCCAAACTTTCCCAGAGGGAGTATACCATTTGAACTTTCTTCTTCTATGTATTCCCATGGGAGAAGTTTTTATGACTGGTCTCACTGGCTCTGTGAATCCACAATTCAGCAACTAGTTTTCTTTCAAGGAGTATTGCAAGAACATCTTTATATATATATAAATTGCTTTATATATATAAAGCTCATTAAGCTTTAATTTTCTTCAATGTCAATATCAAGACTTAAAGAATCTTTCTCTCATATTATTATATTTAAAAACTTAAAGTTTCTCTGGGTTTTTTACTGGAGTGTATAGGACTCCAGAGTCCACCGAATATTATTGTTTTCTTCCTGACATGACAGTGCTTCCTCCCAAGAAAGACAGCAAGGATATAGAGTGTGGAGTCTTTTCCCAGTTCCATAAACTTTGAATTCATTTAATTCTTCTGACCCCTGCTATGGTGCTGAGGTGATTTGATGAGGGGGATATCCTTTTTAGTCCTCATAATACATATAGAAAAAAAAGTGGGTGTAATGTAACTATTTCTGATGAGCAATTTAATTACAGGAATCATCTAATTAAACAGGAAAACCACCTTACTTACAGAGAAACATTGTGCAATTTCCAAATGCCAAACGGCATTTTTACAAGCAAATATATAAAATTCAGAATTGGCACTTAGTTGGAATATGTATTTTTGTGTCTATGTCTGTTGAGTTGTCTGGCTTGTAAATCTTTGTGTTAATTAGGTGATATCAGCTCAATTGGCAAAGAAAGTAATCCACTAAGGTTGTTAAATACAATGATGCTGGAAACAGTCTGACTGCAAGTGCTTATATTGAATATATTACAGATATGCTGCTCTGGTCATTTACTCTGTGTACCTCTCAGGCAACTATGCAATGTAACACGATTAGTATAAGTTAAGTACAGAATAAATTATATATATATATGCATATATATATGCTAGTGACATGCCACTATATTAGTAACTTAGATACCAACCACTGTCTCTCTGATCTTAACTCTAATGAGTAAAAGTGTGAACAATAAACAGGACAAAGTCAGAAATTCAATGTGTCTAGTTCTTTAAAAGTCCATTTTCCTTAATGGATTTTCAAATTATTTTCTCAAAGACTGAGGCACTCAGAGTCCCTAAGTAGGTATAATATTTAAGGATTTCATTAAATATATCCTGTAGAGATAAACAGGAACATCAGTTAATATTTAACTAGAGGTCAGTTTAAGGTGTGGAAATTGGAAATGGAAGAAAACCTCAACAATATCAGGACTTTTTTTTTTTAATTGCTCTCTCTGTCTCCCTGCTTCTCTTCTTCTTACTCTCTTCCTTGCTTTTTCTCATTTCAGGTGCTGTGACTTTGAGTTAAATTCTAAAAAACCTGTCAGAGGTCTCAAGTTTCTCTGGTGATTTATCCTGTAAGCAACACTAATAAACTCAGGGAAGACAAGCGCAGGTAAAGGGGGAACACAGTCTAAGGTTTATATGCATGCTTTATGCATATGTTTGTTACCAAGAAGGCAATATAAATCAAGGAAACAGATAAACATTAGTTCATTGTATAGGGATTTGAGATAGCATTTGCAGCATCATTTACATTTACTTTTACTGGAAGCTGTCACCCTATGTCTGTATACCTCAATTTCTGCACTCTGTATGAGTAATGACACTTGAGACTTCCCTTCCCTATGAAGCACTTTGAATTTTGTTTTGATGAATAAAAGCAAAGTTATTGTCTGTATATTATGCCTGGTGCATTTTTTGAATTCCATTTGCCAGAATAGTGATGCTTTCTTAAAAAAAAGAAATATATTTATAGGTTTGATATTGTTTAGCTAATTAGTATTTTTATCTTTTCTTGAGGGAGAAAGTCTTAATATCCTTAAAACATCACACACAGGTAGGCAGCATACTGAAAGAGCATTGTACTATTCACTACTTAATCTCCTATTTCTAAAATCTGATTTTATATGCTCAGTTCCAAAGTTCGTATTGAGGGATGTTCAGTCGCATGCTTAAGCCCACTAGAATTTGACAGCACAGTTTATTTTCAAAAACAAAATAACTTTTCTGAAATAGGTGTCTTTCCAGCACAAAAGGATAGTATGGCAACATTGTGATGCACAGGTAGAATATATCTCTTCCAGGTTGCTGGGAAAAACAACAAAACAAAAGAAATTAATTAACTAATTAAAAATTCATTAAGAAGTTAACAAAATGGGGAAAGATTATTCTGTAGAGGCTTATGCCTCATTCATAGTAGGCCATTTGTCATAATATGCCAGAGAAAGAGAGAGATTGTGAGCACCAACTTAATGTGGGGCCGCTTCATGTACCCTGCCATGTGCTTACTCCTTTTCAATGACTTCAGAGGGAGTCTAAGCAATTAGTTAGCTAATACAGACATCAGGTTTGAATGCAGTGAATACCTCTTGAGTTTGCACTCAAAATGATGCCTGAAGGACTTATCTGTCTGCACTGTCTACACTGGGAGTGGAGACTAGCATCCTAAATTAGGTGTGGATGTGCCCATGTTTTTAAGGCCTTTCACAGTTTCAAGGCAAATTTACTTCTGAGTATATTTTCAAGTAGCAGAAGATAACATACATATGTTCAAAATGACTCCTTATCCTCCTACTAGAATTTGGGACTCTCTGACGCTTCAATTTTTTCAAGATATTTGCTTTTACCTAAGTAAAAAACAAAAACAAACCCTAGTGGCATTTTACTAATTGACGTGGAGAACAGGCAGTCCACCTGAAGAGATCTGACAATGGAAATGTATTCTGTGGCTTTTACATTTCCATAGATAAAATGTTTTCATTAAAGAGGGAAAACTGCTATAATTTAAAAATAGATGTAGAACATTATTCTGTTGATCATGTTGAGAAAAGTTCCTTTTTGAACTTTACTGAAAGAACCGCCATAGCATAAGAATCAACATCATTGCTCAGAGTTGTTTTTTCTGCAAACCAGAAAGGGTGCGCAGATAATGCAGAATTTCAGTATGACATGTATAGCTGCTCAATTCTTTAATAAAAACACATCTGGATTTTAAAACTTGATACCACAAAAAACCAAAAAATGTATTTCACCATGATCTTGCTGTACCAGCCTTCTTTCTGAAGGTTTCTTTTCTGGAACTGATTATTATGAAATTACGCTTTCAAATTCTGATTAAATTGGCTGATATCAATCAACAAATTTCTCTGTAGAGTATAATATTTATCATAAGAAGTGAAGGTGGCAATCCAATCACACATTATATCTTGATTGTGTCAGATATTCAACATCTTCAAATTATCCTGGTACTGTTTTCAATGACACTGTTCACAGTGAATGTAAGAGATAAGATGGATTCAAAATATGGAATATCAGAACAAATCTGGATCTAGAATGGAAGTTAATGTGACAGGGCTCTCTCCCTTCCTTCCTTCCTTCCTTCCCTCCTTCCTTCCTTCCTTCCTTCCTTCCTTCCTTCCTTCCTTCCTTCCTTCCTTCCTTCCTTCCTTCCTTCCTTCCTTCCTACCTTCCTTCCTTCCTTCCTTCCTTCCTTCCTTCCTTCCTTCCTTCCTTCCTTCCTTCCTTCCTTCCTTCCTTCCTTCCTTCCTTCCTTCCTTCCCTACATCTACATCTCTTTATGCATCTATTTATCTATACATGTTTATGGTAGTAGGCGCACAAAATGTTACAAATCAGACCTCAGGGTATAAATTAATACATTAATAAAGTTTTAATTTTGCTGTTAACTAGAGTGGAATGAGAGAGGAAACTCTGAAGGTACACCTTGTGTGGGAATGTAACGCATCTTGTACCAGCATTCCTTTCTCACTAGAAGCTCTTAAATTTTTTTAAAACCAGTCAATTCCATTATTCTTTTCATAACTACCTTTATCTATGTATGAGATGCAAAATATGATAATAAATCTTAGAACAGGCTATTGCAGCTAAGTTGGTATTGATCGCAAGGAGTGAAATTGCTATATTACATGTTGTAAAACTTATTCATATCCCACAAAAATATTACATTAAAAGTATAATAAATTGCAACACTTTAATCACTTGGCAAATGATTTGATTCTTTCTGTTCAATTTATACTATCATTTCAGTAGCACCTGCTTCATAAAATGTGCATATTACTGATACTTCTCTGATGGCTTTTATAGGAACGATATTGGAATAATTTATGCAATTGCTCTTTTTAACTAATAATTCTTTTCTTCCACTTTCCAAGATAGCTTCACTTTTACTTCTTCAAAATCTTTTCTATTATCTTTTATTATTTCTCCTTGTGTTCACCGTTGTCACTTTTTGAGCTAATGAAGTAATTTTTCTCCAAGTAACTTAATCTTTCATTAGAAAAAAAAGTTTTAATATTTCTACTACCTGCCTTAATTATAAATCACAAAAACACAGGTTTATAAAATATGAGTGTCTCTGAAATTGTACTTTTGTTTCAGCTTTATGATACTACATCTATTCTTTTTAATTAAGTTCTTTTTTAATTTTCCATTGAAGAGTGGCAAACAAACCATAAGATGTGAATTATACATGAGCTGAAGCATTCTGCCTTAGTCAAAGGGAGAAAGAGTTCATACTTATTCAATGCAATTTTTTCTCATAAAGATTACAGATAGAATCCTATCTTAAAAAAAGAGAGATGATCTATTCCACAATGTGCATTTAAAATCTTGATATCTCATCCATATTCTGTGGCATAAAGTGCGTGATGTACAGAGAGCTGCATTCAGATTTGATCATGGCCTTCTGGAATAACTTCAGCAACATGAATATCATCACCACCCTGGAGAGCAGATGAAATGAGATTATGCCAAAATCCATAGACCAAATACCAGACCCCAAAAGAAGTCAAATCTGGCAGGAGAGTACAAGACACTCTCCTGCACATAGATCCGTTAGAAAAGCAATAGTGGGTATTTTATTTGGAGTATTTTTTTAGTTGTATGTAAAATTAATATGAATATTAATGAAATAAATATTTTAAAAATAAATAGCATACATAATTTTTAATTGTGCAAGCTATTTAGACTAAAATAATATCTGAATATACTTTTGTTCTTTCTTTTTTCGACAGTTTCTTCTTGGGAGTGAGGTACAGAACAGAGAGAAAGGAGAGAATGTGGTCAGGTAACCACATTTTCACTGTAATTCTTATCTCAAAACACCTTCTCTTTAGGAATTATTCTCTGAAAAACAGGAATATAAGCATGCCATATTCGAAACCCAAAAAGTTCAAAAAGAAGGAAATAAGTTCTTTTGTCCTACCAGTGAAGCTTGATTTACTCTGACCCCAGAACAGCCAAAAAACATTCAGTAATACATAATTTAATAAGCCAATAGTCCTGGTTCTGGCCAGTACAGGATTAATTTTTGCAGTGGCCAGGAGAGGACATGGAGGTTATTCTATACCACCTCACATCATTGCCAGAGGCAGGGCAAGGGAATCTCTTCTGGGGTGGTGTGGCCCTAGGTTGGGTATGGTGGGTTACTGTGTGGTGATCTTTTTTTGTGTGAGTCCTTCAACTTTCTTGTACACTCTTTTATTAATATTGTTTCTGTTGCTGTCACTCTTTGTTTCTTATCTCATTGCTGTTTCCAGGAAATTGTTCTTTTCTCAACCTGTGATCTTTACCTTTTGTACCTTCAATTCTCCTCTCCATCCCACCACAGCAGAATGGGTTGGGGGAGGGAGGAGAGAGTAACCAGAGCATGGTTTGCAGTTTTTCAGTGGGGGCACTAAACTGGGGAGCACCATTCCTAAACCATGACACCAAAGAAGGACCTAAAGAGAGAAAATCTTCCATCTTAGGCTGCTAAGAAAGAAGGATTGATACTGAGAACAGGGATTTTCAAACAAACAGAAACCAAAAACTGTTCTCATTATTATAAAAGGCAGCCATTTCTTGCAAATGAGGACACATGATTGCGCTCCTTACCAAGGAATTACCCCTAAAATGATCAGTTGCTATTATTAAATGTGACGGAATCATACAGAGATGACAGAAAGATATTTTGGCCTACCTAATGCTTTTTGCTGACACCATCTAATTATATTTTTCACTCTAACTATATGACTACCTCAGGTGTGGTAATGCTCTTTGCCTTGACACACAGTCAGCTCTGTCACTGCATTTAATAACATAAAAGAAAAGAAGAAAACATAACAAGTAATTAATTCATACAAAATAGGCAGCCAAACTTGAGTAATTGAATATTTCAATTAATCACAGGAAAATCGCAGAATATACCTCTGATGCTTAGTCTAGTTGTGGGGGAGACATGAAGGAGACCTTGTGGCTTACTAAAGGATTAGGCTTTTACTATTTAGTAACATAAAATAATAACAGTTTGAGTGATTAATTTAACATAAGTAAGAGATACATGTCTAGGAAATAAAACCTTGATAGCTATACTAGTATCTTACGCATATAATTCTATCTGGTACTAAAACCAGGAAAAAGTTCTCATTTTAAACAGTGTGAAATAAGCAGTTTCACTGCAGTACTAGCTCTGTTCAGGTGTTTGATAATGTTTGCAAGGATAAAGAGACATCAAAAGGGGGCAGATGAGTGTCAACTACACTACACTACACTGCAGTGATATATTTGGTGGCAGTGTTACAGATACATTTTACTGAAAGCTCTGTAGTTAAATGATGCAGATGCTTCTCTCAAGATGAGTACATATGTATCATACTGTTATCTACAAGTTAATAGATAAAATTAAATCAAACAATCATGAAAATAGTGTTCCAAAATATACTGATGACTAACACCTTGGCTTTACACAGGAAAAATAATTGTGATGACAAATGTACTAAAACGTCAGCCATTCTGTTACTTTGAAACAGAGCTGAGACAGAAAAAGATGGCAGGAATAGACCATAAATAGTCTTTCAAAATAGCAATAGTCAAAATTTAAAAACAAAAATCTAAGTTCCTAAGCTGTGATTCTTTAAAAGAGACCATTCACAACAGACCAGCTTCAGTACAGTCTGAAGATTCTGCCTCAAGAGTAAGAGTTCCCCAGCAGCTAATGAAAAATGTTATTAGCAAAAATAATACATGAAGCTGGTGGTAGAAAACCAGCAAGTAAAGAAATATCAGAAAATGAAAGAGACTTGTAAAGAAGCAAGGAACTATTCCAAGCAGGGAGAACCAGTATGAAAAAAAAAAGAAAAAGACAAGAGTCTTCTAAAAGTAAAGATGTCAAAATGAGAGTTCAGAGCAAGAGCTCTGAGCAAACTGTTCCTATTCTGAGTTATGAAAGAATGGAAAATGAACCAGAATCTAGTTTTAAAGTGTTTAAAAGTGTTCTGACATGAGTGAATTTATCTGAATTTATGCTGATGTGAATGAGCTCAGCAACTGACCAATCAAAAAAGAAATACTGGGTTGTTTTTGGTTTTGTTTGTTTGGGGGTTTCTTTTTGGTTTTTTGTTTGTTTGTTTGTTTGTTTGTTTGTTTTTTGTGGGGGGGTGTTTTTGTTTGTTTGTGGGTTTTGGGGATTTTTTGTTTGTTTGTTTGGGTTTTTTTGTTTGTTTTTTGTTTTGTGCTGTTCTTTGGGGCTTTTTTAGGTGCTAGAAACATTAGCATCCTAGGCAAGACAGAAAGTACGTGCAGTAACAAGGCCACAATTTAACACATTTGGGAAGTTATCTAGAAAATGTTTCCTGGTCTTAGTTAACATTTTCCTAATTAGCACTATATATCACTCTAGGTGTTTTTCAGTCTGTGTTGAAGGATGACATAATATTGGTTCTTTTGTACTAGACTATCTGTGCTAATAATCAAATAAAAAATGGAACTATCCACAGGGTCTAGCTCTTCTCTCAGATTCTTTCCCTAACACAGTACTACTAACGTTAGCAAATTTAATGTATTTTTGATTAACTAACATGCAATGAGAACATAATGGAGAATTATGTCATTATGGAATTCTCAAAAAGATAGCCTATATTTCCTCATGTGAGGAATTCAGGTGACAGAATTGGAAAGAGAGCTCTAAGTCCAAAATGTGAGTCTTCTGAGCATCTCACCTAGAACTAGGTAATCTGGATGGTAACAGACTATAGAAAATGCAGGAGTATGCATTTCAGTTCAGATATTTTAAAGAGACACCATGCAAATAATGGGTGTCAACAACCATTCTTTTTTTCAGAATTGTTTAAACCCTCTCTGATTCCACAGGAACTGTCAAGCAAAGCTAAATATTAAGGCTGTGCCAGTTTTGACATTTTTAAAGGTGAATAGGTAGACCTTCACACTACAGATAACTCTATCTCAGACTCTCACCTTTGTTGCTGCAGATTGCAGTTCTGACCACAGTTTTGATGATGGTGAGGGATGACAACTGATGATGAGGGGCTGTAGCTGGGATGGAAATTCAGCTGCGTCCTGTAACACCAGCATGTCATTTAAGTAACTCAAATGCCTTCAACTTATGTACTATGACTAAGAGGCTTGTGAATTATGTGCTAGATGGGAGCCTGCTATTTTAAATTCCTTTTTCCCAGGCAAGTATCAAACCTATATACTGTTTCAAATGTTAAGAAAACCAACACAGTAAACACAGCAGTTCTCAAAATTTTGTCCTTTTCTTTATGCTAAATTACCTTGTAAAGTATTTTTCTGCTCCTTTACATTTTTTTCTGTCTATTGATTCAGAACAGAACATGATAGAAGCTTTGGGCCTGACTCTGCCTTAGTATAAATCAGCAGAGTCCCATTGTCTCCATTACCACTCTGCTGATTTATGGGGCTGATGATTAGACTCTTCCTCCTAGAATAATAAAGAACTAGCAGAGTGTTGTGGATTGTTACAGGGAGACTTTGAAGCAGACGGACCCATCACTTTGAATTTACTTTGAGCCATGGTTTTCTTCTGTCTCTAATAACACATAATTCTCTAAAGGAGTTTACTATGTGTGTTTCAGCAACATACTAGAAGTGCTCTACTTGGAAATTATCCTCATTAAGACTTGATTTTCCTGATCAGACAATGTAAAGAAAATGAGGAGAAATATCACAAAAGAGGTAAGAATTTATATTTTGTTCTGAAGCATTAACAAGTCTCAATGAAAAAGACTCAGAAAGAATTTTTTAGTTATTTATTACTACTTGCAATGAGTAAATTAGATTGCTAGAAAAAAATAGGGTGGTAGTTTTGGGGATTTATTTTGGGGGGGCTTGATTGTTTGAAGGGTTTTTTTAGTTGTTTTGGGGTTGTGGGTTTTGCTGTTGTTTTTTATGAGATCTGTTTTCTAGAAGTTTGTCTACTTTTTATAAAAGCATTTTTTCCCAGTGTGCCTTTCTAGTTATTCATTATTTCAATTGGATAGAAACCAAAATACATAACTTCAGTATGGTTGTTTTGTGCCTGGCTAATGTAGCCTGCTCCTTCCCACTGGTTGCTGTAATGCTCTCAAGATTTAATCCTTTTGTTTACTTTGTTCCTATTGATCAGGAGAGTTTATAGTGTCATAGTTACTATTTGAATCCTATTTCTAGACTATTTACTTAGAGATAAATAACAATTGCTTAACCAAAGCTTCAAACTGTGCTAAAGTATGGATTCCAATTATATTCATTGCTGAATAAGAAACAAACATTATGGTATTCTTCATTATGGTTTCTTCCACTCTACATACCTAAAATTTTACGTGTTTTATGTAACTGAAGGTCACTGAATTACTTACCAGTCAATCAGTCAATATCACATGATTCTGTCTCAAACATTGGTCTCTAGAAATATCCAGATATTTTCAGAAAAAAAATTGCTTTCTATCATAAGAGCAGCTTTTTCATGGTAGTGATGCAGGTTGGTTTCTGCCTTTTTTATTTTCTATGTTCTCTGTACTCTTTGCACATATATTTGTAGCTCTGTAGCCTATTGTATTAATAGCCAGTTTTTCCAGTACTTTTCCATGTCCCTAAGCAGAAAGACAAAACAAATGCCAGAGCTCCAAGCCCCGGAGGGTGCAAGGCCCTGTCCTATCTTGGTTCCTCCTGGGAACCAAGGCTGAGAACAACTCTGAGGCACATTTTCATAAACAAAGTAAAGCCAGCACTGAGAGGGGGGCTCCAGAAGAGGGACTAGACCTGGGGGGGAATTGAATCACCGCTTGTTCTCCTTATTGGTGCTTTTAATCAATTATGCTAATTTCCTAAAAGCTATAAATATGTACTCACCCCTGGAGGAGCTGGGCTTTTATGGACACCTTTCCATAACTGCTCCTGAAGACCTTCAAAATAAAGATCCCCTTTTATGTTACCTCCTTACTAAAATGATTTCGAGTTTCTTTTCCAGATTGGGGGAAAAGGCAACAGTAGCATGGTTTGCTTCTTAGTCTAGAAGTCACTGCAAATAAATATAAACTGTTGGAGTAGCTAGGAATTGATAGTAACTGATCCAGTATATCTAGGAATGTGATTTGATTTCAATCTACTGTTTGGTGCAAAAAACTTACAGCAAGATACTGTGATAATGGGAAAGTATGGGGAAAGAGGATGGGTCAAACACAGATTAAAAAAAAACATGTTAAAACCAAGTATCTTCCCTATTGGGAAGACATCATAGACTTGGTGCCTGGAGCTGATGTCTTGGACTCAAGGTCCAAGTCAAGACTTTAGTCTACATGGAACTGAAATGGTGGGAAGTTCTGCTTAGTGTCTGGCTTTTAGTTCTAAGCTCAAGGCCCATCCTCAGTTTAAATCACACTGGGTAAACTTACAGATTGTACTTTGGGATTCAGGGACATTTTTTTACTTTTGCCTACATTTCATATTACCATACATACACTGTGCAGAGACCAGACATTTTTCTAAAAAAAGAAGGAAGATGGAGCTTCCCTAATGTTTCTGATGTTGAAGTCACACTTGTCTTTTATATGCACAATTATAAATAGCAATAACCTTACAGAAAGAAAAACACCATTTTTTTACAGTGCCTGTTGATTATTCTTGCAAATTTCAGCTGAGAAAAACTCATCTAATGAGGAAAAAAAGACTGATGAGCCTTAAAACTAAATTAAGCAGAAATCATTTGTTCCTTAATCATAGCTGTTTGTTTTTTATAAAATGTCATATCTTCAGCAAGACACTAGGGCAATTTTTTATGAAAGCAAAATACAAAGTACATTCTTGTTTAATGTTTTCTGGCTATAACCCAGGTTGTGGTGGCATATATTATCTAGATATGTCACTCTGTTTACCATATTGAAAAAGAAAAAGCAGGAAAATTAATCACACTGGATTTGAATTCTAAGATATGAAATCTAAACTATTTCCTTACAGCACAGCACTCCAAGGTGCTTGGGTGAGACATTTGATTCACTGCTGGATAGAAATGGAGTTGTGTGACTTTTAGGTTTTTTTACTGCTCTCCAAAACATACTAGACAATTCTTCTGTACTAGGTGATTTACTGTGTAGTTCAGCTCTGCATTTTGCCGAGTACAGCACCTGTGAATATTTCCATCTCCTGTTGAAAGCAGAGAGGTTACACTTTGTACTGATGAAAAAGTTGGGGTGCACCACTGGTCTGTTGCTCACCAGGGGCATTCTCAGATCTGCTTATGCTGCAAAACAGAGAGTGAGTGTGTGGAAATAACTCAGCAAGTAACCACAGGAGCTCACAAGTCCAAGCAGCAGTGCAGAGTAGTGTTATGGTTCCTACATCAGTGCATCTGCCTGGATCTCTGCTCCAATGTGAGTTCCCTGCTGAGGTGCAAAGCTGTGCTGAAATAGCTACACTGCTTCTGGTTCTGGAGCAGGCACAGCCTCTGCTTTCTTTAAAATTTCTGCACTGGTCTCTGTTGCTTGATATAAAAGTATTGAGGAACATATTCAGTGCAGGTAGCTCAGTGTGCAGGTGTAGTGTGAGCTGCAGACTGAGCTCTGGGTGGTGGGAACCCCAGACAAGAGGCCATGAACTGCCAACCCTTTGGATAAAGGCCATAGGAACCTATGGCTCAGCCAGGGGACTGGACACTCAGACATGACAGGAGCTGATGGCCCTAGACTTTCCCGCGCTTAGATTCTGACTTTATAAAAGCCCTGGCTTTCCTTTGTTCAGGGTCCATCCTTGGAAGCACCCAGCTCAAGTTGTTATTTTGTTATTCCACAATCACTAAATTATTTTAAGGATTGGGTTGACTGAGACTCTGCTATGGGAAATCTGGGGCTGAGCCAGTGAGGTAACCTAGTCTGGCTGTGAATGTGGGATGTGCAGCTGCAAAGGGACCTTGGTCCAAGCTCAGGTACTGTGGATGTGACTGCCAGAAGGGCTTCTGGATGGTCAGAGAGGGAAGTATCCTTGACAAAAGTTCACAAATACTAGTCCTTATTTTATTAAAATGCAGATAATGTCATGGGTACTCTATATATTAGTAAAAACATATGTATCTACGCCTTACACATGGAAGGTAATAAGCAATATAGAAAAAGATTTTCAAATAGCTAAATAGAACTTAATTTCATTTGTGAAAGAGTTTCCTTTTTAATACAGTGTAGATGTTTGCATTCAAAATTAATTTTATTCTTAAATACTTTTAAATGTACATTTTAAGTGATGATTAGAAGTTAATCTGGTTTTTTTTTTTATCCCATGTGGTATCCCATATAGAAGATATGTAAAATCAGGGTTGCTGGGGTTTTTTTCCAGCTTCCACATTAATAAAGGTCACATTTCAAAAAGTCTGAAACCTGTTCTAGTCCTCATAGTTTCAGAGGGAAGTGGCCTTGCCATAAGGGAAAAAATCAATACTGGTGACAGTAATAAATGTAACTAAAAGAAGATTCAGGTCTAAAATTTTTGGAAGAGTGATAGTGAGGGAATATGCTTTGTGGAGACCATTTTCCCTGGTACTGAAGTTATTTATTGTGAGAGGGTGGTTTTGTGGTGCTTGCTCTCTCTGAGACCTGGTATTTGTAATAGCATCCTGTGTGGGGATGGCACTGGCTGGCAGGCAAGCATGAAGGCAGGATGGAGAACAGGAAAATCAGGAGTGAGAAAACTCATGGGTTGCAAGAAAGGCAGGGGAATCACTTGGCAATTATTGCTATGGACAAAACAGATTCAATCTGGGGAAATTAACTTAATTTATTGCCAATTAATATAAATATTTAATTACTCTTTAAGGTATGGGGGAGAACAAAAAACCCTCAAAACTCTAAACATTTAAAACACCTCTGGCTCACTCTGAGATCTTCTCCCTCTTTATTATTGCCACAACTTGGAACAGGCTGTGTGTGCCGCAGGGCAGGTCCTGACCTTTTTCCCATGGATGGCACCCCTGCAGACCTCCCCAACCTGCCCTCTGCTCCTAAAACCTTGCTGCCTCCACTCAATACACACTCTGAGTTCTATCTGCTGTTCTTGAGACAGGATTATTTTCAAATAGAGGATTATTGTCAAGAGTGATTTGCACTTATTTCTTATTAATCTTGGCTTGGTTTGGTTGCTGGGTTTTTTTCAGTTTTGCCATGCATTTTTATGCTTTCATTAGGCTGGATCATTACTCATAAAATGGAATTTTATAGCCTGATCTAAGTAAATACAGAGTCCATATGACAGTTAAAAGAGGAAAGCTTTGTGGTTTGTAGGATTATATTGCTTCACCTTTTTTCCCCAGTCTACAACTCTTCTCTCAACTGATTTTCAGGTTTCTTGCCTTCAAAACGGAACAGAGGCTTTGAACCTTGACACAAGGCTAGCAGTTTTTCCCTCCTGTACCTTATATCAGCTTCTAGCCAGCTCAGGAACTCTAGCTTACACTAGCATTTATTCTGAAGGCACAGCATTATACTGCAGTGTATTTGGACCACATGTGCAAAACTGTCTTACTTTGGATCAGTGCTACTTATCCTCCATTTAAAGAATGACTGCCGGCAACTCAGTGGATTTCAAATACTGCATTTAGTTCAGCTTCATGTTTAAACTGTTTTCTCTCAGTGAGTCTTTTCCTCCAAAATAACCGAAGACATGAACACTTTCACAAGAAGATTCTAGAGCTCAGTGTTTCAGCCACATGCTAATGTAAATCACTTTTTTATTTTAGTATAGAAGTTGTATTTCTGTGTGCATATATAACTTCTATATTTTTATATCCATGTGGAATGGGAATTAAATGGTAAACAACATTATATTTTCATTGTCAAGTTTGATATATGCTGAAGTAATAAATTATCTTTGTGTTTTCCAGAGGTTAGTATTTCTTAGTGTGTTTGTGCCCATAATAAAACATCTGCAGAAAGAAATAAGTAAGCAAGTGACAAAGCTAATTATATGTGTTTATTTTCTAATTTAGCCTTTTCAGTAATATTTAGTTGATTAAAAATCCACTAATAGAATTTAAATATAAATGTGGTAAAAGTAATTCCTATCTCTAATAGTCCTATGTACATACCGATCACTAATCCTTAAACAGTTTCTGCTTAAGCAGATTACTTTTAGATTGATTTGAGATTATTCATTTCACCCCAGGCATGTTCTTTGGTTTTTATTCTAAATCATGTTACTGAATCCAAGTGATTGAATCCAAATTTTTGACATAATTTGATTTAAATATTGTTGAACTGTAAATAAATCCAATACTCTTTCCTCACTAACTGAACTGAAAGTTGCCTTCAAAATTGAAAGAGTAGGAGGCAGTTATTTAAAATAAATTATTTAAAAATAGACTTGAATCTCCATTCACACAATTAGCTTATGAATGGTAAGTGAGAAAAGGATTGCAATAGGAATTCCTAGAAACTGAGCTGCAAGTGTTTTCTAATCTTTATCTTGGCTAACACTCCTGCTAATAGGAGGTCTAGTTCTCAGTTCTTCATGCTTATGACCACCAGACTTGAGGTATTTGGGATGAAATATTCTGTAGTGGGTGTCTGCCACATGATGATATTTTTGGTAAATTTCCTCTAATTTCTCATATAGTTCTGAGGATGGAATCAGGAAAAAATGCATTACTTAGGCTGTGGTAAGAACAATTTATACAAGCTTTCACTAAAAATTCTCTTTGAAGGAGGAACTAAAAATTTCCAGTGTATGAGGGTTCTGAACTTTATTGCTCCTGTCCAAACACTAAATCTTAAATAAATGTTATATGCTTGTTAATTTTTTGTCACATTAAAAAACATAATCCATCTTCTCTAAGTATTGTCCAGTCTTATATAACTCACACATAACTGTTCTGATATGTCCATAAATTAACTGGGTATGAACTAGCCCAAGGCAGAAAAATCTGGGCAGAACTTCCTAAGTAAGTTGCTGTTTAGATTTGCTCTGGACTGCTCAAGACAGTTTACAAAGAGATTGAAGAAAAAAATCATTTGGCTTTTCTAGAAGAGGCAATGCTAGGCTTGGATAGCTTGAGAGAGAACCAGTTTGACCTGGCCACAGAAAGCACAGGTAAGATGAAACAAATAAGTTGACCAGCACAGAAGTTCAGTGTGACAAAGACTGGGATCAGCATGGGGGTATCAGAACCAAGGCTCATGGGGAATCTGAATAGCAATAATTGGTGGGATAAGTTAGATTTAACAAGAAGTCAGAAAGAGAAGCTGGAAGTCAGGTATCAGAAGGTGCCTGACACTACACTGTGGCAACTAAGTGCCCAAGTTTAAGTGTCCAGGGGTGTAAAATACCACGAGCACAGGTTGAAGCAAAAATCCTGACTTGGGTCCATAGCCAGAAGTCCACATTACTGACATTTCTGCAGTACAGTAGCTGGAATTAGAGTCCTAATCAAAAGCTGGGAATTACTTCACAGCTAGATTTTTAGTCTGCTGTAATTAATTTCGTGGAGCTGTCACAAAACGTCTTCATGGACTTCAGCTTCTTTGAACCTTAATTAATATTTCTTATGCTACAATTTAATTTTTCAAAGCTATCCACAGTGCCCAACATAAGTAATTCTGGGTATAAATAATTTCTGAATTTTCTACTGGTTTTGACACCTTTGGTCAAACTCTCTATTATGGGATCTGAATGGACCTTCTTCTTTTTTCAAAGATTGAGGTAGCCTTACTTTAATGGATTTCTTTGAATGTATTCAGATAAATTGATAAAAGAGTGCATTAATTAGACCAAAGAAATATGAAGAGAGTTTGCTGGGGAATGGAGCTTTAGCATGGACTTTGCTCAAGTCTTACGATGTGAACTTTCACTGAGGACTTTAGACATCAGGTTTGCTGTGAGACTCACAAACTCATCCAATGATGGAAGAGTTCAGAAAAGATCAGCATGAATCCAGGCATGTAAATATGCCTCCAAAGAAATCCACCTATTTGGATTTGAAAATAGCACTCAAAGGTAATGTAGATCCAGAACAGCCATCCTTGACTATATGCTTTATCATTTTTTAATCTGTGACTGTTTCAACAGTTGGCCTTTTTTAATAAGTAAATTTCAAGCTATTTTTGTGCCTTCAAGGATCTGTCTTACCTACAACTCATAATTCATGATTTGCTGGGATATCAAGGAAAATCTTTAACTGTTGAAAATCCATGCGATGTTATCAGTTTTACCCTGGCAGAGCAAGGATAGCACCAGTCACTCAACCTTAATGATCACCAGGTAAGGTAAGGTAAGGTAAGGTAAGGTAAGGTAAGGTAAGGTAAGGTAAGGTAAGGTAAGGTAAGGTAAGGTAAGGTAAGGTGAAGTGAGGTGAGGTATGCATATTTTGGGGTGTGATTGGTTAAGGAGACAATAATATTTCCTGGAGGCATAATCAAGACTCCAAGACTGCAGTTTGAGCAAACAGAGCGAATCAAATTTTAAGGCATCTAGGATATTTCTGTGGCTGTCTGGGTGGTTGGCTGTTGGTTGTGCTCAGCTTACACATCTTAGGTCTGTATAAAGGTACACCTCTGCACTGTGTTCAGTGGCTAAGTTGATAAAAATGAGACCATTGTGCTCACTTCTGCTTCAGACCATGTTTGTTCAGCTCTTGTACTGGACAGTCTGGCACTCATACTTACAGGCCTTTGGACCAATGCAGAATCTGCTAATATTATTGAGAAATGTTTGTCCTTTCAACCAAATAAACCAAGATTGGGTTAACTTTGATCAGACAGTGACCACATAGTTAGGAGAGCAAACTGGAAGCTGCATGAGCACAGAGAAAGCAGAAAAGTGAAATAGGAACTTAGGTTTAAGTTACTATTTTGCAGAGACCAGTATATTTTGTGGTGGGGAAAGAGTGATTTGTTTTAGAAATCTGTGTGAAGTCTGCACAGGGGCTATAGCTGTACCTGCTGGTGTTAAATTGGGTGAGCTGTCTGGAAAAGCAGTTTGTGGTGGTCTTGGAAAGGGAGGCATAGTAAAAAGTGTATAATAAATCACTCTTGGTAACCTATGCCATCATAACATGAAGAAAGCATATTTTTATGCACAGAAAACGTGCTGCAGTGCTGAATCCAAATAAGGTTGAAAGGAAGATGAGGTACATGAAAGATACATTGGAGAGGAACCCAACATAGCCTTGGGACACTTATGTGAACTGAGTCTGTAATGTGTCTTGTTCTTGTAAAGGACCTTTCAGTCACTGTAACCTGACAGGAAGCCCACTGAATTCCCACCTTTCCCAGAGTTATGTTGATGGGGAGATAATAAATACACATACACTGTGGGCTGGGAACATAGACTGGAATTCAATGGTGGATTACATTTATGATAGTGTAGGTTGTTTATTGTTTATTTGTAAACTCTGTCCACAGTAGAAAGGGGTCAACAATTTTAAAAAACAGAAAAAGTTACATTTACTAAAATTTTTTGGACCTATTTCGTTCAAGTGGATCACTGTTTAGATAAATCTCCTATAAAATTCAGAATTCTTTCCATGTGTTCAAATGAAACTCATAACGCTGGGGGGAGAAATATCTTTCCAGCCTTTGAAAACATCAAAGACATTACTTTTTCCCTGATCTTTGAATATGACAGCCCCAGTGAGAACTGAAAATGGAAAAAATGTCAGCAAACACTGGGACTAGCATTGGAGATTCTAGATTTAGACCATGAAACAGAATGACAGCAACAGATGGTTATTGATAAATTTGAAACCCTCCATGTAAGAGAATCAAGATCATAGGACTCTTAACAGACCTCAAAGGAAATAAAGCTGGCCAGGAAAAAGGAATGACAACATTTCATTTTGTTCCCTTAGAAGTCCGTGGGTTTAAAACACACTGAGCGATTTATAACAGCTAAAGGCCACTGTAGCAAGAAGCTTACTCCTGAATCCTGATTGCTGGATTTACTTTTTCTTTTCCATAAAACAGAGCTTATTACTTTCTTCATGCTATATAAGAAAGGACCTAAAACAACTTCCTGTCATATTAGACTTGAATGGTGATTACATGGAAATTTGTGTAATCCCTTATTATTTTGAATTGAAAAGCCTGTATCATTTTTCTTAAAAGGTCCTGGAAATAGAGTGTCCTGTCTTTGTATGCTGTCACCTGAAATACTCTGAAAATAGATAGGTATCTTTTGACTAAATGCAGGAGGATTATTTGCTGCAAACAAATCTATTCATAAATACAGGGGTTTCTACTGTTCATTAATTGTAAGCAAATGATTACTTCTTCCTTGAATATTTTCATTCCTTGGAATTATTCAACAGCTATTTTATGTGAATATATTTCAACCTATAGTTTACTGTGAAATTGTTTCCGAAGAGTACTCTGAATTCACAATTTAAACCCCAAGCTGTTTAGATTAGATACATACATCAGTGTTAAAATTCTCTTTAATAATTTTAGAAGAGTAGACCTCAGAATCAAGTTCCTGTGTAACTTTAAAAATAACTGTTGCTTTAGATATGGTATAACAAAGAACACTGAAGAAAAGGAAGACTTTCATATTGTGTTTTGTATACGCTAGTGGCAGAACAAATTCCACAAAAAGGCTCCTGGTAGTGAAGTGAGGGTCCACAATACCAAAATACACTGTTACCTGGAAAAGAAAAACTGTAAAATGTATTTATAAATGACTAATTTTCCTGCTAGATGGAGTTTGTTTGACTGTGAATTTAAATAAGAGATAGAAGCTGAAATTATATTCAGAGGTAGCCAATTAACTGTAGATGTTTAAAGTTTTTTTCAGAGTAAAAGAGAAAACCAATTTTGCTTATTAAACAACATTGAGTAATTACTCTCTAATTGTAAAAATGTGAGCTTTGTACAATAATGTGTACAGATGTAATCTTTCTAGTTCTTAGGATATGGATTCAATTTGCATTAGTTTGGTTATCCATTGTGAGCTCAGCTACATGAATAGCCATTATTAGTGCAGAAAAAATGCACAATTAATAGTTTTGCAAAGTGAAAGTCTATGAAAATAAACATTTATTATTTTCATTTGGGAAAAGGAAAGACACTGAAATCACTTCCACATGCTACTGATGGCTGAATGTCTTGACTAATTTGCCCACCATTTCTGTTTCTGGAAAAAGCTGCAGACAAGCTCCAAAAAGGACTCATGTGCCTTGGAACACAATGGAGCAGCATCTAATTCTTTTCTCCCTGGTCTCAGAGCACAGTTTCAAAGTCATCAGGTAAGTTGTCCAAATGCTGCTGAAACCTGGTCAGGTAAGTCTCCTGAGCTGTCTGGCCCTGAGCACCTCCTGGGCTGGTGTCCTGTTGAGTTCTGGGGTGATCTCAGCTCACTAAGCTCCCTGCTGGTGGTGGTGCAGAAGCTGCTGGGGTATTGTCAGAACTCAAAAATGGAGGGAAAGATGGGAAAAGGGAGAAAGCTATCCCTTCTACCTCTTCCTCCTGCTCCCACTCATGCCTGTATGCGGTGCAATCTTCACATGTGTGCTAAATAGCTTGGAGGTAGCTTCTAAACTGTCCAAATTCATTTGTTCTTGGCCCTGAAGGTGTTAATACAGCACCCTTGGGTCCATGGTGTTCTTTTCAGCTCAGGTTGGGACAGACTCTTGCCCTGAGCTTTGTTGTCATTGCCTGGGTTGCATTCCTGCCTCCTGTAGGAACAATCACCTGCCCCAGCGCAGCACACTCTGCTAAGGCTCTGGGGGATGGCATCCCATGTGTGAGGACATGATCCATGCCTGGACCACCATGGATCCTGACAGAGCCTCCCCTGTGAAGCTTCTCTGCTTGCCCTTTGCCCTGATGTAGACTGCCAAAAAAAGTTACTGATTCTGTCTTGCTGAGTCTGGGCTTCTCTGGCCCCTGCAGGATTCCAAGTCCTGACTCAGAATATTAAAAATTTGTAAGTCAAGTTAGAGCTGAATCCCCAACTCTGGTTTGGGCCTACGCCACAACATGAACTCACCCAATGGTGAGGACCAAAACATACCAGCATGTCCCCCAGCAGGAACTGCTTTGTGTGGATTCAGAGGCTTGGGTGATGGCAAGGGTAGATCTGAATTTTTGGGGATCTCCCAGATCCAGCTGAGTGCTTGAACCACCATTCTCCATTAATGAAATTCAGCACCTCCAACCCATGGAAATGGTGGCTGCAGCTGCAGTCTGTGAAAAGCCTCAGCATCCCCCAAGGTACAGCAGAGACAAGTCCTCAGGGTGGCATATCATGAAGAATGCTTTATTTCTAAAATAAAACTGGATTTCAGTGATGAGTTCAATTCTTTTCCCCAACAGGAATGGACATGCAAGACACTAGTTAGTCACCTCTTAAGACCAAAAAGTAAAGCATATGCATAATTTAAAAAACAGATTATGACAGGTTTTCATGGTTGTAACTATGGATTATCTCAGTCTCTCCCATCCTAGATAGCCCTTGGCACATCTCCAAAACATGATCAGTCAGGTTCTTAATAAGCAGAGTGTATTGTAGCAAAGCCATCACTTGGCATAACATATTTAGTCACCATTGTTTTCCAACCAGCATATACATCCAGGTAGTGGGAATAATCTGTCTGCTTAATTAGCAGCTGAACATCTACTTCTGAGGGTTTTTTTATATTTAGACGAATTCAGGAAAATGTCCTCATATGGTCATTTATAGTGAGTACTGAAGATAACAAAAAAGTCATTCCTATCCATGACTGTTCTGTCAGCAAGAGAGGTCTGTTCCAAGAGTTAGGCTTTTAAAAAATAAATCATTCTTCCTTGGTAGTCTCTGCTATTTTTAAAGATGAAATACATGGAGTGTATTTTATATCTTGTGATAAGACACCAGGCATGATATCTCATGGGTATATTGTCAGGAAATAAGAAGGCTTGAGTTGTGAAGAGGAGGTCTTTGGCTCTTTGCAGATTGTGTGGGCTCAGGGTTCCATGTTGACTAAACAAATAGATATTAAAAACTGAAAAAAGAGAAGGAACTACATTTTTCCTCATTGTCATAACATGTAAGGACGTGTGGGTGAGGCAGAAAAGAGCGCAACAGAGCCTCCACCCTCTGGATGCACTTCAACAGGGAAAAAAAAAAGGTAGTTGTAAACAGAGACAGCAAGCTAGGGGTGAGATTAAAATACTACAGAAAAAAGTACCTCTAGGAGGAAAAAAAGTAAATTTGTAGAAGAGAGCAAAATGTGTTCTACAGGCAGGAGGAATAGGAAAAGAAGGAGCTAGAGAAACATTTAGGCAGATAATTTTGTAAACTTGTATCTGGTCTGACAGAACTATCAAGTGGGCACAGGTAAGAAATAGATTATAAACTAAACTATTTTCTGGGGCAGACTTACTGATGAGCAACAGACGTTAAGAGCAGTGTTAGGACCATACTCAGAACTTCACAATTGATTTCTTGCAGTAGGATCTTAGTGCTAATTTGCTATGCCTGCACTGGCAGTGGGTGCACTAGGCAGGACCAGGACCACATGCTTTTGGCTTCTGTTCTCATTCTGATTATGC
The DNA here is from genome assembly GCA_034509425.1 of Eopsaltria australis. Lineage (NCBI taxonomy): Eukaryota > Metazoa > Chordata > Aves > Passeriformes > Petroicidae > Eopsaltria > Eopsaltria australis. Next base: position 142,263 of record JAVTVJ010000072.1, read on the forward strand.
CTAGGATAAGGAAAACACAATTTGCAGGGCAAGCTCTTTTAATAACCCTTTCAAAATCCTTCATATATGCTCTTTAAGAGGACTAATCACATCTAGATAGGTAAAAACTCCCAAATTGATGGAAGTTCAGATATGGCCTATTAGTTGTTATATGACTCAAGGGAAAAAACAACTTACCTTCCTTGAATCACTCCACTCAATCAAAGCATGTCTGTTTAAAGTCAGTTATTACTTTTTAATTGATTTTTCAAAACAAAACTGCAGTACTACTGTTGTTTTATAACTATATTGCTAAATGTACTGTCTAGCTCCTAAGATAAAAAGGAAAAATAAAAAAAGGAGTGTGCTATTGACGTAACAAGAAACAAAGATATCCAACAGGTTTCTAGAGATATGGCTAATTGTTCTATGCATGGATTTTCCAGAGGCTGGCATATATTTTTGTCAAGGCACTGTTTCATAATTAAAAGCGACAACCAGCCCAGGGACTCTCACCACAGGATTCGGGAGCTGGAGAAAAGCAAAGAACATTGTCAAAATTCCTTGGACAGGCAGTGCCTGCAGTTTTGTGCAGACCTACTTTTGCTGTTTTTCATCAAGGTTTTAGAACAACATATGTAGAGCAATTTGTTCAGCGAAGATTTTTTGTTAGTACTGGTAGTATTTGATATGCTGGCTCTGCTCCATCTGCAACAGAAATATCACAGAAACTGTGTACATACAGCATGGCTTTTTGAATTTGAGGAAATAAGTGCTAAGCCTTTTACAGTTACTTCCCATAATTGCATGCAATAACCATTGCTCTTTTCTGCTCCACTGTATATAGAGCAATATTTTCAAACTGGAGTGCCAGTACCTGATTGCCAATACCTGATACTGCATCCTAAAGTCTTGGTTCATCACAGGGCTAAGCTTGCATTGGTATGACTAGTGAGATCTCAGCTTCTGCTGCTGCTGCTTTGGACTTTTCCATGAGGGAGAAGTCATCTTTCCAGCAAATCTTTTCCATCACATTGAGATAGAAATGTCTAGACTAAGCAAAAATCATCTGCCTTGTCCCCCCAGTCTTGGATGCGCTTCTCCACCATGTGTAGCTGGTGACCTAGAAATCAGACTGACACTTCTAGGCAAGAAATTTATTTTCATTTGGTGTGCCATAGTAAAGAAAAATACACATGTACACAAGTACAGGAACGGAGGGGAAGAAAAAAATCACAGTTTTTCTGGGGGGTGACCATTTCCAGTTTCAGTATTTGTTCCTCTATCAGCAATCTTACATTAAGCTGAAGGCATGTGGTTTTCCCCAAGGAGATGGAAGAAAAGCTGTGTACAATTCTCACCCCTGTGTGAATGTGTCAGCAACTGGAGGAACAAAAGGGGGGATCTTCAGTACTGACTTCAACATTCACAAATACAGGAATTTTTTCCTGCATCAGCAGTAGACAAATGGACAGATGTACATAGATTATTTTAAAAAATATTTTTCCTGCAAAATTATGTGCTATAGTTTTACATAGAAACGTTTACAGAAATTGGAATGCTATCTATTACAATAAAATCCACAATGAAATTACTTAGTGTCTTGTTAGCCACTTTTTAACTGATGTTAAACTGATGTTTTTAACAACATGAGCAAATAGAAATATTCTTTCCTTGGACCAATTTCCAAAGAATTTAAGTATTGGATAACTTTGGATTTGTTCATATGAAGCATCACCGTAACTTTAGTCTGAAGAACTGTCACAAATGTACTAAGCCAATACTTGCATAAACAGAGTGCATGAATAAATTGTGCATACAACTGATTTATCAGTTTCCTGTAGCATTTTGCCATCTACATATAAAACTATACAAAAGTATTCCTAACCTATTAAAGGAACTGTTGCGTAAGCTTCCTTTTTTAATTTGCTAATTACTGATTTTTAAAATGTTTTTCTCTTAAAATTATTTCTACCTTCAGGCCTCATCATGTGTGTTTCTGATGTTTTCTCTGGATTTAAAAGAAAATGGAGAGAAGCCAGCAGTGTTTATGTCATAGGAATTAAAAAAATAATTCTGGTGTCTTGTTTAGGAGAAAAATAGGTTTAATAATTTACCTGATGTCTTCCAATATACTTATACTTCCTAAATGCCTGATAAGTCAAATATATTTTGTGTTTGTTTTTATTAGGGGCTATGAAAATAGCCCTGTGGGAGACTTGTGCATTGGGAGTATATTACTTTTTCTAATTTATGTAATTTTAAACTTATTTCACTCATAATTCCTAATCCACTGTTAGTAGTCAATTAGCACTTACACTAAGTGGGGTGTTCTGGATCATCCAGGGAGATGAATTTGCCTCCAATATGGTATTGATTTATTTGAAATACAATTTTCATTGTAAAATACACACAGTGGGCAGACATCATGCAGCTGTATGAATACTGGATGACAATAGCACAGTAAGACAACACGTGAATATTGTATAAAAAAATTGCTGTAAGACGCAAGGAGAAGAAATCAAAATCCTTTTTATGAGAAGAAGATGCTAAACAACTTTCTCCTGGCCAATTTGTCTCTTAGTGACCTTTCCGGGATTTGTCTGTGTGTTCTGTACACGTAGGAATCAAAGGGATTACAGCCTGAAGAACCGGTGCTGATTGAACAAGAACTAGTCCAAACTCTAAACATAGAATTGAAACCAGACTTGAAACAATGCATTTTAGATAACAGAGAAAAACATTTTTCATTACTCTTTACACTGGATGTTCTGATTTCAACTGGAGTCAGAAGCAAAAATACTATTATTGTGCAATTGCTGCTTTTCTGAACAGAATCAGCAAGTTTCCCAGTGAAGCCCAAATGTCAATCCTTTAAGACAATTTGCTACACAGTTGTTTGAACAAAGTGCCCTGTAGAAATGTGATCTCTATTTAGCCCTTAGATGGGTAGGAAGGCTGGAAAAGGATACTAACTCTCTGCAGAAAACCAGAAAAATCCATTTTCTTATGCAATGTCAAAGATTTTGCCTTAAAGAAACTGCAGTTCAGGACTCCAGAAGGAGACCAGAACAATTTCTGGAGTAACAATCTTTCTCACTCTGTAAATTAAGACAATCTTCATTCTATGATCTGTGTCCTGCTTTAATTTTCCTCCCTTGTGAACTTTAGTCCATTATTAAAATTCTGTATGGTGTTGGTTTCATTTCTGTTTGTTTTTTGTTTGGTTGGGATTTTTTTAAAGGAAGGGGTGACCAAGAGGAGAAATAAAGAATCTTATCTTTAACTAGTAGTGGAACTAGGGGTGCACACACCTCATCTATCCACTGCTGTTTTCAGACAAAGGGTGGGGGTTTTTTTATCTCCAAAATAAGTCAGTAACAAGTTACTATTTATGAAGAAAATACTTAAAATGGGCCAACATTGGCACAAAAATGAATCATCAAGGGATGAAGGGCTCACAGAAGCCATGAAGTTTACATTGACTTTGAGTGAAGCTGTTATGTTTTTATCATGCCAGTTTCTTAGTGCGGCCATTGAGTGGGAGTGCTGTTCTAAGTGGGGATCTGCACTAGACGTGGAAAACTCAGGTTCATTCTTGAGGAGCTGAACAAGGGACAGTGAAATCCCTGTCAGACCAACTAAGTAGTGGGAAGCAGTAAAGCATCAGCTCAGTTCCTGCAGTAGCTGCCTCAGCCCTTTGTGACTTTGGGCAGACTGTCAGGATAGGACTCCTTTATTCAGGCCTGTGTCAATCATTGTAGTTAACCCCAGGAGCAAGGCTATGTAGCTCTCCCAGAGCTCTGTATTGATGTAACCTTTCCTCCAGTCTCTGATCTAGCTCAGGCACCTCTGTTTTGTGCTAGACGCTTTCATTTTTATGTTAAAAGTAATACTTTAATTATACCAATAAATTTTGAATAGAAAAGGACAACTGCATTCTTAGTGTAATTTTAAAACTTCTTGTGTGTCAGCTTTTATGGACTCGTAATCACAATGAGGAAAAATATATGCATCTTGACCAGGTAATAATACTGTGGTCAATGAAAAGAAATTGAAAGTGTCTGACTCATTACTTACACTTTTAAGCACAGCCGTTCTTTTTTTCCTCTAAGGCACAGGATATTTTTTAAATTAAATGTCAGATTCAAAGTCCTAGTGCTCTCCCTGTTGAATTTTGCTATTCAAAATTCCCAGAATATTTGTTCTCAAAAGGATGTCTCCATTTGTTATTTCAGAAACCACAATATGGGTGCTTATTCTCCTTAGTTGTAAAATCATTATTTGAAACACTGGATGCATAAAAATGGTCTAAGGAAAACTGCTGACACGCATTTGGCACTCTGAAACAATTAAAATATGTTATCATCAACATATTTGAAGAGCCAGCAGCTCCCTGTTAGACTTTTGCACTGATTCTTCAGCGTGGTTTGTGTTACCAAATTAACCTCTGTACTTGAACATAGAGGGCAAAGAAATAAGAATGTCAGGAAACGAACTTACACTGAATTCACAATGGCACAAATTACAGAGGTTAGGGATTCTGTCCTTATAACAATAATTTCTTTGAGAATGGGTAGCAGAAAGAGCACTTCAGTGCTGAACATTAAATGGGTGTTCAGTCGCAGCAAAAACAAACCTGGATGCTGGTTCGATGGTTCCTGTTTTATGATGCCTCTAGGGGCCTCCCTCCCCAGTTAGAGCTGACCCAGTGTACTAATCCATCAAACTAACAAGAAAAAACAAAATTTTGGGATGGCTTTCTATGCTGGCAAGGTCTACCTTGGAAAAAAATGAATTTCAGAGCTGGTACAAAGGACAGGGTGGTTTTGTCCTGCAAAAGGGAGAGGAGGGTTCTGGCAACCAGTAGTTGACTGATGTAGGCTGCTGTGGAGTCAGCCTGGATGGATAGAAGAAGGGAAATGGAGAAGGAACTGCCTAAAACACCTGGATAGGAATTTCAAAATTATTATTTATTCTCTAGCTGTAGCAAACTGCTCCAGAATTTTTTTTCCCCATTTTTAAATACTGTGCATTCAAATAACATGTTCATACCATGTGTAAAAGTAACATGTGCATCCTGTGCATTACAGCCTTTTCTCTCTGGAGAAGAGAAGGCTTAGGGGGGAACTTCACCATAGTACTGCTATAGTTAAAAGATTGCTACAAAGAGGATAAAGGCTGTCTTCACAAGGACCCACAGAGAGAAGTAGCAACTGGCACAAGTTTTACTGGGAGAGGTTTCATCTCAGTACGAAACTTTTGGAGTCCTCATAACTGGAGGTTTTCACAGTGTAACTGGACAGGGTGCCAGGTCACTTTATATAAGCTCTTTTTCCCATTAAAGTTTGGACCAGATGATCTCTGGAGGTCCCTTTCAACCTGGGCTGTCCACTCATTCTGTGATTCTCCGATTATTTTTGCTTCTTGGTAGGATTATATAGAGAAAAACAAAAGTGAAGAAATTAAAGAATACTTGCATGTTTCAGCATCTATACTGAGACCTTTTACAGGCAGACAATTTGGCTATGGTAGAAGAACATTTGAAGTTGCTCAGCTTTAATGAAACTTAACGTGCTTCTGACAGTTTCTGTGTTTATCTTTTTCAGGTTAATGCTTGCAACATTTAAGACTCCTTTTCTCAAAGCCCCAGCTTGCAGACACTTTGAGTTGCAGAAAAAAACGGTTTTCACTAGAAAAGTATGAGAGATAAAGCTTGTGGCTTCTGCCAAGCAGTCTAAAGTTACCAGGAGAAGGGAAATAATGCCTCGATTGCCCTTGCTTTGCTGGAGGGCTAACTTCATTGACTGTCTCACGTATCATGGGCTTGCAGTTACACTGCACAAAAGTTTTCCCATTGCTATAGCATTTTCTCCCCTTCTCTTAGTTCAAAAGCCTTAGGATATGCCTAGTGTTTTTCTTTCATGAACAAAGAATCTTTACCTAAAGCCCCTCCCTGAATTCTAGATTTTAGAAAAGTGTAAAGTGTTCTCTAAGTCTTTCATAAAACTTGGGCCTTTTTTTTCTCTTTGCTCTTTAAATTATATTAATAACATTATCACATTTTCTGCAGGGTTTCAGTTATCTTAGTTGTTTATCTATAATTCTTTTCATTCTAGCCAGCAACGCTAGAGTAGTCTTCAATAGGCTGTGTTTCATGGAGCCTTCAAAAGTTTGGCAACTGCTGTTAAAATGATTCTGAAGTTCCAGACTTATCCTTTCATCCTGATCATTTTCCCCCACAGGCCCATTTGAAAAAAAAAAAATCAAATTTAAAATGCAGCACTCAGGATACCCACTGAGACTAAATGTCCTGTTTCCATAGTAAAAAGCTGTTAAAGTTTATTTATTTTTCTTGAAACTTATAGTAATGAAACTATACAGCTACAAAGATAATTTTACCCCCTCCTCCTTCCACACATTTCAATAGCTTTGGGGTAAATGCCACAATGAGTTTTAAAATGAAATTACCTTTCATTTTCAGAAAATAATAACTTCTAGCCATATCAGCCATCCAACATTATTTTTTTCTTTTTTTAATGAAAATTGAATATGATAAGGAAAGACAACAGCGCCTGAAGAATAATACTGAAGAGAAACAAATCATTGTGTCATTGAAGGAAATGACACATAATCTCTGGTTTTTAAGGTGAGATATGCACTTTCAAAGCTAAAGTACCTGAGACCTACTGAAAATTTTTACAGTAATAGTCCTTATAATGGATGGTGACCATGCATTGAAGTTGTGTGATATTTTCTCTTACAACAGATGCTCCTTTGATTTCTGAGTTCCTCCACCTTTTCCAGGGATGCCCACGAGCCTTTGGGGTGTTTTTACCATGCCACATGAAATTCCTTTGTCTTATGTATTAGTGAGAAAATAACCCACAATACAAATGGCAGGTGGAATGGTCTGGCTTCACATCAGACAGCCACGACCTTTTACAGCACAGCTTTCAGGGCTCATAAATTTTGCTGCATTGACAGGGCACACAGAGTGGGCATCTGAGTCCTGCAGACTGACCTATCTCTTCTTCATGGTGAAGAATCACACTTGGACCTGAAGTTGGATAAAGGAGGTAGGAGAAAGCAGAGCCTGAGGGCTGTCTTCACCAGAGCCCTGCACATGGCACTTCCCCAGCACTGCCTGCTTTTTATCTGGATAACAAAATCTGGGACATATCCTCTCTTAAGCCTGCAGACCCAAGAGTCCTGTGCTGCATTTCTTCTGAATCCAGTGCACAGTGTGAACATATTCTCCCCTCTAAAAAAACAGTCCTTCTGCTTCTAGTTAAAATAGCATGGCACACATGTCACGGCAGCTGTACAGAATAGCTGTGCATTTGTATTCCTGTGAAAATAGAAACAAGAAAATGGCACAACTCTTCTTCTCCCCTGCAGAAAACTAAATCCCAGAGCAATAACTGTGAAGAAGGGCATTAAAAGGAAGTTATGATAGGTCAAGTTCACATTCAAGCTGCTGCTTGCAGTTAGTTACCATGCATTAACTGGGCCACAGTAGCTGCATTCTTAGCTCAGGGGAAATTGAGGGTAATGGCACTTAGTGTGGCCTGTGACAAAAGAGAGTCAAACTAAGTCACCTTACCAGGCATTTGCCATAGTAGAACAAAAGTAGAACAAAAGTAGCAGAACAAAAGACTCTCTGACTTAGCTGACATCATAACTTTTAAGTGGTGGAAGTTTCAAGCTGTACTTCAATCATAAGTTTTCATTAATGTGCACTCGACATAGAACACCAAGGTTTTCCTTCCTATGTGCCTCAGTGTACTTTATATTTTATATCAAACACTTTATATAAGACAGAGTAAAGGTCTTTATATAAGACAGAGTAAAGGTTCCTACTTCACAACTTGGTATCTCTGCTGGCTTGAGAAGATGCAAAATACACACTGTTTTCTCTTCCTAGCAACTTCAGCATAATTTTCACTCTTGGAAGATCACAAAGAATGTTACTTGTGCATGACCCACAGTCTAAGGACTAAGATTTAGTGGTGATGTGGTGCTAAATGCAACAAGTTGCTTCTACTTGTCAACATGCTAGAAGTAGATAGAGAAGAATTGCAAGTAAAAACTGTAGTCTCAAAACAAATTCTTCCTTTCCCACTGCAATAAAACTGCTATTAATTTCTTAGACTCCGCTTCCCAGTTCGTTATTACATTAGAGGTTTTTTATTTGTCTTATTTCCAACACAAAGCCTATCACTAACTAGCTACCAGTACCCATGTGTCAATAATACATTAGGGGGCATTTGTAAACCTAGTGGGCATATTTCAAAACATAAATATTCCAATAGAAGGAAAGATAATGACTACTCCAATGTGATACATAAAATATATGTGTGCATATTATAAGTTGAGCTTCATTATGATCTGTTTTTTTGCTTCACTTTACATTTTATTGAGAAATTATATGTATTGAGAAATGTAGTTTGTATTGAGAGGACAATTTTCATGTTGAGATAAAGTTTTTTGCATGTAATATTGACTTCTAGTCTACAGTAAATTATCAAACTCTTTTATAAATATAAAAACTTTTGAAAGAGTACAATATTCACTCTTTTCTAAATTAACAATGGTTGCTATGGATAGTTATTGTCTATCTTTTCTTTTTCTTTTCCATGAACATCATTAGTTAAAAATAGGGCACTTCAGATGAAGATGAGTCTTTCTTATTACGTATTTTATCTTCTTTGTATCTTTTATTCTCAGCAACATAGGAGACAGAAAATCAGGATTTAGGCCTGAACACAGTTTGAAAAAGAAATACTCTAGATTTTTTGAAGGGCACTTCAGATTATATGAACTGGTATCTTATTCCGCTTTAATTTCATCCAGCCCTTTTAAAGTTTTAGCTTTAGGTGACAATCCTTTTACCAATTACATGAGTCTTACAGTTGCTCTGATTCAGTGAAAGATTTCACATTTAATAGTTTTCTAGAGTAAGAGAAAGTATTCATGAAGGATTTTTTTCTTATCCCACAGATGTATTGGCAATTTTTACACTTAAAATAAAACATGATTAAAGCCACTAGTTATTCACAGAAGTTTTCTTAGCCAGGTTAATTTAAGCTGCTTTAACTCCATCCAGTTGGAGTTCTTGCATGACCCACGGTAGAGATGTGTGTGTAAGAACATAGATTCAGAAACAGCCTTGAGCAATGTTCTTTCTGAAAGTATGAGCAATGCTTAAAAACATATTTTGCTCCCATTTGGATAGGTTGTTACTTTGATTTTGTGCTTGTCTGAGAATTTGAAAGGCACTCAAAGAGGTCACAGTATAAAATATTTACTAGGTTAATTTTCAGATAGCTTTCTTATGTACAACCAGGAAACTTTTTCCAATGATAGATGTCACCATTCAAATTCAAAAATTAAGGAAACAGGATATTTTTGCAATTATCTTAATTAATGAAAGGACTCTGGACATTTCTGTCACTAGTGTATCACAACAAATACAGATCAGATTCAGTAGATCAGGAGGTTGTCTTAGAGTGCTTGTTTTATTTTCTTCTGCTTTTCAGATATTAAAGAATCAGAACAAAGGCAAATGTACAGCAATATCTTAGCACATATCAGTTTCTCTTAGTAAATGTCTTATACTGACATTAAGGGGGTATGTTGTTACATCAAAAGAGTTTGCAAATACCCTATACATCCAGACTATTATTTTAAAATGTGTATTTATAACTCATTGCTATGTTTTCAATGAAAAAAAATTTAAGAATTTTAAAAAGGAATGCAAATAATCAGAAGGAAATATAAATAAATAGGATCTAAAATGAAATGGGAATGAGAATTTTTTGACAGCCAATGAACTACTGCTACTGTATTTTTTTTCTGAAGTAAAGAGAGAAGATGAAACAAAAATATGAGGAGAAGACATAAGGACTGACTCTCATCTTATGCCTGACTTAAAGGTATAAGATAAACACTTTAAAAGAATTTAACTGTGACCAGGTGAAGTATCCCATTAATACATTATCAAATGAGACAAGCCATGTGATCAGAATTAACACATACTTAAATAATGTATTGAATTAAGCTTTAAGTCTTAAATATACTGCAATTTAATATAATAGTCGCATTCAAAAGCAGAAAGCCTTGGAAGACAACCTGAAGGAAAAACTAGAAGATACATTTCCTAGTGGAAACCAGGCAAAATTATATGGACGCCAGAAGCATAGTTCCACTTTCTAATTAAGGCCCCTAATTACTCAAACTGTTCTGCACAGTTGTTTTTCTTTTTTTCCTGTAGTGCTGGGAAGTCACAGGGGGATCTGCTCACATCCATCAGCTTGCTACATTTGAGTCTAAAATATGGCATGGTCTACATAGAAAGACAATTCTTTCTGTTTTCTAATTAGCATCACAATTGGAGACATTAAATTTCTGTTCTTTTCTGACCCCACTTTTGGCTTCAGATTATATTGTTAAAATCAGCAGTTCCTGCCAGGAAGCAGTGCCAGGAGATGTAAAAGTCAATATTCAATAGCTACTGCAGAAATAGAATAGCTGGTTTTTCCAGGAGGATTAAGATTGCAGCCATGCTACAGCACTAAATAGAAAAGGGCCCCTTTTGATAAAGGGGTTAACAGAAATTAAAGGAGACACTGCTCAGTCAGCAAGGTGATGTGACAGAAAAGACCTGGAACCCATGGGTCACCTGTAGCAGACCCAGCTAATCACAAGGGCTGCAGTACAGGGTAATCTTCAGCCCTCTCCTGCTCATGTTTTACTCAGAGCTTGTAGGCAAGCACAAGGTTCTGGCTGTTCTTGAAAGTTACAATTTAGAAACCTCTTCTGCATGTGACTGCTTCCAGAACAGTGCCAGAAAATTACAGTTTTACTTGTTCTGTCTGATTTGCACTTAAGTCTTTTCAAGAAGGAATTTAAAGATAGGTGGTGACCCTGTGCTTATAATTTTCCCTCTGGGTTTCTATGGCTATGGAGGTCTTTTCTGCTCTGTCTTTGGTACTATTTTGACTCCCTTGGGAAATTAGGAGAAGAGACTTCTAAAAATTTTTTTTATTTAAAGTTGGATTTAAATGTAAGTCCACTTAAAAGTGGACTTAAATGAGCCTGAAGCTACTTATCAATAAGCATGCAGTACTCAAACTTGGGTGTATTCAGAGGCACAACTGCAAGTAATGAGGGAGGCAGAGGGAGACACCAAAGAAGGTGTTGTGTGTAAGTGCCCTCACTTTGCTTTGGACTTGAACTGCTAGCAGTAGTTGAACCCTAGGTTAGGCACCGATGGCTTTCTGTCATTTCTAGAATATTCTCTTGTTGTTTTTGTCATATCAGTTTTGGTAGGTAGTTTTTACTTATATGCAGAAGAGGAGCTGTGCCCTGTGAATCTTTCGGAACAAGAAATTATTCAAGGCATGCTGTGGCCTTGTTTTTTGTCATCACTTATGGACTAAGAATAAGCCCTTTGATAACAACCATCTGGAGTTTGTAGTAACTGAGCGACAATATCTTTGCTTTATGTGTCCCAGTCAAGAGAACTATACTTGCATATGCTTTGGAGGGGTAATAGAACTAGTGTAAATAGCATATAAATGTTGACCTCATAATGGCTGCATGCATAAAGTGTTGTATCCCTGTCTGGAAAACAGCTGGTTTGGTGATTTCCACTAATGGGAGCATCTCCAGGAGTGAGAGTCTTATTCCTTGAAGGACTGATGGTGCACATAGATTTGTATACAGACAGGACCCGACATTCTTTTTTGATGAAAATGCTAATTAATGCAAGTCCTACTGTAACCTGACTAGAAGTTTCTGTAAATGAACAATTTGCATTACACTGTTGTCTTCCGTTATTAGTGATAATTCGTACACTAAAATGAAGATATTTTGGAATACCACCTCTAATTAGAGTTGTAAATATACAAAAAGATTCAGCCCCAACTGTTTTGTTTTCTTCTTCAGTTATGCACAGAATCTCATGTACTTTCAATGAAACAAACTCCAATTTCAATTCCACCTATTGCTCCTGGAATGGTTCCTCACAAGAATTAACTCTGGCATGCTACAATGATAGATGAACAGATTTCACTGAAGTAATATGCTTTGGTGTTTTTGAAGTCATGAAACAGAATTATTCTTAGTTGGGTTCTGTCGGTGTTTCTCCATGGAAGGTCAATAAAGCAGCAACAGTGGCATATCTGACTTTCATCAGATAACTTAAGCAGTGAGGTACATGGTGAATGCCTTTCTCCCAGGACACCAGAAATGGCAATTTTCCTTTGTGCTGGAGAAACAAAATAGGTGACCTGCTCTGGATGGATAGTTCCTGTTTTGTGTACAAGAGACAGAGACAACCTAAAGGCTTACCTGAAAAGCCCCCTCTTTACTAGTTACTTTAGCAAGGGTTTGAAATCTTCACATAGGATTATGGTGTAGCAAGGTAATGAATTTTAAGGAAAGATGACAAAAGCAATGGAAAGAAGAATGACAGAATAATTCAACCAAATATACAAGGTAGGTGAACATGTTAAATAACATGTGCCAAAAAATCTAGAGATGGGCAAATTCTCTATAATACTTAATAAGCAATCTCATGCTTGCCTCAGATTAAATTTTCAGAGTCAACAATTAGTTGTTAACACACATTGTATTATTTTATTTCTTACTCCTCAAATATTTTGAATAAGTTATATAAAAGCATTGGATATTATCTTTCCCTGTAGTGCTAGAAAAGCAATCCAAAGCTGAGAGTAGCAGAGCAGATGGAGAAATCAGGAAGGCAGACGGCTCATATTAATGAGGACCAGGTTTACTCTGGATGTGAAGATTAGGAGAGAAGAACTACAAACTACATATAATGCTAACATATAATATTGTACTATTGTTATTTTATTGTGTACTATTATTACTATTGTATTGTAAATATATATTGTAAATATACAAACTGTATATAATGCTAATATAAATATGTTAACATTATCAAAAAGTATACAGTAGTATAATTCAGGAGTCGGCTTTGTACAGCGACATATTAGTGCTCTAGTAGCAATCATTAGCTGTCAGTAATGGGTAGCTCCTTACAAGTGGATATGGTGAATATATAGACAACCAGAACCATATCTGAGAGACAGTAGAATGCAAACATATTACAGATACTGTTTTATTTTGCAGTATTCTCTCCAAGTTGCCTATGTGAATCATCATTTTTCTGCCCAACACTATTTTTGATGCTTAAATTAGGCCTTCATAACTTTCTGCCCTTTAATTTCCAGTGCTTAATGAAGCATCAGGAGGAAAAGAGCTTATTAGATTTCACCATTGAAACAAAATTAAAAATATTGCAGTTATCTTTGAATTTGAAAACTAATATATAAAGAAAGAAAGAAGGCAAATAGAAGTGTTCGAAGTTTCTTTCTATTTTTTCAAGCTCTGATTCTAAGTCCGTACTAGAAAACTGTGTCTTCTGTCCCTTTCAAAAACACTGAAATACCAGTTTCATGTGCTATCAATCTCTGATTTTGCATGTGACATACTTGATGGAAAGGGTAATGTCCAATTATCTAGTAAATCAATTGTATTTAAAAAAAAATACATCCAGCTGTCATAGTAATTGGGTGAAGATTACATAATTGTCTATTGATACCTGCACTACACCTTCACAACTAACTAATGAATACTTTGTAGACAAATGTAGCAAGAACAATCAGGAATGTTTATAGCAATAGATATTTAATTCAATTTTGAAGCCCTAACTAAGAGGACAAATTCTCAGAGCATAAATCTGTTGAGACATTGTAGAATTCCGTGTGAAGGTGGGATAGGCAGTAAGCCTTGTTTTGAACTCTGTCTGGGGCTACAGCATCCCAGCTGGCCCTAGCTTGCCTGGAGGTGCCCCCTGTCTGCACAGCCTGGAGTTGAGACCATCAAGTATCTGCTCCCAGGGAATATAATTGTACTGAAGTGTGGGTACGTGCTGTGCAGATTAATCTTTCATGATGGTTGCTGAAGCATAGGACAAAGTCCTTGCTTCATTGATTTGACACAGGACATACTATTCTCATCACCGTATGACATGTTCTATAAAATAAAGGGTGGATGATTGGTCCTGGCAGGAGAGATATTCACGAAGTGCTTTTCTTCCAGTCCCCTACCTCTTCCTTGCTTTTGAACTGAGACTTCTCAGTGGCAACTGCATCACAGCAGCTCCTACTAATGCAAGATTAAAGACAGAAAGCCTCCTTTATGCAGCATACATGTGTCCTGTATTCTGTTTGTACATCATCATCCAGTTTTTCCAGAATGGTCAAATTTGGGAAAGTATATTCAGCAAAGAGTTTAAAATGCTACTTTTGTCAGTTCTATTTCTTAAAATTTGCTATATCCATGAAGTACATTGTAACAACATATGAGTTTTATTTGCATCCTATATAGTAATTTTCACCAGTGTAAAATTTCTGATTTTGGCAGAATCAGTAAATAAAAGGGGAGAAAAATATTCTTCTCAGGGAAAGTTGTGCAAAGAAGGAATTTTTTCTAAGTCAACTGACAAAAGCCAGGACGAGTATGTGCCTTTTGAAAATCTACATCTGTACATTTTTGTATTTGTTCACTATAAGTCTATTTTTGGAAATTCTTAATTAAAATTTTACACTTTTTTTTTATATACAGAACAGCAAAATATAAGGTCTAAGAAATACAAAACCTGCAAAATACTTACAGAGGCTAATTTTGGTTTAATGAACTAATTTTGTCTGTATTCAATTGGAAAGGAGTTAGAAAGGGAAGATCTATGCTGAGTGTGGTAGGGAAAAAATTCTGTTTGTGTTTGGCTTTGTTTTGTTGGGTTTATTTAGTTGCATCTAGACGCAAAGAAAAAAAGGCAAAAAACCCCACCAAACCAATGAAAAACACAATTAAATAAACCCCCACCAGTCTTCTCTGTGGACTATAGGGGAGCCAGAGTACTTCTGAGAATGGTCATATTGCTTTATTGCATGATCAAATGAGTATGAAAGTATTTTTGATACTGCTAGTAAATTCACTTTAATAAGCGTGATTGACCTAAAGAGTTCAACTTCAATGATCCTTGTGGGTCCCTTCCAACTTAATACATTCTATGATTGAATATATGTTAGCGTGAAGAGTATTTCTAGGGAAGTTTGGTGTCTGCAACATTACCCACTTGTTAACCTTGAGTTGTTACTAAAAAAATTGAACTATTGAATATTCTTCTATGGACAGATGTTTAAAAGGGGTTTTTTAATTGCCTTGTTCAGATCTTTTACTGTACATGACTGATTTGAGATTTAATATTTGCAATAGCATAGCCAACAAGGAATTAAAGAATGGTTTTGCACATAAACTGAAAAATTGTTTTTTGCTTCAAAGTGCTGTGTCTCTGTAATTGTATCAAAAAGAAATACTGCTGCTGCTACAGCAAAATTGCGTAATGAAGCACAACTGATTATGCCATAGTTGTCTTAATATTAACATTATTATTCAAATGTAAATATTTATGTATCTTGTGGGGTATGTAGTAATGAAATCAGTTTATTTTTTTCTTCTGAGTGCTGTGTCTTTTAATTCAGCATTTGGTATTAGATCATACTTTCAGAGAGAAGAGTGCCTACTTTAGAGAGTAATAGATTTATTATTTTTTCTTTGTTCCTAATTTTCTATCTCCAATGTGTGTGTGTGTGTGTGTGTCTGCATTCACCTAGACAGAGTTGTGATGTTGGTCTGTCATCTTCTTTTCTTACCTATTAGCTGCCCCAATGCTTGTATCTGGAAGGCAGGGAAGGCTTTGATGGAGTATGTTTGTCAGTATTTTAAAACCTAAGACATGACAGAAACCTAGCCATCTAAACATCCATGTAAAAATGCCTGCCTTAACACTACAGCCAGGAAAGCATGTCCATTCTGAGCCATTTTTATGTGGAGGCTGAAAGACTGGGACCACCAGTGTCACACAAGCAGTGAGATGGCTGAATTTCAGAGCAGGCCACTAATGTCTCTTTTGTGGAGGCAGGGATGGTGGTGGGGAAGAGTTCAGTGTCTTGGGGCAGATGGATGAACTGTGTGCTGACAGTGACTCAGAATCCATGTATGGGTGTGAAGCACCTCAAAGAAGCCATCAGCCTGGGTAAGCCTGAGGCACTTGGGGGCAGGGTTTAATACAACTTCTCAAAATGGAACCAAATGAGGTCTGCTCTTTGCTTAGCAATTTTTCAAATGAAAAGACTTAGGAGATTTTAGATTTTTTTCCTTTTTAATTTTTTTTTAATGCTAGAGTTGGTAGGAAGGAAGAAAAATAAGTAATTATTGTGGTAATATAAATATTTACTTTTCTTCCTATTCACTGTTGTACATCTCTCCTTGCACTTCTACTTTCACATTCTGGCTCCCTTATCTGAAATCTCATCAACAGTACGACAGTGATTTTATTGCTGAATTATTGGCCTGTGGAACCAAAAAAGTTCATGCTGATCATCTCTGCTGGTGGGAAAAAAAAGCTGGGGCAATGTGAGCAAAACTTCAAGGAAGAATCAATTATGTACAAAAACTGCTTAATGGAAAAGGTAGCTGTCTGAAGAACCTTCACAGAAGAAGGCATAAGATGAGTTTTATAGAATCACAAAATAGTTTGAGTTGGAGGAAACCTAAAAAAGATCATCTAATCCAACCCCTCTGGAATGAGCAAGGACATCTTCTGCTGGGTCAGGTAGCTCAGAGCCCTCTCCGGTCTGATCTTGAATGTTTCCAGGGATGTGGCATCTATCACCTCACTGGGAAACCTGTTCCAGTATTTTACCATCCACATCATAAAAAAGCTTGTCTTTTAAGTCTAGAAATGCAATTTCACAACCAGTATTGTGGATCCTGTCTCAGGTTTCTGGATTTGCAGAGACTAAATATAAAGCTAAGACTAATAATCATGGCTATGAGTAAATATGGAAGGAGAATCATGGAGCAGAATAGCTCAATATGGGCACTCACTGAAATGAAACTGGACTATGTTTCTCTCAGGTAGTGTTTGGTATTGCCACTGAATGAGAAATGAGGAAATGTGCTTGTAGTAGCACCAGCATAGGGGCAGTCAGAATTTCTGAAGTATCTAATCTCTGCTGATTGCATCCATTATAGGAAATAAAATGAACTGGAGAGGGGAGAGGACAAAAGAATGGGATGCTTCAGTACTTTTTTTGCATGTTGCTGCCCTTTGCAGATCTCAAAAAGTAATGATGCAATGATTCGGTAAGGTGTCCAAAGTATTTGGTAAATGCAACAGTATTTTAAAGTCCAAGTGTTTTGAGAGATTTCAAATTAGTAATATAAAGTCAGTGCTAATGCAGATTAATACCTAACAATATAACAGACAAGAAACATAAGAACAGGTAGGAAGGAACACTTACCAATGGGGAAAGTTTGAGAAACAGCAGCAGAGCAATTAATTTCCACTGGGTCTGAAAGCAAGTACTGGAGGTATTAGGGGCATAGATCCCCAAGTGTACACTGAATTTCAGTAAGGGAACTACTGACACTTAACATCATCTACAGTAGTCAGTCAGTGGATGTGAAAGGAGGAGAGTATTCAAGAGAATTTCTGGGATAAAGTAATATCAATTATTTTGGTTAATCCAATGATTGGCTTACCCCAACTGGATGGGTAAGCTAAGAATAATTAGCAAATTCCAGCAAATACTGCAGTAAAATGCAAACACATTTTTCTTTAAAAAGGTAAAGATGACAGACTAGGTGGGAAACCTTTGCCTGCATTATAATTTCTCTAAAGTAATTAGAAATATAAAATGGTAAATTCAGTTATGTTACCAAGAAACTTTGTATTCTATGACTTATTTTAGATATATTTTAGGTTATATGACATAGCACTTCTCTGTCATAGTTGTGATGCAAATAAAGATCTTACTGACAGCTTTCATATGCAGGAAGTTTGATTTATGAAGCACTAATACACAAAATATCTGTGGTAGTATAGCTTGTTGGAGAGATTAAATAAATGATTGGCTGACTGGCTTAGTTCTTGAAATAGCAAATGAGCTATTAAAAGTCAGATTGTGAGTAAAAATCAGTTTGTGCTGAACAAAAGGAAGGAGTCCACAGAAAAGAGTAAGTAGCACTTCCTTGATACAGTGAAAAGCAATAAAACCTGCACCATTTCAACTTCTCCTTCTGATCTCTGAACATAATGCTCAGTCATAAAAAAAAAAAAAGGCATTCTTCAAAGTTAAGACACAATAAAAGAAAAATCCATGGTGTTTTCAGATATGTTTATGGTCCCAGAAAGTCCAAAGGTACTTGGGCTTTGCTTTTATCATGGGTGATCTTAAAGGTTCCACAGAAGTAAATTTTAACACAAAATTGAGACACTCAATTGGTAACTCACTCAGCTAACAAATACCTATCTTTAACTATTTCTAGCTGGACTTATATCTTTCTGATGAGAAGTGACCTACTTCAGTAGGCCGCTTCAGTAGGAAACGATGAAGTTTTGAATATTTGGGGTTGGGTCGTTTTTTGGTTTTTTTAACTTTTAATAAAGACCATGCCCATGGCATATACATGAAATGAAGAGAGACCAAGGACACATTTCTTCTGTAGAAAATGCAACATTGTATTTCAATAAAAGAAAAGGTGTGAGTAAGCTCTACTCACATCTCATTTCCACTGGAATTAGAGTAGAGGAGGGGGAAAGAAATCCTTTACAATTTTTTTTTCCTTTTTTAAAAATTTTTTTTGCAGAAGAGTTTATTGAGTACCCTCTTAAAGATTTTTGGAGAATTTGCTCTAAAGGCTGTTAGTGTAGGATAGGTATGTAAAATTGGTCACTTTCATCCTTTTTCAGTTTAAATGGAAGGCAACTATAGGTCTGGTAAAGAATATCTATGACTATTATGGTGGAGAGTGGATGAGCAGATGTAATTTATATAGGAAAGGCAGAATCTTTTGCAGATTTCTAGACTGTGATAGACCCATTAATGCAGGAATGCCTTCTGGGGATCTGACTCCAAAGAAGCATGTGCAGGACAAGTTGGTCTAGTGAACAAAGCAATAAAGGTGTCAATAATTGAACAGAAGATGTAATAATCTCTTACAATGGCTGCAGAATAATACTGAATTTGATCTTATTGTGTATTAGAAATCTAAAAATAGTAGAAACTTTTTTTTGCTGAAAACTTGTTGCAATATGCAATGTTCATGCAGCTTATTGGTATTTTTAAGAAGTGCAACTATAATCACTTTAATCATAAGCAACAGCATAAACTAAATTATTACTGAATCTCAATCTGATTAACTAGTAGTACCCTTGCCCAACATATTATAACATATGTAGATCCTGTGTTCCAAGAGCACCACCAGCAGTTGTCTGCATTACTAATAACATTCTCAAAAAGACAATACATGTTAAAATGAGGCAATGTGTTTCTGACTTTTCCCTGAATGTGCATGTGTTGACACTCCTTTGCATTTGTGTAGTGCATCTACTGAAAGCAAGATACAATCTTATTTTGCAAATTATCACTTATATGTATGTGGTTCTATAGTTCTATTATTTTGGCTTATGTAGTGGGGAAGATATTAAAAGGAAATCTCCTAAGTGGAAATTTTGTTTGTGTTCTGGAAACAGAGCCATCCAGAAATGTATTCATTCTTTTATTTCTTCATTTTCAGTTCACAGGATAATAGAATGATTTGGGTTGGAAGGTACCTCAAGGATTACAAAGTTTCAAGCCCCCAGCCATGGGCAGGGACACCTTCCACTAGAGCAGGTTGCTCAAACCCCCATCTAACCTGTCGTTGAATCCTACCAGGGATGCCGCATCCACAACTTCTCTGAGCCACCTGTTACAGTGTCCCATCCCCCTCACAGTAAAGAATTTCTTCCTAATATGTAATCCAAACCTATCCTCTCATTGTTTAAAGCTGTTCCAACTTGTCCTGTTGCTAGATGTCCTTGTGAAAAATCCCTCTCCAGCTTTCTTTTAGGCTCTCTTTGGGAATGGGAATGTTGCTATAAGGTTCCCCTTGAACCTTCTGTTCTTCAGGATGAACCCCAAAGCTAAGGTAAAATTTCATTGAAAAAAATTGTTGTATTTTATGGAACAATATATTTGATAGTTTGTTTTAAAAATCAAACCTGACATGACTCATCTCTGAGTCCAAGTCTTAGTAAACTTGAGGAATCTTTTCAAGAGCACAGACATCTTCATTTATGGATCCAAATTAATCTTGCTTTTCTCCTTTTTTACTTGATTTTTTTTTTTTTTTTGACAAATCAAGATTGATTTTTAGTGTGCATTTTTGTTGTTTTGAATTAAGCTGAAACCAGAGAGCAGTGCTTTCCCTCTTGGCATTGGAAAAGTTTGCTCTTAGTCTGGGCCTGATATTTTGGACTATTAAAACCCAAATGTAAGGGGCATAAAATGAAAGGCATATGGAAGGAGGGGAAAATATGAAGTTCGAAAAAACAGGATGCAGGATGGTTTAGGGCTGTAGAGTCCCCTTTTCCTCTTCTTTAAATGTGTTTTCTGTTTTGATTTTCTTTTAAACAACTCTTGACACTTCTTCCCCAAAAAGACAAGTTTTGATATAATTTCAAACATCTTGGAGACTGTACATACTTATTGAAGAATTTGTTAAGCAAATCGATTTCTGAAAATGCAAAGTTGTATACAGAAACTATTTTACAGTTGATTCAATCTTATGCAGTGTACAATACTTCCATCCCTTTTGGAGAACTGACATATATTGTATAAAAGTGTGTTTTGTTGTATGCTTTAGACTTTACTTGTACAAGTAATGAAATGGAGAAAAGTCTGTTCTGGAGACCAGTTCAGGAAGTTTTTCAGCACATAAGCTTTTCTTTGAACAATGAAAGAGAGTGATTTCATGAGCGTCACATTGACTATAAAGCAGCTGCTCTAGATACTTCATCCCATGTCCCTATTTGCATAATTCTGCAAACTCACTTCACTGATTGAAGTTACTCTTGCTTTCAAATGCAATACCAACCCTGGGCCTTGTTTGAGGTTCATTGCTATCACTTCTGCTCCAAGATCCATCTCCCTTAGTTTCTGCTGACATCCAGTATGGTGCAGACTGTGTTGGGGTTTTCAGGATGAGCCTTTAATGAGCAAGGCAGCACTAGCACTGTCAATATAGTCATAAAGTAGTCCTCACTAGAACTGGTCTTCAGTCAGCCATTTTCAATAAGGATTGAGACATACTTATCAAGCAAAATGAGATGAAGAATTTTGGCACAGGATCTCTGAGCTCTTACCTGATATTGGTGTAAGGAGTAGGTCGCTGCTGCTAACTGAAAAGTAATTTAGCATCTTTCCCTAGAGTAAAAGGACGTTAACTGCATTCACCAGTAAGCCTGCAAAAGGCACTGCTTACTAATAAGAAATTGACTTTGCACAAATGCAGAATCTCTTTTACAATGATTCTAAAATACTTATTGACGCAACAGGAGGAAATCAGCTTGATATGCAGAAGACAAGCACAACGTCGTGATTGGTTACTTGTTAATAAAACACTTGTTTGGAATGAGAATCAAGTTCTTAAAGGCTTTGTTCTGGCTGAACAAGGTGGATTTCACTTCTAGCTGCTGATATGTATGCCTCACTCACACTCTGTGTCACGATCCGCTAACACAAGCGGGAGTCGTGATGGTTCTTTATCCGAATCTCAGAGTGCAAAAGAAAAGAGAGACAAATATTTTTGCTTTAATCAAAATCAAAAGCACCTATATTGAGTGCCAACAACATGATTATGCAATAGAGGAGAGAGAGAGATATAGGGTTGAGAGAGAGGGAGAAAAGGAAGGGTTATAGCTACCGCAGCACGACGAAGTCCTCTTGTCCGGCTTTGATGGATTCCGTCTCGTCCGTGAGGACATCTCGTAGGGGTCTTTTTTGAGAGTCTCTTTATAGTCTTTTCAAAAGCGAGGGGCAGGTAACCAAGAGATGAGGCAATCCTTCCAGAGGCGAGGGGCAAATGGCCAGGAGGTGGGGGAGTAAGGCCCATTGTTTTGGGTTGCAGGTGCAGCTGCACAAAACATATAGTTCCTGCGCAGTCCCTTCTGCCCCAGTAGCCAAGCGGCATGGTCTCACAGGCATGTATCAGCACACCTCTGCAGCACAGCTCTGCACCTGGCAGGCATCACACCAGGATCTGGCCGGACTTCATTGTGCAAAAGTCCTTTTTCCCCTTTTAGGGTCTTTGGGTATTCAGCCTCTGTTTTTGTAGATGGTCATGAGGCAAATGAAGGATTTATATTCAGTCTCTTACACTCTGGCATCTCACTTTGTCAATGTAGCATCAGATCCAGGCTAGTGTCTGGGTGTCACTCCACCCAACACAAAACTAAACATGGTGTCTTGGCTCTCCCTTTTGGAAGTGAAAATCAGCTTGTCCAGGGCACCCCAGCTGGATTATTTCTGTCATAATGAGAGAACTAATCTTGGAAGACTACATGGGTATTTTGATTAAGTTAAGGACCTCACAAAAATATTAGATTATGTGAATAATCTTATTAATAGTTCACCATTAAGATAATAAACATATGCCATTCCTGGCACTAGGAATTTTTGCAGTATAATAAAATAGAGCTAGCTCCTGGGTTTGAGCCCAGTGGTAATTGATACCTGTGATTCATAACTAAATTTTATAGATAATTTCTTTGGTCAGGACAGTGCTCATTCAGCATAACATGTAGACTGTAAGGAGATGAGAAAAAAGTATTCTGAAAAATGAGTATGACAAAGAACTAGATACAACTTCATTAAACTGTCTCAAAAATTCAACATTTAATTTGTCCTAATATAGAAATAGCATTTAAATTCATTGCTTCTAAATATTTCATATGCTTCTAATAACCTAATCTACAAATACATACTGTGCAGTGCCACCTTTTTCACCCAAATACATTCACAGAAACATGTGCCTTTTCTTTTTATTTTCTGCCTTCTAATTTTTTTTGTTCCTTCCTATTTTTATAGCATATGCCGGTACCTTCTTTTCCTGAAGCAAAACTGCTTAGAGCTGTTCTTGGGAGATTGCTGCAAACTTTCATTTAAGTTAAAACTTTTTTTTTTAAACTGTAGTATATTCATAATTTGTACTCACATTATGTCCTGTGTGTCCAAGTAGCCTTGTGTTGTGTGGTCTCCACAGAGTATGTTAGAAAAAGAAGGATTTAGCCTCATTTGGATCTGTTCCTAAGATCACCAAAATCATAAGAGAAAGCTACTAGTGACATCAACTGGCATTGGACCAGTCCCTATGGCAGAAGATTATTTTTTTATTATGTCAGGTTTTTTTTCAGATCAGTAGAATACTCTGATCTCTACTTCCTCTACTGTTTGGGATTCCAGAACAAGAAAATTATCTAAACATTTGAAGACTTTCTTCTTCTATATTGGTAATGTTTATTGCAGAATTCTTTCTGGTGTCATTAACTGAGAGACCTCTAGTAATGTTAATTTCAAAGTTCTTGGGCTTTTAAGTGGTCCTTAATGGCTAAATTTGAAAGCGAATGTTTATTGATTAGCATTAAATGTGACATTCTGTCAAGATTCACCTGAAAGAACCCATATGAATCTTCTAGTTTTGGAATTTGACAGCCACCTTCATACTGTACTAACGAGGAAATACATAGTCATTAGGGTGGCAATTGTTTTTAATATTTAAACTTTATTTTGAATAGATTATTCTTGTAATATTATTCCTTCTGACAGAACCCACTGCTTAGCTGGTTAATTGCTTCCTCACTTTAATTTTTATTGATACAAATTGCTTTAAAAATTCAGACACGATTGGTGACATTAATGCTGTTTAAGTCTGAATGTAATGCAGGCACTGAATTATTTAAAAGTTTATGTCTGACTTTCTATTTGCAGATTTGTGTCCTAAGTGGTTTACCAAAATAATGGAAACTAATGAGGATTTTTAGAAAATACAGGCAATTTACAGAAAAAAAGTCTACCTTGGAAGAACTTACTATTTGTTATTTAGTTCCTTTCAGCATGCACGTACATATATTATCTAAAACTGAATGTAGCTGAAATTTTCTGATTTGTGGAAGAGCTTGCTAGATGAAGAACTGTTTCTTGTAGTTATTCAACAATATACATGGCATATATCCAATGAAAAATATATTTGATTTATTTAAATAATACTGTAACCTAATGTACCATAACTGTAACATAACTTCTTACTTTTGTAATACTACTTTGCTAGGGTATCACTAGTACTTCTAATCTAATTATTTTTTTAAAGATACTCTTCTAATATAAGCATCTAATGTTTGTTTTAACTCCTATTTGAAAGAAAGACAAAGATACAATTATTTTCTGGAAAGATAAATGAAGAGTAAAGTGCATGTAGAAAACACTGCATCCTCTGGGGTTTTTTTCTTATTAAGAAAATAAGAACTTGACTGTCTTCACAGAAATCTACAGCAGTGAAGGAAAGCTCTACAGTGCCCCTCAGTAGGCCTGACCAGATTCATTGTGATTAAGATTAAAGTCTCTATTCTTGAAAAATTCCATGGACCTAGATTTATTCTTCAAATATTAATGTTTGTCTCCTCTGGAAATGGACTGGTACTACCTTGCTGATGTAGTTACAGTCTTAAAGCTGTTGTGTGGGCAATTCCATCTGGAAGTATTTATATTATCTTACCAAATTAGCTCAATTTAAGATATGCTGAATTAAGGGTAAGAACGTTTATAAAGACAGGGAAATTTGCACTGTTTATTTAGGCTGGAGAGCTGCACAGAGAGAAGCCTAAGGGAGTTCAACAAAAGCAAGTGCAGAGTCCTGTACCTGCTTTTGTTGAATATCAGCACAGACTGGATACTGATCTACTGAGAGCAATTCTGCAGAGAAGGACCATTGATATGATATATGATATGATATGATATGATATGATATGATATGATAATATATTATCTGAGCTACAAGAAAACTCCTTTAGATGTGGGTCTGATTTTTGTTTAAAGTGACAGTTAGATCCCAAGGAGTTCTGTGGTCACTCTGGGGACAAAGAAAACAAGCTGACAGAGAAGCCCCTGCTCCCAAGTGGCAGCAACCATAGCAGACTGTGTGGACCAGAAGACATACACAGTATGGCAGAGAAGCCCCTTCTTGGACCATGTTGTACAGAGAGAAAAAAGGAAAAACGACACTGCAGCCAAGCCTCTGGAGTTACACGACTCCCTCCTCCTGCAAACAAAAAACAAGCAGAGACAATGACAAAACAAAACCTGGGAAAAAAAATCCTTTTTTTGTCCAAAAAGCTCCAATGTTGTTGATATTGCCCAGCCAGTTGCAAGTCCAACCCTTTCTCGGCAAGAATAGCAGGCAGCTGGAACTGAGGCAGCATCTGGAATTCGTGGAGAGAGGGTCTGACTTTTCTAGCATGGCACTAAGGCTGCAGGTAGCAGCTGGAAAAACTTGTGGAGTGGGTTCCCCCAGCAGGCAGTGAAAGTATTGTGAAATCTGCCACAAAGTAATTTGGGATTGCAAAATGCAGCTGAGTTGCGACTCAGAAAATGGACATATCCTCATATTCATTCCCATTCCACCTCTCCTCCATGAATCTCAGGTAAAGCACAAAAGTTCGTTTTCCAGGTTTTTGGGTGTTTAAGAAACAGGACAGTGATAATCTGGGGCAAGTTGGCATAGAGAAGATATGGAATAGACAATTATTTTTGGGTCACCTAAGACATCATGTTTCTGAGCAAATATCAAAACAAGTCCAGGATTTTTATTTTCAACTGACAAATATCATGTGGTGACTTATGGATTTTTTTTCTTTTTATGTTGTATATCCTGTAATAGATGTATGGTTTTGTATGAGCCTTCACGGTTCCTCCCTCTTCTTTCTGTATTAGTGAAAGTGTACATGGCTGTCTCTGCTTAGTACTGATCTCCAGCAGTGTAAAATTTGTATTCAGCCTTTGTCTCTTCAAGTTAAACTGAATTCTAGTCACTGGAATGCAGTGGCTTTGGCTTCCAGACAGCAATTGTTTCCAGGCAGGCATTTATAACATTGCAATGTAGTTGGTTTACCTTCAGGGTAGAATCAATGTAGGGCAGTTTTAACTCTGTTGTGCTTGTTACTCATTGAATATGGGGATGCATTTATTACAGCAGGACTCCTTTAATCTTGAGCATTAGCAATCTGTAGTGCCTCCTACTTTCACTGATTTTATTTTTTGCATTTTACTGGCACACTTAATAATATTGTAAGGGACAAAATTATTTGGGACTATCAGACATCTAAAATAGGATAATGCCTTCAGGTCTATCCTTTGTTTTTAGTAATATATTCTCATTTTGTGGAGGAAACAAAATTATTTTATTAAGATTATTAGAGTTTTAAATCTAGGCTAAACAGTAAAATGAATATGTCCCTACACTCAGCAGCCCCAAGGGTTTGGCATTTCTTAATTAATTTGTAACAAGGTTTTTCAGTTTTTCCAAGAACTTTATTACGTGAAGCATATTTTCATTAAGCCAGGGAATGATCTTATTTAACTTTGTATTGAGCAGAAATAGCTTCAGATTTCAGTAGCACTGACAGACCTATCCTCAGATTGAAGGATTCAAAAGGAGATAGGGAACAATGAGGTCAATGGGGCTTGCCTACTGAGGATACACTTTAGTTATCCTCATAGCTGTGTGACTTAAGAATTTGTGCTTACAGAATACAGAAATATTCCAGAATGGTTTTAAGGATTTTATCAAGGAAGATTTAGTAAAGGAGCTCAAAAAAGACTTATGTAGGTGATCCTTATCTGCCCACAGGAAGCTCTTTCAGTGCAAGATCAAAGTCACATGTAGGTGGGAGTTGGTAATGATAATTTTGATGATGGTTTTAGGCCTTGTTTCCCTCCTCTTTCAAATTCTCTTGTTAATCTTAAAGGGATGGAAAAACGATTTGCTGTATCAGGTTACCTCAGTGGATTACCTAAGGAAAAAAATATTTTTTGTTAGTTAACATGAGAGTACATGAGAAATATGCAGAAGTATGTGCCTCAATCCTGAAAAAAGGACAGAAACAATACCAAAGAACACCATACTGAGACATCATCCAGGTTTTAAACTTAACCAGTTGGTTTGAATACATCAATATAGTTAGATCACCAGAAGATATATTTGATAAATACTGGCACAAAACTAAAGGCAATTATTATGCCAGAGCAGGAGCAATACATTACCTATTCAAACATTGTAAGTGAATTAGTTATGGGGGAAAAAAACCCAGGCCCTGCATACTTCTTAAAGTGGATTAAATAAAGGGAGGCATCTATTTATTTGGTCAGGTTTGAGACAAACACACACCTAATTTAAGATGTGTGAAATCTCCTTAGCTTTCTTTTATAGATACATAAGTTATCCCAAAAGGCATCTAAAATAGTTGAAGTAATTTTTTTCAATCAACCTGTTCCTGAACCATTATTCTGATCCTGTAAGAAGCTGTAGTTTAATCTTTAGAAAATGTCTTCTATGAAAGATTAAGTTGTATTTTTCTTAGCATCGTGCCACAAATGTTGAAAATACGTTGGCGCATGCTATATTTTGCACTTTATTTTACTTGCCAGTATTAATAGGTATATCATCTTGTTGCCCTTCAACTGAGAAAGGAAACTTATTTTCCAGGTGTCCCTCAGCATTTCATTCATTTGTCTGTTTTTGGTCACAAAAGATTTGTTTCACAGTCTATAGCAATGATAATGTCAACAGAATTAGGTAAGGTATAGAATTCAATAGTTTAACATTTAGACACTCCTTTTTAGAGGTTAGTATTATCTGTTTGTTAGATTAATGCATATTGGACCTCTTCACAGGGTGTTCCCTGAAGCCTGAATCTCAAAGCAATGTTTTATTTAGGTAACAGCCAAAGTTTCCCAGACTGTGGTCTAACATACCAGCTACAAATTACAGAACTGCATCTGATCTTGCTTTTATTGACTATTATAGGGCATTTTGCTTTGGTGTCATTGTGAAAAGCTCTGACTTCCTGGAAATCTTGTTAGTTTCTATTAAAAAAGGGATGGATTAAAAGTATCTTTATTTAATATGCTTTATTTTCTTTCAATGAACAATACCCTTTAAGTTTTCAGCATGTTACTTAAATATGTCCTTATGATATCTCTCATGCTATGGATCTAGTTAATAACATATTTCCTGCATTGCCTTTTTCTGCAATAAACAAGCTTTAGAATAGTCTAGCAGCTACACCTCAGAGTGAAAGATGGTGTGGGAGGGGTCCTAAATCACTTCCTTTGTATGTATAAACCTGACAGATAAGAATTTTTCTCTTCTGTCTAAGGGCAACTGGACATTGTCATGCTTATTTATTTATCTACAAAAGAAAACTCATCTAACCCATTCATAATGCCATGTTCATGCTAGAACAACTACGGAAAAAAGAAAAAGTTCAGAATAACTCCCCAAAGAATCCCTTTAGACTTAATTGTACTTCTATGACTGAAAAAACCAAGAATTTTTTTGACCCATTCATAAAATATTTCACTGAGCATTCTATTCCAATTTCCTCTGGAAGGAATATTTTTCAAAAGGGCATTTCAGTACTCTCTTCACAAAGGAACATTTAACATTTCCAAAGTACACCTATTTACTCTAAGTCCCACTGTAAAATGATCCCATGACATTGTTAGTTTCCTGCTTAACTAGGTGGTAAAAGACTCCAATACCCCTAGCTCTCCTCATTTTCAATGAAGATCACTCTTTTCACAGATTACTGAGATGGCTACATGAGTTAGTACTTCAACAAAATTAGATAACTTGTATTTCAAGGAATTGCCAAAATCTTTATGCGAATTAAAGCAAAGATAAATAGTTCAAAATTGAATTAAGGAAAATAAATCAAACCCAAAAAAGACATCTCTTTTAAGAGGAAGCAGTCATCTATTAGAAGGAAACAAAATAAAATAACTGCCATAGGTGAGAAACTGGCATTCGTGCGCTATAATACCTAAGGAATTTAAGTAAATGCTTCTTAAAAAAGCCATTGCATGAAGTACTTGTTTCTTACTGAAGTGTTAAGAGCAATTACACTTCAGGCTGTCTGGATGTAAATTACCATGTAGTGATGACTAAGGTTTTTCTTTCAATAGAAAAAACACTACTTTTCAAGATTTAGCAAAAAAGCTTTTCACTGGTTCATGGGCCCCAAGTTCAGTTTTATCTAAGACCTGTGGTGTAACATGAGCTAATTCCAGAGTGAAAAAATAAAACTTTTTTTTGATCTTTAACTTGTATTGATACTACCAGCAGTGGCATTCTGAACAAGTAGGTTTATGGCATTGCCTTTAACTCAGCTTAGTTCAGGTCAAATTTGATCTAAGTTTCAAGTTAGAAAATCATATTATTTTAGAAGCTCTCATAAATGTCTATTTCTGTTATGAACAGATTGTTTAGTAAGTGTTTATTTCTCCTACTTTTTTCCTGAGTGAGTAAATTAAAAGTCAGGAAGGTGAAAAGAGCATCCATAAGTTGCAGTTGCAAAGATGATATACATGACTATTTTGTTCTGTTCTTCAGTGGTCTTACATGCTTGGGAGGAAAGACAGCAAGGCTGTAGGGTTGCAGAATAGAAAATAATAGGGCTGCTGACTGGATTTTTAGTGTTAAACTTGGCCTTTGCTTCTGTGGTAGAGCAACTGTCTCCATTTGTAGAGATTTATCACTCGGCTGCTTTGTCTCTTGAGATACCAGGTAACCCCTGATGCTATTTGCTAAAGGATGCAGCTGGCTCCTAGGGACATCTGCAGGAAATAATGTCTGACTCTAGAGGAAATTTGACTTCACTCAGGAGGAGAATTCACTGACTGTATATATTAAGGTTTCAGGAAGTGGATTAATTTTTAGTTTAGAAACAAACAACTAAAAGACCTTAGAGGCCCTGGCAATACAAGTGATGAAATGAGCATCTAAAATCTGTATTGCTGCCTATGTCTATTTTGAAATCTTTTATGCAGAAAGAATTTTTTTGTGGTTCAGAGGCTCATCTACTTGGTGTTTACCACAGAATATTATTTTAAACTTGAATTTTATTGAAGTGAGATGGATGCAAGAGTGCTGCTTTGAGCCCACACTTTTTTCTTTCCTACACTGGGCATAGCACTGAAATACATATTCTTACATTACTATACAGAGTGCTCCCTCTGTATCTTACTGGGTACTTCTTCCATAAAACATTACAACTAATGCATTATGCTTCTGACTGTTGATTATGGGTGATGTTATGACACGTCCCTTTGGGTTATGCATAGCACACCAATTTATACATGAGTTGGCTTTGTACAGAACATCTACATTTCTAGGCAATCTGTCAGTCTGTGAGGGTAAGTGCCATGCTGTGAAGAGAGAGAGTTCATGTTTCAGTTTTTCTTCTGAACTACTCCTAGCTATCATGGAGACTATTCAACAGAGCAAGAGATAACAGCTGTAGATACTCTGTGTGAAGGAAATCTGGACTATGATTTGAAGGGGCATGAGCAACCCCAGAACAAATCTGATTTTGGCCTTTCTGCTTCTTTTGCTCTTCAACCAGTATCTCTTGGTTCTTTTTCCTCTGTTTTTGTTGCTTTTTTGCTCATACTTCGCAGGAAAAACATATTTCTTGCAGCTGTTTTGTTTTGCTTACTTGGTACCAGGGCAGTAGAAGCTGAGCAGTGAAAACTCTGACTTGCTGGGAGTGTCAGCTGGAGTGATGTCTGACTGGGCAAAGGGCTGTTCAGTGGGAGCCATACTGTGAGTGCATCTTAGCAGTGACACCAGCATCTTTGTCAAAGAAATGCTTTCTCTCCCTTAGAGAAGACTAGATGTGCCAGTCATTCAAGGCAGTGATGAGTGACTGGCGTTGGAAGACAAACTTGTCCAAGATAATCCCAGTCTCTAAAGTCTCTGTCTACACAGAGGATGTGAAAATGAAGATCAATGTCTTTGTTTGTAAAGACAGTGTCACTTTTCTACCTTGATGCAAGAAGCTTGCTAGGCAATGAGGAAAAAAAATCTTGGATTGGATGGATGGATGGATGGATGGATGGATGGATGGATGGATGGATGGAGACAGGCAAGGACTGCGGAGGATCTGGGAGGCTTGTAACAGAGAGTACGGATTTTTACACTTGAGAGACCCAGGGAAGGAGTTCAAGGTTCATATAAAACCACTTCAGTGGCAAATCAGAAATGGGGTGCATATATAGAAAATGAGAGAGCAGGTTAAACCAAAGGGAAGGATATGTCATTAGAAAAATGGTGTTGGGAAGGGACAGGGGACAGTGATTTAAAATTGTTTAGTATACTGGATATATGATATGCCATATATGTAAATGTGTCATGACTGTATTGGAGTCTGTGTAGGGAAAGGGATGTGGAGGCATCTCTTCTTTCTTCCACATCTCAGTATCTACTTTTGTATCCTTAACAACTACATTAGTCTTTCACACCTTTGTAGAGTTTTTGTAAGTATAATGTTTTCTTGTTTGACAGCTCAGATGAAAACAACCTATAAATCACTTTTACTACCTAAAGCATTCAGAGTAGCTGTGATTTTTTTGAAACATGAGTTCATGCGCTACTCCGGTTGTTTTTTAAGACTATTTCTTTGTCCAACTGCTGGAAAATATGTTATCTTCTAGTTTGTGTCAAGCAATTTTGACCTTTATGTGACAACATTAACTCTGTGCTCCTTCAGACAGGGTTTTATAAGTTGATAACTATGCAGATTTTTAGCTTGATTTCTTTAGAAGGTGAAGAATTGAGAATAACAGTTTAGTACTTAAAATATTGTAAATAGTCCTTCTTTGTAATAGACATGTGAAACAGTCTTTATTTAGGCCATGTTGTTACAGCTAATTTGGAGTAAATATTGCAAATATTTTATTTGGTCTCAGCAGACCAAAAGCAAATTGCAAAGAGAATAAAACTTTATTGCTTTATTTTGAGAAACACTTAAAGCCCCAAAATAAAAGATGGGAGGAATACAGACCTCATAATTTTTTGTGTACTTAATGATACTTTATCTTATAGGCAAAATAATGATCTGTTGATATCTTTTAAGGTTTACATTTGGAGCAAGAGGGTTTTGTGTCTCTAAAGAGAGAAAGTATTGTGGAACAAAAGGAGGTAAAAATGCTCTATGTATATTTTCAGACTTCCATGTCTATGAGCTGATTTTTTGCTGGCATGAAGGTCACTGACAGTGAGAGACAGAGGTAACAGACAACAGAGTTGAGTAGGATGTACAACCATTTAAACATCCAAAGAGCAGGGAGAGGAAAAGAAGGAGGAGGAATGAAACACTAACTGAAAAGCTAAAGTTGTTTTCTTTGTTCATCCATTATCTTGCAGTTTTACTTTTAGATGAGAGGAGCACTAGGGATAAGAGGGGGATAGAGAAAAAGCAGGAAATAGAGGAGGAAAATTGATGTGGTGCTCTGCATCAGGAATACAGGGTAGTTTCCTGGGCCGTGTCTTAGGAAATGAAAGGATGTCAGAGGAGGTATCACCCCAAAAGTGAGGGAGACTGAGTTCTATGGGTGCTAAGCTCTTTTAATAGCAGAGGCTCAAGTACTAGTGAGAGGGTGGGACTAAGTATTCAAATTGCATGATATAATATAATATGGTGCAGGTTTCTGTCTGGAGCAATTCTAGTTAAACAGGTGTTGCATGAGGTCTATAAATCTGTGGTTTCCACTGATTTTCTGCTTACTAAAATGCATTTCTTTTATTTTGAATGAGTGACAAAGGTTTCTGGGCCGAGCACTGCAGTTCTCAGCACCAGCCAAATTTCTAAATAATAAATATTGATGATAGTTGGAAAAGATTTGTTTGGTGAACTATGTTTCTGGAATAAAAAAAGGAATATTAAGTAAGGTGTTCAAGTGCCTGGGGGTTGTTTTGTTGAGTTTACTTTTTTCCCCTCCTGTAACATGCCTAAAAGATGCAACAACTTGTGGATATAAAAAGACCGATTTGAATGAGGGACTTCTCATGTGATTCTCTCAGCATATAGTCTCTTGCCTTACCATGAATTCTCATGTACATTGCAATAGAAAAATTTAATGTATTTCCAGCAGTTTGAAAGAGAAAATAAATTTTGGAGTGAAGCTACCACTGTACATACCAAGGCTGCTAGTTTTTGTGGTATTGAAACTGAGTTTTCAATGTCATTGCTCATACCATGAAGTGCTATTGACATCAGCATATTTAACCCAGCTCACATTAGGCAGCTTCACAGATGGATAGGTACAAATAACAACTGCAACTCATTTATTGTTACCCTTCCTACCTGCGTTCTTTAAAACACTGTTCTGCACTGTTAAAGACTACAAAGTAGAAATTTTCAGCTGATACAATAGATAACCAATTAATTATTACATAATAGGAACTTGTGAGATACTGGTAAATTATTAATATGCTAGCCACCCTCCACTAAGTCCCCTGATGAGTTGGGTTAGCCTGGCAGTCATCAGTCGGAGGGGAAGATTGCTCACATTGATCCCATCCTATGATTGGTTCCATAGGCTGAACAGCACTGCTGATGCTGTGCAGTTTTCCAATTACCTGCTTCTTTCCTTAGCATTTTGTACATTTGTATTAGTTTTACCTTTGGAATGCTTGAGCTACTGACCACCTATATATTAGCACTGTTTCTTCTGTCTTTAATTTTGCTTTTCTTACATGATGGGACTCTACTGTATTTGTTTTCTCACCACACTTGCGTGCATCTTAAAAGACTTTCACCCAAGTCGTAACACAGGTTATGCTGTTGTGCAACACTGAAAACCAGGAAATAAACTCTCCAACCAATTTGTTAGGTTAGAAATCAGATATATTGTTTTATCTAATTTGTATCTGCAGTTGAATAGCATGTTAGAAGTTCGTCCTTCTAGAGGTGAGACTCTTTTGCTCTGAAGGGTATCTATGCATAGTAGAATGAAATTATATGAACAGAAATTTTGCCTGGCAAAGATCCTTACTTATACCTAGCCTTGTTCACCTCATCGACAGTAATTGCACTGTACTGTGTAGGCCTGTTGATGGCAATGACAAATCATGGAATTGTTCCCCTCATCTTATTTCTCCAGAAGCATTTGCATTTCATTTTCTAATCACAGTTGCTAGCTTGAGCTTTGAACAGGAAAAAAGGACACACATGGTTTGATAATAGAAATAATTTTATTCTCAACTCCAAACAAAACCTTTTGAGAAAATGCATGATAACACATCTGTATGATAATCAGCATCAGGTTGACCGGACTGGCCTTGTCCTACTTTCTTGATGAGTTCCTTGATTAAAAGTTACCAATGTAATGATTAATAAACTAGAACTTTTTAAGACCTCACTGTACATGCACTCAAATATCTGTAATATTTGGGACTTGAAAATAGTTGGTGGGCTAACCTAGAGGCAGGCTTTAGTGGGATGTGGGCACAGTGGGTGGAATGCAAAATAGAGAACTACTTGTATTTTAGGGATTCATAGCTCTGTTTGTGATACACTGTGTGCTAGAGTTAAGGCGTCACTTATGAGTCCAGTTCAAGACAAGAATTCATTGTTTCATAATTTTCCTAGATAATGGATAACATCAGTAAAAAAGTTAATGTCAGTGAATTTTAGAGACTACTTATGACTGGTTTAGCAGTGCTCTGACAGAAAAACTACAGAGCTTGGGCATTTTTGCTTTTCTCATTTGCTTCTCCCAGCCTCTCCTTTACAGAAATCTGACTGCTATAGACTGTAAATGAACAAGAAGTTTAAAACTCATGCAGCTGTTTAAAGGAGAAGAATGTATAAAAGAGATTTCATTAATTACACTACAAAAGAGAAAGAACCCTCTATAGGTTCATATCGGACCAGTGTTGAATTCTACTTTACTGCTTCTTTTCACTTCAGAATGAGATACTCTAGAAACCATCTAGAGTACTTTATAGGACTTGAAAAATTTTAATTTTTTTCTTTTGTTCTCCCCTCCTTTATGTTTCCCATCTCTGAAATGCATGTCTCTTCTGCAGCTAAGTGAAAAGGGAAAGAAAAGTTAGGGAAGCAAAGTGTTATAAAACAGAAGAGGTCTTTCAGAAAAAACCTAGTGTGAAAATATTTCAAACCCTTCTCAGTTTTGTTTTTTTTTTTATCATCTCCAATGAATGTCAGAATCCATGGGTTGACTTTGAACTTTCAATTTGTGGGCCTACATGGTAGGTTTGTTTGGTTTATGCATCAAAGGACATGCTTAGCAAAGAGCACACACTCTGCTAACAGAACTCTCTAAGCTAAGAAAAGTAAATTGATACTGCAAGACCTAGTTCCAGATTTATTAAGAATAATCTGTTGATTTAATGGTTATGAAAGTAATATTAAAGGTAAGTTAATAATGGTATCAGTGCATTTTTTTCCCAATAGAACTGTAATATAAAGCCAATGACAGTGCCTCAGAGGACACAAGAAAAGTCCATCTTTCAGGAGCAGTAAAGGAAAGAAAGTTTTCTACTACTGTACTTTCTTCAGATGTCACCTTCAGTGCATATTTTGCATCACTTGTGCATGTACAAAGAAATGGTTATTCTTTGCTAATGAGGGATTTCTACGAAGAAAGTATACAGCCCTAATGCTTCACCAGCTAGACTTGATGTAGAACTAACTGATGGAGATTTTTGACCTTGTTGAAAAAGAAGTGCTGCTAGTGTAAGTTTTCTGTCATGCAAATGACTGTTGCTGGGATTTCAGATGTCAGTTGCATAATTTATTAATGAATTCTAATAAAAGAATATCACTTGTGTGATAGTCTTTGCTAGATCAGATAAATACAAAAGCAATTGAACAACATCCAAGGACATGTTCTTTTTAATGCTTGAGACAGATTATTCTTCTTGTGCATTCATAGAGTAGCATTGGTTTGAGCTCAGATATGAAAATAAAATGTACACAGACATACTGTGTGCCCACAGAGAATATCAATTGCATTGCCATACTAGTGGTTGCTGCTTTCAGAGACACAAACCCAAAAAATATTTAGTACTGATATTCTGTGATGTGAACATATTAACTGACTAACACCACCTTGTCAGGAGCTTTATGCTCTACTTGTTAGAAATTACATTAGTGGATGTACCTAAGTAATAGTCTAAAGGAATCAGATGAGAACTCCTTCAAAAATTCTGCAACAAGGAGAGAATTTCTGTCAGCAGGAGAAAAGATTGATAACCTAGTTTTCCTGTGCTTGTGGCATCTCTGATTTGTAAGTGCTAGTTTGGAAGAATTTAAGCTTTTTCACTCCTGGGTTTCCATGTCTCACCCACCACAAAATACAGTGCTTCTGTAACTTTTCTAGGCAGACACTAATTATGGTAGAAATTAAGAAAAGCATCTCCTTCTCTGTGTGTGTTTTTCATGATTGGTTTCTAGTTTCAGGGTTTTCTGCTTCTTGGTTTTGGTTTGTTTTTTTTAAGAAGGGAGAGTTCTGAAGATTTGTTCTGCAACACTTTCTAAAATGTCTTCTTGTTTGTTTGAATTATTGTTCATCTGAAATGCAAACAACAGAATGAGACTTCAGTGAGTTGTGTGTTCAGTGCTTACAAGTGATTAGCACAACACTTCGGAAACACAGTGTTTGACAAAGATGGATATTTCTGCTCAGTTGCTGTCCTGAATTCAGTTATTAGTAGGAATGGTTTAAGATGTTTATTATTTGATACTGTGGGTTACTTTATGTCAAAGCATAACAGCTACTTTTCAGCAGCAGCCAAGTGTAAATTTGAATTAGAGGAGTTTTTTGACCTTGCCAAAAATAGACAAATGAAAATACTCCAATAAACAAAACCTTGCCATTTTTCCAGTCACAGTTTGTATAACACACTCCTGGTCTATCTGAAAGTCATATTACCAGCGTCAGTAAGAAAACACATTCTATGTAGAAGAAGATTTAAAAAAAAAATGCTTTAAAAGTTCTAATACACACTTGCCATACTGAGTAATGCTGTTGAATTTTGTCAGCATTTTATTTTTGTGTCTAATCTTATGCTTTTGATGACAAATGATCTGTGCCATCAGTTATCATGTAAATACTTTGAGGAAAGACTAGATTTTAACAGTGATGGAGGTCTACCAAGATTTTGACTAAGGCATGTGGAAAACTAATTAAACGTGAACAACAAACTAGTAACACTTCCATCAATTGTTGTAAAACCTGTTTTCTTGGTTTTTTTACTCTTTGTTGTGAACACATTTTCCTTTCCTGGGGCTCTGAAGTATAAGAGGTCCATATTAGAGTGTAATTGTTTACAGAATTCACCATCTACAGTAAATTCCATCAATATGTGTTATAGGAAGATTTTCTGATATTTTAATATTTTTATAATACATGATATTTCCCAGTGATGGTTAAAAATAAAAATTATTATTATTTTTGATAAGGGTAAGGAAACCCGTCTAGTAGAAGCTAATAAGTGTAGCTTATTAGCTACACTTATGGAAGTAGGGGAGTGTGTCCTGCTTCTAATTCTTTAACCAATTAAGAAGTATTATATCACTAAATTTCTAATTTACAACTCAATGTAGTCTCTAGAAGACTCCTAGATTTATTGTGAAATACTTTTTTATAGATACACAGTATCACATTTAAGATCGCTGACTATAGAAATAAAGATTATCAGATTTTATTTAAATTAGAAATTTAATTGTGTTAAAAATTCCAAATACTTATTAACTTTCAGACTTTATTATTTTATGAGATACACTCTCAGTTTTCTCTTCTTGGACTGAACCCTAGATTCACTTTAAAGAGGTGTATCGGTTAGCTGCTTGATGCCCGCCCAGATTCGGGCAGCCGCAAGCTAGCAATGATGCTGAGTGCCCTGACCCTCTCGAGAATGTGACTCTCCGGAGGCTTCAAGTATGAGCCTGCCAGTGGGCTGCTTGCCTAGCAGGTGTCACGCTAGGAGCAGGAACAGGCGCAGCTAACAGGTGAAGAAGAGAAGAGAGGAACCTCTGGTTTGGGCATTCTGTGCAGGTTTATTGCAGAGTCTTGCACAGACGGAGCCCAGGGACCATGAGGCCCCGAGCACCCCCTGACACAAACTCATAAGGG
Organism: Eopsaltria australis; assembly: GCA_034509425.1. Taxonomy (NCBI): domain Eukaryota; kingdom Metazoa; phylum Chordata; class Aves; order Passeriformes; family Petroicidae; genus Eopsaltria; species Eopsaltria australis. The sequence goes on from JAVTVJ010000072.1 coordinate 180,383, forward strand.
GGAATAACAACCAATCATCTGAGGGTTCAGGAGTAGAGTTAGGGAGGGTCCAGGGTGCTTTGCATTGGTAGCTGGCGTTGATAACAGAGCAGTGTTTTGGCTACTGCAAAGCTGTGCTGTCCCTCTGACATTCCTTTCCACACTGAAGGGGATGGGGGTGGGCAAGATCCTGGGAGGGGACACCAGCAGGCCAGCTGACCCCAGTCAGCCAAAGGGATATTCCATACCATATGACATCAGCTCAGATATATAAGGGAAGGAAGAGAGGAGGAGGCACTCAGGGCTGGTCCATGTTTGCCTCCTTGAACAACCGTCACGTGTGCTGAAGCCCGGCTTCCCAGAAAGTGTCCGGACATCGCTGCTGATGGGAAGTAGAGATTGATTGTTTTTCTACTCTGCTCTTGCGCACGCAACTCTCAGCCTGCTTGTTCTACTTTTTCCCCCCGCTGTAATAAACCTGCCTTTTCTTACTCTGGTAGTTTTTTCAGTATTATTCTCTCCCCTCTCCCAGTGGGAGAGGGAGTGATAGAGTGACTGAGTGGGCACCTGGCACCCGGCCGGGGTCAACCCACAACAGTCTCTTTGGCGCCCGAACGTGGGGCGAGATAAAGGCAGTATCGTACCAACTGGGACTCCATGACTCCTATCCATGAACTAATTCATCGACTGGAGAGCCAAGGAGTTATCAGCAGGACCCGCTCACCCTGCAACAGCCCCATATGGCCAGTGCGGAAGTCAAATGGGTAATGGCAGCTGACAGTGGACTATTGGGGCCTGAATGAAGTCACACCACCTCTAAGTGCTGCCGTACCAGACATGTTGGACCTCCAATATGAGCTAGAATCAAAAGCAGCCAGATAGTATGCCACAATCGACATAGCTAATGCATTTTTCTCAATCCCTCTGGCGGCCGAGTGCAGGCCACAATTTGCTTTCACTTGGAGGGATGTCCAGTACACCTGGAACCGACTGCCCCAGGGGTGGAGACACAGCCCCACCATCTGCCATGGCCTGATCCAGGCTGCCCTGGAACAGGGTGGAGCTCTGGAACACCTACAATATATTGATGATATCATTGTGTGGGGTGACACAGCAGGAGAAGTTTTTGAAAAAGGGAAGAAAATAATCCAAATTCTTCTGAAAGCTGGTCTTGCCATAAAACAAAGTAAGGTGAAGGGACCTGCACAGGAGATCCAGTTTCTAGGAATAAAATGGCAGGATGGGCGCCGTCATGTGCCTACAGAGGTGGTTGACAAAATTGCCAATATTTCTCCACCAGTTAATAAGAAGGAAACACAAGCTTTCCTGGGCCTTGTAGGATTCTGGAGAATGCACATTCCAGGCTATAGTCAACTTGTGAGACCCCTCTATCAAGTGACCCGGAAGAAGAATGACTTCGACTGGGGCCCTGAGCAGAAACAGGCCTTTGAGCAAATCAAACAGGAAATAGCTCGTGCAGTAGCTCTTGGGCCTGTTCGGACAGGACCAGGGTGCACTTGGTGGGTAAGGCAGGAGGATGGGGAGACCTAATGTGTACCCCAAGGTGATTTAACCTTGGGGTAAGAATAATGTATGTTGGAAGTTGTATGTTGCAGGATGTAAGTAGCAGAAGGGACATGAGCTGACAAAGAACGAATTTCAGTGAAGAGCAAGAAAAAAGCCACAATGAACAAGGATGGTGCCAGTCCTCGACAATCAAGTTTACTATTCCTCCTGCCCTGACCCCACTTTCTGCTGGAAATGGAGACCACCTGGAAGGATGTGAAAGGACAGGAGATAGTAGTTAATGTTATGGGGACGGTTTAAGGATGTAGCTTAAATTGCATGTGTGAGTAGGAAAGGATTTCTGAGCATGATGCAAATGGTATGGAATAAGGGGTGGAAATTGTATTGGGTCTGACTGGGGTAAAGCTCACAGCCCTTACAGTGCTGTGCTTTGCTTTGGTAGCTGGCATTGATAACAGAGCAGTGTTTTGGCTACTGCCAAGCTGTGCTGTCCCTCTGACATTCCTTCCCCCACTGAAGGGGATGGGGGTGGGCAAGATCCTGGGAGGGGACACCAGCAGGCCAGCTGACCCCAGTCAGCCAAAGGGATATTCCATAGCATATTACATCAGCTCAGATATATAAGGGAAAGAAGAGAGGAGGAGGAGGCACTCAGGGCTGGTCCATGTTTGCCTCCTTGAACAACTGTCACGCGTGCTGGAGCCCTGCTTCCCAGAAAGTGTCCGGACATCGCTGCTGATGGGAAGTAGAGATTGATTGTTTTCCCCTCTGCTCTGGCACGCGCAACTCTCAGCTTGCTTGATCTATTCCCCTCCCCACCCCGCCCCCCCCCCGCCCGTAATAAACCTGCCTTTTCTTACACTGGTAGTTTTTTCAATATTATTCTCTCCCCTCTCCCAGTGGGAGAGGGAGTGATAGAGTGACTGAGTGGGCACCTGGCCAGGGTCAACCCACGACAAACAGTCCAATCGAGGGGAGGAGAGGGAGGGGTTAGGAGAGAACAAATCAACAACTGAACAAAGGGGAACTTTCTGGAACACAGGGAATTATTGACGTAAGTAATAGATTATCAGCAAGACCTAGGCAATCCCGCCAGGCAACCCCGGGCTAAACCACTGTTTCCTCCATCCCAGGGGGAAATCCCCTGGTCCCAGAGCCCTCCCCCTTGGGACCTTCCAGAGCTCTTTGGTCTTCATAGCAGTGGTTTACAACCACAACAGAGGTGCATGGTTTTTAAGAGTAGCTTAAAATCACGTGTGCCTTTTTTCTTTTTTTTTTGGAAAAGAAACATTTTGATCACCCATAGCTTACTTTTTAAATTCACTCTATAAAATTGTTTTTTTAGCTGTTCTTGTATTTTGGAAAAGGATCATATTTATGGTTCAGATGATTTCAGGCTATCTCACTGTACAGTTATCTAACCAACGCTTCAGCAGTTAGCCCATGAGTATGTCATGGGACACAGTGTCAAAAGCCTTACTAAAGTGTAGTGTCGCTGTTGGCGAGGGCTGGACAGCTGCCCACCAGGGTCTTGAGCAGCAACCTAGAGGTGGCTACAAACGAGTGTCCCTGACCTAGGCAGGCCCAGGTTCACGGTTGCCGGGCCTTTACCTCCGTTGCCACAGGCTGTGCCTCCCTGCAGGATAGACACTGTTTCCATATAGCTGGAGTATCTAGGGAGGGATCTTTAGCCCCGGAATACTAGAGACACTGTATCCTGAGGAAGATAGTACTCTGGGCTTCCGGGATCTAAAGACCCGGAGCTCCTGTAGCACCAGACTTTTATTGAGGGGGCACAAACCAATCACAGACGAGTCCAGGGGAGGAACAAGGGAGGGACAAGGAGATGAGGACCAACTGGGAAGGGAAAGGGGAGGAGAAGGGAATACAGGCAGGGGTACAAATCAATCATCAACTGAAGAACAGAGAACAATCTAGAAACTAAGGATGACAGACAGGAGACCCCTAGGAGACCCCTAGGAGACCCAGCCCCCTTCTGGGGCATATTACTGCAAACTCCACCCCAGGGATGACCTTCCAGAGCCTCCTGGGGTGGGGGGAGAGGGGGAGGGAGCTGGGGGAAGGGTTTTTGGGGACCTGAATCACTGCAACACTAAAGTCTTCCTTTTCCTTCAGAAAATATCAAGAGGGATGTTGTGGAGGATTTACAATTTAAACTGTGTTTTAACAGTATAACCTCATTAGAAAGTGATAGGACCTTTTCTTGAGCTAATCATCTGAAATTTATCTATCCTGATCCACATAATGGGTGTTTTGCTTATTTTGAGTGCTTGGATGCTCAAATTGTTTCTTTGAGATTAAAATACAGTCTTTTTAATATTGTAAGTCTGACACTTGGGGGCAGGATATGGCAATTTCTTCTGAGTACATCAAACCTTTCTAATTGTTTTTTGGTTACTGCTGGAGTCAACCATATCGAATACACCAATTGCTTCAGTAATCCAGTGGTTTATTAATCTGTTCACTCATGTCTGCAACACCTCTATAGAACTGAAGGTGCATTTTGATCTTTGCCCACCTGTGGGTTTCAAATTATTTTTGACTTCAGCACCCTCATGATCTTGTGATACCCCATAATTATAACATGCATAGTTCTCTATGAAAAAAAAAGTCATCTGATTTGGTTTCGCACAGAATAAAATCCTTTCTGTATCAAGATTTTTCACTGTACATTTCAGAATGTTCTCATCTTTTAGGGTTGAAGGGAAAAGTGAAGTTAAATTAATCAAGTTACTAGCACTTTAAGTTTCTAAAGAAACATACACACTGAGTGGATTTTCACGTTAGGCTCCCAGCAGGGACTTTACCTCTTGTAAATGCTTCAGTTTAACAGATATGAAAGAGAGAATACTATTCTTCTTTGCCGGACAAAACTGTTGCTCAGGTGTTTTAAAAGTTGGTTTGATCTCTTTATTCCACACATAAAATGAAAGATTAAGGAGTACTCACCATTCCCAGCTGCAATGAAGCTGCTTCTCTGACCTGGCTCTTGGTGAGAGAACATATTTTGAGTCTTTTTAAAACTATGGACTCTGGATGGTTTTTTCTCTCCACAAAATTAGAATTCATCTCTTCTCTTTTGAAATTAATCCAAATCTTTTACCTAAAAGCATAAATCTTAATAAAGTTCACAGGTGATATTAATTCTTGTGATGTAAATTGGAGTTTGGGAGACTAAGGAGTTCTGTTTGCCTTGAATGTTGATACTTTACTACATGGGTGCTCTATTTGCCTCTACCTCAGCAAAGGTTTGTAGGTCTTCTGGCAGCATCTCTGGCCTCTTGGACTCTCTCTAAGGCAAATAAATTCCAAAACCATCAATCACAAAATGAAGAATCTAGCAAGTGAGGGGAATGGCTGCAGAGCTTCAGATACAGTGCAGAAGTGATGAAGGCCAGATAGTTCCCCAGAGCAGCACAACACTCATGAGAATCTGTATAGCACATAATAGAACAGAGCTGAGTCTTGCCCTAAAAGTCTTTATTAGTTCTTCGACTTAAAATGTCTGTTAGGGATATAACATGTACTTTTAACTTGAGTAAAGCAGGAGTATGAAAGATGACATATATAAAGTAAAAATAGAAAGAGGGAGTGGAGCAGGAGGAGGGGATGTGCTTTAGAAATAGTCTAGAATCTCTTAGGCATTTTTACTCATTGTAAATGAATAAAGAAGCAAGAAGCAAATAATTTAAAATCATTTCCAGGTCACCTTTAACAGTAGCGGTAATATCATTACAATATATGAGCTGAAACATGAGAGAGAAAGAGCTGTTCATTTTAAAAGCTGAAATAGAGCAATTAGCTGGAAAGGATGTGTCATGCCTTACAATAAAAGTTAAATTACAGTAAAATACTTCCTTGCAAAAATGCTCACCATGTGCCAAAGCCCACACATCAAACCAAGTTTCTCCATGCTGCAACACAGTAGTTCCTCCACCTGCCCTACTGTAAGAATGTGAAGGGCTTTTCTCCACTCTGCTGTGGCAGCTTGGTGCTTATTATAAGGCTTTGAATTCACTGAAGTTGCTGTGTAAAACTGGATTAATGTAGTATGAGGACTTATGACTTCAAATACATCCCTGGTCACTAGTGATTCAGACAAGCTCTGGATGCTGCTGCCCGTCTTTGGTTGACAGACATGCCAGAAGTTCTACATCACTAATGAAAACACTAGAGGGACTTTATCCACTCCTATCTTGGTTACAATTTTCTTTTCATTTTTCTTATATTTTAATATGTTTCATGCTTGCCTCCAGGAGTCCATCTGGTTCTTTTCATGGTCTGGTCTCCCAGAAACCACCTCAGAACCTCTCCTGTCTAACCAAACGTGAAGACCTATGTGTGGTATACTTTGCTTAATGCTCCTTACATGTTCTTGCAATTTTATCTTGTGCTTTATCTCCTTTTCAGCACCCAAGAAAGAGTACTGTGTTCTGTGTATTACAGATGTCACTGTATCAGGGCAGGAGCTATCCTCCAGCTCTTGAGTCAATTCCAAGTTCTTGATCTACTGCCAACTGTACTGACTTCCACTTTGAAATCCTATCTACGGTGGCATTAATGGACATGCAAATACTGGCTGGGGAAGGCCAGGAGATAACATACAACTCTTTATTTATTTTTTGTTTGATTTATTTAAGTAATACACAACAATTAGAAAAGGAAGGAGCCCACTGAACTGCTCAACACCATTAACTTGACCTTCCCATATTTTTGTTAAATTATTAATAGAATTTGTCATCAAGTACATTGAACTTATTTTTAAAAGAAGTATATATTGCAACATATAGGTACATAATTGAATATTGAAATGATGTGGTAGGAAGTTTCTTTTTGTTGTAGCCACCACTGATTATCTCTTCTCAAAAGATGATTTTCCAAAACTTATGTCATGTAAAAGCAACTTGCAAGGTGCTTTTTATCTGTGTGATGAGTATTAAAAACAATGGATTGATACAGCAATCAAAATTTTATTTTGGAATGAGAGCTTCAGGTATTTAGGAAGCTGTATCATTTTTTTTATGGTGACCATTACTCACTTAACTTTGCAGTATGCTCTAGTAGGCATGGTTGTATTTGGTCAAAAAACAGGCTTGATGATCTTGGAGGTCTTTTCCAGTCCTAATGATTCTAATACTCTATGACCATGAACCAGTCTGAGCCTGAACTAGAGATTTACTGGGGGATTGGGAATTCAACATGCACATGTATTTCTAGGGGCCAAAAAGTCTTGAAGATAAAAGAAAAGACAGGTTATTCTGCTAGGTTTTCAAAGAAAAAAAAGTCTCAAATATCTGGATGCCAGTGAAAGCAATATATGGGAATATAAAAGCCTTTTGTCTTGTAGACACTGAAAAATGGACATTTTATGCTTAATTTGCTGTTCATATGATATGCTCTTCTAAATTAAAAATTAAAAATTAAAATTAAAAATGTCAGTGCCTATGGAAGGAATGTGGGGCTTCTCCCATGGAAACAATTGCTAAGGAAGAGAGAGGTTTTCACAGGCTGTGGAGAATAGCCTCCTTAGAGAGGTCTGGAAGCCTGTGAACTGAGAAATTTCTCAGATTGAGGAAAAGGGACTGCCAAGAACTAGGAAGCCAGTTATCACAATCAAGGAAAATAACGTTTCTGGGGACAATAGAGGACTGTGTAGCATTTGTTGAAACTTGAAATTGTTGATTCATCTGAAATCAAGCCAGAAAGCAAAGACCCACTGGCAAGGACACAGTAGGAAAAGCAGGGACAGTTATTCCCCCATGTAGTTCTCAGCTGTCTGAAAAAGTCACTAGAGATTTCTCAGTTTAGAAAACTCATTGTTATTTCACATTAGTCTTTAAATAAAGCTTTGTTCTTTTGGAATTCAAAGCTTTTTGGTTGTCTTTACAGATGTTATTGTAGTGTTCTTTTAAGTGATAGAGAGGAATTATACTTAGATGTACTTCAAATCTTTGGCTGATTTGGTTCCTATGATGAAATACCCTATTAATTTTCCATGTTTTGTATGGGCATATCAAGTTTGCAAAAATTGTGAGTGGATACAGTGTGTAGTGCATACATTTAGGTATATTTTCCCAATAAAAAATAATAATAATAAAAATATTCCTCTGGACTGCTTTCAGAGGTCAGGCTATGGTGAGATTTGGTGCAACAGAAACAGATAGACATGTAACTCCTTAAAATGTAACACCTAAAACCAGTCGAGCTTTAAAGTGAGAGAGCAGTCATGAGGCTTCTGTGTTTGTGAAATACTGAAAAATATTGGTAATTGTAACTTTGTACGTCTATTACGAAACCTCAGTAAAAATAATATTTTTAAATAAATATTTTAGATTTAAGATTTTGACAGTAATGAAAATTAATGAATGAAAGTGGTTGATATGACCCAGAGCTCTTATCTCAATCGATGCAGACAAGGGTTTTCCCCTTTGTTTTTGGTGACAAGATTGCTGGCAGTTCCTATAAGCATGAGAGCAGCAGGGCAAGTACTTGTATATTGCCTGTGGCTGGAAAGGACCTTGAAAGTGCACCAATTTTTCTTATTTCGTGAGCAGGTTAGACCACAAATCTCTTTTAAAGATGGTGTTGACAACAATACTATCTGCACTTCTCTAGGGATGAGCCCTTCTCAGAGCATGGCAGTGCAGGAAGAAGAGGAAATGAAATCTCTGAATCTTCTTTTAGTATCTTGCAAACATTCCAATTACTAGGGTTGGAAACTTTATTTCCTATCTGAATATCATAGGAGAGCTGTAATGACAGAAGTGCAATTCATCATCCCTCCATATTCCATGGGCAGCATTTAACACTGATTTCACTCACTTTATTTTTCAATATATGTTTCTCCGCTGCCAAGTTTCTAATATCACACAGCTTATTCTATAGCTCACCTGTCTCCTGTGATGCTCATGTAACGCATTAATCTAGTGCTTTATGATAGAATGGGAAAAATGCACCTTTTATCTCATAACAATTTGTGTGGGATTTTTTTTCATGTCTAGTGTTGGAAGATGAGACATGGTTAAGTTCCAGCAAGTAATTTTGAGATTGACCATGGAAAACTACATTTGAGTTTTTATTTCTGTTCTTACAATAAACAAGCTCATGCCTTTCTGCATGGAGAAAGGATTCGCGTTGGAGAGCTGTGAAGTCACTTTTGAAACAAAGTATTCTTTCATTTTCTTTCTTCAGAGTACCTTGTTGGCTGTTTCTTCTTTATGATTTTGAAGGTGTTTCCTGTAATTAGTGGATCTAGACACAGATTATTTGAAAACAAGCAAATAAATCCTGATCTCTACAAGCAGTAGAAGACTTTTGAAATCTGTTCGACTTTGCCAGTTTTTCAGGTCGTTTGCCAATTTAGTCAATTCAGTAGAATGAGGAAGACTATTATCTTCTGACTGTTTTACTAACAAAGCCAATTCAATTACTTCTACAGACATGTTAATTCCTTTTTGCTTAATAATTTGAAGTTAAAGCTACTTCACAATAATTTTTAAAAGATGCAAATCAAGGTACACCAGACAGTTATATTTTCTGTGTTTGCTTTTTGATTCTAAATTATTTTTGTCACAGGTGCTTTTATGTATTTCCTTGTGCAAACATTTGAAAGAAAACATTTATAAACTGTCAAAGAATTAACAGTCATTATATAAGTTCAACTCAGAATCACTGGTAAGTGCAAGACTGAATTCCTTAGTAGCTACACCAGCAGTTGTTTTTTAGCTTTGATACTGGCTCAGAATCTGACCCCATGGGTATCTAGATGGTGACAGTGAAAATCATGAAAGATGATCTGCACGCCCTCATGAAGCGAGGCGTACTGACTGTTGTGGTAATTCCTCATGCAGACAGCTTACTGAATTAAACCTGTGTTCTTTAGTTCCACAAGTGCTGCAATGTGATTTATAGAGCAAAGTCCTGTAACACTTGTTAGGAGAGAAATAGGAAAGAAAAAATTCAAGGGTTTTAAGTCAACACTGATGGGTTGATCCCTGGGCTAAACTATGTGGTTGTTCCAAATGTTAATTGATGTATATGAAAAACTCAGAGTTATCAATGTAAATGCTTTGTCAGGTCCTTAATAAATTCATGGAGAAGTACGCATGATAGTACCAGTAATTCATCAAAACAACAAACAACAAAAAACCCATCACCAACAAAAAAACTTCACTTTAATTTTAGTTAGTGAAAACATAGAACTTTTAACATCCACAATTTTTCCATGTGGCAAATTTGCCCAATGAATGTACCTCAGCAGACACCTCAGACAAACCCTTAGCCAAACATGACCAAATCCACATTTTGTTATGGGTGCTACTCTATTGGCTGCTGTTCCTTCCAGCAGAAGGAGGATCTGAGCTGGGTCAGTTCAAGGAGATCCAGTGCCAGCTGGGACCTTTTAGGCTAAGAGTTTGTGGGGAAGGGGAGAAAGCAGAGTTTATTACATCTTTAGTAACTTGTATCAGAACTAGACTAGCAAGGTCATGTCTCCAGATGAGAAAATACAACCAACTCCTTCATAGTATCTCTGCAGCAAAGAGACTGTAGGGAAAAAAGTGGTTTGAGTGTGCTGTATTGCTATTCTTAGTCATTAGTTGGACTTTTCTTGGTTTATGGCTTAGGGCAATGAAGGTAACTTTTTCCTTTGTAGGCACACTGTGAAACAAAGCTGTCGTTACAAATAATGGTGAGTATATATCATCAAAGTATTGAATACACTTCAAATCACCAACTGCAACAATAACTACATTAATTATTGAAAGGTCATCTCTCCTTTCTGTTTTATTTTGTTACTACCTAGGAAAAAAGCAGACTGCATAATCTCAGGTATTTAGAATCACAGAATGGTTTGCATTGGAAGGGACCTTAAAGATCATCTACTTCTAACCCCCCCTGCCATGGGCAGGGGCACCTTCCACTTGACCACATTGCTCAGAGCCCCATCCAACCTGGCCTTGAACACTTCCAGAGATGTGGCATCCACAATTTCCCTGGGCAACCTGTTCCAGTGGCTCCCTAACAGTGAATAATTTCTTTCTGATATCTAATATAAATCTGCCATCTTTCAATGTAATGTCATTCCCCATTGTCATATCACTACATTCCCTTGTGAAAAGTATGTCTCCAACTTTACTGTACACCCCCCCCTTAGTTACTGGAAGGTGCTCTAAAGTCTCCCTTAGACTTTCTCTTCCCCAGGCTGAAAAACCTCAGCTCTCTCAGCCTGTCTGCATAGGTGAGGATCTCCATCCCTCTGATCATCTTAGTGACCCTCTGAACTTGCTCCAACAGGTCCATGTCCTTTTTATTGAGGACCCCAGAGATGGATGTAGCACTCTCTGTGAGTTCCATTATTACATTGGCCACTGGACTCAGTGTCAAGGAATGAGGTACCTCCAGGGAATTGTTTTCTCTGTGGTTTCTTTCTCACTGTGTTGCAGAAATTCCATATACTTTAAATACCCTTATCTGGAGACAAATTTCTGTTCTTCATTGCTCAGCCAAATAAGTGAGTTAATATGTACACTTATTGCATGTGTCCTTTTAACAAGGGGAGCATTATCTATTACTTGTTTTCTTTACCTTAAATAAAGAGAAAAAAAAAAAAAAGAACCAATAGCATAGCCTAATTTTGCATAAATGAAGTTATCTAATTTTAATGCATAAATTATGCTTGCAACTAGAGGCTCTAAACATGAATTAAGAATTTTTGCTGAATATTAGTCAATAGCCCAAACAGTCCCCTGGAAGTCACACAGGAAGCCTGTTGTCCTCTGCTTCCCAAAGAAGAAAAAATCCGCAGCTTAACAATTCACTTCTCAATGAAGTACTGTATGTTCCTCACTGACAAATGCAACATTTCCTATTCTGTCGCTAATGTCTGTCTGAATATTCCTGTTTTGAGTCTCAGAACAGAGAGCCTAATGGCTCCCTCCTTTTCACTGCCTTTTTGTCTCAGCTGAGCAGCCTAATGGCACTTTCCAGTTACCTGTTGGTGCCTGTCATCTGTTAATGCTCCTTGTATTGTTGTGATACTACGGCTCCTTCCCTAGGTAGTGAAAAATTGCAAAGTTTTGTGAAATACTGGAGTGCTAAAAGGAATTCAGCACCATGATAGAGTTAATTCATCATTATCTATCTTCATTTGTTCACCCAGTTGACTGAACAGTGCAGTATGAGACATGTTCTTTCTTGATTCTAGCAATTATGCTGTTCCCATTACCTTCCTCCATTACAACCTATTGAAGGTGTAAGTACAGCTATGAAAAAAGATTTCTTGAAAGCTTCTTTTAATGGTAAAGAATTATGAAAAGTGGGAAAAGAGAGTTTTATGGATCACTCTGATCACTCTACTATCATTTGCATTGGAAAGCTGCTATTTTGGACATCTGATTACCCTGAGCAGTCGGTACATAGTGAATCTAATTGCTGGGCTTTTTCAGGTGTTCTTTGAAAGAACAATAAAAAGTTTGAGACTGATCCTGAAGGAATAACTGTGTTTTACAACATAAAGTGTGTGAAGTGAAAAATTAGAAAAGTAAACTATTAGGGGATGGAGGGAGGATGAGAGAGGGAGAGAGGGTGTTTTAAAGCCTTTATTTTTAAGAATAAGTGATTTATTTTTTTCTGCAGAAAACAAAAATTAATAGTGACAGGGAAACTCATAAAGGTCAGAGATTTAATGTGAAAACACATACAGTGCTCTCAAGCAATTGAACCACATCTGAGAAAACTTATAAATGTAGAGATTAGAGACTAAAATTTTCTGTTAGCTCATAAAATAATCTTTTGTTTAGAAAAGAGAAAAAGTAAAACAAAGGATATATAGTGATGCACTTCAAAGCTATCTGTCCTGTCATTTTAACAAACACTGAAGATCCAGACATAAATGTTCTTATCACAACAGCATTTGTGGTAATCAGGAGTACTTTCCTTGTAAATGAAAAAGCACACACAAATAAAATGCAATAAAAATGTTTTCAGAATTAGAGCTAAGAAGTGGCAACCATCTTTTAGACTGATATGACTGTTTAGTAAAAGAAATGCACATTGTCTTCAATAATAGTAGGTACTGGAGGATCTTGAACAAGTCTGTGGAACACTCTCCACTAACTGATTCACAGAAGTTGAGCCATGTCATATTCTTCTTCACCTCCTGTAGCTCAACGCTGATTGTCTATTGTTGGTATTTTGGGGTGCTATGTAGACATTCTCATCTCTCAAATGGAGAGTTTTAAGACTGCCATGGTTTGATACTGGCCAAACTCCAGGAGCCCATGAAAGTTGTTCGCTTACCCTCTCCTGCTAGAGTTGTGCAGAGGAGAGGGGAAAAAAAATTGATGAAGGGCTCATGTGTTGAGATAAGAACTAGGAGAAAACACTCCAAAGGAAAATCAGGTTCAAATTTAAAGATACTATGTAAATTTATTATTAACAGACTTAGAGGTGGATAATGAGAAAAAAGAAAAAAGCCTTTAAAACACCTTTTCTCCCCGGCCTCTCCTTCCTTCCCACTGACAGAGCAGGGAGACAGGGTGTGGGCGTTTTGGTCAGTTCATCACTCGAGATCTTTTTCTATTCACTCAGGGAGGAGAGTTTTTTCCCTGCTGTGCTGTGGGGTCCCTCCCACAGGCAAACAGTCACCCCGAAACGGTTGTAGCATGGCTCACTCTCCCACAGGGTGTAGTCTTCTAAGGATAGGTTTCTCTAGATTGGAAGCAAGGGCCCTCTATCTCTGGAAGCAAGAGCCCTCTTTCTCTTTTTGGGTCTCCCACTGGATCACAGCTTTCTCTGTAATCTACCCACTCCAGCATGAGCACTTTTCCCATGGGCTGAGAGTGGATCTCTTCATCCCCTGCCGACTTCATGCATTGCAGGGGACAGTTTGCTTCACTATATTCCTCACCACAGCCTGCAGAGGACTCTCCACTCTGACGCTTGGAGCACCTCCTCCCTTTCATTCTTTTCCACTGACCTTGGTACCACCATGTTTTTTTCCCTCATATGTCCTCACTTCCTCCTATTCTCTGACTACAAGAAAAACTGCTGCTCATAGGTATCATTGTCAACAAGTTCCACTAACTCAAAGTTTCCTGAAGGATACTGCAGCACCGAGAGGTTGATCTCTGCATTAGGGAATCACTTGTCATACTTTCACTGCCTCCCAGGCAGCCCTGCCACCATTGTGCAGGCAGTAGCAGCCACCGCAGCGCTAGTGCTATTTCCCACCTTTCCTCTTCATGCAGGGTGCCGGGAAGGGGAAGTCACCACCACCCCTGCCCTTCTGCCCACAATGTGGCTGGCTAGGGGTGACCAAGCAGGCAAGGCTCACTGTGGGATGTGCTGAGCTGGCGGTGGCAGTGGTGGAGCATTGCTGTGGCCTGTACCGGGATGGCCTTGGCAGCGCTGCACCGCTTCTCCTGGGGAAGGAACTGTACATATGCTATTTTGATTTTCTTCTTAAATATGTCATCACAGAGGCATTACCAACCTCTCTAATTGGACCAGCAGCATGTGGAAGCTTCTAGCAACCTCCAACAGAAGCCACCCCCACAGCTCTCTCCTGCTACCAAAAACCAGGCTGTACCAAGTCAATGCAATTCAGATACTCAGCTTTGAAATACTTGAACTAGGAAAGAAGACTGTTAAAATGTATGGAAATTAGAACCTCTATTGGAAAATAAGCAAATTAATACTATTGAGGCTATGTTTCTTCACTGAAATATGAAACACCAGAAATAACCTTGTGAATTCTTACTCCAATATAATTTTTTTACATACTTTGAAGAATGTTTGATAAATCCTTAATAGGTTTTCAATTAAGATTCTTTACCTGTTGTTAGAGTTAAGCTGAGGACAAAACTCATCTTTATTTGTTTTAAAAGACAAGCAAAATCCTTCTGCTTTCTTAGGAATCCAGTTCCTTAGCAACAAGGAATACTTGCATACATGAAGCATTTCGACTCTGTTTGAACAAAAGGATTTATTTCAATTAGGAATTTTTCAAAACCATATCAATTTTCAGTTGCATGGGATAAGCTAAAATTTAAAACTCATGTTCCAAATCTTCTTTTTCATATTTTTGAGTGTTTTGGCTTATTAATCTATCATTTCTTCATATGGTATTTTAAATAAAAATTGCTCATCTCTGTGCTATGATAATGACAAAAGTTTTCCCTTAAATGAAATTTGACCTCATCTTTAGACTAAACCTTAAGGTGAGAATGCTCCTTAAACTACCCATGACAATAATATGAGCTACTGAGCAACATCTGGTCCAGTTTCAAAAGAAGAATGTTGAAGAAATATAGTCTGGTCCAACCTTACTATCCCTCTGAGTTTTGAAGAAAATATTAGAAGATGTATCTCATTATTTCATTTGGAAAACAAGGGAGAGTGGGGTGGTCTTTTTTAAAATGTAAGGTATTCTTAATATGCTTTATTCATTAGAAACAGTGGATTAGATCCTGTCAAAATAGTCACGGAATCTTCATAAGACAAGGGTTACATGCTGGCCACTGGATGGTGTGTAAATTTAATTTCATTAAAAATAAATAATTTGAGATATAACATTTAATGGTAAGGTTGTATGTAGAAAGAATCAATGGAATGCAGTGGTCATTAAAGTTTTATGTTGTTATTTTCAAACAACTCTCAAAATAGATATAGTGTAAAACACAGTGCTTCTTCATAGCTAGAACATGCTGTTTTCTTGGGGAGACACAGAGGAGGTTCCCGGTGGATTACCACCTACACTTTATAGTCACTGCAGTGTTTTGAGTAGCTAAAACATTACCAGCAAGAGAGTCTCAGGAACTAATATCTTCCCGTTTAAGACAATGAAGTTTTTATGAGAATTTTTGTCAGAACTGCTGTAATAAGATTTTTACTGGTTTTTAAGAATTTCCTGCCCAACAAATAATTAAGGAAAGAACACAGCATTCATACCAGCAGAGATATTGTAGAGTCCCTTAGCATTGGAGAGAAATCTATTTATAGGAAAACAAAAAATATTTATAAAGATATATTACAAGACAGGAAAGTTTTCCTTCCCCCTTTACCCCCAGTTCCAATAGTCAAAAAGGAACAAAAAAGTCAAAATTTGAAATGATGTGTGCTTGGTGGGGTGAGAAGAAGGCCACATTCA
The DNA here is from genome assembly GCA_034509425.1 of Eopsaltria australis. Taxonomy (NCBI): domain Eukaryota; kingdom Metazoa; phylum Chordata; class Aves; order Passeriformes; family Petroicidae; genus Eopsaltria; species Eopsaltria australis. Next base: position 196,059 of record JAVTVJ010000072.1, read on the forward strand.
GTAATGTTAATGCCAGAATTTAGCATGAATTTTTGAGTTTAGGTCAGTTCTCTGGGCTTGAAAATAGGGATTGGTGTGTCTGTTGGAAACTGAAAGTAAAGAGAAATACAAGCAGAAACACATGTGAATCAAAGGCTGAGTTCATGTAGCAAGGCATCAACATTTGCTTTGGACTGTCAAGCCAGACCATCAATCATGCAACTAGGACTCAAGGAAATTTTTTAGAAGCACCTTTGTTTCTAATGTGAAGTGACTCTTCTCACCATACTTGTTCATGGAGCAACACTTGTTTTGGAATATTATTAGAGCCCAGCTGTGTTGTGTGTAATTCTCATGTTTACAATACGATGATTTCTGTTATCTCAGTGGAGATATAAATACTTTTCTGAGTTTTTGGCATTCCATGTGGTTCCCGGTCCACTTTTCAAAGATTATTTTTTAAAATAGATTTCTGAACACTTAAAAATCAAACACTGAAGCTATTAAATACTAAAAATTAGTCTTAACACACACATCAAAGCTCAAAATTGCACTCAGTATTTCAGAAAGCTTTTTAAAAGTTAACCTTGTTACTGAACAAGTGTAAAGATTGGGTTTTCAGAGGATGAAGAGAGGCTATAATCAGACTAACATTAATAATTTTACTCCTGCTTTATAAGCAACTCATTTTATTTTGCTTCTGAAGTTAAAACCTATAACATATGCCTATATTTTTCTTTCTTATCAATATGTATATCCAAAATTTTGTCCAGAACATGAACACAGATCCCTAGAAAGTTGGTACCTGGGGGCTGCTGAACTTCTAGGTATTGCATTGCATACAGGGACTCTGAGGGCAGTGTTGACCACAAAGCCCTAGGTCAAGTCCATGTCTTCATGTGTGTTATGTTGCAGAATAACAAACACAAGAAACAGGCTATGAATGTAGTTCTGATGTCTGTACAATAATTTGGACTCAGCATATACACATTTTTCTTTTAATTGTTACCTGCCAAATAATCTATTCCTATTTGTGAACATAGTAATATTCTGTGAACATATCCTTGAACAATCAATTTAATTCCCTTTTGTCCATTCTTAGAAATGCAATGTTTGACTTTCACCACTCACCAACAAATATGTACAATGAAGCAGAATAATCCGAAGGCAAGCTTTTATATACATGATATCAAGAACCTAAATAGTTATAACTTTGGAAAGTAGAGAGAATGCAAAGAAGAAGTAGCCTAATTTTAATGGGCCATGCAACATCGTCATATCTTGGGATTCTGGAGAGATTAAGTACCTCCCAGCAGTGCTTTGTGCAGAAGACTCCTCACTGGTTGTTGCTAGAGAACGAAATGGATGATGATGTTGATGATTTTATTTTCATTTTTAGTTGTTTTTTTAAAATTATGTCAAGTTCATCTTTCATGATGGTTGAATGCACCAAGCTCTACCTATGCAGAAAAGGGGAGGAAAAGTGTATCCATTATACGAAAAAGTAGTGTTTAAAACTAGAATAATGCCTCAAATGCTAAATTCCAAAAGAAATGCTGTTGTGTATGAAGTTTTTATTGGCATTCGCTTGGAATGACCTGAATAATTTATTGGTGCCTTTCTGCTTGTCAGCAATGCATTCTGGTACACCCGGAATAAAACCTTAATGTCCTTGCTGGAAATAGTAGTAGGAGTAAAAGCATCTCTCTCATATTAAATATATAGTATGTTATAAAAACCTGAGAGTTTCACAGAGGTGGTTATAAATTATGAGTTATGAAATGCAGACAGTGGATGACAAATGAAAATCAATGGTAAACTCTACAGCAAATAGGGATAAGGACGAGAATAAACATGTTAGTATCTCTAGGCGAAAAAGGGGCTGGCTTTGATTTAGATAGGTAGCAAGGAGAGAGCAATGATTCAGAAAGCAAATTTGAATAAATACTAATTTAGTGCGTACAGAAACACTCCCAATGTTGTTTTCAAATCTCTAAGTTGAGTGAACCTTCTAGTTCAAGAGTATTGAGAGTGGGTACCAAAGAACAAAGACTTCCAATATGTATTCAGAGCATTTAATAGAAAGGACTTAATGCAAAAGGAAGAGTTATTTGGATTCCAGAGTCCTGAGATGCAAAGCACTGTGGTGGAGGGGATGTGGGGGAGTGTGAATTTGTATGCAGCTGCCACTCTGTGTCCATTGCCAGCCACATTCCCTGTTGATGGGCTGTTTTTTGGCCATGATACTGATCCCTTCCATCATGCCGTGCATTCCATGCATAGGTATGACCACATGGGCAACTTAACAGCAACAAACTGGTAATGAATGTGCAATGCAGCCAAGAGTCTGCAACACACTCATGGCACCCACCGAGTGTGTTTCAGCTCTGAAGTGTTTACCCAGCACCCTGATCAGTGTGCTTCCCATCTTTCTGATTTCCCTTCATTCTTCAGGGAGCTCAGGACCAAGTTCTGAATCTGACAGTGGAAGCCAAAGCTGGGAAAGGTGCTACATGGTTTATCTCCCATCAGATTTCAGGCCTACAGTTTTTTATTTAGCTACAAAAATTAACCAATTCTCAAGGAATCTGACATTGAAGGATTTGACAAGAATTAACAAGGTAATTCTCTAAGTTAATGCTGCCAATGTTTAAGTTTTACAATACTGACGATGTTTCATATAGTGACAAAAATGCCTCTGCAAGCTGAAGAAATTATGTCCCGAGATGTCTCTGTCAAACTTTCTTCTTGTTGCCGAAGTCTATTGGCACAACAAGAATAAGTGTAGGAACAGGAAAATTTGCAACATAATATTATATCTTGTTTGTGGCTTTTATTTTTTCTGAGAACTCAGTTTCATTAAAATACATATTATTGGTTTTCGTGTTTTGTTAAATAGAGATGGTCTTTGACAAGACTAGATAGCTATTAATAGATTACCAAAAAACAGCCAGAGATATTTCACAAGCTTTCTTTCTCTCTGGCAACCAAAACTGTAAGGTCAAACTGGGTTTCAAGATATAGTGGAAAGACTAAATAAAATTAAAATTATCGCCATTATATAGTGTCTTTTGGTTACATGTGTCTCAAAATCTTAAAAGCAAACAAAATCAGTAACAACAAAAACCACTAGACTTTTAAAACGTGTTAGAAGATGGCTTCGGTTGGGATCACTTCCAGCATTCACTTTAATTCAGTTCTAATACAGTCTGTGTACTTGCCAAGATCTAACTTGACAAGCACTTGAGGGAAAAATAAAGTTTCAAGAGTGTTCAACGACAAAAAAAAGAAATCTTACAGCATTTTTGTCAAATGCTAGAGGTAGCAGATAAGAAAATACTTTTGCTATCATAACATCATATGGCATGAAGTCAATGTTCAACTTTAAATTACTATTCTTTCTTCAACTGTGGAATAAATGTGTTTGAAGTATCTTCTAAATAAAAGATATATGGTAAAGGAGTTAGAATTCAATCCTGCAAAATAACGTTAATTAAAGAGCAATTAACTTTTTATGATATTTCAATTTAGTTAAAAATAAATCCCCCAAAAGCCCCACAGATGAGTATATAGAATTTATTAGAGACTACAAAGGTGTAATCTGGACAGGTTTGGTGGGGGTTTTTATTGCTTCAGCATCGGGATATATTGGAAAACATGTAGATCTCCACCTTAGAGAACAGAGTTTTACATCCATGGATTGCGTAGAGCTATTATATTTTTGTTCTGAATTACTGTGCACATGAAATGAAAAGGGCAATCATATTACAGAGTTGTAGTAGAGCCCACAGATAAAATACTTAAAAGCAAATTTTGACTTTTTGTGAGCATTCTAAGCAAAATTAATAGAAATTTCATAACAGTGGTTTTCTGTGAAATATAGGAAAAAGAGAGTGGTGTTCTTTATATCTATCACAGCCATGAGGAAGGGTAACAGTGTAATTTCATGGAAAAATGAGAAAACACATTTTCAGGAACAAGGTTTAGCTGAGAATGTTGCACTCCGTGATTGAAACCATCCCTGTATACAAGGAATGATTCAGGGTCTGACAGACTGTAAAGAGAAAAGTTGGGGTTTTTTTTCATTACTAAAAGCATTTTATATTTAATCTTCTTTCCCCAGAAGCAGCTGCAAAACATGGAGGAATGATGTAAGAAGCCATTTTACCTCTCTGGAGAGCAAGATGTGCATTGACAGTAAGTTCTGTGTCAAGCAACAAATAAGGAAAGCATTACACTTTTTTGAGTTTGAAAAAGTTTAGATAGGAGTGCTGTGGTTAGCACTGACATACACAATGTCTATACTTGGCATCCTGTCTATTCTCCTTTCTGACACACCTGCCTGTCTGTGGGAAGCAAAGAATTAATTCTTTGATTCGCTTTGCTTGTGTGTGCAGCTTTTGCTTTCCTTGTTAAACTGACATTACCTCAACTCATGAGTTTTCCAGTTTTTACCTTTCCAATTCTCTCCCTGATCTTACTGGTGGGGGAGTGAGCAAGTCACTGCTGGTGCTTGGTTGCTGGCTGGTGTTAAACCATGACAATCTGACATGACAGGAAAAGAATTTTGCAAAAATTGCTAATCAATATTATTTTAAATTAAAACTCTTTAGTAAATCAAATAACAGTTATTTTGTCACTCACTTTGAATTTCAAATAACTAATTTTGGACCACTAACCCATTACTTCAATATAAGTGTGAACATAGTGTGGGAACAGTGAGGGGCAATATGTCCAGCAAGGGCTTTAGTGGATTTTTTTAATGTAACTGCAATCCATCCAGCCTGTGTAGTGCCTTCTGTTTATTTAAGGTAACTGTTTCTTTCCATTATTTGGAAACTAATCTGAAATTGCTTAGTTTCCAGCTGGTTGTTTTGATATCTGTTTTGGTTTAAGAACTTGACTACTTTCAGTGCCTTTCCTCTGATCTGTGCTGTATTATACTCCTAGAGAAGAGATATCTGAACTGACTTTGTCCCTGTAATTTTAGCTTAGCATATTAGTGTTAACAGGACATTTTATAGAGTTAAAATAAATACCCTGGTCTATGAACTGCAGCAGCAAAATCTGATTGGAAATCTGCTGTGAAACCATGAATTATTTAGAATGTGATGCATGATTTTTAAAATACCTGGATGACCGAGTGAGAATGCCGGTGGTTGATTACATACTATAGACACAATGTTATGGGTGTTGGAAACCCCTAAGTGTTCAGATATAAAATAGAAATATCAGGCATTCTGTGAATCTTATTATTTTACTTTCAATTACCTGCAGCATGTAATAGTCTGCTTTGAGAACTGACAAATAGGTCTGTTTGGAATGGAAATGTTTTCTAGTGATGTTTCCTCTGTGCCCTTTACATGCAACCATTAATCATCTCTCTGAATTGCTCTTTTGGTAGATAAAAGAAATTTTGCTGTGCACACCCTGATTTAATCTCCGTGCTTTAAATAGCTTTTGTTTTTCTTTTCTGAATGTTGCTCGAAAAATACTGAAAAACTATGTGATTACTGTATTTCTCATATGCATGCAAGCTGAATTCTCAGGAGCATTTACTGTCTCAGGTTATAGAAAAAGCTATTGGCAAAAAATCATACATTTAATAAAACCCAAGACGTGAAGCTTGCTGCCTGTGAAAATCTCTCATTCTGTGTGTCATGGTTTCTCTTTGGGTTTAAATGATAAATCATCAGTGAGAAGTCTATTTCTATGGGAAGAAACCTCTTACTCCTTGTCTAAGCGCTTTTCCAACTAGTGACTTACTTTAAATACTGCCTTCCTGCTATTCTTCAACAGTGCTCTGGCCTCATTGTATGAGGGGACAGAAATGAAAAAAAGTCTCTGTTCAATGCATAGGACTCAATCAAAACATCATTTTAAATCGAATGTATAAATACTAACAAACTGGAAAAGTACTTTAGTTTGTTTAATGTGACATTGCATTAATGTTAGACTACTACTGTTTTATAAACTACCAGGCTATGAAGTTTGTTCTTTGAATTTGTGAAATAAGAGCCTAAAGGTATCAAATTTAAGAAAAGAAGAAATCACTGCAATAAAAAATTGTAGAATAAATTCACTGTCCTTTCTTAAGACCCATTGCAGTCTTTGGAGGTGTGGGTTTTCAGTAAAGTACTGGCTGTGTAGTCTTTACTTCTATAAATAATTCTATTCAGAACTTTCATTCTTAAATTTTAACACTTTGCATTAAAATTCATTGTACTTTTCAAGATGTGGGGGACAACTAATGTGCTGATTGCTTCTTGCTTTCATGCTTTACTATGGAATATATATTTCAATTCTTTCTGGTAAATCTTACGACTTCTAAATGTTTTTATGATTTATATAGTTTTTCTACTATCGACACATTTTTTTAAAGTATAAAAATACTACATGTTCAATATTTATGTTTGCATCAACAGTGGACTCACTGCAGAAATAGCGGACAAGTAGGTGTTTTCCTCTTCCAGCACAGACAATTCCTGCAGACACCCATGTTAACTGCACTCTAAATGGAAGGGGAAATAGCAGATAAATGACTCACAATTTCTTTTTCTCTCACTTTTTGTTCTTCTTTCAAGCTGGTTTGAATTGCAGACAGAAGAAAATATTATGTAGCTATATATGCTTAAGTTTTAATTGCCACTCACTTACTTTCAACTGTTGCAGATGCTATTAGGATTAAAAAAAGAATATATAAATAGATTTCATACAAGTTTCAAGAAGGTATAGGGTTGGTAATGCTTGTTTTAGGTTGAAATAAAAACTGAACTTTATTTTAACTAAGATAAAAGGAGCTATATTAATGCTACTGAGAACTGGGAAAGCCTTAGTTCTCACAGGGTCCTGAATTCCAGGTTAACTCTACTCTTTTGTCACTAGATACTTTCTTTCATAAATGGAGATTGGACCACCAGGTACCAGACTTCATTCATTCATTACAGGTGAACTGCATCCTTAGAGGGCAGGAGTTGTGATTATTCAGCGCTAAGAAGGAATAAAAATGTGCCTGACTCACCTCCTCCTGTTTCTTTCCAAGAGTGTACAGTTGCATTAAGAGGTTTTAGTGATTCAGTGCAGTGCTCCACCACTTCTTCTCTCTCTCTCTGTCTCTCTCTCAGTCTGACGGAGTCAGTACTACCTGTAATACCCCTGAATAAGTCTCCACACCTTTTATAACATACTTTCAACTGGTTTGTTGGTTTGTTTGGTGGGTTTTTTTTCAGCAGAAACCAGACGATGTTTGTACCAAGCCTCTACCAAGCCTGAAATATTTTTGTATGCATAATTTCCTTTATGCCAATGTTTCTTCCTCCTTGTGTGATACTAATCTGTCTAGACTCTATTTGCAGTAAACACTCTGTCTAACTCCATGTCAGGCAGTTGTCAGATGAGTTCTGCTTTTATTGTGTATTAAAGTGGGGATCATTCTTCTGGAAACAATAGAATACAGCAGGCAAACATATGAGAAGTATACCCTCTTACATACAGACTGAAAATTCAACTTTTGCTATAGCTTACAATGTTCTGATACTGGGGATGATAAAAATATTTCATGTTCTCGTTTGGTAAGTAAGTTAAGATTCCTCTGTTATAACATATTCCAGCTGTTTTTTTTTTTTTAAAGTACTTTTCTTCTCTTGTGTCTTCAAACAATAGTGATGGAGTATTTCTTTCTAGATTTACTGCATCCTATTTTCTGAATGTTGGTTTTATATGATGTTCCCACAAAAATGGAGACGATGACATGGATTTACAGTTCAAAATGTAGTGGTATCCATCCCAGTCAGTACAAAGTTATTAAAATGAAATCATCTCTGCTGATTCATGGTGACAAACAGTGGCTGATCCCTGTACTCAAAAGTATTTATGGAGATGTAAGGAGAAAAGAGTTCCTGAGGTTGGTCACTCACAGTCCAGTACTTATGTGTACTTTGCAGTGGAGAATTCCTGCCCTCGTCCGCAGGGGTTGGTGCAGACTTTCAGAATGACCACAGTGGGTCTCCAAGATATTTGTACAGATAATTTATGTGACCAGACAGGGAGATATAAGTGTTGGTTATTAGAGCAAGGGAAAAAAACTCAGGCCCTCACTCTAACGCTTATTGAGAGCTGGTTTTGGCCTCTAGATGACACTGTGCACCTAACACTGCACTCATTCTCTAAGCTTGAAATACTGATCCATCTACACTTCCCTTCTCATTGTAATTAAGGGCAGTTACTGTCTGTTTTTGAACAAGCATTCACAACCCTGAAAAGTCTTCTGTTGTTATTCAAACAATTACAAGAAATAAATCTGAAAGGTAAAAGTCAGTAGTACTATCTTTATGCCTTTTTGAATGCTTATTTTGCTGTATCACCAAATTTGGGATTGATGCAGTAATTCCTGCTTCATTTGACATTTCCTCACAATGCCTGGGATGCTGTGAAGCTGAACGAAGGATCTCCAGCATTTCTCTTCTTGAATGCATATTTACAGTCTGGCTTTAAAAAATTATCTTTGAGCCAAAAGCTGGCATTTAGGAGCAAAGCATATGTGTAAATATTCAAAACTTGTATTGAAAACAGATGGGTTGGGGAGGATTTTGCTTTTGGGTTTAATTCATTTGTTTTTCCTAAGCTACTGGCTGAGTAAAAAGGTAAAAAAAAAAAAAAAGAAATTCAAATTGACCAACCAAAAGAAAGATTTTTGTGGAATTTGTTTGTCTCTTTCAAAATAATTGCTGGTTTTTCCTGCTGCACTGAAGAGGCAGTCCCATGCATCACTAGGACTGATGCTTTTACTTATCTTGTCAGTTATGTCTGACAGTTATGGATTGCAGAGGGCAACATTTAGGACAATCATTAAAGTGTGGTACAAATGGGATAAATCCTTACATCATCACATTTCATTATCACAAGCAGAGATGCAAGTGGTAATCCTCACTGACACCTTCTATGAAGAGCAATACAGCAATAAATGGAAGAGTGATAACTCAAAACCTGAAAAAACCCCTAGTGGAATAGTATGTAATATATATAGATTTGGCTCATGTAGAGTAATGTTAAAGCATCAGTTTTGGGAGAGTAACTGTCAGTTTTCTAAGAAAAATAGTTGCATCAGCTGTAGTTTTATCAGGGGAATTAACATATCTTACATCTCTCCCCCTCTTTAGGATGTCTGGTATAATAGACATGGTCCTGGATATTTGATGATATGGAAACACCATGCAGCTGCAGCCCCTTAACCCAGAGTTTGCACATGCCCAGAAGGCAAAGGATAAAAAACTTCATAGCTGACTTAACTTGGGTAAGGAAGAATATACACTGGCAGATAGTTTAGTCACTACTCTGTGAGTGTTGGGAAATGGGAATTAAGCATCTTGCCAGAACCCCTTTGGGTTCCAGGCTTGCATGGGAAGGGGTTCATAGTACCTGGCTTGGATCTATATTCAAATGTAATACCTTGCATTTTTTTACATTAATGGAAAGTAGCCATTTCTCCCTGAGTGAGAGGAGATAAGGGAGGAATTGATCTTTTATTCTATTATAATAAATACAGTGTGTATATGACTGTGATACGATTTTAGTTGGTTTGTATTAAACCCCTCCTCTCAACTTGCAGTGTAGGTTTACTGCTTGTTTAGCTTCCTGGATAACAACAGCAGCTTTTTAATTGAAGAGGAAATACCTTGATCTTTTTTTCCTCAAATGCTTTATAGAGCTCTACTCCTTTTTTTTTTTTTTTTTCCTTTCATATATGTTGTGATTTAGATGGTATTTCTGTTTCAAATGACCCTGGCTAACTATGAAGAGTTTTCTAATTTTTGCATACTGGTAACAAAAGGTAGAGGCAAGAGAAAGACTGTAAGAAATAATGTCTAACTTTTTCAAAATCTCATACTAATAATTATTAAATATCTTTTTGAATGATTGGGAAAAGACCAGACTTTGAATGGAATGCCTGAATACTGATACTAACTCAAGAGCCATTGAAAATAATACTAAGGACAGAACATAATAAAAAGGTCTTGGAGAGATTAGAAAGGTGGGCAGGAAGACAACGAAATGAGATTCATCTCTTGAAAATGCATACTGTGGGAAAGTGGAGAAATCTAAGTGGAAGGCAGGAACCTTAAGAACTATAGTGACAAATGAGATTTGTAGCTGATAAGAGGCAGTAAATTAAATACAGCCTCACAATGAGGTGAGTAGGCCTCCCTAGGAAGTGCTGGCATATTTTGCAATGTCATGGTGTAGGGCAGTAATAAGTCTGTAGATCTCTGCTGCATTTCAAATGAGGCTAGAAATTTGAAAGCATTTAAATTCAGCCCTGAATGGGAAGGAGCACAACAATACCAGTTTTTCTTATAATGAATGATATATCCTTGTAAAAATATCTTATAATTCTTGTGAAGTGGTTTTTTTTCTCTTCCCTACCTGATCCTTTTGAGCAGTGAAAGTGGGTAGGAGAGCAACCTCATTGCATATAATCTTTTTTCCCACTCATGTCATCTTCAGTTTGTCACTCCTCCTTCAGTTATGCATTTAGTTTTACTACAGAGTCACTGGCTATCAGCACTTCTAGTGCTAGCCCTGTCAGACCTGTAGAGCTCTTATTTATGGCACCTTCTTAGGACGCAATGTTTCACCTGATTGCTCAGTTCCTATTTCCTGTGGCTCTGCAGCACTTGGAGTTTGAATGGCAATGCCAGTGCACTGGTGCTCTCTAAACTTGTGGAAAGAAAAGTTCCAGCCCTGCAAAACACAGGCTGGACACCTCCATTGCAGAGGTGTGCAGCTCATACAATGCTGCACAGGACAGAAAGGCTGCAGCTCTAAGGATGGATTGGTACCTGCACAAGTGGTGGAGAGGAGCTCTTAGATGTGGGAAAGAGGAATCCTGGCTTTTCCTTTAAGCAGCAAGTCAACTTGCTTTACAGGATATTTCTATTTGTTGTTCACATGTTGCTCTGTTTTTCTTGTTCTTGCAGTTTACTGTTTTTTCAGGAATTGTCACAGGTTTATAAGAGATGCTGTTTTACGTTGAGCTTGCCCAGCTTCTTTTATTGGCTTTTAACAGTAAAAACTATTTTGAGGAAAATCTGTTGCCTTTACACGTTTCCATTCTCACAAATTGTAAGTTGTGTCTTACATAAAATCACTTAGAAGTGCTAAGTGTCATTTCACACAGGAATAAAGGGAAATGGACAGAGTTTTGCTTATACTGTATAATGTGAAGCCAAATGTGTTTTAAAACTGTCCAGCCATTAAAAATTGAATAATGCCTTGGCTGTGCATAAAAGTGGCACACTCTTTTTCTCAATATTTCTGTTAAATGAAAGCTGTTACACTGTTTCAATTTGTCCCTTGGAAAACCCTTGACCTCTTCATGTATATAGGTTAAAAAAAAAAAAAGAAAAGAAAACAACCATCAACATAGTCCTTGACTTTTGTATGAGATGTATTTCTGCTAAGCTTGTGTAAATCATAAAACTAAAAAGCTTTCTGACTCGATTTTCTATTTTAAAAAAGAGCACGGTAAGTAACAAAAAGGCCTCTGATATTTCTGGAGTCTTGGGAAGGGTTTTAGCTGGGAACATTAAATTTCATGAGTATTCACACTTTCTTACAAAATATTGTTTTGAAATTTTTCTCTTTTTTTTAACAGAAATAAATTTTGTATCTAACAAATATTAAACAATAATGGGGGTTTTAATGTACCTGTTTTTAAATCAGCAGGAGTTTTGTCTCTGGCACAATAAGTTTCTGGGCTCAAATCTGAATTATTTATACAAACTATTTTAAAGCTACCTACATTATCAATATTGCATATGTGTTAGTTAGTACGTATTTGAATTCTGATTTTGAGCTTCCTTTTAATTGATTTTGGGATTTTACCACTAAGCCCAAATCTAAACTTAACTTCATTTAAACTGCATTGTTTCATAATACTTTCTTATTTGCTGATTTTAATACACAAAAGAAGCTAATGTTTTCCTGAAAAATTACTGAATTTGTATTTGCCTATAGAAATAAAATTAGCCTTTGAAGACGATTGTGGCATATTACTTTAATGTTTTACCCACTCATATTTTTCAAACTGTGCTTTTCACATGCTCTGAATTCATTGACATGTTTGTCTCCTTTTGAACATTTGTAATATGTTAAGAAAACTGAGCTAAAGCTGTATGTAGGCCATATTTTGTCTGACCTTGCCTTTCTTTTACACTTATTTTGTCAGGCAGCTGTAGCATATCTTTAGTGTATAATTTTACACTGATCTTGTATTGCAATTGCTAATGTCTTCAATAAAAACAAACAGAATAATTTTTGAGTGAGTGAAATTCTGAAAATGCTCCACCGTATACTCAGTGTAAGCTTTCCAATTCATTGGAAATTGGCACTGTGATATCTGCCAGTCACACTAAAAGAGTAATTGTGCAGATAGCTGTAATAAGTCATCATCCTCTGTAAAAGCAGGCTATTTACCTAGTCGGATGAAGCATATATTTTGCAAGGTAGGCTGAAGTAGGAATATTGAGAGCTGAGAGTCTCAGGTACTTCCTGTTCCATGGGAAATGCTTTTTAACAGTAAAATAGTTCTTCATTCCTACCTCTTACTTGCTGCTCAGTGGTGGGAAAGATGTCCCCAGCCCCCACACAAAACACCCCTCTGCTCTGTATACAGCTTCCTTATACTATTCTGTCATTATCTTGTCTATTATGATAATTTCAACTTTTTTCCTCTCTTTCTTACGATCTCCACACATGTTGTTCATTGTCTCTCAGTATCATAATCCAGTTATTGTGCCATTGCCAGGGTAGACAGTGCCTCTTTTTCTTGTTCTGAGCCTACGCTGTATTCACCCCCTATTGGCAAAGATTAATTAGGGGGGAAATTGTCCCAAACTTATTAACCACTGTGGCACATGCATACTGTTATCACTTTACCAGGAAACCCATGATGGGTAATATCTGTTTTTCTTTGTACTTCCACTATTGTGCTATGTAACTTCAAGAGAAGAGTGACTACATTGTCCCAAAATGTCTGGTGGCAAGGAGATTACGCAGCATCCTCTGGCTTCTAGGGAGCTCCCTCTCCATCATTTATTGTCTGTCCCCCTGCTCCTGCTTCTGTGTGGAGCGTCACCTCTGTGTCTTTTCTACTTGCTGTTCTTGTGGTACCTGGGGAGCTTTTCTGCCTACAACAGTCTTGGCTGCTCCCCAGAAAATGAACAATGTTATTTGCTCTTCAAGAAATCACAGATTTTAATGAAGCAAAGCTTAGCAGCAAGAGCTCAACTGCAAGGACATGCTGGCCCCAAGGAGAACTGATCCTAAACCTGCCTCACTTCCCTATATTCTCTCTCATCATGTTGCTTTGAAATCTGTATTTAAAATGTGTGTTAGAATTATATTTTGCATTTTAATAAAATCCAGATTTTTGGGTTATCCATGAGAAAAGACCTGCAAGAAGATCTAGATAGGCTTGCTTTACAGCTCTGAACGACTTAGTGTCCCATTAGAGTCAAAATGTTGCACTGTGCATATGGAAATAAAAATTTTCAGGTTGTTGGTAGCTAGAAAATATTTCATAGGATCATATGTTTCATTGAGAGGAGATTAAGTGCCCATACTGAAGTGAAGTCTCCCTTGCACAGTGTGAAGTGACCACTCTTAGCAAACTAAGTCATTCTAGAGCTGGATAGAACAAGAGAAATGTTTTCACTTGGACTTTGCAACGTGCCATGGTGCTTCCCAGGTAAGCTGGTGTCTGAGGGACTCTTTGAAATTGATGCTGTTCTGTTCTTTTTCCTTTAGATTATCTCTTTTTCTTTGCATGGAAATCAAGGCACTGAGATTGGAGGAGAAATCAGTACTTTGCTATGTTTCATCTTTAGTTATAGTCATTATGTGAGTATGTTGTGATAGGAGAGGGAATTAAGGCAGGCATTTGGGTATGGAAAATTTTGTCTCAGATGTCTTAATTTACCAAGGTTAAAGCCTTCTACAGTATGATCTTAACAGTAAGAGTGCAGTACTGCTCTAATGGTTGATATTTTTACTTGCTTTCTCAATAGCTATTTATGACCCCTAGGTGGGTATAAACACTGTAGTTGATTCAGGCAGAAGCTTAAACACATGCTTTTTAGATCTGTGAGTAATTCATAATTGATTTTAGTGAAACCCAAAACACTTGAATTCTTCTCTGGACTGGAGCCTGGGGTTAAAATCATGGTCTCACAGATGTGCCTGGGAGTGTATGCACAAATATTTATCCATATCAAATGGACACAGAAAACATAAAAAAATACACTTGGAGAAGAGATGTAGAGGGTTAATTGTCTTATTTAAGCTGTTTTCTTCCGTTTTGTTACCATTTCTTTAGTATTATTGTGTGGATGATCTTTTCTTATTTATGAAAGATGTTATAAATAATATCTTAATAATGATTTTTGGGATTTTAATCAAAACTACTGGAATTGAATAGATCAAGGACTTTTGCCTTTTCTTCAAATGTAAGTAATTATTAGTTTCTGGAAAAATGTGTCAAGAAAATAGGACTTTTTTGTGACAAAAAACTATTCTTGCTTTTTTACTAATGATCCAATTTGCTGGTATTCTTGTGTTCTATTGACTACATGCTGAACCAAAAGAAAAGTGATTTTGTGAAGAAAAACCAAAAAGTATACCACAAGGCACCATGAAAAAAACATCCAAACTACTAACCTAAAGCATGGACTGTCAAATAACATGAGAAGGTTCCCAAGCTAATTAGGACTTCACTGGCAGAAGAAACCTGTGAAGTAGTGCTCACATCATCTTCTTATGCTTATACACTGGAAGGCAAAAAATTCACCTTTAAAAGACCTTTCATAAGTTAGCAAGATACAGTATAAATTGTAATCAGGGATCTTGTCAATCAGGAAATAATTATGGTGAATTGGCTTGATTGAAAGCAGCATTTTTCTGCCCTACTATTTGGTGATGAATATGAACAAAATGCCAATAATTCTAAAATATATAGGCCACAATTTAACTTTCTAGTGCAGGTTATTATGTATAAAACTAATTAGCTTGCTTCAAAGCATAGTAAAAGTTGTAGATCAGTAATTATTTAATTCCTAATGTAACACATACATGGATATTTTTGTTAGAGAGATAAGAACCAATAGGGTCAGAAGACACTACTATCAATTTGTATTATTTTCTTTATATTGCAGCTGTGAATCCAGGTGTACTGCCACATTATCATCCTTAACAAAAGGTCAGGTTCTGGACTATCAAAGGCAGTTGAAGAAACTTCCACATACTCTATAAAGGCCAAGATTTCCCTCAGTATGTTAAATTTAATCATGGCTATATGTATATATAAATAATTTAAGTAATTATCCCTAAGCAGAATGGTTTCTTGCTTGTTCAAGTTCCTCTAACACAGAGTTACTCTGAATGCTGCATAGACATGGTCTTAAGAAGCTTTAACCACTATACATGGAGTACTTAATCCCTTTAAATAAAAGCACTGTGTATTATGAACAAATTCACATATTAGAAATTACCTTAATGCACATTAGGTGATTTAGATACAGAAGCGTATCTGTTTATGTTGACATAAACTGAGGATGTCAGACTAAGTTAATTTTTCCTCTCCCTATATCCACACAATTTTAATGTAAAAATAAAAGCTATGAGTGTTCTTTACACTGCATAAATAACGTGGTAAAAAAATGTGTGATCTCTGTAACAAGTAAATAGAAAATGCAAACCCGTCTGTCCATGTGTGATTTATCTATTAAAAGAGAAACAAACACTTGGTGTACAAAAAATCCTAGGTATTGCTGTGATCTGTGACTTCCAATACAATCTACAGTGTGTGGTTGTGCTCTTTTTATTCCCTTTTTATAGACTGCAGTTCAGTAAATAAATTTTGAAAAACTTCAATTAGAAAAACTTGCAAAATAATTACATAGCTACAGTGTTTAGTTTCATTGTGATCTTTTTGTGTTTTGGCTTTTACTTAAGGAATGAAAGGGAAAAAAATTATCAGGATATGACTGTTACTGATACCCTTTCTCTTGGGGGTTCTGGTGACTTAGAGTTATCAAAACTACTTATTGATAAGGTGCAGGCACCGTATCAGCTACTAAGCTTATCAGACTTCAGCTGACTCCACTGCATTAGCAGTTGCTGTGCGCAGCCAGGGGGGGATTAAAGCAGCCTCCTGCTCCATGTGCACCTCTGGGCTGGCTCTGGGGATCTGAGCAGTGTTCTCACCCCAATGTCCAGTGTAACAACTTTGTGAAAGGTGCACCTGAGTATCTTCCAAGGGCAGGTGGGTTGATATTGAAACTTTATAGTTTTTCTCTCATCTCAGTGAGGGAAATGGCAACCTCTCTAGGGCAGGAAAAATACTTTTTGGTATGTTTGTATAGCCCTTAGCACACAGAGTACCTACACTCCAGGGATAGTTAAAGATATTCATACTTGCTGTTATAACAAATAAAAGAAGTAGTTTTAGCCCCAAAGCAAGTGAAGGCTGGTTGCTGCTTATCTCTCAGCCTCATATGGCAGGGTTTTCTGATACCCCATACAGGGAGAGCACTGGCAGAGAGGTTACTGCTCTTGAGACATTCTTGTAATGTTTTTCCATAGTGCCTCAGAAGGATGGCCTTCAGCTTCTCCTGCAGTTAGGGGTTTTCTTGAATTCTTTTGCTAGACTTGAGGGAACCTCATATCTTTGGAACCTCATGTGCTTATCTGTTTTGACTGAAATTTTCTATGAGGCTTCGGAGTGGTGAGAGCCAGCGAAATGCAAGTGCCTGCACTCACACATGTGCCAAGAGAGTCGGAGTTCACTGTCTCCAGAGCTTATGTAGCAAACCAGGTTTATAAGTGAGCTAACATCACTGCATACCTTGTATTAAAGCCAGAATATTTTCTTTTTTATTTCTTTGGTCTCAGACATTGATTTCACACTCACAGGCACACTTGTAAATGACTGCCAGGGAACTTCTGGCTAAAATATCTGTAGTAGTTCAGAATTACTGGGTTTCATGTTTTCCATGTACTTAAACTCTATTATCTCCTACCATTTCTGCAATGGGTTTTTAGGTTAGAATCTCTGCAGTTATTTCAAATTTTAGGATATCAACCCAGTTGTTGCTCATTTTCTTTTAAGAGAGAAACTGTCACTTTGATGTGTTATGAGTTTTCCACATTGAAAAAAGGCTTCAAAGCAAAATGTTTAGACTAGCTCATGATTCCTGTCTTACAGCCTTTGTTCAATGTAAAAGCAAACCACAGTCTTCACTTTAACTTTGCCTCATGAGAAAATTGCTGTTCATCTGACCAGTTTGATGCTATATATAAAATACCAGTTCTTATCTTCTAACAAAGACTCTTCATTATTGGTATCTTCACAGGGTCAGACTGTGATGGAAGACACAAGGCATAAAGAAAGGAGGGATGGACAAACAGATAAAAGAGGTAGAAAAGAAAAGTTAAAAAGCAATCCTTCCTTGCTATCTTTTCTCCAGTCTCCCTTCATCTGAAGACCAGGAGAAAAATAGTAGACAGATATAGCTCCTAAGGGCAAAACCAGTACATATTTTTGGTCTGTGATATTTAGGTAAAAAGGTGAGAGATTTTAGAAAACTTTTCAGAGAAATGGCCACATAAGGTTCTGAGGAAATGGATGGAATGGTTTAAAAGGTAGAGTTCACAGTGAATTTTAACTTCAGCAATTTAAAAATCCCTTGTAGGATGCTGTTGCCTTCATATTAGGCATGAGGAAAGAAGGAGGGTGGATGGGCATGTGAAAGAAAACTGCGGCAAGAACCCTGTTGGAGGAATCCAGGCAGTTAAAGAACTGGAGACCACATTTAGTAGCCATAACATTATGTTTTCAGTAAAGATGCCACTGTATTAGCGGGACCTTGTTCTGGCTCAAAGCTCCCAGAAATATAGCTGTTACCATCAAAAGCTCTGCAAGTAACAACAACAGCAGCAGCAACAACAACAACGCTATAGTAATAATAATATTATTATTAATAATAATAGTAGTAATACTAAAAGTCCAGAAGTCAGATTCTGGTACCACCATCCCAAGAAGCTCAAACAGACGGGGGAGGAGAGAAAAATTAACCCCAAACCCCAACATGATTACAAGAGCTATTTTTTTTCCTTCAGGAGCAACAAGTAAGGCTGAGATAAGTGTGCCAGGTCAAGATTCACTGGGTTTTATTGAATTGCATTGTGTTCTGTAATGTGTTGAAAGAATGACAACCTGCTGAAATTTGAAAGGCATATACTCTCCTTTTGACTGAAAATTGCTCATGTTCACACATGAATGCACATTGAAGGAGAAGATGGAAAGATGACCTATGGAATGGGCAGAAAAAAAAAACAACAGAAAAATATCCATTCACTTTTTACTCTACATGTTATTTACCACAAAAAAATTCTGCTTTTTTACTACATAGAAGTCTTTCATCAAGTATCACTTAGGAAAGCTTGTCTATATATACTTTTATCAAGAAAAAAAAATCCATTGTAGCAGTCACAAATATTATTTTTCCCACTTCATTTTGCAGTAATAATATTAGTAATTTTGACTGATCTTGTCTGTTTTAAGGGAAAAAAACTCCACAGGATATGAGGTTAGATTAGGGAAGATGGTACAAAAGGTAGCCTGAAGTTTAGTGATGACTTACCTGGTTTGCAAAACTGGCTTGGAGCTCACATAAAAGTCAACATGTACATTTAAAACAGGAAGAGGATTTTACATCAAATTCATAAAAATTAATCGTGTCCCATATATACAGGTCATACAGTGTATAAACTTGCAGCCATGTCTCTTTGTATAATATGTGAAATGGTGAGGAAATTTGGATATGCTTTTCTGTTTATCCAAGTCTGAAATAAATTGGGCTGAGAATGACTAGAGTAGCTCATTTTAGGGAGAGTGTTTTAATGGAATTATAGGAATTAATTATGAATTACTGTTTTTCATTGGCAGCACAATAACATCAAAGGTCAAATTACTTCAGATGAACAGACACATTATTTTATATCATCCAAAAATACTTTTTGACATTTTGCATGCTTAAGGATAAATAGCTGCAAATTTAGTTTTAAAGCATTCTGAAAAAACTTTATTAAATGTTCATGTTAAGAAATGTTAAAATGAAGCTTCTCTCCTTGACAAGTCTACACCCCCTCCCAAGAACTCCCAACACACAAACAACAACAAAAACAAAAAAGAAAACTAAATCAAAAAAACCATGGAAAATTAGAAGGCTGGGACATCAAGAATGAGCTTTTCATCAGACTGAACCAGAATAATTTCTATCAAACTGCATTTAACTTTAGTATAAAAGTAAAGAGGTTGTAAGGACTATAGCATGAATATAAAGGAATATAAAGGAATATTTGAGCTTCGTTGTGCTGCTGTATGTACATGTGTCTTAGACCGGGAAGCACAAATGAGGCAAATTTGTTGCCACTGATCTCCTCTGTACTTTAAAGGAGAAATTAAAAAGAGATCAGAGAATCGTGACTGGTGTACTGGGAAGAACCACCCCTTGGAGACACTTCTTTCACTAACCAAGAAATATCAAGTACCTAATCTGTGGTATGTAAGCAAGACTTGAAATCAAAATGCATGGGAAAAACTCTAAGTCTGAACACAGCATGATGAAGCACAGGTCTTCATCTACCCTTCTGTGTGCTGAAATTGCTCCTACATGGGAGGATAACAATGCCAGACAGTAACTGGTGTTGGGAAATTTCTGGCTGAAGGAGAAGTGGCCACTGTGGTCAGTTTGCCAAGGAGTGTTTGGTGAAGGGAAGATAATATGCAGAACACAACCAGGCTTGATTACAGTGCAACAGTTCTAGTGCCCCATTGCCTACTAAACCAGAAGCAAAGCACTGGCTGTTACTGGTATCAGGGTCACAGATATGACACTGACACATTTTTCACTGGAGACTGTGTGAAATTTAAAGGAAAATATTGTCTGGTAGTTGGCAATAATTAACCCTCAAAACTGTCTTTAATGTAATTAATGTGTTGACAATCAAAATATTTGTTTGGATAAATGAACCAGCTAAACACTAATTCATCTCGATGTGATAGTGTGCTTCAGGCAGTGAAAGAATGGTGCCTACTGCAATGCTAACTGAGTGGAACAAATTCTTGGACTTGGGTCTTCTACAATTAAAGCATCAAGGGAATTTAAGGCACTAGCAATAGGCTCTGGTTTTGGCACAGTATGTCATGTTAATAAGGTCATGGTGTACATTAGGGGGCCTTATCCCAGTGATGCTCTTGACAGTCTGGCATATCAGAGCACCACCAATAAAATAATTTCATTAAATAGCTCAGGTGAAAATGACCTACTGATAAAGGTGAAGTGTGAGCAGAGACTGCAATGGAGTTGCATAGTGAGAAGGAACAAGGCAGCCGTCTTATTGAACCACAAGTCAGATGGTGCATCAAGAATATTGCTCTTGGTACCTGATGATACTGATAGCATAAACTTTACAATCTTGTGTTTACATGAAGCCGCTGTGGTATTATCTGGAGATATGTTGGGCTTTGAACTGGTTTTCTGCGGTTTATTTCATTTTTCAGTCTTACAGTTCTGCTCCTAACTGACAGAAACAGGATAGTTTGAGTATTTGCCCCATTTGTTAGCGTAGAAGATTAAAATGAAAAAAGGCATGTTCAGTGGGGTGAAAAGAGTTGGACTTCACTTCAAGATGATGTGTCAGTGCTTTCATGCTAATCTAGGATTTGCAAGACTTGGTTTATTCCCCTGACTGGTCACATGATTCCCATATAAATGCTAGGCCTGATGTTCCATACAGAAATAAATAGGGGAGTTGGGATGCTTACAACATCTAATTAACTCCGTCTGAATGCAGGACTAATGAAGCTTTTCTGACTTGTAGTAATAAAGTTAGCTGCCATGTCTTATCTCTAATTACCCTTCTTCTCCTGTGCACCCCTTCTGACCAGCAAGTGTATGGAGAGCAGAGCGCCAAGAGTGCTTTCTTCTTCTATCTGTTCTCAGATTCTGGCTTTCCCTTTTGCACACTCCTCACAACCTTTTTCACGCAGGCCTCTGCATGTATCATTAATCCTTTGCTTTGCAAACCAGCTCTTTACTCTTCTTCAGATAATCTATCTTATCAGCTAAGCAGGCAGTCATGTTGGGGTTAAAAAAAAAAACCAAACAGATTTTGTATCATATATCGTGCATGGTCCAGAACTGTCTGCTGAAGAGACTGCTTACTCTAGCGAAGGTACTTCATCCAGTTTCTTTGCTATAGAGTTTAGGGAGGGAGGCAACAAAGTAGGAGTACTATAGAGCTGAGCCCTTCAGATGTGTCCAAATAGATCTCAATGCAGCTTGTAAGTGATAGCTTCAGAAAGAAGCACTAACTCAGACAAAACGTGCCATGGGACTTCACATACTTGTAGAAGGCTTTTCACAGTTTCACTATTAGATACTCTGCTGAAATTCCTCCAAAGTCCTGTTTTGAAGTTGGCCAGCTTTATTCTTCCCTTGTCTGTCTGTGAAATAAAGAGTTGTCTGTTCTATTCCCTTACCATGAGGGAGTTACAAAGCTAAGATAAAAAATTGGTTTTGTTGTGATTCACAGTTAGTCCTTTGCTTGATCTTGGGAAGGTACAGGTTTTTTGAAATGCGTGGTTTGTTTGTTATGAAATTGGAACTGTTCATTGCTTAAAGCTAGCCTATTTTGTGACATGAAGCCTCTGCTCCACGTGTCAAAAAAAACCACCCAGTGTACTATTGTTTACTGGTTGGTGCCAACTGTAATTATATGCTTGTCTACATGGGGAAGTTGGCCTCTTTGAAATGCTAGAGAAATACTATTTGACCTCAAAATGTTCTTGATTTTTTCTTCAAAGATGTCTCCTCATGAGACCTTATTTCTAGTATATTTTCATTGTTTGCCATACAAAAAAAAAAATGGTCTTCCTGTTATGTTTCCCACCCTATACTGGAAAAAATTAAAGATAAGCTATGTATTTTTCCAGCGAGATATCTTTTCTGCTTTATCTTTGAGCATCCTTTCTTCTTCCCTTTCTTCCACAGATCTCGCCTTCAACTCTTTTCTCATTTACACAGATACTGTAGTCTTCTTTTGATAAATATCCCAAAATGACATTCTTATTCTCCCTTGTCATTTTTATTTTTATGTGTATTTCCCTTAGAAAAATATAATTATGAAGGATATTAGGTAGAAATAGAATCTAGCCAATATTCGAAAGGTCCAGAGAGGTTGCTGGGAGGTAATTATAGAATAAAACTCTCCAAATTTCAGCATTAATCAGCTATGAAAATCTTGTTCAGGACCATCTATCTGCTGAAAAGCTTGGTTATTCCTTTATAGAGTGGTAAAATCAATAGAATTGCACTGTTGTGAAACCACCTAAAATGAAAACAAAGCCTAGAAAAAGTAACCTGTTTTCCACTTACACTGTATACTTAATTTTATCTTGAAGGCTTTTGTTACTGTTGGTGCCCTTTCTTTAGACAAATGGAACTATTAATTTTCATTTTTACTTCTGGAAATGTTTCTTTCTTCTATGAAAATTATTCTAGCATATCTACACATCACAGTCATCTCATGCTATGTTTTAAGACCTTCAGCTGACACTGAGCCATCAAGTGAATCTCTGTAGAACATCACCACGCTGGGAAGAGAAGATAGCTTAATCAGATTTCTGTACAGTCTGTGCAGTCACATTCGAGGGCCACTCTTACGAGTTGCAGAACTAATTGCATCAGGTGTAGACTTGCCGTGATTCAGGCAGGCAATTCTTCACACTTACCTCCATGAGGGACTAGCTGCAAGTTCTTCACTTAGCACTCCATTTAGTACTACATAGCAACTGAGCCAGGTAGGTTCTTGTATTTAGAAATCTAATAAATGTAGTCTATGTTGATTTAGTTTTGCAGCTACGTTGCACCAAAAACCTGCTTAATTTATTCCCCACTTTCAATCCTGGATCTCTTTCATTCAGAATTTCATTACAGAATGGACACAGTAGAACTGAGAGCCTCTGAGATTTGGCATAAGATAGGTGATTCCTGCTGTGACTATCAAGTTGGATAATTCTTGTGAAAGATACCAGTCTTGGGGTTGCAATTTTTGTTGTATTCTTTCAGGAAATTTATTCCCGTTAGTTTATTAGTGATAGAAAATACTAATAAAGGCTTTGGAAGCTGTTATTTGACCTCAAAGCTGAAATTAGTTCTCATTTCACTGTATTAAAAATTGAGTCATACAACTTTGCTATTTTGTGTGGCTCTTTACATGCGTTTTATTTCAACTGAAAGAGTTAATAACCAGCATATGCCACAAGCTGCAGGCACTATGTAACACTACTGAAGTTTTCCAAAGCCATTGTCTGATTTCATATTTCCTTTCTGGAATATTTTAAAACATATTTACACTGATATGCAGGCACCAGCTAAAGTCTTAGCTTAGGGATCTTTCTCTGGATCTTATTTTAGAGCCAGAAACTGACTGTGTTTGTCAAGGCCAAAGAGTCTTCAAGTAGCACAAGTGGTAGTGTTGTAGCAGGGGTGGTATGATGGTATATTGTGGAATATAGAAGCCTGCTGAAGTTACAAAAGATCTGAATTATTTTTCCTTACCTAATTAACAGTGACCACCTATCCTGTACTTATAAGCACTTTTAAACTCTTTTACTGTGAACTCTATGAGATTAATCTTAATCATGAGCTTTGAACTGCTTCCAGCAATGATTTTAGGAACTCTTTTTAATCTAACTTGGATGTAAATGACAGGGAGTGTTCATTCAGACAGTTGTGACATCTCAGCTGGGTGGTGTTAATTAACAACCGAGACAAAAATAGCTTCTTAAATAATTGCTTAGGCATAATTGACCTGCGAACCAAGTCTATTTTGGTGCAGCTGACAGAATGCTTAGGTTCTTGTTTGACACATAATATATTTTTTTCACAGTAATAAACCAGTATTTGTGTCTCATTACTGTAACTTTTTTTATGTATGACATGCTACATATATAAGACTAAAATATATCTAAAGAAAAATACCAATATTTGTAGCAATTATTTGAGGTACACCATTTTACTAGTGCAAGGATAGTACTTATAAAGCTTTCCTTAAGTTGTCATCCAAATTCTGATTTCGTATTTTTCATGGACTGAAATCAGTAAAAATAAAGACTGAAGACAGTAGTCATGTAACAGTTTCTCAGAGAGTGACAATCAGAAAAAATGGTATCATATGTAGTACACAGGTTTGTAGTCCATGTTAGAAGGTTCAGGAGAAGGTGGGGAGGGAGAGGATAGCCTCTGAGTGGAAACTGTAGGGAAGGTTTACTGTATTAACATCACGTTTAAATGTTTCTTCAAAGTAGACAAGTTCTTGATTTTTAGGATTTTGCCTATTAAATGTATTGTTACTTATTTTACTGATATTCTGATTAGTCTCACTTCAATGTCAAGTATGAACTTTTACTTCTTGGAAGAAAAGTAATTTAGCTAGGTTTAAGCTTTTCAGAAGATGATGAGTTGGAGAGAAATTCCTCAGAGCCCATAGCAACACCATGAAATTACATTAGTTAAAGTAAATTATACAAGCATAAGCAGATTTTCTTGTATTGCTGAATTATTAGTTTTAAATTTGTTATTTCTCTCCTTTTTTTCTCACACTTTGAGAGAATTGGGAGGTGGAGTGCTCAAACATTAAGAATTGTCTAAGAGAGAAAAATATAAGCTTTGCTTGTGTGCTGATACCTTGATAGGATAGCATACCCATGAAAATTACTGAAAGAGACTGATGGGACTTTAACTCTCATGTTCCAGGGCCTGAGAGAGGTTGTTTTGCTGAATAAGGTAACTTAGGGAAGAAAGGCTAAAAATTTACTTGGAAGTTATAAATTGGCTTACATACAGCTGTCAGCTGCTCTTCCACCATACAGACACTAAGCAAAGGGTAAGGAAATCTCTTTATATATATTTTGGCGTTGTCAGTATTGGAAACGATTGCTGAACCTGTTAATGCCAGGTTATTACAGTGCAGAAAAACAGTAATTTAAAATAATTGGCATTTTGTAAGACAGATTGAGTTTCTGCTATTTTTCTCATTGCTTACCTGCTGTGAGCATAAGACTGTTGGGGTTTTTTAAATCAAGAAGCTCCCGGTCACTATCCATGTCTGTCTGTCCCTCTCTGTCTCACACATACACACACAGAGAATATTTGAAAATTACTAGTGCAGCCATCAAGCCAAAGAGGCTGGAGCACTTTAATTTGTAGCCTGCTCTCCTTTTCATACCAAAGATAGCATTTAAGGTAGAAGAGCTGTCTATCAATTTTGCTGTTTCAGCTTACTTCTGAAATGAACTTCCAGTCTCTGGGGCAGCTGCTTACTGCAGGGATTTCTTGTGAAGGAACAGAAATGTGCCAAAACTCAATAAACAACATAATGTTCTTTCAGTAATGGTAGAATCTTCTCTGACACAGAGGGTTTGAGACTTAACTTGAGAAAATTTAGATTAAATTACATCTGTATTCAGCAGGTTGTCCATGTAACCTCCCTCCCAAATAAAAAAGAAAAAAAAAAAAAAAAAAAGGAAACAGAACCACATAACCTCTTTCCCTCTTTCCACTTTCTAAACCCTCCAAGAAAAGCACAATCCTGAGAAGATTTAGTTATTTAATAGAATCCAGTGAAATCAGTTTCCTCCTGCTCAGTGTTTTTCAGGAAATTTATCTTTTCTGGCGTTTGCTGAAATATAAGAACATGAATGTGTTGTTTGTTTTTTTTTTAATTTATAAACAAAAAACCTCACAAAAAACACTTTTAATCTTAAATTTAAGGAAATAATAACATTTAGAGGTGGGGTGAAATAAGATGAAATCAGAGACTGTCTGAGGTTTAGTCTGTTATGAAGGAAGCAGCTGAAATTCTGCAATTATACTGCTAACAGAATTAAAGTAAGTAATGGAATTACTCCAGATTTCTGAATGTAGCTAAATGTTAACTTTAGATGTAATAGAAATAGCATTATTGTGAGATTACACAGACCAAAGGAAGTTTGGAGACAGTCTCTAGTTGGTGAAACCACTTTATTTTATGTAAGTGAAATGCAGCACAATTTTGGTAGAGTCACACTATTCCCACTCTCCTCTTTAGAACTGCAAAACCTAAATGAAATGCCCTGGTCACAAATAAAAATACATCTACTTGAGCTGCAGTCACCAAATAAAGTGAAGTTTTAGAGTTCTGTCTGCTCTCTAATCATACAAAAAGTCAGCAAATATTAAGTTTGATAATTTCTTGTATGGACTGTATATCATTCTAATGGGAATTGTTCTATGTACTCACTATTGCAATGTATGTAGATTATTTAGAAAAACTGAGCTCTAGATAGTCTAGTTAAAGTATAAAGAATCTGGTGTTATTAGCTTCATATTAAACTTACTTAACCTTGGCAATAAGAGTGTCAGCTTTCTGAGAATCAGATGTCGTCTACCAACTGGACTACACGTTCCCTTCCTCGGAGTGAACAGACTCACCATGTACTGTTAACTCAGTCCACTTCTACCTACTGTAATTGACTGAATTTCTGTCCATCTCCCTGCCCCAACCTTTCCCTAGACTGAGTACACACAACTTTTGAGAAGATTTACAAGAAGAGCTTGAGTCAGTGAAAGAGATCTCTTGGAATCAGGCTTTGGGAATTGACACAACTTATTTCTGTAGGCCAAAACTTTAATCTTTGCAACATTTTAAGTAAGATGTCTGAGAATGTAAAATTTAGCTAAATACCAATATACAACCATTTTATTTGGACTTGAGCAATGCTATTCTAATGTGAAATACAGTACACATTAGTAAAACACCAAGGGAAGAATAAGGAATTATGCAGAGTGGGAGGATATGAACTAAATAATGTATTAGAAGAAGCTGAGAGCTATCTGAGGGGCATGGAAATTAAAAGGTATGATTTTAAGAGAATGTTTGAATAAGTGATGGAATAGATGGTTACTGTTTGTTAGGATGAGTTAGCAGAAACAGGAGGGAGAGGATTACATTGCCCTGATGTTTTCAGGACATGTATGTAGATGTTTTAGGGACACCTTGAGATAGCTGGGGAGATCCAGTCATAAGCATTTGAGGGTGACAGTTTTGTCCTAGATGAGTAATATGTAGTGCAATGAATGGGAATTGTAGGGGGAAATGCCTTAGTGTCAGTAAAAGAAAATAAAATGTCCTTGGCAGGCTCCAGCAGAAAAATACCTGTAGCTGGGCAAAAGTCAGAACTGGGTGGAGAACTGGGGCAAATGGACCCTGTGGTCAGTAGAGGACACACACAGGTAAGAGTGGCCAGTGGAAGATGACCAGGTTACTGTGCAGATATTAAGCATACTGGGCTGATATTAAACATTTCTCAACTTCTGTCCCCTTTATGTCTGCATACATATCCTCTTTCCAGATGATTTTTCTCTGTCACAATCAAAAGGGAAATAGCAAGGTCTGAGCTCTCTGGCATTTTGGGGATGTCAGGGGTAAAAATGCAGGTCAGCAGCATGCCTGTCATTCCATGCTAAAAGTCATAAAGGCAGATCAGCCTGCATGTGTGAATATCTCATGATGTGTCTGTGATTTGGAAACTTAGTTGTTTTCTCACTTCATAGCTTTGTGACTGCTACACTGTCAGTCTGAAGTGATTTTGAAAATGTCACTACTGTTAGGAAGTAAAATGGGAATTATTTAGCTTTGGTATTCTGTCATTGTTTATGAAAACATATAACAAACATCTTTAACTTGTTAATTTCAGAAATTTGTGATCTTGTGCATGCACATGCATGCAAGAAAATGGTGGGGACACAAATTTTGCCTTTTTTCATTTTTGTGATTAAGGGAAAAAAATCTATTTCAGTATTAAATACCAGAATAATAGCACCATTTTGGGACTGAATCAGCTGTATTATCAAACAATAGAAACTTGTAAAAAATGGAAACTATGGTAACTTTTTAAAAAAGTAGAAAGGCTCCATGAAAAACTTGGTATTATACTATTCGTAACCATAAAACTGAAAATGTAAAAAAAAAATCTTTGGAGACCAAATAAAACCTCTCAAAACAAAGCCCAATGTTTAGTAAAGTATAATGCCTGTGCTTTCAAAGAGAGCCCATAGATATGTAGCCAAGGTTAAAATGCTGGTCTTTCATTCCTTAAGGGGTTGAAGAAATACTAAGCTCACAAGTCACCAGGGCCAACTACAGCTAGTGAGTCTGATCATGCACTGGAGTTGTCCACTGCTGTTACAAACTGGTGATTTGTTTCTCCTTAGCTTTATCAAATGATTACTAAACAATGCTGATCAAGAGGCATTATAGAAGCTGAGAAGTGTACGATATCCAAGCCTTTATATGGGCTTCCAGGCAGATTGGAAGCCCATATATTTCCTCATGCATTGCCTAGGTCTTGAAAGCACTAAGTTGTCAGGCCCAAATGATGAAATGTTTTCACCCAGATGCACTGTCCTTCTCTGCTGTTAAATTGTTAATTAACAACTTAGGAGCATGTAGTTTTGAAGTTGATATAAGGCAATATTTTTTAAAATCTTGATTTACCATCATGTCTGAACATGATAAACCATTGATTTTTATAACAGGGCAAGGATGTATCATCAGAAATCTCTATATTTTTGCTCTGAAAATATAATTTGTCATATTTTTCAACAGGTATAAATCAGTAAAGCTTTAAACCATTTTTTTGCAGTCTGCTAGTGAAGAGTAGCTGAAAATCTAGCCCACTTTTAACTGGATTAAAGTAAAATCTACGGAAAAGATTGAGTTCTATAGCTATATTTGCTGTTTTAAATGTCTGAGAAATTAAAATAATGAAACATAAATTTCTGGACATTGAGAAGCCACAGCTACTATGTACAGGGTAGTATACCTTCCTTTTTTATAACACTGGGTTGAATTTTTCAGCAGATATATACTGATGTTATTAACCTGAAATGAAATTGTGTTTTATTTCTTGAGCTTTTCAGTTTCTGTAACTTTTTATGCCTAAATCAAATAGGTACTTTCTTGTCTTTATTCTGTTTCTCTTTTTCTTCTATAACTCTTAATCACCCTAGCTTTACATTATTTGGTTGTAGAATCATTGGTAGAATTTAGGCCTTGAGTAATCCTGAATAAATTAGTAAAAGTCTGTGAAAAGGTCAGATAATAGATTGAGTTTCTCGTCTTTTGCACATAGAGTTGAATATGTATTGAAGTCTTTACTGTCATTGCTCATTTTTAACATGACATCAACAGAACTACTAGATGGAAAAAAAATACAACTGACTCACCCAGCAGCATATAATAAGCATTTTGATTTTCAAGGTGTAGTGGTTTTAATTCGCCTATTTGAGTTTTTTTGGCTAAACGCCAGGACACTTACCAAAATCACTTGATTTTTGTTGTGAGATAAGGACTAATAGTAGGCAAAGCAGGTTTATACTTTAAGGAATATAAAAAAGAATTCATTAACAGACTTAAAACAGGAATAATAATAATCAGGAATCAGAACAAAACATTTAGAACACCTTTCCCCTCCCACCTCTTCATTTCTTTCCACTGACCATACAAAACGCAACACTTCGACTTGTAGTTAAATACCACCTCTGGATACAGTTCTTTTCTTAATTCATGTAGGGAGAGAAGTTTTGTCTTGCTCTATTATGTTGATTTGCCATAGGAAATACAGTTCCTATGGTTATCAGCCTCCCAGTAAGCAAACCACCGAAGGAAAAGGTTTGCTTTTCTGGAACCCTTCACACTTCAATAGCTTTCCCAGGGCTACTACAAGTGGACATACGATGGTCATTGAGGTACTTTTTGAGGATGAACATTTCTATCACAGTGGCAACGAAATCCCCTTTCTCCATTATTGGCAACACAAGTGTTCTATTATTCCCGGGGCAAGGAATCCTAATACAAGAGTCTTAGTCCACTGCTTATACCTAGAACATTACATCCCCCTTTTTTCACCCCTTTTAGACCATTGTTCATATATTACAGGGTATATTATAGCCGAGTTTATCAACAGGTTTTTACAAGAGAATTTTCAGCCTCAAAGCACTCCTCATCTCTTCTTTTTCTAAATATAAGCTTTGCTACATTCATTAACTTGGAGTCTTTATGTTGTACCTGTTGTAAGGGTCTTCATTCCTTTTCTTTCTGTGTGGGAGGGAAAAGTGGATGCTCTAAAGTCCCATCCTGATATTGAAAGAAAACAGTTAATTTGTCTTTCAGGTGGGCGATGGTCACACGACCTCCGCCCGCGTTGTTCAAGTGCAGTATGCTCAGCGTTCGAGCTGAGGGGGAGGAGTTTGTCTGCGTTGTTCTCCATCCAAGCCGCATCTCAGCTGCAGGGGCTGGCATGGCCGTGTCTGAATTGTAGGGGGGCACCCGAGCTCTCTCTCGCGCCGAGCCACCCCGCGGAGCCATCCGGCAGGGGCACGTCTGAGCTGTAGGAGCCCAGCCTGAGCTCCCTCTCTCTCTCTCTGTCCCACGCCGGGCTGCAGGCGGGTCGGCGGGCTGCGTCTGGGCTGCAGCGGGTGGGGGGGTGGAGGCCACCTGTGCCGTTCTCTATCAGGGAACCCGGCCTGAGCCTCTCTGTCCCGTGCCGAGCCGTGCCGCGGAGCCGGCCCAGGCCAACTCAGCGGGGCTGGAGAAGCTGAGTCACCTCGGCCTGGGGCAACAGGGCCTGGTGCTGCCTACCATAGTTGGCATGTCGGCTTGGCTGAACTGTTTCTGCCGAGTCCGGGCCGGGTCTACCATTCCCCCTCCCCCCGCGCCATCTCGGTCGACAGCCATGCTGTGAGGCTTAGCTGGACCTCACCAGATGGCACGGGGGAAAGAAAGCAACATCCTCTCTTGGTCTGCTGGATGTCTAAAGGAGAACTTCTCCAGGTTCTCTCCTGGTTTTATGAGTTCTGGAGGTGGAAACTTTAATATCTTCTTTTGGATACCTCATTTTGGGCTCCACCTCCTTTCTTTTGTGCCAGGAGTTTTTGACTAAGGTTGTCCCACGACACAAGGTTACATGTTTTAAACAATCTAAGACTATGGTGGTTACTATAGTTGAGCTGATTTATAAACATGAATCAATTAGAAAAAGCCAGATCTTTCCTACATTGAGGTATTTAAGTGAGGGGCAGGATTCCTACTGCTGATGTTTGTGTCTCTATTGCGCCTATTCACCCCGCATCCTTTCCATAGTAAATGACCACTGATCTAGCCAACAAAATACAAGCTGAGTTGCCTTACCCCAATGCAGACTTCTGAAACAGACCCAGTGAGCCATTTGTTAAACAAGGCTGTTTCTCTTGTGTGTCTTTAAGGAAAACACATCTTGAATAAATTAGTTGTAAACATTTACCTAAAGTGTTTGAATTAATCTTAGGTGTGTAGTATACAGTTCTGTCAATGGGGTGACAAATGTCATTGTGTAGATACATATTTCTTCTCTCCCTAAACTGAGGCACTTTTGAGAATCAGATTTGTAAACCAGGCTAGGTACTGAAATTCTGCATGACTGAAGCTATACAGATCCTTCTTCCATGCACTCACTTTCTGTAAAAAAACTCACTATATGAAAAATGCAATCTCTTTGTACCAAGGTGAATTTCATGCCATTGTAACAGAGTTTTTTTTGCCCGGAGTTCATGAAAAGTATAACCATAGAGCTATTTTTATGTCATTTAGGTAATCATGAGACCACAGTAAGTGAAAGAACATCTTGAAAATATGTTTTTAGATCTCTCTTATTCCTTTTTTTATTTCATGTTTTACTAATACCAGTTGCTGTAAGGAAAAAATTGTGAGGTTGCAGTTGAAGTAGATAGGATGATTCCCTTTGATTTCAATGAGCTTTGGGTCAGATAAAGTTCTCACTTGTATGAAAATAAATGAAAATTTATAGATATTGCTTACATATATCTTAAAGAGGGAGTTCCAACATCACTTCAGAGGTATTAAAATTAAATTTTACTTTTATTGAAGGTCCTTGAATGTAGCTGCTGTGGATGTGTCCTTGGAGACCCCAGGGGGAGAAGACTTAGAAAAGGAGAAAGATCATTGGTGGAGAAAGTCCAAAGGGGCTAGGAACCCCCTGGAAAGTGGAGTGACCATGGTTTAACCCAGGAAAAACCAGAGTAGCCACTGCTGGTGTCCATCATCTCCTCCCTCCCCCCAAGAGCCTTTGTACTACTCCGTGTTATCTCCTGGTCCCCTTTCCTTCCCCATCCCATAAGACCAAGTAACCCTGGACCTTCCCTATCCTCCCCCAGACCCCCTGGTGATTGGTTGTATGAGATAACTCTTAAGGCTGTGTCTGAGGGCCCCTCGCCCTCTTGGATTCCTGCCTCTCCACTGTGTGAAGATCCTGCAATAAAGCCACTCAGAATTAAAGGCACTCCAAGGGCCCTCTCGTTATTGATCTTCAGCTGATAGCTAAACCGAGCTCAGTCCCTGCACCACCAACGCAGGCTGCAGTTTCTCTGGCTAAGTGTCTAGAAGACATTGCCAGAGTGCCCTGGGGACAGGGGCACTCCTGGAAATAGAGCCAGCTGGAATCTGTCGTACTTCGCCGGGCCGGACAGAGGAACCAGCGAGCTATACTTGAAGGGATCTTGATTACACGTCACTTAGCCTATACAAATCAAAAAAGCTCATTGAATGTCCATCTGAAAAGTCACAGTCTTCTGTAGAATTATCATCTAAGTGAATTTCTTGTAAACACGATTAACTCGTATTGTGTTTTAGAATAGAAATTCAGAAATATTAACACAGTGGCACACTTTAGGTTCTGACTTCATTGACATTGTAAATCTCGAGTGACAGTATAGCTGTCAGCAGAGACCTTCTTTAGAGTAAGAGGGATTTGGGTTACTCTGTAAAAATAACACTGCATGGAAATTGCTTGTTAGGCTTAATTCGAATATTAGCTGTCAAGTCTGCATTTCTCAGACTGCAGAATTTGGTTAAAGTCTTCAGGACAATCTTGTCAGAAAGCTCACTGAGAAAACCATGTTTCTGGCCAAAGCACATGGAATAGATCAACCAGAAAAAGGAGTGGTTAAAGGGCTGAATTTCTGAAGAGCATCCGTGTAAACCGTGCTTTTGTTTTTCAGATTGCACAGCAAGGAGGGGAAAAAACCAGCTAACAAGAAAAACACTGCTGGAAAAAAAACATGGAAGGAAGCAAGCAAGCAAGGAAAAAAGTCACCTTTTCTGAGTTTCCTAGATGTCTTCTAAAGAAGGGGAGGGGCAGGGAGCTAACTAGTGACTCTTGATTTCAGGGAGAAAGTAGATATGCTTGATGGATTATTTGGATCTTCTTAGCCTCTTTTAAACTCCCCAACCACCTTTTTTCTTTTTTATTTGGATCAAGTGACTCGGAATTCTGAATTGAACTTACTTATATATCACAGCAGCAATTTGTTTGAAGTTTTTTTTGTGGGCTTTTCTCTTTATTGATATTGCTACCAAGAAAAACATCTTTTGTTTGATTTTTAATGAAATGAGCACTCCCAAGCCAACTTAAGCATTGTCTTTTTCTTTTCTAGTAACCTCTGAGGTTTTCCTTCTCTGCCTTGGTTTAATGTAACTTGCAAGCATCTTGCTTATGCCAGAAGTATAATTTGACTTACAGTTATGCATGAGTACACAGGGAGACAATAACCTGGCAATAACCTGGACAGTTTCTATGACCAGCACCTAATTCTGGCACTTGAATGATGTTGAATGTACCTTTTTTTCTTTTTTCTGTCTATAAATTAAGGTTCCTCCAGATTCTTGCTGCAAAAAGAATCCCATCCTGTATGAATATTTAGCTCCATCAGTTTTCCCTCAATTCATGTGTCATCTGTGGTTTTGAAAATTTAGACACAACTTCATTTTGCCCTAAGTTTAGCAAATGCTTCCACTAAGTATCTGCTTTGTTTTGTCATGCAAGAAAGTGTGCATAAAGAAATATTGTTTTGGCATTGTGATGACCCAGAAGTGTACACATTAGCCTTGTTAGCTGACTCTTTTTTATACACATGCCCTGAGATGCTATCCCTTTTCATAGCTATTGAAATGAAGAATAAAAATGTTAGACAGCTGGAAACCAGAAACCCTTAAAACTCCTCAACTGCATGACCTGCAGCAGCTATTTTCAGTGTCACCAGTAATATTGCTTAGGATTGCAAAATATAATTCCAAAATTATAACGCTGAGAAACTCTCTAAGATGAACCCTCCCAACTATGACAGATGTTCACCAGCTGAAGGACATGATTTTGACATGTATCTGTTGAAAGAAATAAGAAAGTGAAGTTTTCCCTAGTGTGATATTAATAAACATAGAGATCTGTGGTTGCAGAGAAGTATTAAAAAAATCTGCATCTTGTAATTTATTTCTTCACTTTTCTTCAGTTTCAAGGTGATTAAAAGTGATCATTCAGACATAAATATTTCCCAGTACAATATACATACACTTAAAACACAACATTTACCAGTTCAAAGAATTTAACAGGACTAAGAATAGTTCTTGTTTGATATTATGTAGTATTTAAGGAAATCAAACAATATTTGACCCAAATTCTCAATACATTAATAAAAATTTCCCATTAATTACTAGTGTAGAGAGGATTTTCAGCACTTCTTTTTTTGTTTTTGTAAAGTGTCTCTTCACCCTGCAAGTCCTTTACATTAGATGGTCCTCTACAACTCTGCGAGGAAAGGAGAGTACCTCACTTCCAAAGAGAAACCCAAAGTCTTGAAATTTCTTCCTGCAAGGTGTTTGATACTTCAAAAACAATTTGCATCGTTCAGCTGGTTGAATTGAACAGATCAATCTTGCTCACAGTTTGACCATGACTAACAGATCTATAACTCTCTCTCTCAATATTGTGTATGTATGACTTTTCCGACCTCTGTTACTCTATTTCGTTTATGTTCTCGGTCTATTTTTTAGCCATCATTAATTTTCTCTAATTCAAATTCAGTACAATAAATTAAGAAACCTGGAGCCAAATTCTGGTGGCCTTTGAGCCTCTGTATATGATAGATTATGGTTTAATTCAGCATTTGAAGGGGCAACTCTTTTTAAGAAGCCACAGCTGATCATATAAACACCATAGAATAACAGTAAGATGATATGTGTGCATAAATGTATGAGGTGGAGGGTTTAAATAAAACCTCTACTAATGAAGTTTAAGCTAGCATGCTTTATCTTTGCAAATGTATGCACAAATAGCTAAAGTGCCTTAAATTTTAAATACTAACTTACTATGCTGCTCTAGCTTGACTGCTTTTCATCATCTGTTAAGAATTTTCTTCATGCTGAAAAGCACAGTTTCAATGTTATTTATTACTGAAATGCCTGTACTTTTCACAGTCTCTAATATAAAGGGGCCAAGCTCCCTGTGTTCTGCTCCAAATTCAGGAGAAATTCCATTTCATCAAGCTTTATATTTTTGTAGTTTTTTGGGGTTTTTTCTTCACACTGTGAAGAAAAAATGAATTCCCAATGAATTTTCTTCACACTGTGAAGAAAAAAATTCCCAATGAATTTGGGAAACTTTATCAACAGGCCACTTCAGTGAAAGTTAGATGCTAATTTATAGTTGGACTCATCTACTAGATTTGCGCTAAAGAAAAGGTGAAAAGTATGACCCCTAGTGTGCTACTGGGATAAAGAGATCCAATGTGATTTTGTTTAGTGCACCATACTTTGTTCTTTTTTGCTATTTTATTTTATTTTACAAACTCTTTCATAAATTAAAGGTACATATGGACTGTAATGACTGAAGAAGGCAAAATGTATTTTCATTTTATTTTTTACATATTGAATCTGCCTTTTGATTGTTCAACAAGCTGTCTTAATGAATAAATCAGAGAAAAAGATAAAAGTGTTCTGTGAACACTAGGAGATGATGGCTGTTCTAAATACCTGTCATTTCAATACCAGCTCCTCTGCCTCATTTGGATGGCTCTCTGGGATTACAAATAACCAACAGGACATTTTTGCATGCTATGATTTTATCTTCCAGATATGGATACAATCAAAATTTACTAAACTCACTTGCCCAAATGGTGCTTAAAAGAGTTAAATCTAATCCCTAAATCTAAGAGTTAAATCTAGTCCCTAGAAATCTCTTTTCTATCACAGCTGGTTGTCAAATGCAATGATTTAATTTTGCCTTACTTGCTACACTCAAAGCATAAAGCACAAAACATAAAACCTAGAAGGAATTCTGAAATGCAAATCTGATTTGCATTTTACTATTCAGAGAATCATAGTGCAAGTCACAGCAAATATTCATTTGGGCCAATATGCTGTCTCTGGCAGTGTCTACTAGCGAGTGTAGGTGTATCCCTGGTGCATGAGCATCCCTTGGTACACTTCTTAAGGTCTAGGCAGGCAGTGACTTATCTTGGAGGTTCCCTGGGTTACTGCACTTAACACTCCCAGTGGATATGTCCTCTGGAATTTGTTTAATGTGTTTTGAATCTATTTATAGATTTAGTCCTCACTAGTCCTGCAACGAGTTCCTCTGCTACAAGATGTATGCCATATAAGGCCACAGCTGATTTCTTTCAATGTTATCCCAAAAATATTTATAACTATGGAACATTTCTTCTGTAAATGTTTGTTACTTTATTGTCTTTTTGCTTTTCAGCTCAATAAAGTCTAAAGCTTTTTAAAAAGCTTTTACATAGCCACACACAATTTCTGCTTTCTGAGACCTTTTCCAAATTTTTTTCTATTCTTTAACTAGTGTGGATTTTTGAGATGCAGAATTTTTTTTACAGATGCTCTACATTTTTCCAAACAGTCCTCATACTACCAGAAGCCGTTATTTTTTATCAATGTTCTAGTTTTTCTGGTTTTTCTTTTTTTTCCTGATAAATATTATAGCTAAACAATGGCTGAATAGAGCCTTTTCATGGAGGAGGAGAGAGGCAAAATTTTATAATGAAGTTACATGATATTGAGTTTAATTGAGATGCAAAATTAACTTTTCGTTGCATATCCCTTGTATCACTTGTCTTTTTCATAAGTTAATTCAGAGCCATGATGTTCTATATTTTACATAATTCCAGATTTTAATTAATTAACACTGTGGAAAACAGAATTGTATGGACTCCTGCAATTCATTTTAAAGTACAGTTTCACTATGAGATCAAACACACAGCAAGTGGGCTTTCAGTGGCTTGGGATTTCACAAATCAAGGTAGGAAATAGTGCCTTTATACTTCTCAATTGGATCCTTATTTACACCTCTAATAACTGGCTGCGATTTGTCTTAACTGGCATCAGTTAAAAAGGCCCAAAACCAGAGGAAACAATGAGAACATTTCCACATTAATTTCCTGGTATTAAACCTACACTTATGCATTCACAGTGTTTTCATACTTATGTGCAACTTTTTTATGTCCAAACTCAGAAATCTAGTAATGAATTCAATTAATGTAGAACACAAAATGGGGAGATGAGTTTTACTATCATAAATCTGAGATTTAAGTTGCTACTGCATTTTCAAGATACCAAATTTTTAAGCTGTAACAGAATATATCATAAATATATACAAGCTCTGTCTATGTTTTTCTAGGCACTTAAAATTCTGTGGTGCTAAAGTGAACCCAAGGAAAAGGTCCTGAAGGATCAGTGGTTCATTGACAGTGAAAAATGTAAGAGGGTAAAAAAATGTACATATGCTTATGTTAACTCAGTCTTGGACATAAAGATAAGTGTTTTATTGAATTTGCATGTAGTTCACTGTGCTGTTGAAAACCCTTTATTTCTAAAGAAATATCCTTTATAGAAAAGGAATGTGTGACCTGTGAAAGAGATGAAGATTGAGCGGTAGAGTTAGCCTGCCCTACTTTCAGTCTTATTAGCCAGTTCTTCATAAGTGACTAGTGATTTGAAGGAAGTTTGGTGATTTTGGGAAGTCTGTTGCTCAGTATTACTAGCAACAATACATGCTTGGACATGTACATGACCAACTGCAGCAACTTAACAAAACTTTTCCTTTAACTGTTCCCTTCAGATTAGATGTAGACTAGGCATGTGAAACAGGAAAGCTTCAACACACACAACTGAATCACAATTTGGAAGTTTTCCACACTGCCTATCGTATGATCATGCAGCAGGTCTGTGGAATTCTGTGAATTTGGACAGCCATACAGCTTCAGACAAGGTAGGAAGCTAAATGTGCTTTACTGCTCAGCATTCACCAGGTGTGGAGAGTGCCTCTTCCCTCCTAGGGAAGAGCCCCTTCCCTGAAACAATAGCCACAAGGGGACAGGTGTACAGTACAAGGATAAAGACAAGCTTTCCTGAATGCTGTGCCTCTGATCAGTTTTGAAAGATTTCTGAGATTTTAACTGAGATATGACATGAAATGTCTTAGAAATGAAGCCACAATATGCAAAGTTCTAGTGACCTCTCAGCTGGGACTTGCTGACAGGGTAAATACTATACCATCCAGTGTGACACATGCTTTTCACTTAGATGCACTAGATGAAGTGTTGAAGTCCACCATATCCCTTTTGGTATGTCTGGCCCTGCTCACCCCCACCAGCAGACCCACAGTTTTCACAAATGAGGTAAAAAATAAAATAAAACTTTTCACTTTTAAGTACAAACTAGTTTCTCTAATAAGACAATTTCAAACTGGGGAGTCTGATTTTTCCCTCATTACTCCAATCTCACTCTGGGGTACACTTTTTGAGCTCTGAAGAGCTATTATTGATTCACATACTGGCATATATGAAGAAAAGCTAGGCCCAGAGATTGTTCTTTGCCAATGTCAGATAACATTTGAGCACTGTCACCCACTAATAATATGTGCTCACAAAAAGGTTCAGGCTGCTGGGATAATAGATAATTACAGCCACAATTGTCCAAGCAAAGAAATACCCAAATCTCCTGTAGGAAACCATGAATACATTGGGACCCATGACTACAAAATTAAATGCCTGGCTTCAATAAATATGGAAAGAAAACTTCTTAAAAGTTTAGAATATCATTAGCGTGGGATCTTTTGAAGGGTTTTTTTCCTTCTACTTTCTCCAAAGCACACCTATTTAAGGCTCAGAACAATCCAGGGGACTGCTGCTGCAGTGTGTGGGTAGAGTTCAAAATTCAAAAGCTCTCTTAATTTCACAATGAAAGTGGAAAATAGAATTTCTGATGATTTTTCTAACATAGTGCTTTCTTTAGGACAATGTCTAAAGGTGAAAATATTACTTCAGCAGCTTTCTATTTTTTAAAAAAACTTTTTAAATAGCCATGAAAAAGAATAATAATGGATTCTACTTTCAAGGTGAATAACATATAATCTTTTTGTTTTGTATTATAGTTCAAATACATCTGTTCATTATTTTAGTCTTCCTCAGGGTTCCTGAAGTGATGTTTAAAATCATCAAAAGAATAGCAAAAAGAGGGACAAAAATGCAAAAAAAAAAAAAAAAAGAGGTATAGAATCATAGAATAGAATCATAGAAGATTCTGTGTCAAAAGGGACCTATGAAGATCATCAAGTACAACTCCTGACTTCACATGAGGCAACATAAAAGATAAACCATGCTTCTTACAGCATTGTCCAAATGCTTCTTGAACACTGACAAACTTGAAGCCATTACCATGCCTTGGGAAGCCCATTCGGGAACAGATTCCTGGCAGGGCACTTTGGAGCCATGGAAAGATGAGCCCAGGCTAGAGCAGTTTTTCTGGCAGGACTTGTGACCCTGTGGGTGACCCACATTGGAGCAAGCTGTTTTTGAAGGACTGCATCCTGTGGAAAGGGACCCAGATTAGAGCAGCTCATGAAGAACTGCAGCCTGTGGGAAGGACTCATGCTGAAAAAGTTTATGGAGAACTGTCTCCCATGGGAGGGACCCAACACTGGAGCAGGGGAAGGACTCCTCTCCCTGAGCAGCAACTTAAATGACCTGTGGTGAATTGGTCATAGCTCCCATTCCCCATGCCCCTGTGCTCCCAGTGGGAAGGAGATAGAGACCAAGAAGAAGGGTGGGTTGTGGAGAAGGTGTTGTATAAGATTTCATTCACTTCTCATTATCATATCCTGATTTGATTGGTGATAAATGCAATTAATTTCACCAAGTTGTGTCTGTTTTGCTCGTGACAATCCCTGCCCCTTAATCAATGAATGATCTCTCTCCACCCTTATCTCAGCTCATGAATCTTTCATTCTATTTTCTCTCCCCTGTTCAGTTGCAGGGTGAGTGATAGAGCAGTTTTGGTGAGTACCTGGCATCCAGTCAGGGTCAAACCACCAGACAGTCACTGTTCTACCATTGTCCCACTAGGACTCTCACCTCCTCAAAGCAAGGCTCATGTTGGTCCCAGTCCAATTTTCACCAAAGGTGAAGCTGTGTTGGCTATTCACCTATGTCACCTTGTTCTTTGTGTGCTTCCAAGCATCTTCTGGCAGATGAGAAGGGCAAGAGCTTATTCCTGGAAACTTACCAGAAGTCAGCAGTCCAGGAGCTGCTTCTGATTCTTCCAACAAAATGTGAGAAATCTTCCTTGGAATGGGGAAGAAATTGACCAACAAAGTTATGAGAAGCTTTGCTCTTTGTAAGAACAAACAGAGCAAGGGTGCCCCTCAGACTGAACCACCACCATCTCCACATTCCAAGGCCCTCTCTCCATGGCCTCCAAGCAGTACCTAATTTGTGTAAGAAAACAGAAATTCTTTACTGTCTTGCCAGAATTGTTTTGTAATGATACCTGCACAAATCAGGCTTTCAAGTTTGCAAGAGGGAAAAATTGAAACAACATTAGAAAAAAATCTGTATTTGAAGATGATTGGGAGATACTTAGTATTGCTTATTAATTTCTTTTGTATATTACAAAGAAATGAAGAATTCTGTAGTCGCTGAGAATGATTTTTCTTCTCCACATCTTAAATAACCCACAGTTTTCATTAAAACAAAAAACCTAGGAAGTGCTCAGGGAATTTGAACTGGTATCTTTCATGCAACGGTGCACAACACTGTCAGAATCAAGTAAATGTTTATGGCTTTTGAGGATGTTGCTGGTTTTTTTTTAGATACCTTTGGTTGTTTAGATTCTGTTCTGAAAGCTGATATTTCTAGATGAGGTGAATAGAGTTACCAAGAGGTAGGCTGATGCTCATTCTTCTAGGTTAAGTGAATTCATTTTCAGATGTCCATTTTTCCCATCATTTTTAGAGAAAATAGACAGTCTTACACTTGCTCTCTCTATACTTTTGTCTTCTTACACAGCTGCCCATTGATCAAGTAGTGCA
Organism: Eopsaltria australis; assembly: GCA_034509425.1. Classification (NCBI taxonomy): domain Eukaryota; kingdom Metazoa; phylum Chordata; class Aves; order Passeriformes; family Petroicidae; genus Eopsaltria; species Eopsaltria australis. Next base: position 237,415 of record JAVTVJ010000072.1, read on the forward strand.
TGTACTCAGTTTCAGTAAATGAGATTTTCCATATGTTGACCTATTTTTACACTCCCGTCTTTCTAGTTACATGCTGTGGCTTGAGGAAAATTGAGTAGGACAGAGATGGAAGAAGTGATTTTAGCATTTGTTGTAAAAATTGCTACTCTTCAAAAGTACCTTGTCAAATTTTGTTTTGAAGTTGTCTGAAAAAAAAAACATTTCTCTTGAGTGTGTTCTCTCAGTCATCATTGCAATAAAATAGTAAACACCATCAGAATGGTCAATATGAATTTCAAGCGTGGCTCCCCCAACACTGACAGAAACGCTGTCAAACAAGCTGCCAAGGAAAGAGAAGGGTGTTCACATGACTGTATGCAGTAAATAGAGCCAGTTTTCTTGCCCTTCCTGCCCCTCAGTGCAGGTTCCTCCCAAAAGAAAGCACAACAGGACATCCTGAAATGCATTCTCAGGTGCAAGATATCGTTTGCGTGAACGTATTCAAATTGCCACAAAGCAGATATAATATTATGATCGTCATTTTGATTTTACTGTTCTTATGATTCAATTATGATTTGTAGCAGTTTGCACTCAATTATGAAGTAATGAATAGAAGGAAGATTAATTTTTTCTTTGTTGTAGAGAAATTGGGGTGTTTTAAGTAATCTCAGCACAGAGATACCTCCGTGTGTGCGTGTGTGTACAAAGACATACACACAGAGTAAGGTTGCTGCATGTGTATATTTCTGTCATTGCTACCTCTTCATCTTCTGTCTTAAAAATACAAAGGGGAAAAGAGGATCTCTTGCTTCTGCAGAGAAAGCTTCTCTCATTCTCCTAAAAGGTATAAAAGAATGACTGGGAAAAGTATATATTAGTTCATATAGGAAAATATTTAATAAAGAAAAAATAAAAACAAGCACCCAGCTCCAAGAGGATCCCCATGGCAAAGGTTCAAAAGGCAGGAAGAAAAAGACTGAGGAGTCCTCCAATTCTCTCAAAGAAGATGACTAAGAAAGGAGAGGTTTGACTTACTTCCTCCTATCCCACCAAGTATGTAATAAGTTGACCTTTTCCAGCCTTGTCAAGGCTGGAGGAGGGATTTTCTGTTTAAGCTCTTACATGACATATGTATCAAAAGCCTAAAGCTTTGGGGGAAAAAAGTCCTGAAAGGTCAAGAAAGAGGCTGACATCTGAAGTCCTGATCAGGTATTCCTGTTCCAGTTCTGACATGAACAGCTTCCATTTAGGATGGAAGAAAAAATGGATTCATTAAGACAAGGAAGGAAGTTCAGTAACTTCCCCTGGGGTATTCTCAGGTTCAGATTCCCCATTTACCTCTTTTTTCCCTTCATTCATTCAGTAGTCAAGAAACTTGGATCTTATTCCTTCTTACCATGCTATCATCTCTTGTTATAAAACAAAAAATTCTTTGAAAGAATAAGCTTATTCTGATATGAACTAGAGAGGACAGAGGAAGATATCTACCTGCTTTCCTTTCAAACCACTAATCTCAGGTCACAAAACATCAAGATCTACAAGATTATCAAGTATGAAGCAGATGCTCTGCAGGTTCTTGTGCAAGGAGGAGGTTCCAAAAGAAGAAATTTCTTATCATAAGATGAGAAAAAAAATCTTGATTGGGAGTAAGCTCAGTAATTTTGAAATTATTCTATTAAACTTTGTAATTGCTTCAGTGTGGGGTACCAATGAACTGAAGAATTTCAGAAGGATGTTCTAAGAATGGCTGGCTGTGTCAGACCAAAGCCTGCCATTGTATCTCTAACTCTGGTCAAGAATGAATACTTACTAGGAGAATAGGGCAAGTATGTGTCTGGAATATCCTCCAAAGTAATTCCAATTCAAGGATCGATGTAAAAGTAGAGACAGAATTATGTTTCTGTATTTTATAGCCTTCACAAGGGATTCTTTTGTCAATGTCTTTATTCTTTCACTGATTAACCAAAAAATATCTGGTATTACATTTGTAAGAAGTGTTTTCATTATGGAGAATCAGATCTAGCTGATGTTTTTCTACTGTTTTTATACAGTTATGAAGAAGAAAGGTGACTGTATTTATAAATGTAGTCTGATTTCAGAACACCTTGAATAATTTCTAATTATTTCACTTTGGGGGAGTTGATCTCAAAAGATATCTTGTACTCCAAGCTGGAATTTGACTCATTTTAGGTTAGCTATATTACTGGTAAACTCATTTTTTGGTAGCCGTATTCTCTGAAAGGGTCAACTTTAAAGGAATAGTAAAACCTGCTGTTTGTTAAAGGGGGGCAACATAGTCTGCAAAGTGGTTATAGTTGATAACAGAAGGAAATAATGAAAGGTTCACTTCTGGAAAGATATGTACAGTTATATTTTATGCATTACAATATTTTGGGATCAACATAGCAAGATATTAAAATATTTCATTTATAATGTTCTTGGACTTGTAGCAGTCAGAACCTGAAGGTGGTTTTCTTTCATTGCTAATTATACAGCTATATTCTCAGAGCTGAGTAGGTTTATTTTATGATTAATGCATTAGGGACTAATAATGCATTGTTTCATTGTAGCTGGACAGTTTTTAGGCCTTATTTTCTGAGGGAGTAAGCCCTTTGCAGCAATATAATTTTTATGTCCCCAAACCTGAGTTGGAATTTTATTTGTAGATGCAGCATATCCTGTGGATGCATTTTATAAAATATTTATTTTCATTCCTTTGAAAAAGCACTGACATAGATTTGATGATGCCTGTGTTTATTCAGCAGTTTGGACTGTTACTTGTGTTTTCAGAAGTTTCTTCTTAAAGGACCTCCATTTTATATATTTGCAATTCCTGTTGTATAGATTAACCCAGGATTCCCATGAATTTGATGTCACATTAAGGTACAGTTAGACAAATGCAAGCTGTTTGTGTAACTGCAAGTGGTGTGGAGGAACTGCATATTTTTATAGTACACATCTAAGCAATAAATCTCTGATATAAGACTCAGGAAATGTTGGACATCTATGATACATCTGGAGACAAAGGTCTGAGGCTTCATTTTTATCTTCCTGGCATTCCCACCTGCTGGTGCTTGCTCACAAGCAGTGAAGGTACCCCAGCATGGGGCATGAAGCTTGGGCTCAGAAATGGAACAGTTATGTCATAATTTCATTTGCATCTATTCCTCACAAAACAATCTCATGAACAAAGTTTAAACGAATGGCTTCTCAACATCAGATGAGTTGATGAATAATAATGAAGGACCCTAAGTGCACATACATAACAAAACAATTAAAATCTTAGTTTAGACTCTTTAAGTTGGGGTTTGGGTAATGAGACAGAATTAGGCTGAGCTAGATTCAGATAAAACTGAGGAGATGGTTCTTCACACAGTAGATGGTAGAGCTGTAGACTCATTGCCTGAGAATGTTATAGGTAGTGAAAGGATACCTAGATCCAGAAATTACTGGAAAAAAGCACAATAGATAAAGCCATTTAAGGATATTAAATACAAATTGGTACCATATATTTCACAGAAGTAATAAATATACATCCTACTGTATAAGTGCATCATATGGAAAATATTTGGCAGGGCATACATATAAAGGGGAAATGTTCTTCACTGGTTCTGATTCTTTTCTGTTTTAATCATCTCCTTGTGACCTTGTTCTATTTGAGACAGAATACCAAGCCAGATAGATCTCTATCTGGTCTAGTACATCTTATGTTCTTTTGATGTGAACACACCAAATTTAGCTGTTTGCTGTGTTAAAGTATAAAGATCTGTGGCTGGGCATATAAAGATCTGTGGCTGTCTGCAGTATTCTGAGATGTGCAGAGGTATAGGTCTTCTGTAGGCTATAGTGAATGAGGAGGATCCAAAGTCCTTATATTTATGGATTAACATGAAAGATTTCAAGGTATTTTTCTCTTTTGCTCTTTTTCTTTTTTTTCAGAGGGGTTTGGTGGTGAAGACTGAGGAATAGGGCAACAGAATGATCTTATTGGTAACCTGAGTTTTTGTTTTATTTTTACTATAAAAAATTGTATACCAATGAAAGAAGATGTTCATCCAGCATTCAGAAAATACAGCACTACCTGGTGGGAGAGATAAATTCCTGTTAAGGTATGTGAATTTACATTTGTATGTTCAATTTGGGAAAGTAATATTCGCACCACCTAAGTAGAAGTAGCAAGTCTTGAAAGAATATATTAGTTTAGAATACTTCACTGGGATGAGTAAACTCCAAGAGCACGTGTGCTTTCTGTCCTGAGTGAAAATTACTCAGAAATGGAGGGGCAGGAAAAAATGTAGAACATCTTACTGGTATTAAAGGTAATGATTATGATGCACCAAAAATATATTTTCAGAAACCAGGAGACTGAATGACTCAGAGAGTAACTAGAGATGGGGAAAAACTCACAGCCACTTTTGCAGACTCTGCAGATGTATTTATGTCTGTAAGATTACTGGTAAAAGTAAGACAGGATGTTATCAGAAAATCAGAGCGAGGACATAAGGCAGTTATGTGTGTGATTTTTGAATCCTTACCAGTGTGAACACAGCTGTGAAAGCCAGCCTCCCACTGATACCATGAAAATAATAGTACTACAGTCTTTGCTGGTGAACCTCCTGGACACAAAAGGTAGTACTGCATAAAGAAATGCATATATTGTCTGTAATTAAAAATCCTGACTCAATGCAAAAACGAACAATATAGTCCAGTGTTTCTAGTGGTATACTAAATTTTATTCACAGCAGGAGTGGATTTTCCAGCAAACAAAGAATAAACATGTTCCAAAACCCCTATATGCAGGGGGAAAAAACCCCACAAAAAAACACCCCAAACCCTATAATGACACTACCATTGAGAAAGCTAATGTCTTCACCTGTTTGAATACCATGGACTGCCAAGGAGCAGAGGCAGAGACAGAGCTCCAGATGCTCCACTGTGTGCTCCTGGAGCATGCCTTACGGAGGGTTGATAAAGAGAGAGTAAGCCAGTTGTATGTTTTTCCGCAATCTAACAGGAACAGAGCAGGATGTTCATGTGTGGGCCCAAAGACAAAGGAAAAGGAGCACTGAGAAATTGCAAATCCCACTGACAGTGGTTTGGGGGAGGGGAAAGAAGATGAGTGGGGAACAAATTGTTCAGAGGAATATTCCATACCATGTAATATCACATCCAGCAATTAATTAGGGTAAGGAGGGTTGGGGTTTTGTCTTCCTGTATGTCCATTGCTCAGAGACTTACTGGGCATCTGCCTGCTTGTGGGAAGGATTTTCCTACATTTATAAACTACCTTTTCAGTCCCACAAGTTTTTCTGCTTTCTCTCATCCTGTCCTGTCCTTTGTCCTGCTGGAGCAAGTGGAGTAGTGAGCAAGTGGCTGTGGGGGTGTCTAGTTGCTCTCTGGGGTCAACACGTCACAATATAATGTAGTTCTTTACTGTCATATGAATGTGAATTATCACTGACTTTATAGTTAAATATATACCTGTGTTTATATGTTAAAGACAGTGTTCATGCCAAAAATATGAGCCAAAATTCACAGCTTTTAGATTTTAGCTTATTCTGCTATAGAGTCGTGTTATTTTGTTTTAACTCCCATAAAGGTATAAATGTGTCTTAAATTTGTAAAATCAGTTTCCAGAATGGAGTTAACACACCTTAACACATATTAATAAAAAAAACCCCAACAATGAAAAAAAAATTAGAATTTATAGTAATCCTTAGGCTGACTGGAATTAAGCAAATGATGTCCTGTCTGGGAAATACTGATTTTTTTCTTCCTCTTTCTCAAGTTCAAGCAGTTTTCTGCTTTTGTCCATTAATGAGGTTAAAATATCTGTATTTAAATAGAAAAACCTCCCTCAGACAAAATTTCTAAAAATATAGTCACAACAAATGAAGTAAAGCCTTAACAATGCTAGAGGTCCCGTTTTACAGAAAGTCTCTTAGGACAGATTTTTCAAGGTACGGTCTTGTACTAGAATTACTAGAATTATATATTTTATTGCAAATTATTTACCTGAACATTTGAGTTCATGAATTAATATGTTTACATATCTCTGTCCAAAGAAAAGATGGCACCTTAGCAATTAGCAATATATTAAATAGTTATTTTATGTTCCTGTCTCCTCAGCTTTAAAAGACACACATCAGTGAATTTCTGTTAATGTCTTCAAAATGCTGCTGAAGAATATAGCAGAGACATTGATTTTCAATCAATGTAAGAAATAACAGAGAATATCTAATTGCTTCTTTATCCACTAAACCAATGTAACTTATTTTTCCATTGGTAACTTTAGGGTGTAAATTCTGTTCCTCTTCTCCATGGCTGTATTATTTTTTTTTTAGTCCTTACTATTTACCAAAAAAATGAAGTTTTAACAGATCATGGCATATCACACAGTTTGCACATGGTTTTTTAAGTTCTAGTGCGCTTGTATTAATGCAATGAACTGATACAACAAATATCAGGTGTTCAACTATAAGTGATTTCTAAGGGTTTTTTGAGCCCAATAGTATTATGTTATCTGGCATACATATGGTTCAAAGATGAAACTTGTTCTTGTTTTCTTAAAGATTATATAATTAAGTGATAATTATTCTCTTTTCATCTACAGTTCTAAGCAGTCTTTGCAAACATTAAACAGCTTGTGAAAGTAATTAAACATTGTCTCTCCAATCCCTAATCTTGTCAAGTTGTGTGGTAAGAGATGTGGAAGGCTCATTAACAAAGGAGGAAATAATCCTTTATTTTATTACAAATTTTAAACAGCCAAATTGTTTACAAAAACAAAGCTCCAAAGTCACCTGTAAGTTTATAGAGTGCTAAGTGTTGGCTTGCAAAAGCAGTACATTCACCGGAGCTGGAAGTCTTCTAAATTAATTCTCCTTGTTATTTTTATGTTGACCATTTCTAGTCAACAGGAAATAAAAAGATTCCTTGGAGGGTTTTTTGGGGTTTTTGTTTGTTTGTTTGTTTGTTTGTTTGTTTTGGATTTTTTTTCTTTTTTTTTTCATACATTGTCAAGCTCTAACACAGAGATTCTGTGCCTGACTGAGGGGTTTTGTTTTCTTTTTCCAGCTATAGGAAAAATGTTCTCTCTTTTCTCATATTTTGCCTTCTTTGTGCCTCCAACTCAGGGTAGTTATGCTAATGCTACAGGGAAAAAAAATCAAAACCAAATCAAAAACCTCCACCATCTTTAACTTTGCAGTACTGTGGGCACATTTTATGTCATACCTCTCTATTTAGTATATTTTAAAGCCTGTTATAATGAGAGATTTTAAGATGACCTCTGGTCATTTGATCAGCCATGGGAAAGACATGGCCTGGACAGCAAAGCAGGCATACAGTCACTTAAAGCCATTTGGCAACATTCCTAAGAGTACCTGGAGTAATCTGTTTGGCTCCTATGTGGCTCTAAGGAATAAAGCTATATGAACAATAAACAGGAGAGCCATGAGTATATGTTATAGTGCCACATCTCAACTGTATTCACTAGTGCATTTATTTTGCCAGGGCATGTTCTGAAAGCAGTAAATAGCTAGTTCAGAAATCTTCAAAAGCAGAAATATCATTTAACTATACTGCAAGTGTGCTTACATAACAGGGTCTACTTGACTCAAAAGTTCTTCTACGTTTAAATTGGTTTTAAGAGTAAAATAATACAAATTTCTAAGTCTCCTAAGTCTTTGTGCTTTTCCAACAAAAACAGCTTATAAAAATTTCTCAAGTCACTGGCTGGCTGAATTTTCTGGCTTTAGGCACTTAAAGTGTTGAAGTTAAGAATCCCCTGCACTGCCAACAGAGCAAAAGTTTCGACTCACCTGCAGAGGCTGATGAGGTAAGATCACAGCTGCCTTTCTTTGCCTCTGCAGAGGACAGAGACTGGGGAAGCTCAGCACCTTGGCTGGTGATAGAACTCCTCTTTCAGCCTGGGAGTTGCCTGTGTGCACCATGGGTACATTTGCAATGAGGGGAAATTGATTTCCTCAAGCACTGGTTTTTGTTCATACGAGTATGCAGAACAGGGGAAACGTGTCTTGATGAGCTGTAGCAGGAACGAGACCCAAATTAGTTCTGGTGCCTAATTTGATGCATACTACCTACAGGTAGCTAAAGTCTGAGTGAAGAACTGCATGCTCCTCCTGCTAATCCTCTGTGCCACAGTGCAAAATCTATGTATGTTTCCTCAGTCTGTCTTTAAAGAACTGTAATTTACCGGAAAATATATTCCTGAATATTACTGTAATAACCCTCTTGAGTCTCATATCACTGCGTGCAATCGAAAGGGCAGACCTTGAGCTACTGTAAATCACACTAGTTCCATTGATTTCAGTAGAACTCTATTGATTTACTGCTGCAGAGGATCTGGTCTGAAATATTTCTGTGGTTTGTGTGCATTTAGAGTTAGAAGATTTACAGGCTCTATAATAAAGCTACGAAGCCTCAGCATAACCATTCTCAATGGCTGATGTATTTCTTTGTCTTAGTGTATAAACAATTAACGTCACCAGTCTGAGTAGTGTAACACAGGAAAATGAATATCTGGGATCATGCATTGATACCAGCTGCTAGGAAACTTCTTAATCAATGCTAATACGAAAACATTTCTTCATATATGTGCCTTTTACTGACATATTCAGGGTATAGGGTCATACTGCAAATGTCTAAGTCTCAGAATTGAAAGGAAATGACACACTGGACTGAAATACCTTCTAATAGGCTGTATAGCACTTTACACTTCAGAGTAAATGCTTTTAATGATAACTAAAAATTTATTTTTACAAAAAAAAAGATATTCCAGATTTGGTGAGAGAAATGAAACTTTAAGTGTTGATAACTGGTTCACTAATGATTTTCAAAGGTTATTTCAAGTGCCATAATGAATTCTGCTTAAAAGCTTGTTTGAATGGATCCCTTCCTCATTCTCTACAGATGGAAATAATGATAATCTTGGTTGTAGGGAACAGTAGTGCCCCAGACTGCTTTATTAGTACTTTAAAACAATTGCAGTGTAGATGAGGTGTTAGTCACAGCTACCTAAAGCCACAGGTGCAAGTGACTTAATTTTAGATACATCAAATAATTGCAATTTCCATTGTCTTTGTTTGGTTAAGACCCTGATAACTTTTATGCATGTATGTAGAGTGCTGAGACAAGAAAAGCTTAACCAATGTGAAAACTTACCTGCACAACAGGTAGAACTGCCCTATACCCTGCTCTTCATTTCCCAACCCTGACCAAATAGTTTTCTTGCCTTTGCACTTTTTTTCTTTACAGCTCCTTTATGCTTCTGGAGTACTTAATATACATGCCAGTTTAACTCACTAAGCTGACAGTGGGTGGGAGGAGGAGAGCAAATAATTTTCTTTAGGCTTACTTGAAACATCAGAAGAAGAGCCAAAGCAGTAAAAATGTGTGGGAAAAAATGACAAAGCTGGGAAGCAAGACAAGACCCCAATCTATAAAAGAAACGAACTGCCAAACAGCCTCAGTTGTTTTATCTAAATGTGGCATCCTTATGCAGTATATCCTAAACATCCTAGACTGAACACTGAGAAAGCATTAGAGTCTTTGGGTATACACACATTTCAATGCTCAACAATGTTTCTGTAGTTGCAGAAATATATTTAAAATATCTAGCACTAGGAATAAAGATTGCCTGAACTGGAACTCATGTTGTTCCACATGCTGTGTTTCATAGGAGCATAGGAAGCATCTGTAGGTAGGCATATGATATCATCATAAGCAGTGATGGCCCTTGCTAGCTATTGTATGACAGGTATCCAAAGAGCAGGAATTCACTATTTTTCTTACATTCATAGAAATTTGGAACTCAAGTAGCTCACTTTAACTTCAGCTTTGCTACTTTGAAAGTGAAAAAGTCTTGTTTTATCACCTGAAATGATCTCTGCTGATCCCACTTGCTCATTAGAATTCAATTACCTTTCCCCTGAAATGTAACTGCCCTAGATTGTCCTATACAAAGCATGTCAGTGAAGACCTGTTGGAGGGAGTACAAAGAAGAAAATGTAAAAGTAATCTGAATGTAAGGAGAAAATGGAGAATTTGCAAGGGGGTCATAAGGTAATCCTTTGCAAAATTTAAAAGAAAATTACAAAATCACCATACGTGATCTCAGAGCATTATACCTCTGAAGAGATGAACTATATAAATAGCTGTGACAGGTCAGATAAACTTCCCTCAAACTACAAAAAAGTAACTATAGTTTCCAAGATTTTGAGACTATTGCCTGTATTTTCATGCAATGTATTGTCATTTTGACTGTAGTATGAGTGAGAACTCCTATGCAGCACTTTGTTGGTTTGTTTTATTTATTAGAACAATAGATGACTAGTTGCTAATCGCTTGAATAATAATGTCCTTAGGAAATGTGAATAGTGGTAAGTGTATTTCTGGATGATGTTTGTGTAAAAAGCAAATTTAAAGATCGTAGAATAGAATGGTTTGGGTTGGAAGTGACCTAAAGGATCATCTAATTCTAATCGCCCGGCCATGGGCAGGGGCACCTTTACACCAGGGTGCTCAAAGCCCCATTCAGTCTGGCCTTGAACACTTCCAGGGATGGGGCATCCACAACTTCTCTGGGCAATCTGTTCCAGTGCTTCATATCTCTCACAGTAGAGAATTGCTTCCTAACACCAAATCTAAATCTAGTCTCAGATTAAAGCAAATCCCTTTGCCCTATTACTACAGGCTCTTGTATAAAGTCCCTCTCTATCCTTCTTCTTGCCCTTTCAGGTACTGGAAGGCTGCAGTAAGGCCTTTTCTTCTTTAGTCTGAACAGACCGACTCCAGATATGCTTCAGCTCTCTGATCATTTTTATTGCCTCCTCTGGACTCACTCCAACAAGTCTATGCCTATCCTGTACAGAGGACCCCAAAGCTGCATGAAGCAGTCCAGGTGGAGTCTCACCAGGGTGGAACACAGGGAAAATTCCCCACCCTTGCCCTTCTGGCCACATTGCTTTGAATGAAGCCCAGGACACAATTGGCCTTCTGGCTGGAAGTGCACATTCCTGGGTCATGTTGAGCTTCTTGTAAACAAACAAAACAGAGTAATTTTCCTCAGGCCTTCCTTCAGATTATGGATTTGGGTTGAGAGTATGATACTTTGTGTCCTGCAGATGGAATTTTAGTTGCATATATGTTGAGACAATGTCTAATAAGAAAGGCAAGGACAATGAACGCGTTATTGTTGATTACAAAGGCACAAAACAATACAGTAAGATAATGATTTAGAGCAGAACAGAACTGTTTTTTCTGTTTCTTGAAAAATTCTGCAGTTTCAGATCTAGTTTATACTTCTAAAATGCAACAACAAAAAAAGAAAACAGGAAAAATGTCTGAATTGCTTTGAGCTAATAGTAAAAAATGTGGTAAAACTAAGATCTCTCATTCTCATGTAGCTTTTGTATTTTTTTCTTTATATTTATATAGATATAAATATATACTTATGCGTACATATATATGGATGCATGACATTTAAAAATGTCTATTTTCTTAAAATGTCTTATAGCTTCAGAAATTGAAATTATTTTTTCTGGAAGGTGACTAACCGATATGAATTAAATATGTCAATAGTATTGAAAACAATTTGGAAAATCAGTTAAAGATTCAAGTTTTCCCAAAATACGTTAGCAAAAAGTAGAACTCTGAATGTTTTGAATAATGGTAAATTGAAAAAATGTGCTCATCATGGACCAGGCTTTCACCTATTTTGCCCCTCTTGCTGACCTCCTAAATACAGAAGCAGAGAATATCTGAGCTGGAAGGGGACCTGCAAGGGTCCTTGAGTTCAACTCCTGGCCCTGCACAGGACACCCCAAGAGTCACACTATGTGTCTGAGAGTATTGTCCAGACACTTCTTGAACTCTGTCAGGCTTGGTGTTGTGGCCACTTCCCTGGGGAGTCTCTTCCAGAGCTCATCCAACCTCTGGGTGAAGAACATGTTCTTAATATCTAACCTAAACCTCCCCTGACATATATGTATCATATATCTGGTAATACAATCTACTGTGAAGATGATAACATGCAGAAATTTGAAAGATAGCACATTCAACTTAAAAACTGTGTTGTACTTGTCACCTGATTTTCAGATTCAACAGAAGCAAGTAAATATCATTAGGGCTTTTTTTTTTTTTTTTTTTTTTGCTTCTTTCAGAGTACTTTTGAGCCAATAATTCTCCATTGGAGGGACAACCCACGCAATTCCATGGATCCACTAAGTATGCAAGACCTTGTCTTTTTACCACAGCCTGGTTTAGACAAACTCTAAATAATTCTTTGTTTGTGCAGATACCCCTCTGCTCTAAACTACTTTTCTTTGAGAGCTTCATTTGTCCATGGCACTGCAATTTTGCTGTGAGAAAGTGCTGGGACAGCTGTTTGGTGTATAAAATGTTCTTTGTGAAGAGTGTCCAGCAAATTTAGGAGGGTGGTGGTTTTATTTTTCCCTAAGGAAAAAGTTAAAATATATATATGACTTTGCAGAAATTTCATGCAGTGTTGTTGTTTTAGTCCCGTCTTTCAACAAATAAATAACTTCCAGAACTATAAAATGCATTTTCTGAAGCTGGACAAAAAATGAGACTTTTACATTAAACATTAAAGTAATTCATTCTATAAATATTGGCTATCTGCCGTGTACTGATATCTTTCACTAGCTCCTTGCATGGTAAGTTAAGACTGCTAATGTGTGCTGGTCCTAACCCTACACTGCTGAAGAAAACAGATCTTAACCAAGGCTTAAAGGAAGTTGAAAAAAAGATTTGTAAAGTTTCACTGTGAAGCTACCATCAATATTATCCTCATCCTTGTTTTTTCATTATAATATTAGCCTGAATTCAAAATGGGCTTTTGTCTTGACTTCTAAATTCTGTTCAGCACAGTAATTCCGAAACTTTTATGTTTGTGATTCATATTGTCATGGAAAGTGGTCTAGCTGTCTTATGAAGTTTAAAAGGAAAATCTGCAAACTGTCAGTGTCAGTGCAAACGTTGATCTAGAAAGAAGGATGGGTGTTTGAAAATCATTCTGTGGTTGGAAAATAGGAGAGCTGTTAGATTGAAAGTCAGGAACAAAAAAAATGAATAGAAAAGCAGGCTAAAAATTTCAATGCATCAAGCAAACATTTCATTCCTTACCAGAAACAATGGTGCAAGGATCTCTCAGGTGCCTGTAATAACATTCACGATGGCACTGCTGAATATATTCAGAATAAATATAATTGATTTCTTTTTTGGGGAGGAAGAAAGTTGGGAGGAAAGGGGATAACTGCTGTGTAATCTAACAACATTTTTTCTAGCTCAACGTAATTTTTTCTTTCTTCAGTTGTGCATCTGAGAGCTGGCATTTTATCATTTCAGCATGCCACACTGTTACACTATGCAGTGTGATTATGCATTGAAATGTCAGTTTCACCAAAAAATGGAAAGTTGAGCCACACAACGATTTTCAGCTAATAAAACATCCCTTAGTTCATGTAACAGATTTCCAAGGCAATAGGAAGAGATGAGCTTAGCTGAGTACTCTTATATATTATTCACATATCTAAAAATGCAGAATGTTTACCCTCATAAGTTTTGAATTCCACGTTTTCTAGAGTAAAAAGTACTTAATCTATTAAAAAATATTTCATCTTTGTTTAGAATAAATGAGGGTTTTCTCCATGGCTCCATATTCCACTGCCTAGTAAATAGGAATATGCCTTGCTACTTAATATACTTATTTCCCAACATTGCTTAATAGATGTAGAAGGTGACATTGCATGATTATGTCTCATCCAATTCTGTCTCATCCAGTCCTGTGCTTGGTGGAAATAAGATCTGAAAATGAAAAATTCTTTCCCTGGCAGCCTTCTTCATCCTTTCTCCTTTTTTCTTTTCCCTAGGGTGAGCTGTGTGAGGGTCCGTAAGGAATTGGGTCAGCCCCCATTGTTTCTTACTAAAATGTTCAGAGTCAGTAATGAAATAAACCTATGGCAGTTTTGCTAAAAGGGAGTATGTAAAGTATGAAGGTTTCATCTGTATTTCTCCATGTTCTTAACAATTTCTAAACTCATCCAAGGAAGATTATTACTAATAACGCTGTACCTTTCCTCACAGTTTTTGTTAGATTTTTTGTTAAGAATGTGTCAATTTTGTGGATCCAGTTTGATCTAGGCTTTTGAATAAACTCTAAGATTATTTAATGCCTAGGAAAATTATTGTGGAACTTGTAAATATTCATTGCTAGTATGGGTTATGAGTACTGAAATAACTAAACCAATCCCAGAATCTCCAGGAATCCATATTTCAGTGTTGTAATACAGGGGGCGAGGAGAAGGTCTGGAGATTTTAACACAGCTCAAACCATAGATAAAGTTATAGATCTTCTTCTCTGCAGGTTAATGGAAGCCTTGCATTTTCTCCTGTCCTTTGTAAGTAACTTTCATGATCTTTCTCTTCCCTAAGTGGTGTCTTATTTGTTGCACTGAAGGAACTAATTAATTTCCTTAAGATGGTAGCGCTGAATTGAAGTAGGATTGCTTGGTGCATCTAAGTTCTTTAAGCTGTAGGTCTCTTGGGTTTTGCTTGTTGTCAGTGAAAATAATTTTGGGCTCTTCCACAAACTGTCCCCACTGGATTTTTTTTGGGTGGTAGAAGCAGGACGGAGTTCAGGCAGAAAGAACATAAGACCTACTGTTTGCATGGGGTGTTTCTTACTGCTTAAGAATGTCATGTTGCAGAAATACAAAACTTCTACTGTATTCTAGTCTGCACTCCATTCTACTTCCTTTTTTAACCATGGAAGGAGTCATGCATGATGCAATGTTAAATACATGCACTTATTAGTATGGTTGGATATTTTCACTATTGGAGAGGGAATCCCAGCCAGCTCAGTCAGTAGAATTGTCACCTTATGGTGAGGTTTTTTTCAAAATCATATACATAATGAGTATATATACATATATGTATATGTAGGCTGAGACCACTGAAAGCTGGTTTTGCATATCTTTGATATACAGATAAGATTCTGAAGATTCAATTTGAAGAAAGGCTTTCTACACAAAGATCAGAACCCCTTTTTGTATTACACTCTCTTTCCATCCCAGGTTTAATCTGAGATCTTTGGAGCTTTAATTTTATTTCTTTAATTTTTCTTATTTTTCTTTGAAGCAGGAGAGTACACTCACAAGTTAATCATTATTGGTTATCATGTGTTTTGCACATCACCTCAACATAAAGAGATGTAGAATATGAACCCTCATAAATAATTTTCTTACCTCTATTTCAACCCAGTGTTATTTTATTCCAAAGAATGTCTTACTGAACTTTGCATGGACTAGGATACTACTGAAAATGGAAAAGCACTCGAGTCTGTTTCTGTGCTTTTTAGTCTTCAGTCAGAGCTGATGAGAGGAAACAGGGAATTGCCCTTTTATAGACAATCCTGAGTTGTGGAGTCTTTGGTTTGTTTTACATTGGAAGTAAATATCAGCAGTCTGGAATCTCTGGCAAAGGCTAACAGTGCATTTTGGCCAATCTCTCTGTTGGAGATCCCAAACACCAGATGGGTGCCTGTGCATCTGGGGAGCTGGAGAGTGAGCTCAAGCCTTTCTACCAGCCAGCCGGACACACAGAGCTCAGAACTGCGGCAAACCAAGCCGCCAGCAGAGGATAAGGCATTTGGCTGGGAAAGAATGGTGGAAGCTGCCAGGAAGTCAGGAGCTGGGCAGCAGCAAGCTGGGCAGGAGCCAGCCATGTTCTTGGCCAGCTGGCCAGAATCTCTACTTGCCAGCTTGGTATGTCGCCAGATGATTGTTTGTCATCCTGCTGAAAGTCATAAGACCATTTTGCAGTTTAGAAAAAATGGGGGGGAAAAAGTTGTATTTTGTGTTATTTCTTTTATTTCTCCTGAAAAGTTAAACAGGTAATTTTCCAGCTTTTCCTCAATACTAGAAAATGTATAGATTTGCTAACTTTTTAAAAATGCAATTAAGAGTGTGATACAGGCCCAGAGCCACAATTTTAGGAATCATCTGTCTTTAAGTCCTGTAGAACTGGGAAAATGTAAATAAATTTTTGATATGTTAATTCATTTTGCAGACTTACCTGAAAAATAACTTGAAAATATAACCACAGATAATAGCTCAAAATCATCTGCCTAAATACTTTCTGCTCGTAAATTCTGAATGTGGGCTGAATTTAAATTTGAAAACTGCCATGGTATCGGGAAATAAAAGATTGCTTGATAATTGATGCGATATTTTAATCTTTTTCTTCTTTCTTTGGACAAGTCTGATTTCTGGAAATATTTACATAAAATCACTGATTGGCAATATTGTAAGTGGTAGCTTTTTTTAATTAGACCTAACGGACAGAGCAAGGAAAAAAGGCTCTTAAGTCCTTCTTGAGGTCTAAATTAGCATCAGTGAACTTCCAAGATAAATACAACTTTAAATCCATTATCCAGCATGATTCAGGATAAGCATTTATTGGCTAGTCAGCACTCCATATTCAGCTGCTTGAACATTTGTGAGAACACACTGGAAAGCTGCAAACTCAGCTAAAGCAAAATCTCATACACTTCCTATCTGCAAAATAGTTTGGGTAGTACTTGGCAAATTTCATTAAGGTGTTTTCTTATAGCATTAGGTTCAAACTCAGTCTTGTGCCTGGAGACTGCAGCTAAAAGTCTACCCAGATCATTGTGTATGCACGGGAAAGGTTAGAGTGAGACAGATGGAGATTTCTTTGGAGTATAGGGCCCAAATCTAAGAGAGCTGTGGCAAGTTTGATTAATAGCTCAGCATCCTACTTCATAACTATTACTTATGGTTTAAGGATAACTGCTTTCCTTTGTCCCTGCTGCAGACTGGAATATAAAGATATGTAGTGGTGCATGCTGTGCATGCAAGGACAGTTTCTGTTTTAACCCTCCACATGTACCTGCAGGTTCTCTTTATTATGTGGCAACCTGAACAAGAGGCTGATTCCAGACACTGCAGCTTTTTTTGCAGTGATAGTGTGAGCTTATAGGGTTAATATTATTCTTGTATTTTATTATCTACTTTTGTTCAATTTTATTATTATAGTGATGTGTAAATTTAGTAATGGATTTACTTGCAGACAATTGATGATAGTTGGGGTTTTTTTTATATTCTTCACATGAAACAGATAAAAGGGAACTCTAGCCCAGTTTAAACCTGGAGTCTAGTTATGCAGGTCAGTCATGTGCAGCTGGTGATTCAATACAAGTCCACAGCTCCAGCATGAATAGTGATAATCTTCTTGTCCAGTTTGATAGATACGATAGTCTGACTAGAGCCATCTGTCAGAATGACTGACATGAGCAGGTTCTTAGGACAGCAAAAAAGACTTTCTTGCTTTTCCTCTGACAGAGCCTTGGAAAGTTAACTTTCTTGTTGAGAGCTCTGGGAGCAGTAGATATTGTTTGACCAACAAGGGGAAACATACCCGAGTTGGTTCTGTATTCAGGAGCAGGTCTGGTTTTCTAGGACTCTCATTCTTCCTCCTTCTCCTTTTCCCACTGTGCTGTTGTCTTTGGGATAGCTATGTTCTGCTTTGCCTCTTTTGTGATATGGCTCTGATTTCAGCCATGACATAACCATCCGATTGACTCATGAATAGCTATTAATGTAGTTGAGTTACACTGTGGAGTATAGGGCTGAGTTAGGTTTTGACCATATGTGTCCATTAAGATAGAAGTGACTGTCAGCAACTTTTACCTGTTAGGTTTCTAATGGCAGTGTTGCTAACAACTGAGAAATTACTAATTGTGATTTCTTCATCTTATATAAGTTTTAGACTAGTGTAGTAAGAAATAGCTTGCATTATTGCAAGTAAAAGGATAGCCTGAATAAATGCTCTTTTAAGTCTTTGAAAACATCTGCTACATCTTTCTAATCAAGAAAAAAAATTAAGTGGAAGCAGGGTATAGCTTATTTGACAAAAAAAAATTTCTGACATTAATGGGCAAATAAAATATAATAGCTTTCTATCTGCTATTAGCATAAATGGTTTTATTTACAAAGTTTATGGTTCTATTTAAAAAGCACAGAAATGCTGGAAAGTTTGCAGGATATTTTAAATAGCATGTTTTAGAGTAAATTGCAGCATATGTAAATCTGAGTGAGGATAAGCATGGTTCAAAGCATGGTTTGAAGTTCAGATGTCAGACAAATACCTGACATCCCAAAGTAGAAATCTATGGTTGACTGATTTCTATTCTAATCTATGCCTGTGAAATCCTTTCTGGTAGTGGTGTACAAGACATGGAAAAAACCTAATTCAAAATTAGCCCAATATTTTGTGTGATCTTCTTAAATATGATTTCTAGCTTTGTTTGGGCTTTCTCTTTTTGAACTTCTAAAGGTATATGCTGTTTAAACAAAAACCTTATGCAGTCAAAGATATTAAAAGTGAAATTCAGAACAATCCAGGTATGTTTTTCAAAGCTGGAGGCAAATCTTTGGAGAGGCTTGTTCAGTTTGTGAAGAAACTTTAGACTGCTCCTCCTACTAGTTCAGTATCAGGTGGGTTATATATAAGAATTCTACATTTGATATCTATTTGAAGTTCAACAATTGAAAAACAATAGCAATTAATATATATTACTCTAGGGTAGAAACCAAAAAAAAAAACTCTATTACACATCCAGGAACCCAAATACAAAAGACAACTTCTTCCTCTTGCTTATGCAAATTTTTGAAATAAAAACTGCAAGGCACAAAAACAAAAAATAAAGCAAGTTGCTTTCACATCTGATCATGACCTTTTTATACTTGTATCTGTTTTCATTCAATATTTGTTTTATTTAACACTTGCTTCTAATATTATGTACTGAGCAGGTATCAGGTTTTTTAGGATCTCAAGAAAAGCACTATCACTCTAAATATGTAAATTGAATTATGAAGTAAATTATGGAAACTATAGAAAAAGTGATAGCAATCTTATATCTCATCTAATGCTGGAAACCTCCACTGCAGCATTGGACAAACTGCTCCATGTGGATCACGGCACACTTGCACAGCACTCCAGTCCCCAGCTCAAAGTCCTCCTGTACTCTTGTAGGGTTTTGCTGATGACAGCCAAATCCAGCATGAGGACTTGGAGAAGCCACTGTATAATACTCTCCCACACCCTTATCTCAATATAGTTCCCAAGCAAGTACGTATAATATTTCAGATGGACAAGAAAATAAAATGTTATGCATAATTATGACTGAGTATTGAAAACATGCACTTTAATTAACTTTGCAGTGATTATTTTTGCATAGAGCGGTTTCACAGTATCCTTGGTCCAGTGGCAGGCACTTGAATAATCATGACCACTCTGCCATAGCTGGTTAAGAGGTGTTCATAGACTCACAGGTGCTCATAGTTCAGTGTGAAATCTATAGAGCTGAGAAGGAATCAAGCACATGGGTGGCAAACTCTTCATTCTGTAGTCTTCTGGATGTACCACTACACTGGTGACTTAGGACTTTTAGATGTAAAGAAAGGAATAGCAAAATTAAAGGACGCAAAGAAAGTGATATGGCAGAAGTGCCCTTCCTGATATGACATAAATAATTTTATGGTATGTTTGTTCTGCAAAACTAAGGGGGCTGTCCTGATGCATAAACAATCATATGAGACTTAGAAGTAATTCAGTGTCTTAAATTCACACTGTTTAAGCAAATGAATGACAAACTTTGCATCACTCATGACAAAAAGGAAAGACAAAATATACTAGGTTTGAAATGGTGGTATTTAACATGCAGTAGCTACTATCCATTGCATTAGAAAGTATGGCTGTGTTGTGAGGGATCAAAGGCATGACCTCTGTATTGTAATACAGCCATAAAATATATTTACTATATTATTATGACCAAACTGATTTTTTTCTTTTCTTTAGTCTATTATTTAAATGTAAATAATACTCTCCATTCTGGAAAAAAAATTAAATAATGTAGTATAAAAATGAAGATAAAAGCACATTTAGCATTTAAAGCTAACATCACCAAAACTCTGCAAAGTCTGTAATTATTAACTGCTAAAGCATTCTAATCTAGTGATTACTTAAGACATATTCCATGTGTGGGACTGTTGAATTTATTTCACATGATCAGTTTTAAGCATGTTTTCAAGATATGTTGTTCATGCTGTAAGTAGAGTCAGATTATTTGATTGTGGTGAAATAAGCAGCATTTTGATGAAAAAAAATGCCCATTCACCTGTGAAATCATTTTAGTATAGTTTGATAATCAGGGACAACTAGAGTAATTTTACAGTGCTCTGATGAGTTCACCAAGGACATCAGTCCATAATGGAGACCTAATAGAGCACTGAAAACCCAGTTCTGTGCAGTAGATGAGCAACTTGAATTTGATTTGAGCAAAAATCATGAACTTGAATTATTCATCATTTCACAATCTCTGATCTTTAGGGAACATAACATTATCTCCCCCTACACTGCATTTTTTTATGTTACCTTATTTAAACAGAATATATTGTATAGAAAAATGTAAATTACAGACCTCTCCTCTTTCCCAGTGATGGGAACATAAGTGTAAGGCAGATTATATGATGGGGTGTTACCCACAGCCATGGTGCAAGAGCTTATCAGGAGCTTCCTGAACCTGCAAAGTAGGAAGCCAACCTAGCACAAGAAAAGATATTGCAGTGGTAGTAGAAAGTGTGCCATGGCACAAGGCTCAGAAAAAGAAAAGTTATGGATCAGGGAGAACAATTCATTTAGTTGTTCTTCCTGGTAAGGAAAGTATGAAGTACAGTATAAAGTCAAGTGTATATGTACACTTATTTATTTTGTGTTGCAAGATTATTTTAATCTACCAAAGACCTGTTCTATGTAAACAGGGGGAAACAACCCACACTGCAGATGCATTTTATGCCTGCACAGAGACAGTACAAAACACTTACATCAGATATGAGTGACACGTATACCTTTAAGGATTTTTGTGTATTGAAAGACATACAAAAAGAGCATAAACTTTAAACTGGAATTTGGCCAGGAGCACAAGCCAATGATACTTCTGAAATGGGATGCATTTTTGCTGTCATTTGGCTTTAGTGCAGATGTAGTACTGTCTGCAGTATTTCTAAACTTCAGATTAAGCTCCTTTTTCAGCTGAAGTATGGTATTTCTAAAAGGAGCTACTAGATTTAATTATGTTAATTAAAGTAAGATTCAGAACTATAACTCTAAGATTTATTATGAAAATTCTTCAACTTTTTTACATGTTTGGTTTTATGATGCAATTAAACATTGGCTGTGAAGTTTATTTTCATCCCATGTAATGTTTTTGTCCTTTTACAACAAGCTTATAATTAATGAGAGAAGTAAAGACATGTGACTTATATGAGCAAAATGCAACATAGTACCTATAAATCTGAAGGTGTTTGCCATCTGCAAACATGTCTGTATTATTTCTTTAGTTAGATGTGGGGTTTTTAGGATATATTGAACACAACTAGTCATTGAAGTAAAGCACAAAATAGTACAGTATCTGTAGTTGTAAGACAACCATGTTTTCAAAGATTTTATTATGGCTAATTTTTTAAGACATGGTTGCGTAGGTATCTGCATATTTTTACATATTAAATGGAAGATATATTTTTTCATACTAATTTAACATGTAAATAGTTTACAACTGGAAGGATTTAAAAAGCCAGGTTTAGTCTTCTATCTTGCACAAAGACTCTATATTGTCAAATGATTTTTGTTGGCCTTAAGCTACAACTTTTTTTTTCTTTTAGGGCATCTGCCACCTGTTTTCGTTTCTTTTATTTTTCCCTTGGTGCTGACAAGGACTTTTAAAGGTCTATCTGGTATCAAACATTCTCGTGAGTTGACCCAGACCTAATGCCAGGCACCCACCAAAGCCATTCACTCACTTCCCTCCACAGCTGAAAAAACAA
The DNA here is from genome assembly GCA_034509425.1 of Eopsaltria australis. NCBI lineage: Eukaryota > Metazoa > Chordata > Aves > Passeriformes > Petroicidae > Eopsaltria > Eopsaltria australis. The sequence goes on from JAVTVJ010000072.1 coordinate 259,341, forward strand.
AGAGAAAATATAACAAAAGATCCATGGGTTGAGATAAAGACCAGGAGAGATTGCTTATCAAATGCCATCACGGGCAAAACAGATTCAGCTTAGAGATACGAAGAGAATATATTACTATCCAAACCAGTGCAGGACAATGAGAAGTAAAATAAGCCCTTAAAAACACCTTCCCCCCACGCCTCCCTCCTTCCCAGCTCTACCTCCTCACCCAGTAGGGCAGGGAGACAGAATGAGGGTCATGGTCAGTTCATCACAGTTTGTTTCTCCTGCTGCTCAGGGAGAAGTAGTCATTCCCCTCCTGCACCATGGGGTCCCTCCCACAGGAGACAGCTGTCCATGTACTTATCCAGTGTGAGTCCATCTCATGAGCAACAGCACTCTGGGGGCTGCAGGTGGATCTCTGCTCCACCATGGATCTCCATGGACTGCAGGGGCACAGTTGCTTCATCACAGTCTGCATCAGGGCCTGCAGAGGAATCCCAGCTCTGGTGCTTGGATAACCTCTTCCCCCTCCTTCCCCACTGACCTTGGTGTCTTCAGGGCTGTTCTTCTGATTCCTCTTTTCTCTGGCTAGAATTACAACTGCACAACAACTTTATATTTATTTTTCTTCTTAAATACGTTGTCACAGAGGCATTACTACTATTTCTAATTATCCCAGCGTTGTCCAGCAGTACATCCATCTTAGGAGCCAGCAGGGATTGGCTCTGCTGGACATGGAAGAAGCTTCTATCAGCTTCTCCCAGGAGCCAGCCCTGTAGCCTCCTCCCCACCTCCCCAAAAGAAAAGAACAACCTAAGGCCATGCAAAACCAAATAAAGTTGGCCAACAAAATCAAAAGTTAAGGGAGAAATGTATGATAGATCAGTATGACTACCTAAGCTTTTATTATGTTTGCACCACTGCATAACAGAGACACTAATGGTAGCTTTCAGGTTTCTTGAGCTGCCACATCTAGTCCTCTTTTGCTTGCTTATCTGTGTGTACACAGTCTCTCAGTGTGACAATGGTTAATATAAGGGAATGCTTTTAGCTCCCGTGAAACTCATGTGGCTTAGAGTGAGGACCTGTCTACATACAGCTACCTCAAGACTTGTCTTTCCATTCCTCCAAGTACCCACTGAGTTTAGTTTCATCTTTCTTTTTTTTTTTTTTTTTTTTTTATAGCATTCACAGATTGTCACCTCACTCAGTTATTGATCTCTCCTGTGGTACAAATTCACTCAATATTGCCATCCCTGCCTTAAAATGATTTCCATGGGGGAATCTTGAATCTATTGCTTTGAACTTAATTGACTTTTAAATTGAATTGAAGGAAGGAATAAAGTTCCATTTCTATTCTGCCTGTTTTGGTCCTTCTGAGCTAAAAGGAGGAAGATAACTTCTGTCATCAAAAGAAGCAGGCATGATGCTGAATGCACACAGACTATGTTTTCAAGTGTGTAGATTGTATTTTAAAATTTCTTTGTCCTAATATTGCTCTATCCCTCCATGCTCAAAAGCACAATTTCTATAGGAAGTTTGGTAGTTTATTTGTTGAATTCTCAGCTAATGTTTTGTAATTCCATTGAGAAGGTCGTGCCATATGTCTGAGTATGCAGCATGAATAATGCCCTTCTTGGACACAGTGGGGTTTCTTGGTGCACCTACCTTCTACCTTCCTCTAGGCGTTCCTAAAGGTAAAAGCCCAAACACTGCAAAGGTTAAGTGAGCTGGCCTTTGGGGCACAGCAGGAAGCTTTCCTGTCTGTGTTTGTCTGTTAATTTCTGTCAAAAATATTCCTGCTCATTGTTTTTCTTAGCTTTTCATTCCCTGAATTTTGAAAGAACTGTTTGTACTTCATGCACAGACACTGTGCATGCTAACATGACAGAGAAGTATTCTAAGTGTCTGTCCAACCAGCTGAGGTGACATTATGTTCTGCCAGTAAAAGAAAGTCCAAATTTAAGAGCCTCACTGTAAGCTGCTAGCCATTTTGGTTATTAGGCAAATCCATCCTGGTTGTACAAAGCACCATCTGGTGGTCTTTCCAACAGTCCTTCAAGTCAAAGAATTTACTTTTAATAAAAAGAACTGCAAACATCTAATCTGTTTTGCAAATTCTGCCTCTTTTTTAGTGGAGAAGACAGACTGAGAGGGTTGGTGTTGCTCATCCTGGAGAAGAGAAGAATCTAGGGAGATCTTATACCACCTTTCAGTACCTGAAGAGGGCCTGGAAGAGGAATGGAGATGGACTTTTCAAAAGGGTTTGTAGTGATAGGAAGAGGGGTAATAGTTTCAAACTTGTAGTGGTTTCAGTTTGCCTATTAAAGTTTCTGGTTAAACGCCAGCACACTTACCAAAATCTACTTAATTTTTGTTGTGAGATAAGGATTAGGAGTAGGCAAAGCAGGCTCAAACTTTAAGAATATAAGGAAAGTTTATTAATAAACCTAGGACAAAGAGAAAAAACAGAACCAGAACAAAACTTTTAGAACACTCCTCTTCCCCCCGCCCCCCCCCCCCTTCATTTCTTTCCCACTGACCATACAAAACACAACACTTCAACTTTCAGTCAGTTTACCACCTCTGAAATAGCCTTTGTCTCAGTTCATTTAGGGAGAGAAGTCTCTTTTGCTTATACCATGGACTCTCTGTAAGAAAATAGAGTTTTATGGGTTCAGCCATCCAGGAGGAAAATCTGTTTGTTGTGGAAGATTCCTCCCCACATACCTATAGCCTTCCCACAGCTACTACAGGGGGGTCATGACAGTCCATGTAGTACCCTTTTAAGGATGAGCTGTTCCATTACAGCAGCAAAGAAATTCCCCTTTTTGTTACTGGTAATAAAAGTTTTCCAGCAACTCCTCAGGACAAGGGACAGCTTATAGTCTTTTTCGTTGTCTCTGTTCAAGCTTCTCATCAGGCTGTACTTCAGCATTTGCTTGTCTCCATGCAGGTGTCTTGGCTCACTGGCTGCAGTTAGAACCTCACATCCCCCCTTTAGACTATTTTCTCATGTATTACAGGGTATGTATTAGCTTAGTCTCAACCATGGTTCTCACAAAAGAGCTTTCAGCTTCACTACTGAAGCACTCCTCATACTCTTCCCTCTAGACATTGGTTCTACTTTCCTCACTGACTTTAAAGTCTGTATGTTACATTTCTGTAGGCATCTTCATCTTCTCCTCTCAATGGGTGTCTGGAAGTTTAGTCCGGACATGGACTAAACTTCTCTCTCTCTTTTTTCTCAGGCCTTGTGATGCTCGTGTGGTCTCTGCTGGGCTGTTTGAAAGTCTGAGCCAGATGGCGCAAAGCAGTCAGAGTCTCAGTGCCCTGGCTCTGTGAAGTTGGCTCAGCTCAGTGGGGCCAGCCTGGCCTGGGGTAACAGCAGGGCCCGGCCCAGAACAGGACGGAGCCAGCCCGGCCCACTGAGGCCGGCTGAGTCGCTTTGGCCTGGGGCAACAGAACGAAGTTTTCTCGACTTGGCTGGAGCCAAGTGGAGCCCACCAGTCTCTCTCGCCCACAGCTGCCGTGAGGGACTGAAAGGTCAGCCCAGGCCCCCACTCCCCCTTCCCCTCCGCGCCATCCTGGTGGGCAGCCAAGCCACATGGCCTGGCCGGACCTCACCATGGGAGCAGAGGGGGCAGAGCGACCTCTTCTCTCTGCAAGCTAGAAGTCTAAAAAGAGCGCTTCTTCAGATTCTCTCTTGGTTTTATGAGTTTTGGAGGTGGAAACTCCAATACTTCCTTTGGGATACATCATTTCCAGCTCAACCTCTTTCTTTCTACACTGGAACTTTCAATTAAGGTTACCCCATGACAAAACTAAAAGAGGGTAGGTTTAGATATTAGGAAGAAATTCTTTACTATGAGGATTGTGAGGCACTGGAACAGGTTGCCAGCCAGAGAAGCTGTGAATGCCCCATCCCTGGAAATGTTCAAGGCCAGGTTGGATGGGGCTTTGAGCAGCCTGGTGTAGTGGAAGGTGTCTGTCAATGGCTGGGGGATTAGGACTAAAGAATCCTTATGGTTCCTTTCAATCCAAACCATTCTATGATTAGCACAATTCAGTACTGGCAAGTAATTATGGTGGCAAAATTGTGTGTAAGTAGTGACTGCTTTATTGGGAGGACAAAAAACACTTCTTTTTCACATTTCTTTTCACTGCCTGAAGCATTTCTGTGAAAAAGATACCTGAAAAAGCATGCTCTGGACCAGACGTGGAAGTGGCAGTAGCCTCTGCAGCAAAGGAAATCTTGTACCAAAATTCATGGAAACACCCTTTGATGGTCAGATTTATTGATCAGCTTTACCAGAGTGCAAGTCTGAGATTTTCAGTCTTTTATCTGTGGTACATGGAAATCTGTAGGACATGTTCAAATCTGTCTTTGTATTAAATTTACAGAATTAAATTCCACAGTTGTCTTGGGAAATATTTAGAAGTCCATAAGCTGAAAAAGGTTGAAAATAATTTCTTCACAAATACAGGTTCATGATATTTACAGCATCACAGAATAGTCTGAGTTCAAAGGGACCCAGAAAGAACATTGAGTCCAGCTCTTAAATGAATGGATCATATAGGGTTCAACCCATGACATAGGCGTTATTAACACCATTATTAACTGAGCTAATCTCAGATTACTATTATGAGGGGCAGCCTGTCATATTTTGAGTAGGGATCATTCTGACTGATCCACAACTTTTGCACTGACAAAAAATCATAGATTTATAGAATCATTTAGTTTGAAAAAGACCCCTAAGATGATCAAGTTGAACCATAAACCCAGCACTGCCAAGTCCATCACTAAATGATGGCATGAAGCATCACACCTCTCCAGGGACAGTGACTCAGAAGATTTTTTTAGGACAAGATAGGCATAAAAACCCCAATGACATAACAATCTATAAATATAACAAAGTCAGAAAAAAAGAGCTATCTTGTGATACTGGCAGCAAAACAAGGGGTGGAAATAGAAGTGATAGATATAGCAGGACTGACATTAGGTTTTCTTTACTGTAATAAATACAAATTTACATCTAAGTCTTTGTATGGTGCTGATGAGGTTTGCTACAGATCCGCACAACTGTAGGATTAAGAGATCTGTAGGAATCTCTCTTCTTTTTATCACCTACCTTGCCCTTCCTATCCCATTACTTATTTACTTAGTATTCATACTTCTCCCACGTTCCTCTGTATTCCTGCCTCCAAAATCCTTTCTTTGCTTCAGGAAACTCACTAGGCTCATTAGATATGCATGCACCATTTGCTTGCATCCTCAGGAAGTGCCTGGGAAACCAAAATGAGATAGATGAGAACTGGAAAATGTACTGAAGAGGATTTAGAGTTGAATTTAAGCATTCTGATACAAAATTGAACAAGCTTCTGATTGTTCATGGTCCAAAAAACCTTTGTAGTTTTTTCAAATCTTATCCCTTATTATGGCACCTAAAACTCTGGAGAAGGAATACAGTAAACATCAATTCATATCTTCTTTGCCAGATCTTTTCCTGCCTCTCTCCCCATGCCCATCCTGCATCCTAATACATGGGGAACAAGTCCAGCTTTGTGATGGTCTTGTGAGGTGCAGTAGTTTCACTGCTGACTCCAGGGTTTAAAAGCACCAAGACTGGGACAAAAAAAGAAAGAAAGAAAGAAAGAAAGAGAGAAAAAAAAAAAAAAAAAAAAGCAGAAAAGCAGAACAGAGAATTTCCTGCCCTTTGTCCTATTTCTCAGATTTGTTGCAGGAGGATGGTTTCTATCCCAGCTACTACTGCCTCTGGGTTTTTTTGTTTTCCAGTCATAGCTCTGGAACTGCTGATGAACCAAAATCTTCTTAGCTGCTCCCAGTAATGCAATCTGTTGTTTGTATCTAAAATTATTTTAATTGTCTAATTAGCATTTAATCACCTAAACTTTGGTCTTGTGTTCTGGGTTTTGATGAGTTGTGTATATTCAGTTTTGCTGTCACTTTCCTTCTGGTCTTTCTTTTCCCTTCATGTATGCTGAGAAAGTGTTTAAAATGTGCTTAAAACTTTTGTTTCCTTTTAAAACTATTTTGCTATCTTCAGCTACTAACTGAATTTAAAAATTCTGTAATAATGTTGTTTTCTGAACAATTCAAAATCAGATCTTAACTGCAGAAAATCAGTATATTACTGCATTAATAATGTGATATTAGTAGTTTGGTCTTAGAAGCTTGGTTATGGTTGAAGATAAAAGAAAGGAAAAGGCTGGGAAGGAGTATCTTTCTAAAGAAAATCAACAAGAATTAACAAGCTTTGGCTGTAGGAGGTTGCCTGAGGAAGGGAAGCTTGCCATACAGTATGTCTATATTTTCCAGTTATATAGTTTAGCCTAATAGCTCTGGTGACATATTCAGGATGCATCCCATTGGGATAAAATTTATTCACATGCTGTTTCTTGCTTGTGGTCAACTAAATATCAGAGAAAGAAAGACATCTCAAACTCAAGCAAACGCTGCTCATTGAAATAACGCATTTTAGGTTTTCTGGGTTTTTTACTGCTCTTGTTCTGGATTATATATCAGAGAAGAAATCAAACTGGTGGGACGCAGCAGTTTCCTCACCAATAAATTGTGCAGAGATTACTGTATGGAAAAGTCAGGCTGTGTATGGAGCCCATTCTGGTGTGGAGGATCACTGTCATTTTGCTCAGGTAGCATACTTAAAGGCCCAGATCACTGTGCCTTCTCCATTATGTCCCTGAGTCTTACAGGATTTCCAGCAACACAGATAAAAAGGGCTGCAAAAGCTATCTCCTGCCTGAGCTGCGGAATGGTTCTACTTGTAATCCTGTATTAACTAATACTAATGCTGTCTGCAGATAGAGGCTGTTCCTCGACTGTTTCAGTTAAAAATTAGGTAAAATAATCTGTCTTTGCCTTAGAGTGATGTACTTGATTTTAGACTAAAAGTGCACACGGATGGAAGCTCACCCACTTAGTTCTCCTCTTTCTAGGAGGCAGTAACAACAGTTGAGAGCTGAATCCACAGCCTTTTCCTTCCTCCCTCTCTCCCTCTCCCTCTCTCCCTTCCTCCCTTTCTCTCTCTCACCCTCTGTCCCACTTTATTCTAGTCTGGCACTGCAGAGGGAGGGCATTACCAGTGTCAAGACCAATGTGGTCACTGCACATTGAATTTTTACTTTATCATATGCATGTTGTCATGACCATTCTTTGACATGAAAAGTATTTGCTATTATTCAAAGGATAATAACTTTAAGGGCCTAAGAGCATTCATTTTCAGTTGAGTCTAGTGAAATATACTGAAAGCTGTCATTAAATGTGTAGGAACACTTATTTCACTATCTGTCTGCAATTGCAGTCTGTAATCATTATCTCATCTTACTTATATATATACATATCTATAAAATTGTTACCCAGTATAATTGGCAATCGTTCACAAACTTTGCCATAAACTTTACCATAAACTAGCCCTCTAAAAAATCTAGAAGATAGATATTATTGACAGTTGCTGGGCAACTAACTATTGAATTCAAAGAAACAATGAAAGCGAGAAATGAATGATAAAGCATATTTACTAAATGTGGATTAGAAGGGTGATCATTAAAGGTTATGACTATCAGACCTGATAATGTTTGGGACAGACTTTGTCTTAGTCACACTAGATTGAATCAATTGAAGTAAAAAGAGTAACTTTGAATTAAAATCAGAGCAAAGATCCTCAATGTTTAACTGTTAATGCTGCAATACCTCGGCCTGTTAGTATTTTGTAAAGAGATTCCCCTTGCCTACTTTTTAAGGTGCAATTCTGAAAGGTTGGAAAAATAAAAAGTCTAATTTTTCTTGGATCCCAGGATGTGTGTCAAATTCTATTACTTATACTGACGTTAGGGAGACGGGATACCAGAATATGCTAATCCCAGTTTTCAAAGCAGTGGATGAAAAAGAAAAGAAGGTATTGCACCATCCTTCATGGACATCTGTATGCAAACCTAGAGTTGCTACATAGAATAATATTTGGTATCAAAATGGTGGTAGGAAGAAGAGGTATTGCTGTGATTTTAGAGCTGATTGTAGACTGAGAAAGTTCCTCTAATACAGACAAAATATTAAAATAAATTTTCCATTAGATTTAGTCTTAACACAGAAATGTGATCTTATCAAAACATTTGGAGCTTATTCATCTCTCATAGATTTGGAACTCAGCAGCAATATACATTTTTTACAAATCTCACATTTCATTATACATTATCAAAGATAACTAGATTCTTTTTTCTTTTAATACTGGCAAGGCTTTCCCTTGCAAGACCCTTCACAAGCTTCTGCATTTTTTTCACTTAAGATGCTGTGCAAAGTCACCTGTGTCAGAGCAGAACTCAAGTGCTGTCTCTAACTTTGTATCTCTAGGCAACCCTTTAATCTGTAGCTCCACAGTGTTGCTCTTTCCCAGGACTAGAAATGCTGTGATGTGAACACTTACATCCTTTGACTAATACTGGATCCAAAAGTCTCCGTATCAGACGGGCAGTCCAGGTTTGGTTTATGTCAACATTTATTTATGATTTATTTCAGGGTTTGATACATGAATTGAAATGTAGACTTTACAAAGGTTTGAAATTCAGTGACCATTTTGGAGCTGGGAGAGAAGAAGAAATGAAATAATAGAATGCCTATAGTTGTATTTCTGCTGAGAAAGAATATCATGCTTGACCACTTTTAGGCCATGAATAGTTTTCAAGTTCTTCCAGGTCTATCTACTTCACATTTTTTCCTCCACGTTTTTCAGACTCTTCTGAAAAGAGATTTTTTTTAAATGTATGCAGCTAATTCTGTTGTTAACTAATGACAAGTACTATCTGTTCTTTTGAGTCTAAGTTTAGTCCCTTGAATATTTGTATTCTGATACAACTGTTTGATGTCTTTTCCCTGTTCTTGGGAAACGTCAAGTTGCTCAAATCCCTGCAAAGCAGCAGAAGGAAACTGGCTTTACTCCTTTTGTTGCCTTTTTGCTTCTTCTGCTAAGTGCTGACAAGATATACTCAAATACAGATAAATTTTAACTGAATTCCCAATAGTCTTTGCACCTATATGCATTTATAAACATATTTATGCCACTTCCTTCTTACTTTAGTAAAATAAACTTATAAATAGCAGAGTAATAACACTAGAATTAAAAAAAAAATAAAAATTAACAGAATATCTAAACCTTGTATAGTCTAAAAGCATTTAGAATGCAGTGAAGACTGAAATATCATGTATCATATTGAAATGTAATATGATTTCTTTCCTCATTTGCCTTCCCTCATCAAGTTCAGGTACAGCTTATTAAAAGGGAAACAACATGTATAAAATTCAGTAATACAGTAAAATGTCAATGCCTGAACTGGATAAAGAGAACAGTCCCATGAGTGCACTTACAGGTAAATTAAAATAAGAACATTGTGCAATTTTAACCAAAATTGTTATTTTAGTTGCCTAAGATCTGTGAAAATTGCCATGGAAGGTAATACTGCTCCAAATTATTTCATCTTTCATTCAGAATGTGCTGTTAATTACAGGAGCACCTGTTAGACTGTACTCACTGTCAGCATTTCAAATGAGCATGCTCAATTGAAATGAATCCTTTCATGGCTGAAATTGTATTTTTTGTGTGCCTTTGACGAACATATTTTGGCTATTATTGTTTGTTGAAGTAAAATGCACACTTTTTACAAACTTGTTACATTCAGGGTCAGAAGGACGCCCTAGATAATACAGTCCAGTATTGTGGTCTCTCACCCAGATATTCCTATGTCTAACCTGCATCTTCTGGTTATATCTCCTGGGAAATATTTTAAAGGGCATAAGAAGTTCACTCAGGGGAAAACCCTATTGATTGCTCAGAAATAAAAAATTAATTAGTTAGTTTAAAAGGTTAGTCTTGCTTCTGATCTGAATGTGCTTGGGCTTAGCCATTAAATCTTGCAGTTACACCTTACTTGCTTATATACTTGTAGGCTCTGTACTTATCAACATCCCTTTACCAGTTGTTTGCATATCCAGATTCAAACACAATATGTTGCTGATGCAGATTTCCATATTCGAATCATCATTTCAATTTTTATATCCACCCCAGGTACATGCTATCTTTTAAATTTTCTCATGTTATTTTGTAAGTTGTAGGTCAGATCTTGAGACAGTATCACAGTAATGATCCACCTTAGTGACTCTCAAAATAACTATAAAATCTCTGTGGGTAATAACCAGGGGGAAAGGTAGTTGTGGGTGTGTGTCCTCCTCTATACTTCCAGTTGCAGGGAATGATGAAGGAATAAGCAGGACAAACCAGCAGACCTGTCTCTGAGCCTGGTGTCCACCAGCAGAATTTTGGGCTTTTTGGTCATGGATCAGTCTAAACAACATCTGACCTGTTGGTGACAGATGGGAAATAAAGGAACTTCCTGCAGGAGTTAGCAGGGTTCATTGAAAAACTTTAAACTAGATTTGAAGAGGAAAAGGGAAAAAACCCCAAGGTCTTTAGAGATAAGTCTGGGCATGCCAGTGTTTGAGGTATGATTTTCTAGACAGGTCCTTTGGTCTCAGGTCTCTTTGTCATCTCAGTGGAGGTAGGGGAAGGAGATTCAGTTGTCAGCAATGACACAAGTTTTATTGATGTGTTAGAAACCATGGATGTGCCTGACAATGGTGGGAGTCTGTTGTAGACCACCCAATGAGGATGGAGACAGATGAAGTCTTTGTTACCAGGTAGGACTTCAACGTCCAGATGTCTGCTGGAAATGCAATGCAGGCTGCCCAGGGAAGTGGTTGAGTCACTATCCCTGAAGGTATTTAAAAAACATGCAGTTGTTTAATGGTTTAATGGTTCACTTGGAAATACTGGATTGAAATTTGAACCCAATAATCTTAAGGGTCTTTTCTAACCTAAATGATTTCATGTAGTTTCATGGATTATCTTCTGAAAGAAACCCTCCTTATTGAACAACTGTATAAACAACTTTCTTCGTTCTGTTCCACATTCCCTTTTAATGTATCAAAGATTATGATTTTGAAAATGTTGCACAGATTTCGGAAGCTGTTTAATCTTTAGTTATTGGAAAACAAAAATAATTCATTGCTGTTTTTAAGGTGTAAATGCATCAACTGATATCTTAAAATTGACATGTTTTTTTAAATATTACACCATTAATCCCTAGCAATCCCTAGTTTTCTGTGGTATGCCTACACAATTAATAAAGAAAGGATCACATAGTGTGGGAATGTATTCCCAGAAAAACTCTTTAAAAAGGAGATCTTGGTTATACAGTCCTAAAGAATCTGTAGATGTGAAGCAAGACATGAAATGTTGTGAAAAATTGAATTTCTCATCTATGCTTTGTCTTGAAATATTTTAAAATACTATAGTGTGAAACAGTATGATAAAATGTATTATGCAAATGTTATTATGTTATTAGTCCTGTGAAGAAAAATATTTTTTGAGACTAAGGGCTAATTTTAATCTAATTGTAATTTTGAAAGTTGTATAAAGCTTTTTTTGAGCACAACAGATTATTGTCCAGTACTAGATTGATTTAGTTTGGAACCATAGTTAAACGTTGTGTCCCATCTATGTGTTTTCCTGCCAGGTAAATCACTGATCTTCAAATAAAAAAGTCTTTTATTTTTCTTCCTTGATTTTATTTGTGAATGGATTTTCACAGCAATACACATTTTTCTTCACTTATTTTTTCAAAGAGGAATTTGCATATGACATTCATAACAAAACAAAATAATTAAACAAGAAAAGTGGGCTTTTTGTTGTTATTGTCTATTTAGTTTGGTCAGGGCCTTGGTTCTGTCCAGGATAGCATTAATTTTTGCTGTAGCCAAGACAGGGCATGGCAGGACCCAGGGGCTATGCTGTACCACCTCACATCATTTTCTGGGGAAGGAGGCTCCCTTCTGCATGGTGTAATGTGGCAAAGGGAGTGGCTGGGTGTTGTTGGGGGTGAGCAATCATGTAAGAATCATGTGCCTCTTTTCCTGTACACTCTGTCATTAGTATCATTGCTGTTACTGTCCATTGCCTTATTTCACTGTTGTTTTCAATAAATTATTCATATCTCAACCTGTGATCTTTACCTGTATTGCCACCAATTTTTCTCTCCAGCCTGCTGCAGGGGAGAGGAGAGGGGAGGACCAAATGGCACGTGGTTTGGAGTGTTTCAGGGTGAACTCTAGTTTGGGGAATACCATTCCTAAACCATGGAAACCAGCCATCAACTCCAGGACTTCTGTTCTACAAGTTCATGCTCCAACAGCACTGCACAGGCACTGGCCTTCTTTGCTAAAGATGACATCTATGATTCTGTCTACCCAACGGCTGACCAGATGGAGCTTTCTGTAAGATTTCTGTGATGAAACTACTTAAATGCATGTTGATCCCAAGAAATCATGTCGAATTATGGGATGTATACTCCATATTTATCATCTGCGGATCTGGACAAGAGCTACCCTTGGGCATCAGTATGTACTTCTTACTACTTATAAGTACTTACCTCTCAAGAGGCCATCAAGCCTTCTGTTGTGACTTAATAATCACAAGGAATATCAGAAATTCTTGATCATTATCACTTAATTTATAAAAGAGTATGCTTGAAGTTAGAATTAAATTTGAGGCCAAAATGCTGTCTTGATCTGTCTAAATGTTCTTGAACTCTGTCAGACTTGGTACCATGACCACTTTCCTGGGGAGCCTGTTCTAGTGCCTGTCCACTCTTTGTGTGAAGAAACTTTTTCTAATATCCAACCTAAACCTCCTCTGACACAATTTCAGACCATTCCCTCGGGTTCTGTCCCTGGTCACCACAGAGAAGACATCAGTGTCTGCCCCTCCTCTTCCCCTCACAATGAAGTTGTAACTGCAATGAGGTCTCCCCTCAGTCTTCTCCAGGATGAGGACACCAAGTATCCTCAGCCATTCCTCATACAACTTCCCCTTCAGATCCCTCACCATCTTTGCAACCCTCCTTTGGGCACTCTGTAATAGCTTTATTACTTCTTTATATGTGGTCACAGTGCATCCCTTCCTGACATTAACTGAGTTATGTTTCTGACCTTACTGGAATACTTAGATACACTAATCTAGTATGACACTACAAATAAATAATAGTTGAGATTTACTTGGTGGTCACAAGTTGAATCTAGTATATTATGTCTGATATGAAGATCAGTTGTATTTATGCTAGAACATGTCTAACATTATCTCATACATTAATTTTAATCTTCCTTTGTAATTTTTTTCCAATACTTAAACACATGCATTTTTAGGAAGTGTTTATAAGTTCATCTTTTGTTTTAATTTCTCTTTTTGAGGGTTCTAGCAGTTTCTCTAATAGTAAGGAGCACTTTTGTTCCCAAGATTCTCCTGTGAAATATAATTTTCTAGCATTCTTTAAGGTTAGAGGTATTTTCCTGCCATATAGAGTGAGGTCCTTAAGTGACGCAGTTTAGCCTAGTTTTTCTCTTTTGAACAGTCTCTTTGTGGTGTGGAACCTTTTAACAGTTTGAGTGCTGGTTCCACATACGGATTTAGTCTTACCCACTATCTTGGTGGTATATAATTAACCTTGTTTCTTGACTCTGTGTTCAGGGGCTTGTCTGCTATAACCTTCAGGTTCTTTTCTAAATTACAAATTTCCAAGAAACAATTAGTTCTCCTGTTCATAAGTGTAGCCTGATTTCTTTATTTGCAAATGAATAACTAATAGCTTATGTTGTATCAGTGATTAAATAGATAACAATGTCACTAGTCTTGCAATGTCATTAGTCTTGTTAAACCCCTCCACATTTTGTTATTAGTTACTGTTTATTTAATTTTGAAAAATCTGTCATTTTAATAATTGTGTATCACCAGTTCCTAAGGGGGAAAACAAAGAATGAGTTCCTCTTTCTGCTAGGTGGTGTATAAATAAAAAGAGGCAGTTTTCCCCAAAGAGCTTACCCTTAATGGACTATTGTTTTAAGATATTGATGAGGATTTAATGGCCATTAATAGTAAGTATATTACTCTGATCTATGAAGATTACTGACATACTAATGCATTAATTTTCCACACATCTAGACTGTATCTCTTATAATCAAACTTACAAAGCATCAAAGTGTATCAGTCTCTGACACGTTAAGTAGACGCCCAAAATTCTATACTGTCCTCCTGTTCCTAAACAAGAAAGATCTGTTTGCATACATACAAACAGTTTATATATTATCTATATGCTATCTTTCTGTGCTCCCTCAGTGTAAGTTCAAAAGCACAGTGCTGAAATTTGTAAATTGTTTAACATTGCATGTCACTTTGCTAGAAAGCTGAGAGAAGTGTTGATGAAATCATTTCCACTTTAGGCATTATGTAGATCTATATCTAACTTAGAAGGAAGAAGTTCACTATAGTTAAACTGCTATAAAATATCAAAATTATTATTGTCTGTGATAATAGATATATAAAAAAACATGTACTGAAATAAAAGATTGTTTAAATCAATACAGTTTCTTGAACTGAACTGACAAATTGAAAGGATTTTCAAGCTAAGGGTGACTTTCAGGTGTGCCATTGACCAGGACCCCCAGGGCCTGTTCCACAGGGCTGCTTTCCAGCATCTCCTTCCCCAGTCTTTTCCCATGCCCAGGGCTGCCTCACCACAGGTGCAGAATCTGGCTCTTCCCTTGTTCAACTTCATATGGTTGGTGACTGCCCAGCCCTCTAATTTGTCAGAGTCTCTCTGCAGGGCCTCCCTACCTTCGTGGGAGTCAACAGCTCCTCCCAGTTTTGCATCACCTGCAAACTTGATGAGTGTCCCTTCCAGTTCTGTATCCAAGTCTTTTATGAAAATGTTGAAAAACACAGAGCCTAAGATTGAGCCGTGTGGAACCCTGCCAGTGACAGGTCACCACACTGATGTCACCCCATTCACTGTAACCCTTTGAATGTTACCCATGAGCCAGTTGCTCACCCTTCACATGATGTGTTTATCCAGCTGTAAGCTGGGCATTTTGTCCAAACAGAGCCTTTGACAAACCGTAGTAAAAGCTTTACTGAAATCCAAATAGATTACATCATCTGATTTCCCTTGATCAGCCAGGTGGGTTACCTTGTCATAAAAGGAAATCAGGTTTGATAAGCAGGATTTTCCTCTCATGAAGCCTGTGACCAATGACTGCACTGTCTTTCAGGTGTTTTTCAATACCTCCAAGAAAAATCTGCTTCTCCATGACTTTACCAGCCACTGAAGTGAGAATAACAGGCCTGTAGCTTTCAGGATCCTCCTTTTTGCTATTTCTGCAGTTTGCAAAGGCATTCTTAGCTGATATTATCTGTTCTGAAGACCTAAAAGATTGAAGAAAAAAAATATAATCTTTCTACAATACCTATCTTTTCAGTCAACCTTGTCTTGTCTGGGTATGTAAGTAGACAGGAGAAGATAGTTTGTGTGTTATTGCAGAAAGCAACTTAGGGCAGTATCTGGGTCAAAATATGTCTAATGTTTTGAGGCATTCATTCACTCATTTATTTAAACAGAATCTGTAGCTCAGTATTGTAAAAGACTAGTGAAAATATTGATCTGTGCTATATAGTAATGAAATTACAAACACACTATGCTGCATAAATTCTTTATAATACTGCAGTATTTTTTCCCACAAGCTAAATTGTAGAATTAAGATATACGTAGATGGAAAATCATAATTTCTGAACACTCAGTATTTCTAATTCTTTGAAATATAAATTGAAATATTGCCCTGTTATGGTGCTGGGAAATGGTTTAAGGAAATGTGCTATACAAGATCCATATGAAATACCTACATTTTAAGTTAGATACTCTATTGCTGGTAATTATTAACAGGCTATGAGCATTTACGACAACAATGACAATGTTTATTTTCAGTCAAAAGATTTACTACTTCAACTAAGGATGTACATATTTTTTTTAAATCAATGAAAAGAAGTAGCCTTTTTCCAGCCTGTGGATCAGTGGTAGTCTGGAAGCTGATGGCGATGGTTTCTGAAGCACACGTGTGTTTAAAACTTTTACTGGAGACTGTGGTTTATACATACTGATAGTTACAATTGCAGTTCCATATGTACAGCTTTAAGCATAACAAAGAATCTAGATTATACGGCAACATGACTGCAAACCTTTTAATCTTGAACATATATATATATATATATGTTCAATCTGCATATACTAGAAGCACTAGGCTTTTCCCCGAAGGCGAGAGGTGGAATGTCCTGGTTTAGGCCAGAGGGGTCAAAATCTAGGAAGTGATCTGTGCTGCAGGAAGGCATACAACTTCCTTCCTGCGAGAGAGAGCCAATAATCAGGTAGTTTTAAGGGTTGATAGGTAGGTAAACCAATTAAAAAGTTGATCCGCCTTCGAGGAAAAAACCATATATAAGCAGAGACTTTCTGACGCTCTTCCTCTTTGGACCTGCTGCTGCTGTGTAGAGAGGAGCAGCTCCTGCTTCTCTCACTGGTAAGGCCCCCCCCCACCTCCTTCCGAAGGAGGGATGGGGGGGGGGAAGGGAGGTTTTACGGCAGCCGTGCCGCTGCAGCCGGGCAGGCATGGGGGAGGAACAGCTGGAATGTTCAGCAGATCCAGCTCAGCCGGTGTGTCAGCTACACGAGAGGGAGAGCCAGGCCCCTGCTCCGGGCCAGGCAAGGACCAGGCCGGACTCCATCCAGCTTGGGCCAGGCCCTGCCCTGTCACCCCGGGCCCAGGTGGCCCCAGCAGGCCGAGCCAGCTCCGCAGAGCCAAGCAGAGAGACTCTGAGAGCTTCTGGCATTCAGCTCGGACCTGTTCAAGCAGCCCGGCAAAGAGCACGTGATCCTCACACTGCCGGAGAGATAGAGAGACAGAAATTAACTCTCTCCATGCCTGGACTAAACTCACAGACACCCATCCTTCCTCGCAGAGAGAGGAACGAGTGAGGACATCTATATAGTGCAGCGCAGAGACTTTACAGTCAGTGAGGAAAGCAGAACTGATACTAAAAAGGGGGTGCATGGGAAGTTGCTTCAAGAGTGAAGCTGAAAACTCTTTTGGAGAACCATGGTTGGGGACTGAGCTAATAAATTCTCTGTAATATATGAAGATATAGTCCAAGGGGGATGTGAGGTTCTTATTGCAGCCAATGAACTGAAATACCCTAAGTACAGACAAGTAAGTGTTGAAAAAGTACAGCCTGATGAGAAACTAGAACCAAGAGAGAGGAGAGGCTGTGACCCAGAGCCCTGGTCCCGGGGAGAATGCTAGAGGAACCTGAGTTGTCAGGAGAACCTGTGTTGCTAAGCACAGAAGAAGGATTTTCTTGTTTCTGCAATTGAACTAAGTATCCTTAAAACAGGTACCCTGTGGACTGTTCATAACCCACATAGTGGCTGTGGGAAGGCTACTGGTGTGGGAGGGATCCACCATTAAGCTGGACTTTGCTCCGGGCGGCGGCTGATGGTGAGGCAGAAGACCCATAAAAACTGTATTTTTCTTACAGAAGATCCATGGTGTAAGCAAAAGAAACTTCTCTCCCTAAATGAACTGGAACAAGAGCTGTTTCTGAGGTGGTAAACTGACTGGAGGTCGAAATGTTGTCTCTTGTATGTTGTCAGGGAGAATGAAGTGGAGAGGTGGGGGAAGGAGGGGTGGTCTGGGGAGTTTGTTCTGGTTTTTTCTTGAATTTTTTTTCTTTTTTCCCTTTGTCTTAGATATATTAATAAAACTTCTTTGTACTTTATAAAGTTTGAGCCTGCTTTGCCTACTCCTAATCCTTATCTCACAACAAGCAATCAAGTAAATTTAAGTAAGTGTGCTAGCATTTAGCCACAAACCTGAATAGGCGAACTGAAACCACTACATTCAATCAGCAATTTTCTTGACTGGAAGGATTTATATTAACTCAACTTTCTGTGTTCCCATTAAAACACATAAGTATTGCAATGGTAACTGTAAATCACAGCAAAATACATGTTGATGACTTTCTTTCCTTAAATTTCTGTTAATAATTTCTATGAGAAATTTCAAATGGTAATGGCATACTGCTGAGGCAGAAGGATGTAAAACTGTTTCTCATTCCAGAGAGGATAATGGCAAAGTATCTAAAGGTCAAGAAGAGTGCTGGGTATATTAATATAAAAAGGTAGCTATAATTTAAGCTATTACCCATGCATTGTCCAAGTGATGAAAGAATATTCCACTTTGAACAAGGCACAATCTATAGGTCTTCAAAGGGTTGATATAATCATAAAAGTTCAGGTTTAGAAAGGGCCCCCAGGAGGTCATGTAGTTCTTAACTCTACTCTAAAAAAAATCTATCTGCTTGGAAACCCTCTGCAGAGATGCTGATCTTACCCACTCCTAAAATAGATAGAAAGAAAAGCATAATAATATTCTATTATTGCTGGATACTCTGTATAGAGAGTAGTAATTGGAATATCCTATTGTTGCTTAGCCTGCTGCTTCTCTCTGTATCTCACAGGAAAAAGACAAGAGGTGCCTACAAGGGCACTATGTTACACACAGTAATAACCTGAAAGGGAAATGCAAGGTAAGAACTAAATAAGTCTGTCCTAATCTAAGCAAGTTTCTACTTTTATGAGTAAGATAAGACTGGGGAATAGGGCCAGGGACTCAGTGTTGAATTATTATTTCATCATACCCTGGTATTTGATTAATTCCTTAATCCTTTGCTCTGTTTCTTATATAAAGACCAATTTTCTTTACTACTCAGAATCTCTTTCAAAGCATTTTCCTAGTTTTCATCCCATTCCAGGCTTCCTTCTGAAGAATTCCAGTTAAATGTTACAGAGGATTTTGTTCTTTATAAAGCGAATGAGATATGAAAAAGTTTGTGAAGACAGCTTTCATTGTAATCCAGAATTTGGGCTGTTATCTGAACAATCATGTGTAGATCATAGTGAAATATTTTCTTCATATTTATATTTTAATGATTGATATCTCAAAAAAATTAGGTTTTCTTTCATACCAGCTGAAGTGAAATCCAGTAAATCCATCATATTCCAGACTGTATCATCTCTATGTTGTGCCTTCAAGTTTTATCATAATGTGACAGCACTGATATTGCAAAACCAAGACCAACTCAGAAAGCCTCCTTTTGATCTACAAAATATATATAATCCCATTGCCTATCCAGGTGAAGAGAGAGGTCAAGATTCTTAAAGAGGGTAAATACTTACCGATTTTTTTATTAAGTAGTCCAGTAAGATGAAAAAACTCCACAGCACTACTTAGACTTAAAAAGGATTAAAAACTTCTACATAATTCTAAACTTGAAAGATGCCTTTAACATGTATGTTTTTCACAAGAATTGTTTGTTTTCATAATAAATTATTGTTCTTTTGGCAAGAAATGATTGCTTTATGAGAAGTGATTAGTTGCCCTACTTCTAGAGGGTGAAATCTAAAGTATATAAACTGAATCATAACATTTCTCCCAAAGAAACATGCTCTTTCTCTAGTGGATCATTTCAAAGTAATTTATGTACTGCAATGTCATTTTTCTTCAAATAATAATTCAAAGGGATTGATAATAGAGTCTACACAATCTTTTTAAACAGTTTCTGCTTTATAACTTTCTCTTAGTTACAGACAAAAAACCAAGTTTTAGTTATTATATTAACAAAACCAAGTAAAAGAACAATGTGTTTATTGACACTTACAGCTGTGTTAACTTCTTTTCATATTAAAAAAACCAACAAAATGAACCAAAACAGAAAACCAACAGGCAAACACAAAAAAACCCTAAAACCCTCAGAGAAGTATGTTTCTTTTTGGAAAACATGGATATAACAGAAATAAGTTAATTCATTGTCACAGAGCATGATCAAGGGCATCTCAACAGGCATTTTAGAACAGAATAGGTGCCTTTTCTATTATGAGAAGTATGAGTTCATGCTCCGCTACTTTCCCAAACAGTTGAAACTCCTCCCATTTCAAATTTACATGTAAGCTGAAAGCCATACCTCTGTTAATCTTCCTTAGAGAGGTAATACTACTCCTATATAATTACCACCTTGATTTTCACCTTTAATATTCACATTATTCCACCATTTGCTAGATCTCCTTTTGAATTATAGCAGTATGAATGTCACCAGATTCAGGAGCTGAGTTTTTTCCTAGGGTTTTTAAAATACTTCATCTTTCTCATCTCCTCTTCAGGAGGGGAACAGATGGCTTCAGAAATTCCCCTGGACCAGAGTCAAAATATCATGAATTACACTGTGATCTTACTAAGAATTACTCCTGTGCTTAAAGGCACTAAGCTCAATGTGACAACTGATGTGTTTGAAATCAAGCATGTGAGCAAGTGGTAAACTCTTATACCAGGGAGCAATACTGAAACTCAAGAGAACGGAGAACCAGGCTTGTATTCTTTTTTATTTCAAGAAAGGAAAAAAAAGCAATCTTCTCTCCTACAGATTGATAACTGTACAAAGAACAATTCCACTCTTGGTTCCCTGTATTTCTTTTTGTGGTTTACCTTCATCATTACCATGTTACATACTAATAAATCATGGAAATTACTTATTCCTATGATATATACAGCTTTGTGAACTCATTTCAGAATAACAGTGTACAAAAAAAATCCTAATGTTATTTGTTTGGAATGGTTGCTGAATGCTTGGGAGCCTATAATAACCATAAAATTTACAATGATACTCACTAGGGAGGGTTTATGAAAGGTGATCATGTAAAATAATTTTTATACAGGGAAATACTGAAAGAAGTTTCTAAAAAGAAGAAACAGACTGCAATATGTAATTCTCTTAAGCAATAATAAATTGCCCATATAGAATTAATGATCTCCTGACATTTCTTTCAAAAGACTTGAAAAGAACTAATTAATGTAGCACATTTCAAGCTAAGCAAATTGCAATGATAGATGGGATTACTGGAAGCTATAAATGCAATTCGTAACTGAGGGAAAAGTGCAAAACATCACTCAGAACATTAAGGAATGCAATTAAGCAAAACATTTGGAAGTACTTAATTACATCTGCAGAGTATAGTTAAGTGAGGTCTGGTGCCTTGCATTAGTAGTGATGTCAAAGCTCCAGAAGATTGCTTAAGCAAAAAGTAGACCATTTGGCATCAAGATAATATCTGATTTGACATGCAAGAAAAATATTTCTTCATTGATATATTATACAGATGTCTGAAAAAATAAACAGGTTCTTAGCAATAACAAATTTTGAATTACAGGAAGAAAAGTCAGGTAGGTATTAAGTGAACACTTTCTTGTTGATTCAAATGTCCTTTGGCCTTTGGTATACTTAATCTATACCAAAGTAAAAAATACACAAGAAAATGGGGTGGACTGTAAATCAGCTAGAGCTTAATTCAGCAAATTGCAAAACTATGTGGCTGTAATTAAGCAAAGCCCTGACAAACTTATATGCTTTCATCGATTTCACATAACTTGTTATAACATTCCTCACTGAAGTTTGAACTTAGGAAATTGATCTAATAGATGAACCTCCTAAAGACAGGTGTTAAATTGTGCACACTCTCATTCATAGAAAGGTAAAAGCTGTGTTTGTGAAGGCACCAGGGAGTGAACAAGCCTCAGGGGTGGCTGGCATGAAGTGATTTATATTCATGTTGTTCAGGACAAGCCTCCCCTGGAGCAGAAGGACTGTGTTGAGAGTACATATCAACCCAGAGAGGCCTGGTGGCTTTCGCATCTCTGCTGCATGAAGGGAGGCAGCACTGAGGAAATCCATCAGTTCAACCACACCTATTTTTCCTCCTGTATGAAGATCTCTCTATACTAGAACTCAGTAAGAAAGTAGAGACCATCTGAAGGGCAAAGCAAGCTCATTAGGTAGCCAGATTCTCCTTGCTTGCCTTTAGTTTATTCCTAGAGAATAGGACAGATATAGCACCTTGTTCCCTGCTCCACTTTTCCTCTTCTTGACCTGTTTTCTGGCAGCTGTTATGATTTCAGCAATGAGATGCTTCTAGCTGAATGTTTGTGCTTGAAAAATGCAATGACTGAGTTATTGCTAGACATCTATAGAATCCCAAGTCTGGACACATTGCTTAGTAACTGGATTGTCAAATACAAGAGCCAAAAATTTACTTTGTGTTCTGTTCCTTCAACTTTCTAGAATAATAAAGCTTCACTTAAAAATTATGCATATTTGAAACTTAGCTGATGCTTTTTGAATATCAAATATTTATGTCTGTGTAGTCTTGTGGTTACTGAGTATATGGTGGAATATCATTGAATGATAAATAAAAATCACCAATAAGGGGTTTTGTCCTCTTTCCTTGCAGCTCAAAAATTCATCTCTAATTGTTTTTATTGCCTGACCAAGCAAGTTGGGCAGTTGCCAGGAAGTGTTTTAATATTCCCAGAATTTTAACTGCACAATTCTTTTAATATCTTTTGGTGTATATCTAATATAACTGCTTTTATGGGTCTATTCTATTGATCACATGGATAAAATTACCATTTTTAGTGTTGTTGGTAAGACAAAGGACTGATGAATAAGCAATGAAGTCTTTGTTTAATGTAATATATTATTGTTTCTATTTAATTTTATTTCTTTTTCATGGACATTGTTGTGACCTGTACTCATTCTGCATTTTATAGTCTGCAGCAAATTCTAAAATTAAATAAGGAAAAGAAAAGGAAAATTAATTGAAAAATAGGGATATCTCACAAGTACAGCTGATGAAATAGCACTGTAAAACTAAATAGTATATAAAAGACTATCAAGTATTATGAGAAAAATATCAAAGATAATATGAATAGAGGAAATTTTTAAGCTGTGACTATTACTGTTTGATTAAAATAAAGAAAAGTACTGCAGTACTGCTTATTGTAGCTCTTTTGGGCTAGGTTGGAAAGAAAATATGATTTTGTGATGAAATCTCCTCTGCCTAAATTATGTTAAGTTGAAACATTCTTCCTGCCATAAACATGCTGACTGGCCTAACTGCAACATTCCTCAGTCTTTTTGGAAGGTGACAGACTTAGAAAGGACTAGAGATAAAGGCTGTCAAAATTGTAATCTTCCTGATCTCAGGAGCTCTATCCTAGCATCAGTCATAAAAAAAAAAGGAGATTAATCTGTTCTTTTTCCGGCATTTTCTTTTTTGAAAATCTGTTTATGAGTTCTATGGACATTTCCTGTTTGCTAGCACATATTTCTTCAGATATGACTTGTAGTTTGTATAAAAAGCTGAGCATGCAAAGGTTTGGCCGCTTCTAGGGATTTTTAGCTGAAGAAAGGAACATGATCTCAAAGGTAAAATGTGGGCAGTAACAAACTGCTTCAACAATATCGAGATGATCAAAGCAAGACAACAAGTTGGCTGCACATTTAGAAACTTGAAAAGAAATGTATAAGTATTGCAAGTCCTCAGATCTTTTAATATATTAAAGAACATGTATTATATTTTTAAAGGAGATTCTGGATGTAGTTCATTGGATCAAACTCAGGATTATTATTTGTAAAGTAGCGCTAATTAGGTAATCCCTGATTTAAGAGAAGGTGGGATCTTTTTAGATGTATGTTACTCAGGTATTGTGCATAAAATCTCCACGTTAGTTAGTTCTGACTCAAAATGACATTTATTTTACTCTACTGTAATGACTTAGCTTTTTTTTAACCTTCATACTCTGAAGAACTGACACATATGCCCATTTTATTTCACTTTTAAAAAAGATTTATGGAAATTGTTGTGTAAATTTTCAAAAATTTTTAACAAAAGCTGCACAGCCCAGATGATCAAGGCTATTCCTGAGGCTATACTCATAGGTTAAGTTCAAAATACTACTATATGACTACTGCTACAGCAGATATTACATTAATTAAAACACTTGAATGAATACTGCTGTGAATGCATTTCATAGGGTCCACAAAGTGCTAAATGCACACCAGTAACTATTTATAAAAACTATGCATTTGTTTTTTGTCTGACTCAGTATAGGACTCTCCAGACTTATTTGGAACCCAAGAAAAACGGATGGCAGAGTTGTTCTTTTTATTTCCATCTATGCAGTACAAGCAGATGGGAGTCAAGTTGATGATTCGTTTCAATGATTTGGTTGGCTAATTTGTCCCAGATTTGCTCATTTTGTTCACGGTTTGAAAAACCTGCAAGTATTTTTCCTTTGTACAATAAAGAGTACAATAAATGCTAGCTGGGTCAGCCTGGTAGTTCTCTGAATTTTGTCTCTAATACCAGCAGAGAATTCATTCTCTCCTGTAGTCACATTTATAGAAATGGAGTTTAGCTGTCTGCTTTGTCTAATTGACATTATAATTCAAAGTCAGCCAACAAATTAGTGTTTCAGTATCCTATGTAAAATCATGACAAAACACATATAACTATAATAGGCTAAAAGTTTTGTGTTTCAACAATTATATTTTGCAATGTGTAACTAGAAATGATTATTCTCTCAAAAGAGATTATTTACATGGGAAGAAATTGCCAATATTAAGTTAGGTATTTTCCCATAAGGGAAAGAGACCTTTGAAATTCGTCCTTTATTCCAAAGTCTCAAACTGGTATTCTTTCTCCATTGTGGCCACTCCTTTTGTCCTCACATTCAGTTTTCTTCCAGTCCATTCACTCAAAGACTAGCTGTTGGTACGTCTTTTCTTCTGCTTTCCCTCCTGTTGCCCCTTTCTGCTGTCTCCATCCTTCACTGTCTAGTCCAAGCTGCTGCTTCACAATCAATCAGACTATATGTAACTCTGCACTGGTCTCTGTCTCTACTTTGATAGGTACTCTACTAGTCTTGCTCTCTAATTATACCTGTTCCTTTCTTTCTTCATTGAGTATAAGATCTAGTTTTCCTTGAGCAGGCAATATGCTGGTGTACTTGAGTCCAGTCTGATTCTGAAGAAAGTGCTTCCCTTGAGACTGCTGTCTTGGCACTGTGTCCATTTGTAGTGCTATAATAATGAATGTGTATATAACTAAACGTGAGACTTTATTTTCAAAGGTTGCAAACTATAAAGGTATACAGCTTTCAAGCTTCAGTGTGCCTCATCATTAAGGGGAGAACATGTTTTAAGTCACTGTTAACGTGTGCAGACAAACCATTTTGAATTTGACTACATATTTATATTTCTATTCAAAACCAAACACAAGGAAACTTGCCAAGTTGAAGTATGCGACCTGAAAAAAAGGCAAATACCAATAAAAGTCTTTTAAAATACTGTTCTTCCCTTATGAAATGTATCCGGATGACAGATGGAAAGTGAAATTTTCTATCTACATCTTTGATCTGACACAAGCAGGTGGTTCATTCTTCTTTGGCAAGAAGAAATGAGGGCTACTAGACCTTTATTCTCTGTGCTAAGAAGGCTAATACTTTAAGTGGTGGTCTGCCCACTCAGTAGGAAATCTGCAAGGCAGTGGCAGCCACATCATCACCAGTTAAATCAGTAAACAGTTTTGTTTCTAAATAGGAAGGTGTGAAACAGTACCACTTCCAAGTGCTCAATGAACAAGCCATGACAAAGTAGCAATAAATATATTTTCACTATAACTTGTCTACTACCTATTTTTCTTGATACCCAAAGACACATTCAGGGTGTCAACATCTCTGCCTGGTGCTGTCAAGAAGAGAATGAAAGTTATTTCTACATGTTGTGAGAGAATGCTTTTCAGTTTTTCAAATTAGTGTCTTCTTAAAAATGAATCAGAATGAAATGGGGAGGGAAAAAAACTAAGCAAAGAGCAAGAAGCAGATATTAATTAAATTTTGTACCACTTTATACAGATGGTCTTTTGCCTCATTTGAATACGAAGAATTTCTGTAATTGCTTTTTGTTTTAGAATACCCTTGAAACAAGAGCATTTATTGAAAGATAAGCATTTTGTAGGGATGTTATTAGTACAACTGATTATCATAATGTTTTTCTCTATAAGTGATATGAGTCAGATATTTCCCAGTGTTTCCCTTTTGTTAGCCTAAAATAATGAATGAAGCTTTTTTTCTCTGAACTGTGTCAGTGTATTTGTTTCACTGGAATATGCTGCAAACCTGATTGATTTTGGTAAATAATCCTTTTTACTTTTTAAAAACTTAATAAAAGTACTTAAACATCTTTTATTCATTATTTCTTTATTTATTTTTATTCCTTCCTTTCTTCTTTCTTTTTACCATTTACATGGAAAAAAAAAGGACAAAAATCCTTTGTTGAACCACATGGTTATTTTCGTATTTCTAGTGGTCTCTTTCTGCCCTCACTAAAGTAATTGGAGAAACATCAATTAATCAGATGCCCAGGATGTGAAGTAGATGCTGCACTTGTCATGAAAGTTGTCTGACTCTTCATCTGCTACTACCATGGATGAGCGTAACTAAAAATTCCAGGATTTCATTTGGTTGCTGACTCATGGTCTGTTACGTTGGTGTCTTACAACTCTGTTGGGGATGAGTGAAAGTCACATCACGCAAAAGAGAGAAGCAGCAATAAGTTCTATTGAGGTAATACTTTGACAGAGTTCAATATAATAAATGGAATTCAACAAAGATTAGCAGTGGTTTTTCATGGTTC
Source organism: Eopsaltria australis (assembly GCA_034509425.1). Classification (NCBI taxonomy): domain Eukaryota; kingdom Metazoa; phylum Chordata; class Aves; order Passeriformes; family Petroicidae; genus Eopsaltria; species Eopsaltria australis. The sequence continues at coordinate 285,872 of JAVTVJ010000072.1, forward strand.
ATAAAGTTTGATGGCAAAGTTCACCTAATTAATTACTGAACAGAAGAAACACAAAGGAGCATTGAGTTAGAATGTGCAGTGAGGGATAAAGTGTATGTATCACACTCCCTCCCTGACTAGAGTCAACTTACTTCATGCCATAGAATCCTGACGTTGTCACCTCTCATCTTTCTGCTATAAACACTTGATATATCCTATTGACACACTTGAGGATCAATGGTAAGAAAACCATGTAAATGTTTTTGTAATGTAAAATATTACTTGTAATGTAAAATATTACTATGGATTTTATGGGTTTTTTTTGCATTATTGGGTGATTTCACCTGATGAACACAGAATATTTGCTTACTTAAGTACCAAAACCTTGCATGAAAAGATTGTTAGTAAAATGCATCTTATTGTTAGAGCTAGCAAAATCAAAATGGGATGAAGGCTTAGAATCAAATTTCTTGTTGCTGTTAGTGACCATCTGAATAAGTTATCCCACGAATTATGTTCTCCAGTCTTTCCACTTCAGAAGTTGACATATTTATTTTGCTTCATAGTGAGCAGTAAGTCATATTCTTTGTCCATTTTCTTGAACTTTTTTCTGCAGTGAGTAGAGATCATCATGCTTTAACAGCTTTCTTAACAATTTCATTCTAATGGAGTTTGGTAGTAAATCTTGATGCAATGTAGAGTTAGACTGTAATAATTGATGAGAAGTGACACCAGCTGAATAGTTAAAGTCACAGCCCATAATTTCAGTAAAATTAAACCTAAAAATATTTGAGTGATTGCTTCTATCTACAGTGATATTGCCTAGAAATATAAAATCACAGAGGGTTCTCATAACGAACACATCCATTTCGGATATACACAAGTACAGTTTCAGAGGTTGTGTCAGGATATATCTCAAAATGGCAAATACTTGTTCAGTGTCAAGACAAATGTCTTAGGCTTTAATAGCATTGCCTTCAAAACTCCTTGTTGTTCTCACTCAACACATTTATCAACATCAACAGTTTGCTACTTGTTTCCCTTTTGTTGGGCCCATACCCTGTGTTCTATCGTACAGAGTTCACCTCCATTATGATTTCATTTCAGCCCAATGACGTAGGATGTATTATATACCAAAGCATTGGATAATTTATAGTAAAAGTTGTGGATTTACTGTCAGTAAATTCATAGGTAAAACTGACTAGGCACCACCACGATTTGAATTGCCTTTCAAACTCAGTTGTATTATCCCAGATTGCCTCTTTCAGTGGATAAGGTGCCATCTTCACTTTTTCCTACAATTGCTGCCACAGCACACTGTACCCACAACTGAGCTGGAAAACAAGGAGGTGTGAGACAGACATTAACTTGAGTTGCACGTACTGCATTTGTAATTACCTGGTGGTCTGTGGTCTCTTTCCTTCTTTCCCATTGAGAAAATACATCAGATAAAACCATTGGTTATTTCCCAATGTGATAGCAAAGATTGTTATGGATGTTCTAACTTGTGTAAAATACATGTTGCAGAGCTTTTTTGTTGGCTGAAACTTCAGCATTCATGTTGTTTAATACTCTTAATCCTACTCTGTAGATACCAGTCACATCTCTTCTTGATTTTTTGGAGAGGTGGTTCTCCTACTTGCATGCTGCCTTTGTTTTCTTGCATTATTTGTTTGTGGTAATGTACAATGCAGCAGCCTTATTTAACCTTTTTTCAGAGGTCCCAGTGAACCAAATGTCTTCTGCAGGTGTTCCCTCACTGAAATTGGTAAGGTGAGGTTTCCCTCACTGAATTGGAAATTGGTGAGATTTCAAAGCTTGTATAATGCTAATGGATCTGCATTTATAGGAATCTTTAGTTTGGAAACTTTAGTATGTCTTTTGTTTATTTTCATTCCTCTCCAATTCCTGTCAAATAAGCTGACTCTTTTCTGCCCATGCATTTTGGTGAAGCTCCTACTAAATGAGCAGTCCCCTCTAAGACTGCTTCTAGCAAGTTAAATGGTCCTCTGCTTTGAACAGACTGTCTTCAGTGTATTTTCTCAATGTCTGTACTTGACTAAAGACAAAAGCCCCTCTTCCTATTCAGAGTATCCAAGTTCCACATATTTAAGCACAGCCAAGCTGTATAATAAAGGTCTCTTTGGTCTGTCAGGACCAGTTCAAAATAAGTAAGTACCATATTCAATAAAACCTTATTCGCCTCTAATAAGGTTGTGAAGGTGTAGTGGTCTAAATGACTGACACATTTTTAATTCTTCAGCCAGAGTTATTCACCTCCTTATATTTTAATTTCCACTTCCAGGGTTTGCCCTTATTTAAAAGTTAATATAATAGATGAACAATGATAACAAATTTGGGCACATGCCTTCTCAAATATTGTAAAATTCCAATCAACTGTTATAACTCTTCCTTAAATTGGGGTTTTTGCAACTGTTCCATTTTTCTTCAGGTATCTAGAGGAAACACTGCAGTGCCCACTATTCACCAAGTAATTAAAAACTTTACTTCAATACTTGGTTTCTGGTGTTTGTCACATGGGATCACAACTTCTGCTTTATGCAGTTCTTGACATGCTGATGCTGCTGCTTCCCCCACCTTTCCAGGGAAGGACCCTCTGACTAGAATATCATCTATATGTTGGTACAGTTTTTCATCTTGAGGGAGTGAGACTCTAAAACTTCAGCAACTGCAGCATGGGCATTTGTAGGTGAATGTTTATATTCTTGGAGTCTGTTAAAGGCGTATCTCCTCCAAAGTAAAAGCAAATTCTTCTTTAAATTGTTCTTGTAAGCAGGCCATAAAGGACATATGTTTAACACCTAGCACTGCCATCCATGAGTGTGCAGCTGTTTGTAGTGTGGCTGCTGAAATTGCAGTACTGGGTACTGAAGTCATTAGCAGGACTGTGTTGGCATTTAAACACTGATAATCAATTGTTAAATTCTACCTACTATCTGGTTTTTAGACTGGTCAGACCAGTGAATTGTATGGGGTGTGGGTTCTGGAACTAATGAGCAATTTTTCCAAGACCACTATTACCTCATAAATTCTTATTTGTGTTGCAGCAAAAATCAGGTATTGTGATGCATTAGTAATGTTTGAATCAGGTAGCGCAGGGGCTCGATATTACATCTAGCCCCTCAAGATCTGGGCCCCTCAGGATTTGAGACAAACTTTGCAGTTATGTTTTAGTTGTGAATCAGTAGCTGTGACTGGGCAATTATAATTAGCAATTGCATTGTGAGTGTTGTATGCTTAGTTAATCTCTTGTTTTAAGGAAAAGGGAAGAAAACACCAAGATGAATGGGCTGTCTGGATGACAGCCACCAGGAGTCAGCAGAACTGAGCAGTAACTTAGGCAAAGGTAATTCCTGCAGTGGGAGGTCACAACCACCAATTCACTGACCACCTGCTCAGAGTTTTGGGTCTGTTTTTTCAGCTGATGGATTGTCCCACCCTATTTCATAAGCATGATTTGCAATGCCATGCATTAATTCTGCCCAGATAGGGAGTTGTTTGTGGGGGTAATTACCACCTAATCCCTCATTGTGTTTTGAGTCTCTTTTAATTTCATGCCGTTTTGCAAATAAGTAGGTTTAAGAACTGCTAGGACTCTTCTAAGTAGTTATTTTCGCATCACATAATCAGCTGTAGCAGATAAAAGAATATAATTGGATTATATATGTCTTGTATGTAGGTAAATTTTGTGATGGCTGTAGGAGAGCTCATGAAGACATTTTATGGGCTGACTTTACTCCATAGCCCAGTAAGCTACCCTTCTGGTGATAGAAGAGCCCCCCATATTTTTTGGGTCCTATATTTAGGAGAGGTCCTGGACCCCAAATGTTGTTTGCTTCATGTCTACTCAGCATTATTCAGTAGGTGGCGTTTAGCGGCCTTGCCACAAATACTATGTTTCAATTTCACCTTTTTGCTATATTTTTTCTTGTAAATTTGTCAACAGTAACAGATCCCAGAGTGATTCACACAGTGAATCACAGTGCACCACCCTGAGGTCTGTCAGACTATTCTGCTTTAATGATGGGTCTGGCTTTCGAAAACAAAAAATGATCTTTCCCTTGGTTGCTATCATTTATGTCACCCTATATGTTTCCATCCCACAGTTCAGGGGATACTATTAATTTCCTAATATTGACAGTCTTAGTTGATAAGGAGCCTCCATAAACATAAGCTTGGCCTTTTCTTCTAATTGCTATTCTTTCTACATTTTTTCCTGTAACTGTTTCAGCAGTTGTTCAATTTTCAAATACAGTATTAAATCAGCTACCTTTTTGTCTTCTGTTTCTATTTTTTAGGTCTTGCTCCTTTTTATTATTATTCTTCCTATCCTGATAAGCAGCTTCTAAACAGGTACCTAGCATTTTACAAATAATTCCTTTCCCTTTTCCATCCTTTATATGCCTCCTGGCCACTTTTGACTGTTCTTCCACAGCTTCACAATCACGACAATTATCACAATTTTTCTGAGAAGCTGGGACTCAGACTTATTTCATGACTCCATAAATAATCTGTGATACTACTTGCCATGCTTTTGACAATCCCAAATTGTTGCAGATGAATGAAAGGCACATCACCCAAAACAGAGAAGAAGCAATAAGTTTTATTGAGGTAAAATAATAATTTTTAGTTCAATATATTCAATGGAATTTAGAAAAGTTAATCATTGTTTTACTAAGGTTCAATTAAGTTTGACAATGAGGTTTGCCTTTTTAATTACTGCATGGAAGAAACACACAAAGGTACATTGAGTTAGAATTGAGTTTCACACAGAAACCAGAAATGCAAAGGATAAGGAAAATCATTCCTTTGAGTCATGAGGCAATGGACCCCATTGCTTTCGAAACTCCTTAGACAGCCTAGATTTGACTAGGTCCAATCTTAGCCTCAGACCTGGAGAATGGTTTACATATCATGTAAATATCTGTACAAAGTTTATAGTAATTAATATTGAGTAACTACCTGGATTGGTAATGTTTCACTAGTATTGATTCAGCGTTATCAGCCAAAGATCTGTTGTGAGAAAAGGTATTTTTCCATCTTAGATAAGGAAGGATCTCTAAGCTTCAGGTAAGGGATCTCAAACCTCTCAAGTCATCCCTACATAAGGGGAGAGTAACTGGCATGTTGCATTTCAGAGAGGGCTCAAAACTGTGCTCATCCTGATGGAAATATTTATAGAGTGAAGTGGTTGTCTGCTAGTCAATGGTATAGACATGTTAGATGTCTTTATTTGAGCTCTACACTCTAGTTTTGTATTTTGGTTATCTTGCATTTTTGGGGGTTCAAAGCCAGGTTAGAATATATTTTTCCAAGGCACTTTTACTCCCTTGTATGTGAGACAGGAGCTTTCCATCTCACAGGTTCACCACAGGGTGTGAGCTTAGTTGCTCCTTAGTCAGCCTGAGCAAAAATATAGCAAGGGGTCAAGTGCATCTGCCACAAACTCTCACACTGTTCATGGACTAAAGGACTTGCATCGATTAATCTCTGGAGTACCTTGGCATCCTGTGGGTCATGCCACTGTTCAAATCATGATAAATATCAAGAAGAAAAGTGAAATTCAAGGAGAAGGTGGCTGACTGAGCAACAGAAAACTAACAGGAGCCCGTATGCATGGTTGGTTCTTCAATGGCTGCTGAGAGATCTGCTCTGAAATGTTCAGGTAGGAATAATGTTTCTCTGATGTGTGCAGTAGGTTTACTGACTGCTCAGCAACTTGTTCAGGGGAAGTGAGAGATGAAGCCTACTTTCTCCATATTCTGAGACTTACTTCTTTTACATACATGATTCTAAGTCAGAAAATGTATTCTTCATTTTTATATCTTCTACAATGCTGATCTACTTTCTGTTTGGTAAATACCACTATTCCTCTGCGGGACATATCAGACCACCAGTACTTCCAAGTTCACAATGAAGATGATACTCATATTTCTGTTGGCATTTTAAAGTTGAGTTAATTAACATTTTTATAGGAGCAATAATTAACATTTTATGAGCTGGATTGCCTCATCCCTTGAACCTACTTTGGCTTCACTTCATCCTGGAACATGTAAGAGGGTAGTGTTGCAAAATGCAAATGTAATTTGGGTTTAAGGGCAATATGCACTTCATAAACGCTGCTGAATTGCAGTAATAGCAAGAGCTCCATTTGAAGGAAAAGAAATGGCAGGAAGCCCTTAGCACCAGTCCAAAATGCTAAGCTAACACTGAATAATAATTATTCTATAAATGTAATTCTGTTTGCTGTTATGCTGGCTAATATTGTCTTAGTGATATGACAGTCCCTCAGCTATCTGAATATGTGTTATTTTATATTTAGATTGTAAGCAAATAGGGGCAGGCCTCTGTGGTCTCTTGACATGTCTAGCAAAATGGTGTTTGGAGTAAAGTGCCAAAGTGCTATGCCAGGTCAATATAAACGGTCAGTCAGAATATTTGATGAGATGTCTAGGAAAGCAGCAAGTTTTATTACCATACCTATGTAAGTTTCTCTCAGTAGCCCTCGAAATCTTGTCCTTTCTTTCTGCAATAACATTGTTGACAACTGCAGACACAGAGACTCAGATTTCAAGAAATAATATCAGCATGTTTATCAGTGCCTTTTCAGACATAGTGACTTTCACTGTAGAGAAAGTGCAATTAGTTGGATATCTGTTATATTTGCTTTAGTTTCTGCAGTATCTATGGTGGATTTCTGTATAAGGTGTCCCACTAATTTAAAGAACAATTTTTGTCATTAGTTCTATTATTAAAGAATGTGAATCAGATGAAATACTACATTGTCCAAGTGCAACCATGTCTTGGCCTAGTTTTGGTAAGGACAGAGTTAATTTTCTCACAGTTGCTGTGAGGGGAGTGTGGAGCCTGGATCCATGTGGGCATATCTAGGTTATTTATTCTATATCATGCTCATCATTGCTGGGGGACATGGCTTCTGGTGGAAGAAAAAGGAAACATGATGTGGAACCACCACCATTTTTGTTCCTTTTTTTATCAAGGGAGCAAAGCAGAGTACAGAGCAGTGGAGTGATATCGGGAAGATGGTCCAACTTGGAAAGTTTGTCCATCATAGTTTTCCTTGCTTCAGGCCTAGGGGAGTAGTGTGAATAAGGACAATTTTTCTGACATTGCTGTTCATTGTCTTGAGGGAATAAAGGACCAGCTGTGGTAACCCACCATTTTCTTCTTTGTCTCGGGAACCCACTTGTTGCTGGCTGTGGTAGCATCAGGTCAGTCAGATTTGAATGAGCATTTTTTTCCATGAAATCACCCTCTTTTAAACATTCTTGTTATTAATATTGTTGCTCTTAGTGTTTGTTTCCTTATTTCATTACTGTTTTTCTAATAAATCTTTATCTCACACTACGATCTCTGTCTTTTTGTCCCTTTCTCATTGGAGAGACAATGGGGGAGGCAAGCAAACAGTTGGAGCTTAATTTTTAGCTGGTTTTAAAAAGCAACAGTTCTTAATGTTTTTATGAACCAAATAACATACTTTATTAATATTTCAGTTCACAGTGATGTGTACTTATAGCTACATTCTATCAAATGTTCTTCTTTTCAATACAGTATTCCAGTGCCAGTCCTTTTAGCTCCATGGATGTTGGTTTACTTGTGATGAGCGATCGGACCGCTGTGCTGTGCCATATACCATTCCTTGCCACATGAGAGAAGTATCTCATTAAGGAAAAGTCTTATTTTTTCAACTTGGAGGTTTTAAAAAGTTAAACTCTTGAGAATATAACCTTTTTAAAGATTTATGTACTGAAGACTTTAAATCCTTGCTCTTAAATTTTGCAGAAAACCTAGAGTAGTACTGAAGGTTTGCTCAGCTACTTTGAGTTTTGCATCAGATGTCTCTTGCAATCTGTTTTACTTGTCTCCTGATACTTCTTGAACTAGTAGGAAGCCTATGTGTGTAGAAAAATGTGCAGAGTGTGGCATAGTGGAAAGCAAGTGTTGTCTGTATTATCTGCTGGAGGGATCACATAGAATGGAGCATTATGTCATTTAATGTGTGTGGTTTACGACACTTTCTTGGCTCCAGCTGGCTAGGACAAATGTTCTCTTTCAAAGTCCCCTTTACCTAAGAAAGCCCAGGGGGCCTAGATGGGACAACAAAGAAAAGCAAATGTAATATATGTCCTTATTTCTAGTCAAAATGGTGTGGATTGAAAATCAATGTAGTTTCTGCAGCATTACTTCATGTGCAAACATTGTATAATTTGTCAGCTGAAAAATAAAGAAGTTACATAGCAGGTGTGATTGCTGATGATACTGGGCAAATTACTGACTCACAAACATTGACAAGTAATTGAATATTTCAAAAGTCAAGCTCTTTAATTTTCACCTGAGTTGTAATGGCTTCTTAAGAGGTAACTTTAATGCTACATCTTCAACAGACAATATAGCATCAGAAGCAAATGCATGAATGCTGACAAAACAGAAAAGCATGCATTTTGAAAGAAAGTTAAACCATTTTGCACAGTAGGGAGAGAAAATACTACAACTCACAAATAGTTTTTTAAAAAAAGTTCAAGGAGGAAAAAGCCACCCTTTTCTAATGGTTTGATGAGGTCTAATGAATGTTTTAGCTGTCTGTTTGCAGCTTAGGATAACAAACTTAATGATGTGACAGTAAGTAATGACAAAAATAGAAATCTAGTAGTTTTTCTATATATTGTTATGACAGAAAAGAGAAGCTATGTTTATGATACCTTCAACCTACACACCTATTTTAAGGTATTGAACAGTAAAATTTGGGAGCAATTGAAAAGATATGCTACATATAGTTTCTTGTTTTGATTTAATATTTTAGCAATGTTGCAATACTTAGCACAAACAAAATCAATTTTCTTATCATTAAAATCTTTATAGACTTCCTCTGAGAAGGTAACTATGCTTTCAGGAGAGTAAACACTATTACCAGCTGTTCACAGTGTGACATTTATAATAGTTCTGAAAAATATTTTGTCTCTTGCAACTTGCCTAAAAGATTCCAAAAGGTATGATGTGAAAAAAAGATTCAGCGTTTTGACTGCACAAATAGGTTTTCTCCTCTTCCATCTCTAGCTGGTGATTATAGTTTGAGTATTTGCTTCATATATTGTGGTTGTTGTGAGATCAGCCCTTCCTCAGATATTTCTCTGCCAGTTTGTGGTAGTTTGAAAGCAAATCAGTGAGAGGCTCAAAGTCAGAACTACAATTTAAGAGGAAAAATGTAATAATCCAAAAAACACTGACAGAGTCAGAATACAACCTGACACCCTGTCGGTCAAGGTGTTGGTAGTAGTCCACTTAGAAGGTGGTTGCAGTCCTCTGGGAGTGATAGATGCGGTTCTGTTGAAGCAATGATCCTGTGAAAGGTGTAGTTCTCCTCTGAAGGTCCAGTGGTGGTGTAGAAGGATCTGGTCTTCCTCTGGGAATCCAGTGGAAAAAGCTGCTGTGGTGCTTCAAATCTCAGTTTATATGCAGATAGGGATACATTGGTTCCTCCCCCTGGGCGGGGCATCTCACAATGGGATGATGGGCCACTAGCTGCAATGTTGGGGATGAGTAAAGTGCTCCATCAGGCCCCAATGACCGGCCCATTAGCAAACCATTCTGCAGCCATCAGGAACACTGCCCCACCCAGCCCAACATCCCATGAAGATGGTGATAGAATACATACCATTGTAACCTAAGACACAGTTTAATGCTGGTACAAGACAGTTGGACAGCTAGTTGCTATTTGACTGCTATACAAGTTGGACTGCGTTTACATGGACCACAGGTTGTAGAGATAAGGAGATCTACTAAACATGTTTGAAAGTGCACCATCAATGTGAAATCAGTTGTGTTGTCATACACCAGAGAGAAGGACTACATTTAGGATATCTGGCAATGGAAGAAGCTAATCACAAGATATCTTCAGGTGGAATGTCTGGATGCATGACCTAAGGTATGTATAAATTAAGTAGAAGTCTGTAATGGATGTGGGCCTTAATCTCTTATTTCCCCCATTTCAAGTTAGATCTCCCCTTAGGAGTGCAGAACTGCAGTCTTGTCATTGTTCTTACTGTACTGTGGATTCATTGCTGATGTCAACATTGCAGAAGCTGTAAATGGATTAATAATCTCCCTTCCAATCAGCATAAGAATAAAGTAAGTGCAAGTGCAAGATGTGTATAAACTGTCAAGCTCATTCCTGTGTTCTCAGTCTGTCTTAATAGATCAAGAATATGGTCATCACACAGTTTTCAGACAACCACAAAAGGATCCTCTAGAAGTGATCTAGTCTAAACTTCTTTTCAGCTTTCCAATGTTAGATTAGTTCAGCTGTGGCTACATCCTTCCAAGTCTTGGAAATCTTCAAGATGGGTATTCTTCACCTCTGAAACTTGTTCAATGTTATATTATGTTGCTAGTAAGAAAACTTTTACCTATGTTCTATCTTAACATGCTAATGTGCTTCTTGTGGTCATTGCTACTTGCATATTGCTTTGGGGAAAAAATGCTGTAAATGTCCATACATTCACATGGTGAATGATTTTCCATAGTCTGTGGTCTGTGAATGATCAACTGAGATTCTTTTTCCTAGGTCAGGTGCTGAGCTGAACAGAAACTCAAGCTGCAATATCCAATTTTGTTCATCAAAAATGTGGTAAGAAGAAGAGGAAGCTCACCAGGCGTACAGACTGACTGGTTAGCTGTGGATTTCTTTACAGTATGTCCTGTTGGCCCCAGTGGTGTTTCTGATGTATAATGTTAAGATCAGATAGGAATGTGATTTTCTTGCTAACCAAAGAATATGTCTTGAGTTTTCTTCACGACATATTTTCATATCTTTAATGCACTGATTTATAAGATGAGAGGAAGATTGTAAAGCACAAATGCAATATAGACACATAGCAGGGACATAGCAAAAGTCAGATTATACCTCGCAGAGGCAGATTTAGATTTTATATTGATGGGGTTCAGTTTGAAGTGTCCTGTAGAACACCTATGTCATATTTTGTAGGACTCAAGCTTAAGACATTCCTAGAATCAATGGGGGAAATATTGTGTTTGTTCATAATTTTCATACACTTATTTTATGGGGTAGAATTTAGTTTAGCTGGTATTGTAAAGCCATACTAACTTTGAAAAAAAAACCCTTCATTTTTGTGAGTATAAAAATACATGACCACATGCTTATGTACAGTGTCAGGAGTTTTTGTTGTCAAATTTCATTTTCTAGATTTATTGAATATTTTGGTGTTTATATAAGAAATAAATATAGATGTGTGTATTTGTAATATGTTTCTTCATCTATGAATCTGGCCATCTATGTGTCATTTCACTGTAATATTGCATGTATTGCAAAGATTAACTGGTAATAGCTGTGTCTTTTTAGTTCTACCCCATGGTAAGTCTGTAAACAGAATGCCCTTTAATCTAAAAACTACGTGCAAAATTTAGGTGAGAAACCACATTATCTTGGTTTTATAGATCCATTTTTGAATGTGTCTGGGACTTAGTATTCTTCTAAATGGAGTGTGTATTCAGTAAGTGCATGTTTATTATGTAGTTGGCTATTGCCTTGGCAGCTAAGAAAGCTTTCCCTTTTGTCTCTTTATGGGTGCTAGACCAATACCAGAAACACTTTTTCTCACTTCATTAAATCTAGATACACCTTAATGGTTTTTAAAGCCATGCCCCTAGTAAAAGTAATAATATTGCACTGCATTTTTTACCTTATTGCGAGTTAACTGTAGAATAAACCTACTGCTCTTATCTCGATGTAAAATGGTGTCTTCTTAATTTGAATGTACTTTTAATCTTTAGATAAATTCCTTAAGAAAATTAAATTAAATAAAAATAAATCATGCTAGAAACACAGAAAAAATATTAATTTACTGGCAATAATGTGTTTTTTGGGATTTGTTTCATTTATTCCTTGGAAAAAGAAGGGAGAGTATACTGTATTTGCTGAAAATCTTGTACATTCCCAAAGTATAATATTAATAGGAAAGAAGACATGTAGCCATATTAGTTATTTAGTTTTTAAAGAAGAAAAGCTCTCATTTTTTTTCCTGCTAATTATTCTACTATTTGAACCCCATGGATTAAGAAGAAATAATGAATGTATTCTGCTTAAACAATGCTTTCCTGAAGGGTATTGTGGACGTAGTGCAAGGACCACTGTCACATAGAGCTTTATCAAAATAACTAAAAAAAAATCATGTTTAGTAAACTGCACATAACTGAAGAAAATGAACTAATTTCTTTCACAGGTTTTACAGACTGGCAGATTTGTGTAAATTATATAATTCTTCAAGATGTGAGGTCTTGAATTGCATGACATTAGGAAAATTATTCTTGTGGTATTATATGTACCTATCTTTGCTTCAAAAGAACACAAGTACCTATTACTTCAGTGGTAAGAATTGTCTTATACAATCAATGAAATAATTGCTGAAAATAAGGGAAGGAAGGGTCCTAATTGAACACTGAAAAATTGACTTGTTAAATTGAACTTTTCGGAGGTGATCCCTTAAATTAAGAAGTGATCTGTTAGGATTGACATGAAAAACCTGATACACAATATTTGTCTTTGTTAAGTAGCTCATTTAGGCAAATTAAATATGTCTTTAGAAACTGGTTATTTTAAGTCTTCGAATAATCATTACTGTGTGTAATATTTCTAGTGCAACAGTCAATTTAAAATACTGCTGCATACATAGAAGTCTTGTTTTTCATTAATAACTCAGAATCTCTCTGACTGTTAGAGAGATGAGTCCAAAGTAGCCAGCTACTTGTGTAGTGGGGTTTTTTTTATGTGCTCCTGCAGTTGCAGTGTTTTGTTTACAGGTATAGATAATTTTCCTTCTTTCTAACAGCATTTAACATAAACTGGGATAGCCTGATCCCAAAGACAAATTAAGATGAAAGTAAATGCACTACATAGACTACACCATTTCCCTGCCATCCTGCAGAATATGTAGAATATCAACATAAAAACAAATCCAACTTGTTTTCCTTTCCCTTGTGACGTAAATCTAAACAACTCTGGTATGACCCCTGGTATGACATCAAAGTGCCAAAAATGGGAGTGATTTCCCTGGTACACACTGAACAAACTCCAGGGCAAATGAACCTGGGTTTATATGAAGATCATATAAACTGTTCTTCTGTCTCTGTTCAGCCATCCAAGAACATGGACATTTATCCTGGCATACATTAGGACATTAAATCCTCAAGAGATATTGTAGTGGCTGAAAAAAATGTAAGTAAAAAAATTTTATGCTGGTGAAAATTGTATCTTGGCCATGAGAACAAAATTGTAGGGTAGTAAGAAATAGTGCATCATTTTTAATGACTTAGTTTAGAAGAGCTAAATCTGTAACCCATCCATCTCCAAAAATTTCAACCCAAACTCTCAATAAAGCCTTAGCTCTTGTTTTTCTTATTATTCTTCTGAAATTGCTCTTGTTTATTTGCTGAGCAGTACAACTTTTATACTACTTTCCATTGATAACAGCATAGAAAGCAAACCAAAATTACAGTCTTATTAACCTACTAAGACTATAATAATCAATATGACTTATGCATGTAAATTCCTGGGTTTTGCCCTGATAAACCTCTCTACATTAATTCATCTCGTTGCTCTCATGAGCCAAATTGATGGTTAGTGCTGTTATTTTAAAAAATGTTTGAAGACTTTTGCTTTTGCTTTGAAACTGTGATAATTTAGGAAAAAATGAATATTCAATGCAGAAGAAACAAATCTTTAAAATATATAAATGAATACCAGTGCCATGCCTTTGTTGGATCCCTGAAACCTTCTGTCTGGAAATGTAGTGAGGATGCTGTTATCTACTGCTGTTTAGCAATGTACTGCTCTTTTTAACTGCATTTCCTGCTTTGCCTTCATGTTTCTTTTTTTCTACATTTATAATTTATGAGCCATTAAAGATGTTGTTTGATGTAGGTGCAGCACAGAACAGATTAACTGCAGCTGTAAAACACAAGTTTTGGCAGTGTCAATCAAATTATGCCTTCTGCATAGTAATGTGAGTTTTAGTGGTATCTATGTGAAATTGTTTAACTCATTACTCCTGTGAATGACAAATAACCCTATAACTAAGAAACAAGTAATTGTGATGAAAAGCAGAACTTTGATTCTCATAGGTTGTCAAGAAACTGGCTCTGACTGTGTAGGTTGTATGAATTTGATGATAAAAGTATTTTCAAACTCCATCTATTTTCTCAAAACTGAAAATATTCAGAGCTGAGAATGATCAGAACACTTGTTCAATGATACACAACAGCAGCTCATCAAAATCAAGACCATTTGCTACCCACAAATAGTTTATAATAGGAGACTTTTCAAGCTAAAGGCGTTTTGATAGCGGAAAGAGTGGAACAGAAGACAGTGGAAGTGGACAATTACTTCTTTGGGGTGACCCTGACTGCAACTGTTCCTGAGCAGAGGCAGTAACTTGCACCTATACCAGCTGATTCCCAAGTAGTCACTTGTTAGCCCAGGCTTTATCTATTACTTTTTTACTGACCTTGTTAAAAATAGTCACTTTTGTCAACCATGTCTATACAGAGGTTGTAGTTCAGTGAGTAATATTTAGAGTTGATCAGGTTAAATCACTTACCTCAAGGACTGCTGCCTTTTTCCTCTGTTCTGTGTATACTTATCCAGTATGTCACTGAGGACATTACCATTTTAGTTTTTAGTATCTCTTGTTTTTCCTGTTTTCTGATGTGTCATAAGCAGCATGGGCCTTTTTATTTTTTCCTTACCCTAAGAAGAAATAAACTAAACCATATCCAATAACTAAATGGTAGAGTTTTTGGTTCTTTGAGAAGGAGGGAGTTAAGCAGAACTGCCACACTGGATTTCCAGAAGGCAGACTTTGACCTTTTTAGGAGGCTGGTTGAGAGTCCCTTGGGAGGCAGTCCTGAAGGGCAAAAGGGTCCCGGAACATTAGATATTCCTCAAAAAGGCACAGGACATACCTTAAAGGTACAGGAGCAGGTTGTCCCCATGTGCTGAAAGACAAACTGTAGAGGAAGAAGACCAACCTGGCTGAACGGAGAGCTTTAGCTGGGATTTGGTGTAAAAAGAAGTGAGAAAAGGGCAGGCCACTCAGGAGAGAGGTCATCATGAGGTTATGCAAGGAAAAAATTAGAACCATCAAAGCCCAAATAGAACTTAATCCTGATACTGCAGTAAAAGACACTATAAACTTTTTGTAAATTCATCAGAAACAAAATGAGTGATAAGAAGAATCTACATGTTCTACTGGATGTAAGGGGAAATGTAGTGACCATGGCTGAGGAATAGGCTGAGGTGCTTAATGCCCTCTTTACCTGTCTTTAATAATAAGATCAATTCTCAGAGTATGCAGTATCCTGAGCTGGAAGACAAGGACAGAGAGCAAAATGAGGCCCCCATAGTCCAAGGGAAAGTGGTTTGGGACCTGCTACTCCTCTTAGACACACATAAGCCTACAGAACTGGATGGGATCCACTCAAGGGTACTGAGGGAAGTGGTGGAAGTGTTCGCTGATGCACTTTCAATCATTTACCAGCAGTCCTGGCTAGCCAAGGAGGTCCCAGATGATGGAAGGCTAGCCAATGTGACACCCATCTACAAGAAAGGTCAGAAGGAGGATACAGGGAATTACAGGCCTGTCAGTCTGACCTCAGTGCCAGCGAAAGTCACAGAGCAGATCACCTTGGGTGCCATCATGCAGCCCATATAGGACAAGAGCATTAGGCCCAGCCAGCATAGGCCTGAAAGAAAGGTCCTGCTTGACCAATGTGATCTCCTTCTATGCCAAGGTGATCTATGCCTTTCCCATAGCATTGTCCTGGAGAAACTGGCTGCTCATGGGTTGGACAGGTGCACTGTTGGCTGGGTTAAAAACTGGCTGGATCGCCAGGCCCAGAGAGTGGTGGTGAATGGTGAGACATCTACCTGCTGGCTCATCAGTAATGGGGCCAGCCCTGTTTAACATGCCCTTTGGCAAACATCTGGATGAATGGATCAAGTGCACCCTCAGTAAGTTTGCAGACAACACCAAATTCGGTGTGAGTGTTGATCTGCTGGAGGATAGGAAGGCACTACAGAGGGATCTGGATAAGCTGGATCAATGGTTGAGGCCAGCTGAATGAGATTCAACAAGGCCAAGTGGCAGATCCTGTCTTTTGGTCACAACAGCCCCAGGCAGTGCTACAGGCTGGGGACAGAGAGGCTGGAAATCAGCCCATCGGAAAAGAATCTTTGAGCGTTTGTTGAAAACTGAACACGAACCAGGGTGTGCTCAGGTGACCAAGAAGGCAAATTGCATCCCAGTTTGTATCAAAATAGTGTGGCCATTTGGACCAGGATAGTGATTATTCCCCTGTGCTCAGCACTGGTGAGACGGCAACTCAAAACCTGTCTTCAGTTTTGAGCTCTTCACTGCAAGAAAGGCACCGAGGCTCTGGAGCATGTTCTGAGAAGGACAACAGAGCTAGTGAAGGGCTGGAGCACAAGTCTTGTGAGGAAGGGCTGAAGGAGCTGAGGTTGTTTTGCCTCTAGAGAAGGAGGCTCAGAGAGGACCTTATCATTCTCTACAATTGTCTGAAAGGAGGCTGTAGCCAGCTCGGGTTTGGTCTCTTCTCCCAGGTAACAAGTGATGGGACCGGTGGAAATGGCCATATGTTGCACAACAGGAGGTTTAGATTGGGCAAAAGGAAAATTTTTCAGTTAAAAATGTTGTCAGGCATTAATGCAGATTGCTCAGGGAAGTGGTGAATAAACCATCTCCAGAGATACTTAAGAGACATGGTTTAGTGGTAGATGGAGGAGTACTGGGTTAACAAGTGGCCTCAACGTTCTTAAGGGTCTTTTCCTACCTGAACGATTCTATGATTCTATTCATAATTAATGTGTCAGGTTTTTAAATACAGGCTTGGGGGAGGCAAAGGCCCACGAGTTTTAAGCAAGGCGAAAAACTTTTTCTTTTCTTAATGATTGTATTATGACACACTGATAAAAAATGTATAAAGAGATTTAGATTAAAATTTACTTGTTCCAATCCAGTCCCATCTATGCAAAATTGCCAGCAATAAAAATATTTCTTAAGAGGGAGATCTCAATATTGCTCTTTTATGTCCTCTATAAGTGTAGATACTTTCATTGTATCATCCATAAATACAACAAATATCCCTAATTTATTTTACATGTCCCTTTCCTCTTTTACATATTACTTCTTTAAAAATTACTCCTTGAGTCATAATACTAGGGAAAACAAACAAAAAAAACCCAAAAAACTGCCAACATATTAAGTGGTTGCTAAATAGGCCAAAGTGAAAGATTCCTTTTTTCATTGTCCCATGAAGTTCATATTGTATCTCAAGTAAAAATAAAAATAATAAATTATTATAAATCACTCCTTAAAATGAAGTTTTAGCAGACCATCAATGGGAAAGGGGCCTACCTGCATTCTGCTGTGCTCTCTCTAAATCAATCTCTTGGGTCATTCCAGAGGTGATGTAGATTCCTGCCTCTATCTTTATACAGTTCTCACTCTTCTTCAAAATTCTAGAGCATGGGACTAGAACAGGGCTGGGGCTCTGTGATCCACCTGGCCTTGGTCCCTGTAGAGGGATGTGAATGTCACAGTCACAGCCCTACCTAATTAATGCCGCCCAGGCATTGAGCTGCTGCTGACAGTGACCATTGTCATGATCCAGAGGGGAAAGTTGTAACAAATTCTGAGTGCAAATATGTGGAGTAGCCTACTCACAAGGACAGTGTTTCTCATCCCTCTTGGTAAAAGGCTAAAAAGTGAGATATGGTCCTTTGAACTTATTTTTTTCTAAGTGTTCTAATCTATCTCTGGTTCAATGCTTTCCTGAATCCTTCTAAAATTTTACATAACTTCTGCATTTCCTTCTTTTCAGCTGCAGAATATATTCTTTGGGATGTAAATATATCTCTCAAAATTCAAGCACAGAGAGTCATGCATCAGCTGGTCCATGAATTGTGCATTAGCTTTGTGCATGCTGAAGTCATTGGCAAATTGTTGATTTATTATTTATTGAAGTAATAATGGCCAGTAGTTTTAAATAGACCTTCAATTTGCATTGCTTCCTGTGTCATGGAAAAATGTCTTTGCCATCTAAATTGCTGTGATGTATTTTAAATATATCACCCTATGTATCCTGTATTTCATGTGGAAAAAATGAACAATACAGGGGTATATAAAATACTTACAGTATATTCTAGTTTCCTTGCTGAGAGGCTGGCTCCTTTATAATTGTTGTGAAGGACTCCATTCTAATTGTATTTACTGTCGGTAAAGTTGCTCTTTCTACCCATTTTATATTTTTTCTGATCCTTAAGCATCCTAATTATCCTTTTCTGCTAGCAGAAATTGCTTCTTTTCTTGTTTTATGCTATTTCATCCTACTTACTTTTTTATTACTTTTGAACAAACTATAGCAGACACAGTTTGCCATCTGTTATGATATTTTTCTTCGAAAAACAATTTTTCTTTACAATGTGGTAAGTAGTCTTGCTTTCTGCTGTGAATCTTCCATTATTTTATCTATCTGCTTCAAGCCTGAGAGGAAGGGCTGGTTTATACTCCACCTCTCCATTGCCCTCCTCCCTCCTGTCTCCTTTCCTCTTGTGCCTCCCCCCCTTTTGTTTTATTTAATTTTATTTAATTTTATTTTATATCTTATAATGGTTTATATTTCAAATATTTTCTTACTTTTATGCTTCTGATTTTCAATGTCATCCAACTGTGGGGGGAACTGAATGAAAGTCTGTGTAGTGCTTAGTTGTTGGCTGGGGTTACACAGCAGTATATTAAGGTTGGGTTCCCTTTTCAGCTATTCAGGTAAACTGTGCTGTTTGCCATGTTTTAAACCCTCTTGGGAACCTGGAATATGAGACAGAACAAGGCTAGTGGGCAAAATCTTCAAATTCTTACAGTCCATCCAATAGTTGTCATTCTTTGAAAGGGATTAGAAGCTGACCTGCAGTGATTTTTATTAAGAAAAAGACAAAACAAAAACTCAAGCCCAAAACAATTCCAAGATAAAACTTCAGAGGCATATGTAGCTTTTTCACTTACTACAGATCTTTTTCCAGGGTCTTCACTTTCACTAATTCAGGGAAAGACTTGAAATGTCACACCTAATTGTCCATTTTCCATTATTTATATATATATATATAATGCTATTCTCAAGGAGGACTGGAACCTCTCTTCTGTTGCAAATTAGGGAGTTAGAGAATTTATAAAATATGAATTTTAGTGGTGTCCCAAGTAAGAAAACACTGCATTGCCTTTATTCAGGACAGTTGTCATCCTATAGCAAGTGTAGCCAGATGACTTGCACAAATGTTTAGACACAAGATGCAACCATAAAAACCAGCTTGCAGGATAGATTTGTAGCTATTCTTTGCTTACTATAAGATTTTAAGCAATACAGAATGAGGAAATTTTTGTTGTTGATAATCTAATTGCTATGGGCAACTAATACTAATTTTTGGTGGTTTTTACCGGGTATTCCAGCACCACCATGACATGCAGTCAGGTGCTAGTGAACTAGATCGCATGGCTTTTGGGGAAACTGTAATTTATTATCCACATTTTACAGATGGGAAGACTGAAATATTTTCAGTTTCTGAGTGCCAACAGAAAATGTCTCTTTCAGTACTGTAGCCAAGAACCAAGCCCAGACCTTCTTAGTCACATCTGTGCTTTCACCTGGATACAGAGTGATGGGAATTTCAAGTCCTTGTCACTGATTTAAGTGACAATATTTTTTTAAAATATTGGTCACAGTGGACCTCAGCCTCTCTGTACTGACTAAATAGGCTCTTCATGGAAATATCATCCAGAGGCATTGAAGGTGTCTGTAGCTGTTCCTGAGAAACTGAACAAAAGAAATGGATATATTAATTCTTGTGAGAATGTTCACAGCTGTCAAAATTTTTTGAGGCTTTCTGGGAACCATTTAGATTAGTTTTTTTTCCATGTGCTCGGCATTATGATTATCAAAAACTTTGTTATTTGAAGGTGATCAATGAAGGAGCTACTTCCTTGAACATGACCCTTAGTATAGACCAGGGCTGTAAAACATTTCTCCCTTTACCTCTTTCCTCTGTTCATGAGGGACATTATCCACCAAGACAAAGCTTTGGTGAGCAAATTATATTCCAGTGTGCACTCACGATGTGGCATGAATCAATTTATGGGCACTTCAGTATTTCAGTTTATTCCATCTGTTCAGTACACAAATTACAAATTCAGACACAAACACTGTTTAGGGGCACATCATAAAAAGTTAGTTGAAGGTGATTTGTATCCATGTATACTATATGTGCTTTATTCTGCACACCATGCAGCTGTTACATTTGATGATTGTTCCAGACTCAAAATGAAGCTAAGTGGTGATTTATATGTAGCTGTTTATCTTAATAAGTGTTGTAATAATTTTAATGTTTTGTATGGCTATACAAAGACATTTGGGGTACTGTTTGAAGGACAGCTGTTTGAACTGTAAAGTGTGATTACATTGACCACTATCCTAAAAATATTCAAGGCCCAGCTAATTCTGCATAAATATATTTAAAATCTTTTAACTATTATTCCCAATATTTTCAGGTTTTTTTTAATAATCCTTAAACTAATAAATTATTACTTTATTAAATTAACCAGGGTGTGGGACAGGCAGGTATCATGTTAAGAGTTACAGAGTTTCATTAAGATAGAGGTAAGTGCAGTTTGTACTTCAATACACATGTACAAATGTCTGCCCAGAGCACTCTAGAGGACAATACTTATTCCTCCCTCAAGAACTGAATTTTTGTCTTGCATTAACTACACCCTGGAAAACACAGAAACAATTCTTTGAATAGGGTTTGTAATTCACATCTTTAACTCTTACCACTCCTAGATAACTTGTTTAAACAGTAGCTAGGGTATTTTGTCTCTATCCTTCTATCTATCTCAGTCAGTCAGTAGAATCTTGACCTGACAGACACGACACAAAATATTTGATAATACCTATTTTTTACCTCTGCTCCTCCTGTACACAATTATACCTGTGCCTTTTACCAGAACAAAAGTGTGGGCTGGACATATTTGCCAAGGAAAAGATCTGGACATTGAATCTCATGGGGAGGGGTTCACATTTCGGTAGCCTGCATAAAGTACCTGAACTCTGTAGAGCGGTTGGATTTGTAAGGTATACATCTTGCTTCTCAGTAGGCGTCTTGGATCACATCCAGATGTGTCAAAACTTTCCTTTAGCCATTGCAGGGGCTCCAGGTACCCAATGCAAGACTGTGCTGTAGGGAAAAAGTACTGAAGAGCCCGGACACAGACAATATTTTTCTGTTAGTGGTGGATGTCTAAATTGGCTCTCTTCTACATTGGGAAGTCCATGAGGGGAACAATATTTCCTTTCTCATGCACATGTGACATGTCCATTTTCCCTTTGCTTAGCCCTGCACCAGGCTTTCAAACATATGACTTCCATCTCTTGAGTGGAAGTCTGCAATTCTAATCTATTATGTGTTTCAGAATGGAATTTGGTAGATGTTTCTTAGGCCCAGTAAGTATTGAAATGTTTCACATCTAAACTGAAAACATTAACTTCAGAGGATGGAAGTTGCACAGCCACTCCAACATACTCTTTTCAAAGTTACCAAGCAAGTCAAATGCTGAAGTCACTTCCCATCTTCTGCCTCAGAAATATGCTACCAGTCATGTGTCCCTTCAAAAAACTACAGGACTTTTCTGAAGAGCACTAAGCACCAGCTTGTGTTGCATCCCCTACTTTTTTTTCTAAAATTTGCTCATGAGGAGGTAACGTTTTGTGACTCATTATTTAGTCTGTTGCAAAACACATTACTATTTATAGTTCATGGTATCACTGCAAAGAATTTCAAATACCACTTCAAAATATGCTTGTGGTATTATGGGGACATATTTTTACAAGTCTACAGGTTGGCCTGTTAAATGGTCATCCAAGTGTGCATTGCAAGAGATTTATCTTTATCTTGGGGAGAAAAAAAAAGCAGTTATTTAACTTACTGTATTTGGATTAGCTGAATTAACTAGTAGAAGTGTATCAAATGTTACAACAGATTTTCATATGAAATGGGATGATTTCTGTTAGAAACCTTCAAAATTCCATTGCCAATATGATAATATTTATTATTAATTGAAATAATCTCTGTATCAACTACCAGGAGTTAGTATATAAGATACTTTGACTTTGATCATGAGTATTTTTCTGGAACTATGTGTCAAAATGCAAAACGGGAAAAAAAAAGAAAAAGCTTGATGTAGACAGAAATAAGATGAGAAATGCCTTCCTATGTCAGAAAGGTTTTATAGAGATTAAGAAAAAGAGAAAATATTTAAATAAGAACAAACTGCAATAAGGCTGGCAAACAAAAAACTAGTGTATAAGAACTTCTCAGAAGTACCTAATGCCTTTTTTTATCTGTTTTTTTAATTTGCATTTTCTGCACTGGCACCCCTATAAGTAACCTGAATTTCCAAAGAGCCTGAATTTTCACTTCAGCAGGAAATACTCAGTATCTAGAGCCGTTCAAAGTCATGTAAGAATATACATCTTGAATTATTCACTTACTTCACTCTTTTGCAAATTGTAGCCAACAATTGCCTTCACACTTTTGTTTTATATAGAATTCTTCTACCCTCATACTCTCAACAACAGCAAATGAAAAAATGTTGAGAAATGGAGGGAAAGGGCAGAACAATTTCTGGAAACTTTCAGAGCAAAAATAATTGCTTCATTTCCAGCATTCTTCTGTTTATAGGTTAAAGATGCTGAATCAAATATCACATAGAAACTGGTTCGTCTCATCTAAGTGTAGACATTTATTCTCAAAGGACTAAAATTTCTAAATAAAGTACAACAGTCAATTAGGAAATGAAATTGAACCTGTGCCTCAAATCCCCAAACATTTATTGTGGAAAAGCCTATGGAGTTTGTTTTATGATACCATAGTGGAAGTTGAAGATACAGCTGCAGTTGGCTGTCAGGACTGTGCACAGGTGCATATGCAGTGTGCATTCTCATCATTCCCTTGGGTGGGCCAGGTGTTTGCCAGCTGTTCTCCACACCAATGAAACAATTGGCTGACTTGAGACAGGGTCACTGATCAAATTTCTGGCCTGGTTTCTTGAGGAGCTGTGGTTGCAGGGGGCACTTGAAGTGAGAATTTTAAACAGTCCTGTAGATTCCCCCAGGCATCTCCTGCTGCCTACAAGCCAATTGACAGGAATGATTTATACACTTAAACATGCTGATTAACATCCTGAGTAGAGTACCTGGCTGTTGCAGAGACTTCCCCAGGCAGTTCCTGAGGTAGAATTACCCAGATACTACACAGGAAAGCTGCTTGTTAATACTTTGCAGAAACTGTTTTTGTACTTGCAGACATGCTCTCATGGAACAAACTTTTGCACAAAGAAAATTAAAATATTTTGGTTATAGTTTAAATTAATCAATAGGAATGGATTATGCATTCCCTGGAGTGATTGCACAGGATCACTGCTCAGCTTGCTTATAAAAATTTAGTAGAACTAACAGTTTGGGAAGTGTCTTCTGGTATGGCTAAGGACCCTTAAAATGGACTCCCATCACCACCAGGACAGACACTGATCAACAAGGTGGAGATAAAATTCCCCACTTGAGTACCATCTCATGCTAAATATCTCAACAAAATAGTTGGATTTTTTTGTTGGTGGGATCTTTGTTGTTGTTGTTTGGTTTAGTTTAGTTCTTTTGTGGTTTTGTGGGGTTTTTTTGGAGGTGGTAGGTTTTATTTCAACAGTCTGTCTGCATTTGCCTGTGCAATAGTCTTCTGACCTTCTTCCAAATTCTGATTGGGATAAATCACAGTCATGCACCTTATCTTTTGCTTATGCTTTCATTTCTATAGGGAAGAAATCTAAACTTGAAGCCAGAAGGTGTGGCTGTCTTCAATGAGTATTGATGTGATGTAATGCATGTGGAGACAGGAAGATGAAACACCTGTACAAGGCGGCTCAGAGGGATGGACATACAGGTCACTTAAGAAGACTATAACAGAAAGGCTCTTAAGTGAGCAGTTCACATATTTGGGATGGGACAGGGTTGGGCTGGTGGGAGAAATAGTGACTGATTGATAATGAGTGGAAAAAAACCCAAAATTGTCCATCTTCTTGAGTCAGCAAAATTTGGTTTTGCCTCCTGCTAGCAGGAGCATGGACCAGCAGTGTCTGACTCAGAGCGCCTCATGAAAGGGGTTGAAATGATAAGAGTTGCATCAATGCCTTTTTTAACCTAAGGTTAAATCCTAACCTTACTTACTTAATGCCTTATTTAACCTAAGGTTATCCCATCCTAAGGCAAATCTTCCCTCTCTTGCAACTCAGCAGTCTGTGGCAGGGAAATCTGAAGTTCCTGTGCCTACATGACGCAGACATCAAGAGAAATATTCAGACACCAAAAAAGGACATTTTGTGTATGAAAGGACTAATCAAATTACGATAAAACCTTCACAAAAATTTTCTCAAAGAATAATGCAAATATTTTGGGTATTTTTTATACATTTTCTTAGAATTATCAAAATTTTGAGGATTCCAAAGGATAAAGAAGTCTGTGGCAAACTTTAACCTAATAAGAAACTCAGTAGAAGATGCGCTTGAATGTTTGTGGTTTAATTTGTTGGTCCACATTGTCCAACTTTGAAATATTTAAAAATTCCAAGGTAGGAGAAAAACAAAATTATATGACCAAAAGCAGTCAATAGTGAACTGTCAAAGCTGACATTTCATGGACTATCTATCATAAGATGGTATTTATATTAATAAAATACTTGGAAGATGTTTACTTGCCAAAAATATCCACAGAAATCAGAACTTATTAATTAATCATATGCAAACAGAAGTGCTACCTTTACACTGTAATATAGTTTGACTAGCTCTAAAGTAAAACCTGATGTCTAGGGGGTTTTGAAATAGGTTAATTTGGGGGAAAAAAAGAGAATAAAACAAGGAAGCAAAATCTCTTAGAGCAACTGAGTTTATTGTAGGTAAAAGAGGAGTAGAGCTCCAGGTTAAATCTTGTACTAATGCCCAGTCTGGCCCCAATGCCATAATCTCAGTAACCAAATACTCTTTATTTATACCATGTCTCTTTTGCGCTAGTCTCATGCATACTAAATATTTACAGTTCAATTTTCAATTTATAGCTTTACATTGGCAACAGCTTTTTAAAATATTTAATAAACTATTTAGCAGCTTATGTGTCATTTGGGAATAATGCAACAGAATTGCTGGAAAGTTATACCAACTCCTAGGGTGCTTCCTCGTTGCAGAACAAATCAGACTGTTATTACACTAATCAGTATTATAATCATATGTGACATCTGAGAGCACGCTGAACCATGTTACTGATATCAGTGGATGCTCTATTCTGATATACTTGTGCATGGTATGGAAAATGGCTGTTGGATACATACTATTCTATTTCTTAAGCAAATATGGACCTTGTTTTTATTATAGTAGATAAGTTTCCGACTTACACCTGAATGGTATCTTTAAAAAAAATTCAGCAATATTTCAGTGTATATTCTCTTGAGTCTTAGTTTTGTATGCAGAACCTTGAGCTTTGCAAAATGTAGAGACATTATTAATTGAGCAATTACAATAATAAATTTTAACTGGAAGGAAGCACTTGTGAAACTCTTGAATTCTGTTAGATTGCTCGTTCTGGTGATTCCTAGGGCTGCAGCATGGACTGAAACATGGAAAGTGACAGAGCACCATATGCAGTAATCTAATAATGTAAAGGCACCTGTCCTCTCCCTTGCTGTGGGGAATAGCTGAATTCTAGGAGCAGAAAATAATCCAATTCTCAATACTTGGTAATTGACTGAGCATTTGACTGCTGGTCCACAGGAAGAAAGGAAAAAAAAAGGTGGGGGTGGGCAAGACTATGCAGAAAAGACATATGCAAATCAACCACTGCCTTCAATTTGTTGTAAGTAGAAACTTTAATGCTCATAAAGTATCAGCTCTACAGTATTCTAACAGATCTTGCAGCTGTAAATTGCTTTTGCCGTGAATTCAATATTTATTTTGGAAAAGGCCAAATCACTGCAGAATTCGGTCGTCCTCTGCTTACTTCTGAGATGAGGGCCTGAGATGGCAGATAATTCGTGCCTACCAGGCTGTGAAGGAAGGAGTCTTGAAATGTAAAGTAATAATGAAAACCAGAATCATAGACTTTAAAAAAGTAATCAAGTTTAATTTAGTCATTCTTGCACATGTTGAAAGTTGGACATCTTTTGCATCTGAAATATTATTTTGCTCCTGGCACTTTTTAATAAGTCATGATGAATGTTTAATGATGTTTCTCAAAAATATCCACATTAACTAACCACAACCCCTTATCTAGGGCAAGAAAAGAGAACACTTAAGTTAATGACCCAATGCCTTGGGAACCCTATATTCTTTAAAGCACAGAACAAGTAAGGACATTTATAGATCTGGTGGGAGATAATAAAAAGTGCCCAATTTACATTGAAAGTCAACAGGAGTCCTCTTTGGACTTCTAAAAATCTCTCCTTTTATCAAGTAATGGAAGTGCACACAGGTTATGTCATAAAGTTAAGTGCACAGATGAAGGCATTTTAAAATGCCTTTTAAAAGGCAAATTAAATGCCTTTTTCTCCTTTTTAAAAGGAGAAAAAAGTATCCTGCACTCTTCATAGGCAAATTTTGACTTAGATGTATAATTCTCTGCTTCTACATATAAAATGTCCCATCAGGTGTCAACAGAGTAATTTAAGATTGCTCCATTTGTGTTCTGAAGACACGGGTAGCATGGTTAAATACTCCTGCATTTCCCAGCAGTTTTAGCTTCTCACTCTGGTCTTTCTGCAAGACAAAAGCTGGTACTTTTTTGGGGAGAAATAAAAAAATGGTTTTTTTGGGTTACAGGCAGCCTTCCCTATCCTGAGGCACTATTGTCCCCACCGTGTATTCCTCCCACTTCTCTTCAGGCACTTCATGAAGAGGTCCAAGCTAGAAGCCTGGTTGCCCTATGACTGTTGTCTATGGGCACTGTGGAGAGAGAGAGGTTTCTCAAAGGACAGTGCACTGTCTGAGTTTGTTGTCATCCCCTGGTGGGTTGTACCGCCTTTTGTGCATATCTATCACTCTGGCTTGTTGATGGAGGACCATTGTGGCAATGGCCAAGGGAATAACTAAGTTCAGTGTATGATGTGGGGTGACTCTGGGCCTGCAATTCCTTTCCTGGATGACTGCAGAGAAAGGTAAGAGAGAATGACTGATTCAACTTCCTGCTGAGCTTTTGGCTTTTACATGTTCAAAACAAGAGTTTAATGGAAATTTACTTTAGAGAATAATACTGTAACTCTACTTCTTGTTATAAAGCACTGAAGAAAACTAATGTTTTATTCATCAGAATAACAGCAACCTTTTCTATTTTTTGTCATAGAAAACATACTTTCTTTTCTGTTTATCCCTTATGAAACAATCTGTGATTCTGTGATTTTAAATTCATTGCACTATTTATTTTGAAGACAGTTAGATGCAAATTATTGCTAGTTCCCTTTCCAATAACTTTATTTTTTAGATCTTGTTTTTCATTACTGATAAATTTAAAGATTGAAGTTACCTTATTCCGGAAGTTAATTGTGATTTCTAAATGCTTTTGAAACTTTTGGGAAATATCAATACCCTATAAAAAGATCAAAAAAACAAATACGGTCCGGGGTATTAAACCTATCTCATAAGAACTTTGCTGATGAAGGGCAATGAGAAATATACATAAAGTTGATAGCATAGGGGTTAAAGTGATTTTGGGGTTGGTGGTGGTTTAGGTTGTGGGAACGATAGGCCTGGAGGTAGACCTTAGGTATTGTTCTGTTAGGAAAATACCCATGGGAACTGCATCTGTGTGCTTCTCCGTGATGAATACTCGTGACAAGATTAATGAAATGGTTGAGTAGAAAATAGGAGTAAGAATAATAACTCACTTGCAACAATCCTGAGAAATGTAAGGGGGTAGTCAGAGAGGGGGGCTGAAACCTATGGTTGAGTGAAAACAATGTATTCGATAGAGTGGTGTGGAATTAATGATTAACTGATGATTATAAGTTAGTTATGGTATAAATGTAACCATTTTTCGAACCCATGGCGGAGCTTGATTTGGGTCCAACAACCCCTGGCTCCCAGGGCCCTCTTATTAAAGCACCCATATAATCATTCTGTGATTATGTGTTTTCTTACGCTAACAAAGTGATCGAGGGATTTATCTTTATCTTTATCTTTATAATCCTGAAAAGGTATATAAATCCATTAATGTACAAGTTCAACAACCTCTTTTGGTTACAATGCATTGAATGGTTGTTTAGCAGGACAGGATCCTTTCTTCAAGAGATATATAAAAGGTTTTCAAGTTTTTCCTCATCCAGAGAACAGATGTTTCCAGACAGAAACAGAATGTTGAGTTTCATTAGAGATCCATACAAAAAATAAACTGTTTCAAATAAGTAATTCATAGCCAAACAGACTGTGTGTCTCTTGTCTTGGGAATGAGACATTTGAGGGTATAAATTCAGAAGTACCTTTTAAAACAGAAAAAAAAAATAATCAGGACTCTGTTTTTTCAGGACAATTACTCCCTTTCTAAGAGTTCATTTGAAGTCAGTTATGGGTGCACTATTCTGATAAAATGGTATTCAATGAAAACTTTGTTAAAGCATTTTCTTCTTAATGAGAAGAGAATATTCAATTAATTTTTCATAAACCTGAAATTTCAAAGCCAGATCTTAAAATACTTACTGCTTATATTCTAGCATTTGGCTTCAACACATTGCACATATACACACTTGCTGGTATATGTTAGCATATATGCCAATACACGTGTATATGATTTATCTCTGGCCAAATTTGTGGACCACGTGTGGTCTCTCTTCAGGGTTAAGAGCTAGGGTTGTACTCAATAATTAAATGCTCTGGTTTTGAAAGAGTTAAAAAAATGAAACACGATACTTAGGTTTCCACACAGAGTACTACATCCAGCTTTGGGGTCCCCAACACAGGAAGGACATCAATCTGTTGGATAGTCAAGAGCAGGGCCACAAAGGTGATCAGGACAGCTCTCCTATGAAGAAGGGCTGAGAAAGTTGGGAATGTTCAGCCTGGGGAAGAGAAGACTCTAGGGATAACTTAGAGCAGCCTTCCAGTACCTAAAGGGAGTCAACAAGAAAGCTGGAGAGGGAGAATTAGCAAGGACACATAGTGAGAGGAAAAGGGGAAATGGCTTTAAACTGAGAGTGGGTTAAGATTGGATATTAGGAAGAAATTCCTTACTCTGAGGGTGAGGCACCAGAACAGCTTATCCAGAAAAATTGTGGATGTTGCACACCTGGAAGTATTCAAGGCCAGATAGGATGGGGCTTTGAACAATGCTCTTTGGTAGAAGGCACCCCTGCCTGTGGCTAGGGATTTGGAAGTAGGTGATCTTTAAAGTTCCTTCCAACACAAAACATTCTATGACTCTATGATTCTGATTGGTTTTCACTTTCATTTAGATCATCTCACAGTTAAAAAGAACTGTCACAAGCTGGCATCCATGGAATTTAGCATTCTTTTTAATAAGGCCTTTTTGAATTTTTAGAATTTTCTTCTCTACCTCTTTCTATCTCTTTTCTGTTCTGTTGAAGAGAACATGGATATGATGATGCATGCAACTTGAATGGTGTAAAGTTGCTGTAAGAGAAGTGCTGGTGTGTCAGACTAGAACCTTGGTATTTCATCTCTGACAGTGGCCATGCATAGATGACCAAAAAAAGTAAAAAGAAGAGGATAAGGATATAGCAAAAATTTTCTAAATGCTTTCTCAGCTTCCATGTACATGTCTCCATATGGTCATATGTTTAATAATTCCCAGTAGTTTTAATTTCTCTGAATCCACCTGTCTGCCTGCTACCCACGCACAAATTTAGCAACTATCATATTGGTGTCAAAAGACTACCCGATTCATTTCACATTAAATTATAAATATTTTGCAGATATATTCAGCCCTTCCCTGTAAACAGTCTGTAATTTCCTTCTCAAGGGCAACCAGATAGAATGTCGCATTCTTGCAAGTCTAATATATTATGTAGATAATCAACATGTCCTTTAGAAAGCAGCCAGGATTAAGGCAAGAGATAATGTTAAGGCAAGGCATTCTGAGGTAATCAATTACAAGGTTATTTTCTGAAATGCAACGGGTTTGAAATTTTTCAGAGGTTTTAATGTATTTATATGACTTATGAAATTGTTACTAGATTTCTGTTCATTTAGAGTTCTTTAGCATAATTTCATCCATTCCATTTACTAACATTTAAAAGAATACATATGGAAGTTGCCAGTACACTTAGAAACTAGTACAAATTCAAGTAGATGATGCATAATGTAATTATATCATTTACCTATTTCTTTTTGGTTCCTTTGGGTCCGTTTTCCTGCTCATCCACTTTTCAGCCTAGAAATTAAACACATTCTCGCTCTTTTTTATGTGAATACACTGGACAAAGTTAAAGAGTGGGATGTAACATATTGATAAGTTTATGGAAATGAGAGGAAAAAATTATAGAATTGCCTGGGGAAATCTAAAGAGAATATAAAGGGAGTTTAGATTAGTGCAATATGCATATTAATAAGTCAGAATAAGGTATCCATTTATATAATTCCAATGCCTTCAATCCGTTTCTGAAGTTGGTCCCTGGTGAGGAGGCTTAATTTAAAACATAGAAATGCTCTCCAAGTTCCTGAACTCAAAGAGAATGCAATTAACATCACTTGCCAAATGAGCCCATTGCTATTTTTTGAGACTGTTGGCAGAAACACAGGTGCTTATGCTGAATCTTTGAGATCAGAACACACCAGAAAGTGTCTTGTCCATCACTCTTTTCCACTACAGTTCTCAGTTACTGGAGATGTTTAGTGGCCAACAGCTTTTACATGTAAAGGATGAAGTATATATCCTATTTATTTATATGTAAAATATGAAAAAACAACATTAATGCTCTTATTTAAATAAAAATCACAAACACCAAAATATGCAGTGACAACTACTATTATAAAGTAATGGCCTACAGTGTAAAAAATAGTGTTTCCATAATTATTTCCTATGCTAGTGATAGATGAAAAAGTTGTTTCCTGTTTAAAGATAACTATTGGAAAATTTTGACATTGCAATATTGACTTCTATGGCAACATTATAAAGACTTTGCATTTAAATTAGAGAGATAATTCCTCAGATTGGGAAATGAATAATGGAGTAAATTTTTCTTTTCTTCTCTCTGTTCCCACTTTCAACCCAATTCATACCATTAGTGAATAAAAGTAAGATTGCTATGAGATGTTAATGCCCTTTTTAAAAGTAGTCTACAACAGTTTCTTTAAAGCTGCTGACAAAAAATTGAGAATGCTTTTTTGCATTTAATCACTTTCCTATTATTTGTTTTTCTAGAATATTTCTGATGGAATTGCTACTGGCTTGAATGGAAGATGAGTTGTTGCTCAGAATGTTTTTGTAAATAAAGTTTACGCTAACTCCAGATGAGAGCAGTCAATTTTATTCTCTGAAAAAAGTTTTGTTTCTTCAGTTTATCTGAGATTTCAGTCCTTCAATCAAGTAGCAGAAATAGCACTCTCATTTAAGTAGGTGATTACCTAGGTTCAGATAATCTCGTTTAGCCACCTACCATGTGATATCTCTACAGCAGCTGTTCCTCTTCAGTTTCCTTTAAAGCGAAAGGAAAAATGTATTTAATTTTAACAGAGACATCAACATGAGGTCAAACGAAAAATGTGAACTAGCCTAAGTATAGTAAATAGATATCTGTATAGACCTACATTTATTCATCTAGGCATACTATTAAAGGCAATATTGAAATGGTTGGTTTGTAATGTTTGGAAATCTTATTTGCATATTGTGTTTAAAAAGTTATACACAGTATTTGCAAAGAAGTCAGTATTTGTTGCAGGATGATTTGCACAAATGAAATAAGATTAAGTTAAATTTGTAAAAGTGCTTACTATCCTATAGCATAAGGGTTCTGCACATCCTCAGCAGTACCACGTGAATTGGGAATAATCAAAAATCTAAGAACAAGTGTCAAGGACATTATAGATATAGATTAAAGCTTACCCATTTTCTGTAACAGTGATCCCTTCTCTTCAGGCTTAATACATACTGGAGGATTAAGGATATTTGCAGACTGTCTTTACATTAATTATGTTGATGTCCTTCATGTCATTATGAATCATCATGTAATTTTTTCCTGTGCAGTACAGTCTCTTTCCTAAAATCCTCTCTTTTGTCTTGGGCAACATTTTGAAATCTGTTTTTATTTTTTCACAGAAGACAGAATGTGTAAGACTGGAAGTGATCAACCTCCCTGCTGCAGCAGTGTCATCCTACAGTGCGTTCCACAGAATCGTGTCCAGACAGTTCTTGAAGATCTCCAGTGAGGGAGATTCCACAACCTCTCTGAGCATCCTATGCCAGTGCTCAGTCATCTGCACAGTGAAAAGTTCTTCCTCATATTCAGATGGAACTTCCCATGCATCAGCTTCTGCCTGTGACCTCTTGTCCTATTGCTTGGCACCACCAATTTTCACTTAGTTTACCACCTTTGTTACGTCTGAAGTGAGAAAATTCTTTCTGTCCCCAGCTGTTTACATGGAAAAATCTGACTTCCACTTTGCATCTGACTCAATTTGTAGTAATATTTGTAAGTTGCATTTTTGCCAACATGTTTATTTATTTATTTTCACCAACCAGAATACTGCTTAATAAAACTGTTGGAGGAAATTACTTTGAAACAAAGAACATCCAAGACATGTAAAAGTTTGAAGCACTCAAATACTAGTGAAATGAAATTAAGGTCAGTGTTGTCTTTGAAAGTACGTACAGGTACTTCCTTCCCTTTTTGCTTTTATTCTCTTCCCGGCTTTTTTTCCTTTTGTTTGTTTGGTTGGTGTTTTTGCGTTTTGTTTTTTCTTTGTTTTTATTATAATTTTAAAAATTGTAAATTTTAAGGCTAGTAGCTCTTGCTTTTTTTTTAACAATGTAAAACTAATTTTGCTTTGTAATTCTTCTGTATAACTTCAAAATACTGCTCTCTGTCTTTGAAAACATGGGACAAGATTATTGTTATATTACCCTCCAAATGCCAGCCTTATTTTTCTGCCATGTCTTTACAATTCTCATGTTATTAAAAATCTATTCTTAATTGCATTAGACTATTGTAAGAGGAGTCACGTAAATACTTTTATGTAGTAATTTGCTGCATTTGAAACGTGTTTCTGTTACATGTCAAAAGGTTGGGTTCTGTCCATATTTATGGTAAAGAAATTGTAACAAAAACTGTGGTTACAATCCCAGCATTAGCAATAATAGATTGTTTTCTTAGGGAACTATTTCAGCATTCCTGGAACAAGCTCTTATCTTTCTCATTGGTACAGTGGGGCTTTGTCACATCCTGAAGTCAGATAGCTCTTATTTCTTGCCAAAGTGTCAGATGGTGCTGTTCTTTGGGTCATGCAGTGGTGTTGAGGGGAGAACACAGCTTTTATTGCAGCTCAGACCTACACTTTAACAGAAGAGGATTTTGGTTCATGGGGCCCAGTGTGTGATACAGACAATACACACTGTGGCTAATGTGGAGCGCTGTGGCTCCTGCCATGGCTTTGTGTCCCATAGGCATAGCGGACAAGTGTGCACCAAACAGGCAGCAGAGAAGCTGTGGTACTGCCTGCCTGGGTGCATGAGGGATGCTTTTCACCTCAGAGGACTGAAAAACTGAAGGCAAGCTCCATGTGCCTGATGCTCAAGGTATGAGGCTGGCTCACATCCGCACGGCTCTGTCGTGCTTCAAATGAACTGTGGGTTCTTCATCTGTAAAACAAGGATGAAATTCTTTGCTAACCTACTCCTCCAGGGAGATTAAATACATTTGGTTTAAAGTGTTACTTAGGTAACATCTTTCTGCTGTTTCTAGTTATTTTTTTTTTTTTTTTTTTTTTTTTTTTTTTTTTTTTTTTTTTTTTTTGTGTGTGTGTGTATGTATAAGAACAAGTAAGTATTGTTTGTCTGAATTGAAATTAATACAGTAGTAAGTTGTCAAAACACTCTGAAGAAATTTCTAAAGGTCCTTTCATTGCAAAGCACCCACCCACCCACCTCAAATGTGCTTTGAGAAGCTTCTGATAAGAAGTTGTAGTAGCACAGAGATGGAAGGATGATTTAAAATATGACAGGTCTAATAAGGTTCTAAGTGCTGAAGGGACTGATTATTTTGATGGCTAAGCTTGAAAATAAAGCACAATAATAGTGTCTGTGTAAGAAACTCTCAGTGAAAATCAGTTCTATCCTTCTTTGGACTGAGTAGTCTGCAGATGAAGACAGTCCACCAGTGATGTTGCTGTGCCATGAAGCTGTACCATTACTACACTTTAATAAGCTAACTCAGGTTCTTGAAGCAGTATGGCCATGTTAGAATAACTCCCCAGGCTATTTCGTCCTGCTGAGAAGCAGGATTTATTGCCTGGACAGAGCATGGTTACTGCTTCCACTACTTCATTTATCTCCTTCAGCTTACTGAAATGTGCCAAATAAATGTCCAGCTGTCCAACTCTATAAGAAATCTGGCCTCATCCTTAAAAAAGAATTTTAAATGTACTTAGTGTGTAATTCACTGTTGAAAAATACCCCCAAATATGTGTATATGAACCACAGCTGGTTGAAGATCATGTAGAGTTTCATTTTGAAAATATTGATTTATCAAATGGATCTAGTTAGTGTTAAAGGGACAGAAAAGATATGATTTCAAGATCTTTTTCACTTGTTCTGGGAGCTCCTTTTCTATTTCTATGCAGATTGAAAGCCCTATCGCCATTGATGTCTGCAAAATTATCAGAGTGTTTTACCTTTGTTATCATTGCATCAATGCTGAGAACCTGGAGCGAACCAAGAGAAATGAAATTACTTATTTTGGGTTTTTGGCAGATAAACCACAAAATGCTACTGCACCATTTCTGGCAAGAGCACTTGGTGATGCATGCAAACAAGGTCTATTGTAATGAACTGCTGGCCAAGAGGAGGCAGCAGAATTTAATCTTAAGACTCATGTCCTCCTGAGCATATGGTGCTAAACGAGTATCTTTCACAGCCCAGATAGTAATGAGAACTAATCTAAAATGAGCTAGCAGTAAACTGCAACAGACCAAATAGGAGTGTCATATTCCATACTTGCAGTGGAGAGTTAATTGCATTTTTAAAATTTAAAGTACATTGTTGACATTTCAAGAGGTGGATACGAATCAATGGTATGTCATAAAACCAAAAAAAACCAGGAGGGGTCAAACAGTAGAGGGTTTTGGCATAAGCATTACCATTATGCTTTTGTTTCTATCACGCTTCACTTGTACCCCTCCATATCATGACCACTGCAGCCTAATCAAAAATCTGTTTCTAATATGTTCTGGAAGCCCTTAAAATATTTGCATCTTGCATATACTCTACCACTGAGACTCAAATATGAAGGCTGAATGGAATAAGTTAATGTCCTGTTCTTAGATGAATATTTAAACCCCTGCACATACAGAGAGAAAGAAATGATGAAAGAAAGGAAAAAAAGGAAGAATTAATTGCTATACATACTAAAGCTGAGCAAATTCCACACCCTTGAATCTGTTTCAAAAAAGTACACCTAAATTGCATGGATAGCATATTTTTCCCAAGTGCTGTTGGCACAGATGCTTGTCAAAATATTGTTCAAAGGGAAGACCTGGCATATAGCCACAATTTATCCCCTAAAGTACTGGAAAATTAGGAAAAGCCATCTTGACATTAAATTAAGTATTTTGTAGACATCCAGTATAAACTACTAAATATTTGCCGGTACATATGCTTGATCATTGTGTTCCGGTTGCAGACCAGGTGTGGTATTGCTTTTTGCACTGACTGCTAACAGTAGCCGAGAGCCCTGCTCTTAAAATATTTTATCTTGGTGGTTATGGGGAATAGAAGTATTGCTTCTATGCCTGGATTGCACAAGCATCATAGAACCAATAAAAGAATACTTAGGTAAACCACAGAGGTGACAGAACTTGTATGAATATACAGTGAAAATCTGGATGTGTTTGCATGGCAAACACCTAATGCCTTGGAGAAGGGGAAGAAATACACAAACACACACGCACACACACACACACATATTTTATAAATATGTAATCTTTTTGCTCCAGATATGTTCCACTCTGTAAAATTTCTGTCTTCCTACTAGAAATTAAATTATTTCTAGATGAATTTCTGGTGAAAATAATGTCTAGGTTTATTTTGTGGGGTTTTTTTTGTGTCTTGACAGACTTCTAAAAAAGGAGATTGAGATATAAAAATTTTGCATTTTATGAACTTGCATGATAAAACTAATGAAAAAGAATTTTCAGCAACTTGCTTTCTAAAATGCAGGCCCAACTGAATTTATTGTGGTTATTTCATGCTGCTGGGATAAAACAGAAAATAAGAAAAGATTAATACTGGTGATGCATGCTAGCTGAAAACAAAGGGATGACAGAAAGTGGGAAGAACTGGGAGTGTATCATATTATGCCTGTCTCCATAGAAATATTATGTTCTTTGTATTTAAAAATATATACACATATAATTTATGTAACACACTGTTTAGCCAGTTACTTTAGAAGTGTAACATTTAGGTAGCACAAATTCCTTATTTGCCTTGCGTTTTTTTTACTACCTGATTTAGGTTGAGTCTACTTGGCCAGTGGAAGATATTATACTTTAAAAAATTAATTGTAACTTTGTTAAAACCATAACCCCCTTTCAGGTGGTTGTAGAGAGTGATAAGGTCTTTCCTGGCCCTCTTTTTCTTCGGGCTAAACAAGACCAGCTCCCACAGTTGCTTGTCGTCAGACTTGTGCTCCAGACCTTTCACCAACTCTATTACCCTTCTCTGGACTTGTTTCAGCACCTCAGTGTCCTTTTTTATAGTCGGGGGCCCAAAACTGAACACAGGATTTGAGGTACTTTGCGTCCCAATTGGATGAGGTTGTCCGACCTTAACCAAATAACATGGGGCTGTTCGTTGTCCCTTGAAGGTTTCTCTTATCATTTTTATCCATGCAAACATATTTTAATTTGGATGCATTCCAGGGAGGCAATTAAAGTACTGCATAACTTTTGCTGTATTTTAATTTGTTCTTCAAAGCAGCACTTGCTGATGTGGACTAATCAGCTTTTATGTGCCAGTGAACGCACAGAACATGATGACAGATGGTAAGCCAGAAAAATTCATGTAGCTAAATACTCACTGTCATTGTTAACCTAGAGAGTGACAACTTTGGTGTCATTTTGTACAGGATATGAGAGTTTTCCTTTAGCTATAACTAAGTGCTCAAGATTTACAAGACTGCCTGTAGCATGGTGCATTTGAACATGAAACATCCAACTGACATATCAATGAGAGAGTCCTGATGAATGCTACGAGTTCAGTTAGGTGAGACATATGGCAATGTCACTGTGGAATATCTAATTTCTTAATCAGTGCATCTGTCTTTCCTCACCCTCCCATAATGTCCATCAGTAGCCATTTATTCACATTAAACTTGTGGGGAGATATTTCAGGTTTCTAATTAACAGTGTAGGGGGTAAAGGATCAAGCAAATTCTGCTGATATTTCTGCTTAATACTTTAAGGGGCGTATAAAAGACACAGTATGTTTTATTTCAACTAAAAAATATGTGTAAAAATCCTTTCAAGCAATTGAGCTCTTGGTATCAGGAACATCAAAGGAGAAATGCACTTCAAATTAATGTTTCTCCATAAAACCATGTTTTAATGCAACTGCACAGGTTTTAAACTAGCATCTCTGCAGTACAAAGAGAATTCCACTCTAAGAATCAAAATAACTGAAATTTTACTTTTAAAATACTGCTTGTTTTATTGTGATGCTTTAATTGTATTTTAGTTTATGGATTATATAACTTATCATGTCAGCAATAGGAAACCACTGACTTGTCAATATTTACTAGAAAGAAAATATTGAGATTTAGGGTAGGAGAGTAGGAAAGAGGAGGGTGGTATGATTTCGAAACAAAGCCGGTCTGAACACGCATCTTCCACTCAAATTACCAGTTATACTTCAGATATATGGTTCCTAAACACAGGGGAGCACATTTGGCACAGTGAAATTGACAACAGTTTTTGGTAACTGATAGTAAAGTTTATTTTGAGGTGAAGTTTCTTATCTTGCGTAAGTAAACATTTCATAGGGCGTCATAGAGAACTCCTTATCTCCAGTGAATACGTTGAGATTCTTTTATTATTAGTAAATATTTGATCTCTTTGGCGCTTTTTGACCAACTCTTTCTCTCAGATACTGTTTTCAAAACTGCTTTCTTGCCTCAACCCACAAGAGACAAAAGATTTTTCAAATAAATCACATGTGAAAGTCAGTTAAATAAATGAACATCTTGCCATTGCTATGAGCTGAAAAATTTTCAGTGAAAAGTATTTTTATGTATCCTAATATCTTTTAAAAATTTAAGCCAAAATTGGTGCATAAATTATTAAGTTCATATTGAGGTAAACACAATTCAGGCAACAGCTTAATCTTTTCTCCTTATTCTGAGCACCTGATGGAAATACAAGCAAGAATAACATCAGCTGATTAATCAGCTCCCATTAATCCCAAATGGCTCTCTGATTTTCATATTGACTGATTTTTGTGCAGCAGTCTAGGGGAAGTATACTTTATTTATGCTACTTAATTGCAGAATTGACTCCACATGAGAAAAAAGAAAATTAACAGAAAAGGAACATTTTGCAGACTTTGCTTATAAGCTGTGTTCTTCCACCTTAAGTGCCCACAATAAGGTGTCTCTCATTTTCATATACAAAATATATTCATGCGTTCTTCACGGAGATATTCTTGACTTTTCTTTAAATATGGCTTGGATTATCTTATCCCTTTCATAGGGCTCAGATGGCAATCCTGTATTTAACCATTTCATGCCAGAAAATTTCCTGATTGGAAGATATCCATCACTTGTGTGTTGACCTTACAACAGCTGACTTATTCCTCATCACCTAGTTTGCACTCTGCCTTTTTATTAAGCTACAGCTGACTATTGAACTTTTGCACATTCAGCTATATCTGAAAAAAAACCAACATAACGGTTCTAATTCTCACATTCAAGACTGGCTGTCTATATTGTCCCGTTCCCTAGACACTACTGGATTGCCACAGCACTTTTTATGCTTTGCTTGATGCATGTTTTGTTTGTTTTTAAATACATGCAATTGTCTAGAGGGTTCTTTTTTACAGTTCACAGTAGAATTCACACACAGTTCACACACACAAACCCAATGTAGCCAGTCAACAGTAAAAAGAGAACAGCTACATGGTACTAGGTAATGGCAAAGTAAAATATAACATGGGATTCCAAAGTCTTTCAAACAGATGGTCTTAATGTATGTAACATTGTCTTCTCCCTCTTCTTCCTTCTGTGATTATTACAGGTCTATCAAAAATACTGCATTGGACAGGAAAGAGAAGCCATCCAAAGATTTGTACAAATGTCATACTTAGAAATTGCTCTCTACCCATTTAAGGGTCTTCATTTTTTCCTGATAAAATGATTAGAGTCCCAAGCAGTGCCCTACTTTTACTATGAGGACCATTTTTTTCTCCAAAATGACAAGGCTCTCATGAAGGAGGACGCAACAGAAATCTCAGCAAAAGAGGAAGAATCTCTGATAAACAGATCTGGAGGGAGAGGAAATAGAGAAGCACTATAGGCTGTGTATTGAAATGAAGACTGATTTGATATTTTAAACAAGATCTAGAGCTGAACACTTTTTTCACGTTTTCAGCCTGCAGTTGTGCTTACCAGAATGCTGCTTTCTGAGAAAGATCACGTCCAGGTTTGCAGCTTGACAGTCTGATACCTCTTTCCTTGGAAATGTCAGTTCATTTCAGCTGCCAGTCTAGTAACAGGGGCAGTAATCTCTTAGAGAAGATTGGTAACAATATCTAGATGAGGATGGATGTTTGACCCAAGGTTTTATCACATGAGGTTATTTTACTGATTATTCTTGTTTCTCAGCAAGATTTTAGATTGTGTGTCAGTTCATAGAATCCATGTGCCTGATCCTCACTTCTACCATCCTTCTGCATCATTTAATTAACTTTACCTCCTTCTGATCTTAGATTATTCTGTGTGGTGCAGAATTCTTGACCATCAGCCCAGCTACAACTTCTTTTTTGTTTTGATTTTACAGCTAGAATAACTACTAACTAATTTTCTTTCATTTCAAACTGAGTGCAATTGTAAACTATTTTTACCCTCCACGTTTCTTCCTCTGAATTACTTTCTACAGTCGTATAAAATAAAATACATCTCTGAAAGACTGATCTGCTGACTTCACAGAGCTTTATAATCTGTTAATCATTCCCAGATTTGAAAATTGCAACATGGTTTCAACAAAATCTTGAAAACAATGTAAGTTTTTATAAAAGAAATATATTTTGTTTTCCTTGCAAAGTATTTTGGAATGCCATAACTGTAAGAACTGAAGAGGGCATCAAAATAGCACCAGATATTATATGCATCAAGACTTCACCTATATTATTACTGTCAAAATTATCAAGCAGTGATATGTCAGTTTGGAGGACTAATCAGAGACTTTGTTTTAAAGTTCATCATAAAACTGGAGAAAAATGTTTTTCCTTCATTCTGATGGAAATCACCTTCTGGATAGTTCTAAATCATCTCTGCTCAAGGTCGGCCTTTAAAAACCACATGTCACAATAACATCATCCTGGCCCCCATTTCCCTGCCATTACAAGCCAAGAGAAAACATTTTTTATGGAAGTGCAAGAAAAATGTCAAAATATCATTGTCCTTGTGTTTATTGAGAATTCAGTTTTCCCTCTGTTTTGGAAAGAAAAAGGGGGGAGTGACCATACCTAAGGAATATCAGAAACACCAGACATAATGATTTTTCCCAAGGACCACTTTTTTAATAACGAATTGGATTTTGTGTTGAACATGTGGGTACTATTTTCCTCAAAAACAAAAATGTGGCAGAAGTTTTCTCTCCTTATACAGAAATAGTTGACTCTAGTTTTAGATTCAGTAATCTTTTCATATGTGTTTCCTACAGTTCAGAAAAAGATGTATTATAAACAACTAGCACTCCAGCTTTTAGAGAAAGGCAGTAAATGCAATCTTTTGAAGAAATAAAAAATGTTTTCCTCTTAATCATCCAAAAATAACAACTCAGATTGAAGACATGAGGGCACTTGAGCTGAACCTTTTTTGTTCCTGATGACTTTTGGTTTTTACAGGTTACTTAATCTGCTACAACCTGAGAAATCAATATCTTCATATTTTACCTTAGCTGCCCAGTTCTTGCCTCTATATATCTTCCTGTCAGATAGAAGGCTCTGAAGGTGATAAAGAATCTTGAACTTGGATTAGTACATTTCACAATGTAGATGTGTGATAAAAAAATGTCACAATAGGTCAATCAGTCTCCTTCAGAGAAGTGAACTGCATTTAATTTTGGATTTGGCAAGATCTTGAGCTGACCAGTGTGGTGGGAGAAACTAGCCCATTTTCACATTTTTGTACTTGAATGAAAAAAGATGTTAAAAATAAGAAAACAGTGTTTACTGAACTTCATTGCAGCTAGACTTTTATTTTAGATAAGTGAGTAGAGATTCAAAAGTAATGAAAAAATAATGATCACGGTATGTGAACTGACTTGTAAGACTGTAAGATTGTTTCCTGCATATTTCTCCCTATCCTGCTGTATTACAAAAGCAGTAGCAATGGCTAGTAAAGAGAAAATATGCTAAAACATCTTCTTAGACTACTGTGTGCAATTTATACAGCAGTACTTTTGTGTACTTTTTATCGTGTCTGGTAAACTAACAATAAGCTGTGTTACATTGTGAAAATTTGAGTATTGTGTTTCAGGAAATATATATGACTGCCACAAACTCAGGATCAATAAAATGAGATCTAAATGCTTAAACTTACTTATCTCAAAAATTTCTCAGTTGACAGGGATGAGGGAACTTGTGTCCAATGCTAGCACATGAAACAATTGAGGATATGGGTATCTGTGGAATATCATAGAATAGATTATTATAGACATATAACTGTAGCTATGTTGCTACAAAGTGCATTAAGGGCCATAAAAACCTAATAATTCTCTACAGAGATAATTATTTAACTCAGAAATATTTGAGGTAGAGGTTTGATATAAATCCAAATTATTTGCTTGTGCCTTACTTTGTCAGTTGGAATAGAATCTGCCAATAGGACTGTTATTTCCCAAAA
Organism: Eopsaltria australis; assembly: GCA_034509425.1. Taxonomy (NCBI): domain Eukaryota; kingdom Metazoa; phylum Chordata; class Aves; order Passeriformes; family Petroicidae; genus Eopsaltria; species Eopsaltria australis. The sequence goes on from JAVTVJ010000072.1 coordinate 328,338, forward strand.
GTATTTTCCTGCTAAAGGACTTTATTTTTGTTCTCATCACTGCAGTAAAGCCTCCCTTATTTTGAATAGTGATCAGCAATCTTATCCAAACCATTCATCATTAAATGTGAGAGCCTTTTCATATCTGCACTATGGCTTTCTCAGCCTCTGTGATTTAGTAAATACAGACCTCTTAGCAAATTAAGCACCTCTGAATAGTGAGTTTCAATCATAGGAATCACCATTTCTTTGTGGATATGTATATCATATACCCAGCTCACACAGTAGAAGCCTGAAGCAGAGGCTAGATGTAATGCAGTATTTAAGATATTCATGCTTGGTTTTCTTAAGCTCAGTATTCACTGAAAGATTTATTAATGTTCAGCCCTTCTGCAAACTGTTCATTTTATTTATTGCCTGACCAGTGATTTAGTTTACAATAGACTTAGATAAACTTTAACTGAACAAACACACCACTCCTTCAGTGGTTATTCATACCAGCTGGCTTAAAGGTGACACACTAACTGGTGTCCTCATTTGATTTTACATTGAATGAAACTGCCTACAGATGTAAATTTAAATCTATAAATGTAGAAGTACTCATGTAAAAGTCAGGTATTCACAGTGCTAGTTTGAGATATATTTACTGCTGGTTTTCCTTCTCAGGTACTAAGAAAAACTAGATTTTCTTTAATTTTCAAAATAGTGAGCATTTAAATGTTTTCAGTGAATATTCCACGTAAATGATTGACATCTCTCTTTTTCCTTTGTTAATATGCAATGGTTGATAATTAATTTTCAGAACTTATAAAGCAGTTTCATGGAAGGAAGGGGAGGGACAATCTTCTCCTTTGCTGCATAACCAGAGATTTATTATTGATAGATGAACTCTACACATATGGTGCCACTTAAAATATTGAGCTTAAATCATCCAGCTTCTATATGGATTCTCAGTCCCACAAACAGGCAGAAACTGTATCTCAACTGTAGTATTGTTTGGCTTATTATTGTAACTACAGTTATTTTGACCAATCTGGAATACATATACAGACTGATAGCATTTAGGATGGAAATATGTTTCTTGTATTAATTCTGAAAAAGTGTCTATTGAAAGTTTTTATTGAATTCAAACAGCTGCTGATATACCAAAAAAAATTGTTGTTATGTATATTTTTATGTCTGTATTGTTAGAAACCTTTAGAAAGCCTATAAGACTATAGCAATAAATTTTGGAAACAATGCAAATTTTACTTCTCTGAATCACAAAATTATAGTTACTACGTTTAAAGTATTTGTTGTTCAAAAATTTTTTTACAAAAATGTTTGAGTATTTACCTTAACTTTCTGATATATTTTCCATCTCTACCCTTTATATTCAAATATCATTAATTGACTTATTTTTAAGTCCCAGAACAAAATTAGAATTAACTTTGTGCTCAGACCAAGTGTCTAAGAGCTCTACAGTCATCCACCACCTGAAAACCTTGAAACATATTTTAAAAACCATTCACGTTGCATCATAAACCTGCTTTCACAGCATGTTGCTTTGTTAATACTTTTGCAAGAGATTGTTTTTCTTATCTAATTTTAGCTGCAGTTCCACATTATACAGATGTTGCACTTTTGTTTTCCTCTCAAATGCACATTTGAGGGTTTTTTATTTTTAACAGGGATTTTTTTTAAAGAAAAAATGTCTTTTTCTTACCAAGCCACCAACAGGTATTACTGTGGAAATGCAGTCAGATGAGGTCTCTGCTGTTTTAAAAATATTTTTACAAGCATATTGTGCCTTTTCATGACTCAATCAATTCTTCTAAATGACATTTTTATACCTCTTTATTTATATTCCGTATTTATATTTTCATGTACATAAGTTTTGTTGATTTCTTTTTTATTTCAATTAAAAATTATTAACATTTTAATATAATCTAAGACAGAAAAATAGCAAAATATTAGCACCTTTTCTCTAATAATCTGAAACCGTTTTGTAACATTAATGAATGCTAGTTTACAGAATTTTTTTCTGATATAGATAATCCTTGTCATTTCAAAGCATTTAGCAGACTGGAAAGTAGATATATAGTAGGATTAAGTAACTTCCCCAGGATTAAACAAAGAGTTACACTGCTATTTTCTTGCAAGCAGGAGGAGCACAGCTAGATATACTTCCTCTGCCATTTGAGGAGAGCAATCTATGTCTCATGTCATACAGCCTTGACAGACTGGGTTCTTTTTTGGCCAAAAGTTTTTAATGGGTATCTGTAAACCACAGGTGGCTGGTAGGCTGCAGCCTGGGATCCATGACTTCAGGGCTTGTTTACACCACAGGCAGTGGAACAACTGAAGGTTGCATTTACTGATGGAAATTTGAGACCCCTGTCTGCGACACTGACCAGCAGTACAGCCATGGAAACAGGCCTGGCTGTGCACATGATGAGCAGCTTTATAGAGGGTGCTGAGCTCTGTCCTGCGGTGTGTACACAACCAGAAATGGGAGAATTTCACAAAACCTACTCCATGTAAATCTACGCTGGGAATAGTCATTCCTTGGACTGAAGAGAAGAGGGAATCCTGGGAACTATGTTACCTCTCTTGGACCTCTTGCTCTGGGAACACCCAGACCCCTTGTGAAACTCTCACCGTGCTCCAGTGAAATGCAATAAAACTACAACAAAGCCTTGTGTTTTACTAGTCCAATTTACACCTCTCCCTGATTAGACATCACCATGGGCAATCATATAAAGATGCTTCAGTGACCAAGTCCTAAATATACTAGCACAAAAAAACCGAACCCAAAACCACACCACCACCCACAACCAAAACCCACAAACAAACAAACAAAAGCTGCAAGTTACTTTTTGGACCCTTTTGTTGTCTTTCCTTCTATATGTAATTTTTTTTCTTTGAGATATTCATTGTAATGCTAAATATATTTTTTTTTTGTTTGTTTCAAAAGTATTTGAATCAAGGCAGAAGCTGAGTGAGAATAATTATTATTGGAGTTTCTACTAGAAATGCACAGCAAATAGAAAATAGAACCAGATGGATGGATGGAAGGATGGACGGACGTTATGATTTTCTTCAGCTCTTATTATGACATCTGATGCTTGGAAAACTGTAATTATGAAGGACATGATAATTATTTTGATAGGAGGAATTATCTAGTTTCTATTTAAATTATAATCTTTCCAAAGATTCATGGGCCAGCATCCTCCTATGGACTGAAATCAAGATCCAACTTACTTCATCTTTGAAATCTAAACACGTGGGGTTTTGTCTATTCATTTTTGCCATTGTTCTGGAAAAGGGAACATCATCATTAACAAATGTGTCAGTACAGAAATACTTTAATGAGGATGCAGGTCATTATGAAATACTGTCTTGTGCTTCAGGAAATTACTGTGATGTTATCATTCAGAAATGGATGGTGATGGAAGCAAAAAATGGAATTTTTTAATGGCTGTAGGAAAGAGAAATCATGCACTGAAATGGAGATTTCTGTCTTCCAATCACCTGCATTTATTGTCTGGCAGAACTGGCCAAGATGCAGCACCCTTTGCTTAGGAAAGGTATACAGTCAGGTGGAGGGTTATACTACCTTCCCAAGCTCCTCACTTTATATAATTTTGCAGCCTCAAAAATGTGTGCCTGCTGTTAAAGAAAAGAAAAAACCAAAACCCACAATTTTTGCAGAAGTATCTTTCCTCTTAGCAGTGTTTGCACACTAATTCTGACGTCTACTCTTTACTTTCCTGTAAAAAGCAAGCTTGTGTCTCAGTACTTGATCAAAAGCATCTGGAGTAGCTATCAACAGATGGAAAACATATGTAAGGATAATTCTTCTGACAGGTTTTCATCATTACCTCTCTCTCCATTTTTGTGGTTTAAGAGAATTGTAAGCATATTTATCTTTGAGAGACTGTAAGTCAAGTCAAAAAAAGAAGCTGTACATGAGTGCAAATGCCAGAGATTTTCTTGAAAGAGAACTTGGGTTATTTCTGCCTTCTGGTGCTTGAGCAGGGAATGACTGGACTGAAAAGATGGATGACCAGACACATGCATTGCAATGGACAGAATTCATTATGCAAACCAGGGAGACTTTGCTACAGAAAGGTAAGAATTCTTGGTGTATTGCCATGAACCCCTTGAGCATTATGACTTGCTAGTGCAGGGAGAGTAGATCTGTGAAAATAAGTTATTTTTTAATCTATGAATCATCAGAATATTCTAATGCTAGTCAAAAGGACTGCATAAATGTTGCACATTTCTTAAATATACAGTGTATATTATATGAGTTGCTCAGTAAATTAAATCAGACCAGCTGCCTCAGGCTTTATATAAATTCTGTTTTAAACATAACCCTCAGATACAGTCAATCTAACCTGAAGTATGAAGTACTTCACAGAGGACCCTCATCACCCTAAGCTATCCCTTTAATCACTACACTTCCACGTTATGAAAGTGATGGCCTGAATTACCTGGAGGAAATGCTTTCTTCTCTCCACTGACTCTAGAGAGACCTTGTGGAAGCTAGGCATCTCAATTAAATGCCTACAGTTAGATGAAAACAACTTAAACTTGAACGTGCCAAAAATGTGCATATGCATAATGGTTAGTGTATAACTGACTCTACATCCTCTCCAGACATCTTTTAAGATGGGGACAGGGCAGGCTTGCTGTACCTTTATATAAAGCAAAGATGCCCTTTCAGATTTCACAATGATAATCTATATTTGCTCGGGAGTCAGCTCGTATCAGAAATGAAATTCTAAATTATGGAGGCAGATGCTCTTTCTACTTTCATGGTATGGTTTAGTACTGATTAAAACTGTGTTGCATATGCCTTTGGATTAAGATCTTCACATGGCAATATTTCCTCATTTGATGTTTCTCAAGTGTTGCAGATCCAAGATTTTTATTCCAATACTTGCATTTCCCTGAGGGGAGTATTTGTAATCTTTTCTACTACCAATCTCTTCCACTCTACCAAGTAATTTCTCCCTTTGTCTTCAAGATGTCAAAGAACAGCTCAAGGTATGTCTTCTTTTTGGAGAGCTTACTCCATTTTGGATAGTTTCTTGAAGAACTATTAGCCAGTTTCTGTGGTACTGGCCAGAAGTAAACCAGAGTTTTTAATTATTATCTGATTTCAGCACTTTGAGCTCCAGTTCAACTCTAAAATTAGAAATTTTACAAAGCTTCAGATTTCTTTCTATTTTAGCTGAAATCACTTAGGTTGTAGCACAAGAATACAGGAAAGACTAAAGCAAAAAGAAGGTATGATCTTACGGTTGTGTAAGTTGTCCCTTTTGCCCCCCTGTTTTGGAAAACCATGGAGGTAGAGGATGATAGTGAGAAGGGAGACAGAGCAATAAAATCTATGGAAGCTACTATTAGACAGTTTTGCAGATGCATGTTAATTGTTTCAAGAGCTACCTCAAGCATGCTAAACTAGGATATAAGTAGTTAAGACCTAAAAATGAATGATTCCTAATCTATGTGAAAAGAGAGACACACTCAAAATAGAATCTAATTAGATCCTTTATTGTCAAGACTTTCCTTACTTGTGAGAAATACACTTTTCAATAATATAACACTATTAATACAATGTATTATTATGGTATAAAATAGATAATAATAATAATGAATATGTTAATAACAAAAAAACTGATAATTAAAAAAATAAAGATATTATTAAACTTAATTTTAAAATAAAATTTAAAAGATTTTCCAGACTATCAGATTGTTTTCTAAAAAAAAAAAAAAAAATCCAAATTTGAAAAAGACAGTGGCAGTTTTGCAGCAGAGAGCAATAAAGACTCTTTACTTTCTATGTGAACATCATTCAAAGCTTGTTCCCAATCACATAATTGGGTAGTTGCCACGAAATTGTGCTGTCCCTTCTTTGCATTACCAAGGGATCATCAACCCTTAAGACTAATTTAGCTTCATTTTGAAATTTATGTGTTTGCACTTAAATCAATTAGTTGGATTACTTCAAGTTTTCCTAATTAGAAAAAAGACCTCAGAATAATTTCTTTTTAAGCTGATTTCATAGATATTGCTTGAATACCTTTAAAAAGAACCTTTTAGAATTTAAATAAATAAATAAATAAAATTGGGATAATAAGACTTCTGAAAGTGTTTATTCAAAGCAATGATCTAACTCCTGAATCAATTCAGGACACCAACAATGAGAATATTGTGAAACACTGGGGGGCACTGCTGCTAATTGTTTACTTATCTAGTATCACAATGAAAAAGGACTGCTTGAGAAAATAACTGAACCATTGGTCACGTAACCAGAGAAAAGAAAAACTACCATACATAAAACTGAAAATGAAATTTCTTAATGTTGACTTAACAAAATTTCAGGAAGGTGAGAAAAAAATATCTCCAAAAATCTAATATTTTTGCAGCATAGTATAATTTGATCCCCCTGCAAATTTCCCTCACAGAGTTTTTTTTCCCAGGTAGGTTAGTTCACTGTTCTGCTCTGTTGACTCAAATGTCACTTTCATTTGGCCTGCTTTAGGCTATGGAGTAATTATACAGAGATTTCTAAGGATGTTGACATACTACAGTTTTATTCAAAACATGTAATTGAAACATTTAATAAGATCATAATTTTGTTACAGTAATAACAACATGTTGTATCAATTACTAGAAAAATCAGTAATTTTTGACATATTTATTATGTGCTGTGTTGTACAAAAAGTAAAGAAAATGTTTGAATTTATTGAAAGAAATATTTTAAGAATATTTCTCTTTGAAAGCATTATTGAAACCTTCACCTTACCAAAATATGGGTTTTATCAATCATTTTGTGACAAAAAAATGTTACAATTTTAAATGCTCTCGTAAGTTGTTTTTTCGGATGGTTTTCATGTGTTTCAATATATCATAAGGTCTGATCTGCAGGTGTTGCAGCCTGCTAAAATGAATGCTTTCTGTCTCAACAAAGCAGTAAAAAGGCACTGAAGAGCAATGGGAACTCTAGCATGACAAAATGTTCAAGTCAGAAAGGTATGGATTAGACATGGTCTTTCACAAATGTGGCTTGACTGCATCACTATCTGGGAGATACCTAAGACGTGCATCATCAATTTCTATTAGGTTATTAAGTCTAGAGGCAGTTGATCTCAGACACTTTCCTGGGGCTACTTTCAGAATTATTCACTGACAGTAGTTTAATTAGTGGTATGCTAAGCTTCTAGGATTGTCTGAATTCAGGGCAGTATCATACATTTCATCCTTAAACTTCACTGTCAGTACAGAATGAAATATGTGAATCAAGGTTTTTTTTTCCTGACAGTGACAGTGATATAATCTTTCAACTGAATGAAAACATACAGAGAAAGCACGTGGAGACATTTACCTTAGGTCAAAGTAATTACTGTGTTTATTGATAAAACATTAGAAACATTACAGTTATTTCACTATATTAAACAAATATTTATCTTGTGTTTTGTTTGTGCTTCCTGGTAAGAACATGGTGTCCAGGGCTAGGATCAGACCAGAAAGAAACAGAAAAGTCTTTGGACAGCAGCTGTAACTTAGACATTGCATTTTCAAGCTTTGAAAAGACAACATTATGAACCTTATTGGTGTACCTAAAAAATGGCAAACTGCAGACAAAAACATAGCACTAATTCTACTGATAGAATCTTCCAGCAACAGATTTTTAATATTCATCTGTAAATGTGTGCAGAAATTTTGAGTAGGATAATGAGAAGTAAAATAAAACCTTAACAACACCTCCTCTGCCCCTCCCTTCTTCCCAGCTCTACTTGGTTCCCCAGCAGTGCAGGGAGATGGAATGGGGGTTATGGTCTGTGCATTACCTTTTGTTTCTTCCACTGCTCAGGGAGAGGAATCATTCCCCTGCTCCACCTCAGTGTCCCTTCCACAGGAGACAGTTCTCCATGACCTTGTCCTGGGTAAGTCTATCCCACGGGCAAGAGTCCCCCACAAACTGCTGGAGTGTGGGTCACTCTTCCATGGGGTGCAGTTCTTCCAGGACAGGCTGCTGAGTGCTCCTCTCTCCACAGACCTCCCACGGGGCCACAGCCTCCTCTGAGGCATCCATCTGCTCCAGCGTGTATGTCCTCTATGGGCTGTGGGTAGATTTCTGCTTCCCCATCAATCTTCATGGCCTGCAGGGGTAGAGCTGTCTCACCATGGTCTCCATCACGGGCTGGAGTGGAATCCCAGCTCAGCCTGGAGCACCTCTTCCCCCTCCTTCTTCACTGACTCTAGTGTCTGCAGAGTTGTCCCTCTCACATGTTCTCACCCCACTCTTCTCTGGCCGCAATTACAACTCTGCAAAATCTTTGTTATTTCTTTCTTCTTAAATCTGTTGTCACAGGGGCGTTGCCACCATTTCTAACTGGCCCTGCCTTGACCAGTGGCACATCCATCTTTGGCACTGCCACGGATTGGCTCTGTTAGACAGGGGGAAGCTTCTGGCAGCTTCTCACACAAGCCACCCCTCTAGCCCTGGATACCAAAACCCAGGCCATGCAAATCCAATACACCATCCAAACTTAATTTAACCTTGGATGAAACAACATTTTCAGCTCTAAGATTCTTTTCATAGCCAATATTTTGCATGAGAAATATGTCATTTATTGATAGAACATGAAATGCAGCAGTGCTTATGAAGTCCATGCAAAGTCTGATTAACACATTTACCATGTAAACAAAGAGCTGGCAAAAGAAGGGGAGATAATAAATATGTGACAAAAATGCTTAGCTCCAACAATCAGTGTGATTCTTTCAACTTCATTAGGTTTTTGGGTTTTATTCGATACTTATTACGTAAATACTCAAAAAGTGCAAATTATGTTCCTGATAAATGAAGGAAATAATTAAAATACCTAAAAGTATATTCTTTCCTTATCTCTTTTGAAAAGAAGGAAGGATGAATGAAAGGACATCTGAAAGAATTTTTTTTTCCTTTTAGAGAAACTTGTAATGTGGTGAAACACTTGAACTTTGAGAGAAGAGAAAACTGCTGGGATAAAGAAAAAAGTCTTGCACTGTGAAAACTGTAGAAAATGAATGCGTATTCAGTGTCTGCCATTAACAGTGCAGCTCTATACAAATCTCTTGGCCAGATTTTGCCTAATAAATTCTGCTGTGTTAAGAAAGCATCAGAAAATAACATGTGCATTTGACCCACACTGAATATTCTTGGTTTTTATTAGCTAAACAAAGTTAAGGCCCTCAAAGTTTGCTTTGCAGCAGTAGGTACCTGTATTTGCATTCACAGCCTCATTAAAGTCAAGGCATTAGCTTCAGAAAAGCTGCTGCAATGGGTGATGTTACACCTTAAATTGTTGTGATTGCAGTCTAATATAAGCACACAGAAAACAACAGGGATTATAGCTTTCATTCTCTAACCAGAGACATTTGACACATCTGGTGCTGATTATTATATCAGCAAATATAATTATATTTTCTTGAAGTTAAGTGAAAAACTGTACCAGAATTACAATGTCACGGTCATAAAAATGTATTTTTCTATTTTCTTAATGGAAGTTACCTTGTATGGGGTAAGAATAGGGGAAACTACCAATTGATATTTTGAGTTGTTTCTACAAAAGAGACTCATCCTGTAACATCATCTGCTGGGAACCACATAATACAGTGGCAGTACTTACAACATTATTTCTGAAATGAAAGGTTTTACACTTTTGAGAAATATTTGATCAATTGTCTCAACTTGCCCAGACCCAACTGTAGACAGAATGTGTAATAAAAAATTAAAATAAGAGCTATAAAGCAATTAGAAGCACAAAAAACAGAAAGCACTGAGAATTGTTAGTTTTGCACAAATATCTCCATTCTTATCACCTCTGTTTCATGAACTTTTATTTCTTCTGTGAGGAATTCTCTGCAGTGAATCTTAAGAGACAACAAATTGGCCAAAACCAGAATAATTGTAAGAATGCAATGAGGAATGTGATATATATATGGGAATTGTTTAAGTTGGGAAGAAAATAGATATAACTCATCAGACCAGAAAAATAAAGAACTTGCCAAGGTATGCCCATTTTGAAAGAAAAATCATCTCCCCTTTTTTCTCTCAGATTCCTTCCTAAGACATGACAGTTCATCCTCCTTTCATGATTAGTAAGACAAATTCTGGGCAGCTATTAAAAGGCTCTACTGTTTGTGGAAAAAATCCAGTCTAAATAATGTGCTACCATGTATCAGCCACAGGAAATTCTTTGTTGTGACAATATAATTTTAAAGATTAAGATTATTCAGAGCTTATGTTTGTGCCTACTTTCTTGGCTCTGAAGGTTGAGTGCAGAGCTACAAATAAAAAGCATCTGTCTAAAAAGTACAACATTAATGCAGTTTAATAAAACTTAGCTAGAAAGTTATCAAGGAAGCATTGTGAAGACGTTTTGAAAAGTATGTATCTAATTAGATTAACTTGGAGAGTTTTAAAGTATTGTCAAATGTCCAGGCTAGACAATATAATTTTAAAGATTAAGATTATTCAGAGCTTATGTTTGTGCCTACTTTCTTGGCTCTGAAGGTTGAGTGCAGAGCTACAAATAAAAAGCATCTGTCTAAAAAGTACAACATAATAATGCAGTTTAATAAAACTTAGCTAGAAAGTTATCAAGGAAGCATTGTGAAGACGTTTTGAAAAGTATGTATCTAATTAGATTAACTTGGAGAGTTTTAAAGTATTGTCAAATGTCCAGGCTAGACAATATAATTTTAAAGATTAAGATTATTCAGAGCTTATGTTTGTGCCTACTTTCTTGGCTCTGAAGGTTGAGTGCAGAGCTACAAATAAAAAGCATCTGTCTAAAAAGTACAACATTAATGCAGTTTAATAAAACTTAGCTAGAAAGTTATCAAGGAATGCATTGTGAAGACGTTTTGAAAAGTATGTATCTAATTAGATTAAGCTTGGAGAGTTTTAAAGGTATTGTCAAACCTGTCCAGGCTAGACAGAGTGCCTTCATTGTCCAAGATTTCTGATTTTATTGTGAGCTATAAAATGTATATGATGCTTCTTCAGAGATGCCGGTAATGTAGTTATGGGACTTCTTTCAGTAAAAACAGCTTTTTCATACCTCCACAAAATGTAACTACATTTTCTGGATCTTCTGAATGTGTTGTCTAAATGTGTGAAAGTGCCAATCAACAAAGAAACCAAAGGAATACATTCCCTTTTTCACAGACTATCTTGCCAATAGGAAAGTGTACGGTGTGTATTTTCTGATGGTTACAGACTTCAGAAAATTATCGATAACCATGCCAATAAGGATTTCCCTGTATGTTTGACAGCATTATTGATGTGATTTCAGGACATCTTCTAGTACCTTCTCTGACATTGATTTGGTTTCCTATCAGAACCTCAAATGATCAGAACATCAAGAGTAAACTCTGCCTAGAGGAACAAAGATGTTGCTATGCATAATCTATCTGCACTCATCTCAGGCCATGTGTCACTATCTCAGTATGAGATCCATGTGTATCTCACCCTGCCCATGTACCTCAGTGTATATACCTCTCTTTGTTCTTCTGCAGGCACTATCTACTTAGAAAAAAGTATTGGGAAATTTTACACTAGGGATCAAAAAATCTCTAAGAGGCAACCCTTAATTTTGTTTGTATACTTTCTGTTGCATATTCATAGTTGCTATTTATTCACTAATTAGAGACCATTTTCAATTGCTAAAGAATTCTAGAGAACTGCAATACTGCTGATGATGGAGTTTGCTGATGCCTTGATCCTAATGTTGATGTTTAGTCAATGAAGTCTTATAAGCCTTTTATGCTCCAAATATTGTTCATGCTCTTCAGGTTTCTTATGACATCTTCCCATTTCACTGATTTACAGAAAATCATTTCGTCAAGCCTTCCACCTGTATGCAGTTAACATCCAATATATCTTGAGTTTTCTGGGTGAGAATGCATCCTTCCACACCCTTGTTTTGGAGATCGTGTCCTGAATCATCATATAAATTGCTTACTTGGATTAAAAATATGATATAAAATTATATCTCATACTGGTCTACCAGAAAGAAATACTGGCATGCAAACATTTTTTCTGGTTTGCATCATTCCATGAAAGATAAAAGATGATGTCCTTATTTCCCTTTCTTTATGTCCCCTGTTTCAACATCAAAACACTAGTCCAAAAGAGCTGGAATAGGAAAAACTATAGAAAAGCTTTTAGTTCTTGACACCTTAAAGTGAGAGGATTAAGTGAGTTTTCCCTTGCCACCTCATTATCATCACAACCTCTTTTAGAGTCTCTCTGTCAGCTGCTTATGATGTGCACAGGTTGTCCTATGCTGGAGCCAGTCCTTATCTTCTAACGTAGCATTAGTTTTAATTTTATCAGATGTTTGGGATTTCAGATCTCTCTTTGATCTCTAAAACAACCTTTTTTTGAAAAGGTGATAAAACTAATGAATTGCAAATCACTTTTCATAGTTCTGAGATTGTAGTACAGGTATTAAGAAGGATAACACACTACTCCACAGGAAGTTGAAGCTTTTTGAAAACCACTGTGAAGGTTCTTATTAAGAATAATGTTCCTAAAGAAGATCTAATTGTCTGGGAAACTAGTGCTTACATTCAGATGCACTTGAAATGTTATGAAGAGTGTTATTTCTAACATTACAATATTTCTTTACAGTATTTCTGTGCAATGAATGGCTACTCATAGGCCATAAGGACACTGTAGGACCTACTCTCCTTGTCCCCTAGGGGCTCTCTAATCCTGCCCACAGCCCAGGATCCCATTTCACCCCTCTCAGGACATGAGCTCTTGCCTCAGTGACACCACAGTCTCCAGCTTTCCACAGCTCTGCCCTTCCTGACCGTGGGTCCCACTGAGACCCACTGAGCCAGGACCACTTGTGGGCCCACATCCCAGCCTAGCATTTACTGGTTCCCATCCCAGTGACACGTTCAGTACCTGGGGCTGCCCCAGTGCTCCCTTGCTGCCCTGCTCATGTCTAGGATGGTCTTGGGACCTGGACCATGTGGCACCCTGACCCTATATTTTCATTGGCTTTAAAATTTTTCACTCAGTCAACTTTTTAGATAAGCAGCTGAAAAGAATATAAGAGAAGAATGAAAAAACAGAGGTAGCAGGTACAAGGAGAGAGAAGAAAACATTTTAATACTTCCACTGTTACCAGACCAACAAAAACATCTTGAAAATATGAATATTAAAAGCTGAGTTTTCAGATAGGAGAGGATATTGTGCAGCACAGATAGAGATCTCTGCAGAGGTCTTCTGTAGGGAAATGAGCTGTTCTGTCATACAGCACATCTTTTACCCATGATAACACATGACTTTACTGATTCACTATGTACTGTCTCCACTGACTGCTTTCTGAATTAGCTCTTTACAGAGCTTCTCCAGTTCATTTATGATTTTTCCTCAATTACTTGAACATACTTTGTAAAGCTTGGACTGATTGCATTGGTGTTTGTCTTAAGAAGCTTAAGGCAGTCCCAGAGTATTTATTTTTGTTTGGTAACATGGCAATGCTTTCATGTCTTCGTTATTATCTTTAAATAAGATTTCAATCCAAGTACAACAATACCATGACAAATATGGCGTTTCCTTATTATGGTGGTCAAGATTTCCATTTTTTGTATTCAGTGTGAAGTTCACACCAGATTATATATTAACCCAAATATTAAGTCTCCTGTATTTCTGTTTCCAGGGTTGTGTTCTAGACCAGTCTAAGCAATGTTAAGATTAATCTTTATAAAGAAATTTATATTTTCTTTCACTTTTGGATTTCAGTTTTCACTTTTTTTTCTCAGCATGAGGGATGCAGGTCTTGAGCAAATAACCCTGTCATTAAATCCACAGAAAAAGAGATAAAATATTCTTAGAGCCCATCAAAAACAATAGAGACATAACTTTTTTTTTAGAGGTCCATGGCTATAGTCTCCCCTTAAATGCATTTAGACTACCAGCCACAGGACCCCAAACAGCATTTCATTCCTGCAGATCAAACGTGGTGTACAGACCAAACTGAAAAAAGGTGTACATCTAATTAAGGTGAAACACATCTGACTGTGCAGACTCAGTCTCTTAATCTCCCTGCCATCTCTTTTGTCCCTTGGACATCAACCCTCAGGCAGGGCTCAAAGGGGGCCACTGCTGAAATTTTTTCCACCAACCTGTCTGCTATAATTAAACTTGCTTCTTCTAAGGACTCCACATCTCTCAGCAGCAGTAGGCATTGGAGAAAAGTGGGAAGTGGAAACAGGAGGTTTCAAGAGCAGATTGTTCAACTCCATCATCCCAATGAGTGCTTTACAAATGCACTCAGCACTTCAGTGGTGCTGTGGAGAGCCAGAGAATAGAGCAATGTCTACAAATATCTAATGAGCTCATATGCAGTTGCTCATGATAGAAGGTCATGCTGTTCCTCAGCAATCCTATAGCCACTGAGATTTTGACCCTGTCCAATTCAGAGGTGCAAAAAATAACTCTACAAACACTCTGATTTGACTTGCAAGAGCAAAACCAAAAGAGATAGACAGCTCCACAACTGGCACAAGTCCAGAAAGACGGGAAAAAGTCTCAGGGCGGAGCATTGGCCCCTCAGAGAAGACAGCCTCCTCTACATTGCTAATGGCAAGTCCTGTCCAGCAGTCATCATGTTTCCCCTCACTGCAAAGATGTCACGGTCACAGCAGTGAACAGCATCTATTTTACTGTCTGCTTCCTCTGTAGTGTGCTGTTCCTTAAAGAAAAACAGGTCAAGTGCACAGCTGTGAGCAGAGAGAGATATTGTTTCTCCCATAGGAACCACCAAACATGCAAAGAGAGAAGAACATTCCAGGGATGATCTTGAGGAGATACATTCCTTTTATCATGGGACCAGAGGGATTTTGTGGGTTTGGTAGGACTCAGAGAGCCATTAAGTGTACTTAATTGCTCCTGGAAGCAAAGACATGCCTTCACTGACACAGTGAATTGATTATATAATATTCTTCTATCTATTACATGTGACATTTTTAATTTCTCTATTTAAAAAGTTAAATATTCTATTTATATTCCAATCAGTCTGGTCTTTTTTAAGTTTAAAGACACCTTACTCTTTTGGAGTGTTTGTTGCATGAAAAGTACTAGAAATATCTCTTCAATGCTTTACTGACTTAAAATCCTGTCCAAGTTATCAAGGCAAAAAAAGGAGCTGTAACCCCAGTGCAAGACTGCTGTGAAGGAAAGTTGATTTTTGCTGTTTCTTTTGAAATGGTGCTGTCCCTGGAGGGAAGAGCTTCTGCTACATCAGAACCATAATTCTTGACACATCCTTCTCAAAGATTTTTGCAGAGCAGAAAGAGACTTAAAAAAATTCAATTTTTCACCATTTCTTCTTCCTACCATTTCCACTGTTGCAATAAGTCCCTTGTTTCATCCTAACATTGCCCACCAGTCTTCTATTTCAGAAGTCTATGCATAGGTCACCTCTTCCTTTGGTGTACAAGTAGCTACTCAGTATTTTCTCTCTCCGGTGATCCTAGTGGGCCAGTGGACCGTTTTTTTTTTTTCTTGCATACCTGCATCTTATACTCTTAGGAAATGATTGTTTGAAATTAGTTACCCTTATTGACCATCCATGTCACAATTGTGGGACACAATTGTCCCAGAGGGTTTCTTCACTTTCACTAATGTCTGTTACTTCCTCCTGAACCTTTGAAAGCAGTAGATTTTAAGAGAGTTGTGTATTTTGGAGACTACAAAAGCATAACATCCTTTCCAGAAGATACTCTGGAGGGCTCCTAAACCGCAGGGTTCTGCTACAAGAGTTCAAGATTTCCAGAGGCCTGATGTCTTAGAGAAGTCTGACTGATGGGCTCATTGTTAAGTGTCTGGAAGGAATTATCAGAAATGAGGAATGAAAGTGAAAGAAAATTATTGCAGTGTTCTGTAAAGAACAAAGAGGAAATGATTTAGAGTTAGCATCCAGGAATGCAGAAGATGCATACAGGCGAGCATGAATGTGGAGGAGGACAGGTGGGACAGATTGTCTGCTGCATGCAGGCAACTTTCAACAGCAGCTGCAAGAGCAGAGGAGTTAGCTGTTGGATTGTTTTAGGCTGAGGTACAAGCTGAGGCTAAGCTGGTGTATGTTTGGTACATGATTTTGTTGCCTGGAACAGACTCTGGAAACTTGTTAAGGGTATTGATAGGTCCTGAACTGTTACATAATGTTCCTTCTAACTAATGAGTTTGAAATATAAAACTTGGTGGAGATGAATGGTATAAGTTCACCCTTCCAGCATAGTTTAGGCATTTGCTAAAATTTCTGGGAACATCATTTTACACTGAAAAGTTTTACAGTGTCTTTTTTTCTGTCTTTCCATCTATTTTTTACTCATCCACTATTTTGCCAATTTTTGACAAATGTGTGCTGAAGTTATTCATTAATGTCAAGTGATTTAGATACTTATAGATATCAGTTCCTTACCTTTAAGAGGATGATTTACTGAAAGAAGGGAATATCTTATCTAACTAGCTGCCAAATTTTATTTTCTTTATTCAAATCCCATTTGTACTGATTGATCTGAATCTGATCTTCTATTGAGTTTCACTACTTTACCCAGAGAGGTGAGATTGTGACCTCTCACACATGAGACAGCAATTTAAACCTCTGATGAACAAACTACTCAACATACAACTTCATCACTCATTTAAGGATGATCCAAATCACATCTGAATTTATTTTAGATAGAGCTTGTGTATGTATTTGTTCCCTTAAAAGACAGATGTAGTGTTTGAAGTCCATCAGTTGATGATGCTTGACTATGACTGTGTGCTATGCTACCAAGTGCCAAATATGTAGTTCACATACAATTTTTCAGATAGTCTGTAACAAAACAACATATTTTTTTGGTGAACTTAAAAATGGCATTGCAAAAAGACATTGTCATTGAAGCGACATTCAAGTCTATCACACGACTTCAAAGACAAGTCTAACTGGAGGATGGATATATTTGACTGTACAGTAATGAAAAACAGATATGGTAAAATAAACAAGCCTTGTCACATTACATTTTCCACAAATAAATCACAATAATGAGGGATTGTCTTTCCTGTTCTCACAGCCAGGAAAATGTTCACTTAGAGATGTAGTCATCAACAGTGAATGCATAAAGAAATATATAAATGCATAAACATTTTCTTTTTGATCTGCATAAGATCAAGGAGGATTTCCATACCTGCTGTAGTCTCTTTCACTGTTAATAAAACTCACTCTGACTCACTGACATGGTGGAAAGAATAAATGTTCAGGATATGATTTCAGCTAATATGCTTAGCAAGTGTCTTGTTTCTGTGATAAAATAGAGCCAGATGATGCCAGTAGTTCTGTACTTATGCAAGAGTAGGTAAAACAAGAGCTGGTCTTACCAGCTGGTAAGACATCTTTGCTGTAAGCTGACAGAGATGAGTTTATTTTCACATGTTTTCCCTTATTTTTAAAGTATAGTTCTCAGCAAATCATTGGACTTACACTGCGTTTCTTCTACTTTTCTTAACTGCAAATCTACTTGTACATTCTTTAAAAGCTAATTTTCAGAGTGCAGTTTAGTCACAGATGTACTGCAGTTGACCTAATTCTGCTCTCACCAGTATTAAACCATTGAAAAAAATAGTTTCAGTATTTTATGTGGTTTTTTCTTAATAATACTTCCTTTCATAAGGATCAGTTAATAAGTCAATTATATCAAATGGGATCCATGAGATAATATCACTGGTTATTTTCTGCATGACTCTATAAAAATTTAAAATATAAAAATAAATATAAAAATGATATAAAAATGCTCCTGTTGTTTGACACATAAACAAAAAAAAGGGGTTAGAGTTAGGGTTAGGGTTAGGATGGGGTTAGGGTTAGGGTTAGGGTTAGCATCCCCAGTTGCAGAGGATACAGGGGAGGGACAGGGACCCCGTTCCAGGAGAGAGGAGAGACATCACCAAGTTCACTGTTACAGAATCACTGAAAATTTTAGTTGGAATAGACTGAGAAGGATCATCATTTTGAACTCTGTAGTGAAATACTCAAGAATTAATCTAATTTTATGTATATGGTATGGTGCCTGTTCCATGTGTGCATACACCATGCCAGTAGATGTAACTTGTCCTCACCTTGCAGCCATGAACTCAGCCTGTGGTGGCTGGCGTTGAAGTTAAGGGAGATATTGTGAATGAGAGTCATTGTTTTCAGAGATATTAAAATAAGGTGCTTCCCCACATTAGCAAATATCAATATATCTACTGCTTTTTTCAACTTGTTCTCTCAGAAATCTCCTCTTGGTCTTAAAAAAAAATCATTGAAAGAGTTCCTACTTTTACTTTCTTTTATTATTCTATTTGCCTCATTTTGTGCTAATCAGGATGAGCATAAATAGTGTTTGTCTCATTTTTCTGGCTTACAAAACAAAGTCAGTGATAAATTGCAGAAGAGTTGCAGATATTTGAATTTCCCAAAAATAATAATTTTTATCAGTAATGAAGGGTTTTTTCTTTGTGTGTTTGTTTTTAATTTTGTTGTGTATTATTCATTTTGTGGAGTTGTTTAAATGGAATATAATGCAGCTGAATTATTTACTTAATAGAAAGTATGATTTCTTGAGTGGTCAGGTATAATTTCATCAACATTATTCTCAACATTATTCTCTCCTTGAACAGAGCTCTGGAAACTAAAGTGCTTGAAAATATTTTCTGATTTCTGTTGCTGTTTACCTGTACTAATAGTCAGCAGTCTGGATGATGGTTTAAAAATAGGTATCTTTACAGCTTCTGTAGATTCTATCTATTCAATGTCTGAAGAAGGGATTTTAAATGTAAGTGGAAGTGATCTACTTTATTGGGAGGGATGAAGAAGGATTGGGACATAACAGTGTATCAATACACGAGTCACAGAACTGTATTGTCCAAGAGTAAGACCATTATAGTTAGCAATGAAAAGAGTACTGAGGTGTTGGGGATTTTCTCACAGAAAACGGACATGTGAGCAACCCTACATTCGGGTTTGCAAAGGCATAAAGAGCGCAAAGACAGCACGACCTTCAAAGATAAGATAAGGAAGTGAAATGAAGAATGGAATGTAACAATTCATGGATGCACAAGCAGAGAACTTGCTAACTACAAGCTGCTTCTTGCAAAGTTAGACCTGAATAATTATTACTTAGCTTTTACTGCATACTGCCTCGTGAACACTAAGTCTGAACCAATCACCTTTAATTTTTAAGCGCGTGATATTAGCTACTAACCAATTGTATGAGATTATAAGGCTCGTGATAAAACAAAGAACCTATATAATCACTGTACTTTTCTAATAAACTGGCTCACGCTGATCACATTGATCATGGCGTGCAGACCCTTATTATCCCTCGCTGCAGTAAGGTAGATCTGAGTTCCTTTCCTTCCCATGTACTCCCTTCAGGACATATTTACAGTTAGCAATAGTTCCTCTTTCAGCTTTCCTCCAAGAAATCTAAACAATCCAAACCCATCTGGTCTCTTCTGGCATGAGTCAGTTAATAATACATATTAATAATATGCCATAATACATAAGACATATAAATTTACAGGTCCTATAGAAATAAAATGTAGAGATGCCTGAGTTCTCTTCAGATTTGTAAATTGCTGTGAGTTAATTTTATAGTTTTCTCCTTCGGAATATGAAAAAATAAAGCTTATTATGTTCTCTTTTGACTTTTTTTGGGAATTCAATATGCCTTTATCCCAGTAATCCAGGCAACATTATAAAGCAAATAAAGAAAATGAACCTTTAAAAAGATTGAAATTTAAACAAACATACATGGATGATACCTATTCGAGCAGAGGAAAACAATTTGCTGTGCACGAGCTACCAAGCTAGTGAGGAAGTTCTTTTGCTAGTATTTGTATATATTATGATGTACAAACTGTTCATTTCTATTCTTTCCAAATGGATGTAATAAAAATTATCCTTGAAGGTTGCCTGGGGCTTTCACATTTCTGGCACAGTGTTTGTCCAGCTAGAGTTGTAATAAAAAGGAAAGCCTTTTAGTATTTTTCTTGCACATGAAGATCTAATTACTAAAGATTATATTATCACATGTTTTAATTTCTATACTGATTTTTTTTGAAAGATACTTAATAAAAAATGTAAATTTATAGGTTATCTACACACAGGTTTGTATTCCCAAAGCAGAAATTCTCAGATACTGGTGTCTACTAACGGCAAACATTAATCTAGATCACCAATGAAATCACCACAGTAATAAGATTAATTTTAACTGTTTCGAAAAAGATGAAGGCAATGCAACAGTACACTAAAAATTACTCTTATTCCTAATATTTGAAAGCATTCTTATTTTGGGTTCTGCAAATACATTAGCTTTTGCTGACTTCTATTTTTATATATGCACACTGGATTAGAAATAGCTAATACTTGCTAGAAGTAGGACAACACCTGTGTTCCTCCACAGAATTTGATTTACTCATTATCCGTGCAGTAGGGTAGCTCAGCCTAACCATCCCATTCTGCTTTAAAATACAGAATTCAGATGAAAACATTTTTAAGTCCTTAATCTACTTTGATAGAGGAATATTCACGCTTTTGAGGTAACATCTTTCTTCTCACACGCCAATAGGGAAGTACTTTTGTTGGAAAACGGTCCCTTCATGTCTCTATTAGGAGGGGAGGTAATTTTCGAGGCCCTAATTTAAACTAGGGCATTACTAAACCAAAGGATGAACAAAATATCTAGGCACAAATGGCACTGACCCAGAGAACTGTCACTTTATGGTCCCTGTTGTATTTTTGTATCCTTAAAAAAATTCTGTCTCTACAGAGTTTCAATACATTCAATGGGTGTTCAATAAAATAATGAAGAGCATTAAGAAGTGTATGATGGAATCCCACTATTCCAGTATTCTTGAATTCTGGTGTATAAGATGAGTTTTTGGCTCAATGGGTATTTATTGCAAGACTATTTAATGATGAAACTTGAAAATGCATTTCAACTTCTAATTTTTATTTTGTTTTGTTCTAAAATAAATATTTTCAAGTTTTAAAAAATACTTCAGTACTATACCCCCAAATCACTAGTAACCATAACACTGATATAATACAAATTTAATGACTCTAAAAATGGTACAAACATGATCAATTTGGAATAATGTGGTTCCAACAAAATATTTTTGTCTTTCAAGAGAGGAAGATTCATTTTCTTAGCTTTTTTTATATTACTGTCCAAGAAAAACATTTGCAAGGATGAATATATTTTTATTCTCTTTGTGATTTAAGGGGTCTTTTAATATGTATTTAAAGAACTGCCCAAGCAATCTAAGCCTGCAGTATGTTCAAAAATACAGATAAGTATTAAAAATTAAGTAAGTCTGTTTTTTTCCCAGTAATCCTTTGCTAAAAGATAGGTTGTCTGACCATATATTATGGAAGTATTAATAACATTAGCAACATGAAAATGTTTGCATACCCTGTACTAACAAACACCAGTCAGAATGTAGTCTCTTACTAACATTTCTAGGAGTTCAGATGCTCATTAAATCATATAAATGTAGAGTAAGCTGGAAAAAAATTTCTTACATAACAATCAAACAAAAAGAAATAGTTTTTTTAATGTAAAGATTTCAAACAATTCTGCAAGTATTTAGATTTTTATGTGTCATTATAATATTCCACAGGGAGATAGACTGTCTATCTTCTCCCCTATAGACTTGGTTTTCCATTAGCATATTTTCTGTGCTATAGCACCTCTCTCAATGAAAGGAAGCAAAAAATAATTTCAAAAGCCATGTCATGAAAAACACGGATTTTGTGCAGAGTAAAGATGGCAATATGGTCTGTGTAGTTCCCATAAAATAAATAAATGAGCACTAGAGAATATCTGCAGGTTTAAAATTTCAGGATAATGCCAGCTTTTCCATGGAAACACTGTGGCCAATTGTTAGAAAGACAGCTTTTCTGTGGTAAAACAAAACACCAGGCCAAACCCAAGGAAACTAGAAAAGGCTTATGAAAAACTTCAATCAGTCCTGGTAAAGAACAATGACATTTAGCTGTTTCCTAGGTATTTCAGTTCTAAACACTATTTTATTTACCATGGAATGAAAATGCTAAGCCAAAAGCAGGACACTTAGAGAAATCATACTCTAGGCTGCACCAGGAAAGAAGCTGTTGTATTTCTGCATCAGGCCCATAACCACTTTGGAGATGATGGAGGGGAAGCTGCCCAAGAATTCAGTCTTTGTGGTAGACAGGAATAGGGACTGACAGGAAGAAAGTCAAACAAAACAAACACACTTCTGTTTTTTGTCTTTCTTTTTGAAATATATTATTTAATTCACAGATTTGTTTAGGTAAGATTACTTTGTTATAAAATTTATGAAACAGATGCAGATAAAATATTCTGAATGCACTTGAGTTATAATGCAACAAAAAAAGAAAGACTTCATCAGTGAATTCTTGCAATTAAAAGATAATTAAAAGACCATGCTTTGGATTTGTTCTGGAAACAGTGATGATAACACAGAAATTTGCATTACTGCTGAGCAGCACTTACACAGAGCCAAGGTCTTTTCTTCTCTGCATCCTACCCTGCCAGTGAAGAGGCTGGTGGTGCTCAAGAAGTTGGAAGGGGACACAGCCAGGACAGCTGACACCAACTGACCAAAGGGAAATTCCACACCATATGGACTCAAACTCAACTAGGGGGAGAAGAAGAAGGAAGAGGGTGATGCTCAGAATGATGGTGTTTGTTTTCCTAAGTCACGGTTAGGTATGATGGAGTGCCTCTTTCCTGGGAATGGCTGAACACGTGTCTCCCATGAGAGATTAATTAATTCCTTGTTTCCTTTGATTGTGTGCATGGCTTTTCCTTTCCTTTTCAAACTGTTTTTATCTCAACCCACAAAGATTTTTCTGACAATTCTTTTGCTCTTCTCTTCTCAATCCCAGTGAGGGGAAGGAGAGTGCACAGCTGCATGAGGCTGTTTCTGGCTGGCATTAAGCCTCAACACAGATATACCAATAATATTTAGAAGAAAAAAATTATAAATATGTAATGTAAATTCAATATGTTTGAAACAGATCCACAGCATGCTGAAGTAAATCTTTTCTGCCAAAAATTGTGTTTGTTCTTGTTGTGTTTCTTAATTTGCTTTTATATTCCTGTAGTAAACAAATCCTTTTCTAAAACCTGTTTGAACAGTCTACATAAAGCATTAAAAACCAAAACAAATAATTGTAGTTTAAACAATGGAAGAGTATATGTTCATGTTTGTTTCTCTATCTTTATGCAAAGTACATTTTTCTGTCATAACTTATCTACGCACAAAAAGCCATCCTGAGCTGTATTTATCTGGCTTGACTGGATAGAATATACAAAATCTGAAGTAAGGATGCTTATAACCCATTCTACCATATGTGTGTTTTTCAGAATAGAAAATAAAATGACACTCTTAAAGAGTTAGATGAACAACTGCTGTTACGGCCAAAAAGCTGACCAGGTTATTCCTTTGTGTGGAAGACTGATAATATGACCTTAGGCAGGACTTAAAAGAATTTTAAAAACTCCTGCACTTACAAAAGGGAAAAGAGCACTTATGGGGAGCAGTTTCTTAGGAAGGTTCTCTTTAACCATTAATAACAGAATTCTTGAATGATACCTGTGTATCTGTTCAGTGGTATCTGGTAGAAGGTAGGAAGATGGTAGAGTTTGAAATCACATGTTCTCTTCCTGCCAGAGGTGTTGAGAAGCTGCAGTAGCTCTACACACTAAGATAGCTGGAAAAGCAGAGTGAATGAATAAAGTTAAATCCTGATAAAATCTATGATTGTGAAGAAATAATGGCAGACATAAAAAAGACATTTAGCTTCTTTCTGTCTCTTTTCTTAGAAATTTGAAACTATTGCATGTATTCCATAAAATGAGTAAGAAAACATGTTCTTTGATACTCTGCTTGTATTGCTACCAATAACAAAAGCAAAATTTATTGCAGTGCTAATTGCTTTATTACCACATTACTCCAATAATTTTGGCAATCAGAGAAAACTTATTTTATGATGGAACATTTCATCTTTGCCTTGGAACCTATATGCCTTTCTTAGCCTGGATGTCTAAGATTAAAGTAAGGTTACTTAAAAGGGTACCTTGGATTACTGTTCCCATTTATAGACTACTACAGTCTTCTTGTAGTAAGTTCTCGGTACACAACTTGACTGTAAATACAAAAAAATCCAGCATTTCTAATGCAGCCCACTCCCCTGTCCTGTATCAGGAATGGTGTGGCCAGCAGGACCAGAGAGGTCATTCTCCCCCTGTACTTGGCACTGGTGAGGCCTCACCTTGAGTGCTGTGTCCATTTCTGGGCCCTTCAGTTTAGGAAGGACATTGAGACGCTTGAACACATCCAGAGAAGGGCAACAAGGCTGGTGAGGGGCTTGGAATGCAAGCCCTATGAGAAACAACTGAGGGAGCTGGGGTTGTTTAGCCTGGAGATAAGGAGACTCAGAGGTGACCTTATCACTCCCTACAATTTCCTGAAGGGTGGTTGTAGTCAGGTGGGGATTGTCTCTTTCTCCAGGCAGTGACTAACAGAACGAGAGGACACAGTCTTAAGCTGTGCCAGGAGAAATATAGATTGTATACTAGGAAGAAGTTTTTTACAGAAAGAGTGGTTAAATAGTGAATTGTCTGCCCAGGGAGGTGGTGGAGTCACCATCCCTGGATGTGTTTAAAAAAAGATTGGATGTGGCACTCGGTGCCATGGTTTAGTGGAGGTGTTAGGGCATGGGTTGGATTTAATGATCTTGAAGGTCTCTTCCAACCCAGTGATTCTGTGTGATTCTGTGATATTGTTGCTGATTGATTGTTATTGCATGCATAAATATTACCTCCTATTTCAAATTTTGCCACACAACATCTAAAATATGATGGTATTTGCACCTTCATTTTCATCCCTCTGTTCATCTCTTATAATAACCATTCTCAATCTTAAAGATGCAATCTGCTTTCTCTTCAAAAGTCCATAAGGAACCACAGCCAGAAACTCAAATATCCAGGGATTTAAGTGTGAAGTACAGTGCCAAGTGTAGCATTTCTGACCAAAGGACTACTATGCTTGAGAGAGTGAAGCAAAGAACCCTTGTTGGCAAAGAATTACCTGTTCAGTACGGGTGACTCACTGGCACATATTCCAGACTCACATGCTAAGTAAGGGGCAGGGACTGTCACTGTCACAGCTGCTCATTAAGAAGTCTTTACCCAACACTCTCAGCCTTGTGCAGCACCTCTGTTGGGTTTTTTGTTGTTTGAATCTGTCCTTGACATTTTGTGAGAAAAGGCTGCTTGTAGAGCTTCTTAATGGGTCTAGGCCCTAGACACTGAGAGGAAACATAAAGGGTCAGAAAATACTGAAACCAACATCAAATAGTGCCAACACAGTAACTGAAAATTATCTCATGTGTTATGACCAGAAGCAAACTCTAAAAAATCGAAAAAATCAAACAAAGTGAAAAACTGTAGTCAATAGTAACTCAGAATGCTTTATAATTAATCATCTTTTCAAGTGATAGGCCCCTGCCATGGGGGGTCTATTAAACCTATTAAAACATTGTTGAAATAATTTAGAAACTGAAGCAATTAAGTTTAAAATGTTTATTTTTATTTTTAAAAGATAGATTCCAGAACTACTGACTTGAAAAGCTTTTTAAATCCCAGTCCCTCATAAGCTATGTAATGACAATGTGAGACAGCACATTTTATTGCTGATTCCAGGATGGCAATTCAGTATTGCAATAATTTCTTCTGGCTTTCTACTTATATTATGTGCCTTTGAATTCATTTATGGCTATTGTTGAGAGTGAATTAATCACCTTGATAATATTAAATTTATTTGGACATCCAGTAGAGAAGATGTTTAAAGTTAATATCCCTTGAATAACTTACTAAGGAAGTCTTATACAATATAGCACATCAGGTGTCATAGCTAGAAGTATCTTTGCTTTTCTTTTATGATGTGTGCAAACTAGAACTGTGTCAAATTACTTGCAAGAGAGTAGTTAATTTCTCCACGAGACTTTCTAAGGACACCTAGGTAGTAAAGATGTCATATATCTTATTTATTGGTAAGTGTAACAATGCCTCTTGCAAGAATTAAACATACTTTTAAAAATCTTTTTTTACCCTCATCTTATTCTGATAAAAGAACAGCTCAGACCTCACTGAAAATCATTGCTCATTGAATCAGTCAACCTATTTTGTAAAGCTCTCCTGAGATCTCCTGCTTTTAGCTTCCAGATTTTCCATATAAAGCCCAATGTGATACGATGCCAAACACCTTAGCTCTATTATGTGAGTGTCTAATATTCAACTAGGCAGATATAGACTTGATCCAAAGAAGGGTTTACCAGGATTTACTTGTGCTTGCCGTACCAGTGCCAAACTTCCAGGCTCCAAAATTAGTATTACACTAAAAACAACCCTATATGGATTCCTAACATGGTCTTTTCATTTACTGAGGTGCAGTCTCAGCACACCTCTGGGATCTTAGAACCTTGCTTGTGGATTTCTACATTATGTTCCACTTGAAAATAAAAAGCTCTGCTGAGAATGGACTAGCATATAAGCTGAGCACCAAAAAATCAAGAGTTTCCCTGGAGAAACAGAGAGGGAGAAGATATCAGCCAAAACAGTGGTTGAAAAATCTAATTAATTTCAAATTTCTTTTACTGAATATAATGTAGTTTTGTCCAACAGCTGAAAATGGAATAGATTTTACATACTAAACATATTTGGGATTAATAAAACAGAAATAAAAAATCCACAGTGTATTGCATTTCTATCAAAAGTTCCTGATCGAGGCAGTTGCTTTGTGCAAAAAAAAAAAAAAAAAAAATTAAAGACATTTTCACTAAGAATATATTTTATCTGGTCAGTGTGTTCAGTTCACCAAACCATGGTTATATACCTTTACAAAATCGAGGTGTCTTTTTTCTGCCAGACCAGCCCTACTTCAACTCCCTGTGCAGAGTGTTCTTTACATGAATTAAACCAAGTATGCTCTTATGCCTTGTAACAGCAAAGGATATTATATTGAATGCTAAAGAAGGTGCTAACATTTTTTTCTTCCATTTGTTTCCTGCAGTTTTCCAGTTTATTTTCCATATGTATCTGTGTCCATATAACATCCCACCCTTAATGGGAAGGGAGCACACATGATTTATAGATGCTCTTGGTTGAAAAGAACTTAAAAAGTCAAAAGGTGTGTAAAAGTTTACGAAGTTTTATTAGTAAATTATACACTTAGCATGGAAATTGGTATAAATTAGTCCTTGGTCTCCTAGCATTGATGTCTAGAAATAGAACACAAACTTTTCCAGACAACATTAGACTGATAATATAAAAGAAAACCTTTACTAGAAAGCCTTCAGGTATACAATATGGTGAAAAACCATGCTAGGAATTAGATCCATACAATTTTAAAAGATCAAGCAATTAGAATATCTAGCCAATATTGTCCAATTAAAGAAGCAGTTGGTTAAGTAATCTCCCCCCTGGTTCTGCCCCATTGGAGCTCTCCCCCCAGTCTCCTACCTTACCTTTATTATGTCTATGATTACATGGTGCAAAATAAAATGTCCTTGAACTTACAAGCAAGACTAAACAAAATTTTAAGAATGCATCAATAAACATTTGTTCACTATGGGAAAACATGTTATACCTAGGCATTTAACAGTCTGCAAAGCTGCAAATACAGAACTAACACATAAAAAGCTAAAAATCTTTAAGCATCAGCATAAGCACATTGAAGTGGGGTTTGGATAAAGGTGTAAGTTGAAAGGAAAAAGAGAACTAGAGAGATTAATAAAAGAGTGTGAAAGAGAAAGAAAGGAAGAAAGGGAGAAACGGAGATCACCAGTCCTGGCTCCAGTGTTGATCCAGCTGATGGGACATCCAAGGCCCTGGGGCACCTGCATGCCCAGGTCTCAAGGGGGTACCTTTTTACAGAGAAGTTTTTCTCACCCTGGAGATAAATTTCTCCCTTTCTCTGCAAATGAGTTATCATGCTCAGTCCATTCTTCTAGACCTTTCTAGAAGTGGCTGAGGGCTTTGAGAGTCTTTGGTGGTCTTGATCCTCCCATACAGTCCATGCCTGCTTCTCAACCTCATTTGTGCATTTGCACTGTGCTGTGCTGTGCTTGTCTCCAGGAGCCAGAACAAGGATGTCTGTCCCAGAAAAGGGCTGTCCTACCTCCATATGGTCCCACTTTCCAGCCATATCCTGTTCTTTCTCACACTGTCCATCTGATATTGGTGTTTGAGACGTACACATTATCCACCTTATATTCTAGGCTTTGACAATCCACAGGGAAGTATTTCTGGCTCATATTTAAGTTTGACACTCTACCTCCAGCAGGAAAACAAAGCAGAATAAGGCTAATAATAATGCATATTTGAAAGAAAAAAGTCTAAATAGTGTTTCAGATTTAGGTGACAGCCTCGACCACCATCCACTATACATTTCAACTGACCAGATAAATGAAGCAATATTTAGGTTGAAGCAGTCTTCAGCAGGCTTAGATGATCTGACAAGACATCTTGCAAACCATAATAAAATAAAGAATACCAAAACTGGCACAAAATTTTCAGCATAGTTTTACATCTGACAATAATTTTTATAGGCAGAATGTGATGGTAAGCAGAACAATCTCAGCCCTCTTTAGAGTTGCTCACTTTAGAATTTAAGGAATAAAATAATAACATTTTCTAACAGTTGTATTGGTGCAAAATTGAATGGCCCAAATTTTTTATATTCTTCTTGCATAAAGCAGCTACCTAATGTCTTTCATGTCATTGTAACTGCTATGTCCAGAAACTGCAGCAAAATATTTTAGATAATGGCCAGAATGAAATCATACTTTAGGATCTAGTGCGTCTTTAAAGCCAAATTGTGAATTTTTCCTTCTGGATAAATGTTGTGTTCTTGTGTGAGTTCTAACACATTTACTCATTGATAGAGTACACTATTGATGGAGGCAATTATATCTAACCATTACATTTTGACAGATGTATATTTAAGGGAAAATCTTAATCTTAATTCACATACAAGTAAGACTGGCTGTACGATACTGGGAGTTACTAACCTTATATCTTGTATAAGAGCTTTCCCCATTTGGTCTTTTCAGATTCTGATCTGTAGTTTTTACACTTTTACAGCCAGAAGTGTTATCTTTAGATAGGTCTAAATGCAGTCAAAGATCTTAAAAATTTTGCAGCTGCATCACATAATATCTTTTATGTATTTTTTTTTCCTTTTCCCTATTCCTTTCTTCCTTCTTCCTTCTTTCCTCCTTACACTTCTTTTATTTTGGAATTTTCTGTTATAGCAATAAGCAAAAGAGAACAATCATGATGAGTCCTTCCAATAGCAATGCTTTCATATTGCCTGCTTTCACATTTCATATATCTGCCTCTGTATAACAGGAAATTAGTCTCCAAATTTTTTTTAAATTCTCCCACAATTTCTGGATTACTCATGGGACTGCTATAGACATATGAGTACACAACACTTTTTTTTTTTTTTTTTTTTTTGCACTTAAGGACAAAAGTTTTGGAAAAGAATAAAAGTTAATGTAAAAATTTCCTTGGAGAAAGAGACAGAAGGCTATTTTGGCAATGGTTAGCTCCTAGCATTCCTGGCATTCTGCACTTAGTCAGTCTCCCAAGGCTATTGCAGGTACATTTGCACACACGTTTACCTACTCCTTGCTCTAAAATGGGCACAGACATTGGTAGAAAGTTTTTTATACTTATCACTAATTCAGTTGATTCCCTCATACCATTCTTGAGCTGCAGCAGTAAGAAGGCACCATGGTATAATAAATCATAAAGATGACTCCTGGAATAGCTCCAAGCCCAGATTCTGTTCTGGTTTTGGCCATTTGAATGTTTTTTCTTTGGGGTAAAATTGGGATGTTTAGTTACATAGCAGACAAGTGTGAGTTTCAGCCTAATGGCTGCAGTGAAGGGCAGGGCTGAGAACAGGGCAGAACAGCAGAATTAATGGCATCACAGGCCTTTTTTTCCCAGTTGTGCATATCCACTGTAAAATGAATAAGAAGAAAAGGTTTATGCATTATTTGAAACACAGTAGGGGTTTGATGAAGGAATATTTAGGCTAGTACCAAAACATATTCACAAGCTGGCTGTCTTTGCCCTGACAGCAGGCTTACAGACACTGAAGGATGGTCATCTGCTACCAGAGAATGGAGAGCTCCCTTTGCTTAACCTTGATTTTTTATTTTTTTATTTACAGTGTTCAGCATTATCATCTCAGTGATATTGTGGTCCCATTTGGGATAGGTGACACATTGCCAGGCACGGACACTAGACTCTTTAAGTTATCCACACAGAAATACACTCACAAGTGATGATGTGAAGGTATAACTCTATCACTAAGGTCTTTGCTTAAGAACCCTCAAAAACATCTGCTGTCACAGTAGCCCTGCCAACAACCTTGCTTGCTGATTGAAGAAACTGGTGATATTGTGTGGCTTCTGGTGAGCAGCACAGGGATGACCTCTTCTGTGTACTGCCAAAATGATGGATTACTCAAGCAAGACCAATGAAGTTGGATGAAGAGCATCAAGCTGAATACTTGGTCAATACTGAGTCCAAAAAGATGAAGTTCATAAGCATGAGGAGGAACTTCTTAAGGAAGATAGGCCCTTTAAGGGCTACTTTAAAAGACAGTAGAGAAAATGCAAGAGCATAAAACAATCAAAGATTTAAAGGCACTATCCAAAGCACACTGTTGTTTATTTTTCTGTAAACCTTCAGCATTTTTCATATTTTTTTGTGTTTTGGGAGTTTTATTTGTATGAATATTAATTAAAAAAGATAAAATATCTTAATCAGAGAAATACAGAAAATGAGAGGGAATTAAGAAAAATATTTGCTAAATCACTTAATGAATAACTTAATAGTGCTAACATTCTATAGGAAAAGTCAATAGAACATGAGTATGCTGACAAGCTACCTTTTTTCCTTGAAAGATTGGATAATTCTATGGTGAAGAGCATTTATAGTAATTCAGGCAAAAAAAAAAATTGCCAAAGTTAATAAGAAAAGGTTTCACTAGTTTCCTGTCTCATTTCTTTAAATAGTTTCATCATTATCTAAATGTTTTGTTGGGTTTGTTTTCCATTTTTTGTTTTTTTGATTTGAAACTTTATAATACATTCTGGTTGTTTTATATTTATCACTTAATACAAATGAAGATTGGTCAAAATCAAGATGCATCATTTAGACATGCAAAATTCATGAGTCAGTGAACCAGCTAATTGAATCTGAAAATAAAAAAGGTCCTCCAGAATGTTATTGTTGTCCTGAAGATGAGAAAGTTTGTACTAATATTTTCTAATTTTCTCTGAAGAAATACAAACAAACAAAACATCTTAGTCGGTTTTGTAGTTCTGTTATTTCTACACATTTTTATGATATAAAGCACTGTTTCCTTATGGAAAGAAAACTAATACAAAGACAGTCATGCCAATACCTAATTATCGATCTAGGAAGAAGAAGAAGCATGTGTGAATTAGAGTGCAGTGATATGCTGCAACATTTGTGAAAACAAAATACTAATAAAGAAGGAATGTGACTCAACTGTAACTTCTGGGATAGATCCTGCCATAAGCGGTACCTCCTCTCCTGCTCCACATGGATTATACTGAAACAGATCATTGTGGCCAGACTGGACTCCCAATACCCCAGGAATAGACCCAAAAATGAATCGTAGTGAGAGAAGCTTCCCTCTGCTTGGACATGAGAAGGAATAAGCCTGAGTTCTGTTGAAGTGAGAGGATGACCCATTCATACTGATCTCAGTGAAAATTAATATGCTGAGTGCCTTTCAGGACTGGTGGCATTTGTTTTGATCTTCTTCTTCACATTTTCCTTGTCATGACAGAGAGACAGAACACTTTTAATTTTGTATTTTCCTACTCTCTATCTCCACACATTTTCTCTCAGCTGGGAGCACTCTTTGTTCAGTTGATTGTTCCCACCCATTCCCACAGTTGAGCTCATTCAAGGAGAGGATCAAGCATCTCACTTTTCATGACTCCCTGAAGGCTGTGAAATCACACTCATTTTAAGTTCTTACCAGGGGTGCAGCTAGAGAATGTTACGAAGTTATTTTTTAACAAGGGATATTTTTTGAAAACACAAAAGTTTCATTTCTTATTGTATCTATATATAGAAATTATTTATTTATTTATAAGTTTATATATAAATATTCACATTTTTATATATATATATTTACGTATCGTTGTTGTGTGGAAAAGTAACAAAATCTCTGTATGATGGCAGAGAGGTCCAAGAAAAAAATGAGTAAAAAATAACACCACCTTAGTGCCATTGTATCTTAATAAAGGTTGTTATCTCTCAGACAAAATGGAATACACTTTAAAAATGAAGAATGTCAAGATGGGACATGCTTATTTTAAAAAGTGCAGTTATTTTTAGCTCTGACACCAGCTATTAATTTTACAGCAAGTGTCTGAACTCAGTGGAGCAAAGAAAGTTATAAACGCTTTGCTTTCTCAAGTTTCCAAAAGGAACTTAAACATGCTCGTTACCTCCAGTTGCTGCTGTCAGATTACCCACAGGCCTGCAAACATGGCCACAAGCAGGCATAAAAACCAGGTGGGGGGGACAGAGATGTAGGAGTGCAGGCTCTGCCCTCAGCAAAACCAGTGACGTGATACTACAGATATGCTGTGTGCCAGTAGCCACAGGAAGCAGAGAAAAGAGGATGGAAATAGGCAAATGACTCAGTAATGCAGACAAGGAGGAATGAAAAAGAGGGTGTGGACAGTGAAAAAAAAGGTGTGTCCTTAGTCTTAAAGGCATATTTTACAGTATTTTATATATGCCAAAAAGGCCAGCTCCTCCTTTGCAGCAAGGTCTGCCAGAAAGCGATGGCCTGACGTAACCGAGATGGATGGCTTCTTTCAAACTCCAGTGATGGGCACAGATGGAGGCCAGTGGGCTCAGTTGGAGCTCAGGCCACTGGGTGTGTTTGGGATGACGGAGAAGGTCTGAGGTCAGGCCAGGAATATGGGTCAGGGAGACCTGTTGTCTACCCAGCCTCTGTAATAGCTCCCTGAATGAGTTTTGTAGTATAGCCTTAAAGAGCTCTTACTAAAACCTCAAACTTCATGTTTTTCATGTCAAAAAACTGAGTTTCAGTGACAGATGTTAAGATTTACAGATTTCAGTATTTTGTTCCCTTTGTTAGAATGGGAAAGAAGGAAAATGGACAATAAAACCCCTTTGAATTTGAGCATTTGTGTTGAAACTGCACCAAATTGACTCAGTCTTTGAAACTCTTTAAGGAAACTAAACTATAGAGACAAAATGTGTTCATTCCCACCTACATAAATGAGTATTTTTCATTCAAAAAGAAGCCAAAGTAACACAGCAAACCTATTTCCTGCTCAACAAGCAGTTTAATGGTCAATCTGACTGGCAATTGAATATCACTCCCTCTGTACTATGGTAAAAATGAATGATTCCAAATTTTAAATAACTTTTAATCATATCCCAAAATATTAAAAATTAAAAATTATTTTGCACTCTGCATTCCAGAGAGGAAATACCTTGATTTTCTTATTAATATTCACAAATTACAGGATTTTGTTTATCAGAAACCTGAAAGAAGTATTAGCAATTATAAACATTAATTATTTTTTCATTGAACTGCTTTTCTCCTAGAATATATTTTCAGACTTCTCTGAAAGAACAGGAAAAAGGGAACTAAGCTCTCTTCATTTCATTGTGAACGTAATTCTGTGAAACATTTGAGCACATAATTGAGTCCTCAGAGATTGTAACTGCTTGCCTGAAGCTAAGGCATTTACTAAAGACCTTGTTCAAGTCAGCATGATCTGATTTCCAGGTACTGATCCCTTGGTGTTTTCCTCTGAGTTCATAGGAAATGAGCTCATAGCGCAGAGGACAGAGTACACCATCGAATGTTCCCCTATTATGCTAGAAGGATAGACAATGGTCCAAAATGCTTCCCAGTTTACTGTCTATCTTGGGATATTGAGATATTCCTGTATTTGTTCTAGGGTACTACATTCCTTACACAATGCATTCAGGGAAAGAATAAAAAGAGACAGAAAAATAATTCCTCAAATTAGTTTAATCTAATAACATTCAGAGGCAAAATAATCCAGGCTTCCAAATATCCTGGTCAAAGGAAGTTTAAGAAGGTAAGAGAGTGAAGAACTGAAGAATTTAACAAAATGTTTGTGTTTCATTGAGTTTTTTGCTTACTGGGGTCTCAGAAACCAAGTCCAGAATTATTGAAGGGATACATAGCTCTACAGAAGTAATAAAGCACTGTAAGCTACACATTCATCCACCTGCAGCTCCCAGGCATGCAGGAGCAATTGAACACTGTTGTGCAGAATTTCCTGCTAGTGGACAGAGCACACATGCAGCTTGTGTGCTCTACATTCATGATGCATTTCTCTATTAGATTGATTTCTTCCTACTCTTATTGGTGTTCTGTGTGTTCTGAAATAATCTGTCATATGAGTGTCCCTAAAATTTTTGTCTGAAGAATAGCTAAGCAATCTTTAAGGAACATAAATTGATTATATGTAATTTTCACTGCAAACAACTACATTAACCCCCACATGAGATATTTTACTCATGTAACAGACATTTGCTGCTTGCTTCTTCAGATTCCCTGATAAAAATATCCATTTTCATTCTCCTTCTTACAATTATTAATTCACAATGTTTTGCAAAAGTTCTCTGACACAGAATAGTTAATGGAAATAATACTAGGGTTTGAACTGGTGGATAGTTAAATTATGACGTGTGTAAGCAATGCCCCCAGACTGCAGGCTATGGAAAAAAATAGAAAACATTGGGAAAAGGAGGATTTTTAAAGCTTCATGATAATCAAATGGGAATTTGAATGCTGAATGTATTTTCCTTGAAATTGGGCAAATAATAGCAAAAAGGATTGTGTGTTTTTTCAAAGTCTCAAGTTTCTTTAAGCATCATACAATTCTGTACCTATCAGGACACCAAGAGTTCTGGTAGCTAAACTTTCTGGGGCAAATTAAACATAGAGGATTCAGTAACTTCCTTTCTATGGTCTTTCCTGATCCTTTTTTGTATCTAAATATTAAAGAACTTCAACCAAAATAGACCTAACTCCATATGGTCCAAACATATATGTTGATGACTAGAACACTTCCAGCTCAAAAGTCACTTTAATATGACCAAAGAGTGTGAGAGATAATTCTTTTAAACTTGTCAAGGAATGATATTTTGCTATGGGGCTGAATAATAGAATGGTATTTTCTTAAGATTTTTCAAAGCCCTCTTTCGTATTTCCCATCACACCCTTACACTGTGATCTCCTAAAGTATCTTCTTCAATCTCCCATTTTAGGAAGTGCAGAAACATCTAATTTTTAAGTTATCTTTATAAACTAAGTGTATCTTTTTAAACTAAGTGTTTAGACCACAACAAGCAGATTTTTTGTCTCCCTGCTGCCAGTCTACAGAGCCCAGATAAATACTTTCTGACTCTAACTGTGGATAAAGTTTACAGACATCAAGGACACTTGGCCTTCTCCTCCTTATGTGGCTGTCCTGATCCCTGATTCTGTCAGAATCAGTTTAATAGCCTAACAGCTGGCTGAAATTTTCATTTATTTCAGCAGCTTGGGAACTGATTGCCTCTGTTGTGTGACAGACAGCTTGTCCTGATATTTTTTTAATGCAACCATATCAAGCATTCATTTTTAGCAACTTAATTCTAAACTTCAGTGATTTGAATGTTCCTTGTACTTCCCTCTAAGTAAAAAAAATTCAATGACCAAGCTGCAAAACAGGTGCCATAAATACATGTTTAAACAAGCCAACAAATTTAGTTATCCAATATATAGAAAGATGTTCATCAACACAAATGTTCTTGAAAACAAAATGTAATTCCTGATACATTCATGAGGGGTTGTTATTGTGACATATCTTAGCACTTGTCAGTCTCCATATGTGTGTTTCTCCATATGTGTTTTTTGTTTATTTTTAATTCATTTTTGATCACTTGAGCGCCTAATTGCAAGAGCTTTAAGTTGATGCTGAATGTGTGTCCTTTGTTTTGAGAGCTCACTGTTCACAAATGCATAGGAAAAAAGCCCAGCATAAAGAACACACCCTTATCCCCATTAAAGAGTACCCCTCACAAATTCTGGTGTTTGCTGACTGCCCGCACGAGTCCCAGCATCTTAACCCCCAACGTATAACAACAGCACTTCCCTGCTAGAGTCCGGCTGCATGGAGCTTTAACTAAAGTCAGCAAGCTTCAGCTGTGCTTTGGATGAAAACTCTTGCAGATAGTTAAACATTAGGTGAAAAGTGTAAGACAAAAGTGTAAGTCGTTCAGGACAAAGGAATGAAGTTCAGCCTCTTTGGTAACACTCAAGACAAGTGGAGAAATGACACCTGAAATTAAAACTGAAGAGTCACAAATACCTTTGGGAAGAAACTTCAAACACAGACGGAAAACTGGAAAACAGTGATGCAGAAAAATTCCTCCCTTTGATGCAGCTTATAACTTGACTTGTAAAGGAACTCTCAACATTCATGGGAACTTTGTCCAGCCCAGCCCTGCTGGTTAAGCATAAAGGAATCCTCTTGCAAGCTGCAAAGCTTTAGCCTTGAAGACTACCAGCCACAGGTGTTCTGTATGCCTCTCAGGCCATATACCTGTTGGCAACTAATGCTAGGAGAGCAATGATAATGTTGACACCTACACAATCTATTTGAAATTTATAATACCTAACCATGATAAATTAGAAAATTATTTTAACCTAGATTTTATATATATAAAATTATGGGAGAATATTTTGTCTGAATGTTACCTGCCAACTCTAAGGCTTATATAAACCAAATCAGAAGACTTTAAATTTGTCTTATATAAAATGGACTTGCCTCAGAAGATTACAACTCAATTTAAAGTGATATAGAAAGAAGTAAGTGATGCTAGCCAAGAGTACAGAGCCATCCCTTCAATCTGAGATTAAACACCTCAAATTTGTAGCTCACCTTATCACTGAACACACATTAAGTATGGTCAGATGGACTGACAGTATTTTAATAAGAATATTCCATTTCTCTTTTTTTTGGTCTTGTCTTAATAGCACATTACAGATTAATCTCTTAAAAGCAGGTGCTTTGAAGTATAATATTTTAAAATTGTATATCCTTTTTGTAAGGAAAAATGAAAGAAAAGCAACAAAGTTCACAAACGTGAATTCAACTGAGGCAAATTTGTGCTATCTGAAGGCATCTTCTTTCAAAGCTGGACCCAACCCTCAAGTGGGATGCTGAAGAGCCACTTACACCAAGAAATTTTCTTTGGAAAACCAAATGACACTGACTTTTTGTTTGTTTGCTTTGGAGGTTTTACTGTTTTTCATAGTTCAGGATTTAAATTTTGGTAACTTGTGCATTCATATGGACACTGAACATTGGCCTGGTATTCCTGGAAGGAGATAGTTTGAACACTAGGCTTAAATTCTGTGAGAAACTAGAATTTTTTGTGTGTGGGAACATGAGCTATTTTAATGCACCCATTTAAGTTCAAGAGCAGGTTAAAAGAGTTTAAGTAATTAATATGCAACCACCTAGAGCTATGAGACTGAGACACTGCCATAGTGCATGAAACCAAATGTTCAGCTAGCTCAGCAACCCATTCCTGGTAGAAGCCAGCAGTAGCTGCTTAGGGAAAGAGGAGAAGACACAGGAATGGGTAGAGTAATCCTTTCCCTGGTTATATATTCCCAGCTTTTGGCAGACAGTGGCTTAGCAAATTGTGGAGGCAAAGATTACATGCAGATCAGAAAGTTTATTAGCCATGAATGGACCTGTTTTTCATTCAGGTGTCTAAACCCCATTTAGACTTTTGGTTTCCAAAATTTGCTCATGCAGTGAGTTCTACCTTTAGTACATTATTAAAAGTACTTCCCTTTCACTTCAGTTTAAATATTTTTCCTGATAATTTTAATAGCTTCTCATGAATACTTATGCTGGGAAGAAGGGCAGATATTATATCTCTGCATGATAGTTGTTCCCTCTTTACTGCCTGCAAACAAATCATGGTTTTGTAGACCGCTATCATATTTGTCTTATTTTTTCTTTTTCAAGCTGAAAATCTCTGTTTAATGCATATTAATGAATGTATTTTCATACAATATCCTCTCTTTTTCTCGACTTGGGTAATTTGTTCTCTTGTAATTAGCAGGAAGGATGAGAACTACATAATGAATTAGTTATGTAGGCTTACCAGGTATTTACCGGCCAGAATTATGTTCTGTTTCTGTTCTGCTCCATTCCAAATAATTCCCAATATAACCTGCCATTGTCAATTTGATTTACACTGATCCAATTAATCCAAAAAACCTCTCTACAACCTAATCTAAGTTTGTTGAATTTGGTTTGGGTTGGTCTGTTTTTGGTTTTGGGTTTTTTTTTTTTTTGTGATTCAAGGCATTAAATATATTTCAGTCTGACTCCAGGGGCATGTAAACAGTTCCATTAAAGTAACAAATGCAAAATTTTTCTGTAATTTCAGTATCAATAAATGTGTCTTAAATATTTCCTAAAGGTAAAATTTCTGTAAGGATATGAAATATAAAATATAAAATAAGTTTATGGAAAAATTGAATTGATAAACTGTAAATTAGATTTATATTTTATAAGTATTTTATTAAAAAGTTCTAGAAGTATACACCCGAAACAGCATCTATCATTTGGCACAAAGATCTAACAAAATCTGTCTTCTGAAATAAGCATTCCATCAGCTCCTATTAAGACTCTTTCACTGCTATGAAATAGTGTTTAAAGCCTTTTAGTATTGCTCAATATAATGAAATGCTATCTACATGTTGAATATATTGCACTATTCATTTGTTTCACAACAACATATTCTGAGATACAAAGTCCAGTTGAGAGGATTTTACAGAGTAAGGAAGAGTCAGTTGTGTGTCATCATTATAGGTTTTTGCTGTATAGTTTTGCAGTTCTCCAGAAGTGTAATAATTCACACTCACCAAGGTGAAGTGCAACAAAATACTGACATCTCCTTTACAAAAAGAAAGAGGCAACATAGAACAGATAAGGAGGCATCATTAAACAGGCTGACCACAAAGGGACCACAATTGGTAAGTTCTCTTCAACTTACTGATGCACCCCATATATATCAGAGGTGTAGACATGCTCTGTGGAAGTGAGTGCTGGGAAATCTGGTCAGTTTGGGCCACAACTTGTTCAAATAGAGCCAGTTTTAGTAATATTTTGTAGTTTGAAAGGAATGTACTGGTTTAGTCTACTGTAAATACTCTGAAGAGATTCAGTATGCTTTCCTTCAGTTGCTGATTCATCCAGTTGGGTGTGCTATATGTGTGGGGACATATATTTCACTTTCCGTGCTTGAAATTATAAATGGTTTAATAGATAACGCACATATTAACAGCTTAAAGTCTTCCAAAGTTGTTGGCAAAAAAAAAGAAAAATATTGTAAATCGGAGATATTTCCTGTACTAATGTGTGTAAATCTCCATGTTTTCCTTCCTCATTACTTCTCAAAGAAATTTAAGAAAAAATATTTACATTACTGCTAATAAAACAGCTTCGTGTTCTGGAATCCAGCTGTCCTGCTGAAAAGTCAGGAATTAAAACACAATGTTCTTAGAATGAGAAAAGAAAAGAAAAGAAAAGAAAAGAAAAGAAAAGAAAAGAAAAGAAAAGAAAAGAAAAGAAAAGAAAAGGAGAGAAAAGAAAAGGAGAGAAAAGAAAAGAAAAGAAAAGAAAAGAAAAGAAAAGAAAAGAAAAGAAAAGAAAAGAAAAGAAAAGAAAAGAAAAGAAAAGAAAGATAATTTCTTTTTTGTGAAGGCAAATGACCAGTTCTCTTTAGATAAGCACATTTTTAAGTATCTTTTGTAACTCCAGTCCTAACGTTGCTCTTTAAAACAATGAAATATTAAGAAAATAAGATAGACAACAAACTGATCCAATACTTTTTCAGGGTGTGGTAAGCTGTCTCAAAACTATAATTATGAAAATTCTGTAGTCCTTGAATTACTGCATACAGAAAGGGTAACAAGAGAACTCAGCAAGGAAAGTGGTAAGTGGGTAGAAGATTTTTTGAATCCTCTGGTGAGAAGGAGCAATAACTTGACAAGAAACATGATGATTTGGGGGAGTGCGAGCTGGGGAATATGACCTTTTAAAAGACTTAAGGCTGCATAAATTGCACCTGTGTGGAAAAACAATGTAATTTTTTCTTCTTTCCCTGGCTATCAGATGCACAGAACCAGAGATGGACTGGCAAGAGAGAGAGCAGACAACTGCTGGGTTATGTTTGCAAGTGTAATATCTATCCTCAGATAACCTGTAGTACTTCTGTAGCCAGCCTGATACCTCAGGTTGTTTTTTTAGTCTCCTGATGATGTGTAAAATGCTGTGCTACAGAATTAATGCCCTAGAGTTACATTATTTTGAGGTTGCTTAGGTGGGAAAGAAATGTCTGAAAGGTGGTTTATTAGCATTGTGAAACTGTCTCTAATGTAGTGTTATTTTCGGTACGATGAGAAAATGGAATGGTATCACTTATCACCAGTGTATAGGTAGAAAGTAGAACCAGTACTCCTCTGATGACAAGGATGTCCTATTTCGTCTTTCTCAGCCTTCTTTTTTTTCTGTTACATCTTTTTCCCCATTCTTCTCATTCCCTCTTCTGCCCCCTGAACTGGGTTATTGAGACAACAGTGAGTTTAAAATAAACACTGCATCCTGTGTAAATTTTCATTACTGTCATCAGTTTAAGGCATGACAATACTAGGTGGGAGATGAAAAACCACTAGTGGAGTTGACATTTTTGCTTTCTTGTTTTGGTTTTCTACTGTTTGCTTTTTAAGTGAAAACAAGAGCCATGCAGAAACTGTGTTATACTTGATAAACAATTTAAGAACTCATTCTGTAATGTCTCACTTCCCAAGAGGCAGAAAGGATCCATACTGTACAATTAAAATGTGTTATTACTTTGTTTTTCCCTCTTACCTCCACAGTCTTCCCTCCCTGTCTTCCCTCCTCTTTTCTTTATGTCTTAATAAAGTACTACTTAGTGCTTTGGCCTCTTTCAGAAAGAATATTTTAACTCTAACTTTAATTGTTACTTCTTCAGCATTCTGTTAATTTATTTGTTCTCATTAATTTAGTTAGGAAACCATTTGTCCATAATTGTTCTTCCTGCTTGTGTATTCTTTCAGCCTAACTTTGGACTAAAAAAGGCCGTAATGAAGATGACCCTGTAATAACTATGTACACCATGTTTTCATAGTTGTAGCTTCCTTTGAAGGGAAGAAGACACATGATTCTGGGCTGTTGGTGCAACTTGCATTTTCATTGTTCAGAGCCTTTAAGGAACAACTAATAAGTCCAACAAAATTCTGCTTGTTTTGTGAGCCACTACTACTGCCAATGGTCAGTGAAATATCCTTCTTCATAGGAGGTCTCTGAATAGAGAATTGATCCTTTACTTACATTAACATTTCAGACGAAAGAAGCGCAAGCAATGTTGTTTTTTTATGGAAAACACTCTGAGGAAGCTGGGAATGAATGAATCCTCATAATTGAATTTCAGCTCTAATAGATAATGAATAGACATCTCAATATTGCATTTGAAGGGATAGTAGAGTTTTATAGCATGCATTCAACATGAAAGCTCTTGATTTTGTCAGCTAGCAACAAGTATAACAAGATATTTAGCTGGGGACATGCTGTCTGAACTGAAATTGGACAGGCAAAATTACCTGTTTAGGGGTGTGGCACTCCTTCTTTTGGGAGAAGAGAGTAGAATGCATTTATTTAAAAAAAAATAATACGCTTATGTATAAACCAAATAGCAATTATTATCATGTTTCTCCAGGTTATTTTGTAAAACTGATGTGGTTATTTTATATGAAATAGGAAAAAGGAATAAAATTGTGCAACTGTTGGATGTGTGGGGTTTTTTGTTTTTTTTTTCTTTTTGTCCAGGATTGTGCATAAACAGAAATATATCATTGCTGTGGAATTTTCTTGCATGCCTTGTACATAAGGGAATTTTTTTCCTTTTTTTTCTGAAGCTTCACTGAACCATTTTGATTTTTCCCCCCAGAAATGTACGGAATCTTCATCATTTAAATTAATTTGTAAAGATAATGCACAACAGGCGAGCAAATTCATTTGATCTGAATGACAAGACCTCTGCAAGGCACATCCTTAAACAGAACATGTGCTCATCAAAAGTGCACACAAGTAACTAAACTCAACCCTAATTTCCTTAAATGTAATTGAATTTCATGATGTGTGGAGTATTGTGAAGTTACCTACCAGGGGTTTCAATAAGCTTTGGCAGCATTAAAGACAGCATGTTTATACCATCACAGTGCGAAGTTTAAAAAGTCACTGATTCCCTAAATGCTAAAACATATAACAACCTTTTTTTTTTATTTCTTTTGAACAGTCAATTCACATCTCTACACAAATCCCCTTGATGCAGCTATGTTTTTTTCAGTATCTTCTGTTTGCTAAAGGGAAAAAAGTGATAATTTTGCTTCTGCAGAGTGGCATTGTACTTGCAACTGGTCTCAGCAGCAGATAAGAATTCTTTATGAATTTAGGTGTCCTTTCTCCCGGTGAGTCTTTGGCTTTGTAACTGCTCTTCAAGAGCCACTTAAAAGCTGACCAGTTTGTGGCTTAGATTGTATCGCTGAACTCTTTGGGTTGAATTCAAAGATGAATTTCTTCTTTTGCTTTTGCAACAACTTCATTACTGGAAGGCTTACAAATATTGTGAGATGAAACACCCATGATCTGGAGTACATTTATTTGTTGTGATATATTCAAGATGCTGTATTGTCCATAGTCTTTTAATTTCCATTTCCCCTACCCTCCTGCCATGGTAAACTGTGATAGTTCTACTTCAGAAGTGAAGTCTCATCTTCTTTTCACTTTTCACTTTTCTGTCCTAAATATAAGAAGAGAAGAGAGAATCATGAGTTTCTACTTTCACTGCAAGTAGTAGTCATTTTTAGGCAACTTCTGCTGCAGGCTTGAGTTGATGTGATTTGCACACCACAACATCTAGAAGGCCAAAATTAACAGAATGTGAAATGTGGTAATAGAGCTAATATGCCACACCTCATGCCCAATTTATAAAAAAATCTCAGGCTTATTTATGTCCAAGTACAACAATGTTACAGATCAGATTAATCTGATTATTAAATGGAAAGACTAAGATGGAGTGGAAGCCCATGGAAAAAATTAGGACTGTAAATGACTAAATGTATCAATACTAGCAATATTTGAAATTCTAGATAGCTCTCCCACCCATGACAACTCAAAGAAGCTGACAAGAGTAGCTTAAAACTTTGTACCAGTCTCAGAATTTTGACATCGTTGGCATAAGTGAAACTTGGATGTGTTGTGTGACTGGAGGGCCATGTTGGATGGTTACAGGCTTTTCAGGAGGGATAGGCAGAGTAGACAAGGCAGGAATGTGTTGCAATGTAATGGAAAGGCTGGAACATATGGAGCTTACAGTTGTTAATGACATGGCTGAGAGCCTCTGGGTAATGATTAAGGGACAAACAAATAATACAGATGTCATTGTGAGAGTATAATACAGACTGCCTAGCTAGGACAAAGGATTATGCCTTGAGGAACTAAGAGACACCTCTAAATCATATGCCCTTGTCCTTATGGGAGATTTCAATTTGCTGAAAATTGATCATCACAGCTGGCACGGACAAATCCAGAAGATTCTTAAAACACCTGGACGACAACTTCATGGTACAGGCACTCAGAGACCTGCCTAGGAAAGATGTACTGCTTGATGTTGCTGCTTGTCAGCAGGGGAGGTCTTGTGAGGGAAGTGGAGGTTGGTGGCCATCTTAGCCACGGCAACCACAAAGCAATTGAGTTTAAAATCTCTATTGACAGAAGGAAAAGTGCTGGCAAAATTTCCACTCTGGACGTAAGGAGAGCAGACTTCAGGCTGCTCAGGGAAGAACTGAGTAAGCTTCCCTGGGAAAATGTTTCTGAAGGTGCTGAGCACCACTTCCTACAGGCATAGGCACAGGCAATCCCAAAATGCTGGAAGTCAAGCAGACAAGCCAGAAGGCTGGCTTGGCTGAACAGAGATCTTCTGTCAGAACTAAGGCAAGAAAGGAAGGTGTATGCCCAGTAGAAGTAAGGACACGTGACATGGGAGGAATACAGAGATGCTGTTTGCCACAGGGATAAA
Source organism: Eopsaltria australis (assembly GCA_034509425.1). Lineage (NCBI taxonomy): Eukaryota > Metazoa > Chordata > Aves > Passeriformes > Petroicidae > Eopsaltria > Eopsaltria australis. Next base: position 372,726 of record JAVTVJ010000072.1, read on the forward strand.
ATTCACATGGTGGCCAAAGCCCCACTGGTGTTGAATCTGGCCAGAAATGTAAGATGGAACAAAAAGAGGGGGTTTTAAATACATTAATGGCAAAAAGCAGTGCATAAATTGCATCTCCCATGCTGAGGAAGTTCACCTCACAAACAGGGATATAGACAAGGTGGAGATGTGCAATAGTTTCTTTGCCTCAGTCTTCAGCACTGATGATGCCCAAAGGGGTTCTCAGTGCCCTGAGTCAGAGGAGTGTGGCTATGAGAGTGAGCTAACCCTGAAGTCAGCTGACTTCAGCAGTCAGTCAGCTGAAGTCAGCAGTCAGTCAGCTGACCGTGAAGTTGTGAGATATTTGCTGCTGCTCCTAGATCCCTATAAATCTTTAGGTCCTGATACAATTCATCCAAGAATACTTAAAGAGCGTACTGACATCACTAAAAGGCCCTTCTTAGCAATTTTTGAATAGTCTAGGGAATATAAAAAGGTCCCAGTTACTGAAAACTGGCTAACAGTGTCCCAGTTTTCAAAATGGACAAGAAGGATTACCCTGTAAACTGCAGGCCTGTAAGTCTCACTTCCTGCCTGGCAATGTTATGGAGAAGATCATTCTGAGGGGTACTGAATAACACCTGAAAGGCAACACCCTCATTATTAACAGCCAGCGCAGCTTCATGAGAAGAAAATCTTATCTATTGAACCAAATTTCCTTTTATTAAAGGGTAAACCACCTGGTTGGTCAAGGGAAGCCAGATGATATGATCTTTTTGGATTTCAGTAAAGCTTTCAATAATGTATCTCACAGGATCCTTCTGGACAGGATGCCCACCACACAACTGGATAAACATGTCTTGTATAGGTGGCGGGTCAGGCACAAAGGGTTATAGTGAGTGAGGTGGTATCAGACTGGCAACCTGTCACTAGTGGGGTTCCACACGACTCCAGCCTCTGCCCTGTGCTCTTCAAAATCTTCATAAATGACTTGGACGCAGGACTGGGAGGGACACTAAGCAAGTTCACAGAAAATACTAAAAGCTTCAGTATTAAACGGCATTTTTGTTTAAGTGATAGAATGTGATATAATAGAAAGGGTTTATATTTAAGCTAGAAAAGCAATTTGATCTATCAATATAAAATTGTAAACTGGAAAGTGTTGAATCATTTTTTTAAAAGAGAGAATAACTGTATGCAGTCCGTAAAGAAAAGTCCACTACAATATCTTTGCAATGATTCTACCAGAATGGCTACAAATCATTAGTAAAATAATGGAGAGTAAAACACCTTAGCTTCTAAATTAAGTGTGTAATGAAATTCTCCTAAAGATTGCAGGCCATACACTAAGAGACACCCAGTTTCCTATATACTTCCCCAGTCATGCATATAAATTACATCATCTGAATGTAAGTCAGTAGAGGAAGAAACTCTTCCACCTCTGTGAAATACAGGAGCAGCAAGAAACCACTCATCATTCAGAAATGTCTTTTATCTCATGTGCATCTTGAAAACTTGATCTACCTCAGTGGCTTCCATAATCCCTAATGCTCTAACTGCCCAACTCACAGCTTTGTTCTCCTTTTCAGTTTTAAACCACCAAAACAGGCCAAGTTAAATCAACAGGGCAGACACCAGCTAAAACATTTCTCCTGAAATATTTACAATTCTCTTCTGTTTGTGAAGAGAGCTCAGTGTTAGCCTGGGGAATCTGTTGTTAACCTGCTGTGTCTGTTTGGTGTGCATTACCCATAGAAACTCTGCCCATTTTTTATTGAAAACTGTTGATCTCTGGATGCCACAGTCATGATCACTGAAGTAAGGTCAGGAAGCAAATGTCAGAGGCTTTATTCTATGTAGCAGCATCTGGCAAAGAAGTTTATTGCTATTGTTGAAAGAACTTTTGGTGTGTGTTTGAAAAATATCTACTCTATTTAGATACACCGGTCTACATCACTTCTTGCCACATCAGAGTACAGCTGACAGAATACCAGTGGTTTATAAAGGTTGTGCAGAGAAGTAGAAAGATCCAAGATAATGCTTGTAGCAGTATCTGATGAATTTCAAACACAATATACTACCCATAATAATAAATCAACAAATATTGTTCAGAAATCTCAAAATAGCCTGAGACTTCACAAAGAAGGGAACTATTTTCTTTTGTTTATTTTGTAGGTTCTCCTGGATGATAAGAATCTTTATATCTCTGGAAACTACTATAGTAAATGATAAAATAGCCAATGTAATTGCTCACATACTTCCTATGTGCAGAAAGCTAATAATTTATTGTAATTGGAATTGAGTTTGAGACCACAAGGACAAATAAGAATAGCAGTCTTAATGCTATAAGATAAAGACAAAATCCTGTACTTCAGAGCTGTAGGGAAATATCTTGTGTGACTCAGAAATAGATATTCCTTACCTTGAGCAGAGTTAACACTAGACTGCCTATGACCTGACTGTGCAAGTTTGGCAGATGGTTGGAAGTGCTATATATGAGGTTTCCAGGACATGTTGTGGATCATCCACTAATTTCACTATGGAGGGTGGTCCTTGATGCAAAAGAAGAATTACCATTGGTACTGGTTTCAGAAACAGTGATGCGACATAATACATCTTCCTCCATGATTAACTTTGCAGCTTGCCTGTGTTCTGGGCTAATAGGTCTTTTCTCAGTATGTGCTCCCATCAAGCCATAAACAGGAACTGGACAAAACATGAACTATTAGGCATGAGGAAAACAACTTTTTCAGTAAACAGACATGTCCAACATGTGATTATTTCTTGTAAAGTATACACTTAGACTTCTATAATGGATTTTTTTCTTGAACTCCACTGTTAGAGCTTGTTCTCCCTGTTGCTGGATGTGCTCCAGATGGTACCATTGCCATTTGTTGCTATGGAAATCAATGCCAGAGGTTGCAGGGCTAGTGAGAGGGTGATGGGTAAATCACTTAATGGAACATGACATTGTCAGACATCTATTATCTTTCATTTATGGCAGTTTAATTTTCTCTCTTACTTTTCTGGGCTGCTACCACTTACTGATTAATAGACCTGGTACAAAGAGTATTTTTAATGTATTGTGGCTTTATTGCAAACCTTTGCCCCTGTATTATTCAGATACTTGTAACCCAGGTTTAAAATAAGTGGACATTACAAGGAATGGACTCCCATCTTAGAAGCCTCTGTGAACTTCAAGCTAAATTTTCTCAGGGAAATCTGCTGTGAGAAAGTAGATTTACTCCAGAAAAATAGGTAACTAGTGTGTGATGTTCATATCTTGTAAACTAAGTTAGGCTATGATACTGTTTACATTAATACAGAAATTTAATTTGAATTTTCACTTACCCTTCAATTCTATATATAATACAATAAAAGAAGGCTAAAAGTTAGTGATAATAGTGTATGGTAAGTGGGAAAAAGAAGCATGGGCTTTTAAGTTCAATGGACAGACTTGTAAGTGATATTTGAACATGCATCCTGTTTATTGCAAAATGCAGAGACCTTAACTGGAAAAAGAAGAGACATGAGCAATTTTAAAAACATTTGTACATTTATTTTTAAGACAAGAACTAAACATTTTTTTTCTTTAGCAGAAGCTAGAAATCCATCCTTAGATGCGGGAGATCTGAGAAGTGTTCTTAAGAACCAGAAGTTTTTCTTTTTGCTTCTTTTCTTGTTCATTCTTCCATCTTCAAGGCCATGTTCTCTGTGAGGAAAAGTGTTGGAGTGACACTAAAATAAGCTCTTCTGATGTGCTTCACAGCTAAGAAGCTGACTGCTATTAATCTTTGACTTCAAAACAAGAAACAACTATATCTGCTGTCACCTAGGAAGTACAAAAGCATCACATTAGATGTAGTGCAGAATATAACTTTAGTGCACTAGTCAACAATTATATTGTCTGGAAAAATGATTTATATTTTTTAAAATTTACATGATAATTCATGTTCAGTATTTCTTATATATGAACTCTGTATAAATCACTCAATATCATGAGTAATTATTCTCATTCTCTCTCTCCCCCCTACTTCTTCTCAAAATATATTGTAAGCCTGATGCAAAAATCCACTGAAAACCTTGCCAAGTGCCTTATTCTCTTTGGATCTTACAAAGTTGCCAAATGCTTTATTCTATCTGGATGTTCTAAAGTTTGCAAGAAAAAGTTGTTTTTCATTGAACCTTCTGAGAATTTTGTTTTTTCTCCTGCACTCCTCCCACTGAATCCACCGAGTGGGACAGGACAAATCCAAAGTAGAGAATCTTCAACTGGGAAATAAACCAGGCCAACAATAGCTGTCCCTAGCTGACTCTCAAGATGAGAACCAGAAGACCAACTGCCTCAAGTGGTGGCCTTTCATGCAACCTGGGAAACAAATGGGAGGAATTGGACCTTCATGCCTAGTCAGAAAATTATGATATCGTAGGAATAACTGAAACATGGTGGAACAACTCCCATGATTGGTGGATCAGGGTGGATGGCTCCAGCCTTCTTCATAAAGAGAGACAGGAAAGAAGAAGAGAAGGAGGAGTCGGAGTCATGCTCTGTGTTAAGAAGAACCTTAAGCATCTGGAAGTAAACTGCAGCAATTGTAAAACCCCTATTGGATGTCTCTGGGTCAAGATCACAGGGGGATCTTACAATGGACACCTGCTTCCAAACCAAGGTGATAAGCCCAAGAAAGTAATAATTGGATCACTTAAGCAAGTTTTGGGTCAGCAGAACCTGGTTCTTATGGTGACTTCAACTATCTGGAAAAATCACATATCGTCCACCAATTTCCTGGAATGCATAGAGCACTGCTTCCTCACACATGTTAGGTGTGCCAGTGATGAATGAGTTTCCACTGGACTTCCTACTCACAAACCAAGAAAAATTGCTTTGCACTATCTCTATTCATGATGGCGTTGACTGCAGTGATCACTGTGCTGTGGAATTTGGGATCCTGCTGAGCACTCTGAAGGTGAGAACTAAGACAAAGATAAGATTTTAGAAAAGTAAGCTTCAGCTTGCTCAAAGCTCAGCTGCAAGGGATTCTGTGGGAATCTTCCATAGACTATAAAGCGGCTAATGAGTGCTGGGAGTTTTAAAACACAAGTTTGGAAGCACAAAAACTTTTGGTCATCTTTAGAAAAAGCGGAGCAAGAGATCCCTTTAACTGAACTGTGAGCTTCTGAGTCTGCTAAAACCCAAAAGAGAAGTGTACCAGAGATGGGAGAGCAGACAAATACCTGTTGAGAACTACAAGGTACTTCCAGAGAGTGCAAACATGAAGTTATAATTCAGCTTGAATTGAAATTAGTCAGAGATGACAAAAACTACAAAAAAGGGTTCTTCAAGGATGTAAACAACAAGCAGAAACAGAAGGAAAATATTAACCTGCTGAAAAAGGGGAGAGGGGAATTTGTTCCCAACAACACTGAAAATGCAGTTTTTCAACACATTCTTCATCTCTGTCTTTACCAGTACTACTGGGCTCCTAACCTTGGGAACAAAAATCCAGGTTGATGTGAATACGGCACCTTCAGTGAAGGGTTGGTGTGTCAACTATTACAAAATAATTCTTCTCTAGCAGATAAGTTAGATAAAAAGAATCAAGGAAAAAATATTTTGTCAAGATGATGCATTTTCGCTCTTGAAATAAAATAGTTCATATTTTCAATTAAAATCAATTATCTGAAGTAAGCTTTACAAAATTTAAGTACTCATAAATATAAATTGAATTAAATATTCTGTCCCCAAATTTATGCTTAGCAAATATCTCAAAAACAATCCAGCAGTTCTGCTCTGAAAATACTCTGAGACTAACCTGATAAAGCAGGAAGCGTTCAAATATCTACTTCTTCCCTATGTTGTATTTCTAAAAACAAACAACAATAAAACCTTTTTACTAATTCAGTACTTGAATTAGCAACCTTTTACTTTTCTTGGGTGTATATTATTCTGATGTTAAAGAGAAAGGAAAACAGAGACCTTTGATTTATCATATGAGCATCAGTGGATGCTTCTTTCATCAGAAATATTGTTTGCTAATTAGGATCTCTATTGTTAATGCTGTCCAAAAAACCAAGAAAAAAAAAGTGTTTTTAAAATCTAACAGGTTACAATTGAAAAAAAAAAAACCAAAAGAAACAGAAGAGTTCTGATAAAATAATAAAGTGACGAATGAGGTTATAAAAAGTAGTTAGAAGGCTGAGCTGATTGTCTTGGCTGCCTGTGGGAGGAGGCATTGGTGTTCTGTTTTCCTGTAGACTTAATACAAAGGTGAGTTTTAATGGTAAAACTGGAAGGAATCACTGAAGTATCTAATGATAACTCTCAAACATGTGTCAAAACTTCAAAATGGAGGATGAAATTTAATTATAGTGTTTTTTAGGAAAGATGACAACTTCAAGCTTTGTTCTAAAGTAAAAGGAAAAATTAGCTGTTAGCAAAGATCTTTTTTTAACAAAGTTGAAAAATAAGAAATATAAGCAAAAGAGGCAATGATGTTGAAAAATGAAGCTTGTGGATGTTCATCTACTGCAGCAGCTGTCAGTCTTCTTTGTGAAGACTTCATTGAGTGGTGTTGTCCCAAAACCTTAGTCATTCTGCTGAAACATGTGGTTTTGATTAAACAGACATACTTCCTACTGGTGGTTGGAAGAATTATCTTCCATATGAAAACCCCACATTTTCATGAGCAGTTTTTGGGTATATAGAACTCCAAAGATTGTGGGGTTTTTTGCAACAGAGATGAAGACAAGCGTAATTGCTTGGTTTCAAGACAAAAACTAAGTCACAAAATTGTTTTCTGGCTCTGTTCTACCTCAAAGCTTGAAAACATTGTTTTTCTGATGTTTTTGATTGAATTGCTTTTCCAATGTTTTGGTACAATTGCATTTCCATATGTTCTATTCTCCCAAGTGAAAGTGAATCCAAACAACAAAAACAAATCTAACAGACTATAATAAGGTTTTAGCATTGTTTTTCTGTCTAGCATGATATATTTGTGCTTAAATTAACAGTTGAATGAGTTCCTTAAAGAAAAGATCTTTGGGTTTATGTAAAGCAGTGCTTTCCAACTAGAAAATGCTGGTTTTTGTTTTGACAGCTTTAACTGGCTTTTTGAAGACTTGGCAAATGGGAAAATGAGAAATCTAGAAGAAAAAAATTGAAGGGCCGTGGTTTTGATTACCTTTTTTTGCTAGCAAACCTCAGAATCTAGAACTTCATGCATCCTCTATGGGTTCTTGTTTACTTACTGAGCTCATCCTTATTAAGCATTTGTAGCCCATCTTTATTGCATGCCTATGCAAATTTTCTTTGAGCTAAAATTGAGAATAGTTTCGGGTTTCCCACCAAATGTCTCGAGTTAGTGTGCTGTTCGTTTGTTTTTGTAAGTAAAAGATTTCTCTTCCCTTAAGACAGGTTTTTCCTTGAACAAATGACAGGTTGAAATACAAGAATTCTGTGGCAGGAGTTTTTGTTTTCCCCTCTCCCTTGCAAAAACCCTGAGTGAAAACCATGAAAACATAGAACAGCATTATTATTCACATTTTTTTTTAAGATAGAGCACAGGTATTTAACTACTCCTCTCTTTTTGTAAAGCTCAGGACTTGAATTACATCCCTGTATTATAAAATCTACAAGATGAATCTCTCCATGATAGGGAATATGCTTTGCTCAGGGATTTTTTCCTAACACAGATTAATAGAAAACATATATAGAATAGAACATTTTCAGTTTCCATAAGACAGCATACTTCAGTGCTGTTAAGCCAAAGGCAAATATTCAGTCATCAGAAAACCTGAATGAATGTTTTCCAGCCTACCTTCTCCTTTTAAAGCTATCAACTTCTGACCGGCTTTAGTGATGGCAGAACATTCTTTATTTCTCTGTTTTAAGAGTAGTCTTTCTTCTGCAGGCTATCTCAATAATAAAACAGTGACTCATAGTGTTTACTAGAAAGGAAGGGAAAATGGTGTTTGACGGACTTTGAACATTTCCATATATTCTTTACAAAGAAATCACTGTAAGAACATAAATTTATCTAGTATTCTCAGTACCACTTTAGTATATGCATCCAGTTTTCTTTTTTAAACTATTCTTTCTCAATTCTCTTCCTTCTCTTAATTTAATTTTTGTAATACAAGGAAGAAGACCAGCCTTCTGTTCTACCAAAACCAAACCAATCATTTTTAAAAATTGTATCAGCAACAGGAAATTATAGTATAAATTTTAGTATCTTGATATTCAAATTTTCCTTGTGGATGTGGGGTTTTGTGGGGGTGGTGTTTTTGGTTGTTTGGTTTCTTGTTTTTGCTTTTACATGACTTTTTCTTTTACTTTTTTTGCTTTGATCTACATGTCAATAGTTCCAAATAAGCCACACTTTCTCTTTTCAGAAGCTAGTTTAAAGACAATCCATTAAGTACTCTATGAAAGTTGCCACTTTCTGAAAATTGCCACTAATTGAAAACACAAATATAAAGAGCGTACTGTTAATTCTCTTCATCTCCATGTATATTAAATCAGACTGAGGGATAAACCCTTGAGACACAGAAATACTCTTATACAGGGTACTAAGTAATTTTTTATTATTTCTTAAATGAGCTATCCAGGAATAAAATAAAGCTCAATATAGCAACTTTATACCTTGTTTTGTAACACTAAAAGGATATGTTTTCTTCTGCCTGAAAAATATATCCATGGATTTTTATAGAGTTGACATACACTTGTAAGGACATAAAAAGAATGAGCCATTCTCTCCAGGTAGAGGAGCCTCAGAAAGGCCAAATATAACTGTCCTCACAGAGCATAAAAACAATCAAGGGGCTGGGAAAATTGACTTAAGAGAAAACACTGAAATAGCTAAATATGAATGGGGGATTGGCTGAGGAATCACTGCCAGTGAAGGTCAGGACCAGAAACATCTGAGGAGCACAAACACTGTGTGGAGAAGAGTTCCACAGTGCAAACTGCGAACCTTTTCCTTTTCCAAAAGCATAACTGAGAGTGATGTGATAACATTGAGAAAGTATCACAGAAGGCCTCAACAGTAAGCAACGAGAGACTGCAAAATAATATCTCTATAAAAAAAAAAAAAAAAAAAGGAAGTTCATTGTATACAATATACAAATAGTAGGATTTAAAAAAAATAATTTAAGGTAGTGCTGTGGGGGAATAATCCTATCCCATAGAGTTTCAAAAGCATAACAAATCCAAGGCCATAAAAAAAAACACAGTTCCACCTCAACATGAGGAACAAATTCTTTACATTGAGGGTGGCAGAACGCTGGAACAGGCTGCCCAGGGAGCTCATGGAATATCCCTCCCTAGAGACATTCCAAACACAGCTGGACGAGTTCCTGTGTAACCTCCTCCAGGTCACCCTGCCTTGGCAGGGGGGTTGGACTGGATGATCTCCAGAGGTCCCTTCAAACCCTACCAATTCTGTGAATTTGTGGACAACCCTTTGGTCAGTTTGGATCACCTGTCCTGACTGTGTTTCTTTGCAACCTCCAGCCCTCTCACCAGTGTGGCTGCATGAAAAGCAGAAAAGGTCTTGGCTGTGAGCAAGCCCTGCTCAGCAATAACAAAAACGTCCTTGTATTATCAACCCTGTGTTCAGCACGAATCCAAAACACAGTCCCATACCAGCCACTGTGAAAAAAATTAACTCTACCCCAGCCAAAACCAGCACACCATGTCCATTTAAAATACTTATATATGAAAGCACAGTCTTACACCTATACATGAAAGAGCACGTAAAATTCAAAATAAAAGTGAATTGATTATATCTAATGGAACAACAACTTGAGCATGCTTTTGAATATTTTACTGTAGATAATATTTTCTTTTTCCAAGCACATATTGCTTCTTCTGATGTATTCTGTTGTCCTAGTCTGTGATGTCAGAGTATGAAAGATTGTGGACTCTGTGTTTTATGTATCACAAATAGCTATGTAACAGTGGTGAGGGAAGGAGGAAGTTTGTAAAATCGGATATGGATTGTCTAATAATGACTTTTTTTCCCCACCCTTTTAATCCAAATATGTATACCAGTATTTGGGGGTACATAGAACTGCTGGTGAATAAATTATTTGAAACTTGCAAATATTTCCTGAGATTATCAACTGCAGGGCTGTTATCTGTAATTTGCAGATGGTACCTTTTGCTCAGCCTGGAGTAATTCAATTTAATTAACTCTGTGCCCACTAATAAATTGATTTTGGATTTGCTATACGTAGACTTTATACAAGACTGCTATAGAAATCCTACTGAATGTATTCTGGAAAGTTCAAACTGTAAGAAATGTTTGCAGACTCATTTTATTGTACCACGGAAAGGAAACCATTGTGTTTCCATGCTGCACAGATCCCAGCTCCCATTTACTCTGGATGAGTTTACTCGTGCTGACCATACACAGCTGTTTTAGCTCCTGAAGGGCATTTTGGGATTGATTAACCATCTGCTGATTCTCTCTGTAACAGTTCAGTGACAACAGCATGAAGGAATTTGCTTTAGATAATCTGCAAAGAGGTGGACACTACAAATACTCCTTTTCCAGCAGTTGCTCTGATTGATATTCTGGTTGCTGCCACTGTGTAATAGGATTTGGACTCAATCTGAATTTTGGAAGTTTATCTATACTGGGTCTGTGTAGAGCATCTAATTTGCAGGTTTAAAAAAAGGCGCTTGATTTTCTTCAGTGTCAGAGTTTGCTGTTTCTTTATGCAACATTACCAACACAAGAACTGATTAAAATGTGTTACATATTAATATAAGGAAAAGCTGTATTTGGAATTTACTAGGATATTTGTAAAGTTAACCCTTCATAATTTCACTGTGTGAGCAAGTCTAAAAATGCATGAAGGTCTTTTTAACTGAAGCAGAGTCAAAATGCTAATTTGTAAGAAAAAGGGGAAAAAAATCCCCAGACAACCCAAAGATAGCTGTTGTGTTACCATGTAACTGGGGACTTGATAATTCTCATGATTGTTATTCCAAATAAGATAAATACTCATTCTAAATGAGAGCTGGACATATGGTGCAAAGTTTCTCATGCTGAGTGCAAACTAGCTGGCCAAAATCTGCAATGTTTCATAAAGCTAGAAATATGTTCATTTTGGCAAATGTGTTTTGAATACTTTCCCTCTCTCTGTTTCAAGAACACAGTATTTTGACAGGAATCATGGAAGTGAAATAATATCTTAAATACACTTTATTTTTCTAATGTATAGATGTGTATTTCAGAATCATAAAATAATTATGATACAAAAATGCCCTAAATAGCATGTATTGGGAAAAGGTAAACTGTACACTAGGTATGCAACATATAACTGTATTGTTGACAATAACTATCTTTTTCTAAAACAAATCATTTTTAATTTGAAAATAACTGAGCAGTATACTGTACATTGAAAACTGTACACTAGGTATGCAACATATAACAGTATTGTTGACAATAACTATCTTTTTCTAAAACAAATCATTTTTAATTTGAAAATAACTGAGCAGTATAGTACAGCTTTAAATTCTGTAATTTTTTATGCAAAAACCATTGATTTAGACAGCCGTGTAGGGTTTGGGTAAAATCATTATGCCATAATAGGATTTCAAAGTTCACCAAACTCTAAGGTCAAAGACTGAAACCTTTTGTCATTAGTGCCATTAATGGCACTCTTGACATCAGTCACTTTCATTCCCACAAAGGCAAAACTGATAATAGAGAAAAGTACAACTGCCTTCTAATATTTTCAGAGCTTTTCTATTCCTGTGTCTTCTGGTTTATTAAAATTCTCTGTCTACAAAGATATAAATATCTCAGTATGAATTGTCAACAGGATATCTAACCAGAGATGGAGCAGGATAGTTCCATTTTATAGAACTGGTGCTTGAAGTGGATGGAGTAAGCAAGCATTAAGAGTACAACTCTCCTGTAGCTGGGTTTCTGCCAGGGAATTTGATATGTCACAGTGCAACCCAGCCTGAAATGTGACTGTATCTTATGATAAACTACAGCACACCTTTGGAAAAGAGCAATATCAATAATAGGTCCATCAATTTATTGCAACTTTGCTACTCCTGTACTGTAGAGTCAGGGAGTGACACTACTTCCTGATTTGTTTCATGTCTACATTTAGAAGTTACTGCCAAATCATCTTTTGTCTGACTTACTCTCATAGACACAGTACAAATTTCCTAACAAACCAATTACATTTTCAAACGTTGGAGGTTTTGCTATATCATAATTTAAAACCATGTTTTCTTACTTCTAACAAGTTCCATTTCCAACTTTGTATCTCATTTTCTTAGCTACATTATCCAAAATGGAATTCTCTTCCTAGACACTTAAAATGTGGTGGGTTTGATTGCCCCATCACAAGTGCTGCTCTGCTTGATTTAAACTCTAGTGAGGACTAGTTGTAAAGGGCATTTCTTTTCTCATTTGTGTTTATATGAGCAAAATATCCCAGCTGCTTCAGTAAGACTCCACGTAGTTGCATAGTCATCCAAACAGTTTATAGGCCATGAAAACCAATTGCAGTCACACAATCTAAACTCTTTCATGACACAGTCAAAGCTGAAAGAAGGGCAAAAATAACTGTCCATTAGAATCTTAGAACCACAGAATATCTTAAGTTGGAAGGGATCCATACGGATGCAACTTCTTTCTCCTCACAGGACTGTCTAAAACTAAACCATATGACTAAAAGCATTGTCCAGGTGCTTCTCAAGATCTGGCAGGATTGGCACTCTGACTAGTTCTCCAGGGAGACTATTCCTGTAACCAACCATGGTCTCAGTGAAGAACCTTTTCCTTATATCCCATCTAAAGTTCCTTTGATGCAGTTTCGTTTGATTTGCTTGTGTTCTATTGCTTGTAACCAGAGAGAGGAGATTAGTGCCCGGCCCTCTGCTGCCAGCATTGGGAAAGTTGTAGACTGCATGAGGATGCCCCTCAGCCTCTTCTTTTCCAAGCTGAGCAAAGCAAGTGACATCAGGTGCCCCCTGCAAGCCTTGCCATTGAGGCTTTCCATCATTTTGGTCACCCTTCTTCAGATGCTGTCTAACAGTTTTGTACCCTTTTTCTATTGTGACTCAAATCTGCACAAGGGCTCAAGGGAAACCCACACCTGCACCTGCTCCTCCCTTTCCTGGCTGGTGATGCTGTGCCTGATGCCCCCAGGACAGGGTTGGCCCTCCTGGCTGCGAAGGCACTGCTGACTCGTGTTCAACTTGCCATCGACCAGGACCCCCACATCCCTTTCCATGGCTCTTCTTTCTAGCATCACATCCCCCAGTCAGCCCATACATCCAGGGTTGCACCATCCCAGGCGTAGTATACAGAACTTGTTCTTGTTAAATTTCATATGTTTGGTGATTGCTCAGCTCTCTAGTCTGTCCAGGTCTCTCCAAAGGGCCTCTCTACCCTTGAGATGGGCCATTATCCTCATCAGTGTTTGATTTCAGTTTGTTATAGTAAGTTTAATGTTGTTCATTATTGTTCTTTATCATCTACTTGTTCCCACAGAAATAATGTTTTCTGCATTTTACCTCTCTCAGATGCACTGCATCTTGGTTTTAAATCTGTAGAATGTTCCGTATCTGTTTTGGGAGAGGAAGGGGGAAGTGTTGTGGAACTTGACAATATTTTTGCCATTTGAATGATGGTAGCCGATTAAGATAGTTTGTGCTTCATACTGTTCTCCTGAACTTCCTTGTGAGAAATGATGAGTTTTTAGTCTAAGATTCTGTTTTCTTGTATAAATATGTTTACAGCCATAAGATTTTGATGTAGTAAACATTTAAAACACAGTAGCCTCAGATTCTCCAGAAAGCAGAGAAATAACCAATATGCTCTTACATAATTTGATTTATTTCCCTTCTCTCTTCTCACTAGTGCAAATATTGTAAGTGATAGAGCAATTTCAATAATTGCAAAGCCTGTAAGTGACATGTAATACACTTATATTTTTACAACTGCGGCCCATTTTTACTCTGTATTTTAAAGAAAAGGGTCTGTATTGATTTTTGTTATGCTTGTTGAAGGCATAAATGATTTTCAAAGTCGCAATAGTAGCAATGGTAAAGGATTACATTCACAGAAGAAAGACTGTTACACACATATAGTTTGGAGCTTTATATATAGCTATATATATATATATATATATATATATATATAGCTGTCTATAGTTTGGAGCTTCTCCTGAAAGGAGATTTTGCTACAGAAATTAAGACATGACAAATTCTCAGAGATTAATGGTGTTGTTTCAAAATATAAATGGCTGGTTCAGAAGGAGACAAGAAACTCTGATAAGCTTCAATTTTTCTCAGTGCTGGAGAGTTAAACATACATCTTGCCTGGCTTTTGTTAAGCTGTGGTAGTGTAAAACTGCGTCAATAAGAGTAGAGCACAGAAGACTTAAATTCTTTCTTCTAAAAAGTACTGAGAATTGATGTAATTTGGCATTCTCTGAAAACAGTGGGAATTTTTCAATAGGAACAGAGTTGTATATGAAACACCTTTGAAAATACCCAGAGTTTCTTTTATTGTCCTTTAAGTGTTTCTGTACTTTAGAAGGAATGTGACATATCAAAACACAGTACCTTTATCTTGGTTCAAATATTTGCAAACAAGTGTTTTATGCATTAGTGCTGTAGTGATATCCATTCTCCTGTTTTTCTCCTGTTCTACATGCAAAATAGTTATATTAGAATTAATACTTATTATCTTGGCCTTTGAGGAAGAAATTTATAGCAAATCGGCTGTTCCATGACACGTATCTAATTTAGCAAAAAGCTTGAGAGTGACCTGAGAATTCAGTCACAAGGAAGAACATACTCACAGTCAGCTTAGGATTTGTAAATAGTAAAGCCTGGTGTCCAGGTCAGACTTGTGCGTGCTTACAGTGTGATACTTTTTTTCAAAGTATACAATTCTAACTATCCATTGTCACTTGCATTTCTCTCTTCCTGTTCTTTTATTTGTCCAAAGCTACTCTCTTTTTCTAAGTTTTCTAAATTCTCTTTCAATTCATGTTTGCATTTAGATTTCCTTCAATGTTAGGCAATGTTGTTAACCTCTTTTTTGTATTGCCAATATGGCACTGGTTTCTTCCATACTCCTGGCCACTTTCCAAGGCAAACTGATCCGCAGCCTGATGCCCCAGGAGTCTGTCTGCCTATCTTTGCCATTACCAAGTTGCAGCAAAGTCTCAGCTGAGTTCAGAACCTCAGCTGCAGTTTCTAACATCACTTGTCTTTTTTGGAGTTTTAGAAATACCCTGGCTTAGCTAATATATGAGATTCTGAAGTGGAAGATTCAGTTTGATAGAACCTATGACTAACTGTATTGCCTTCTGAGGGTTATCTTCTTCCAGGGAAATTAGGTCCAATTATCTGTTGCCATTGGCTTGATCTTTAATCTCTGTCTATTTCTTAGAAATGTCATCTGGTTTAGTTTTGACCAACTTATTCTTTTGTTAGTCTCAGTTGCCTTTAATTGTTATCTCTCTTCTTGTCCTGTAGAGAAACTTCTCACAAAACTCCTCAAAACAGCACATTGGATGTCTCTCTGGAGAATTCACCAATTTTTTTCTGACCCATTTTGCTAGTAACAGCTGCTTCTTCATGAAGTAGCAAACACAGGAGTACAAAACACAGTGAAAGAAATGTTTAATAGAGAGTGGACCTAAAAAATCAAACCATGCTTTTATGTTCTCTGACAATTCTTGTTGCTGTGCTCATTTTGTCATATATTATAATATCATCTGAACTAAAACAGCCCTGGGGCTTCCATGAATGTTTTATTTATACTATATAGCAAAAAGGTTTTTTTCTCCTCTGTCAGAACTGTATCAGTAGCTTCAGTACTACACAAAAGAAGATCTTTAGTCACTTTTGTTTGTTGTCTTAAGATCTGAAATCTTCCATCACAATCCATACTTGGAAATACAAACCGCTTAAATTAACTGTGTGGGGCTTCTGATACTTGCCTTTGTGTCTCTTCACTGTTTTATCATCTGTGGTAGCATATTAACAAGACAAAACCTTTCTTGATACAGCCAACCAAACCGGTATTTCTAAGGAAAGCTCTTTTTGTATTTTTCATTAATCGTTTGAAGCTCAGTTTTAGTGAGTGGCAGGTCCTGCCCTTGGGTCACAACACAGTGCAATCCCTTGGGTCACAACACAGTGCAATCCTGTGCACTGCTTCAGGCTTCGGGTGTAGTGGCTGGAAAGCAGCCCAGCAGAAAAAGACCTGGCGGTGCTCATCAATAGCAGCTGAACATGAGCCAGAGGGTGCCCAAGTGGCCAAGAAGGCCAATGGCATCCTGGCTTGCATCAAAATCACCGTGTCTGGCAGGACCAGGGCAGTGATTGCCCCTCTATACTGGGCACTGGTGAGGCCACACCTTAAGTCTAGTGTTCAGTTTCAAGCCCCTCACTACAAGAAGGACTGTGAGGTGCTGGAGTGAGTCCAGAAAAGGGAAACAGAGATAGTGAAGGGTCTGGAGCAGAGACTAAATGTGATACTCACCACAGCCCCCATTGCTCATTCCCCCGCACTGCTGAAGGCAGGAAAAGATAGAGAAAATTGAGGGTGAAGTTGAGCCCAGGAATGTAGCTGCTGTGGATGTGTCCCTGGAGACCCCAGGGGGAGATGACTTAGAAAAGGAGAAAGATCATTGGTGGAGAAAGTCCAAAGGGGCTAGGAACCCCCTGGAAAGTGGAGTGACCATGGTTTATCACAGGACAAACCAGAGTAGCAGCTGCTGGTGTCCACCATCTCCTCCCTCCCCCCAAAAGCCTTTGTACTATTCCATGTTATCTCCTGGGCCCCTTTCCTTCCCCATCCCATAGGACCAAGTAACCCTGGACCTTCCCTATCCTCCCCCAGACCCCCTGGTGATTGGTTGTATGAGATAACTCTTCAGTCTGGGTCTGAGGGCCCCTCACCCTCTTGGATTCCTGCCTCCCCTCTGTGTAGAGCTTCCTGCAATAAAGCCACGCAGAATTAAAGGCACTCCAAGAGCCCTCTCGTTATTCTCTTCAGCTGATAGCTAAACCGAGCTCAGTCCCTGCACCACCAACGCAGGCCGCAGTTTCTCTGGCTAAGTGTCTAGAAGACACTGCCAGAGTGCCCGGGGGACAGGGGCACTCCTGGAAATATAGCCAGCTGGAATCTGTTGTAGTAACACCGGGCTGGACAGAGGAACCAGTGAGCTATACAGGAAGAGAAGGGTGTGAGGGAAGGTGTTGCCAAACCTTGAGTATACATCTCATTATCCCGTTCTGAACTGACTGGCAAGAAATCAAATTCATTTCCCCACATTGACTCATTTTGCTCATGACAGTAATTGATGAGTATCCTTATCTTGACCCATATGCCTTTTGACGTATTTTTTGACATATTTTTTCTCCCCTGTCCAGCTGAGGAGTGACAGAGTGACTTTTGTGGGTACCTGCTCTCAATCTACCACCCTACAACTGAAAGGAGGTTGTAGTGAGATGGCTGTTAGTCTCTTTTCTGACATTAAAAGTGATAGAACTAGGATAGTTTTTCCAGGCCAGGTTTAGATTGACTATTAGGATAAATGTCTTCACTAAAAGGATTACTGTTTATTGGAACAGGCTACCCAGGGAAGTGGTTGAGTCACCATCCCTGGAGGTAATTAAAAGAGATCTAGATGTGGTTCTTAGAGAGATGTTCTAGTGTAGACTTGGCAGACCTGGGTTAACAGTTGGACTTGATGACCTTTGAGTTCTTTTGCAGCCTAAATGGGTCTGTGATTCTAGAACAGGAATTGCCAGAGGGACACAGGTTTCTGCAGAGTATTAGAATCTTCACCCAGCAGTGTAGGGCTGGTAAAGCAATTGAGATGTATGGGAGAAGCTTAAGAGCTGTGTGCTGCAGAAAATGTTATTAGAGAAAGACATCAAATATAAATAAATGCTTTGATTTTCATTATCAATGCAGACATCTATGAAATAAGATCAGATCTGACCTTTTCACTAACTTAAATGTAATTTTTAGACAGATGGTCAAGCTCACTTAAATATCACTTCTTAAAAAATGAAATGGTTTCAAACTTTACGTAAAAATAATTCAGAATATGTTTGCTTCTATTCCAGAGCATTTTTCCAGCTTTCTCTCTTTTTTTCCTACAAGAAACTGAGGTGTCATAACCAACATAATGTAAAAGCTGCAATTATGATAAACAGTGACTGATATAATGATATGTGCTTTCTTAGCAGGATGAGTAATTTTGAAGTTCAAGATAGGCAGTGTTCTCTTTTTTGCCTCCCAGATGAAAGTAAAGATTGACTTGTATTTCCTCTGTTACTGATTTTTTTTTCACCTTTTCAGCTAGAAAAAAAGAAAATTTAATCCCAGATAAGATACTACTTTGCTAGAAATCTGTTGCTTCAATGACTGTACTGACTTCTCCTTGAGAAGGGAGCAAACTTTTTTTTTTTGCAAATGTGTAAGATATTATGTTTCATCTGTATCACCTATCTCTGTGGTGATACAGATTTCTATTATGTTTCTCCTCCTGCTACCCTCCACCTCACCTTTCAAGAAATACATATTCTTCAGGAATAATGGAAAGGCTGAGATCCTTCACTTCTGGCTATAAGAATATAGAACTCTTGAAGTAAATATTCCATTATATTCTAATTTCTTGATCAGACTTGGTTTTAGGATTAATAGATTTGAATATCTTGCATAATAAAGTTCACCACATATATAAAATGATAAAACTATGTAATTACTCTAAAAATGGTAGAAACAGCTATTTTAACTTCATAGTAGTTACTACGGTCATATTTAAGTAGGTATACATATTTAGATATACATAACTGAGAATCATAAATGACCGAAGAGTACTGTGGACCTTCTTTGTCTTATCAACAGAATAATTAATACACATTAATTGCTACATACAGGGATAAAATATGCATAAATTTCACAGCAAACACCTAGAATAGATGACTTCAGTGCTGACATGAAATATTGTTTCAGATAATTCATCGGAAGTGTTTGTATGTGTGCCTGTCTCAACCTCTGGTCAGTGTAATTCAAATCAATTACCTTTTGCTCAAATAATATAGATCACCTCTAGGTTTTGGGTTTGGATCTATATCTAGATTTTGGATAACGGGTTTTTTTCTCCTTGTTGTGGGATAGGAGCCCATGAGCAGGTAACTGTCAGGATTACCTGAGGTGTACTGAGACTACCTTACAAGGCAGTATTTTTGGTACTAACCCAGCTATTGTGGGTTTGCTGACTCAAGTTATCGTACTCCATAGGCACTGTGTGTGCATCTTATTTATATTGCTGAGCAAGAAAACATCTAAAGGCAGAAATTCATTCAGTTGTTGTGTCCAAGCAACAAACATAGTCTAATCACACACTCTATAGTCACAGAATTCTCATTAGAATAACATCCCTATTAGTTCAATGGCATGTCTTTTGCAGGGCTGCAGATTCTTATCTCACTTTCCAACTTCAGTTTGATATTCCTGATCTTTGGGCTTGGCTGTTGTGGTAATGCACACATGAACAGCTACATGAGCTGTTTTTACGAGATCCATACAAAGTTTGACTTATCAAATCAAAACAGGGTAAACTTTTGACAAAATTGTTGTATTATTTCCAAATTGCTACAAGCAGTGACAGTTGGAAAGCATATAATCACAAAATAGTCCAGTGAGTAACCTTTCTTTCAGGATAAAAATTATAATGAAAAGTAATGTATTGCAAATGTAAAATATCAGCTTTGGACAGGTTAGCATTATTTAACTTTTAATATTTGAACTAACAATAGCATGATAGTCATCTAAATAAAACACACAGTAGTCCAACAGTGTTGTCTTTTTTTTTTTTCATAGAAATACCAATTAGATATATAGGAATGATATGGAAGAAGTGAGAAATCTAGGCATGTAGCTTTTTAGCTTTGGTATAGGAAAGAATTCTATTTTTGAGGTCACAATGGATATATCTATATTTATCTATATCTATCTTTATAAAATCTATTTATTTATCTATATAATTTATATCTATATCTATATGTCTAATTTTTAAAAAGTTGTTTGGTGGGGTTTTTTTATCTTCTAAATGTGGGAGTTGCCTACATTCTACTATGGTTTTCAACTCTTCATGACTGTTTTCTTTCAATTTTCGATGTCAATGAGGACTGCCTTGTCAACGTAGGTAGAGGCTCTGTTCTCATGATGTTGTCCTCATTATGGGCAATTAGAAAAATCATTGCAGATATGATGCTATTACTGATGCATAATTTAAAACTTTTTTTTTCCTTTGGTACAGCTTTCAAGTACATTCACAGTCATTGTTATTGACATACATATAAAATCTGAATTAGATGTTTTTTGAAAATAATAAGAAAAGTACTTTATGGTTTATTCTATTTCTCTGAAGTTTTCTGAACTGTCATAGAAACTGTTGGTCTTCAATAAAACCTCAATAAATTTAAAAGAATTCTATAAAAAACTTGTTCAGTATCCCTTTCTCCAGTAAGATTCTTCGGTGACTAAAGCCAGGTGTCCAACTAGGATATTACTGCAATGAACAATTGGTAAAAGGCCTAAACTAAAAATTCCTGCTAGATAACTGGATAATTTTTCAGTGAAAGGTTCTCAGTGAATTTTAGTTGTTTAAGTCTTTTATGACCACCTTAGGGTACAGCTAGTCACAACATGTACTTTATAAGTTTTATTTCTTAACCTCAAATGAAGATTGAAGTTTATACAGTACATAATTTTTATCCCTCTTTCTATTACCACGTCTGGTAAATCACAGATTTAATTAGTTTAAATAAAATGTGAAAATCAGGCTGATTACCTAGTTTTTAAATAAAAAGACAGAGATAATACTAATTACTTTTCAAAACTTAGCTCTGGATCTCTAAATTTCAGTAACTAGAGGGACCAAGTTTACATGAATGTATAGACCTTCCATGTATGATTACAGTTTACACATACATACACCTCACATTATCCAGTCAGGGAATGCTGTAAGCAGATAAATAATGCATACTATTGTCAGAGGTGTGGATGATTTCCTAGTATCTTCTTGAGAAAGAGAGTAAATACCTTTGGTAATCATGCATGACAAATGTAAAATAAGCCCCCAAAATGCAAACATACAGATAGAAGTTTTATAGAGGTTAAGTTGATCAATGAGGACATATTAGAATAGACATCAAGGTTTGGGGGAGCAGAATAATGCATTAGAAGATAAATTTTCCCTACAGAGAATAATTTCAGCTGTGGAATGGTTCAGCAAGCAGGCTTAGTGAAGCAATCACAAGGCATTATTAAGGAACATTTAGATTATATTAAGTAGGTAAATATTCCATTCACAGAATGAATAAATATATGTGGAGTACATGACCTTTATTAGAAACCTTAAAAACTCTTCCTAAGAGGCATTTCTAAAACTGGATGAACCTAATTAGGAAAACCAGGGGTAATTCATCCCAGACAAATTTTGCTTTTCTCTTCCACTCCTGCAGTAGTGTAAAGTGTGACAATCTTTCTTTTTATTTCAAACTTGTTATTGATATGCCTCAGGGACTCTGGACATTTCAGTGTATTTCCAGCCTAAAAGGAATCTAGAAGTGTCACGTTTGTGAGCTCTCATCATATTTTATATGTCAAATTTAACTGTCTTTGTACTGACAATATATGGTATAAACTGTTATTGTTCTCTATACACCATAAAGATTGGACTAAATGCCCTTGAGCATTTTATGACATTTCATTCTGTAACTAAGTTTATCATAATTAGAAAACTTGCATACTTAATCCATGTGCAGTGCAAGCTTTAATTTGTAATACTTGTCTGGTGCAAAAGTTTGCATATTTATATGACATTTAATGTAGGAACTGAAAATATCACTTTTCAGTTCCTTTTTATTTTTTTTCCTGCATTACCTTGAGTTTTTTTTCCTTCATAAAAAATGTGCGTAAAGGGATATTGAAGAAACTCATGAAGTGTTTCTTCACAGATTCAAGAAAAAAAACAACACCCCCTACCCAAAACACATCTAAGAAATCATAGTCTAACCAACTCTCATGAAACATTTTTTGTATGTTATCAGAAATTTCCATTATATGTATAAAAAGGATTTTCTTCTTAGTATATGGCAGATCTTTGAAGTAACGTCACCTTCAAGGGCAAGTAAATATTTTTTGAACACTAAGAATTTGCAGATGCCCCATCCCTGGAAACGATCAGAGCCAAAAGGAATAAAAATTAACATTTTTACATCCTAGAGTATTGCCCTTATCTCATGCCCATTGTATCATCTCCATTCCAATTGTGCATGTGTTAATATGAAATGAAAATTTATGGAGAATGACTGTCTCTGTCTGCATGGACTTATAAGCAATCCAGTCTTTTTAGAAGAGAAATAGGCCCCTGTTCAAGGTCACCCGAAAGGCATCTGTGGCTATGAGAAAGGGAAATTCTAAGACTGTAAATAATTCCCAGGTGTCTGAGGAGGAACTTGGCAGATGAAACTGTTATTGTAGCTTTGTGTGGCTAAACTTAGTACTCTGATTAGAATAGGGAAAACACCGTGTGAACAGTGGAAGAAAACTTATCATGTAGCTTTTTTTAACGTGTGATTTTGGACTGTAGATTATAAGTATGCTTGTTGTCTGGGAATAAATTGGCTTCACTTGATCACATTGATCTGGCATGATGTTCCATCATTTTCCCTGCAGAAATTTGGAACAGTTTTCACAGTTGTTCTGTCAGCAATACCAGTTGACACTGGAGAGGTGCTTACATCCTGTATTTGAAGCACATGTGACTCTGAAATTAAAATATACGACACACACATACACACATATATATTTGTGTATATATATTTTTTTGTATAGATATATTATAAATATGTACATATACATTAAATGACATTCATCTGGACCTCACAAAAGTCTTAACTTGCTAGCTAATCATAGATGTACAAAAGCATAAATATGGCAAAGAAAGAAAAACAGAAAGGAAAAGGAAGTAAAATTCTACTAAACACATACTATTCATATTTTCTGTATCACAATTAATATAGCTTTTATTTCATTTTATGGCCATGATAGCAGTTTTATTTTGTATGATAAGTTCACTTGAAAAAACATTAAGAGCTTTTTAACTGAGATTTCTAAGAAAACAAGATTCATTTCACTCTGTGGTTTACTCTACCTATTCGCAAATATGTTTGAATACACCGAGTTAAAGTAATCCCAATAAAAACTATGTTCATAGAGGTTTTCTGAGAACTGACAGCTGGGTTAAGATGAGACTGCTGAGGTGTGAGTAGAGTGCATTTGTCCTGTACTTTGTTTAAAAGCTTCTAAGTGGAATGGCCAAGCTGTCTGCATACAGTCCTAGAAAAGATGCTGCATCTGCTGCTCTTCCTTAGCAAAGAGAGCAAAAGGACATGACCAAGAGGACACCAGACTGACGTATTGACAGGGCTGCTGAATCCAGAAAATATTATGTTAATTTACTGAATGGAACTTGATCTTACTTAAAGCTTGTCAAAAACACAAGCAAAGTACACTAGTGAGACACTATTTCATTTGGTAGTTGTGAAATTATTAGTCATCTTTTTGAAGACGTGTAAAAAAGTAAAAATTAATGGGGGATTTTCTACTTCTTAAATGTCTCTCTAGCAGCTGCCAAATGGAGCTGGTGGAAGTCTAAAGCATTTGGGGATTTTTAGTTCATTTGTGATAATGAAACAGTGTATTCATTACAGTTTCTGACATTAAGTTGTATAACAACTGAATCCAGCTAAAAGGAATTCTGACAAAAATATAATTATAGAAAATAATTGAACCAGCAGGTATCTTATATTCTTAGAGACGGTATGTAAAAGAAACATACAGTGTGTTTTGTAAAAATAATTTACTAACTACCAACTTTCTGACAAGACGGGGGCTGTAAAAGTAAACTAATAATAAAATAAGCTAGAAAGGAGACATTTGCATTTATAGCAATGAAGTTTTAATTTTATAATCATCTTAAATCAAGACTTATGAAAATGTAATGAAGTCCAATTTACTGTAAATAGTTGTTTCATTTCTCTGAGAATAAACTTTGTCTTGCATTTCAATAATCTACACTGATAGTAAATAATTTAAGCAGCATGGTACAAGAGATAGCGTAATATATATTTTAAATGAAGCTGTTTAAGGGAAAAAATGTAATTGCTTGAGGAGCAAAGTAGTTTGTGAAGAAATAAGCAGTAAAAGTAGCGTTGGAGGAAAAATAAACATTCTAATGTTGGCTAATAACACACTTGCATATAAGCATTGTCTCCTACATGCTGCCGTTGCTCTGAGCAGGCTTTGAGGGCCTGCTGTCCTGGTGTCCCTGTTTCTTCTGCCCCTGGCCTATGGTCAAGAGCCTAATTCAGACCCTGAGGCCATGAGCAGTGCTGCAGCAGGCATCTTCACTTTCCAACTTTCTGACCCATCCTTGGCCCATTACCCAGGGACCTGAACAATCCCTGGGGCTAGGGCTGTCCTGGCACTCCCTGGCTTCCTGTCGTCTGAATGGCATGGTGGTTTGGGCCCTGGCTGGCCACAGGGAGCTTCCAGTGTTCCTGTTCTAAAGCCCACGGGGAGAAACTGGACCTTGTGGTACCCTGACTACATGCTTAGCTGACTAAAAACGTTGAATTAGAAATGGCAGATACCACTGTAGACTTTTCCTTCCCGCATTGTTACTAAGAATCATTACTTCATTCATAAGAAACATTATTTGCTTTAGTTGCAAAGTCAAGATATTTTTGAAGCATTTATTTTTACCAGATCTTAATTCAGAGAAGTTCTTGTCTTCTTCTTTTCTTCTTATAAAGATAAACATTTTTGATAACATTTGTTTTTGCATACTTCTTCTGCTATGCTATTTTTCAGTTGATAGGAAGATGGATCGAGACAGGTACCATTGATTTGCCTTCAGAGTGGAATTGGTATGTAAATAACCTCAGAAATCAGCACAAAGCATAACCTTGAAAGGTGGCCTAACCACTGAGAAGATCCAAGATATCTGGAAAATTTGATGAATTCCTCATCCCACTGAAAATGTATCTTTAAAAACATTTTTTATAAACCTAAGTTGAAACTGTTTCTGCACAGACCTATATACAGTTTGATATGCCTAATTAAGAAAAAAAACCTGCTTTTTGTTTCAAGACACAAAATTGCAGAATGGAAACATAAGCACTATACAGAGAACATAGAAATGATAATAAAATTTATTTGGTTTTTTTCCTCTTTGGCTTAAGCAAGAGGTTGGATTTCTAGTTTGTAAATGGTACTCAAAGGGGTGTTTGAAATCATGTGACATCATTCACCGATTTATGTCAGAACCTTTCAATATTTTTTTAATCAGATAGTTTCTTAGAGGTACAAATGTTAGTCCCTGGTACTTCAGCTGACCACATATCACTGCACTTGGGGTCAGACTAGACAAAACTGTACTCAAAATTACAGCTTTAAAGAGTGTGAGTGGTTTCGGGCTTGTTCCAAAGCAACTGTGGAATCAGGATGGCTTTTTGTCATCCAAAAGCAACACTGGTATTCCTATAACCCTTTAATCCCTCTGAAATTGCAGGGACATGTGGATATCCCAATTTTTAAAACTTTTTAGGCATTCAAGTAATTTTTCAGTCATATGTAGAACTGTGTTTTGATACTGACAAAATTTCTTTCAAATTCTGGTGTTTCTTCATATGTGTCTTCCAGAAATAAACATATAATCTGGAATAGAAAATAGATTTATATATATTTGAATGCATGACAAAATATATTTCTGTCTGCATCTCAGTGAAGTTATTGTCTCAAAATTTAGAGATATTTTAAAAGGCAACATTAAAAATTTACTATGTAGGAAAATGCATGAGTCAGGATCTTGTTTGTTTGTGTGTTCATGATTATGGGTGGCACATCCATAGTATCCATAAGGACTATAGACAGTAGAACTAAGTCTTCAAGAAGGTAGATTCTATACATTTGGAACCAGTTTGCAGAAATAAATCTCCTTCTTCCCTTTTAGCCCACTCTGCCCCTACACATACAAAGCTTATGTTTGCTGAACTGAATTACTTCAGAAACAAAGGAAAGGGATATTCTTATGGAACATGAGTGAAATTGGCTTAAATATTTTCCAGCAGAGAAGAAAACAGAATCATTTAATCTCATAAGATTTCTGCAAACCTAAGTTGAATGGGCAAAAGAAGGCCATTACTGTATTTTCCTCATGTGACCACTGTGTTCAGCCCTGGACCAGGTTCCAGTGTCCATAAAACCAGCAAAAATTCTGCACTTAGAGTTGAAAGAGCAATTTTCTAACAACTATTTTGAGAAACTCAGGATTAAGACAAAGTTTTCATTTCACAAATGTGGCAGCATATACTTTTATTTATTTTCAGCAACATAGGTTTAGGATCTTTTTGGTCCCTCTACAGTTCTGCTTGACAGTTTAACTTTACAAATAGAACTTCCTTTAAAATTAAGCAGCTTCCCTGAGACTACACACTGCTTAAAGCTGTGAAAACTAATACTTACTTAGCAAGATACAGCCTCTCATTTTCTAAAGTTAATACACCTTCTATGCTTCTCCCAGGACATTATGCAGGCTTTGTTAAACATTTTGTTGTTAGTATTCATCTAGTTTAGGAAGTGCTACTGAGAATTCTCTCTGCTACTTTACAGAACCCTCTCTAATCATGATCAGAGTAGGGAATAAACTTTAAAATTCATACTGTAAAAAAAAAAAAAGAGAGAAAAATTTATCACAAAGAGGAAGTTATTCATTCTTGATAGAAAAAAAAACAAGGTTCCGCACAAATATTTTGTAATTTGCCTGTCTATCTTTCAGACAAAGACAACAGTACCTTCATCAATTAAAGGATGTGTTTTTATTGGTCTGAAAGTCTTTAGTATGTTTGTGGACCCAGTACATTTTATCTTGGCCACTCCTTCTCAAACCCCTTTGCTACCATACACCTGGCAGGTTTGCACCAGAATAAAGACTGAGTCTGGATGGGAAAAGAAAACAAGAGCATGTTTTCACTGAAGTGAAATCCTTCAGTGGCAGCAGCACCCTTGTAAACACACTAGTCTTAGCAATCAAACTCTGTTTTTTAGCAGAATGTGTGGTGGCCCCTTCAGAAGCACTGCTAATGGAGTCGAAAATACTCATCTTTCTCTAGCAAGTATCACAAGTTTTTCCTTGAATGTCCTTTCAGGCCTGAATTATTTTGTTTTGTTTCAAATCTATTTTTTTTCCACACCTAATGACAGCCAAGTTGAAGACTGATTGGATTTAAAATGGGCATAAAGCTATTAGATCCATATGTTAGATGATATTCAGCTGAAATAGGTAATTGTTTACATGACTTTGAATGCCAATAGCACAATAAAGAAAATCCCTAAGGCTAGCTTCTTCACACACTGCATTTGTTATCTACTGGAATTAGCTTACCACTCAAATCTCAGCTCTCATATAGCAAACTCTGAACGCCACAATTTTTTTTTTTTTTTTAAAGGACTTAAACTAGTTACAGAGCTCTAGTTCAATTCTGGCTGTACAAAGTGTCCTGATGAAAGACTCATCAGTAAAAACCCTAAGAAGCTAGCCTGCTCTAATTTTTGAAGATTTTAGAGTTGTTCTAACAACTAAAATTCTGATTAGAAACCTATATTTAGGTTTCTAGATTTATAGATTTCTAGATTTATAGAAATCTATATTTAGGTTCAGAAAAATTGAAGTAGCATCACTGAATTTTTAGTATTATTTTTGTGATTAAAGATGATGGTTACAGTTCTTATGATCCCTATTCTACAAATAAAAAGCTGCCTCAAGACTGAATTTAACTAATAAGTTCATGTCTTGATCTAGAAACTTTTCTGTATTTAGAAAAAATAAGCAAACAAGGCACTCTTAGGTATAGGAAGGTGGACCAGAAGTTTTATGATAATTTCCTTTCTTACCATTACCAGTCCTAAGGGAAAATAAAACACTTCCAATCTAAAAGAAAACTTAAAGGAGCTGTTATGGAAACCTATAAAAACACATGCTGCTTAGAATATTGAGGAGATAAAAAGCAAAGGATTTCCAGAAAGAGAAAAAGGCTTTGGATGATACAAATTTTGTTTACTATACTGAAGTTATCAATTTCTAACCTCCAAGCAGTTATGCAGTCTTAAATTAGAGATAAATCTTGTGCAAAATAGAAATCAACCATGCCTATTTTCCCAATATTTTTGACAGAGAACCAAAAATACATGGCCTCATATTGCAAATGCAATATTAGTGTTCTAGTAAGAATGCCATAGCTGGGATTGTTTATTTCATGAACATGAGTAGAGATGGTGTTTGTTATTTATTTTTAATTCTGTATTCAATTAAAAATACAATAGGCCACCACACAGAAATAAGCATTGATTTTTAACAATTGACTCATGGAAGCATTGGAAGAGAACTGTTAAACAGAAAAAAATACTTTCATATTGTTGGAATTAGAGCCATAATTCCCTGTGTGAAGTGTACGAGAAATTCCTCTGAGTTTCTGCTGATACCTGGAGCATTCTTATTAGCAAATAGTGACAGAGCCTTTGATTCAGGTTCTATTTCTTTTTAATTTCTACTTATTTTGTTCCCTCGAGCTGTATTGTGTATATTGTCTCTTTTTTTTTTGGTATGATAGAAATTACTGCTTCATTTACACAAAATTCCTGAACAGAGAACCACTGGTTGGCCAGGATAATTTGGTGTTGCTTAAATCAGAATATGCTGTAAGGGTCATTTTCTTAAAATTAGGGGTTAGCTATAAGTAGTTTTCGGGTTCAGGGCCAAAGTTAAACATCTTAGAGGCATCCAAATGGAAAGAAAAATATATAATAAAAATAACAGCTTTTTTCATTTTACAGGTAACGGAAAATGGAACTGCAAAATTAAGATATTACTTAACATACAGTTTTATTATGTTTACTGTTTTCCAAAAATATAACAGTGCAAAAAACTACCTCCAAATTTTTATCAATATTGTAATTTTTTTCCAAAGCCATAGTTTTGGATAAAAATGCAGGTATGAAAACCTTCAAGCAAACCAAAAGGAAAAGTGCCCCTGAAGCCCATCAAACCAGACATGTTTCATGTATTTGCAATTTCATGTGGTGGTTCAGCTACTTGTGTAAGCTTGACTTATGCTTTTTACCTGACAAAGACTGACAATAGCATTTTCTAACAAGACATACAGCTCAGAAGTTCAGAAGAAGATAAGGATTTCTCTGTTAGCATTGAAGAAACACCAAACATTTGAAGATTTGGTAATAGTAACTATCTATAGCTCTTGCATGCATTAAGAAATTCTCCTAAAATACAGAAAAACATACTTTTCTGTGAAATAATCAATACTTGTTAGGATCAAGTCAAAAGAAATGGAAAACATAAATATGTTGGAGAAAGTTAGAAATAAAACACCAGAAAATCGGTTGGAAAAGTTTTGGGGTCTCTTTTCCACATTTTAGGATGTAGTTAATTATACTCATATCAAATACATATGTATTAAACCCCTTGAATGATCTCCCTGAAAATCCCTGAAGAAAAATTTTTGCAATAAGCTTCAAGTTTGAGAGGGAAGGGACTATTATGAGAATCTGTCTGTATTAATAATTTAATAAGAATTGTTACTATTTTGTGTGAGGATAAAATAGTCATCAAATGTTTCAAGAGGTATTATAAACTTATAAGGTATCAATTCTGTTATTACAAAAAAATATAGTAAGAGTCTTTCCTTTTTGATCTAGGATGAGAGCAAGGCCCATGAACAAGCAAGATTTGATTACATGTACGCAAGGTTCTCGTTGTTTCACAGGTGTGAAGCTATAACATAACACATCCCAAATTCCATCAAAATGAAACCCAGAAAAACCTAATAGAGATATTTCAAAGAGAAAATCTGCCCTTGTTTCAAATATTGAGAGTTATGAGTTGGATAACTAATACCTTTGGAGTTTAAGCTCTTTTCAAAAGCCAAAAATATTTTGTGGGGTTTTTTTCTTTTTGGCAAACCAATGAGCTGTGAAATAATAGACTTTAAACAACACCATGAATATAATGTGCCAAGACAATACATACAATCTAATTGACATAAATGTCTTACCTAGTCTCTCTGAATCACAGTTTCAGTATGATCATGACAGCTGTCTTTTACAATTACCAAAAACATTTTCTTTGAATCTTGCACTGAAAATAGTTTATTTCATTAAAGAGACAAACACTCATGAATTCTTCCCTCCTCTCTATTAAAGCAAACAAAGAACATATTTCAATTAACTATTGTAGATAACAGCAAAAAAGAAGGATATAAAGTAGTTTACCATCTGTGCTGTTAAACCTATACACAATGCAGTGTTCCAAAGATGGAATTTTTATTTCAAGTAAAACTTTTAATTTCTTTGCTTTTATGGGATTGCTTACCTTAAACTTTTCTGTCTACACAAAATATGTGCAATTGCCATTGATGTAAATGGAAAAAATATGCACGTTGAGAGTAGATCTAGCAATGTATATTTTGTCTTCCTGCTTTATTGAATATGTAAGTCTTACCCCTAGTTCCCCTTACATATTTTCTGTAGTTATCACCCTTAAACTTCAAATTCAGTTTTTGCAAAATTCACTTACATATAGAAAAGATGCCATATTCCTCATCGTAAAAGCACTCTTATCTAACTTATTCTTTTATCTTCAGCACATATTTAGCTTCAGACCATATTCCTAATAGGCATATAATAAGCTAATTTCTGTAATAAGGCAAATATTGCCACAGCATTTTTCAGTACAAGGTAATATGAGCTCTCTAGTACTCTATCAGCTCTGTCTTCTCTGTACACACTGACCAGTAAAAGAAGGTACTTTATTTTTTGGAAGAAAACAAAAAATAATGATGCCTTCAGACAGTATCTGCCTCCCACGATGTTCAACAAGAGACAAACAATGCAAAGAGTGGTGATGATACTAAAAAAATATATGAAAAGAAAATATTACGAAATTTATCCCCTCTGATAATTGTACAGCCATGAATTTTAAAGGACTTATGTCCAAATATCACTTAAAATTGAGTTCCTTTCACCTCCATCTAGTTACCAAAAATGGCATTTACTTTAAGCTTATTGTCAAGACACTTCCATTAGTTAATGGAAAGAAAATGAGAACCTCTAAAGGACCACTCAGGCACCTGAATATGGATTGCTTATCAGAAGTGCTTGATAGAAAGTCTGAGCTAGAAACTTTCTCAGCAGCTAGTTACTCTACACTTTGCTAAAGAAAACTTTTCCCACAGAGCTTCAGACTGGGATATATTTTGCCCACCTTCAAATACCTAAAATGTTAGACATTAACCTTTCAGTTCAAGTGCCCTTTAGTCAGTGTCAGATATGAGTTGCCATGGAAGAGGTAGCACCTCTTAACTTAGGATGGGATGATTAATCTGGAAGATATTATTTTCAGTCAACTACAGACAGATTTTAAACAACTTTCTTATATTAGGCATCTATTTTCTCTTTTTTTTTTTTTTTTTGAGGGTACCATACCAGATTATTCTACTGAAATTAAAAATAAAAAAGAAAGAACATACCACTTAATAGAGGATCTAATTCTTAGAATCTTAAATTCTTCTACCTTCAATTTTTTCAAAACAGAGTTTTTATTTATTTGATACTTAGCATTTTTTGCCAGCTACTTTTATATAACCCTCTAATTTAACCTAAAATTCATTTAATTTATTCCTGAAAAAATACTTTATTTACCTGACCTCTGACAGGTGTTGCAAAGATAAGTATTCAATTATAATTTAAATCTTGTGGTGATCACTGGCGGAGAAAGAGAAGATATTAACCTCTTTTGGGATGAGAAACCATCCTTGCACATGTCTGGAGCATACATGTTTCCACTTATTTTCTGTGTGCATTTACTATTCTGTGTCATCCCAATTTTGGTGCCATTCAAAGCTCTCCTGAAAATATAGTTTAGTTTTGCCCTATAGTAAGTGGTTCTGCTGAGTTTGCTTCACATGGTAAGATTCTGAAATAGAGCCTAAGACTTCTATAAAAATAATATTTTAAAAATAAATTATAAATAATCCAATATGTCTCAAAATTATGTAACTGCAGTAACCAAAAGTTATTTCAACAATATTTATCTGCATATTTCAGTGAGAAATCCAGATATAGCTGAGATCATAATTTTTCTTCCTCCTCATTTCCTTCATTACCTAGATCAGTGAGTACAGCTGTTGGACCCCTGTAGCTAAATAGGTGAGAGCCCATCACTGTATGTTTAATTTGCCTCAGGCATCAGAAAAAATTTCATCTGCTGCCTGTACCAACAATGCAAAACATTCCAGTATATACTTTCTTTGTTTTTTAAGTTTAGTATTTCACTAGAGAATGAACACTTGATTCTATGGCTATAGTAGGCTAGACTAGACTATGTTACACTGTGCTACTTTGTGCACTAGTTTAAGCTGATAGTACTGATGCACAAAATACTCCTTACTAGTGAGGAAGCTTTCCCACATGCATGGATTCCCAAACTCACTAAAGCACACTTGTTAGGATAGAAATCATGCCTTTAAATCTAAGCCTAAGTAGTTACAGAAACTCGTATTTATTTTTATGTTTCAGCAACAAGATTTTAAAGTTATGCTAGAAAAGAGGCAAACAATGTGGTTATTAAGATGGGCAAGGGACACTTCCTTTCTAAAGCTGTGCAACTTTGTGGAAAGGACTAGATTCAGAAGGACTCCACCTGTTTAAATGCATAATACCAGTGTTTCTACTGCATACACATCTTCTTAAAAGCAGAAAGCACTAGGAATTCAACGTGAATGAGGAAGACTGGACCAAATTTATTGCTTTTTCTGGGACTGGATGATGTCTATTTTGTATGCTGTCATGTGACAAGGAATACTTTTAAATATGACTGCTAAAAAAGAGTCTCCAGCTCCTGAGGAAATGGGGAAGTGTTGGGTGTCTATGTTCACAGCATCCCTGTCTAGAATTCCATGCACATTAGGCTTCAGAGTAGGTGAATGAAGAATGTAGGTATCTAAAAATTACACAATGCTTGTTTTCTTATAATTAAGTTCTTACTATGATGTAGCTTTTAAGGAATAACTGCCAAATGGAACAGACTCTCTGTACCTGAATGGACTTCATATTACAGGGTGCCATGTATCAGAGATATTTCTCTACATTGTATTCTGGAAGAAACCAGGGAAATAACAGTGCTTTACAAGAGTAAGGACAGAAGTTTGAAAAATGGATTTGCAAAGTATTTCAGTAGTGGAAAGCATGAAGAAAATGGATCAGAATTTAATTCAAAACTTAACTGGAAAAAAAAAATAGTGCTGCTACAGGCCTATAAAAATCTTATTGTGCATGGCACTAAATCTGATGTTAGCTGACACACGAGCACTCTGAGTTAACTACTAGTGGCATATTTCAAATTCATTGTTAAGAGACACGTTGACTTTTTTGTCGTAAACCTTGAACAGCTGTATTTTCATAGGGAACTTAGAAAAAAAAGTTATTAAAGGTATATCAGTGAACACAAGTTACAGAAGAAACAATTTCTTTTCATATTCAGATGTACAGTGAAGCAGTTTTTATAAAAAAGTTTCTTTTAACTTGGTCCTTCTACCAATAGTACTTTAATGTAGACAGCCCTTAGTCATTGGGACTCACTGTTCTTTCACAATCACTGTGTTCATTTTGATAATACTGTGAAGGAAAATACTACTGTTAAATAATCAAATATCCCCCAATATTTTTTGACTTCACGCTTTTATTTCATTTGATGTCAGTAGCACTGCGTTGCATAGAATCATTTTTTATAATAATGTAAGGAAAAATTAACAACAAATAATTTCAGTACCATTGCTTTACTCTCTTCTGTCTTTGCAAGGATATTATTCCTGACCCAGAAAGATCTTGTCTCCCAGCAGCTCGTATTTCTACAGTATACTTGCAACATTTTGTTACTTTCAGTGTAATGCAGTTTTAGCCTTAGAAAATATTAATTCCAAGAATTACTCAGTAGAAATCCTCTACTTTTTATTAACTCATACCAGAAATTATCTAGGCATTAGTACTTCTTTTGGATTGGGGTTCTATATTTTAAAGAGTAAGCTCATGATAAAATCCCATTATAAAGTGTGGGAAACTGATTAACGAGAGTTGAATATTTGCGAGCTATTCAGTTTCTATTCATTAATTTCCATTATTCTGCATGATGCTGTCCTTAAGCTTGCTGGGGATTTTGTTTATTTAAAGGAGGGAAAGAAGTAATGGTTCAAAGTTTAGCATTTGTATTACTTCTTTCTTAACAAAATACCATACATACAGCAGACAGCTCTAAGTATTTACGTCCTTATTCACCTGTGTGTTTTCAACTCTCAATATATTTCACATTCTTATTAAAGTTCTGTGTTTACAAGTTCAGCTTAATGATACCAACATTGATTTCCCATTACCTGTGGATTAAATTTTTATAGTTTCCCTTATACATGGCACAGAATTCTGCAGAACTTTCCAAAGCAGAGTAAACTTCATAAAATAGGTCTAAAAAGGAGACCTTAAATAGACCTTGGAGTAAAGGCAGACTGGCAAAAGATAACCGTCGGGGTTTTGGATCTAGTTTTTTTAGGGTTTTCCTTCAGGAATTTTTCTCCCATGGGTTGCTACGGAACTAAGGACTGGGTACTTAAGAGAACAAGAGTGCATGGTCAGGGCTTTTCTCCTTGACTCCTTGAGGGAGTTGGAATCCCTCTTGGGAAGCAGAGACAACGTGAGATTTCAGGACTGGAAAAAAAGCAAGGGTGGTGGGAGGGCTGGCCCTCTTTCTCAGAACCCTCGGAGCTGGACGATTGGAGCTGCTGTCTGCTGAACCCACAGCCACTGAGAAGCCAGCACGGAGCTGCCGGTCTGTCTGCTGTGAGTTTTCCCCATACCTCACTGAGAGCCGAGCTGCCACCCAGCCCATCTCTCCCCAAATCCTCCTGAGCCGCTCTGAGTTTTTTGCTAGGCTGTAAGTGTGCCCCCCATGCTGCCTTCTGAGGCCTCCTGCGGTCTCAGCTCGCTGTGTCTGAGGATCCTGCTGGGGGACCAGCATCAGCTGCCCCAAGGGTTTGTGAAACGAAGCCTCTCCTCCATCCCTTCCTGCCCCGGGCAGCCGCCATTGCCACGTGTTACCTGGGCCAGCGCCGGAGCGCCCCCTGCAGCCACCGGGAATCACCGCACCCAGAGCGCCCCTGCAGGCTGTGACTGGAACTGCACCAAAGGGAAAAGGTGCCTGAGGCCGAGCAGGCTGCCACTGAGTTTCTGGTTCTGTTTGTTGGTCAACATTATAGTTGTTGTTATTTGTTATCCTTGTTTTAGATAGTAGTAAAGAACTGTTATTCCTATTCCCATATCTTTGCCTGAGAGCCTCTTGATTTCAAATTTATTATAATTCGTAGGGAGAGGGATTATAGTTTTCCATTCCAAGGGAGGTTCCTGCCTTCCTTAGCAGACATCTGTCTTTCAAACCAAGACAATAACACATGAATAAAATTCAAATTCATGTAAGTTATAGGAATTTGGTTGGTGACAGAAATATTTGCACTGTAAGAGGTACCAAAAATCAATTAATTTTTCCTGATATAAAAAATCAAGTTGTCCAAACAGCATTTAAGATTCACAAATATAGTAGTGCTGTGGAAGAAGTCTGTCTGGCAGCCAGGCTTCCAGTGGGACAGGGTGGGAGGTATGGGTAGACTCAGGATAAGAGCAAAAGGACAAAAAATGATGAAGAAAATTCTCCATCCCAGCCAAACTTAAAAATCATATCTTGAACAACAGTTCACGTCAGTGTCAACAAAGATCAACATAAGTAAATCAGAACTACAAAAATCATAATCTTGCAAGTAAAGATTAAATCAGTAAGCACCAGAACTAACTAGATCTGTTTTTTTCCCTGTAATTTTTCTGTCTATTCAAAACATTAAAACATTTTTAACCGAAGGGTGATGATGTCTGGTGTGTGCAGATTCACTGATGTCTAATCAGAGATCATGGAAAAGCATTTTCATCAATTATATTTCCATCTTCTTTTCTTTCTTCTTAGGTATATACTTGAGTCATACTTGCAAGAACATAAATATCTTTACAACTTTTATCCTTCTGTGAAATTTGCTTCACGATGATCAGTAAATTAAATAACTAGCTAAGAACCTGTGAGCTCATTACCTGGAGCATGATCTTAGGAAATTAACTTTTTCTATAGAAGCACAATGATACCTAACATACTGAAGAATTAAAATGTTTTGAGTATTAATTCAGTTCTAAACTTAGAAAGGCATGATCAACTGCATCCAGTGCTTTAATGAGTCAAAAACTGCTGTCAAATTCTGTCATCAAAAAAAGAGTTTATAGTAGCATGAATCAATAAGAGTATTGTTTGCCAGTTGGAGGATTTCTGTTATCAGATATTGTAATACTCAAGGAGTACTTGATCCCAATTTGGTCATCACATTTTGGGAAATAATGAAATGTATATTTCTCAGTGGATGTCAGTATAACTGTGTTGTCAGAAGTCTAGAGTATAGGGCTGGTGGGGAAAATTGTAAAGAACTGGAGGAAGTAAACCAAAAGCGATATGATTGTAGTCTTCTGTTTGTTAAAGTTTTTTTTTAAGCCAAGGGCAGTAATCAGTTCTCAAAATCTTTGGGACAAAAGTAATTGCAGCAACAGAATGTTAGATGTTGTGTTAGATATACAGGAAAATGTCAGAGATTATTAAGTGTTCAAAAAGACTATTTAAAGATTACACTGTCTTTATGAGAAGTTTCAAAGACCACACTACATCCAGATTTATCAGAAATGACCTTGGTATGATTAATCTTGCCTTAGGGTGCAGGTGATATAATTGAATCTTTGGTGTACTGTTCAATCAGATTTTTTTCAGAGAGAGTCAAGGTGATGGGAAAGAAGAAAATGGAGAAACTATCAGAACCATTAGTTCTGGTAATGGCTAAATATCCATGGGATAAACATCATCTTTGCCTGTATGCCTAAGCCTGTAGAATTGAGTCCCTGTTATACATTTCTTCTGATATATGAATCACTAGTTTCACAAGACTCAACATGAAAAGGTGTAATACACAAACTGTAAACAGTGGAATCAAACACATAGGTGTAGTTATGTCCTTGGTGACTATAGCAGTTCAAGATGGTGAGGAAATACATTTGAAACACAGAAAAAAACTCAGATTTCCTCTATCAAACAAGCTCTGGATAAGAAAAAAGAAAGGTGAAGGCACTTTTTTTTTCTTTTCAGGCTATGCTGATATATTAGCTTTTTCACAATCTGACATGAAAATTATTTTCCATGTTTTTTCAAACATTAAGTGTCTTCTTAACTAGACTGAGTTTGTTGGGGGTTCTTAATGCTTTTGCCCTAGTAAATTAGGGACATCAGCAATTATAGGTAGCACAAAACTGAAGTGATTTAAAACTTCTTCTCTATGCCTGTTTTTCCCCCTTCAATTTATTCAGCAGTTACCTTACAGCTACCAGAAGAAATAGTTCTGTGCTAGGTTTCAATATGCAGCAAACACAAAAGCTCCATCTGTCTTTCCAAACTCAAACAATATAACATTTCTCTTGTTCCAATATTTAACCAGACTCAGAACATGGATTAGGAAAAGCTGCCTGAGCTACCATATTAAAACAGAGATTATACAGATTGGCTGTCTGCAGCACTGCAAAGCGCTGTCATCACAATTCTGTCTGCACTAGTGAAGACATCTATGTCTTGATAGGAGCAAAAGTCTTGTAAAGGGGTTTAGTCAGAAATATATGAAGTATTAGGATAGAACAAAAAAAAAAAACTTCATGCCAGTGTTTGCATTTTTGAAATATAGTGTAAAATTAAGTTTATTTTCTATATTTATTGTTCATAAAAAGTGACATATTTCTTTGTATTTTATTGTTTTCAGTGAGAGCTTTCAGCAGCTTTCATTGATTTTTGACCTTACTTTCTAGCCACCCAGCATTTTGGGAAGTGAGTCACTTGGTAGCAGGCCTTCTAGAGGGTTTCTTTGTAACAGTGCTCAGTCTTTCACCAGATCAATTTTTCTATCTCAATACTGGTGGAAGACAGTGCATGAAATTTTGGGCCTGCAAATCTGGCAGTTTAGAACATCTGCTCATGCTGCTAGCTATATTCCTACCATTTCTTAGCAAACCTTGGAGCTGTAATTTCACTTCTCTGTATTCAGTTGTGATGCTGGTGAGGAAATTTGGAGGGCATCATAACAATAGAAAAGTAGAGAAGCCTATGGAAGGTGATATTGCAAGAGTTAAATGGAATGTTTGACACCAAATCTCATGTAGTGGAGATTGTGAACCAATCAAGCAGAACTGCTACCATCTACCTCTCATTTTGTTTCAAGGCTACAGATGGCAGTAAAGGGTAAAGCTTGCATTTCCCCTCAGGAGTAAGAAATGTGTGAGGCACATTAGTGGGGATAAAATAATGAAAGAAAAAGAGCTTGAAAGACAGTTACATGCTGCACTGCAGTATTTAAAGATGCTGGTTGGACTTTAAAGAGATGGTATGATCCCAGCTTCCCCAGGTCCTGGCACATGGACATACAAGCACTGGAATAGTCTGCCCAATGAGGTGGTGAAGTCACCATCCCTGGATGTGTTTAAAAAAAGATTGGATGTGGTACTCAGTGCCATGGTTTAGTGGAGGTGTTAGGGCATGGATTGGACTTGATGATGGACTAGGTCTCTTCCTACCCAGTGATTCTGTGATTCTGTGAAGTGTCCGAGGGCAGAGACTTACTCCAGTTGCTGGTACACACCCACTCCATCTCCCTTCCAGCTGTCCAGGATTCCCCTGGTCCCAGTGGCTGATCCTGCTGAGCTCTCACTCGTAGAAATATGCAAGTTCTGTCATACACATACTGCCGCCGTGCACGGACACTTGCTCGGATAGCTAAGGGTAGTGTCCAGCCTCTGGCCGTGGAGAGGCAAACGGCCCACGCCAGCAGTGTCTCTGAAAATGTCACTCTGGTGGCACTCAGGCCCTTAGGCTCTTTGCCAGGCAGGGCTGCTTCTCACTGCTGGGAGTGCAGCCAAGAATGCGAGGATACAGTGGCGAGGAGAGGTATGAAGGGGGATCTGGTACAATAGACACAAAGTTACACGGAGGCTCCTTTGCGTCTGGGTGTCCAGGATCTGAAAACCCCGAATAGTTCCAGCATCAGACTTTTATTGAGGGTACATGAACCAATCAGGGAAGACTTGGGAGGAGGAACAAGGGAGGG
Source organism: Eopsaltria australis (assembly GCA_034509425.1). Lineage (NCBI taxonomy): Eukaryota > Metazoa > Chordata > Aves > Passeriformes > Petroicidae > Eopsaltria > Eopsaltria australis. The sequence goes on from JAVTVJ010000072.1 coordinate 412,123, forward strand.
ACAACTGGGAATACAACTGGGAGGAGACTGGGAGATAGACAAAGGGGAAAACCAACAAGCAACCGAATGTAGCAGAACTTTCTAGAAGCAAAGGATAACTGACAAGTGATGGACAACTCAAATAGCAAATGGGGAGAGGGCAGCCTACCCACCAAGAGTCCACCCAACTTCAAGGGCAAACCGCTCCAAGCCCCACCCCAGGGGAGACCTTTACTTCTTTGGTTTCCTCCACCAGGGTTTTTTCTAGGGTGTGGAACTCTGGGGCTTCAATGTCTCTTCATCCGGCTCATGTGACACCTCAATGGCCACCACAACATACGTGCTTTCCCTTGTATCCCTTAAGTCTCGTGCAATCCCAAATGGCTGTTGCCCTGCACCCCATAATTTGTCACCCCTAGACAGCAGAACCCCTTAGTCCAAGAAGTGACTGGATAGCTGCTCCCCACAACACACAGGATGGGTTCCATGGCCTGTAGCTCTTCTGTGACAGCTCAGGGAGGAGCCTGAAACTCCTGGAGCTCCTCAGGAGCCTTTCCATTGTGTTCCCACCTGCCATGTGTACTGCAGCTCCTGTCTGGGCTTTTGCAGATTGGCCTTTACTGGGCTGATAGTCCCTGTGATGGGCCAAGGGAGACTCCCACCAAGGGATGATTTGGGCCTACTCCTCTCTCTGTAGTGTCTCTAGGCTCCTTTGTGGGTGTCCAGAGGAGCTCTGTCACAAAGCCAAGTAGATACGGACTTGTGTTTATGCTGTTTAAAGGGTACATTTAAATCTTCTCTTTGACATGCTAAAATTCAGTAACAGAAAATATACCTGCTACTTGTTTCATATATCCATCACGAATATAACAAGAAAAAGGAACACCTAAGATTTGTCACGGAATTTTTAAATGAAGTTTGGGGCCTTATCTTTGTAATTTAACTATATTTTTGTTAGTGTTTTCTGCCATGCTCCACCTTGTCATGTTGGTCTTTAGTTTCATCATCCATGAATTTGACTCAATATTAGTTATTACCCATGTTTTCTTGAGTAGAATTGAGAAGAGGAAAGCACAATAATGGCATAATGCTTGCAAAAACAGAATTGGATCTTTCGGGTTTTCGAACACTTTAGTTGTCATGAAATAAGTTTGATAATGAGTTGCAAAACATAGTCTTGTTTTTGACTTACACTTGAAGACAAAATGACTCCTTTACATGGTACACACATGCCAGCCATGTGCTCCCCCTTGATAATGAGTTGCAAAACATAGTCTTGTTTTTGACTTACACTTGAAGACAAAATGACTCCTTTACATGGTACACACATGCCAGCCATGTGCTCCCCATGCTGTCTCTTACTCAAGTGCAATCCTGTTAAGCACCACTGAAATTGCCTGACACCATTTCTCTGTATGTGTGCCTCAAAAAATATTTATTATGATGTTGGAGATAGAAAATTCATTCCTGCTTTTTTTTCCAGTGTGAACTGGGCTTCGAAGGTTTTGAATGCTCTTAGATTAAGATGAAAGAAGGTTGTTGAAAATGTGTAGCTGAATTTATTTTGCCTAAGCAGTGTGAACTATCTTCTGAAGATAGAAATATGGTTCTATAGTTTTAAAACTAGATTAGCAAGTTTGCTGCAGCCAAAAAAAGTTCTCAAATAATCTTCAAATGTATATTTAACAATAGAATTCATGCTATTTAAAATTCATATATTTTAATAGGAAAACAGCAAGAGATTGTATTATGATGCTCTTTACAAGACTTACCCGTTTCTCTTTTAAAGGAGATGCAGAATTTCAGTTTCATATGTCTACCCAAGCACACTACATTATATATTGAACACAAAAAAATAGACATTTTTTTCTGAAACTTATAACACAGACACAAAATTTCCTTCTGATGGTTCATCTACACGACATTCTAGCAAAATGCTCTTAAGTCAGAGGGTCACAATATATTTGATTACAAATGCAGGAACTTAGTGGAGAATTCAACATCCTTTCAATTTGAAAATGCATTATTATAATGACTGGATTGAGGCACATTATGAAGATAGAGGAGTCTCAGGGTAGTCAACTTTATCAAGAAAGACAGAAAATAATTGCAATCTGAGCCCCATTTTCCCAAATTAATGGCTTTTCTGCTGAGACTTCACAGGCTAGCTAATCTTATGTTTAGCAACACATTCTTCAGGGCATATCCCTGTGCCTTTTCTGAACAAGGACCACTTATGAGTTTATAATATTGCAATTAAGTCAATGGCCACTCAGTCATAAATGAAACTTAGCAATCAGTGATTAAAAGTTAAGTAGTATTTGCATGCTTTGGATTTGTCAAACCCTCAGCATTCTGTTTAAATGAATATCATGTCTTAAACCTCTCTGAAAAGATATTTCTAATACTACTGAGGTTCCTTCTGATCAGTAAATATCCACAGCCTCATGTACAGCTTAAGAGCAAAGGCTGTGAATTAAGTGAATATAGGGACTGTATTAATGATAAATGACTGAACCAGTGTAAAAGCTGTGTAAGAAGTTTCTCCCTGTTCTAACAATGTCATTTTTTCCCCCAGAGCAATTACTCAAAAAACAATTCACTTTAGATACAGTCTTGAGGTAATTATAAGAAAATAAATAATCCTCAGTCAGAAAATTAGTGAAAACCTGACTTGTCCATTTAAACTTCTTAGAACAACCAATAATTATATTTAGTAAGTTGGAGGTTTTTGTTTTGTTTTCAGTGTGATATATTGAAATTTTGTATTGTGAAGCCAGAATATTTGTTTGCACTCCTCAGAATACCAATCAAATTATGACAAACATCTATCAAATTGCTTTGTTTATCTTTTCAACTGCCCCACTTGTTTACAGAAGAAACACCTGAAGTATATCACCAGCCAGCAATGGGTTTGGTCACAAACTACTTTTAACCAGAAATACTGGACTTTCTTTTTGACATAACAAGGGGGTGCTCTGTAAATTAAAATGCAAAATAAAAGAAGAAAGAAAAAGTTCTAACAAAGGAGAAAAATACGATGCAGGTACAGAAGTGCAAAAGCAGTCTGTCACAATCTCAAAAAACCCCAGATAGGCTGGATTTAATAAGATCCAGAGTGTTTCTGGAAATGGAGCAGTTTGTATTTTTTTATTATGTGAGGTGTAAATGAAAAACAAAACAAAACAAGCAAGAAACTAGCTCGGTTGCTTTACTTGCCTCAGGGGTGAAAATATCGTGTCCCTGCAGTCTGGTAGTGTATGGGAAACAAACAATATCTCCAGGCCAGGGTCATAGTTTAAATACCCAGTATATGCACTCTGTAAGAAAATATTTCAACTAGGAGCAATCAGTATGCTTCTGAGTCCTGAGCCTTGCAGACTTCGTTTATCTGTTTATTTTTTTATTTTCTCTTTTTTCCAGGTTATTCTTTTTTGAGGTGATTTCATGGGCATGTCTACTGGGTGAAGTTTAAGCTGCCATCAGCTGCTAGATATTTGGCAATTATTTTGATTGGCTTCAAAAAAAGCAGTGAGTCCCCCTTAAGCTTTTAGTGCACTTCTTCCTAGGCTTCTGCACTTCAGTAACCTCTGCATCTTTGAGATGCTTGCATATCTGGCTTGATTAATCTCTTCAAGACTGTGCTTCTATTGTTTCTGGGTTTCTTATCTATCACCCGTTCCTCCTGACACTTATTTCTTCAGGCATTCCTGTGCTGCCATGCAAGAGTGTTTAAAAAAGAATAAATCAAGCACTGACACAAGCATTCATTCATGCAGCTGATCTCTCACTGATGTTCTGTTCAGTCATTACTGCCAAATGTCCTGTAGCACCACAGAAATTAATGGTTGTCATCCCCTGTGTCTGAGGCACCATCATGAACAGGGTCATTCTTCTGTTTTCTAATCACTGTGCAATGATTACTTCTTGCTGCAGACAGCTGATATATCATCATCTGGGATGTACTGTGTGGATGTTCTTACTGATTGGCATCTCTGTCTTCAATGTAATTTGCTAAGGGACTAATGGATGAAAACCTTACTAGTCTAGTTAAAATTATCTACTCTGATAGAGTTGACACCAAGAAAATGTATAATTCTGTCCTTCTTTAATTTTTTTAATCTTGAAGATATTTAAGGAATCTACTTTGTACCATTTTTCAGCATGAATATTCCATGAGGTCTACCTGGAAAGTGAAGGTCCTTCATCATTCAAACATTTTTTCTAGTAACTTGATGATATGAAGAGGCTTGGGGAGCTCCAGATGAATCAAACTTCTTTTTCAGACTATCAAGCAGTAAGACTTCCTATGTGACTCAATAAAGGACATGGAAATTTATGTCAATAAGTGACACCAAATACACAGGCTGTTTATCCTGTGCATTGTTTTGTGTATATCTGTATGAGTGCTTCACTGTTTTGTGGTTTCTTCTCTGTCTTGCTGATATGAAATTTTATCACACCAATATACAGCTGATATACAGCTACCCTTTCCCTTTTTTGCCTGCTTCTGTAGTGTCTAATACACAGGAATCCATATTCCATAGAAGGGTGCTAAACTGTTAAAATACAAAAAATACATTAAATTGTGATTTTTTTAGGTCTGGGTCAAAATTCTGATAATGAATCCATTATCTGTTTGATTTTCTTGTACATGCACCAGAAGAAATGCAAACACATGAAAAGAGACTAAGTAACCAAATGATACCTTAGCATCAGAAAAGCATGTAGAATTTGTCTGTGGGTGGGATATTACAAGGTTTTTAACTCTTTCTAAAAGCACTGTCTGTAAATTGCTGAAACAGCCAAAAGGAAAATAAAAATCATTTGGTATCAAGTCTTTCATACCAAGGAATTCATCGTCCTCACCCAGGATTCGAATAATTACATTTTTCTAAGCTCACTTATTTCTGTACATTACTTTTTTTATTTTTCAAATGAGCGTGGAATACTGGAGTTTTCCTCATAGTTATCTATTTGTTAAACCTGATCATTGTTATGGACAGACATGTTTTAGATTACCTTGAAGGACTAAAAGGGTCAGATTTATATAGAACTATCTTGCTACACCCCCCTTTATTCCCATTTGTTTGTTTGGTTTTGTTGTTGTTGATCGGAAGATTTTTTAAATTAATTTAAAACATTACTTTTCAAATGAGTGATCTTGTTATAGCTACTTAGAATGTCAGCATCAATTTGTATGTTGGGTTTACTTTTTTTGTGTGTGTGCGTGTTTCTTTTTTTAGTAAAGACATCATCTGTAACTGATAAAGTTGGATGTGACTCCTGGAAATACAAAGCCCCATTCACTCTCAGTTAATTCCAGCTGCTTTACAGCACCTCAGTGTCACAGCAGAGCAGTAAAAATGGCTAACCTGTTAGTCAGACTGATTTTGCAGCTGCTTTTGCATCACTGAAGGGAATGAAAGCAATTGGTCCATAAAAGATAATCAGGCCCACATTCCTTTATGCAGAGTATTTGGGTAAAGGTCTTAAAATTATTGTTGCTCTCCTTTGTGAGCTGGAGAATGTGGTGATTCAAGCTCATCTTTGAGTGTTTGGGCAGGATGTTACAAAACTAAGTGTGTCTCTGTCTGTCTGTATGCAACTTACAATGGCCCTAAAGGTTATATGTAATGCTTTTGCTGTTGCTATCTGTTTTATTCTTTATCAAGTAAGTCATACCAGAGAGTTTAGATACTTTCTCATCAATAACCTATGGAAGATAGAATCTGAAAATTTTTTTCCTGGAGTGATAACACTCCTGGTTCCAGACCTGTCATTTGGTTTTTCAACCACTTACGTTTGTAAAAACAAAATCAAATTTTAGAATCTTTCTCATAAAAGACTAGCTTGACAGATTAATATCTGTGTTTGTCCAATCAAGAAAAAAAACCCAAAAAAACCCCAAAACCACAAAACAAACCAACCGAGCAAACAAACAAACAAACAAAAATCAACACAACACCTCAACCACTTCAGATGCTTATAAAATATTGTAGCTTGGCAGGTAGTGAATTCCCCTTACAATAGTGCAAAGTCTAGTTTATAACAGTCTGTAAACAATGAGACTTATCCCACAACTTAAGTAATTACCCAAGGCAGAAATGCTCATAATGTACTGTGCTTTCAGAGCCCAAATTCTACATCCATGTCTTTGAAATGCAACATGAAAAAATACAGAAATCAGCTTCAATTAACATGGAACTCAGTCACTCAGATCAGGCAGAATTGAAGTACTGAAACTGCACTTCAGAAATGATTACTCAATCTCTGCTCATTGAGCACCCCTCTATTTGATGGTAATGCTCTCTGGATGCTCACAGTCCTGCTCCTGAGAGCACGAAGAGAGAAGAGTTCTTGGAAGTTCTGTTTGCTATTTAGTACTTATATTTTTTCTGTTTGTCCTTTTTTTTTATCTCAGATCATTAATGAGCCTGATCTGGCCCATGATCTTAGAGCAAATCTATCTCATACAAACAGTATAGGACCTGGGACACAGATGAAACACAGTAGTAGTCACCTTCTTTTAAAACTATTTATTCTTTTGTCCAGGTCTTTATGGAAAAAACTGTCAGGGACCAGAGCAGAGAGAAGGGGATTTGTGGAAAGGGTAAAACATTTTGACCAAGAGAAACCTGCAGACTCAAGCCATTGTCTTCCACAGTAAGTTAAATCCTTTTGTTCTGGGGAAGAACGTTGTTTCTCATTCTCATTGAAGCTGTGCTACCACTAAGCACGAATATAACATTTGTATTTACTGTTGTATTTACTCAAGACCTAGGTTTGAAATACCTTTATTCAGACAGGGGAATGGTCAAACTGTGGGTATGAGGGATAAGGATTACAGTGTGAGGAGGCTTGGTTTTATGATAGGTCTAAAGGAGCTTGGCATATTGAAAGTATCTAAATGAAGGTACAGAAGAACAAAGCTGCTATCCACATATGTACAGAATAGAATTCAGCCTGAAAAAGAGAGAAAATTAGTTGAACAAAAAGATGGTCAGCATCACAACAGATGAGTGAGAAAAATGTTATTCTGAAAAATTAGAGACAGTTTCTGTGATCTAAATAGCAAAGGTTTGGGACTGTCTTCCAAAAGGAAAATAATCGATGCTGAACATTTTCAAGAAGGAGCTCAGTATCTTTTATTTGCTTATAAAAAATTATTTGCCTGGAGAATACTATGTAATTTAAAAATGTATTTCACTGAGATTCAAGCTAAATATTTCATGAAAACCTTCTATTTTAAGTAGCATAACAGGAAGCATCATGCATAGAATCCTACTTGGAATGACTCAAGTTTAAATGAAATAAAATGCAATGTGTTTTTTATGTCTTCTGCACTCATAAAATATATAAAGAATATTTTAAAATCTACATTCCATGCTCTAGAACATGTGCGGATTAAGTTTTCTTTTAAATACATTGTACAATAATAAATAGGTTTTAATTATATGGCCATAGAATATAATTCTGCCTGATACCATACATAGGATACAATAGGCTCACTTAGTAGAGTAGCTGTTCAATCCTGTTCTTCTTCAGTTCTCCTGCTATTCAAATATCATTTTGAATAAAGAATCTGTAATTGTGTTTTGGGGTCTTATGCCACACAGTAATATTTTCACCAGTCATTTTCCCCTTCCCTTTCCCACTCCTTCCCTTCCATTTCCTTTCCTTTCTCCCCCACTTCCCTCCTGCTTCCTCTTTTCCCTTTTTTCTTTCCTTTTTTTTTTTTTTTTGGTTTGTTTTTCTCTCTTTTTTTTCTTTTTAAATTTTTTTCTTGTTTTTCCTTACTACCCCTAAATAATTTATATTGCTTCTAGTCTAAGGTGTGGTGGTTTTTAAACCAGTTCCTAGAGGTTATGAGTTGAACCTCAGATTTACTAATGACAAAAATCTACAAATAATTTGTGGGACATTCCAGGATCATAAGTGACAAATCCGAGGCAATGATCATATCCTTGAGAACACTTAGTAGTAGTTAATCTTCGATATATAAATGCTAGGCACCCAATAAAAGAAGAATGCATCATTAGTAGACATCTTTCAAAAGGGATTTCTTGACAAAAGATTCCACCTTCTTTTCTTGGATACATACATTTGTATCTGCTCAGGTTTCTTTTCCACTACCTTTTTCTTCTTATTCTCACCTACGTACAGACCCACTCTCATAATCTGTAGGTACTTCATATTCTCCATAAATAGCCGTAACTCTGAGCTCCTTTTTCAGTTGTTCTGGCCTTCATCTCTACCAGTCTCCAGAGGTTTTTGCCTGCAGTTTCCACAAAGACAGTTTATCACCTTCATGGGTCTGTGTTTCAGCATCATTGATGAGCCCCCTCTTCTTCAGATTTTCATGTTCCCCTTTGTCTCCTTTATCTCTTATTTCAAGCTCTTGTTTTTTAGCTCGAGCCTTCTGATTCCATCTCTGATTCACTTCTACTTCGCAGTTCTCCCACTCTTTTTCTATCAGTGTATCTTTCCTGCTCTCTTCCCTTGTTTCAGCTATTGCCATAAAGTGTGGTGGACACTTCCTTGCAGTGCCCATGTACAACCAGGTCCCTCCAGTGAATTAGTTTTGTAAGGAACTTCTTTCTTTAATCTTGGAGTACACTTGTGGGTTCTGAGGTGATAGAACATGTAAAGCCTGGCTACTAGAGTGATAAGAAATGCTGAGGTGAAAACATTAGTATTAATATTTTTGCCAAAATAGACTTCACTTCACATCTTGTACAAAGAACTTTTAACAAGTCCAGATTTAGGCTCATGCTTTCAAGCTGTGACAACATATCTCTTGCTAACAATTTTTTTTTACTTAGTTTCATTTTTGGAAGTGGTTATGCTTAGGGACTTTCATTTGGCCGTAAGATTTTACATCAGCTAGAAACAGATCTCAAATTTCTGTGAGGAATAGATGCTTAAATTCTTACTAGTTTCAGCAAGAAAACAGGAATTAGGAACCGTATTCTTCTACTTTGTTTAGTCATCAACAGTGACACTCTCTCAGTTTAGGAGCTATACTTTTTAAAATAGAAATTCCTAATAATTCAGGGAATCATGCAGTTGAAGAAGGGATGTAGCATGCAATTGAAAGCTGATTTTTATAATATAAGGTTGAACAACTTTGGTCAGGTAATACTGACAAAAGGTATATTTCTGTAAATGTCAGTTCAATTATTAAGAACTTTTAATCTTGCTCTTAGGAAGAAGACAGTCACCCCTCCCTCTGTAGTCTTATGGTTTTTTTTGCTCACATTTTTCTGCCTGTTATTCTGTATTTAAACAATTTAGAAGAATTATACCAACATCAAAAATCTCAAAAGGATATTGTTAAGGTTATTATATAAAGTAACCATTATCTGACTCGAGAATTCAAGCACTTATTTTTATAGTTAGTAATAAGTCGCTAATACAAAAGTTAACCGAATCAATGGTTCTATTCATATGAGTAAGCATTAGGAGACAAGTGCACAGAATAAGAATTTAAGTATTCTAGTGAGGGTTTTAACACAGAAATGTTTTGCTTCAAGATGAATTAATTCTGTAACTGTTTCTAGTGAGGAAGTGACACAACCTCACAGGTATTGGGGTGTAACTCTTCCTAAGACTCAGGTGATAAAAAACTGCCTTTCTCATTCATCAATGAAATGGTGAATAATTTGTACAGTTATATGGTAAAAAAAAATGTTATACTTTAGAAATACTGTGAAGACTATAAAAAGAAACTTTCTATCTCAGAAACGATTTTCAATAAGATTTGAACTTATAAAATATCAAAGGTACTGAGGCTTTCAGGTGCGTAAATTTCTATGGGTTTCAAACAGCAGCAAAATAGAAACTGGGGCTGGGATTCATCTAGCCTTGTCCTGGGTATCCATATTAAAAGCATCTGAGCAAGTTTTCTGAGATCCCTTTAAATAACCAATAAGTAAAGCTAGTAATTTTTGGTATGCAGAGCTGGTGCCCATCATTCTTCATTTAGAACCACGGAGATTGAAAAGACCCTTCAGAAGTCAAACACTCTGTTCAGAACAGATCTAATTAGATAAGGTTGCTCAAGGCTGTGCACAGATCATTCTCCAAGGACTGAGATTCCACCACCGCTCTAAGCAATACATTCCAGTATTCCACCACTATAAAAAGTATTTTTCTAATACCTAATCAGAATTTCTGATGTTTGAACTTGTGCTTTTTGGCTCTCATCCTGCTACTGTGAACCATTGTGAAGAGCCTAGCAGCTGGTGCTTGCTGCAAGGGTACAGAAAGGATGCCACAGCCAAAGCTCTGACTGTGACACCAGACACACACAGCCAGTTGTTGACCTTCTAGATAAGACCACTTCTGCTCTAGTCTTTCGCCTCACCAAGAGGCTTGAGCAGACACAACTTGGGCCCCTATGTGCCTTTTATTCTTGCCCTCAGAGATTTGTGGTTGTTCTCAATACGTTTTGCATTACTCCCAGCAGTACCAAGAGTGCTCAAATGGAAAAGCCACACAACAAGGAGGCTGACAAGCCTCAGTAGTCCCTCTGCAGCATCCTGGAACTTAGCCCTGGCAAAGCAATGAACCTGAGATACTAGCTTGGGTGAAGCCACCAGACTGGTGCCTTGGTCCCCACAGGTGGGAGTCTTCAGTAACTATAACTTGCCTCTTCTCTTTTGTGTAGACAAGAGCTTTGGGGGCAGTCAGCTCTGATAAACACCCTTACAGGTCTTGTTTGTCCTCATCAGCACCCAGGGAAATGAAACTATTCTAAAATTGCAGATCTCTAAATGAAACAAGAACACTTTTTCAAGCTCTCCACTCCCAGCATAACCACAACCTCCAGCTGTCCTTCATTTCTCATTTTTTGTAACTCAGGCTCTTGCCCAGTCAAGTTTTGTCACAGATGGCAGCTGATGGAAACAGCTCTTTGCCCTGTGTACTCTCACAGCAGATGATTTGAAAAGTTATCGCAGGGCTGGCAGAAGATGTGTATCCTTCTGGAATAACAGCTGAGGGGTATCTGGAATACTGGAATGCAGAGGAAATACTTGGGCAGTGGCTCAATAAGTCCTGGCTCTTCTCTGGAAATTCCTCTTCAAAATCTTTCAGTGAAGATCCTTCACACATTGTGCTCAGTATTGATTCATCCTCTGTATGTGATGCGTCTGTTTTCTTCTGAGGAGTGAAGTAAACTAAAATTGTTCTTTGAAGTATATTTGCCCATTTGATTCCCATTAACTCACCATTTGAAAGAATAAAATCTTAAATTTACACTGCCTGTAGTACATCACAAGTTATGTACTGTGAGAGCTGTAGGGATTTTCAAAGGAGTGGCAACGTGTAAAATGTTCTAATCCTATTGGTGTTTAATGGATGTTTAGCATCAAAAAAATCTCCGTCAAAACAGGATTTAAATAGACTTGCTTGGTTCTATCATGTGTTTGAAGTCATTGAGTTGTTATTAGCATTTCATCATCATAAAATAACTTTCTTCTAAGATTAAAGGTGATGAGTTCCATTATCTTTTGATGTTAAGTAAATATCCTCAACTGTACTATATGGGCAATAAACACCAAAACAAGATTTTTACCTATATTTATGGTCACTTATAAAATGGGCTTTGTCAGTTATTGCTTTGTCCTTCTCTTGTTAATTATAATGTGTTTATAAATTCAGATATGTTACATATATTGCATGGCAGCATATTTTCCTGAAGGAGAGATATTACTGAGTAGACATCATACCAGCACAAGCTGAATAAATGAAGCTGAAAAGAAATTGGACATGAATTATGTAAATGAAAAGGAATCACAGTATGACTTCAGCAGAAACAGAAGTCTTAGGTATGTTAACGCAACAACATATATATATATGTTATATGTATATTTATTTTTTAATAAAAACCAATATTTGCTGATCAGCAAGCTCAAGGGAATGAACTTTCCTCTATTTAAAAAACTGTAGCTAAGGTGAAAAAAAATAGACACATCTTAAAAGTAATCATTTTAATGGCTCGGATTTCAACTAGTGCTAGTAGGAAGTGCCTTGAAAAGACTCAGTTAGTAGCAAATTACTTTTCACAACTCTCTGAAGCCTCTAAAGATTCACTTTGGCTACTTAAGAAAGCTTTCTCCCACTTGTAGATTTTATGGTTGTAGATTGCATGATTGTAGATATTTGTCTCAGCTCTGTTAATGAGGCTTAGATGATTAAAGAGAAGTTTAGTTTGGATTTTAACCTCTGTAGATTTCTGTTATTGATGATATATAGAATCAAAGGGGAAAAGGATCAGGGATGTACAGCAGCCTGTCTCCTCCCACCAGGTTAGGAAACTATCCACAACCCACTCTGACAAAATGAGAATGGAGTGCTTAAGTCCAACAGCAACTAGAAGGAAAATGTGATTTTTTTTTTTGTAGTGTTGCAGTGGCTCAGGGCACTGCATGTTAGGATAAGGACCAGGGCTGGCTTATATAATAATTATTTAAGTAAACACGTATGCACCGGTCACAAAGTAGAATATAGAATTTCTACTGAAAATTTAGGAATAGAGGAATGAAATAAAAAAGCAGTAATATTTTTCAGCTACTTTGAGGTTATTTAATCAGTAAAATAAAGAAATTTTGTACCATATTATTAGAAAATTAGATGGAAATCTACATGACATCATCTCAATAGTTCAAAGTATTTAATAATTTATTAGTGAAACATGTAATAACTTTAAAAATGCATATAGTCATATTTTACTTTATAGGTTAATGTACTACATCATAAAAAGCTTTCAAAGAATCCATTATCTATCATGTAATATATGAAAAGTCTATACATACTATGATCTCCATTGCATCCTCTGACAAGTAGTAATGTATTTCATGTCAAAAACCACTTCTGAATGTCACCTTATGCTGTAGTATATCCTCATAGCTCAAGTAAAAATGGTGTCAAAAATCCACTTAAGAACATTTCAATAATCTGTTCTGACTTTTGAGCCTTCATGATTTAGCAGCAGTTTTAAGGATATGTCAACCTATAGCACAGTTCAGTACTTCACAAAGCAGTATGGCTGTCTAGAACCATTTATCTCTTCTATTATGCAGTCTTATTTAAAACTAACTACAGTGATTTCTTGTCTAGCATTGAAAATACCAAAGAAATTAGCTCACAGGAATATAGGTCTGAAGGGTAAAGGAAAGACTTTGACTGAAATAAGTTAGAATTGCGATGTGCCTAGAGAATCAAAAGTAAACTAAGATGTTTCTTTTCATGTTAATTAGAGATAGGATGCTTCCCAGACTGAATATTAACTCAAATTAGTTTGGACTATGGGATTAATAGCTTTATTTTTTTCCTTATATGCCATCACAACTCAAAGGTTAATTCATGCACAGTCAGAACAAACAAATGTCCCCACAGAAATAAACCTGTTGTAAAGCCTTCTGGAAATTAGTTGTTTCACTTCTGTTTTGCAACCTTACCCATAAGAGTTTCTATAGTAGTGTGTTGCTACATTACTGGCCAACAGAATTTATTCCTAAAGATGCTGGTATTTTTCTCTTGAACGCCTTAAAGAATTGCTTCTAAGAACAATAAGGGAATCAGATTAAATTGTGCATAATTTTCTATACAGAACTAGGTAATTCCCAGAATATCTGTGGCAAGGTGTATATTGTAGGGTGAGGTTCAGAATAGGGAGTGGCTGTCACTTCGTTTGGATCCTGTGCTGGAGATTGGTAGCAAAACACTGAGAAGCAGAGGGGAGAAAAGGGCAGCTGATGCTGCAAAAATCTGTTAAATTGCATTTTAAAATGCACAAAAGTGTATTATACAGATATGCCATGGGATTCACAACTGTTACAGAAATTACACAAAGAAGCGGTGATGGTAGGATTTACAAAGTATCTAGGAATTTCAATTTAAAACAAGGGTGATTTCAATTAAAACCTGCCATTTACAAAATCTTGTAACCTGGGAAAAAGAAAGGGATTGAGGGTTGGCTAGTAAGTCAATTTAATACTAACCTTTTTCTGTTATTCCAGCTCTGCTAAATATTCTACATAGTAAATGTGCTAGGCCAGGGAAATACCCTCACCTCTTAGTTTTCTTCTGGAGATAATTTAGAAAGGGAGAATGTGAGGTTTTTGGCGGTTTTTTGTTGATTTTCTTTCTAAATTTTATTTTAAAGCTCTCTAAAACATGAATATTTAACAAGAATTTTCTATGATTATGTATTATGACAACTTCTTTGAGAGTAGAAGTTATGAACTTTTGTTTCTCACACTTCTACCCACTGATTCATCACTGCCATGATCGCTACCATGTATCTCAGTACTGAAAATCCTACACAGTTAGACCATAAATCTTCTCTTTCAACAATTGGAAGTTTTCCCCTAGATTTGACCTCATAAGATAGAAACCAAACAGAATTCAGCCCTGAACCAGTAGTCCTTTTAGTCTACAGGACAGTGGTATTGTTTCAATGACAGCTAGAAACATCCAAGTGTGTATTTTGAGTAAAGGAAAATAAGCTTCATGGAATGATTATGTTTCACTTGCCTTAACTGGAGAAAGATTCTCTTGGGTCCAGTTGCTGAAGGTTCTCTTAAGACTGGACAAGCACAAAATTAACAGTAAAAATTTTACTGTTCAGTTACCTGATGGTACTGAGAATGTGAAAAAATGTGCAGTGCCGTTTATGTGTGAAGGCTGATGGCTGGAGATGGAGGAGAGCATGTCTGATGTAGGAAAAAAGTGCAGGATAACAGATATTTGGGAGAAGACAACAGGGTGTTTTACTGGATTAAGGCAGCTTCAGATTGCAGTGAAGGGCAAGTGTGAGTTGAGTAGATATGGAGGTTTATACTGTCACTTACTGCAATGTCAAAGCAAATAGAGTCCATCACATAGTTTTGCAGCTGAACTCTGTTGAGAGGACATCAATACTATCATGTATGCTGTGATGCTCTCTTTATGATAAATCAAAGTCATAATACAATTGCATTCGTCACATCTCTTGAGCTATTAATGTGTTTACTATGCAGTCATGAACCTTCCTCACAGTTGTTTTTAGTAGCAAAAAAATCTAATACCTTCAGACACAAATATGCACATTCTTTAGCAAGATAGTAAATTTACAGCAAAAGCTTTTTGTGTTTGTATTATGAAAGTGATTTCCTCCTAAACTAGACTATCACACTGAACTCACATTCCTATTTTATGTAGACCTCTCATATGATGAAAGACATGCTTGGGAACATGTAGATTATATGGCTGATCTCAAACTTGGTCATAAGTTCATAGCAACTCTTAATTAAAATGCCCACACTTACTATTGACATTGGTTTTGTCATATAATACAAAAAATGTGACTGTTGATATTGTGTGATGTTTAAGCTTTTACTAGTCCTGTCTTAACTAACATTTAAATCAGTACCTGTTCTGATGTTTCTGTATTTATTACTAACTTATTTAGTAATGAGCAATGTCAAAATATAGTTGTTACCGCCTCATGACATACGTTTCAGGTGTGTGTACGTTTAAAGGATGACCAGTTTCCTAACACTGAAATAAAGGTACTGGATTCTTTTTCAAGCTCCTTTTAAGCATAGTGGGGGTTTTTTGTGTCACAAAATGTTAACATGATTAACCAGAGTATTTAGACAGAAGATTTATCTGATTTGTAGAATAGTTTCATCCAGTTAAATCAGGAGACCCAAAAGCCTAAATTTCTGTGGAAAATGAAGGATGTTTATTAACTGATGAAAATAATAGCAAAATTGGGTTTGAGAGCTAAAATAAAGTAGCTAATCACAACTATTTCTCCAGGAGATATATGGAAATTAAGGGGCATTGATGTCAGATTGAGATCAGTAGAGTTAAATAGCTAACTTAAAACTATCTGTCAGCAGTGGTAACTATGCTATCCAACTAATACCTATAATAATTCTATCCTAATGAATACAGAAACAAATAATTATTATCAGTGTGTATTTCTGCAAGGTCTTGTGTACCCAAAGTAGTATACATGAAAAGAGAACTGGGAATACTGCACTTTTAATGTGCAGTTAATATAAGGTTTCCTTAAGTAAGAGAGTTGCACAGATCATTTTCCCCAAGAATAGACTTCAGAATTAAGGTGCCCTGAAAGTGTGAGCTACTTCTGTCTTCTTGAAGCACAACAAAGGACAAGTAGCACAAGCCTGGAAATGGATCATCAGGAAAAAAAAATTACATTTTCATATATTTGAAAAGGAAGAAATCCAAAGGCAAGAGGTATATATAATCAGTGAGAAATATTTCTAGCCTTAAATAAGACTTTAGAAAACACTTATCTTTTAATCTGAAAAATTATTTAATATACCAGATATTCATTGCTGCCAGATACATCTTCCTGGTGTTGATTATCTCATGCTACTTGGATTAGTGCTCTATGCCCAAGGCTGACAGGCAGGAACAGGTAGATAACATGAATTTTGTTCCTGTCAGGTTACAAATTATTTTTAAGTGAAGCACAACTTAATTTTATGGACAGTTTGCTGAAATTTATTTTATGCCTTGGTAAAGCAATTTATAATTCTGATGAACTATGAAGTATTTGATTATTCTATATCACCATTTTTCATTTGTTTAAATGAGAGTTCTGTTGGCAATTTAAATCACTGAGAGAGAAAATTTTATCTTGGACTGGGCATGTTAGCTGCTAATCAATGAATATATGTACTGTCTTCTGAAATAGGTACCTGGTAAATTGTGAGAGGTAAGATAGGAACAGATGGAGTGGAATGACACCAAAATGTTAAATATTATAAAAAATTAGATAAGTTTATAGTTACCAGAAAAAAATAACTTTAAGGTTTAATCCATATGACAGTTTCTGAACAAAAAATATATTTGATACACATTTGCATACAAAGAAGGTTAAAAATAATTTTTTTCTTTAACAAAAAATTGGATTTCTATGACGGATAAAGAACTATAAGATCTCCTTGTATGTGTTTGCCAAGTTGTGGTATAGAGTCCAAATTTGAGATCCCAGGCCATGGTTCAGATTATTACATTATTTTACTCTCCAAACCAAGGTCACTAGCACTACTTTTCAGTCCTGTTATTTGTGTCTTCAAGAAACATAGATGCCTCACATACCATCATTGTGGCTTTTCTGTTCTCCTTTATTTTCAGTGCTTGGTCTCTAAGACTTCTGGCAAAGTATTTCAGACAGTTCTGTGCTATTTACACTTCCTATCTGCTGTGGTCACATAAGGACCTAAGCAATAATACACCTGCTCAGGCAGTTTTTTAAAATGTATCATAATGCAACAAATAATACTTGTACATCCAATATCCATGCTACTGAAGCCAGAAAGACATGCACAATTGATGAACACGTAGTGAAAGGGAGCTGATGAATGAAAAAAAATTAATGAATTGTTATATCGTGAAATTTATTCTAAAAGCAGATTGGACTCGTGTCTTTTTATTCCAAGTACTGTAAACTTTTGTTAAAGACAGCTAGGCAAAAAACCAGATTCACTTTATTCCTTGTAATTAAGACAATGCATTGGTAGAGCTACGTGGTGCAAATCTATTATGCTGGATTTTAACTTGCTCTCATGTACACCAAGTCTTTAACTTTCAGTATTTCTACTTTGTCTACTTTGTCTACTTTTCTCTGAACAGTGACCGTTAACAGAGATAACTGTTTATTCAAAATAAAAATGCAAATCATTAAAATTAAACAACTTTCAAAGTAAATAATGTTCTATATAATGTGTATTAAACCCGTAAGATCTTCTCTTTCCCTTTTTTTTTGTTTTGTTTCAGAGGACAACTTGTTTACCAATATTTTAACTCTAAATTCCATATAATTATGGAAAATAAATAAGAAAATAATGGTAGAATACACTGTATACCTTTACTATTCAAAGAAGAACTAGAGTTTGTCATTCTTATCATACCATACCTCTAAATAAAGGTGTAACAAGAAAACATGCTATATTGCATACTAAATCTATCCCTTACATTTAATAAGATGCAAATAATTTCATTTTTTGTTGTTGTTTTTCCTGTCTTTTACCTACAGCTATCTTCTTTTAAGAAGTTCTATTGAATCTGAAAGGTTCATGCAGCAAGAAGTTAAAGCTCTGTGAGTGCATCCTTATGGCTCATAGTTATTTAGCTATTAGTTAGTGTATGGAATGTGTTCCATTGCTGCTTCTGTATGCAGGACATTTCAAAGTATAATAGTATCATAAATAATTTTCTTGCCAGCCACAAAAGTAAGAAATTAATAAAAGTGATTAAAACTTGCCTAGTTAAAGTGAAATGTGGCATTAGAAATCTTGCCCTCAAAGTAGGTGGTCTTTCGAGAGATGAAATATAAAAAAATTAACTCAAACACAGTTATAGTCCCCATTACTTTTTCCTGGTAATTGCCATGCTTTCCAAACTGCACTGTCAAGATATAATTTGTCTCTCATATCAGTCACATTTCTCCTTTGGTTCCATGATCTTCACTACAGTTTCTTTTTAAAGAAAATAGTGATGAAAGAAAATCAGAAAATCAGAAAAAATTGCCTTCCTTCTTCTGGTCCATTTTTGACTGTCTTCTACAGCATTTCATAATCTAAATCTCTTACTTCCTGAGAAACTTCTCTCTGACCTATTGTTCTTCCTCAGTTTCTTGTTTGTCAATGGCATCTGAATCACCAGAACAGACATTGTTACCCTGTTGTTAAATGATTGTAGAGCTGGGTAATGACCTTTGCAATGTTTATTTGCAGCAACAGGACAGGAGACTTGGAGAAGTGCTGTAGTACAAGTGTCACAGGGCTTTCTGTTAGCAGAGTACCACTGCTGCTGCTTGTCTTGACTTCTTAGTGAACCCAAGAGCTTCCTTGCTTCTGGAGGAAAACTCATCTGTTTGCCTTGTAAACAAAACCTCTTTAGCTTCACCTCCTATTCTCTATGAAGCAATTGTGAGATATTGTATAGGAAATGGGACCAACCTTAAGTAGCTGTGAAAACAGATTTTATATAATTTATGTGTCAGAATGGGAAATGTAAGAGCTGCTGTGTGCCTTGAGCACATTTTTTTCAATATAATCAATTAATCAATGTCTTAAAAAAGGAGAAAACAAGGACACAAAACTTTTTCTTACTCTTTAACAGTGCAATTTTTAATCAGAAGAGATATCAGTGAAGAATTTCTCTCAAAAGTCTAAGATAAATGATGAATCTTCCCCCTGTCTCAGGTTAGGTTCTTAAAAGCTCATTACTCTGTCATCTGTGCTGACTCTATAAACTGCCAAGAAATCTAAAGCTTTAAGTTATTTTACTCTAAATTTGCCTTCTCATAAGTTGTGAGAGTGCAGAAATGTAAACATAAGGAAAATTTTCTTTGAATAGCAGAAAGCTCAATGTGTGTTCAAAATGCAAATTAATTTTTGCAAACTATTTGACAAATATTTAAAGTCAACCTCTTTACATACATTTAATTTTTAAAAGACATCCCATTTTATCCTGTGCCTTTATAGGAAACAGGCATTCTAAACAGTTTTAACTTGTACTGTCTGATAAGATACAGTCCCCAAAATTGTTTCTATTAAGCAAGCTATTGTCATAATTGCATAGATAATCCTAATTCTTGATCCATCATACCTTAAAATTAAGCATAAAATTACTGATTTTCCTTAAAATCATAGGCTTTCACTGTGAAATTTTGCATACTTTCATATGTACTTAGAATTTTCTCTACATTTTTGCATGTATTTTTAAAAACACATGTCTGTACAAAATTTGTGAGAAAGAAGGCTCATAGTAGTATTTCTTAAAATATAGCTAACTAGGGAACCATTGCTTATGATAGTTTGATTTTTTTGTGCCAGCAAACAAAGGCTTTCACAGAAAAAAACTCCAAAACCTATGAAGATTAGTCACTCATACAAACAGCCACCCTCTCATTTTTTGCTATTGGAAATCAACCAATTTGCCTTCTGAAAAGAGGTCAACTTTTTTTGCTGTAATGCTGACAACAGTGCCATGATCAAGCAAACACTAGAGGAGACAGAATGTGGGAAGCAGGTAGCTGGTACAGTTAGAGGAACTTGCTAGGTAATGTAATTGTTTTTTACATTCCACTGTATTTATTTCAGAAATGGGCTATATTAGTGTTTGTGTACAAATTAATTAGTTTTAGACCACTCCCCTTGAAGGTCACAGTTTACAGCGTTAGAGTCTATGCTTAACAAAACAGTTCATTATTGAAATTATTCTGTGTGTATATTTATTTTAAGATTCTTTTAAGGAATACAAGAATATTTGATTGCTGTCTAGGTTAATTCTGCATGATAAATCTCAGCTAAATGTTATGGACAATGGAAAAAGTGGTTTGTCTTAATTCTGTTCTGATAAGTGAAAAAGAAGGTTTTAGCTTTCCAGCATACAATGTCTCTTATGCACTTCTCTGTTGGGTTTGCATGGCCAAGTTTTGGTAGTGGAGGGGATACAGGGGTGGCTTCTGTGAGAAGATGCCAGGAGCTTCCTCCAAGTTGGGCAGAGGCAAGGCCAGCTGTCTCCTAGACAAACATGCTTCTGGCCAAGGCTGGGCCAACCAGAAATGGTAGTAATGCCTCTGTGGTAACATATTTAAGAAAGAAAATGTAAAAGTTATTGTGCAGATATAATTGCAGCCAGGGAAGAATGAAATGTGAGAATGTGAGAGGAACAGCTCATGTCAGATAAGAAGGAGGGGCAGAAAGTGCTTCAGGCACTAGAGCTGAGATTCTCCTGCAAACTGTGGTGCAGACCATGATGAGGCAGCTGTGTCCCTGCAGCTCATGGAGAACCATGGGGATTGGGAGATCCACCTGCAGCCTGGGGTGGATACCACACCAGAGCAGGTGTGGTATCCTGGTATGTGGTACGTGGTATCCACATCTGCCTAAGAGGAGGTTGTGACCCTGTGGGAGACCAGAGCTGGGAAGGGTCCTGGCAGGGACCTGCAGACCCATAGAGAAAGGAGCCCACATTGTAGTAGGTTTCCTGGTAGGTCTTGTGACCCTGTGGGGATCCCATGCTGGAGCAGGCTGTTCTTGACAGACTGGACTCCATGGAAGAGTGACCAGCATTTCAGCATTTTGTGGAGAACTGTGGCTTGTGGGTTGGACTTGCACTGGAGAAGTTCCTGTAGGACCATCTCCTGTGGGAGGGACCTCACACTGGAAGGACTCTGCTGCGTTGCTAGTGGGAAGCCTTCACAAGAGCTCTACCATCACCTTAGCTTGCTGAGTCTTCACAGGCTGTCATGGGCTGATGACAGCAGGGTTGCCAGCTCACAGATACCCAAGCGCAGGGGTTTCACCCCAGCCAGCAACCAAGGCCCACACAGCTGCTTGGTCACTCCTCCACCAGTAGGACTGGGGAGAAAATTGGGAGGGTAAAAGGCAGAAAACTCATGGGTTCAGATAAAGACAGTTTAATAGGGAAAGTGAAAGCTGCGCACATATGCAAAGTAAAACAGGGGATGAATTCACTGCTTCCTATGGGCAAGCAGGTGTTCAGCCATCTCCAAGACAGCAGGGCCCCATCACACATAATGGTTACTTGGGAAGACAAGCACCATCACTTCAAACATTCCCTCACTTCTATCTTCTTCCTCCACTTTATATACTGAACATGATGTCACACGAAATGGAATATCCCTTTGGTCATCTGGGGTCAGCTGTCGTGGTTATGTCTCCCCATGCACACCCAACTTCCTTGCCAGAATGGCTTTATGAAAACCAGAATAGGCCTTGGCTCTGTGTGAGCCTTGCTCAGCTTACATAAATACCAAAAGCATCTTTGTATTATCAAAACTATGTTCAGAACAAATCCAAAACACAGTCCCATACCAGCCACTGTGAAGAAAATTAACTCTACCCCAGACAAAACCATCACACAAAGCTTGTTTAATGGCTTGTGAATAAGGCAAGCTGAACACTACCCTAAAGCAGAAGCAATACTTGATGATCAGGGGCATTTCTTTGTTTTGTGTTGTTGAGACTGAATAGGAAATGAACTGCAGATGGATGGCAATATTTTAAGCAGTGCTGACTGTCTCTGCATCTTCTTCTCTGCTTCATGTTCTCTCTGTCAGTGTACCTATTAAAAAGCGCTATTAGTATGTGTAGATTTGCAATTTCATATATACACAGGCATATGTGCTACTTTTAATCTACCTAAACAGTTTCTTCCTGAGAGAAAACCACTTATCTGCTTTTGTTCTCAGACTGTGTGGAATTTTGATATTGCACATGGAAAGATTTGTAAAGATGACTGAAAAATATTATTACATAAAAGCAAGGGTTACTCAAATACTGCTCTGTTCAGAAAGTGTGATAACTTATAATTGTGGGGTTTATTGATTACAGCCATGCTGGTAACAGGCAGTATTGGATAAAAAATATACAGAGCAGATTAGAGGAACAGTGTGCGGCCTCCACATTATTTTTGCCTAGGTGCATGTTCACTGTAAATATGGACATATTAAGTTTATTAAGTGTTTGAGCTTCTTAATAAAGAAAGATGTCTGCTGGCTGCTGTAAGATGAAGTGAAATTGAAATAATTATCAAAGAAGATTCCATTGCAACTGGACAGTTATAAATATTATGTACGTATATATAAATGTAAAATAAATAACTAAATGAACTTTCACTTTATTTGCAAACCTTGGTTGGAGGTGTAATCTGTATTATGCTAGTATTATACTATTATACAGAACACAGTAATGCAACTAGCATCACAATATCATTAAAAGGTTGGTTCTAATTCTGTCTTGCTAAAAAAGGTGATTAAGAGAGGCTCAATTGATCTGAAAGAAAGTAAATCTTGCGTTAAAAACCTAAGTAAAAGTCAGATTTATCTGATTCTATTGGTACAGTGCTTTTCAAGTCTTTATTTTTCCTACAATGCTTCCTGACATTACTCTTCTTTATAGGAGGTACAGCATTATATCATTAAAACATCAGCTCCTGCTGGGAGATGCATTCAGTGCCTTGGAATGCTTTAAGAAATAGGTGTTTTCTAAAAGCTGGTTTTAGTCAGCTATTTACTAAGTAAGAATATATTTAGGTGTCAATAGCAATTAGTCATTGAAGATTTTTTTCTTTTAATTAAAGCTCACACTTTAAAATACTAAATCAAGACAAGTTGTTCTGAAGAGGAACACTTTGTCCCTCACATTTCCTACCAGGCACAGATATTTTCAGGACTCTCCAAACAGTAGGAAATCTTTCTTCTAATCTGCTCACTTCATGCACTTCGACATCAAAACACCACGTGTGGGCTATGGACCAAACTGATGCCGTGACACTACAACTGCTAGGCTTTTGTAAATATTCGGTATAGACTTGATCTTATTTATTTATTTATTTAAAAAATATATTTATTTCTTATTTGCAGGTAGTATATGCAAATAAAATATGCATCAAGTAATTGTTTGAGCTGACTGTAAATTAGGAAAACTCCTTTTAAGCCATTGTTATCTGTTATTAAGTACATATTTGAACAGTCATGAAATTTCACAATTTGCCCAATAGAACATAAAGGACTTTTTGTCATGTAAATATAGTGAGGGAAGCAAAGGAAGAAAATTTGACTCCACATTTTTTTATGGAAATATGAAAACAAAAGGAAAATAGCTAGAAACTACTTTCTCAGTAGAATCCTAGGAGCCAAGGAGATGTCAAATAGTTGCCAATAACAGAGGACTTGTACCTCCCATAAGGAATTTACCTATTTTCATGCAGAACACCTAGAATTTTCAGCTGAGAAATGTAACAAAAGTTCCTGAGTCTTTCAACTGGGACAGCAGGACTTTTTGAAATCACTGTCCTCAGACCAGTCTAATCTGCAAGAGAGAACAAAATATCTTTCCAGTAAAGGGTAATGAAAATTTGTCATTGACTCTTTAAAAATGAAGTCTGCTCCTCAATTGTAAAAAATAATAATTGTTTTCTTTTTTAAAAGTTTGATTATTTTTTCTGTGAAATAATATTATAACATAAATTCGTCTTAAACTTTTTGCCTTATACTTCATCAGTCTGCCTCTCATATCAAGAAAAAAAATTCCAAATTGGTAGAAACTAGATTCTAGATACAAATTCCAGTTGGTAGAAACTAGATTTCCCTTTGTACCATATAGTAAGCCAGAAAAGTGCAGAAGTAAAAACAAGTTGACAAAACCCCCCAAACTTCAAGTAGTGGAAAGGTAAAAGCAAATAACTGTATTGAGAAAACACGTGTAACAGAATTAATTTTCTCGCTTCAGAACTGAGGACTTGAGAGTGGCCTTGTACTGTGTATTGAATATCAAGATTCAAGTATGGCTGAGGAATGAAAAAGAACTAAAAGTGACTTGGGAAAAAAAGAAGCAAAGACATTAATGCAATAGACTGTTCAAAGCTGAAATAAAGTAAACGAAATGGAGGATATAATCTGCTTTTAGACCAGAGAAAACCCAAGTAGTATGATCAACTTTTATTCTACAGAAAATAAAAAATATTTCTTCACATTCTTAAAAGCATGGACTTGTATTTTTCTGAGAATATTTAAGGTTAGTAAGTATTTCTCTATGAACCCTTATTATCTGTGCAGAACACCTCAGTCACACTCTGACACATATACCATGATTAAAACTGTCAAAAATTTGCAAAAAGTAGCAACATGTTTTATAATATCCCTCATTTTCTAAACCTTGCCTGTATTTATGACAGTAAATGCAAGTATTTATCAAATTGGCAGGCACTGAAAGTACTTTAAAATAATGTTCTCTCTCATACTTTATGAAAGCTTCGAAGTGATCTGTAATAGCTGGATGTGTAGTTAGTCAAATGAACAATAATAGACTTATTGCTGCAATGTATCTGCAGGGAAGAAGCAGAAAATGGAGTGAATGTGTTAATCACTCCAAGGAATTCAAACATTGATTTTTATATATTGAAAGCTGATTATAGGAAAGAAATTAATGTGCCGCTATATTTTTGCTTTTTCCTCTGGGACGATAAGAATTGGAGTCTGTTTATTTAGAAATAGTAATATCAACTGTATACATTCTTGGTCTTAATTAAATTTTATTTTGGTGTTACCTTATCAGTGAGAGTCAGATGGGGAGAACTGAATTTTGAGAATATGTGTTTTTTTCGTGCTGGAGGTAATCACTTTATTTTTATTTTTTTAATTCATCCCACTTGACCGAACTCTAGAAATGAAAGCAATCTCAACTCTAGTGTAACTTTATAGTTTCTGCTGTCTTTTCTCTTTACAAAGTAAGGTGAATAGGTGGAAGGGCTATTAGATAAGCATATCCACAGATGGCTGTTCAATCCTTATATTAAAGCATTAAAAATATTAGATAGTTGTATGTTGACTGCATTTATTTAACATTGTTTTGGGGGTTTTTGCTGTTTTGTTTTTTTTTTAAGTATTCTATTAAAGTACTATGAAAGGATATAGGAAACTGAAAAATACCCATAATAAATAAAAATCACTGAAGAAATATTAGATATTAAGAATAAAACCACACGTTTTGTCAGTGTGATGCTTAAAAGCACATAGAACTTAGAAGTTGACTTATACCAAAATAGAAGGATCATGGAAAAGTGAAAGAAGCTGGTATTTTGGTAAAACCTTTGAAATTTTTCAGTTGTATTAAGCATGTAGTTTCTGAAATTTAGACCTGATTTAAAGGAAATGTGGGTTTAAATCTAGAAACTGGATGTGTCTGTACTTCATAATGTAATGCACTATAAAGATAACTAAGTTATTGCTGGTCCAAGCTGGTTTATGTACATGATTCAGTGAGCAATAGGCAAAGATACTTGTTGAATCTGGAAATTAGACCATCAGATCAGACTAAGTATTTTCACAGAGCCATATCTGACATAATATTTCCCTTTTGTTACAAAAAAACCCAAGAGGATTCTAGACTACCATTGACAAAGAATTCTTAGTATGGAGGAGAAAACAATATTAACATTCTACCTAATTTAAGAAAAGTGATCAAAAATTCTTGCCTTCCTAAGACATCAGACAAATACAGGCTTAATACAGTTTTAGGGTGTTTTTTGATTTCCCCTCCAAAAAGTTTTGAGCAAGAGCTTGAATTCAGAACTCATACTGTGGTGCATTGTTTTAATCCTCCAGAGGTTGGACATTCTTGGATGTGTGTCAGTCTTTTAGAAAGCATTGTAAAGTAGAAATGCAAGCAGTTATTTTCCATAGAATGTCCAGGTTCTAGAGCAAGAAAACTAGATGTTTGTCTGTAGAAAATAGCTTGGCAGTACTGTCATTACTAAGACCATCAGAATATGATATTGGAAGAATTGAATGTCATGAAACAGTGTTTGAAATAGTGAGGGACGGGTAAGTTTCCTATTATAAAGAAACAGCTGCCAATATGTGGAAAGAAGATCTTCATGTGTCTAGAAATAACACCTTTTTATCTTTATTTCATAAGGAAAAGTACTGTGCAAAGCAATGATCAGAGTTCACTTGAACAAATCAGACCTTCCTTTCTAGAGGGGGGAGACAGTAGTTTCCAAAAGGCAGAGAGACAGCCTGTTTGTGAAGATTTAGGGAAAGACCAAAGAGCTGTCAAAACACTGACTGAGGGAGAAGTTGAGTGCTTTCTGTAAACCTGTGCTGAAAGGGAGTCTAATACTCAGGATGCAAAATAGCTATTAAAACAAAAAAATTTTTGGAAAATGGTATAAACTACCAATTATCATAGTTTGGCTGGAAGAATAATGAGAATGAAGGGGCTTTTGAAACAGTCATCATAAAGGAGCGAGTAATATATGTAAGAAAATTAAACTTAAATACAGATAACAAAAGAATTCAGTGATGTGGTGATATTATAAGCTGGGACTGTGACCCGTTACATCTTCTTTGTTATTCTCACGTTGTATGTAGTATTTGTTGTTTAGCTTGGTTTCCGTATCCCACAAGAAGATGGGACACTTAAAATTTGGGCCTCTGTAGCCTCAATATTGAATACATATGTGATGCAGCTCTTGCTGACAGTACCATAGATAAGTCTAGATATCCTTTCACCACTTTGCTAGCCTCACCATTTGTTTAGATCTCCTGCTTGTCAAGCCCATGGAAGCATGCCTTATAGATTATTCTCTGAGGTATGGCTTTCCAACATTGTAATTTCTTTCACCATAAATCATTTCTAGACAACTTAAATGAACATTATTGAAGCTTATGGAGTTAAAATGAGACCTATCCTAAGTAACTTCACCAGACTGAGAACTTTGACCGATTTTTTTTAAAGCTTTGTCCATTAGACAAATTAAGATACAGCACTATATGTACTGATATCCTTTTTCATCATAGTAATTGAAAAATAACCAAATAAAAATATGATATGAAGCAACTGCAGGAAGGAAGATTTAGGCAATTGAAATGTGCAAGTAATGTAAAATCTAAATCTCATTTAATAAAATTGAAGCTGGAAATAAGATCTAGAAGCTATCAAACTTGTGTTTTCCTTCTGAACAGTGTCATGTTTCCAAAACAGGCATACATGTTTACCTCTCAGATGTTGACAAGTATGTAAATTACTCATGTAAGTTCTTCTACTGTAATGGCCACAACAGTCTAAAGACTGGAACTTTTCTAGTCTCTATTAGGGCTCCAGGTGGTCCTGAAATTAATTCCACTTGACAAAAAAAAATTGTATCTATATTCTAGACTTAAAAACATCATTATTTTCTGTAACTTGAAGGCACATAGCTATTACTAAGGATTAAAAACACTTTGTTAAAATCTAAATCTGCCACTGTTAAAATGGTAACTTTTACTGTAGTACTTTTTGTTTCCTTAAATATGTGTTTATATTATCCTAGTGGCTAGATACCTCAATTGTCAAAAAAGATTCTTGTTTCTTCACATCTTAACTAGAACCAAGAAAAAATGAGTGTCTGAATAAATAAGCCAGTTCAAAAGATGAAAAAAAAAAAACCCTTAAGGAATAAAATAGAGGGAGCTACATCTATAAAAAAAATCAGTTCCCTCTTTATAATTTTCATTGATATATTACATTGTAAAAATGACACAATGCAATCCATGGTAGATTTCAATGAATTCAAACATTAGCTAACTGAGTGTTTTTAAAAGATTTTATAGATGTGTAAAGGAAAGTATAACCTATGTTGAGCAAATGATCAAATGAAACTTGAGAGCTTTAAAGGAAAAGATTATTTAGCTGCTAATCAGGGACATAGTTCTCTCAAATCAGCTTACTTCAGGTAGCAGGTCTCTGGTCTTGATAACATATGTGACAGATGATTCATAACAGAAATCAGTATTGTATACTTAAAGTTATGTTTTCTTTAATAGTACGTGTTTTCAGCTAAATGATGTTATCAGATTTCTTGTACTTATGGGATGGAACTGATAATGTTTGTTAATTTGTTTTTTGACAAAAAGCAGTAAAAAATTTGGTTGGGCATAATTTTCTAGCAAGATGAGTCAAGAACTTGTATCTTGTGGTTGAAAATGTAATTTAGAAAAAGTTATTTAGTTTCCTGTTTCCTAAAATGAAACTTCATACTTGGTGGGTTAACCTTGATTAAATATCAAACTCCCATCTGGTCACCCATCTTCCCTCCTCAACAGAACAGGAAGAGAAGTATAATGAAAAAGCTTGTGGGTCAAGATTAAGCTATCACAGGCAAAAGTTTTAAAATATTTAAGATATTACACAGTATTGTGGATAAATAATCAGGAACATCATCCACAAAAATTCAGGTTCTATACCACAATAACACTGTCTAGGAACAAACTGATATTTTTAAATACTTTAATCTATTAAAAATACCCTGTTATGTTATCCCACGAAGAAATGTTAGATAAATGCAAGTGGGCTATTTTGTCATCACAGATTTTTTCATACCTCTACTTTTTGAAAGAGCTGGCTGCTTCTTACATGTGATATTTTCTATCATTTTATTCGCTACTAGAGTATCCAAAGAAGAGCTGGAAGTGCAAATGACTGTCTGGAAGTTTTTCTCATCTGTTAAGTTGCTATCCTCTTACCATCTTGCTCTTATTTTTGAGCATATCTCACACTGTTTTCTATAAATACCTAATATTACCTAGTGGATCTATAAATGTGTTCTTGAAAACATCATGCCAAAGGATACTTGGCACGTTCTCTGGACTTTATAAATAGAAATGACCTGGATAGTGTGTCCAAAGAACAGTCAGAATGCAAAGCTTTCCTTCTTTGTGACTTGCCTATTAAAAGTGATAAAAACTGCACAAATTGAACAAATTAATTTGAAAGTTGACTGACCTGATGTTTGTGTGTCTTGATGTAATATTGGATGTAAGATTGTTTTTCAAAACAAATACATGAAATACCAGGAAAGTTTTTTGGTCATGAAGATGTGGGGGTTTTTGGGCACATGTATTACATGTGTTAAAAATCAAGGTAAAAAATGCAAAAAATTTCTTGGAAAACTGATCTTCCACACATTCTGTAATGAAACAGTAGTAATTATATTTGTTTTGAATCACTGAAATCTTTACATTTGCATTGGAATTGGGATTTCTGAAAATTAATCTTCTGAAGAAAGCCTTTATATAGGTAGCACATGACTCAATAATTGAATCATTTAATCTGGCTGGACTATTTTAAGTAGACAAGACACTCTACTTTTTTTTCTGATTTATGCTAGTCTCTGTTTTAAAAAGTAGTGCAGAATGAATTTTTATTCTACTGCTGTCACTGTTCCAACTATTTTCTTATTTTTCCCATTTTAGAAACTGCCAGGTTCTGAGATGGTTTTAAGAGGATGAAATTACATTACACCCTTAGAGATCAGGACTGGAAAGCCACTTGTGTTTAAGATGCACTTGATTTCAGTATTGTGAAGACTAGAATTTCTTGTTCTTCCTACCTCTTTGCTAAAACTGTTCTGTACAGTGCGCTTTCAAGAGCCATAACTGTTTGTGTTGCATCCGTTCGCTTTTAAGAGGATCCTATGGTGCAATTGCCAAAGGCAGGAAATGGAAAGGCTGAACAGGCATCTAACACTAGGATCTACAGTAACTTCAGACATGCGTGTTAAGTGTGGTGGCTCTTTCTAGGCTTCCAAAGAAAATGGGATCTGTTGCCTTTGGGACAAAGCTAGACTCTGCTCAGAAGCCAGTTAATAGAACCCAAGGAGTGCCTCTCTTCTCCTGAAGTAGTTTACCACCACCCTGGTATTTGGCAGTAAAAGGTCTCTTCCACTGTTGGCACTTGCCAGTTCCAAAACTTGTCAAATTGTGTCATTGTATTCAGTGGGGGACAGAGAAATACATTTTTTTGACAGGCATCAGTAACTAATCCAGACAAAACAGATTCAGGTATAATCTAAGTGTCTATGTCTATGTTTCTAAGAAGCCTAGCAAAAAACCAATCAATGTGAAGATTCAAAAATCGAAAAGGAGCTTGGATTATAACTCCAAAAGTTCAAAGTTGCACTAAACCATGGAAATAAATAGAAAGTCCCTTTTACTGGAATGTTAGTTGCAATAATTTGCATATATGAATGTGAAAAAAACCCTGCATTAAAGATAAGCACTAAGCCACAAAATACATACATTAGGCAGGAACCTGTGCCAAACAGGATTGAGAAAGGATGGAAGAATCAGGACTTTATAAGAAGAAAATGTAAGACTTAAAGTTTACAGTGTATGACCCCAGGAAATACATTTTGCTAACAGTCTTTAGTGGAACTTTGTGCAGGAGAAAGATTGCTAAAGACTAAATTGCCAGGTGATCTGCCCTGAGCTAGAGACATTTGTCTATAGGGCCTAACACAATATGAGAGCAGTGTTGGGATTGTAAATAGCGCAGTTAAATAGAAAAAAAAACCTGAAACAGAAGTAATTCCAGAAGCCTACATCCAGCAAACATCTAACCCAAACAGCTCACTCCTGCCATGCTTAGGTTAGACATATCCTAAATCTGAGGTGTTGTCATTTTACCAGGATTAATAGCAATAATAATAATAATAATAATAATAATAATAATAATAAATAATCTGACATCACCTAGAAAGTTAGAAAAATGTTAAACATCCTTTCAGAGGAATGTATAGCAGAATATGAACCAGATTTGTGAGATAAGTACATAGATGACCACATTTGCGCTTTACTAGAGGACAATTTACCAGGTTGTTGACATGCACTTCTAAACAGATAGTTTGCTATAAATCTGGATTGTTTAATTCATCACAATCAAAATAATGTTGGATTTTTTGCTTCCAGATTTAAATGACTTGAGTGTAGTAAAAATTCTTTTCATGCTGCAAAAATATTTTCAAAAACTACAGAAAACCAAGTCATCTGTCTGGGTTTTATCCTGTTCTTGCTTATACTTTACAAAAGCTTTCCAACTAACTTTCAATGGGAGTTGGATTTTTGGGGATTTTAAAAAACTGTAGTATCTGTTTGATATAATACTATAGTATTTTCCCAAAGCCTTCTTGTGATTTTTTGGAAGAAGTTCCAAGCAGAATTGGTAGGTCAGTCAATCAGTGTTTGTTTTCAATGGCCTTGTTAGGATAAAAAGTGTCCTACACCATTTGATTTTCTGTCAGCATCAGAAAAAAAAGGGATAGTGATTTCCCCTCTGGTACTTTCAATACACTTGTATGAACAGACTTGCATTCTGATCTAAATTATGAAACTGATCTGTGTGCTCCTTGTGTTACAAGTATGAATGTCAGCATGATATAAACAGAATATCTTCCATTCAGAAGGTAAAGGTAAAAAAGTTGTTCCTGGAACATAGTCTTTTGGGTGAGATCATACAAGTCTATTTTATTCCTTTTATTACAAACATTGTAGTGCACTATCCTGAGAATGCCTTAACTTTTTTGAAATATATTTGTTATAGAAAGTGGAGCTACCCAGATTTTATTTACTATACTTTTCCTGTAGAGAGGAAAACCATAATGGAATACAAATACAGGTCATTCTTCTAATCTTCATCTCCTATATGGTTTAACTTTCAAGCTGCAACTTGAAAGAACCCCTAGTTCCCCAAGGTTTTTTACAGTAAATACAGTTATTAGTAAGTAATGAGAATAAAAATAATTTTTTGAACAAATAAAAGGAATAAGAATCTGGTAAAAGCTATCTAATAAAAACATTAGTGGGAGAACAATTGTTTTGATTGTCACAAAGGAGACAGAACAAACACCTTGTGGGAGGAAATAATAAATAAAAAGTCCCAGGAGCCATTAAAATTGGAAACTGAAGTCAAGCTACAATAGCTGCGGACTGTAACAGACTCAAATGATAAATGGAGTGGATGCTAGTCAGAATTCACAGATAACCCTTTGGCAGGAATACATTATGAAATGTTATTCATCCAAAATAAACTTCTTGGGAATCACAGTAATCCTGCTGCACCTTATACCTAGAGCTGCATTTTGGTAGAAAGGGTAGTCAAACATTCCCCAGAGATAGAGATAAGAGACTGTATTCATGGAGACGTTTTCACCTTCAGTGATACAGGAAATTCTAGAGGCATGTGAAAAGTATCAAGGTGACAGACAGACGAAATATCTTTGATAAAGGAGTGACTAAAGAACCTGAAGTCCTCTCCATTGGGAGAGGACTGTGCAGGATACCAGGTAACTCTAACGTAACAGGCTGATCATTTTCATATATGCTGCCTCTAGCTAACACAGTGGGGAGGAAAAAACTACATAGATGAAGCAAGAACGGAAACATTTTGCTCCTATCTAATTTGTTTTATCAGGTTCTAGGTAGGGAAAATAAATTAATCACTTATGTTCTTTGGTACTGGAAATGAATTAATGACTTGCACAGTGAATATTGTGTGGATTTGTAGAGAGGTAAGAGTGGGAATTAGGTGGCTGCAAGTTACAGCTGGAGGTTAAAGCTCAAACTCAGTGACAGTGTTGTTCTTTTAATCCCACATGTCAAAAAGAAAAGTGTTCACTACCATACTATTTCTCTTATTTCTCTTAAGCTAAAAGCTCCCTTGCTTTTCATGAACTGCAGCATTCTTGATTTTGTACAGCATGTCCCATAGACTTTGAAATACTGAGGTTTTTTTTAATACATCATCCTTTTTATCCCTTTTTTAATCCTTTATTTTGCCACTTTGATATATGCCAATTCCTGACACAGAAAAAAGCTAACCATTAAATCATGCAATCCTAAAGTAATGTAGTTTATTAGAAAGGTCTTCTGGGCTGCAATGCCAGTGTTAATGCAATGCATATACTAAATCAAAACGGATCTAGGTGTCAATAAAAGATTCCAACATTTACATCTCACACAGGGCAATGGACTATTCTTTCCAAAGTGTAATGGGAGAAGGTTTAGTAAAACATCATACTTGGCTGACCTAAGAGAAAAGCACATTCAAAAATCACACCTTTTGAAAGAACAACCATTCTAATAAAAAAAATGTAAAATCTGAGAAGCCATCCTGAAATAACATGCACGTGACAGGACCATGGTGAGCTGAAAAAATGTTATCAGAGGAACCTATGCAGTAACCACAA
The DNA here is from genome assembly GCA_034509425.1 of Eopsaltria australis. Lineage (NCBI taxonomy): Eukaryota > Metazoa > Chordata > Aves > Passeriformes > Petroicidae > Eopsaltria > Eopsaltria australis. Next base: position 445,672 of record JAVTVJ010000072.1, read on the forward strand.
AAACTGCTCAAGAGGGGATAAGAGTAAGAGTACTTCTTCTCAGCATCTTCAATTGTCTGCTACATGTAAAACAGTTTCAAATATTTGCTTCTTTATTCAGAGCATTTGTACTGAAAAACTCCTAAACAACAATAGGAAAAACCCATTCCAAAACTGCTCTCAAAAACCAGACGACATTTTTTTCACTGTACTATAAAAAAAAATTACTTTGGAGTCTGATATTATCTTGTAACTCTACCAGATGGAAATGGAAATGAACTGCTGGAGGTAATAGTCAGAGAACAGATCTATTAGTTTAAGAGATGTCATAGAATATTACAGATATCCAACATTCCCAAGTCAAACAAACTTTTCAGAATAAGGTAGATATATCTCAAATAGTTTCATATGATAAGAAAGAGACATCAGAGATTTATATTAAGTGTCATATGTTCACTAATGAGAAGCGTAGCCAGGATTATGTTCTAATACTAAGAAGAGTGGTTATTACACCTGGAGAACTTTTGTATTGTAGAAATCAAAATTCTTGCAAGTGGTATCGAGTGAAAATGGATTTGAGATCAATTCTGAACCTGAAAATAAAATAAAATGAATGTAGATTTTTGAATAATGGATCCTTTGGCTACATTTAGTGATTTTTTTTTTTTAATTTTTTTTTTTAGACCTAATTAAAGTAACTGTATTGAATTACACAAATATATAATCAGCTTATTGGATTTTTAGGAAACATGCAATCAAAATTGAAAATAAAATCATGCAGTGTAAAATGCCTTATTTGTCTTCTTTATCCCCTTCCTATTCAATGTCACTTCTGCATCTGTCACCTGCATTGTACCACCTGGGAGGTTTCAATTAATTTTCCTATGTTTATGCTAAAGTGTTGACATTCATCTGTTGAAATATTTATCAATTGACTGGAACAAATGTGCCCACTAAAGTTTATATAAGAGATGAGCAAGAGTTCTGCACAATGAATTCATGTGGGTGGACACCCATGCAGAACAAACTATTGTTATGTGATTATAATGAAGAATTTAATAAAATTTTTACTGAATTAAAACTCTCTTAGTTTTCAAAGAACTATGGGAAGAGAAACAGTTATCAAACCAACTTTCCTTGACTATCCTTTAGCAAAAGTTTCACAGGCTTTGTGGGACTTCATAACAAAAGCAGCTTGTAGAGCAACAGTAAAAAGAGATCTATGGTGCATCCAATACATCTAGACAGAAAAGATGACCTGATTTTCTGTACTAGTTGACAGTGATTAATACATGAAGGTCCTTGGAAAGCAAACACACTGTATGCTATAAAACTGAAAAGATGTACAGAGTGAAAAACAGATAGAGCTCTGAGGTGCAAAATACTAAGAATGGTGAAGCTCTCTTTCTTCTCTAAGAGACTGGGACCTCTAGCACCAGCTTCAGCTTTCAGCCAACAGACTAAAATGGGTCATAAAAGAAAAAGGAAGGGAGATGGAGTATCATATTTTGTGAATTTAATTTAAAACAGTTAATTTGGGTTCCCGTCCACAATGCAAAGGAGCTAACATTTTGTGTTGAGAGGTTTTAGACATGAAGCAGTGGAGGGCATTTTGCCTTGTTTGTGAAGTCAAAATGCGGGAGCAACATTTCGGGTGTGTACTGCTTCTTTTTATGAAGTAGGAACAAAATTCAACACATAGGGATCGGAGAATTTGAGTTAAAGTCCTCCTACAAATTTATTCATGCAAACACATTCTGTCAAAAACACAGGTAGGAGTCTGGAGCCAGTAAATCCAGAAAAACTAACCAGATACAGTCTTACATACTGGAAACAGGAACATCACATGATTTTAGAGTGTTTATTAAAAAACAAACAACCAAAACCAAAACCAAAACCAAAAAAAACCACCAAAAAAACCAAACCAAAACACCAAACCAAAACAAAAAAACCAAAACCAAACAAAGTTGTCCTTTATGCTGCCCTATATGTATTTCTTCATTACAGTATTTCTGAGCAGAGAATGGCACCTGGTGTCAACAGTAGAAATCTGTTCTCTCATGATTTCTCTCCAGTGTCAGGTGTACAAAGGGAAGCTAATCTTCTACTTGTACCCCTTGCTCTGCTTTTTCTATTTCAATCAGAGTTGTCCTACTCTGTGACTTGGAGACATCCTCTTCAACTTCTGTGTGCTATAGCAATCACCTGCAGCTATAGAAGAAAGCAGGCTGAAAGCAACTACTAATCTGAACTCTGTGTCCCTCTTGAGAGAGTTCTAAGTGAGAAAAGCTAGTTGTAAGTTTGAGGTATTTTTATGGCCAAAGTTTTGCTTTACTGTTATTTGAGCATGTGCATCTGGGGGCAGAGAACAGAAGATCAAGGAGAGCTAGACTACTCCTAAGGTTCTTACAGTAAGCAGCTTAGAATTTCAAAGAGAAAGTTTGGAGGAGCTAGGTTTTAATAATCCTCTCCCACTGTGCTGCTTCAGACAACTGAGCTGAGAAAGGCACATGATTCACCCTTAAGTCTTCAAAAGGAGGTGCTCTTTCCTCCATCCCATACTTCACATAAGGCTCCTGCTTTGAGGGCAGCTCTGCAATACTCACAAGAATGTGCTTTTACTCTTTATAAGAAAGAGATCATTGGCACAATGGGTGTAAAAACTTTTAGCTTAAACCCATGGATAAGCATGAAGGAGCCAAGGTCGCTTTTGAAGATTAGAAGTAGTTTGATAGTTAAGTGCTACCTTCAATTAGTCTAATCTTTCTTTTCCTTAGCCCCTGTTGGAACATTCTGGATAATAAAGTTTAAAGTCTTGTTTGTCAGCTGGCCTTCACAGGAACCTTCTCTTTGCAGCTTTGCTAGCCATGGGCAAACCAAGTAGTTCTTGTTGGATGTTTATAAGTATAGGAGAACACTACCTGAGAATTGTATTTAACTAGTATTTGGAAAAGGACCTCTTGATAATCTTATTGAAATGAGAAGGATTCTGAGATGAAGAACATAGAATAGCAGTATCTCTGGAATATACGATAAAAGGACAAATGTAATTATACAAACTAGATTGCATTGGTGGATGGGAAATGCTATTCCATCTGTGATGAACTAGGCAGGTGCCAAGTATATAAGAGAAGGCTTGAATTATCTAGATTTTCAAAACAGCCCAAGTTCTTTCTTCTGACAGACTTTCATCCATCATTTAACTGAGTAGAACTGTGTGATTTATTATTTATTTGAAGCTGATTTATACATTTTACTGTGTTCATGAGATTTTGTTTGGCTGCCAACAAACCTGAACAGCAGGTTATCTATTTTCCCATGAGTAAAAGGAGTAATTAGAAACAGTTTAAAAAATAAAATAAGCCAGCAAGTGGACACAAATTAAAATGAAGTCCTAAGATTTATGGATCATCATTTACTTAATTAAATGCACTATTTTTCCCTTTCTGTGGGGAAAAAAGATCCAGTCTATTGATATACATGATATTCACAAAACTGGTTGATTGGCTTGTTTATATGTTTGTTTGTGGGGTTTTTGTTGCAAGCAAATTACCAAACTATAATTTTGTGCTTCAATCAGTAGAAGGTCTTTAGAACTTCAACACTGATTATTAGACTGGATTTTGCAGACCCTGGAAGAAATAAGTTGCAGGTGATGTCATAGATATAAACACTCAAGCCTCATTATTACATCTTCATTTTAAAATCATTTTCTGATTTTGCAGGCTAGCAGCATTTAATGCAAATAAATCTTCTGTAATTTAAAGACAGTTCACATTGAAGTACTGGTGTCACACAAGACAAATTGGAGTTTTGAGGACAAGGAATTTAAATTCTTAATTCTATATTTTTTTAGCTTCAAATTTCAGATTCTCAAACATGGTGTTTTTTTGCATTAGATATCTGTAGTTATATGTTACCCAAATTTTGGATATGGGGAAGTGGGTGTGAATAGAATTTAATAAAATAACAAAAAGATTGGTTTTAATATATTTTCTCTGGATAATGTAATGTGTAGAATGAGATGCAGTGGAACTACTCCCTAATATGAAGTTATATAAATAAAAGAAGTTTTACAGGGCCATATTTACAAAATATTGATGTGAATACTTAACAAAAACCAAACCAGAACAAAACAGCTCTGAATGGTTTGAAGATAATCAGATGTTTAGTAAAACAGTAGTTTGTACTACGAAACTGTTTCTTAAAAAAAGCAATAAATACTAGAGAATGTTGAGTAAGAAAATTGAAATTGAGTGGTCTGTGTATCCTGCTTGTGGTTACAATGGAAATACTCTGATTTTTTGTGTCTGTGCTCAAAATAAATGTGTTGAAAATTTAGAAGGTACAGAAAAGAAGCATTACTTAAAAATAAAAAAAAAAGTTACATGATGAGATCAAATTTCCTGGTTTTTTTCTGAGAGAGAACTGCACAGTGATTGGTCTACAGGTAGCTCAGTGTGAACTATCTTTTAGATAGAAATAAAATATTGTGAATGCCCATGTTTGGAAGTTAAGCTTAGAATAAGACAGAGTAGAAGTGAAATATAAATATGATGAATACATTTTAACTGTGAATCATTGATTAAGTATGATTTTGGTGGCTTCCCCGTCATTGGAATTCTATAATTGAATATGGGATATTCCTCTGCTATTCAGTATTTAGTCTAAAGAGAAATTACTTCTGATTTATTTCTGTTACAGAAATTCTTCTGTTTATCTGTGTACTAGAAAAGAATTAACAGTTTCTTATACCTCTAAAGTGAAAGACAGCTTCTGAAAAAGGATGAGGAATTAATTATTCAGACCAATTAGGCTTAAATAAATTCATATAAATATTTGTAATTAATCTAACTGTTTACCTTAGTGTGATTTTTCAGTACTATATTGTCCTGGACAGCTTTTTTATATTATGCTGGTTCGAAGAACAGAGACAAAGAATAAAGTAGTCAGGGTTTCCTGTGCCAACGTTTTAAAACCTTGCAAAAATTTCTAGGAACAAAGCAGACTGGTGTTCATTGTCTGAAAGAAAGCTCTTTATGCAGATAGTGGTCATGTGTGAATTTAGTCACATTTACTTTGACCTTTGGGTGCAAAAAACTATCAAAACAGACACAGAGAACAAAGCTTTTAGGTGGACTATTTAATGTTAAGAGCTCTATTAGCGTGCTTCTCAAGTGCATTTTTAAGAAGAAAAATTAAATTACAAAAGAGGTTTCTGATTAAAAAAATGATTATGCTGGGTCTTCTGAAGAAATTTGAGTGGATTATTTTGAAAAACTGACCAATTTCAAAGAAGTAGTTATCACAGTGGGAAAGTCTATAACTTGTAACTATAATAATATCTCTACAGGCATGATAAATGTATCTGTGATTGGACCAATTGGGATTTCATGGTCTGAAGCATTATGAATTTGTCAGTTCTGTTCAATTGTTTCCAGCAAAGTGACTCCATCATATTGTTCGTATTATTCGAAAGAAAAAAAAAATCAAAATGAAAGGATTTAAAATTAGATTGTGTTCTGACTCCAGGCAATCAGTCCTTGTCCAGAATCATTTTCCTATCTGTTGATAGATTCTTGCTGTAATATTCACAATCCATTTGTGGCTAGTCACAGCCCATTAGCCATCTGTTCTGCTATTAAGCAACTTTCTTTTTATAATATAAGTATTTAATTTTAATAAACTCTATCTGCTAAGCATTTATCTTATGCATAATAAGGAACTGTTTCAAACAAGGTTACTGGGCCATATAAAAGTAATAATTTTTTAATGTATTTGCTTGGATAGAGAAGGAAAAGACACTATTGGAATAGGTTGAAAATTTGAAAGTATTTAAAATACAGATTATTGCAAATAAGTACTAGTACTTTAAAGTGTGATATGAACAACAAGTTTTGAATGCTGAAACATTTGCCAAACTTGCCAGCTGTAGCTTTGATTTTATAGGTTGCACCATGCAGCAAAAGTAATATCTGCTAACAGCAATGTTTATAAAACACTTCAAACATGAGGTATAGATGTCTGGTGTGTTTTTAAAAATCTGCTTACTTGTCTTGCTTGTTTATGATAGTTTGGAAAAGATAATGAAAAATATCAACCAACAACTATGGAATTTTATCTACCAAGTTTAAAAAACATAGTAGAAAATAACAGAATTAGGATTACCAGAGTGACCTTTGGTTTCAAAATATACACATGATCATTGTGATAATTTCTAATTACCTAATCATAATTAATTTCTGACAAATTTCTGAATGAGATAGAGTTCCCACAGAAATTCACTTATATGTCAACCTGTAAGATTATGGAGGAACACTTGGGCTTTTAGTACTTGAATTTTACAGCAGCAATAAAATTACCAATTTTAGTGGGAGTGTTGTTACTTGGTGGGGATGGGGGAGAGATGGGATGGTTTTGTTTGTGTTTCTATTTGGTTTTGTTGGTTTTATTTTTGTTTTGGGGTTTTGGTGGGGTTTTTTTCCGGTTTGGAGTTTTTTGTGGCACACTGTGTCTTGGGTTACAATGGAAGGTGCAACCAATGTATTCTACCCCATCTGCATTACCTTCTGATGAGCTGTTGAAATGGATAGAGAAGTGCTTATTTTTCTTTGCTGTGACCCAATTGTGATAACTCCCTCAGGGGAAGCAGCAGCTACCCTGAGGGGGCCATCTCTGCTAATGGACCATCATGGACTCCCTAGAACATGGAATTACACCACCCCATTGTGAAATTTGGAGTTACCAAACATTCCTGCATGTAGATAATCTGAAGCTTGGAAGACCACGATCTCACCATTGGATACCCACAGGACAAGACCCTCGACAACCACCATTGGACCTCCAGAGAGGGACCATGCCTTTCTACAGGATCACTGCTTTGACAAGACCACATCCATCACTCCAGCGGGACTGCAGCCACTCTTTAATCAGACTGCTGCCATCACCCTGACCAACAGGGTGTCAGGTTGTTTTCTGACTTGATCAGTTTAAGCCAGTGTCTCTGTACTGTTGCCTTTATTGTAATTGTCATATTAAATTGTAGCTCTGACTTTGAATCTTTTGAAGGTATTTTTGTGGGGATAATTCTTCCTGCTCATTAACCGTGAAACCAGCACACTGTGTTTTTTAAATTGAGTTATGTAGGATAGTAATGGAACTTACTTAGGCTATGAAGACTAGAGATACTACCTGTGATTTGGAATTTCAGTAAATAATTTGTGGGGAACTCTGTCTTATTTATCCCTGTCTCCTTTTTTTTTTTTTAACAGTACTGAAGTGTTCATCTGCTTACCAGTCATCTTGAAAAAACCGCTGGTTATCCTATTTTTCTGTTCTCTAGTGTTTTGGTTTCTTTCTTTTTCTTCTCACTTACTTTGTTTCTTGGCTTTTCATTTCTTTCACTTAGGTGAAAGATGTTCCCCTGCAGCTTCCACTGCAGTTGGTCTGGCTAGCATAAATCTGAATGTTGCTCTCACTCCAGGAAATATTTTTGCTTCTTATTTTGACTTTAACAGGAAATAGTAAGGCCATAAAGATAATGCTGTTATTGTGTTATGCATAAAATAATAAAGTTTAGACTAAGAAGATGTACCTTAAAGGTAAATAATTTGGTTTAAGTAAAACAACGTCTTAAAGACTTGCTGTAGCAAGACAGAAGAATCTTGCTTTTAGAAAGGTCTGTGGAAACTATGGGATTTGTATTCCCTAGAAATGTTCTGTACATGCATGTACTTTTAAAATTTTCTCTTGAAACAGACGAAAACCTTCCTGTGGGGTGAAATTCCAGAAGACTCTGCATTTAAAATGAAAATATGACCATATGGTTTTAAATATTTGGATATACCTAGAAAAAGGTTAATATAGCAAAATTTCCAGAATAAATTAATTTTGTTCCACTCTTTTCGTGACATGGAACTTATTCTTCTGTAACTTCTGAATTCATGTATCCAGTCTGGATGGAATTGAACAAGGAATAAAGGTCTTGAAGGCTAAGTTCCAGCACATTTTATTAAAGTAAAGGGCCATCAGAGAAGAGAAGCTTCGACTAATACTGCTGAAGGAGCTTAGTGCTTTATCCTGGTTTCAACTGCAATAGAGTAAATTTTGTTCTTACTAGCTGGTACAGTGTTGTGTTTTGGATTTAGTATTAAAATAATGTTGGTAACACACTGATGTTTTAGAGGTTGCTGAACAGTAATTTACCTAAATCAAGGATTTTTCATCTCATGCTCTGCCAGTGAGGAGGTGCACAAGAGACTGACCTGAACTAGCCAAAGGGACATTCCATAGCATAGGATATCATGCCCAGAATATAAACTGTGGGGAGTTACTTGGAAGGGGATGATCTTTGCTTGGGACCAAGTTGGACATTAGTCAACAGGTGGTGAGTAATTTTATTGTGCATGACTTGTTATTATTAGTATTGTCATTATATTTTACCTTATTTCAGTTATTGAACTCTTCTTATCTCAACCCACAAATGTTACTTTTTTACCCTGATTCTCTCCTCCATCCCACCAGTGTGGGGGGATGCGGAGAGAAGTGAGGGAGCTTGCTAAATGACAAGCTTACTTAGATAACAAGCTTATTAAAAATTAAATAATATGGAAGATTAACTGTATGCCACAGAGGAAGCCAATCTTCATTTGTTTGTGGCTCATGGAATTAAAGCTTGATTACGTTCAAATTTTTTGCTTTTTATTATTGCCAGTTGCAGTACCTACAGAAAGCACAGAAATTGGATGGAATTTGAAGGTGCTATGCTCTCAGCTGTAAGACAGTTTAATGGTTTAGTCCGTAGCTTTTAAAATATCATCTAGGGTGCAACTGAATTTTCAGAACAAAATCGCTGTCATTTAATGCTGAATTTCATTTTTTTAAAGCTCCAATATGGTTTCAGCTGTGAGGCATTGGTGTAGTCTGCCTTAAAGTTTTCATGGCAGCCAGAAAATTTTGAGTTAATAACAATATTAGGAGAAACCAGTAATACATTGGGAGAACCACCATATCTGTCTAAATTTCAGAAAGCATTCTCCCCATTCATTGTTCCTCACCCCATTGTATTGTGCTTCTGTGTTCATCAAAAACTCGTGTCAGACCATTTGTCTTTCTCGTTGCATATAAACTTATGAATGTAAAGCATTCTTCTTCCCAAATGACTACTTTAGTAACAATCTCCTGCCTACTTTGTTGCCCAAAAATTTTGCATCTACTTCTCACTTAAGTAGAAAATACATTACTAATGATATTTTGAAGTTGTACTGTTGCAATACTCATTCCATCTCTTTTTATCTTTGACACTATATTCAAAAGAAAAATAAAATAAGTTGTCATCTCTCAGCTACATATAGATCAAACCAATACAGGTAAGTAGGAACATGATAAAAATGGTGATTAAATATAGCAAGCAATTTCAAGCAGAAGGTGAAAATGGATGGGTTCCTGACTATCCTTCCAGATCTCTTTTTCTTACTTTAGATATCATTCCACTATATCTAAGAGAGGAAGAAAGCTGAAAATTGAAAGTCTAGAGTGCACAGAATCTGGTCTAATTGCTTTTGACATCTGGAGATATATATATGCTTCTGTTTTCCTAGGCCTATGAAGGTAGTGTTGGAAAGTTCTGCGTTGGACTTAACTGCCAGCAGTTTGGAAACCAATCCCAAATCTGTAGTTGAAGTACTATGTGTTTGAAATTAAAATCCATAGCTGAACCTGAAGCCCACTTCCTAAGTAGATTTTTTTTTCAGAGGGAAGGTATTTTCAGCAGCAATGAATAAAAGAAGTCCTAATACCAGTTAGAAAGAATATAGATTCCAGGCTAATTATAATCAATTCCACATAAAATATAAAATAAGTAATTGTTTGTTTGTGTAGTTGTTTTTTTCAATATATATTCAACAATAGACCTTGGCGTAAAATATTTTAGACCACACTCTGAAAATTGAGTGTACAGATGTGCACTTATCAATGTCAGAACAGGGACTTTATCTTGAACATTCAATGGAAAAAATGTCATGATCCAAATTCATTTTTACTTGGGTTAATATTGATTTAAACATTTGCCATCATCTTGCTTTCAGAGTTGCCCATTCACTTCAGAGAGTATGATCAAAAAGTTCTCTCATCCTGAACGAATGTACTATTCATCTCATACAATATGAAGGGCCTCGGCAGGTGTAAATTGGCTTTGCTCCATTGAATTCAGTGAAACTGTGTCAGTTTTCCATGACTGGAAATGTGGCCATTTTAACTTACAGAATAGGTTAAGCTCAAAGAGGTCTTTAATCACAAGGTTTAATGAAGAATTATTCTTTCATCTGAATGTTGCCCTAACTCCAGCCTTGCCTGCCCTTCCCCTGAGCTCTATAGGCAGCATTGGTTTCATGATACAAGCAAAGATCTTTTATTGCTTTATACAGTTGTTAAAATCAAGTATTTAACGACTAAAATAATAAAATCTTGCTTAATTTATGGAGTGTTTATAAATGAAGTAGAGTTGGATTTTTTGTTGAAGGTTGTTTAATAGACTTTTTCTGGGAGTTGCTATAGTAACACAGTGCAATAATTGAACCTTAAAGGCGGTGTCTCATTTATGTTGAAAGATAATGCATGCAAGGGTAGAGAACATAGAAGTCTTCTTACTAAATCATTTAAGGTCTGTTTAAGAAGGGATATTAAAATGGCAAAATTCCTGGTTTTTTTTTTCATAGATTGTATTTAAGCAAAATGTGAAAGATAAAAACCTGTTCAATCTTTTCTTCTGTCAGCTGTTCAAATAAAAAGGAGCGCAAATATTCCTTGAGTTCAGTACAGAATTTTAAATTTTTATTTAACCTGTAAATACAATTCAAATTTGACTCATCAAGAATTACATCTGCTTTCACTATAAATGCTGCCATTCCAAAGGGCTGCATTTCCATGCAGAAAACTGTCATCATTCACTTGTTCACAAGACCGTGAAAGAAAGAACTTTGTGACACCTGGTGATATTCAGAAATTGGTTAACTTTAGCATAGCTGGTATCAGTGACAAGGCTTAAGCATCATTTGTGGCTGAGCTACAACTCAGCTGAACTGAAAAAGTGTCTATTTTCCAGGTTTGACGTCTAAGGACTGCACTGCACATTATCATCAATATCAAGACAAGGTGGTAGGATTCTGAAACAATCTTCTGTCAGTTATTATTCTCCATCTGAATTATTGTAATCTACACATCTTGGCAAATTTCATTAATATTAAGTAATCCCTGTGCAAACTATTAAATGGTTCTTTTCCATAATCTCCTGCATATGCAGTACCAAACAATACTATACCATATTAAAGGAAGCTTGGGGATACAATAACAGAAGATTAAGAGGAGCTTGTTTCCTGACATTTCACCTGCTCGAGTCATTGCTGAGATAGAAATTGTAAGTTTGGTTTCATTTAGCTGTGGTTCAGAAGTGACGTTTTGGACTTGGTGGTGTGCTAAAGAACATGACGGTATGGTTCACATAATTTAGAGGCACTGTCAGAGCAGTGGGTTTTCTATCCTTGCAAGCCATGTAGCTGAAGATATGAACTGAGAGATAAGCCAGGTCACAGCTGGAAGGAAGGACAGAGCAAAGATACATTAGATGCCGTTAAAGTTGTGAGAAACATGGAATATGAGGAGTTAATTTATGTCACTCTGAAGTTCTTTTTGCACTCAAAATTCAATCATCCACATTCAATAAAGAATCATGAGGCTACAACTTATAAACCTGTAAAAATTGGAAATATATAGGTCTTCTAAGAGCAAAATCGTGGTGTTTTACTGTACTATTTCATAGATTCAGGATATGAATGGAATCTCTAAGGAAGTTACAAGAAGAGAAAAGAATTAAAATACTCTTGCTGATACAAGAATTATCTGAGAATAATATTGTAAGGTTAAATCCTTCTCATTCTATAAAGTTAATTTATACCATGAGTCCTATATGTGAATGGGATTTTAAATTAATACAAGAAGATATGAGACTTTTAATAAGGCTGATACTAAGGTGAAATGATGTGGAGACTTAAAACTTATCCCTAATGACATGACAAAATCCTCATTTTTTTCTACAATATGACAAAAATGATAATGTATTTCCCTTTGAAATTGGCTCTGATGGATGTTGCCTGCATAGAGATAATATTTTCCTCTTCAACAAGTGGCTTCAAGTAATCTTGTTATTTTTCTGAGTTGTGTTTGTTTGTCCCCAACTTTGTTACAGGCTTCTTTTAGGTATTGGAAAGCTGGTATAATGAATCCCTGGAGCCTTACCTTCTCCAGGCTGAACAACCTCAAATCTTTCAGCCTTTCCTTATAGGAGAGGTGTTCCATGCCTCTAACCATTTCCATTACCCTCCTCTGGACTCGCTTCATCAGGTCCACAGCATGATACTGATGTCCATCAGGGTATGGAGCTGTTGACCACAACCCCTTTAATAAGAACTAAATTGCCAGAGTTGTTTAAGTGCCCATAGTCTATTTAGAGTCTGCTCACCATTGATTTTCAATGAGATGAGGGCACCAAAATAAGAATTTTTTTCTCCCAGAGAAGTGCATAGCAGAAAGCTTTGCCTCTAGAGAGTTGCTACAGGCATCAGGGCTGTGTCAATAAAGTCAGTGAGATATTCAGTGAATGCAATGGTAGATAAATGTAGAATGCTCATTATGTTGAACATCCAGATATGGGACTGCAAGTTGATTACACAGCAACCCTTCCCGGCCAGTTGCTCTGACTACACCACAGGTCTTCTGCATAGACACCAAGAGAAATTTAGCCTGAGATTTTGAATTTTGTATGAGAAGGAAAAATGAAGTGATTTTGTTTGTGGTTTGGGATTTTTTTTTTCTAATGTACTTTTATTTTAACACATGCACAGCAAGAGGTTGATCAGGACATTGGAAATCTCATGTAGTTCAAGGAGATGTGCACAGTTCTACACCTGCAGCAGAATGACCCCATGCAGCTGCAGACTGGGACTGACTGGTGAGTTAGCAGTCCTGCAGGAAAGTACTGGAGTTTGAACTGAATTGGAGTGGACAGTGCTCACTGGAGAAGACAGACTGCACACTGAGCTACATTGCTGTGTCTAACAGATCAAAAGAAGTTATTATCTCTTTTTGTTCAGTGTTACTGAGCCTGCATATGCAATACTTCCTATGCCTTTTATTCTCCCAGCTCAAAAAGCTGTTGACAAAACTAAGTCCAGTGGTGGAAAAATCAAGATAATCAGAACCAAGAAAACATGAACTAGAATAAGGAGCTGAGAAGGTTGGACTATTTTTAAGCTGATGCAGCTTTTATTTCAGGAATTGACAGCTACTTGAAGAGGAATTACAAAGGTCACAGACAAATCTTTCTCAGTAGTGGCGGAAGAAGTAACAGAACGATGGCAACGATACAGCTTGGAATTAGATATTCATGTATTAGATATTGTCATTTCCTAGCCAAGCTGAAGGGGATGGGAAGACAGATATCTATATACACAGGTATGTATATGTGTGTGTGTGTGTGTGTGTGTCTCAGTTTACCTAGAGATATCATGGAACCTCCTTGGAGATTTCCAAGACTTCAGTAGGCAAAGCCATAGCTGATCTGACCTAGTTCTGTGGAAAGTTTCTTTTCAAGTAGAAATCAAATTAGGTGACTTCCAGAGACCCTTTTTCAGACAAACCTTTTATGACTCCATCAGCTACTTAAAGTTATTGCATCAGCTGCTGAACTACATCTGAAAGGACAAAAATATCACAGTGAGGAAGTTGTCAGGAAGGTAAAAAAAACGGCTGGGGAAAGAGTAGCCTCTCCCTGCGTCCTCCACCTACTTAAGTAGTACTAAACAGAGGTTGTAACTGATGTGTAACAGATTTCCCTCTGAAATGGCACTCAATTCACATACAAAAACCACTTGACTCAGGAAAATTTATATAATGGATAATTTTGCCCTCTTTAAATTTTTTAGTTATTTTTTTTAACTCGCCAATGGCTTTAAATTACGTGTGGATGGGAGTGTATGCTTGGTTATTGTTCCAGCAATTTTCTTGCTGTGGGAGAAGCAGCCTAATGTTTTGCTTTTGAATGTTAAACTTCCTTGAAAGAGAGAAAAAGATGTAACTGTAAATTTCCTTTAAATAAGCTTCCCCTAAATAAACTCAATTACGTTTTTGTTGAGAAAAAAGTCAAACTCTAATAGGTTTTGTTTGCTAGTTCTCTTATTAATCTAGGCCAGGTAATACCTGGATTTGATAGCTCAAGGAAAACCTGAAAATTTTTGCTTCTTATATTCAGTCAGAGACAACTAAATGAAAACAGAAAATTTTCTGGTATTTACATTTTGACTTCTCTCTGAAGGCTGAAGACAAAGCTTTCTTTCTCTCAGTAATGCTCTCACTGATATTTCCAACTGTACAATTAGTTTAAAATGTTTTTAGTTTTTATTAGGTTATATGTCTAGTGTGTGGTCATAATGAACAAAGGATCCATTGAGGATCAGATGATCAGACACATTAGAAGGAATGCTGGTACCTTTCTCCTAAGGCCATCACAGGAGAACAGTCAGCTGCATTCCCCACTGTGACCCACCAGGAGGGCTCGATTAAAGAAGCTTCTTCCCTGGAATGCCTTGAAGACTGCAGTAGGCTACTGATACAGTAGTCATTATGGACCAAAAAGAGATTCGGGGAGTGTGTAAAACTTACTGTTAGGATATTTTAAGTGGGATACTGAATATGGGGTTCTGAAGTGGAGGAACAAAGCAGGAAAAGGGACTCCTAAAAGTAGATCAAGAAGGCACAAGCACATGAAAACATGAACAAGAACAAGAATATGAAAAGACAGAAAAGAAAATGTTAATGCCATTTGACTGTAAGCAGATGGCTAGCCAGTAAATTTATCCACTAATGCCTTGTGGTTGTGACTGTACTGTGTCATGTCTTTTTTTTAAACCTTATTCTTCTTTTCCTGGGTGGAATAGTCTGGTTTTGTGCTGCACTAGTGAAATAATAAAGAGACAGATGTGAGAGTTTGCTGGTCCAGGGCCCATAAACCCAAAGCATCTCCCAGAAAGACAAAGGCACCTGAAGGTCAGCAGTGGCAAAGGTCATCAGTCTGGACAGCTTACTGGAGAGAATTGTTGAGGGAAAGGAGTGTAAATGTACTGTGTTTGTATGTGTGTGTAATGAGAAGAAATCCAAGTACCATGCACTGCAGTGGGGCTGCAAATCTCAGGTTCTTGTATGTCCTGGTGGGGGCGGCCAGAGAGACTCAAGATGTCTGGGAGAAGCCACTGGATAGACTTGAGTGTCTAAGGCCACTGGTGACTTGTGTGCCTAAGGCCACTCAGCGACTGGAGTGTTTCATATTGTCTGCTTACTTTTGTGCATATATTTCAGTAGCTGACTTCAGAACTGCACAGATGGAAGGAGGAACAGGACTGGCCCATCTGTGCTGTTCACATTTGTGGAATGTTTCTTTTTTTTCTCCTGTGTGTTCTGGTAAAGTAACATTTGCTCTGTGCCCAGCTGTGTCTGTACATGTATCCACATATGGGTAGTACATGTAATGCAATTTTGCATATATTTATTGTCATCCTCGCTATTGGCCAAGCCTGGGGACATGTTGCTGCAATATTATTGCATCTATTAATCCTTTTTTTTTTTTTTTTTGTAAGATACAAAATGGCAAAGTAAATATAAAAAACCCATACTTCCTCAAGTTTGAAACAAATTAAAATGAAGCCAAAACAATAAAATGTTAGTTTGTGAATGTTCCAAAAATTAAATACTAGCAAAAGATGACTGTCAGAGTCTGAGACTCCTTGAATTTTTAATAACAAAAAA
Source organism: Eopsaltria australis (assembly GCA_034509425.1). Classification (NCBI taxonomy): domain Eukaryota; kingdom Metazoa; phylum Chordata; class Aves; order Passeriformes; family Petroicidae; genus Eopsaltria; species Eopsaltria australis. The sequence continues at coordinate 461,503 of JAVTVJ010000072.1, forward strand.
AATAATCTCAGAAGAATGAGAGGGGAAAAAAATAGTAGTCAAAAACAAATATTCATTTATTTTTCTTAGATATATAGACTATTTATAAACACTGGAAGAAGAAGAGGGAAAAACCCTTTAATATTGTTGCATACTGCATCAAAGGGAAATCTTAGACATTGCAGAATATTGTAAAATTATTTCCAGCATGTATGAACCAGCTGTACTGAGAATAAACAATGGACCAAGTTATGCCTTTCAGAACCCCTGAACAGTTGAAAGTTCATCATCAGAGATGGGAGTAGAGACTGTAGCTTCTGTTCCCAAAATACATGGGTATGGCTTGATATCTTGTGGAAAGTTAAAGGGTAGTTCCAGCTGACTGGGTGGATGAGGAAATATTCAGCAAAGGGTCACTGAAATTGCCAGTCAGACACTACCGGGCAGTGAGGACTGCAGATGAAGGATGACTCAAAATATTGGCATTCCTCAAATGTGGGCCTAATGGACACACTGTTTAAATGAAAGACTCCAAAATCTCACATCACAGTTTTTCACATGCTTCTCCAAGTTCAGGTGTGATGATTTGTTTTTTCTGTATGACAGCGGTACTGGGAAGTGATTCTAGTTGCTAGTGCAGACTTTAGCAAATTCTTCTTTTCTGTGTGAATTTCAGATTGACACTTTTGCTTAGGAGTAATTTACTTTAAATATTTATTTCTAGAAGTTTATGCTGTTTGCACCTCCCCCATTATCAGCCATGCTAATCCAGCAGATCTGTTCCAGTCTGTTAATGAAAAGCTAAGAAAAGAGAAAAACACTTCTCAGCTCTGAGTTCCTTGACTCCTAAAGTCCCTTTCTTTTTCAGTCCAGCTCATGTCACTGACTTGGTCTCCTAGTTTTTCACCCTATGATATGTAATTGAGAGCCTGGGTTACAGGGATAATTCTATTTATTGGGGTTTCTCTCATGGAATGAAGTCACAACTACAAGGTCAACTCTCTTGACCTGTCCTTCTGGCTTGTATTACTTATCTTTCTAAGTCATGATAAAAATATTGTCAAAGGCAATTGACAATCAGTTACTGCATCCTTCTAGGAATTTGTCTCTCTGATAAACTGGTGAGGAAATTCCATTAGTAACTTAAAAATTTAATCTCTCATAATGAAGCAGTTCCAGTATTAGCCTCTTTGATAGCATAAGCACTCTCAGATCATATTTTGGTCTGACCCTAAGATTATGTACCAGATTCCTATTACTGCGTTAGCACTTTACTCTTGATTATCCTTGTATGAAATGATATAGTCATGTCAGTTACATCTATTAAGCCTGGTTTCTTTGTAGGCTTAGACATCATTAACACAAAATGTTGATTCACTATCTCTACCCTTTTACTGGCTTGCCAGGATAGAAGACTACCTTTCAATACCGCCCCCCTGTCACAATTTCTTCTCAGCATGATTTGTCATGAAATGCTGATATGAAATTCATAAGGAAAATTTTGTTCTGTATGCTTGACTCACAAAACCCCTACATAATATTTCCAGTTACATTACTTAAGTTGCATAATATCTGCTATTGTTCCAACAACTAGTGTAGTTGGAACAAGTGCTTGAAAACTGAATATTTTGAATAAGTGACTTTAAAATTGATGTTATTTATGGAAAAGGTATTTTAATATTATGTAAGTTTCAAGTTTAAAACACAAATGCACTTGGTTTCTCCAATTATAAAATTCATGAGGAATATTAAGAGTATTGTGCTGGTAGCTAACTTAGCTGAAGGCAAGTATGGGTTTAGCTCAAGTACTAGACATGAATATGATTTTGCCAATAACAAAATTGTTTCCTATTCAGTTGAAGTTAATAAGAGAGTTGTATTGAATTTCTTTGAATCATGAGCTTAAAATGTTGTCATACTTAGAAAAATCCTGATTCATGTGTTGGCAACATGCAATGCTTTTTCTTTGCTCATGCTGTTTGTTAGCCAGAGGCAATAGCTGTGCTATTACATTATTTCAAACAAAGCAGCAAAGTCACTTTTGCTCGTTATGTACACCTCATCTAGAAGGAATTTCCTTGTAACAATTCTGTAATATCTACCTACAAAGTAAATTAAACAAAACTTATAAGATAGTCTGGGAGAATAAGAGAACTTTTAAAATTATAAGGGAAAGCCAGAGGAAAAGAAATGAAACAATCTGCTAGAAATTTGGAATTTGTTGCGTTCCCTGCTTCGGTCCCACCCTGGTAACGGCAGCAGAGTCCCAGCGCTACCCTAGGAAGTCGTTCGCGGTCTGGAAGACTTCCTCGGAGTGCCGACAATGGGCACAGCTGGTCCGCGTTCGGTCCGGGGAGATGTTGCCCCCGGAGCGTGGTGAAACAGCAAAGAACTACCAGAGAAGGAGGTCTCTTGGTATGTGATTTCGGTAGGTTTATTGCCTCCAAAGGGAGCACATGAACCAAGAGCCCAGAGCAGCTTATTACATCGGTATTTAAGGAGGAACAACACCCAATAGGATGAGGGCAGGGGACAATACAGGGGAGGGGCTGGGGTACCTGATCAAATGGGGTTTAGGGAGGGGAGGGGAACAGAGAGAACAACGAATGAACTATGGAGTGACAGGGAATTTCCCAGAGCGGGAATACATAACAGACAAGTCCAGTAACCAACAGCAGGAGCTTGGGTCCGTGGATTGGTGGTCCAACTGCTGCCCCTGGGAGCTCCGGGGGGAAACCCTCTGTCCGTGGAACCTGTCCGGAAGTCCTCTGGTTCCAAACCACCGCAACATCTCCCCCTGTCTTTTTACTTAAAGAAAGTGATTTGTTAGTACAATGAAGATAATAACTAAAATCCAAAGCAAAGTCTTGAAAATCTGCAAATAAACAAACATTGTTAAATCATTGTCTCTCTACAGGACTGGGAATGATTGGGGTATGGCAGGTACATGGGGTAGGTTTCAGGAGAGTCTAAGGGGAAGATATCAAGAAGAAAGGTCTCAGTGATTTTTCTTGATGACTGTCGAAGTTTGGAGTTTTCTTTTTCCTTCTCTTCCACGCTGATCTCTGTGGAGCAGCGTCTGTTGGTGGATGCAACTGGATCTGCTCTGGCGGATGTGTTGGGTGGAGAGTTGTGATGCCTACTAACTTCAGCCATCGTGGTTCAAGTGACTGGTCATCTGGGATCGCCTCTGATGGGGTCTCCAGTGGCATGGGTGGTGATGGGGAGCAGGACACAGTGGATTCAGCTTTTAATTTCTTTGAGGAGCACAGTGCCGATCCGTTTCCCGAATGGGATGGAGCATGTGGTGTCCAGGAGCCTGTGGAAGACTTAGGTGGAGGGTGATTAGAACTATTCAGCAGGCTTTGAAGCTGCTGCTTCCATATCTTTTCCCACACCCGATACTGAACCTTAACTAAAATGCCTGTCAGGATTGTTTTTATGTCAGATGGGACCAGCACACCTTTAAAGTGAGGAGAATTTCTCCCAAGCTCTCTCTCCACCTTGCAAGGCTCTCACTAGGCTGCAGGTGACTGTGATTCCCATCGTGGGTTGTTACCCTGAGGGCTGTGCACACCTGATGCCACTGCAGGGTCTGGCTGACCGGCTGCATCGCAGGCTTCAGCCTCTCCACTTTTCGGCCCCCAATCTCAGGGTGTGAATGAGGGAGAGTGGGGATCTGGAAGTGGGCGGTGGTTAGGGGAGGGACTGCAGTTGATATGAGCAGTCCAGGCGCGGGGTGGGGCGGGGATCTCCCTCGGGCTGGGACAGGGACCTCCGGCGCGAGGGGAGGGACCCGACGCGAAGACATCATCGGCCGCGGGGGGGGGAACCCGACGCGGGGCTAATCAACGCGAAGGGGAAGGAGCCGTGGGAGGGGTTGGGAGGATTCGTGGGCTTTCGGCGTGAGGCTGCGCAGTGGGCGCACGGGTGTAGGCACGGCGCCACGAGGCCGCCGCCATCTTTAAACTCGGAACAATGGGGGAGCGCAGCCGGCGCGAGTTTGGCTGTGGGCTCGGAGAAAGGGTTTGGGGTGAAGCTCGCTATGAGGGAATCAGTCTCATAGCGGGGAGAACTGAGGGGCGCGCTTCCCTGTAGCGGGGAAGAGGGATTGGGAAAAGGGGAATTAGGAACGTGGGGTGGGTGAGTCGGGGATTTCGAACTTTCAGGACAATTACGCAAAGTATAACAAATTACAATCAACAACGGGAAAAATTTTCGGACAGAAACATCACCCCCTCTCTCCACTGCCTCTAAACGTTTTTCTACTAACTCCCAAAAACTCAGAGTTTTAACAGAAGAAGCAGAAGCAAGAGGGACATAGGCAAAGATCCATTTAACAAAACGTTTCCAAGCCCTCTTATTAGCTTTCCTGTTTTTTAACTTTAGGGTCTCTTTAACTTGGACATAAAACTCCTGCTCTATTCGGGACAGCTTAATACCCATTGTCTCCGAATAAAAGCCTCCTTGCTCTTTTTATACGGTACAAAACTCTCCCTCGAGCCTGATTCCCGCTGCTTATCGCGGATTAGACCTCACCGTCTGCGCTTGGTTCTCGGTGGCTTTCCCGCCGCTATCACGGGCACCGAGCTTCGCCGCCACGCATGGATCCTGGTCCTTTCCCACCGCGTTCCGCAGCCGCCAAACCTCACCGCTCCGTGCGGGTCTTGGTTCCTCGATCCCGGCTTCAGTTGCCGTCACCGGCTCCGGAGGGAGAAACATCCAAAAGAGCAAGGGTCTCTGGTCTCGTCAGTCCGCTCAGCTAGCGTACACACTTCAGACGCTCCAGAACGGTTGCTGACGGCCCCTGCCAGCCCCCCGCTAAAACGCGGAAGTTCTCGCTAGGGGAGCGACGTCCCGAAGGCGCAGTCCGGACCGCTGCTGCGTATCCAGGTCGCTCGCAGGGAACCCCGAGAGGTCGGAGTCTCTGTTCGGTGCGCCACTTTGTTGCGTTCCCTGCTTCGGTCCCACCCTGGTACCGGCAGCAGAGTCCCAGCGCTACCCTAGGAAGCCGTTCGCGGTCTGGAAGACTTCCTCGGAGTGCCGACTGCGGGCACAGCTGGTCCGCGTTCGGTCCGGGGAGCTGTTGCCCCCGGAGCGTGGTGAAACAGCAAAGAACTACCAGAGAAGGAGGTCTCTTGGTATGTGATTTCGGTAGGTTTATTGCCTCCAAAGGGAGCACATGGACCAAGAGCCCAGAACAGCTTATTACACCGGTATTTAAGGGAGGAACAACACCCAATAGGATGAGGGCAGGGGACAATACAGGGGAGGGACTGGGGTACATGATCAAATGGGGTTTAGGAAGGGGAGGGGAACAGAGAGAACAACGAATGAACTATGGAGTGACAGGGAATTTCCCAGGACGGGAATACATAACAGACAAGTCCAGTAACCAATAGCAGGAGCTTGGGGTCCATGGATTGGTGGTCCAACTGCTGCCCCTGGGAGCTCCGGGGGGAAACCCTCTGTCCGTGGAACCTGTCCGGAAGTCCTCTGGTTCCAAACCACCGCCACAGGAATTTGTTATAAGTGTTTCATTATGTTATTAGTTTTGTGCATTATTGTTTAAATGTAAATTTCTTAAATGTCTGCAAGATCATTGTCTCCTAATATAGCCTCGCTATATGAATTGCACATGTATGGCATCTTTCGCTTTATTTTTCCCATGGAGAAACAGAAAATTCTAATAAATTCTCTTATAATCAATGAATTTTATAATTCTGATACTTTTTTCTTAGTTGAACTTGCTGGAAACTTTTTTTAAGATTTTGTGGTTAAATGAAAAAATAAATGTTGGAGGGAAAGAGGAGTTAGGTATTCCCTAATATTCCGTAGTATTGTACTGATTCTGGACAATGATGTAAACTTAGGCACTATTAATGTCTCAGAGATGGTAGGCAGTATTGTGTCATGCAATTTAACCTTCTCCTTTTACCTATGGAGGTGAATTTGACAGAGGAATAAGATTTCTATCTTTCTACCAACTTGGTTATTGAATTACGTTTCTCTACAGTGTGTAAGGTTTTTGTCACCATGGAATTTGCAACAATAAGTAAGTTTAAATTTTTCTTTGCCAGCCCTTCAAGTGGGTAAAATAGTCATTACTCAAACTCAATATTTTCACATGAATTGCAGTGATTTAAGCTTGTATTGTGGGTTCCATTTTGTAAAGCATAAAGCTGCATATTTTTAAGAGGGGCTGTGGGTGCACAGATTTCTATGTCTTACTGAATCCTTGTAATAGGATTTATAACTGTGAGTCATGCTGATGCCTTATGAAAAAGGTTTAATCATCACTGGAAATACATGTGCTAAATGACTATACAGTGTCACAGACACCAGAGATTCAGGGTGAAAAGCAGAAGTAGGTTATGACCTGGTCAGATCTGTTACAGTTTCTGGTGACTGACTTATTCATTGCCTTACCCCAGGAACACGGAGGTAGACCTCTCTGGAGTCAGGGGGCATTTAGGCTTTGTGTGGCTGCTGGCCTGCCCCAAGAAGGAAAGGGTCAAAAGTGTGCCTTCTGATTTGCAGAGTGGACAAAGAGGCGCTGGAGACAGAGCAGAAGGTATTCCCAGCATCCTCTCAGATGGGAAGCAAGCAGTAGTTGAGGTGCATCAGGACTACGTTATTGTTCCAGGCCTGGGAACAGATTGCTCATAGCAGGGCTCTAGTTGAAATTGCAGCTCCTTGTGTGACCTTCCCAGCAACAGAGAAGAGCAGTGATGGAGCATTTCAGCCCACGAACAAGGCAACACTGCCATCTGAGGCCAGGGCCTGACTGGAAATGTTCCTCTTTTACTAGGAGACACCAGGCTCTCTGTGCCCCTCAGCACTGAGACTGTTTCTCTGTTAGAACCAGGGGAAGGAGGAATCTTATGCTGAGAGACAGTCCTCCCATTTGGGAGCAGTGGCAGTGTTATGCTGCTCTGTTCCAGCAGTGCTCAGTGTTGAGCAGTTGAGGTGCTCTGTGGGGGCTGTGAGCACTGTGGTGTGCTCCATCTCCTGCCTGGCACACACCACCAGCACTCACCACCTTTGCCTTCCGGCTTGGACTTATACCTGTTCAAGCAAGAGCTCTGTCATTGACCTTAAGTTAGGCTGTGTTCAAGCTGGCGTTTTCTACCTGGCACTTCTGCACATAGTCTGAGCAAGATGGGGCCATTTATGCAGGCTCTGATATGCTCAGTCTGTTGTCTGGTCAAGATACTTGTGAAGGTATCCCTTGTCAGCTGCTTGGGAACTCATGGATAAGAAGGTATTCTGTTTGGGGTAAAAGACTGAAGAATTTATCCTGAGGGATGGAAAGGTGTTCCAATGTCTCAGAACAGGCTTTCGGTATATAAAATTGGATCGTAGTAATTGTGAATGCTAAAAGGTTTGACAGTGTTGTGCAGGAAAAGAATGCCACTTAGTGTGATACACTGAACACTTGAAGGAGATGGAGTGACAGGAAAAGAATCAGAAGATGACACAGTCCATCCTATTTTGGCACAAGGTAAGAAGAAAATACAGTTCTAAAGATTTCTTCAGATCTACCAGTAATAAATACTGCTCCAGCCCATGAGTTTAATTATTAATCAATGCTATGCGGGGATATGAAGGACCAGGACTCTTGTTAAATGTGGCTTATGGTCCTATTATCCCTATGGTTTTGTTTGCTCCTATTTCTTTTAGAGAGGCCATTAAAGTCCTCTAGAAGGAGATGGGAAATTGCTCTTCTTTTAGAGGCTACTGAGCTTGCTCAATATGCAAAGTACTTAAGAATTGAGAGGGTAAGGCTAGACAAGAATTTCTATTTGCAGTTTTAAGCCTGAACCTCATGGATATCAAGAAACTTTTGCAGACTGGGAACTGAGACCCAGACTAAGGATGGCATGAGCTATCCCAAGTGGCTGTAACTTTGAAAAAATATCCCTGAATTTACTAAAATGAAGGTCTTTCCTCCAAGGCTGCAGTGTGGAGTACTGGTCAACCCTCCTGTTTCCCCACATTGCTTAGTGTTTTCTCTATTTAAAAGTTTAGAATTTTTTACTCAAATAATCTCTGGGGCTTTCCTGTTTTAGGAACCCTTCAGTCATTTGCAGAAAGTCTAGACAGTACAGTCATCAGTAAACCTGCAAACAGCCACTCATCAGTAAAATTCCTGGTGCTCACTGTGCACAAGGTTTGGGTAAGCTTAGTTTTGTCATGAAGCACGAGTTTGTTGGAGGCAGTGGAGATGGAACTCAGGCTCTTTGTCTCAGTCACAAAGTGTGTGATGCCTGGAACCAGAGTTCAGCTGAAGGATGTGATAAGAAAGGAGAGCTGCAAGGAGGGAAAGGGGCTTTATCTGCTTTATTCACACGCACTGCGTGCTCCTCTGTTATAGCTCTGCTGCTATGAGTGATCCCAGTGGAACCAAAATCATGAAATCCATTGAGCTGATGAATATTAAGGGTTAAAACACTTTTACATCTCTCAATAAACTGTCATCCTAAATAGACACATAGAGAGGAAGTCCTGCACTGAGTGTTGTTCCTCAGGGATTGGTATCAGGACCAGTGACATTTAACACTTTTGTCAGCAACACGGACAGTGGGATTGAGTGCACCTCAGCAAGTTCAACAATTAATTCTAAGCTGTGTGGTGTGGTTGACGTGTTGGTGGGGAGGGATGCCAACCAGAGAGACCTAGGCAGGCTTCAGAGGAGGTCCCATGCAAACATCATGAAGTTCAGCAAGGTCAAGTGCAAGGTCCTGCAACTGGGTCAGGGTCTGATCTTCTCTACCAGTGATGAAAAGAGGACATAGCAGGACAGATTTTTGAACTAAAAAGTTGCATTTGAGCTTTGATTTTTTTTCTTATACTGATGTTACACTTGCAGTCTTTGAAAGGTGTGCTATCGCTTCCAAATGTGCTTTGTAGTGCAGTTATGATTTCTTAGGGTTTGTGTTATAGAATTAATTACATTTTGGTTAATGCTATGTACTTTTACATGTGAGGTTCCTCAAGAAAATTTCTCTAGGTTCTTCTAGTCAATCATCTAATTAACAGTAAACAAATTAGTTTCAATCAAAAAGATAGATAAGTCAAATAAATATTTGTTCCATCTCTTCTATTTTGTTTAGTACATGGTGGAATTGTACATGCTTTAATTTATTCTGGATTCATCCATTTGCTTATGACCTTCATGAATATTTTTCAGGTATCTTACATTCTGGTTGTCATCACCAATGGGGAAGCCCACCTACACCTCCATGTCACTTTGAAGAAAGCCTTATTTTCTAATTTCTTTCAAAGTGCTGTCAAAAGTCCTGTATTCTCTTAAACCTTGTACATTAATGTGCTAACAAAGACGGTTCAATTTGATATTTATTCTAAAACTTGGGATGTTTAAACAGTAGCTGCACTTATGGTAGGCAGCTCTCCAGCAAACGCATCCAGAATGTGAATTCAGGTTTCTCCTTTCACTCTCAAGTAAATGCACATGTTATAAATACTGTGGGGTTTTGCCACTCTAATTTGACATACGGCAGTGATTTTCCTTCTTATTTTAATGTATAAGGTTTCGTAAAGAAAAGATTACCTGAAAGCTTGATACCTGTGATTCAATCTGTCCACCTGGACTGTGACAGGCTTCAGTAAAAAGAACTTTGAAATCCTATCCTTGCCATTTAGAAAAGGTTGTATCCCTAAGATCTAAGTCACTATTCATCGAAGTTAATTAGACCTCTAATTGCCCCAGTTTTCTAATAGCATTAAGGGCTCAAATTACTTTAAAATTAACTCCTAACAAATTTCAGTCCAAAATTTATAAAGCTCACTTTAGTAGTGAAATTTGGTTACAGAAAGTATTAGCAGCATTTGGCTGAGAACAGCCATGCTATACGAAACAGCATTCAAACCCTGAAGCAAAGAAAATTAAGTTAGGTACAGAGTTTGTTACAAAATGAAGAGAGATGGATACAAGGAGAAAATGAGTATCAGGGACAATTTGCAATGCTGAAATTATGTGTGTTGTGAATACCATGAAAGCCCTTTGATTTGGCTAAGTGCTGCATAATAGTTAGAAAAGCTATGGGGAACTCTTCTGTATCTGCAAACAAACTGACCAGACTAGTTAATAAACTTGTTTTACATCCAGCTTCCACAGTGAGATAATTGACCTGTAGATCAAATAAGTACATTTGAATTTCAAGTTATGCAGAATCAGACTAGTCACTAAACCAAATATTAATAATAATAGCAGTAAAATCTGGGTTTAGGGTGCTCATTAGTCTCATGTATTTATTTTTATTGTAGAGTACAGGCATGGATTTCCCATTAAATAATCTGGGGGGTCTTCTAGCTGATTTACAAGCCTGAGAATAATGGTATTTTAAGCAATACATTAGAACGGAAAGAAAGATCTCTCTTTTTTGGCAAGTTTCCATTTTTGCAATTTAGAAGATAATTTTTAATCTTTTACCGGATCACACTGTCCTCCCAACAACACAATATCAAGACAAAATGATGCAATGCTATTTCCAGCTTACAGCCTTGAGACAATTGTTGGTGATAGTTTAATTTCTAATGTTACTACCCTGAGAGGTTAAGGGGCACACAGGCATTGTACATCTTGTTACTACATCTTGACCTGCAGTTTAGATGCATCTGGAATGTACTGTTTGAGTTGTTTACTCTAAAGAGCTGCCAGTTTTTGTCAGCTTGTAGAGACCTCAGATAGTGTGAATTAAGCATGGCTTGACAATGTTGTAAGCACCAACTTTGTGTAATATAACTGTTTTTGTTAAACTGTGGTTCTTTTAAATGTGATACTTTTCCAGCTACATCTCAAGTGTGCATGCATCAGTAGTGAAATAAATACTTCTCACAAGTTACTGTCTTCTGTGTGTTTCTGAGGTGTACAGGTTAAGTCAGCAGCCATCTTTAGTTTACTGAAAATAAAACTTAGAATCTGTATGATCTGTCTTGAGGTATGAAAAGTACCTGTGGTGGTGATACAACTTCCAATAGGAAACACAAGTCTGTTGCTGAGTGTGTTGGCAATAAAAATTGGGGGAGATTTGGAATTATGATAGCTGTAAAAAACAGTTTTACAAAACCAGTCAGATTCCCTCTTTTAGCAATATATGCCTGATGCTACATATCTATTTGTTTTGTGAAGCTACATGAGAATTTTTTATCAAGTAGTAAGTAACTGAAGTTTGCAGTCATTCTTTATTGGTAATATCAAGGGGCTTTTTTATGTCTAATAAATTATTTATACACTGTCATTCCACAGAAATCTAGCATTTCCTGAACCTCTTCAGTCCCAGTGGAGATGTCAAGGTGTAGATTAAGAAATGGCAAGGAGGTGCCAGGAGCAGCCTGCACAATTTTGGCAAGCTGTAGGGTTACAAGTAGAATATATCCTCTTGATGCTCAAGCATTTTGTCAAGATACCTGTGCATTAAAAGACACTATTAGCTAAGATAATGGTGCCCCTGGGTTGAAGGTGGAAGGCTTTTCAACTGATTTTAATTTTTCATATTCACAGAAAGTCTTCTTCCTCATTCAGAAACTTTGAAGGAAAACTGAAAAATGCAGTTTTTAAATTAAAACTCTTCAGTGATGCAAAACATTTTGAGGGAATTTAGAAGGTTAAACTTTCATAAAATAATTCTCCTTGCTTTCTGCTTCTTGTATGTATTATTCTTACTGAGGCACTTGCCCCTAATATCCCATTTAGTTCAAGTCCTGAACCTGAAACTTTTTATCTAGCTAAAATGTTCCTTAAAGTAAGCATTAAGCATGCCTGTTTTTAGAGTATGTATCTTCATGTTCCAGTCTCTTCTCAGCCTTTAAAGAAATTCATTTTTATGCAAATTGAAAAAAACTGCTCAAGGTAAAAGTTCAAGAGTATCTAATGTGTTTAAATATTGATGTATATTCTATTGCAATTTTTAAAATGTGCCTTGCCAGAGCTTTGGGGTGCATGCACAAATCAATTTAAAAGCACTCATACAGTCTTATGTGGAAGCATGGAAAGAGAATCTTCAGAAGAATTAGTCTGAGGAAGGCTTATTCTCACAAGCTAATTGAGAAGGGTATGGTACAATATAAAATATATGTGCCCATTTGTGTTTTCCCTTTGTAAACTTAAAATTGAAAAGGGAAAATCTTCATTACTTTTGGCACAAGTAATAGAGCTGTATAGAAATTCACTGCTAAATCTCAGTAGCATTTTTGATAATTCATTTGCATTCATTCGGTATAATGAGTATAATTAAATAGCTTTTAGACCAACAAAATATTTTGCTTAAAAGAATATTTTATGTTGAGGAAAATATAGTAAGGATAGAATGCCAGGACAGGATGCAAGCTTAACTCATTATCTCAATTCAAGGGGGAATAATAGATGTAAGACTGCAGCTGTAGGGGTAATATGGGGTTAGTCCAAATGTCTTTGTGCATATTGTCCCACAGAAGTCTTCTAGGGTTCAGTAGATAACTGGTATTTAGGTGGAAACCTAATCTTTGCTTTGGAAATAATGTCTTCATCCAGAAGCAAATGCTGAGAAAGCTAGGCAGTAGTTATATTTATGTGCTGTGCTGTTTTTGTTTCCAAACTGTGGCCTTTATTGTTCTGGATCAGATATTATGTTGAAATACATAGAATTCTTTTGTACAACTCAAGGTTAAGTATGTTTCAGTGCTATCATCCATTTAAAGTATGTAAATATTTTAGTTAAGCCAGTGTGTTATTAACCAGAATTGTAACAAAATTGGTTTGATATGTATCATTATCTCTTGAAATTAGATAATATGCTGAAATAGGTCGAAACTCACAGTTTAACTGGTGGTGGATATCAGGAGAATATCCTTGAATGTTTTTATTTTGTGATACCCATTTATAAAGTTCAGTCACTGCTCTGAATTAATTTGATGATTGGCATATACATGTCAATGATGTCAAACACAATGATGTAATTTTTCCTTAACACTGAATAAAAGCACTGTAGATCTCCTCTGTGTGTCTTAAATAAGGCAATTAGTGCACTTTACATGAGGTTCCAGGTTTCCTGGGGTATAGCATGCAGCTTTGGGAAGTACATCTCAATCAGCTTGTCACTAGGATTAGTTTCACTTTTTAAACCTCTAAGGCTGTGTCTATGCTAGTAGATTAATCAATAAGCATTTCTAGGCACTGAAATATGAATGTCTCTTCCACCATGTTCCCTAAATATAAATTAGTGAATCCTAAACAGTTTCTTGGCACATCTTGAGGTTTATATCACTCCAAGGGTTGTTCCCAATGTTCAGCTTCCTGCAGCAATTCCTGTGGTGGAGAATAAGAGAATTTGATCATAATTTTTGAATACCATAAATCCAACAAGCTACTCCATGCTACTTGCACTTGGCTTAAGTTCCTGGGCACACTCAGGTAAGTAGTGCAGTATAGACATTGTCCTGACAGCCTTCCTTACACAAGAAACTGAAAGGGAAGTCTTTATTCTCTGCAACGGGTATATTTCTGGAAAGCATAGGATCTAAATTAGAGTCTTTTCTAACTTTTCCATTAGTTAAATTGGACTAAAACTCTTGTATATTCCTACTGCTAAAATAAAAGTTAAACAAAGTGTCTGCATAGTGAAACAATAGCAACTGAGAATAAACAGACCCCAAACATCATCAAATTCAAGTTCTACCACTCCTATTATGTAATGAAGTATAACTGGTGAAGACAGTTTGATGTTAAACCTTGCAAATTGAACGTCATGAAATAATATTTGAATAAGAAGAAAATGAAATACAATAGATTCCTTTTTTTACAATAGATTTTTGGGTTTTACTCACAGAAATATAAGGCTTAGAAGAAAATCAAAGCTTTCTTCAGAACATTCTGAGCTTGTGAGAAGTGCCTTTCTTACAAAATCATTCTGATTAGAAAGCTCCTGTCCAGCTCTTCCTTTGATGCTTATGTACCAAATACTTGTCCAAATTATATTTGTATTTCAGAATCTCTCCCTCTTCAGAGTCTTCCTGTAGTTAAGAGATTTTCAGAATGTCAATAAAATATATTCATATCTGCAGTTATTACTGTGGGATTAAGCACCTTTTTTTTTTCCTTTAGGTAGGCTTCCTAGGAGAAAAGTGAAGAGGAGATTATTTAAAGCCAAGATTACCATTAACATGTGTGTGTTTGTTTGTCTATTTATCTACAAATTGTGTGTGTTTAATTGCATGTGTTTACATTAATTTAAAATAATGCATTTTAAATATCAGGGCTTTTTTCATTTCCAGCCAGAATTATAGCTATTACCATGCAGTGATCTAAACAGAAAACTAATTGCAGATCTGCAAAAAAAATATTATTCTTTTAAAAAGAAATATTTTTCAGTTCAAGAATAGAGAAATGTTTTATATCTATATACATGTATAAATAATTGGATGCCAGTAGATGGTGCTCACTGTGTGGTGTAATCTCTGGGGTTACCAAGACCTATAAAATTTGTTGCAGTGCAGTCAAACCAGCGTCTGTGCAACTCTTTACAGCTACTCTGAACAGATGGTAGGAATGTTCTGTCTAATTTAGTGTGTAGTACTAGCTTGAATACAGATCCATATACCACATGAAGACTTCTGAGAGAGTCCTTTTGCTGGCAATAGAAAGATTTTTACTGCCCTTGTGGGTGACAGCTTGAAGTAAACATGGTGGCCCAACAAGTGAGGATATATTGGGAGGGATTCAAGGGAGCAAGGGTGTAAAGGGATACTCTTGAAACAGCAAATAACTAATGCCAAGAAGAAGAAAACAAAGGATAACAAGAGTGGGTTGAGGAGAGAAAATAAAATGATAGGCAAGTGGTTACAATACTGAAAGAAATACTGATGGAGATGAGATGATAGAAGTTGAAGTGGAATAAATACAGCTGAATATGAAGAAAAGACATAGAAAATAGAAGACAATTAAGAAAATTAATAGACAGATATTTAGAAGGTAGATGTTAAGAGACAACAATACATACAAGGAAAGACTCAGTATGAGAAAAGGCTACATGTAGTGAAGTGGCTATGTGTACTACTAAGAAATAAATATTACAGACCTGATTTCACAGGAGGCTGGTGTAAGGTTTGAACAAGAAGATCAACAATAAATATCTAGCAATCCTTGAACTCAATGCACTGACTTGTACTCCCACTTAAATATTTGGGAATAGTAAATATCTTCGGTTATTTTGCTTGGGTTATGTCTATGTAGAGCATTGCTTTCTGTCTGTCTCATGGCAGACTGTGACATTTAGAGGCATATTGTAGGTCATGCTGTTTGCTCTGTGTGGTAATTTGCTGTGATGTTGCCTTTAGTTGAGATTTTGGTCCCAGAGACACTGCCTGGTGTCCCTCAGCAATACTGGTGACTGGGACTGTACCATGGGACATTTTCTTTGGTAGATATTTTCTACCTGGCAATAAGGTTGATAGATCCAGGGCATAGCAGCTGGAGAACACTACTAATTCATTCAGAAGCTCTCACTTCATGTTTACTTCATTTTCCTATGGCACAGGTATGGGCAAAAGGGTAACTATGGGCTCAGAGGATTTCTGTGCGGAAAGCTTCCACTGAGAACAGAGGAAGTAGGGAAATGAGTAAAGACTTCTTCCTCTCTTCCAGAAGTTCACCAATAGATGGAAGCAGAGATCCTTCCCTAAACAATCCCCAGCCTACCTATGGTTCCCTGTTTATAGTTCTGTGGGGTTGAGGTCATGACATAAAAGCAACAAAATGTCTTTGCATGGTGGAACAATTGATGAAAGAGACATGGGACCGTGGAGAGTAATATTGAAAGAGCTGAGAATGTCAATGCTATTTGTTAGATCTGCGTACACTAGTGCAACTTCATGATGTGGAGAGGTAAACAGAGCTTCTATTTAAGACATCATTTGTATACCTAGAATTCTAACATATTTACAAGAGGAGTACTTAGAAGTTAATTTAAAAAATTAATTTCAAAACTCATAAATATAATACAGTCTTGTTTTTAACAGCTTTTTGCATCTATGTCCTGCTTTATATGAAATTAATCTAAAAGACCTGTAAGAAGAAACTAAAAGAAATGTAACTAAACTAGGGATCAAATAAAACTGTAAAATTCAATTAGTATTGCTTATTAGAGATTCAGTTGTTAGAGTATCTTTAAACCTTCTTTATCTACCAACCCTTTATTTGTCTTTGCTCTTTATGTATATCTTGTAAGAATTATTAGCATCTAACTTTAGTGAATGCAGCTGATTGCACCCAAATTTGAAAGTCAAAATGACCTGATATACAATTCAGTCTGTCTAAGGTGTTTAGCTTTAGCATCCCCAGGAACCTTGGTTGTAGAAACAGAATAATCCTTCTCTGAACATGGAAACCATGTTCCAAGATATAGTCTAAGATCAGTTATACTTGAGCTGTTTCTACATCTTACTAATAATTCTTGGGTTGCATTATGAATTACATGTAAAATATTGCAATTGTTCTTTCATTTTGGTATTTATTTAGCTGACTGCTTTTTGCACAATTTTGTGCATTTAGAGGTTTTATACAATGAAGTTGTATAGGGGTGAGTTGGCATACGCTTACCACCAGTTAGAGAAATAGTGTTTATCTGTCTGGCAGCTCATTGCAGGTTGGATTGTTGTGTTTGGGACCTGGAAACAGCAGCCTGGTTACCCTTTTACTCAGCCTAGGCAGGTGTCACACATTGGTGGGCGCATGGTGTGAAGTGCCAGTACACAAGCTGGTGAGACTGAGTCCTGCTTCAGCTCTGATTCAGTCTGCCTTTTCCAAGTGTGCCTCTCATTAAAGATATAAATACTCCATTTGAAGTCAATGGGACAATTCACACACTTAGTCAGGCATGTACTTTAAGTAGATTGCTGAAGTGGGACCATTCTGCACCACTGAAATGACTATACGCTCTTCACAACAATGGAAAATCAGTCTCACAGTTATTTTAAATATGACTCAGAAGATGATTAGATTTGCCTTCAAATGACTTCTGGTGAAAATGAATGGTTCAAGCAAAATATGGAGAATCATCACTCACAACATCAGAAAAACAGATATAAAATGTTTTCTCAGGTCATTTTGACAATGTTACACTTGATTTGTGGTGCTGTATCAATAAATTTAAGGAAGTGAATTGTTGTTCTAGCATTACTTGTTTGAAGTAAGTGCTTGAAAGAAAACTAAGTGGTGATTGCTCATGTTTCATCTTTTAAAAGTCAAATATAAAGTTGTGTACCCTCTTTAAATCTAAGTATCTGCTGATTTTCAGTACTGTTTTTCGTTCCTAAAGAATATATGGCTCAGCCTGTACAGAGCTCTGCTCTGATTTCTTGAAATACTTACTGTATATTAATTCTTAATAGAGATAAAACTTCATATAGTGAGAAACTTATGATGTTTTCACAACATAGATATTTTGTTAGTAGAATAAATATGAGAGTAAAGATAAAAATAAATAGAGTTTAAATTAGAGTTCACTGTTATGTTGACGTAAACCAGCTAATGATGGTTATCAAAGGTTCTTGATCACCCTTACCATATGTAGCCTGGTGCACTATGTAACTGGAACACAGGAAAAATTGCATAATGGGACACATCAGAAGTTAAAGACCAATGTGGTCTCTCTGTATGTACTGCACTCAAGGTACAGTCTTTGTTGTCTTCAAGTAGCAGAATTTACTTGCTCTGTATGCTTGGATGTTATGACTTTGAAATCTCATTCCTGTTTCATTCCAGATTCTGCATTTTTCTCATCCGACAAATCAACCTGCATAATCGCAGAAAGGTCAGTTTTTGTTTTTATTTTTCTTCAGCAAACATTAGCTCTCTATTTATATAATTTTACTTGGTAGCTACTGCTTTCCATTATACTAGACAAATTTTTATTTATAAAATCCTCTTGACTTGTTGAACTGCCCCCATCTCTCTCTTTAATTTTCCAAATATAATTAGAGGTCTGGATAAAATGAATCACCTTGGCAAAAATTCATCCAGCTTTATTGCCAAATTCAAAGACTGAGTGAGGCAAAAATGGTACATTGGTACACTTGATTTAAAAATAATTCTAAATGTAGCTGTATGTAGCATTAATTCCAGCTGAAACTCTGCAGAGTGATTAATTAAAATGTATTGTTGTAAATCCTTTGTGATGTGCTCCAATACTAAGTGTACCAGGCCAGACTGTGGTTCAGCTTCTGTATCCTAGAAGAGAGTAAATTATCACTGGTCTCCTTGCATGGCCTTCTACAAGGAGGAGAAAATGGGATAGAAGCAGTAAATGTCTAGATGGTATTTTTTATTTTCTTAGCAGTGGCCAAACAGTGGCAGGAAAGAGTAAGGAGCAAAGACTGATAGCCAATATGTCTACACTGAGTTGAGAGGGACCTGAAACTGCTACAAAGTGGTATCTATAACACTTCAATTAACTGATAAAATAGGAAGGAGGGCAGGTCAGAAAATGCCCTCTTTTTTTCCTGTGTCATTCTTTCTGCCCTCAGAATGTGACCTGAAGAGGTTGTTTCCAATGTCTGAAATTTTTGCCATGCCTTTCAGGGCATGAGTCCAGGGCTCAAGTTTGGAAGAAGACTGGGGTGCACCAGCTGTAGTGCCCAGGAAAAAGTAGGTACCTGCTGGAGGAGGTGTAGTGGCATGGGCTCTGCCAGTAATGGAGGTGGCTGAGGCAGAACAAGCAAGGACAGCTCAGCAGCTTTGGCTGTTACAGAGGGTCTGCTCTGTGGAACATGGAAATGGGGGAAAAGGAGTAGGTGGGAGAATTGAAGGGAAAAGAAATGGTAACTTTGCTATCGTTAGGAGAGTCAAAGGAGAAGAAAAGCTGAAGCTTAGAGATATGTGGTAAACAAATTGGGAAAACTTTGGGAGGAACAAAGAGATTTTCTGCAGTGAATGGGAGATGTAGGGAACAGCTCCCTAGGAAGTCTAAAAGGCAAAAGAAGCAGGTTATTTCAGCATTTAGGTAGAAGGGGCTTGGAACATCACCTGACTGCTCCTACAGATTTAGATTGGTGGTAATATCTCTTTCACTTTTCCTCAACCCTTGAAAGAAATATGAAAAAGATAAATGAAGAAAAGAAAGTGCCTTTCAAAAACACAGTTATTTTCCTGAGACAGTACATTTACTGCTGTGGTTCGGTCTATTCAATTCCAGTTGTCCCTAAAGCAGGCTTCTTCCACAAACACAGATGATTGGACACCCATGCTTGGTCACTCATGCCTATGATGGAATTCCTAATGCTGAGCTTAGTCTAGTTCATTACATTATCATTTACATATACAAATTTCCCAGTGATTGTGCTTTTTAGTATTATAATCATCTCAGGTAACTCTAGGTTGTATTTTCATATTACCAGCTATCATCAAGTTATTGTTTAACCTTACACTCTATTACAGGTTCTGCTTTAATCTTTTTGAACAATTAGTTCTCAAATAAATAAGGATTTATAGCATTCTGTTTGGGGGGACTCTTTAGTGTTCTTTTACACACTTTTGTCATGTTTACAAGACCAACCCATGAACTTGTTAGTGGATTTTTAATTTCATCTGACATCTTTCTCACCCCTTTCCTGAAAAGAGACCCTTTTGTTTTGTTTTCCTTTAAATACATACTTCTGTTTTTCAGTTTTCAATAAGTAATTTTTCAGTTAATATTCAAATGTCTTCAGGCCAGACACTCTGACATGGGTACAAAAAGTTGACAGCTCACCTAATCCTTGAAATTGAAATATTGAAAGGTTCTCACTGTGTTCAACTTAATCTTTAGCAGGGTGTAAATGCACAAGCCAGAAATTTGTAAAGGTGAGTGTCCAACCTGGAAAGCCAAGCCACAAATAGCAAACACAACAGTGTTTACAGGATGGATCAAAAAACCCAAGACCTTGCTATCAGAATACTTATTCAGAACTGGTTCAAAATAGATATTCAGCTTTCTGTAGGTTTTACGAGATTCTTTTTTTAATAAATGTGAACTAAAATATTTTAAATATCTTCCAGTCTTTTTTTTTTTTTTTTACTTTTTACTTACAGCTGCTTCTTTCACTCTTATCCTATTCATAAACATAGGACAAAAATAAACATCTGATTTGATAATATTCTTTCTTCTTCTAGCTTCCTCAGAGGCTACATTCATCTTCTACCATTTTTATATTCACATGCTAGAAGATGATTGTAGGAGGTGTTTTGACTGTGGAGAACATGCTTCCCATCTGTGGCAGTATACAAAAGCATCTTCTTGCAGAAGGGTTGTTTGAGGTTCTTTCTGGATAGATACCAAAATCTGTAAGCTTATTGATGAAACATGTTAAGTGAGGAGATCTTGCAGCATAATTGCATATTTTCCACATCCTGCATAAGAGATATTCTTCAATAGTACTCCACCTGCTCTTGGGTAGGTTTAGTTTCCTACGACAATTTCATCTGCGGCTTCTTTGTGAACGGTTTGCATATAGAATACGACGTTAAGTTCCAGCATTTCTGAGTTTCCTTTATCTCTGTTACCCATTGGAAAAGAAAGATGCTAGTATTTGCTCATCTTTACAGAGGTTACATATGAGACAAACTAAACAGAAGAAGAAAGATTCTCAGGCTATTTAACACATATCTGAATTCATTGTTAATTCCATTTACAATTTAAACAATTATGAATGATATAGACAAAATAATGGATAAAAAGGAGAAGCAATAGAAAAATGCTCTCCCATGCAGTTTTTCAAATAATTTAATTTGCTACATACTTTTCTCGTTCTCAGAAAAGTAGGAAAATGGCATTACCCAAATGTTGGTTTTTTCATTAATGTGAAGCTAAATTGCTAATCTAACTGTACCATAGGTAGAAAATAATTCTATATGAGCATTCCTCAAAGATGGTAAAACCTAGTATAAGATCATTAATTCAAACTTGAGCATGTCACTTTTACATATTAGCCAACATCTGCATATTCACAAGTGCACATATACAATGAATGTCCTAATGGATTAATTTTCACAGTATAGACCTGAAGAAGGGACTTCAGTTTGTTATCTGACAAAATCTGCTTCTGAGACTCTGAGTCATGTATGTCAGTCATGCATAGGTAGCAGAAAAAGAAAATTTAAGTATTTAGCAACAAAGATACCCTAGTTTAGTCTTGGAGAGAAAGTTAGATTAGAAATCTGTCATTATCTTCAACACTCTGTGCCCCTGCCAAAAAGGACTGTCATGGTCTAACCCCGCCAAGCAATCAAGCCCTGAACAGTTTCTCTCTCACTCCCCACCAGTGGGGTCAGGGAGAGAAACACAAAGGTAAGAGCTAGAAAACTCATGCGTTGGGGTAAAGACAGCTAAATAGAGAAAGCACAAGCTGTGCACACAAGCAGAGAAAAACAAGCAATTCATTCACCATATCCCATGGGAAGGCAGGTATTCAGCCAATCCTGGGAAAACAGGGCCCCAACACATGTAGCAGTGACTTGGGGAGACAAATTACATCACTCCAAACAACCTTCTCTCTCAATTTTTTTGGAATTGAGATCTGTGTCTTGACTGGTAAGAATACTGTGGGGAGCTGGAGGAAGTGCAGTATTATATGTGTGTTAATTTGTAGACAAATTTGCCTTCTTTTTAGGACTGCTGTTTGCTCTGCTGGTGCTGTTAGTCTTGCAAACCAGATTACCTTGACTTCATTACCAAAAGAGAAAACACCTTTCTTCACTTGAAATTAATACCTACTGATGTTAGTAATCTCATCTATGATTACAAGCCTCTGGAGAGACAGAAACCTGCTAAA
This sequence comes from Eopsaltria australis, assembly GCA_034509425.1. Classification (NCBI taxonomy): domain Eukaryota; kingdom Metazoa; phylum Chordata; class Aves; order Passeriformes; family Petroicidae; genus Eopsaltria; species Eopsaltria australis. Next base: position 483,286 of record JAVTVJ010000072.1, read on the forward strand.
GTCTTGCTCCTGTTGTAGATAATTTTATTCCATTGAAAATTAAGTGTGCATATCAGCTACCTTGTTCTCGCATCCATGGAAATGCTTCAAAAATATTTCTCTGAAGCTAAAAAGTCTTAGAATCGATAGAGCAACAGATATTTTGCAGCATTAATAGTGACATCTCAATGCATAACAACGTAGAATGTTGGACTCCCCTGATAGTCATATTTGTCTATAAATATCAATAAAATAACTTTGTACAATTTATGCTACAAATTGAATGCTGAAACAATGTATGAGCACCATTATTTTCACAAGCAGTTAGAAAGGTATTCTACTTTAGCAAATGATTAATACTAACAATTTGGATATGTTTTCAGTTCTAGAGGCACATAACAAGTATCAGGAGCAGATTAAAGTGGAGTTAGCTACTCTTGGAAGGCCTACAGGACACTATTTCACAGTTGTCTAGAAAAAGAACACTCAAAAAAATTGGCAAAAGAATGCTTACAAACCTAGAATAACTACTTCTGAAGATCTGAAGAGATTGGGTCCTTTCAAGACCTGGCCTGGACAGATTTTAGGAACTAGAGTTAGTTTACAAGTAAAAACCAGTGCTTTAAAAGCTAGACAAAACTCAGGCTGCCATATTCCCCCTACAACTGAGGCTTGTGGTTTGTTCTCTGCTGGTCTGTTTCCCCAAACCTGCTTGTTTGCTGAAGGGAGGAGGTAGGAGCAAGGGGAAGGAGTGATGGCAAGACTGCTGCTTTGCTAATGTAAATTACCTGAAGAGAAGGAGCCAAAGCCACAGGGTCACAAGCAGTGGAGAAAATTAAAACTTGAGGAAAATTCCCATCTTGGCAGGGGATGAAATGCTCCTTGGAAGTGACTTTTCCTGGCTAATTATACTGGGAAAGCTAATAAGATTGAACATTTTATTAGAAAACTCATTAATTCATCCTAAGCACAAACTAAGAATAAAATTGAAATAAATAACAGAAACAATGATTTATAATGAGGGAACTAGAAAAGTTTAAAAAACGAGAGGTAAGAGAACATACATATGGTTTGAAAAAGATAATATAATTGTGTGTGAGCAAAAAAATTGCATTTCTACCTTGCTTGATCCATGAAATAAACAGCAGTTAAGGCAATCTAGGAAAATGTATTATTGAGGAAAACTGCAATGAACTCTGTTAAGTGAAACCAAAAATACATGTTTTTTTTCCTCTAAACTCTCATTTGACCAGTGCTACAGCAAAGCATAATTTGATTTTATTCTATGGTATTTTGAAGCAATATTAAGACACCCCAGAGGGCCCAAATCTTTTGGTTTTTACCCATCTTCATGTAGACTTTACTTTGGTTATGCATACCTTGTTCATTTGAAGAAACTGGAAGTTCAACTTAAGGTAAGTTAGAAATGTTTAGACACATGCTTCTCTCTTGTTTGCTTTAAAAACTAAAAATGAAAAAAGTCATGTTATTAATGTCTGGATTCTCATGTACTTTTATTCCTGCAACTCATGCTCTACATTTCAATCATTAGCATGTCATGGATTTATAAAGAAGGATTTTCAAGGAAAATTTAGTATCGTGAAACAGCAAAATATTTTCTTTTGGAGTAAAGGATGGCAAGCAAGAATTGTGGTAAAGATTAATTCTACTGTTTCCATACTGGTTGCTTTAATAGGTTTTCTTTGGAAGGCTAAAAGGTATAAATCAAGGGGAAAGCATATGAGAGCCTCTGACAAAACAAAAGTTATGGACATTCCTACACAGAATAATCAGTCATTGAATATTAGAACAAGTCAAAGTTTGCCCAGTTTTATAGCCTTTAATATGGTCTATATAATTGGTTGGGGTTTATTATTTTTATTAGTTGTGTTACAGTTGTATTTATACTCCAACTGAGCACCTTACTTTCCTATTTTGTTCTCGAGAAATACGTAGCTCATCATTGTCCCAAAAGACTGCAGGCTGAATAGGCCAACAAGAGGCTAAGAAGAAAATGGAAACACAACTCAGAAGGTCACACAGGTATCTTGCTAATGACAGAATCCTTTTGTTCCAAAGCGAATCAAGAAAACTCCATCTCGAAAACATAAATTTCTGGAATCTAGGAAAAGCTGGAAAAAGAAATAAACATTATGGTCATCTTATATATCCATGTGTGCCTGATAAGCCTGCAAAGCAGCATGAACTAATCTGATTTATAGTATTAAAAAAGCCATAATTATTTGAAAACATAATTGATAATAGTGTTTTGATGCTGAACCAGTGAGGTTTTTAACAATTTATGTTACTATATAGAATTGCTGGTTTTATCTATTTTTCTTAGTTAAGAATTTTATTCATTATTTCTCTTTAGTAAAGATAGAGAAGATAAAGTAAAGATAGAGAAGGTTGGGGAAGAACTCTAGTAAAAATGCAGGATGTACCACACTAACTTTGGACTGTGCAGTTAATGGGAGAATAGGTCTTCTAGTTTTTCAAAATGTAAAGACATTAAAGTCTTCACTACAACAAATAAATATGAATATACATGAAATTTTCTATCATGATGGTGGAGAAACACTGGAAGAGGTTACCACAGAACTGTGGGTGTCCTATCCTTGGGAACATTCAGGATTAGGCTGAGTGAAGTTCTGAGAAACCTGATCTATTTGAAGATGCCCTTGCTCGTTATATGGGGATTAGATGACCTTTAAAGGTCCCTTCCAATACAAAGTATTCTATGGTTCTATGATATCATCCCCAATCCCTCCTTTTTCCCTAATTCTGACTGTTTCCAGAAAAATGTTTAACTGCGATGTGTGTCAAAATGACACTTGACAATGCTAATTTGACAAATAAAAGTCTTCTAAGCAGTAGTCAAATTAATGCTTTCAGTAATATGGAATAAAAACTTAAAGAAGAATCCCAGCTCTGAAAAATATCATGATGTTCCAGCCTTGTAAAACTCCATACACGATTATATACTGACAGTATGTTTTATATATAATTTTCTAGGAGAAATTCACTTCTGTTCTGTGAAGTCTGTAAACCATGACTGTTACTCTGCCTGCTATTTTCCAGCAGCATCATTCTATCTTGGGTCAAGTATATCTTTAAATCTTCTCTTCTTTCTTAGTGTCTTTGCATCAGTTCAGTTCCTGTGGCAGATGTTAAGTTCAGAACATGGTGTGTTTGTATGTAGGAATTATTTGACCCCAAAGAAAATCATGATTAGTGCTGGTCTGTAGTGTGCCCTCCAGTCTCTAGCACATGTCATTACTTGCTAAAGTACAGAGATCCAATTCAGGTCATATTTCATAAAGGTGTCTTCACACAGGCTGCATAAATTCATGTCAAAACTTAACAACTGTGTGAAAAATAGTCATTTAGTAGATAACATTTGTGTTAATCTGTCATGATGAGATCTTCCATACCTTTCTTTGATAATAACTAGAGAAGAAGAGCACCTTTCAGTGTCATCACTTCAAGCTGAAAGCTCAAGTTGCAAAGTAATGATTTTGCTTACGTTTTCATGTCTGTTATAACATGTATCATGCACTTAGAAACTGCTATTCTGAAAAACAGTTGGTATTTCCAAAGACAGCATTCATATGTTTCTTGTAGAAGAAATTCCATTCTAAAGTAGTATTGACTCATCTGGATTCTCGCATTGGAGAAACCATCACAATTTTGAGGTTCGTCTTTCCTTCCAGTATTTCCAGTATTTACTCATTTAGACTAGAGCGGAAAGAATTGTCTCCCTGACCATTTGTTGCAAATGAGTGTCTTACATTGTTCAAAGTGTTAGCATAAGAAAACACATAATCACAGAATGATTATATGGGTGCTTTAATAAAAGGGCCCTGGGAACAAGGGGTCATTGGACCCAAATCAAGCTCCGCCATGGGTTCGAAAATGAACAGATTTTATACTATATCCAGCTTACCATCATCAGTTAATCATTAATTCAACACCACTCTATCGGATACATTGTTTTATTTCAAGCATAAGTTTCAGCCCCCCTTTCTTACTACCCCCTTACATTTCCCAGGATTGCTGCAAGTGAATTATTATTCTGACTCATATTTCCCACGCAATTGTTTCATTAATCTTGTTGTAAGTAATCGTCACAGAGAGGCACACAGGTGCGGTTCTCGTTCTCGTGACTACCCTTCTAACAAAACAATACCTAAGGCCTACAAGGCTTATCGATCCCACAACCTAAAACCACCACCAACCTCAAAATCACTTTAACCCCTACGCTATCGAAAGGATCAGCAAATGTATTGGTAAAACCAGGTTTAATATTAAAGTGAAAGAGTGACAAAATCTATCATAAAAGTTTGCTCTACTACTTACTAGATGGTTAAAGCACACAGAGAAAAATCAATCAATCCAAAACTAAAATCAGCCAAAAATTAACAGCGTGGAGTCTGGGGATGTAAAATGGGTAAGGATGGAAAAGGGTGAGGATTAAAAGGAGTAAAAGAGATTTTGCCACTGAGTCACAAAATTCAGAGTAGACTCCCTTGCCAAACTTAGTACTGGACTTGACCAATGGTTTAGGCCTAAAGGTTTTAATAGCAACCCACTGGGGTCCAGGAGAGCTCAGAGCATCTCACTTAGAACTGCTGTTCATATGGTTGCAAGAGTGTTTGATTTAGACAAAGCAGTTTTCCATCCTGGCAGCAATTTGAGTCTCTAACTTTCTTTGAAAGTTCAATAACAAAAATGTTGTTCCACTTGGGTTTTTATTGAAGCAAGAATTTTAAGTTACCAAAGCTGTTTGTTAAAAAACAGGAGCTCATTAGACAGCACTAGTTCCTGGAAGCAGACAGTGCTTTTAAGAGGCACCAGAGGAGCTTAGTTCAGGTGCAGTTTGTCAAGGCCAAGGCCTAATGAGCATTTCTGAAATCAAGGTACAAGGAAAGGATGTGTGGGGCATGTGCCGTCACAGACATCTTTGGCAGTTGTCCTTTCTGTCCTAACAGACACAGGGAACCTAACAGAATATGGACATAATGTCAGTAATGCAAAAATACATTAAGAAAAAAGACCTCAAGGTTCAACTTAATATAGAATATATTCTTATCAGATTGCATCATCCATTCATAGTTAAAATAAACTATACTGCATTGGAGGAAAAAAATATAATACTCAAGAAAGATTATATAAAAGGTCTTGTGAAGATCTCAAATGAATCAGCATTAGCTCTTATAGAAGCAAGTCAGCATATCCTTATAGTCCCTGCCAAAATTCAACTGCTGCTGTCAAAACAAATCTATATTAATTTATTCAAGTGATTACAGTAAATTTTAATAATTCACTGCAACTCTTTGCTCCTAAATCAAACCATTGAAATCAGAATGCTTCAAATTCTTGCTGTTTTGTACAAGCCTAAATCAAGATATATTTGAAAAAACTTATTTAAAAGGTAATAGTTTCAAATTTCAATCTTTCCTTTAAATAGCATTTTTATCAACAAAATTTTTTTTCCACTGCAGATAAATACTTTAGGTTTTTCTATCTACATTTCTTTCCTGTTAACATTACGAGATTATCCTTTTCAACCAGGAAAAACTTAACTGTGGGGTTTCTTTTCTTGCAATAATTTATATAACTATTCTTTTAAATGTTTATATTTTTATACTTAAATACTGTGTTTGCTTTTCTAAGAGTATTCAGTAATTAAAAGGATAACATATTTCTGCATTTAATTAATATTTTTATATGTAAGTAGACAGTGTATTCCAAACTGAACTACTAAGTGGTTTTGAAAAATAGTTACACATTCATGTTCATATACATTTTTTCTTCTTGTTTTTACAATGTTTTTTTCTCCTTTCTGAGCATCCTCTCTAATATTTTAGGGCATATGCATAAACTAAAGGTATTTGCTTCCCTCAGCCCTAGCAATTGAAGAAGAGGATGATATGAAGAGTCCCTCTGTCTACAGAGGCAGTGGTCTGTACAAGGCTTTGGGCTGCATTCATAGCAGGAATGGGGTTAGTCCGCCAAACTGAGGGTGTCAGTGAAGAAAACCCTTATTATTAATGGGTCATCTCTTAATTCTTGTTTGCCAGAAGTACTTACAGGTTTTAGATATTGACAGAGAACAATAGTTTTATGGTGGTGCAGCAAAGGCTAAAGAGAAAAAAAAAGGTTTGGGTGGAGCATCTGAATTAGTTTGCATGTATTAATGCTTTTTTAAATAGACAGCAATTGTTGAGTTTCATCTGCCATCATATTGCCCATTCTTGAAAGATTCTTCTAGAGCTCTTCACCTTCAACTTTTATTGTTATGACCTTGAGTAATGTAATATCAGATTTATCCTCTCTCTATTCACCAGATTTTTGATCACCATTTTATCAATATTCTTGACAGTAGAACTCAGTGGGCTTTCAGTCCTTGCTTTGTGAAAACTGGCTTTTAATTCCCGTATGTTGTTAGCCCACTTTCTACTAGTTATTTATTCAAGGGAGCACATGTTCGTTATTCTGCATCAGCTTAGTATTTTTTAAAGCTTTTGACACCCTGTGGAAATTTAAGTTGAACAATCTCACTCAATTTGCTGTTGTATACTTGCTTATTTGTTAAAGGAACTCAAATACATCTGTAAGGCAGAAATCTCCTCTGCAAAAGTAGTATTTCTTGTGTCTATCCTAAAATTCTGGACAGCAATTTAAGCCTCCTTCTGCATGTTGCCATTGAATACTGAGAACTGTTTTGAATACTGAGAACAATTCCTTTTTTTCCCTGCCTGCATCACCACTTTGAGTTTGTTTCTTTGAAAGAATGGATGGTCTTATAAAGGGGTGTTTTTCCCTTTGATTAAAAGATTTCTTCTCCCTACTTCCTTTTCACTATGCATTTGACTGTTTTCTGATTGCTTATGTTGTGGAGTAAGCAATGGATTTGCTGCATCTACACTCTTCATTCTCTTTTATGCCCATAGCAGGGAATAACTCACACAGCAAAGTAACAGGTAATTATATTCCCTTATCGGACTGGAAGTTAACCAGCTCACAGTGAAGTCCTTAAAGAAAGAGAGCAGTTACCTAAATGAGTTCTGTGTTTAATGTCTTCTTAGTCAGTCTCCAATTATGAGTGTATGTCAGGTTTTCCACAGCATCAAAGGAACACTGATCCATTTAACAATGCAATAGTCTATAAAGCAGCTGTCACAGCAGTAAAGACAACCATTTTAAAATCTAAGTTTGCGTATGCTGATTTGAGTCATTAGTCTTTCAGCCAATTTTATGCGGTTTAGTAAGTATGACCTCAAGTTATCTTTAATTGGTGAGACTGCAACTGTCCCTTATACTGTGCTACCTCTCAAGGGCTTGCATGGATGCTTCATTTAATTGCTGACCTTGCTTTGTTCCCTTTTGGCACTCTTCCTGTCTTAGGAGCCGAGGGAAGGAATTAGAGTTTTCAGGACCTCAGATGTTTGGGTGGTACTTTCCATTCCCTGAATTTACCTTTTATTCCCTGGTAATGGTGTTAGTCAGTAATGAATGTTCAGTGCAAAGCTCCTATACCATGTCAGTCTTACTTTGTTTTCCTTCTCAGTTGAGAAAATATCAGTAACCGAATACCATGCATGGAAAGCAGTTGATCAGTCATGCTGTCTTCCTGCAAAAGTACAACACAAGCTTGAGAGAGAACAGGAAATTAACATGCATCTGTGGAAAGGTGCTATCCATTTTCACTGATCCAGAAAATATGTGTTGAATGGCTGAAGAAATGACAGAAAACATACCCCAGGGTTGTTTCCTCCCTGGCATCCTCCCCTTTTACATCCAATTTAGTGAGTACTATTTTCCTAAATTCTAATTCTTTGTTTCATTCATATCATTTTTAGTAAGTACTAATTTGCTAAAAAAATTACGCAGAATGTATCATCTCTACACATCATTGGGTAACTAGGGAGTTCTGATGTATTCTGGGACATCCTTAGGGAACTAAAAAAATGCTATAGGATTTCATGAAGAGAATATTATTATTAATACATTCATAATTTGGTCCCTGTTTGGTTTTAATCAGAACTTATAGTTATTGTAGCATATTATATTAAATGAAAATCTCCTAGTTACTTCGCATTATATTGCAGAGGGAAAATATTATCAATTTTATTAAACAGATTTTATTTTATTCATTAAACAACTAAGTAGTTTGCTTGGTTTTTTTTTTTTTTTTTGGTGTATTGCTTATTTATCAAATTTTCATCATGACTTCAGGGACATCTTTTCATTAATACACATTTCATTTAGAACAGAACCATTTAGTTTTACTCTAGGGTAGGTTATTACTAGACAGAAACAGATATAATGGGATATGTAATAGCAGGAACGTTGCAGGTACTCTCAGAGCCTGGCCTCTCTGAGTATAGTATCTTGAAATTCCATGTACAAAACAGGTTGAATGAAATCCATGCACTTGCATGATCATATGTATATGCAAAATTTTCTTTCAAATCACTAACAAGAGGGAGAGCTTGTAGCCAAAAACGAGTTTGTCACAAGCAGCTGCAGTACCCTAGATATTGTTGCATCTGGTCTCATCAGACAAGCAATCTGGCTCTGCAGATACTGGGTTGGGAATTCACTAGGATGTCTTGAGGAAAATAGCGCTGTGATTGTGACTGAACTGTTATTGATCATGGGACTGGATCAATATTTTTGCATAGCTTTAAAGCTCAATTTGCTTCCTCCGTATCAAACGCCAAGAACACTGAGACAGTTACTCTGTCTTTTTGGTCATGGTGGAAAGAAAAAGAACTCCTCAACTATTAAATCAGAGAAGAAAATAAACCCACAATTGCTATAATATGTAGAAATTCAACTGATATGAGAAGAGCATGGTGACTATAATGGAGATGGGTGCCATCAATTCCTGGTGACTTTCAGAGTTTTTAATCTGGGTATTCATTCTTTTATGTTGATTGGCTGCTTGTTTCATTTCTCTACCATTCTCTCCTTGAGGCTCTTTACACCATAATCCCTCCATTTTCCCTATTTGCTTTCTTTCAATGTTTTCATAGGCATTTTATTTCTTTCTCTTCAGTTATTTCCCCCCTTTCTGTCTTACCCTAATCAAATTCCTTCTATCCTGACCAAATTTTCACCTCAGGAAATAGACAAGTGTGCACAGCTGCCAAAATAAAACAAAAAAGAAGAAATCACACACTTCTGTGAGCATGTCGACCTTTGGCATGATTTACTCATGTGACAATAAAAACGAAGCGGTCATCTTTTCTTTCCTGTGGAAATAGTGTTGAGCTATTGACAACTAAAATTTTGAGAAATGGAAATCCAGTTACTCTTTTTTTTCTCCTGCTTATGGTAAAGTGATATGCAATCATACCCTTTAAAGCACATTCTTGCTGTGATTGTTTGAGTTCTTGGCAAGTGTGTGTTTTTTACGTGGTGGCATAGACTTCAATGGATAAGCATTGAAGAGTTAACATTTTCTACACAGTTTTGTTGCCTCTCAGTACTTCCACTGTAGTGGGGAAATGGCAGTGGAAGGTTGGCAAATATTCTAACATACTTTTGTTTCAAGAAGTGCAACAGTTGTTGATAAAATCAAATGAGTAACTATTGGTTAAGTTTCTTTGGTGGAAGTTTTCAGCAGACTGAAAGGGGGAGACAAGACACCTGTATGCCAATAAAACAATCTTCTGAGTTTGAATAGGTTCTGCTGGTTTGGACCAGATAGAATTAGAGCGTTGTTTAATGACAGGAATTAACAGAGATGGCCTGAGCTGGCTGACACAGTCTGACTCAGGAAACAGTCTTGAGCTCCCCTTTATGCTCCATTAGCTAAGAAGTGACAACAGTGAATGACACAGCACTGCAAATCAAGAGTCAATCTTTTTATTGTCAGAGAACTAACATGCTCCGATGGGGTCTTAGCATTCAGAATAACCTCTCAGTTGAGCCTCACTTAGCTATAATAAGTTAAAATGTACTACTAAATATAGCTTTGTACATGCAAATATTCAAAAGTGTTTGCTGTAGTCTGAAATCCAGATGCACAGCGTGCTGTCTCATGGGCTAGACATGTATGCATATTTTTAATATATATAAACACTTAAACATTTATCTTATGTATCTATACTTATTCACATTTGTACGTCTCTGTACAGAAATTATTTGCTGTTTAACTAAACAAAAAGAGTGTGAAAAATCTAAGGGTAATTCTTCATAAAAGACATATCATAGTAGTGCTATCTCTTCCTTTTGATTTGAGTCCAATCCTCTAATCTTCTAATTTATAAATTTTTGAATTAAAGTATGATATTTGATAGCAAAACTATCAATTCTCAGACTTGTGCTATGTATCTGTGGCATTCAGAACTCCAGGAAGCACAGTAATTTAGCTCCAAACCATCATGAATCTTGCATTAGAAAGCAACCTTGACCACTATGATGCATTATCACTAATAAATAGTAAGTCTGGGAATCTGAAAATATACACACAAAATATACATTCTTTTATATCTTAATCTTAAAAGGAAACAAACAACAACATTCCAGAGCAGAGTCCTTCGAGGGCGGCAAGATAGATATTTATTCCAATGTGGTCAAGTACATGGGCTTCAGGGCAAAAATTTGCTCCAGCAAGGGTTACAAGGGAATATCTGGTATGTCACCTAGAGCAGGTCCTCACCCTCCTTGTCAGACCTTGTTGCTTGTAGGATTTTTTCTTACACTTTCTCCTTTCTCCTCTCTCTTTAAATATGCTGTGTCAGAGGAAACACACAAATGTCCAACAACCTCCCTTTTCTCCTGTTGTGGGTCCATTGTGGAGAAGGCTGAAACCACATGTGTCGGATAAAACTCCTTCTGGTCTCCTGACAAAGCAGCCATCTCTGTAGCCCTCATGTTGCTCAAATCTTGCCACCTGCACACAATACAAGTGGCATTTCAGAGATGTATTTAGCTTTTCAGGCTTTTAGCAGCCATTAGAATTTGGACATGTAAAGTCTTTGATCATAGAACCATAGAAGTCTTTGGCTTGGAAGGGACCTTAAAGATCACCTCCTTCCACCCCGTCTGCCATGGGCAGGGAGAATTGCCACTAGACCATGTGTCTCAAATCCCCATTCAATCTGGCCTTGAACACTTTCAGGAATGGTGCATTTACAGCTTTTTTTGGGGGAATCTATTTCAGTACCCTCACAGTAAAGTAGTTCTTCTAAATATCTATCTAAACCTACCCTTGTCCATCTACCCTTGTCTTATTGCTACATGTCCTTGTGACAAACCCCTCCAGTCTTCTTGTAGGTCCCCTTAAGGTAGTGGAAGGTGCTATAAGGTCTCCTTGGAGCCTGCTTTTCTCCAGCTGAACAACCCCAACTCCCTCAACCTGTCCTCATTAGATGAGGGGCTTCGGCCTTCTGATCATCTTTTGTGGCCCTCTTCTGATCTCACTTCAACAGGTTCACATTCTTTTTATGCTGGGGAACCCAGAGCTGGATGCAGCACTCCAGGTGGGGTTTCAGGAGAGGAGGGGGAGGAGAACACCTCCCCTGCCCTGCTAGCCATGCTGCTTTTGATGCAGCCCAGGACATGATTGGCTTTCTGGGCTAAAAACACATTGCCAACTCATATTGAGCTTCACATCAACCAACACTCACAAGTCCATTTACTCTGGGCTTCCCTCAATCCATTTTTTGCCCAGACTGTATTTGAGCTTGGAATTGCCCCAATCCAGGCACCTTGGACTTTGCCTTGTTCAACTTCATGAAGTTCACATGGGCCCACCTCAGAAGCTTGTCAAGGTCCATCTGGATGGCATCCCTTCCCAGCATGTCAACCAGACCACAAACCTCGGTGTCACCAGCAAACTTGCACTCAATCCAATTCTCTGCGCTGCTGAAAAAGGTATTAAACAGCACTGGTCCCAATACTGATCCATGAGAAACAATGACTTCAAATTGCATGGAATTATAAGGGGAAGAATTTTGGATGTATTCTCAGTCTTGTGTCCTTAGCTACATTGAGTGAACACAGTTTTCTTACACTGTCTGAAGCTCTACCAGCAACACTGTTCCATGGATGGTACAGTGTTTTCAGAGATGGCCCAGTTTGCCCCCAAGTACTTTTCCCAATATACAAAATTATGAAGACATGTTTAAAAATAAGAATCAACTTATCTTTTATGAGCATTTCAGACTGAGCATTTTCAGACTGAAAAATTGAGCAAGTAACTCAGAATTGCTAGAATATGCACTGCGTGTGTGGGAAAGTCTGGTACAAGCTCCAGCTCTAATTGCAGGAGGAAGCTGCCACAAGGCTATGGGCTATTTTGCAGTCTATGTCTTTCCTTCCATTTTGTAGCAGTTCTACTTTTGTTAAAGATATATGCCTGTGTATGTATGTAATCAAATAAAAGGAATTTTATTTATTTATACCTTATCACAAGGTATTTAGAGAATTTATACATTTCCAGCACTCTGCTATGATTTTGGGTACATGCCACAATCAGTAAAATGTATTTTACCTTCGTCTTTATCATGCATACTGGTTTCACATAAATTCTAAGGAGAAGGAATGAGTTGAGCCTAAGGAAAAGTCATTTATTGGATTTTGTTCATTTAGTATTAAAAAATGGACAATGGCCAGAACATTATATATAGGGAATGACCATTTTTAATGTCTGTAATTTTCAGAGACTTTGCCAGGCTATTGGCAGCAATATAGAAAGCTTTGAAGCAAGGCCACTATTAAAAATACAGTTGTTGGAAACGTTTGGTAGTGATTAGATTGTTAACCAACATTTTAAGCCTAAATGAAGGAGAAAATAGAATAACAAGATGAATAACCCTGAGAAAGGATTTCTTCCTAAACTGAAATCATTAAACTCTGAAACATACATTTTCAAGGTCCTTCATTGTAATTCATTATCTTTCATTCCCCTTTGTACTACAAAATAGTCAGTTTGATGATATATTACACATAACAATGTCATTACATTGGCATAACATGACAACTGGGAGTCATTTGAACTTTTAGAAATTTCTAATCCCTAAAAATAAATTATGAACTGAAGACATTTCAGACATAGAAAATAAGTCACTTGTTAGAAAGAATAGGGTTCTCCATACGTTTTGAAGAATTACGCTTTTCTGAGCCATTTTCTTTTTCTCTTTTTTTTTTTTTCCTTAATGCATATAATAAACTTACCAGGAAATATAGTCCATAGATGTCCTTAGGCTTCTTGCCTTTAGGCTTACTGAAGTACTGAGTTCTCAAGTAGGTGACAAATCTACATCGAATCTCACCACGTTTTAATTAAATTTCCTGGAACCAAAATAAGAACTTTGCCATAATTTTTATCAGAAAATTTTAAACTGACTTCTTTATTTTTTTCTTACCTTTAGATTTTTTTTTTGTGTACTCTTTCTGTCTTCCTCCTCTGTTGAACTGTTTTAATTCTTGATTTGGAGCATTCTGTGAGTCATATAGAAGATGGGAAATAGCAGACTAAGGAGTTTGGGGTCGATTGAGATGTATGCTGCCTCATTGTTTCCAGCTTGCTCAGCACCTGAGTATGCAAGCACAACCTTTGAAAGGTTGGCATGTAACCACAATGCCTTCTGGTCAGTCACAACTTTTGGACCAACTATTTGCAGCAGTGGAAGATGCTTATCTTGAACCTTCTAGGCGTATTTCCCTACTGAAGCAGAGTCTATTCAGACAAAATATAGTTTCCAAGAAGAAAAGGCAAGGAAGGTTTATCTCTTCGTATCTCTTCTTTAGTTAAGAATGAATTGTGTGGATCAGCTTCAGGAAGAAGACAGGATAAACTTCTTTGAATTGTTTTCTGGAGCAGTATCTTCAACAAGGATATCTTGTCTCTGGAGTCGTGCCTGGATGCTCTGACATTTAGAAGGCTGAGGGTGTTTATCAGTTTTTGGCATGTTTTGAAAGCTGCAGAACTTATTTGGAGCTTGCTGGTTGCATGCAGTAGTCTGTTTTGGGACAACACTTGAATGTGTTTGTGTACCTTCTACTGCCTTTGCTCTCTTGGGAGAAAAGGCGGTTTCAGAATGGTGGCCAACTTCACGTTAATATTCAGGTGTTTTGGTATATAGGAGATTGCAAACTGAATATGAAGCTGTAAGGGAATTGTAGATATTTTTAAGGTCCTCTGCAGCTAGAATTCTGATGTAAACAGTGTGCCATTTCTCTTACATGCTGCTTTTTAATGAAGACTCCTGTGCATGTGTCTTGTACTGGAACATGTGTGTCACTGATGGCTCTATCAGGAAAGGTGTACTCTCTGCACATTATAATAATGTGATATAAAGGATAGCAAATTCTTTTCCAAATGGTTGTGACTGTACCTCATACTAGATTTGGGGTTTATTTTTAAAAACTTTTAATATTAGAATTCTTGCTCTGTAGTGTATTGTAAAATTCAGCAGACATAAGGAAGATTCAGATTTTTAGTCTCTTGCCTTTATGAATAAGTATAAACTGTGTATTCATTTTGCAGCTAGTGTTTTACACAGAGTTTGCATGATGATTCATCTCAGCTTCACCACTGCTGAATTAGCACCAGTTAGTAAGGAAATAGCACTTGTTTCAACCAAACCCCATGGTCTTTCAGATTTCCAGATCTGCTTGAAGTAGCTGTAATACATGTGCAAAAAAGTGAAAATTAGTAGCTTTACAGATGCCTTCAGCTTTGAAATTTGTTACTTGGTGCTAGAATAGTTGTAACCTAGTCCACCTATAGGCTGCTTGCCCTGCAGAAATATTTCCATGGGGAAACCATATTCTATGTAGTCTCTTCTAGTATTTTTACTTACATGTTAGTGTTTAGCAGGTAGCACCCCATATGTTCTGGTGATGTGCGGGGTATATACTCCCATATTTTATTCCTTTTGGAAGGGGCATATCCAAAAATTTGGCTAAAGGTATTCATGTTCACTTGAGAAGGGATGATCCTAGTATCACTCTGATGTTTTAGCATGCAGTTTGTGCTGATACACTGCCCACTTCACAGTTTAAGGGATATGTGAACAGATGCTCCAGATGATAGCCTGAAGTATAATGAGGTCTTGTCAGAGTAGGTTTTTATGGAAATAAATGCATTATATCAAGTGTTTCTTCCATTCCATGTTACTTGAAACTGAAATTAAAAATTTTATTCCAATAATATTCTGTTAGGATTAAATATCTTAAAAGTAGACAGCAAAGCATAAAAAAATCTTTTTTTCAAATGTCTGAACAAAGCTATAAACCCCTGTGGATTCTTTTTAAATACGAATGTTGGTACATACAAACAGGAAAGAAGGGTATGTAGAAGGAAAAACAGTGTGTGGAAGATTGTGGGGGAAATTGTTCCAAATGAACATCAGGTTGCATGAGTTTGACTGAACTAAAAGATTATTTCCTTGTGTTGAGACATTAAAAAATATTTCAGAATAATTTTGCAGGGATCTGAACTTTATTTTCTGTCTTCCTAAGGGCAAAAAGTAAACAAATCTTATATATATTAAGCCAGTAATTTTTTCTTATGTAATTGAAATCTTAAATAGCTATTTAAAGAATATTCATTGCTTCAAATTTTTGACAGGAAATTAAAGGAAAAACAAGTGAACAAACCCTTCTTTACTGTGGAAAAATCAGTAATAATAATAAAGTAAAATTATTAAACATGGACTTGTTTTTATCTACCCCTTTCCTTGCACTTATATTCACCCTTCCATTGCTCCTTGGGTTTTGCAGTTGACATCTTCAGTTGGATATGTAAGTTTTCAGGATTCTGCATCCATTGACAAGAGCAATATTATGTTAATAATGGTAATGGCCTCCTCCTCACTGTAAGAGCTGTTTAGGGTCATTACTACGTTCTTCTAACACATACTGCAAACTTTGCTCTCTCTTTGCAGGTGTGTAGGTCCATGTTAAAGCTGAATTTACTATACAGGAAGTGTGTTGGGTATACTGGATACTTCTCGTTGTTCTTCTAGTTACCCTGCATTCCTTTAATTGTCCATAGTTGAGTTTAGAGGTCTAGGCTCTCTAGAGCCAGCCCTGGGTCACTTCTCTTACTATCCCATGCCAGTGCTTCTCTACATTCCACACAGTTTGCAAACTGCTTTTAAAGCCTCCACTGTCATACCAAGCCTGTATTTCTCTGCATTGCACCATTATCTTAGAGCCATTAATATTTTGTTCTACACAGAATAACTATTTGCTTCAAGAGTATGTACAGGATTATAGTTATACAATGCAGAGTTATGCAAAAACAAAACAAACTGGTCATAGCCACCTAGTCAGGCTGTAATAGCTAAACAAGCTAAAACTAAGCTCCAAGAAGGTCAAGAAAAGTACAAGGTAATCCTGACAAAGCTCATGTCTGAGTACTTGCAACATCAATACAAAACTTGTGGCCTATTCTTAGAAATACTGTATTTAGTGAGCTATGGGTTAATATTGCCCTCTCAGTAGGGCAGCTGAATGGGGAAAATGCAATTGCAGAATTCCAGGAAAGAATTCAGAGGTTGCTCTTTTAGTATTCTGAAAAGACAGAACTTTTTAATACATTTTTAAAGTCTGTGGGTTGTTTTTGTTTGTTTGTCTTTCTGAAGTTTTCCTGAATTTCTTTTGTTGGGATGAAATAAATTTAATACCAAGCAGGTTTCATTTCCTTTGCAGTGGCATTCATATTACTTACTTACCTTCTGATCAAGGTGCCTCTTGAATTTATTAAACTGGTTTTTTTTAATATATATATATTGAATGTAAAAAATGTCTTCTGTGGCATATTTGATACACCATAAAAGCCACAACAATGATGGCCTTTATAATTTTTTCGTTATTTAACACATCTTAAAAAATAAATAAGGCAAAAGCCCTGAAGTTTTACTTTAAAAGGATTGAATTGACCAATCTGTATTTACAAGCTTGTGCACTTGCTCCTACTGCAGATTTAGTGTTTTAATGATCGAAAAGGAGACACCATTTGGAGCTCCAGTAATTAACATGAATTTTTTTACAGTGTACACACCAAATCATAATATTTCCAGTGTTCTTCAAGTAACATATATATAAAAGAAAAATTTGTGTGTTTCTTATATTTGGCAAAGATTCATGCAGAGCTGTAATGATTTGAAGCTGAAAAGATGCCTTATAATTTTCTAACTTTCTCAATAATCAGAATTTAAATACACACTCTATAATCAGTATGGAAAATTTACTATTTTGGTTGTAATTCCACCCATAAGATTAAGAACAGTTTTAGTGGTCTTGGTCATCTGTCTCTGTAACAATAGGGTTTAGCCAGAATAATTGCTGTAAGGGGAGATTGTTCTCAGCCCCAAATAGAAGAGCCAGACCTTTAGATGGAAATAGCCCATTATTTATACTTTCAAGTTTATCTCAAAATATATGCTTTAGTTAGATACCTAAAGACAAGCCTGTGTACTTTAACACACCACAATCATGAGCTATTCTTGTTAGGAAGAGAGAAATGCCTTAATCTTGAAAGCTCATCTAGATTGCAGTACAGTGATGTGTAAACTGCTGATACAGAGACCAGTTGTCTCTGTAAAATACTTGAATTAGTTCAAGTCTCTGAACTGGGGGTTGAGGTGAAAAAGGTAAACAAATTTATCCATATATATATATATATATATATATACATATATATACACACACACACACATATATATATATATATACTAAACCAGCAAGTATTTCCTTTAATTTTCCTGTCACTTATGAGTAGATGGATGATTTACATGTTTTCCTCAAAAGCCATATAAATATGTAGTTAAATGCTTGAGCAGCCTCACTGAGTGTAGGAAATAAATTCATGTTTGCAAAATTTCTGGATGCAGCATCAGAACATACAGACCCTGAGGTTTGATATCAAATCAGATAAAATATCATATTGTCTTATTTAAAGCTGCGGCCTCCCTTTGAAAGTAATAATTTTAAAGCATTAAAGGTTCGTATGATAAAATAGCTTGCTAACCCTTTTTTCCTGTGACTATAACTTTTTAAAAGAATGCTTGAAAATTAATGCTTAAAATATTTTAAGTGGCATTTAGTTGTGCACATTTTACTGAATAATTTATTAGTGTTAAGCCCCCACCCCCTCCACCTAAGTTCAAAGCCAAAACAGCAAGGACTCTTATGTAGGTTTTTTTTAGAGCTAAAGGATCCGTTATCTCTCCTTCAGCTTTCCCTGGAAATCTGACTTTTTAAGTTGCAAACAAGGAGGATGACAGTGTTATTAAGTACTGAGCAATACTTGAGTTCTATTACAACCACCTGTTGGCAACAAAAATAATAAATAGGAAATAACTTTTTAAAAAAGCATATGATGAAATGCTGTAACTACTTATTCTGTTTGACTTTGAGAAGGTATTGAGTAGATGGCTTGCATAGCTAATTCTATTTGCCAGATTTACCAGGTGAGCTGAAGACAAGCATATATTAAAAACTGAGGATCTGGATGGTATAACCTTATATAGCATTTAATCTTACATCAGAACTTCTTGTCAGAAGGCCTAGATTTCTCCTTAATGCTGTTTTTATGAGTGAGTTTAAATCAGTCTTTGCTCTGCATGAAATGAATTCAATTTTGTACTGAATGCTTGTGGCCAACGTATTTTTTTTTCTGAATTTTGATAGCATTCTTTAGATATTCACATTATTCACACTTATCCTCCCTCTCCCCTTTTTTCCTCTCTTGAAAAAATACATTAAGTCTCCAATGATCAGGCTTTGGAGAGTAAAAGAGTGAAGGGGGTTTTTGGAGGCTGGGGATTTGGTTTGTTTTGATTTGTTTTTGTTCTGGAGTGCCAGAAAGCCAGTAGGTTGCAGCCAGTCAAACTGTATTCTATTACACAATTACCCTGAGAGTCTTAAGTGCCCAGTGGGGACCTGAGAGCACTCAGTGAAAGAATCATGTTCAGTTGTGCTGTGGCAGCAAAAGGAATAAAAGATGCTTTGGATGCTGTAAATTTATATTGATCCCTACAGTGACAAGTGACAGCAATAGATACGGTCACTGAAAATTTTACCCTTTTACTGAGTCTTTGACCTAAGGTGAATCACTCTTTCTCCTTATGCAAACTATAGCTAAATTTGATCTGAGTAATGGAGACTGGCATATTTGTGGTGACAGAGGCCAGTCTTTTCACCGTTTTAACATGTGTGCTTCTCAAGCAGTATCCACCTAAAATTGCAAATACTTCTGAGAACAACTTTTTTAAGTTATGTCCAAAGCAAGCTAAAATTTCCTATGTAACCATTGTGAACATGTGTCAAAATCCATATTCATTTTAAATAAGGATGAAGAACTTTGTGGACTAGGCACTGGGTTTCATGAAAACTGTCCAGGGAAACTTGAAAAGTGCAACTGTTTTATCAATATATTTCTTACAAGGAATTCAGCACCACAGGTTATAATTTATATTGTAGAAATCCCCAGCTAATGCTCTTCAAGAGCTAAAATTTGACTTTTGTTTAGACTACAACTGATCTCTTGAACACTTTTGATTTTTCACAGATCAATTTACAAGGCATGAACCAAATATTAAAGCCATAGTCTATTGAATGGCTGAAAGTACTGCAAGGGAAGAAATAAAATTAAAAAGTCTGTGCCACTAAAAATGTGTGTGAAAGAAGTTTAAGAAAAAATACCTTTGAAAGATTAGAAACATTCTTGATTTTCACTTAATTCTTCATTATGGACCATACATGGTAAAATATTTCATAGCTAAACTTTATGCATATCTTGAACTCCTTACTCAGCAAAGCTCTCTGACCTTGCCAAATTGAGGCTGTCGGTACCCTGTAGTAAATTCTGTGTCCCCAGTCCTGGAGCTATTTAAATTCTTAATGCCTATTGATTCCATTGAAGGTTATTCTGTGACTAGAGTATGCTTTAGTGTGCTTACAGAGAAGCCACGTTGTTAAAGTAAAACTTCACTCCCTTACATTTTTGTTTAGAAGCAGTGTAGGAAATATTTTATGTCCAGTTTA
This sequence comes from Eopsaltria australis, assembly GCA_034509425.1. Lineage (NCBI taxonomy): Eukaryota > Metazoa > Chordata > Aves > Passeriformes > Petroicidae > Eopsaltria > Eopsaltria australis. The sequence continues at coordinate 503,284 of JAVTVJ010000072.1, forward strand.
GTAAGTCCAGAGACGGTTTGTGAAACTCAGCTGTTTATCAGCCATTGGATTGCTTCACTAGTTAGTGTATTTTGGGGTAGAGTTAAAATAAGTATAGGTGAACAGGCACAGTTTGTATTTTGACTCTTCATCTTTATATCATCTGCATAAACGTGTATCCTACTTTAAGGAAGCCCATTTGTGTTTTACGCATTTGAGGAGCCTATCCTGCCTTTATCTCAAAATATCACATGCTGAAAAATTGTAATATTGTGCTTCTAAAAAGTACCCCTAAATTAGTATATTAATTAATATTATATGCTTTACATTATGATTTTCAAATCTGTATTTAAAAGTAGGCCAGTGAACCTTCATTATATTGAAGTAACAGATGATATGATATCACAGAAGTTGCACAAAGAATGGTTACAAAAATCTCTCTTATTCTTTAACATGCTCAACATGCTTCTTCTGCCCATTTCATGGCTCTGTAAATTCTGTCATTTACCACAGTAGTTTTCACTAGGAAATTAGGTTAAAAAAGCTACATCTGGTATAAAATGAAGACTTTATTTGCAAATATGAATATGAACTCTTCTGAAAATCATCTTAATTTAAGGGTAGTGCTTTAATCATGTTGAAGTTTCTGACTGTTTACATTGATTGACCAGATCCAGATGTGACATTTTTTAACGTTTTCTTATCATCATTAACAATTAAAAGCCTCCATATTTTAGTCTTGAATGCATAAGTAAATAATTAATAAGTTTAAACACAAACATAAATTTCAGAACTGCACACAAATGTTCAAAAATATTTTTAAGTTACTAGTGATTTTTGCAATGGGGTAATATAATCACTGTTTCAAAAAAATCACAATAGCCTGCAGGATTTATTGAAATTATGTAGAGAATGGAAGTGTTTGTCATGAATATGTGTGCTACATGAAAAATACTAACTATTGGTTCCTCTGTTGTATGCACACATATATCCTGCTTACGCAGGTTTTTGTTTCTTTTTGTTTGTTTGCTTGCTTGGTTTTGTTGTATTTGGTTGGGTATTTTTGGGGGAGCACTGTGACTATAGATCTGCTTAGTACTTTCTGACCAAGTTGATTGACCATATAGTAGAAAACCAAAATATTTTTATTTATGAGTTTACATTCTTCTGTTAAGCACAAAGGATTAGCAACTCAAACAACATAACACAGGATTTGGACAGTGTTTTAAATTACAGAATTTGTGAAATAAGATGAAAATCCTTTCCTTATATAAAATGGCGTGGATCCCAGGATCTATGTTGACTTTTTAGAGAAGGTTAGTGCAGTACTGATACTGAAATCAGGAAAATATTTTATTTCTTAGTATAAATCTTATGATGTTGTGGCTGAAGGAAATGGTGATTCACTTTATGACAAGGGTGATTAAATTTGTGTAAAATGCTTTTGAGGCAGATATTTTACAGATTTGGTAATTTAAAAATGATACTCTGTTTTGTTCATGACAAATAATATGAAGATAATTAGAGTAATTAGATGTTCATGCACCTGTATGTAGAAAGTATCCTAAATATATGAAGCTATCTAAAGAATGATCATTTTCCACTGTTCAGATGGGGGGAGGGGGGGGGGGAAAGCCTTATTAATGTTAAACAAGGAATTTTTTTAAGAATATTATTAAATTGTGTATTAGGACTATCATGTAGCTTAATAAATTATGTTTGTAGGTTTAAGACATGAAAAAATACTCAAGACCACTAGAAGGAAGACTTTACATATGCTTTAACCATCTTTTTTCAGTTGCTTCCCAATCCTGCCTGAACTTCATTTGTATGCTGACTTCATTAATGTTCTCTTTCTTTCTTTGTTTTCTTCTTCTGAAATGCCTGAGCTTTGTCCATCTCAAGGTTCATGTGGTCTTTTCTTCTGATTAACGTCTGTTTACAGTCATCAAAGAGAAATCCTTGCCAGGCATTGGTAGAAATTATCTGTTAAAGGAATTTTGTCACATGTGAAGTGTTGAGATAATGCTCTTTTGTCCTCAATATCTTCAAAAGTGAAAATAGAGAACCCCCTTTCTTCTGATGGAAAACTGTTTCAAAAACACCTTTGTATACATTAGAATATTTTGCTTGAGTAACATTAATATTAAACTGTATGTTCATCAGGTATTTCTGATGACTGTTGAAGGCACTGGGTAATTGTCTCTTTTATCTCATTCTCCTTTATAGTTCCTGTTTTCTTTTGCCCCAAATAAATGGGTAGATTACATTGAACACATGCCAATTTTTCATTTCACCCTGATTTGCTAGTGGGAAATATTCTGTAGAAAACCCCCTCCAGAAACCTCTTTCAAATAATGGGTTTGGATAAAACAACTTTTTCTTTGAGGGGAACATTCCATGAATGCAATGTAGTTACAGTTTACGGAAATTCCTGTGGAGATTAAAAAAGAAAATAGATTCTCAAGTCTGGTTATGGCCCTTTGGCTCCACTGAGACTCTGTAAATGACTTTATCCAACCATAAATAACCAGAGGAACATTTTCCTGCAGGCACATCTGTGCCACTGATGAGCCATTAGTTTTCCCCCTTCGGGTCCTGTGCTGGTAAGAGGCATGTTGAGAGTGATGTAGCTGACCTTCAGCACTCCAGATGAATCCTATAGTGGCACTGACTTCATTAAAGACCAGTGTCACTAGCATTACAGTGGCCATGGAGCAGATTGTCAGATGAGGAATATCTGCTCTCTAAAGACCATCATCATTTGCAGTGAGTGAAAACTGTGTAGTTGAGTCGTAGCTTAATTCTGAATCTTTCTATATGCAAGAGTTCATGGCCTAGTCTGTAAGTGCAGTTACTTACTTAGGACATTCTCAGTAAGGAAATCTGCCACTTCAATATTACTCCATGAATACTTGAACAAAATGAGTTACATTTATTAGCAAAGACTGCTGCCTAATGGAGAGAATCAGTTTTTTTTAATGAAGAAATCTTCAGATTAAAATGGCACTTATGCCTTTGGCTGCCTCATATGAGATTGATTCTGTCCACTTACTTTTCTAAGAGCTTTCTGTCCTTCCAAAACTGTGATGCAGAGCAGCATATGCTGCAACACTATGCCAAGTGGCTCACAGCCGAATTTGCTGTTGTTCCTTTTCACCTGTCACAGTACTGAAACAGGCCTCTCTCAGACAAATGAAATCATCTATCAGTATGATTGATTGTGAAGTTCTCCAAATAATAATTCTTTAAAAATGTTTTTTCTTAACCAAGGAACCCTCTTAATGGAGTTCTAGGTTAATCTGAAGGAGTCTGCTGCTACATTTTGCTTAGCAGTCTTCATTCTCCAGCCTGCCTGAGCTTTGTCAGTTATGCAATTTGCCATGGTATTACAGAAGCTGGATACTTAAGCTATCTTCTCTCTGCTAAAAGTGATACTTTCAGGAAGAAAACAACCACTTAATAGTTTATTTTGAAAGCTGAATTCCATAACACTCTGATTTTTTTTGTCATCTGAGCATTGACTCTCAAAAGAGTTTACCTTCTAGGCCCTCAAGACTTTCTCTGGTTAACTAATCATTTTCTCAGTCAGGTCTTCTTTGAAGACTCTCAGTGAACCAGGTTAGGTTAGAATATGTAGCAGCCCCTCAGCAATAGTGTAAAAATAAATGTTATTTTCGATAAAAGTTAAAAGAGCCTTCAAACTGTTGTCTCTGAGTAAATTACTTCAACTATAGCGATTTTGGCAGTTTTCTTGGGGGAAAGGTTTAATCAGCCTATAGAATTCTGCAAATCCATTTTTGTTTGAAGAACAGCAAAATATAAAAGTCAGATGAGCCAACAGCAGCCCTGAGAAACAATTTTGTTCCAAGGCAAAGAGAAAGGTGTGTGTGAAAGAGAGAGATGGTGCAGGATTTTTTCTGGATCTTGGTAAGGAAGATCTCACAACAAATGCCTCAATAAAATAGCTGTTTTAATAAGATAGAGTAAAAAGAGGAATGGAGATAGCAAGTAAATCTTGTATCCCTTCAGAGGCTGGGACCCCTGCTTTTATGCAGCATTGGGTTGACCCCAAATGTGGTTTTGCATTACATGCTGTGCAGATCTTGTCTGTGGCTGTAAATCCTCTTTTTAGTATTCAAACAATTATATAAATCACTAACTATTTGACATACAATGGTTTTCCAGTCTGAATCACTAGAGACATACTTTGTTAAGATCTAGTACTGCCAGGAACAAAATAGAAGCACCATAAGGAAACATTATAGCTCAATCCAAAATGCTGGAATTGGTTTCTCTGAAACACATGTCAAAAAGCTACAGTATACAGGAAAAAAGTGTTTTATAGATTATTGAAGATTTTATGCATGAGGAGAAAAGCAGTTTTGAATTCCCTATGGTCTAATAACTAAGAGGTTGCTAAAGTAGGGTGTGATTTTACTTCTTTTAGGGATTATGACAAAACTCCCATGATTTATATGTGAAGTAAAATTTTTATAGAGAAGGCTGACTAGCAATTCCAAACCCCCATATTTCTTAAGCTTTACATTCTAATTTAATTCTTAAGCTTAAATGCTTCTAGAATTTCTTAATCAAATCTGTTGCAGAGAGATTCTTTACTAATGCCTGTTCTATTAGCAAATATGCAAATATATCCTAGAAAACAGGTGGACACAATTTCATACTGAGTTGGTGCTTTTAATATTTATTGTAAATTATACAGAAAATTATTGAACACTGGTTGGGAACAGCTTGTGTTCATAGCAGGTCATGAGGCTCAAGCTTTCATGACCACAGCATATGCTGCACATTGGGGAACTTGCCCAATGACCTTCCATTCCTTGGCACTCTAGTAGTTGTGATTGCTGATCTAGACAGTATCCCACTTATTTTCTGATTTATTTTAAGTGAAGATTGCTTTGAATGATGACACTGAAAGCACATGGGAGATTTTAATTTTTTTTTCAGGATACTTTCTTGGATGTGATAGCATATTTCAATTAAAAATGCATAATGCACTAAAATCTTCATTTCTGAGCCAAAAGCCTTAATTTTTTTCTACAACTTATTAAGTCTCCAGGTTTGTATTATATTGTGTTTTGATCCACAACGTGTTCTGCTGCCTTGGGAGAACCTGTTGTGAGAGTTGTGCCCATTTTCAGTATCACTAGGAATATGTTGGCACTGCAGGCTACACTTGCTTGCTAGCTGACGGCTGTGAGTTCTCTTTCATGATTTACATGTAGACTCGTCTGTGTTGTTTCCTTCCTATAGGTTCAGAGATACATACTGTCATCTGCACACAAGTCCCCCTGTACTAATTGACATGATGAGGATCTGCCAACTACAGAGGAATGACACAGGTTTCTTCTGTGCTGTGCAGTATATGAAGCTGATTTTTTTTTTGTGGGAGAAATATGAGCCACCATATCTTCCTTTCACAACCCTTAAAGCTGAAGTGATTTTGCCATATAACTGAAATATATAATATATACCTGATATACATAATAATCTTGAAAACCTGAAAACTTGTTTTTACTGATAGATCATATATGCTAATTAGACCATGGAACCATTATATAGTTGTGGGACAATACTTAGACAGTCAAAAAAGCTTTAGAGAACCTTTAAATCTTTCTGCCCTCTGTGTGTGGAACTCTTAAGACAAATGCAGCATATTAATTAAAATTTGGGTTGACATAATGCATGAAGCAGTTATTATTTTTACTAGTTTGTACATGAACATCTGTAATGGCAGAACAATCACAGGTTTGTGGGCTCTTTCCACCTTGCATATATGTAAGGACTATTGATCATTACATATGGGAATGGGCAAACACACCGTCATGAGGGGTCCTGAGACATTGCAATTGATCTCTGATTTATCCCATATCTGTGCAGAAACTGTTCACTAATCATCATCTAAAAGCTGGTTCTGCTAAATGTAACACAGCCTTTTACATTTGGTTAGGGTTTGTGTTCCATATTCAAGCAGCTGTTACCAGCAAATTATGTTGCTATTCTAAAAAGGAAGTCTCTAAGAGTGGTAATAAAAACCTGAAAAAATTAATATGTTTTAGCAAAAAATTTCCATCTCATATTGGTGTTGTTAATGGAACATCAATGTGGAGTTTTCTCCCTAGAAAAAGAAGCTAAATTGTCAACCACAAAAGAAATTTTTCCTTCCGTTTTACAGAATTAAGTGGACCAGTTGAATATATTGATGATCACAAGGGAAATACAGGACCTAAGAAGTAGATACTCATTTCTCTACTTACCTGTGACAGAATGCTGACGACGACCATGAATGTATGTAGTGAACTCTGCATACGATGGTGTTTTCTGCATAACAGTATATCCATTCAGATGGGGGGTATCTTCTATAAAATAGTAGAAATTCTTCCACAAGAAGAGAATTGCCAGGATAAAAATCGGAGTTTGGGGAACATAACTCTTGATGGGGAGATTCTTTGAGAGTTCATACTCCAAAGAGTTAATTTTTCTTCACAGTAAAAATGCAAAAGTATGTAAAAGAACCTCATATGAATAGATCATCAGAAGACTGCCAGAGCTTCTTGTCTCTAGAATTAAGAATGTTGTCACATTGAATAGAATGTGTCAGAGCTGTAATTCATAGTCAAATCATTTGCAACAAAGAAAGAGGAAATGTTGTCTATGGATGCATCTGATTAGCAGAAGAGCAGTTTTAAGCAAATATATAAATTACATGCAAAGCATTTAGAAAAAAAAGTTATGAAAACACTTCGTGCTTCTGAGTCTAAACTTTTTCTTTGTCTGAAGTGTTTAAATGTCTTTAAATGCTTGAGATCATGAATAACTTGGGAAAGGGAAAAAGCAATCTAGTGAATTGTTCTACAACCTCTGTTTTGCACAAAGCTGGTTGTACATTGGATGTTCACTGTGACTGTACTGGACATAACACTCCTCCTGAGTGACAGTGGTGTGATATACTGGGCAGTGGCCTACTGCTCAGATACTGGGATAAAGTATATTATATCTACTCATGTATTCTTTTTTATTTTTTAAAGATTATCTGCTTAGCCTTGGGGTTCCTACAACCACTATTCAAGAGTGACTGCAGTGGATTTGCATGTGATGTCAACAGAAAATTCACCATATGTCAGTTGAACAAGAAAAATTCAATTTCTTGTCTTTAATATTTTTCATTGTTCTGCTATAATGAGTAGAATATATATGCTAAAATTGTAAAATAGTTCTGAATTTTTACAGGTTGGGTGCAAACTAATGTATTTTTCCATTTACAAATTTGAATAATTTCATATGCAAATATCAAATAGCCAAATTATCTTTCAAGAAATTGAATCTTTTTTTCACCATTCGCTACCCGTAAGTGAAAGTCTTTCACATAGATTCATGTGAAATTATTAATAATTGTAACTAGATTGAATTTCTTTAGCTATATTTAGTTCCAGGTTGTAGGTCTAATAGTCTGGTTTTCTCTCCCAAGCCCTTCTCCAAAATGAAACTGGCAGGTGCCATAGCTTATGCAAAGTGCCTTTTTTTCTGACGAATGATCTGGTCAAGCATTTCTTGGAGGATGATTACCATATCAATGTATAGAAATCCATTGAATATTTTGCTTCTTCTATTTCAATAGAACAAAAACTCCTTTAAGTTAAATGTATCTATAGATCTCAAATTCTTTATTACTAGATAAATTAATAAATTTAGAGTTCAGCTAACAGCTATCCAAGTCTCTTGCTTTTTCCATTTATGCTTTGGTTCAGGAAATATAACCTCCTTGCATTCAATTTCCATAGAAATTACAAGACAAAAAAAGGAGAAGAAGTGGTGATATCCTTCTACTGTAGTATCTGTAGGCAGTTGCTTAAAATAAATAATTATTCTATTTTACCTGTGGTTCCTGGTGCTTCCTTTTTCATAGAGCAGCACAGAGGAGATCTTCGCAGTTTCAGAAGAAAGGCAGAAAGCTTTTGTGAAAATGCGGTGGACTTTTTGTCCTAAGAGTCTGTTTGTTGAGTAAAACTCCTGGAATGCTAGAACATTATTAAAAGGCAGCAAGAGAAGCATACCAGCTAATTGTTGCAGTAGGACTTGTTGAAGTTCAAGAACACCAGAGAAAAAAAAAATATTGTTCCTGCTGTGCTTGATTGTAATTGTTCAGATTTAACAGCAATATACCAGTTCAATTAATCAAGTTAAAATATGTAAATCCAAGGGAGTAAAAAAAACCCCAAACTTTGAGCACTATGTAAATGAGAGATAAAAATCAGATGTAGAAAGGAATGATTAGAGAAAACATATTATAGACCTGGTGGCAGAATATGCAAGGTATAGACTATCCTAAGAGTTGGGATGTGTGGCCTAAGATGAATAATGTAAATTCAGTAACATTAAAAAAAAAATCATATAGCTGTATTTGTACTGTGACAGAACAGACATAAACTTTGTAGTTAAAACAAAGGATCTGGTAGGTTATGTGGAAGGCTGTAAATGTCTGCAACTCAACAGACCTTGCCCATGGTGACTCCTTCATAATGTACAGTCATAGGTAGGATCATAAACTGGCTCAGCTAATACCAATATATGCAGTCAATGTTATCAAAATTTTGAGTGTCTGCAAAACCCAAACTATAAAATCAAATTAAAAGAAGCTTTGCTTACAGTGAGGTTGTCAACTGACCATCTAGGTGTTGTAATCTTACAAGCCCACAAAAAGACAAAAAAAAAGCAAATCAGAGCTTGAAATCAACCTGGGCCTTTCAGCAAACAGTCTCACTCTAATCTCTAAACGATTGAGAAAGAATGAGACCTTAAGGTTGTAATTTGATATTGTCCAAATGGATTCAGAGTTCCTCCTGCTTATAGCTGAGAACTAGGCTTGGGACTCACAGACTATAATATAAATTTGACGAACTGCTTTTGTGTAAACCACAGAAATAAATAACACAAAGTATTACAAACATACTGTAGAATAAGTTGTAGGATATTTTTACAGGTAAAAATAATTCCACCCATTGCTGTCACATACAGAAGCTACAATTCAGTTATAAGAAAATCTATTTTCTTTGCGTGAGCACTGTTTAACTCACTTTAATTACAAACTGAAACTTGGCAGAGCAAACTTTGCATATTTGTGGAAGCCTGAATTCTTTAAATGCAGATATATTTTTGATATGAAACTTTCATAAACATCAGAAGAACCATATTGGTCTAGGAATGTTAGCCAAGGTTAAACAGACTGGTCTTCTCATTAATTAATCTTATTTAATGAATAGTGCTGTTGATGGAGTTAGAGTTCATCCCAAAGAAATCATAACTTGGAAACCGCAAGTGAATGATGATCCTTCTTCCCTCTTTCTCGTCAGTATACTGCCTATGAAAGGCTAAGATAATTTCAGTAGAGTATTTATCAGTATTATTCAGTACAGAATCACAAGAGTTTTGGAAGTATACATAAAAGAAATATTTGAAGAGAACAGTAATTCTCCCCTAAATTCAAATCTATTTCTCTTGAGTACAGTCATCTGAATACATTGCTTCGCAAAAAGAACATTGTTTTTACCTGTTTCATTTCCTCTAAGGTGATATCCAGTAGAAAAAATTAGGAAAAGGTAGTGCTGGCTAACAAAATAAATATTCTACTACTATTTGAAATGTTACTAGGATTGCTCATATTCAGTAAAAGGCAGTAAATAACTCATTTAGAAGGTAGGGAATAATTGCATGCCTCTAAGACATGTTTTTATTAAAGGGAATGTAAAAGCTCTGGAAAATTTTGCTGACATATGCTGTCAGGAATTAACTTTATTTTATTTAACTGCCATCTTGGCAGATGGAAGAAAATTCTGAAGTATGTCGAGCCAAATGACCTATGTGCTTACTTGATACTCCTCTCTTATCAACCTCTCTGAAGCTGTTCCACTTTTCTCTAAAAGCATGCCCTAATTATTATAAATTGTTCTATTAAGTGCTGGAATTTATGGCCAACAGTATTCAAAGATGAGATGCAGCAGACAGATATACTGTGTGGACAGGAAGGTTTTTTTGGGACTCCTAGGCAAGATGTTATCAAGGATCAGCAGCAAGGGGTACCAGTCACATACAATGTTCCTGGGCAAATAATGTAAGTTCACTTTGCCTGGGAAATGGAGGAAAACCACACCTTTACTACATGAGGCTGTGTGAAGCAGACATCTGTAGAGGCTCGCCTCATTTGTGTGTCAAGTAGTGGAGCTCACACAGACTTTAAGAGTTCAGTTTAGATTTGGATGGAATTCCCAAAGTCAGTCTTGCTACTCTACTTTCAGACTTTAAAGTGAATGGTGTGGCACTTCAAATGTCATCAAGTTTTTAAACAAATGAAGATCAACTTTTTTAAACATGAGAAAAAACTCTACAAAATAAGAAAGACTGAAAAAAAAATCCCTTTGTTTATACATGGAAAAGTAGTGGTGTTTAAGTGAGCAGCCCAGTACAAGAAATTGCAGTTGGCTCAACAGGCCCTTGTACTTCAGCATTCAATAATATGCCAAAAATTGGAAGGGATTTTGAAAGCGACTAATAGGTAAGCGACTGATTAGGTGGAACTTTATCAATACTACAGGGAAGATAAGAAAAAATACTTTATATACTTCTGGTGATTAGTCCAGGAGGCAATCATACACTGAAATGAGGAGGTAATTTTTTGAAGTCTCTGGAAGAATCAGAAAGGTCATGATTTTCTTACTTTATGCCATGACATTATTAAAGGTTCACAGAAACTTAGGTATATTTTCAAGGGTTTTGTGACCTTGCTTGAAACAATGCCACATAAGTAGTAATAAAATATTTCTGTAGAGCTACCTCCCTTACTGTTTTAAGATACTGTTTTGCTCCAAGTTTCTTTTGTTGTCACTGGTGGTGACGGCTAGAGATCCATAGCATTGGAATAAATATTATATAAGGTTCTTGCAAAACAGATGCCTCTAGAAATTCTTTTCCGTCCTCTCATTATCATGGAAAGCAGTCTTTCAATCATCTTCGAAATCCCTCCCAAAAATGTGCTCTTAGCTCGTCTACTCGTATCTGTGAGCCACCTGCATGTACATCTGCAGAGGAAATATTGGTCATATTGGCCATCATTACCAATTGTTCTTCTGTTTTCCATTTCCAAGGACTTAATATTGCATTATCTTCTCTTTCTGTTTACATTGCATACAAATATTTTGCTTGGTAATACTGAAGTGAACAGTGAATACAGCTCCATATGATTAGTGTTGTTCCACATGGTAGCTGGAATCTATTCAATTTAATGACCTTAACTGGTTTTTCAAGTGGGATTTTTTTTTTAGTCAGGCTGCTTAATTAGATTTCTGGATTAACATCAGAAATGTCCTTCAGGGTGATAGCTGGGGGATTTTTGGTACTGCATTTTGTCTCTGACCTTGGCACTATCAATGTGTTTGCATTTTAAACTACCATGCCTGAATATTAGTGGGTTAACAAAGGATCCTGGGCAGTTTTAAGCAGTATTGCACTACATTGAGTTACCCTATATAATATGTATACTATGTAGTAGATTATTACACTTTATTACACTATACACTCTTTTGCCTCATAGTCTGCACCATGGCTAGATTTAACATTGCCTGTAAATGTTTAGGCTGCTGGTGGGTCTAAGTTTGAAAACTGTTAAGGTTCTCAGGATACAAAGAGATGGAATGGCCTTTGCTGCCTCTAAATTAAAGAGAAGGAAGTGATAACTTGGCTCTGAACCCCTGTTAGAAATCTGTTACCAACAAGATCTTGATTCCTCTGCAGCCATTCTGGTTTTTAAACTTCAGGTTTTTAATGTCTTTTGTGGTGTCTTAGCACTTTTTTCCCGTTATGTTTGAGGAATATGTACTTGGGAAGAAAAACTCCTATTGTTACCACAAGTATTCTGCCTTTTATAGTGGATTTAAATCTTTCCTCATTTTGTCTCACTGTCCTTTGTGGATGGAGCAATGGAGAGGAGATCCAAAATCAAACAATATGCTAAAGGTTGAAATATCCTTGATAGGATTATAGAATGTGTTGCACACTGTGTCTGAACAAAACAGGATCACAGAAAAGAAGGCAGGTCAACTTGTTGCTTGCTGCAGAAAATTGAGAGGCAATGGAAAAATGTCTATGCATGTAAGAGAAAGCAAGGGACTCAGATTAAGAAGCTGGCAGAATCAGCAGAGAAAGAAGCCAAGAAAAACAGATGCCAGATCTAAATACCAATTCTGTAAGGACTGAATCACTTATTCAGCACCATACATTGACTGCTTACAATAATTGACATGGGTACAATGCTGTTGTCTGCTTGGGGAAGAGTTTTTGCATAGTCAGATTGAAATTATTCAGAGAGGTCAAAAATGGCTGTGAAATCATCTCTTATTTTTGGTTCATACAGATACTATAATGATCCAGATGTCTGCCCTTCTACAAATCATTGAGCAGCTCTCTGGGCTATAAACATAGGGATCAAAACATATTTGACAATTTGGATTGCACATTGCTGTCTAATACTTTTAATGTATGTGTGTGTCCAAATACACTTTCAAATGTATTTGCAATATCTATTACAATAATATTTTTCTCAACTTATGCTCTAATAATAAAAGATACTACAGACTGTAAAAACATGGGTTAGAATTATCAATGTTGTGTTGTTTTATACTCTGTGGTTTGGAACTTATTGAAAAAGTTATCGTTGATATGACAAGGCATTTGTTTGTGCTCAAAAATGTCAAAGTCTTCTCTCACTTTTGAGTTTGTTGCTATATTTTGTAAAAGCCAAGCATATAGGGTTTGGGGACCTTGAGAGCCACCAAGTTCTTTTTGCTGCTTCCATACATGACAAATTGTACAATAAAATTTCTGATAACTGTTTGTCTAATCTGTTTCTTAAAGCCTCTAATGAAAGAGACTCTCTGGTCACATTCAGTAAATCAGTGATAAACAAAAAGGATACTGTGGAAAATAGGCTTTCAACTATCCAAGTTCTGCAGGTAAATAATTACTTAGAGAAGCCTTCACACTCTTTTCATTGAACCATTTCTAGTCTTGCTGTATAGGTACATAGATACAGTGAGAAAAATTACATTTAGAACAGTCAGTGGATACAAGCTATTAAGCCACAGTATTACACAAATTAGGAAGTAGAAATAAATTGTGTTGATTGCAGTATTTCTGGATGATGGTTTTTGAAGAAAGTTTTTTTTCCCTTAAAGTTTGACATACTGAATAATTTTAAGAAATACTCCAATGTTTTATGTTTATTTTATGTAAAAGCCTGTCTGTTTTTTAAGACAGAAGAGAAAATTGTTATAGCTCTTTGTCCATGTGGTGAACTTAAATGATTTTTATTAATAGGATGCTGATACAAGTGATTTGGATTCTTCGGCATTTAGAAGTAAGCAAGGAAGTAGGCAACTCTGAGTTTCCGTAATATATACAGTTGGATGCTGTCACTGAAGAGGATGTAGTTTTATACAGCACTGAATAAAGCGAGGCTATAGGTTATTTACTAATTTAATATTAAAGAAATATCCTCTCATTTTGATCTTAGAACTCAGGAGACACTGATGGAAACAAGTCTTGCCTGCCACTCCAATGCTTCATGTTGAAAGCTGGGTTTGTTTTGGAACTTGTTCTGCAGTACTGTTACCAGAATGAGTATTTTCAGAGTTACCAAAGGCAGTATCTTAATACCATAATAATTCTCTAACCTGGAAGAAGGAAATAAGTATAATATCTTATAAATGAGTGCTAAATGTTTGCTCTTAAAAAATGTCTTGTTTACTGAATGTTAAGCGATAAAAGTAAAACGTCAAATAATTTTAAGACTTCTGCCTATTATATGTTAATAATTTTTTCTTGGTGCTGTCCTTAAAGCTAAATCATTACTCCAATTTAGCTACTTAGTTTGCCCATATTTGAAAACTTGTCTTTGCATTTTCACCTTAATGTGTTGATCTCTTCTGTTTTAAACTGCTGTGAAGGTGTTGCAGAATGTTTCTAGACAGTTCAGTTTCAGCTGAGATGTAAATAAAATTCAGTGTAGGATAAACTGATTCTGATGTAGAGTCTATAGTACATTAGGACAGCATAAGAGAAACAACTGGCAAGACAGACAGTTTGATGTGTATGTCCAGCAAGAGATAAATTCTTGACCAAAGATACATCCTCTAAACAAGCCAGGAACAGCAGACTGCTTCCTGCTGGGAGATAAAACTATGGAAATAAAAGTTTTGTTTTAAAATTGAGATAAAACTTTGTTTTTAAAATTTTACCTGCAGAAATTTTCAGGGGCCATCAAATCTTTAAAGTATTTCTATACTTTGTGCTTTGTAGAGACTGACAAAATTCTCCTCTCAGATACCTATCTAAAATTTATTCTAAATAATGCAGGAGACAGGGTTAAAAAGATAATTTGAATCCAAGAAAAACTGTTCACAAATTAAAGCTGATACCTGGCTGGAAAAGTACTGCCAATTCTCAGCTTACAGGTAGAAGTAAAAAATGCAGAAGAGTGTTATTTCAGCTCGATTGTAAAACCCAATGCATATAGATCAGAATCTCTCAGAAACTGAGAGTGGTAGGAATAATAGAAGTGGGAAACATTTTCAGAAGAAACAAAGAGAGGAAATATGGTCACAATAAAGGTCGTGGGTAATACACAAAAAATGTGATAAATAAATAAATATCCCCTTTGAAATCAGTAGAAATATAAGTAAAGCTTGCAGGTTATTAAAAAGGTTTTCAGCATTCATAGATTAACTGTTTAGACTATACTACATTCATGGAGTCAAATAAATTTGAAGACACATTTGCAGTTTCATTTGGAGACATCAATGACTGACAGCAGTTATAGAACCTAATACAATTTTAGCAGCTGTAGTGGTTCAAGCCAGAGGCCAAGTTGTGTTCTGTACCCCTCAACATCCACAAATGAATGGCTTGAAAAAGGAAGAGCAGGACAAGGTTATAAAATGACACTTCTGTGTAATGCTAATTTCATGCTCCAGCTATTTTCACATTGAAAATCCCCTGAGTCTATGTGGTCATATTAATTTGCAACCCACCACAAATTTCTCTTCCATAAACCTTTTCAGTCTCCCAGTCAACCAGCCTACATGAACTTCTTGGATTCACATTAAGTTTTACAAGGTCTTTCGCACCTACTTTTGTCTGTCATGAAATTTATCCCTACTGGCTCAATTTGGCACCTCCTCTTTCCTGCACTGGAAAAGAAAGTGAACAGTTTCTGTCCATCTTACTTTATGCCATTTGTATTTTTATTACCCTCTATCATTTCTTCTTTCATTTTTTTCTTTTCCACAAGGAAAAGTGACAAGTGACTTTTTGGGTCAGTATACAGAAATCAGAGACATTTTCTAATGAAATAAAACATGTATGTAAAGTGCTAAAGTTTTCTAATATATGGGAAAACTTAAAGTATGATCAATTGTATGGCGTGATTATCAATTTAGCGCTCCCCAAATAGAATAATTAGAGAGAGATGTGACACATTCATAGAGATTTAGCTGGATCAATATACTTCTGTTGATTTTATAGGTTGTACTTAGAGTTTTATGTGATAATTTCTGTTCCTTTACCATGCAGAATTGAGCATGGTAAAGCAACTCTTCTCTTTATCTACTTAACCAGTGCCACAGAACAGGGTTCAGTACAGAGGCAGTTGATTGTTGAGCAAATCAAATTTTTCGTCAGATAAACTGGAATGTATTTTGTTTAATATTCCTGCTCTTCTAAACCATTTGTAATAGGTTTGTGGTTATCAGAACTTTTCCCTATTTTCTCCTTTTTGTCTTTTCACTGCAGACCAGTTGGGTTTTTTCCCTGTTTTACAGTCTCAGCTCCTTCTTTTCATACATTTTCACCCTTGTTGGTCTGCGGCTGTTTCAGTGATTTCCCCCTGTGCTATTTAAGATCATCATTATCATTGCTCAGAATGACTCTGAAGAAAAGTTGAACCTCCTGTTATAGCAGTATGGGAGGAAATTTACAATATCTGCCATGTGTCACTACAAAATCAGCTTTAGAACAAATTCTAAGAGAAGAATTTTACACTGACAGACCTCTTACCAGCTAAAAAATTTTCTCTTATCACTATTGACGTCCCTTCGCTAGCTGAGGAAAAACTGTACCACGAGTAGTCATTCAAAAACATGAGAATTTGTGTTTCAAGACCAAATTCTAAATTTATACAGTTTCCTATTTCTCCTGAATGCCCTCTCTTGACTAGTGATATTTTTGGGGTTTAGTAATTATTTTAAAGACTAAAAACATCATTCTTCCTTCTCATGTCTTTCCTCTTCTCATGAAATCTGATGGAGGGATTGTTTGATATTGACAAGGTCCCCTCATTGATAAAAAGCTACAGCCTCTATCTGACTTTGGAGCTCCCTCCTCACCAAATCTTAGTCCTTGAGCGGTTTCTTTGATACTACTACTCTCTCATTTTTAAAAGATGGTGTTCTAAAGAAAAATAGTCTAAATTTGTGTCTCTGGCCTGGCACTGCCTGCCTTCTAACTGCAGCTACCCATGCAAAGAACCTTACTAATTTCCATCTGGGGACAAATATTTCTAGTCAAGAGACACATCAAATATTCTTCCCTTTTCCTTGTCTTCCTTCCTACAAGAGACATAAAGAATTGCAATGAAAAATAAATGCATGAATAAATAAGCATCCAGAGGATCCAGCAACAAATCACCCAGAGAAAGAAGCTGAAAAAAACACATCAAGTTTATCAGCAGGCAGTGGTCAGGGAAAAAAATAACTTGTTTGAGGAAGTCACCCATGGCAATACATG
Source organism: Eopsaltria australis (assembly GCA_034509425.1). Classification (NCBI taxonomy): domain Eukaryota; kingdom Metazoa; phylum Chordata; class Aves; order Passeriformes; family Petroicidae; genus Eopsaltria; species Eopsaltria australis. The sequence continues at coordinate 520,114 of JAVTVJ010000072.1, forward strand.
GCAAGGACATCTGGATTAGACACTGTTAGTTTGCTTCTGTGATTATTTCTTATGAAGGCAGAGTTTCACAGATGACCAGTTTGCTAACTAACCTTCATTCTACACCTTCTGATATTTAATCTTGTCTATTTTAACACCAGCAACTCTTTTGAGAAATTATAGAGATATGGCAGGATGAAAAGAACTATTTCCCCCCCTCCCCCCAAATTGTTGTAACTGAATGTAAGGAAACAAGACCCCAGAACCTGAAACGTTTTCCCTTTATGTGGCCTGGAGCTTAGTGGTCTAAACCTCTGACATTTATGAAGGAGGAGGTTGCCTGTTTTGTTGCTGATAGAATGGAAATTAGCTCAGTCTGAGATTGCATTTGAACACAAATTCCAGAACTGTTTAAACAATCCCTGCATTTTCCTGGAATTAACCAGGCAGGGAAGTTTCTTATAGCTTATGAAGTGTCTTATATATGCCTTTGAGTCACTTGCCTCTGAGATCCAGCAATCCACTCTAGAACATTAAAAACAACCAGAAAGGATTTGATGAAATTAAAGAAAGCCAGACATGTCATCCCACACATTCTGCAACTAAGAATAGGAGATAATTTTAATTTTTTTCTTTTCTTTTTCACTGCTCTTTTCCAGAAAAAGGAAACTTATGATGTGTTGGTCCCAACTGGTAGCCAATCTCACACTCAGCTACTCTCTCACTCCCCCTCCTCAGTAGGACAGGGGAAGATGAGAAAAAACATAAACGAGAAACATTTTGGATCAATATGGAGTCAGGAAGATCACTTACTAATAATCATTGTCAGCAAAACAGACTTTATCTGAGATGAATAAATTTATTGTCAATGAAAATAAATGTGGAATTACTTATTTGGGTATTGGAAGGAAAAGGACAATTAACCAAACATTTACATACTTGGAGAAAACAATTTTCCTCCCCTTTTTTCTACACTCAACTTTACTCAAAATTCCTGTTTCCTCCTTGTTGTTGCCATATGTTACACTCAGTCCCTACAGCAAGGGAATGCACCATGCAGTGTTGGGGAGAATGTGCGTGTATGTGAGAGTTATGGAGTTTCCTCTGGCCACTCCTTACTATTCACTTTCTTTCTCTGCTCTTGTGTAGGTTTTTTGTACCACTGCAGCAGAGAAAAGTACCTGAGTTTGGATTGAGTTAGCTTGACTTTTTCAACTTTTTTTTTTTTTTTTTTTTTTAAAGCAAATATGTCTTACAGTTTGTGAATATTTAGAATTCCAGCCTGGTACTTCTGCGGTAAAAATCAACAGGATATGGCTCATAAAGGAACCAGCTATTTTTAGGTAAAACTCCTGAAGTGGGATGTAATTTTAAGTCTTCTCTGCATTTTTATTTCTGAAGCTGCTTGCCAGGCTTGAATGATACATGATTAATAATTGAGCACATCATATTTATACATTCCTTTACAATAGATACAGAAAATTAAGGGGGCAGGGAAGGAAAAGGCAAAAATATGCTTCTATGGTAGATCCTGCCAGAAAGACATGAGCCAGCAATGATGGTAAATTTTATGCCAATCTACATGTGTTTAATTTTTATGTATTACTTTCTACACTCCTCCATTTTCATATATGTCCCATTCACTCTTGCTCAAATGAATCAGTAGAAAGATTGCTGTAACTGCATAAGGATTAAGGCTAGACTCTCCCAAAATACCTTCTGTTTAATGGGGAGAGAAATCAGTTTAAAAATCAATACAAGGTATGTTTCTCCTAAATAGGATTCTATGTAGTCAGCAGAATGGTCCAACATCTTCAGCTAAGTTGACACTTTTTCTTGGCATGTGACAATTATCTGCTTGTACTTCCAACAAGAGCAAAATAATATTGTCAATCAACTTCATTACATCTTATGGATTTTAAAATAAAAATCTCAGTTACTCTGCCTTAAAGAGCTAGTGCTAATGCCCTACTTGGGATATATTGAAGTAACTGCCACATCTACCTTTTTTCCCACTAAGAATTGCTGACAGTAAATTGATCATGAAGCACCAGTGTCTTCCTTTTGAAGCTTTAAAACTTCTACAGAGAAGGCTATGAAAAAGAATATTGCTTTTCACAGTTCTATTCAAAGGGAAATAGGAACAATGGTGTAAAAAAATTGAAAATTTTGAAACAAGACTTCATTGGAAGGGAAGTTTAAAAAGGCATAGTACAGCATTACAGACTTAGCAATTGCCATGGTCCTCCCTGCGTTCTCAGAAAAATCTCTGAAATCTCTGCACGGTCCATTTTTGCAGAATGTAGTGGAGTCCACCTTATTCAGCATCTAGTGTTCAGTGGTAGCCATATCTATATGCGTCTCAGAGATAAGCAGAACTATTCTCCTGGAATAATTTGCACATGGAATTATATGCCAAAGGGTTATTTCATTCCTCACCAGCAGTAGGTGTTTTTTGTCTTTAGTTTTTAAACATGAATATTTATATTCACAGAGTCATAGAGTAATTTAGTTTGGAAAGGATCTTAAAGATCATTGAGACCAACCATTAACCTAACAAGTCAAATCTACTACTAAATCATAACCTTAGAAGAGAAATCTAAATGTCTTTTAAATACCTCTAGGGATGGTGACTCAACCATTTTTCTGTGCAGCCGGTTCCAGTGTTTGACAACCCTTTTGGTGGGAACATTTTTCCTAATATCCAAACTAAACCTCCTCCAGCACAAATTGAGGTAACTTTGTCTCATCTTGTTGCTTGTTACTTGGTAGAAGAGACTGAGCCCCATCTTACTGCAGTCTCCTTTCAGGTACTTGTAGAGAGCAACCAGGTACTTCCTAAGCCTCCTTTTCTCCAAGCTAAATAACCCCAACTCCTTCAGCTGCTCCTCATCAAACTTGTGCTCCAAACCCTTCACCAGCTTTGTTGCCCTTCCCTGGACATGTTCCAGCACCTCAATATCTTTCTTGAAGTGAGGGGCCCAAAACTGAACACAGAGATTTGAGGTGCGGCCTCACAAGTGCCAAGTACAAGGGGATGAACCTCAGTCCTGTTTGCTACACAACCACTCTAGCCTTTTAAAAAACTCTTCTACTGGATCTCTAGGTTTTATTTTTATCTTAAGTGTCCAGTTTCACTTAGAATTTTACTATTTATCTTTAGTACCCATAGTACCACAGTGGTTTCAGCCATCACAGCTCCATTTTGAGCTAGATCTTTATCTCACTGCCACATTCTGGTATCAGTGTTGTCAGGAATAATGAGTCTAAACCTGCAAGTATTTTTCTTCAGCAGCATACAACACAAACATATGTCATGTCATTTTATTACTTTCAGAGTTTATTATGTAGCTTGTTTCATATATGTCATAATATATTTTCTGCTTGTTTGCCCATTAACCACTACAATGGTATTTTCATTGATTCTGACACATTGAGCACATTCGTCTTTCTCTGGAATATCTACAGTTAGTACAGAAACAAATTATTCCAGTGTTAGGAGCTATGTGTGCTGGTTCATTAGCAGACCTTGTGTCAGCTTCCTGAATGGTATTCTTTTGAAATCCTCCCCTGACAGCTATGATTGTTTTAAAACATCTCCGCCGCTCCACTTGTTTGTTACTGTCTTACAGCTGGGAAGTCAGACCATTCAAAGATGTCCTGGTGAAACAGATTGTACAAGCGCTTCTCATCCACTTCAGCAAGGCTGTACAGCTTAATATCTTAAATTGTTGAAACAGAATATGGACTACAATAGAGTAATCCACTAGAAAATGAGGACAAATAGGATATTTTAGAATTTTGCAACAGGAATGTTTCAAGTAGATCCTCCTTTTTTTGGCATATGTAAGGACAAATCTTCCTGAACAGTGTCTCAAATATGACTTGTATATAAAAAAAAATAATCTTGCAGTACAATATTATGTCTTTCTTTTCCTAAGGGAAGCCTGATTGTATTTGTCTGGTGAATATACTTGAAGGCCCACATAATTGCATATAACTGCCATGGGCTTTTTCTGTGTTACAACTTTCCATGGACTATCAAAAGCCTAGCCTGATGACAAAAAATGAGGCTAATAAGAAAGAAAAATCACTGCATACATATTTCTAGAATTGAATTGACATTATTGCTGACAACTACTGATCAGTAGGAAAAGTGTGAAGAAAACACAGGTCTTCCATCTGCTTCATCCATCTGCTGAGAAAAGGAACTGCGCTACCATTAGCAGGTTTGCCTCTATAATTCTGTGTGTTCTCTGTACATTTTCATGACAAATGTTTTAAACACCTATATTTTTTACCTCTATAGATAACTGTACGAAATAGCATTTAATTTTGCAAGCAGCTCTAAGTTTGCTATTTTTTGAAACAAAATGCATTTTAGAGCATAATTCCCAGATTTCTCCTTAAATTTCCTGACGATAAATCAGTAACCCCTAAAATTGTCTAATTGTAGAGTTTTGTTTAATATTAGATATACTTGATAATTCATATTTAATATTTTTTGTCTGAGGATTTTGGCACAATGTCATTTGGCTTCTTTCTATTTGCCTATATTCTATTTCAATGTTGACATACCTTTCAAAATTGAAAGAAATAAAGTTGGGATGTAAACTTCAGGTCAAATAGTATTCTCCAAGTCTATCTGTGGAGGTTATTGTTGAGGAGATGAGTTTTGTTGGAATTCTATATTAGAAGTGTCAGTCACAAACACAGAGTGTAAGGGAGACTCCTGACGAATTTTGTTCAATGTTCAAATATTTTATTTGTCCTGTAGGTTGGAAGCTTTAGAAAGGAAACAAATTTTCTAGTAACATTTATCCTGTCCAGAGGTGGGCTAGCCTATATGTAGCATCTCCAGGCATTAAGATTTCAAGAATCCAGATGATGCCAGATATTCTGCCCTTGTGCCCAGTGCTCATGCGTAAACTCAGTGGGTCCTGTGGTTTGCACAAGAATGACAGTAGTATTGCATTCATTAATTCTGCTGCTGCACATGCATCATAAGTTCTTTCAAAATTTGCTTCCTTGCTAAGTCCAGGAAGTATACTGGAAAGCTTAAAGTTCAGATCATTATCACTGAAATCACTCCAAGAGCTTTCATCTGGTCACCTCCTTTCCTCAGCATTTTTGTTCCTGATTAGAAGGAACTCTAGATGAGGAGGGGTTTTGTTTGTGGGTTTTGGCTTTTTTTTCCATTAATGCAAGTAGTACTAACACTTAAACAGCTCTAGAATACTACTAGGAGACTTTTTAAGCCTGTTCTGTTACCTTGAATACAGGGAACTATTTAGAAACAAAACTACAACAAACTATCTACAATGCCTATGAAGTATGCAAACATTGCCTTACTTTTTAAAATAAACTAAGTGATACAAAAAGATTTTTCTGTTAAAAATAGTTTTAAAAAATCAGTATAGAAAACTATTATTCTGTAATTGATATTCATCTCCTGAGTGCCCTCATGATTAATAATCATACGTAGGACAGAGATGGTTGAAGGAAGACAGCTGAGTGTCTTTGGGATTGCCCTTCTGCAGTTGCAAGAGGTGAACAAATACTTTTCCTGTCTGAAGCCCTAATTTCAAGACCTTCTTTCATATCTGTGTGGAGAGCAATAGTTTTGGAAGACAAAGCTTTGCATTTTGCTACAGAAAATGCATTCAATTTCATTGTGTGCACCTTGTTGCAAAGTTGAACTACCATTGTCATTTTTTACAACAGTGATTCGTGTTGTTAGTCTCTGTGAACATTGTTCGTTGTTGGCTGTTGTAAGGAACAGAAAGAGTTGTATCTCTGTTTTCTCTCTTATGCAGGATTTCAATTAGTAGGTGGAACAACTAGGAACCACTTTCCCCTGTCTTTTTTCAGTGCTTAGCCATATTGAGCAGATTAAATATATGAAAAAAATGATATATCTTGTATATGAATCACCAAAGAAAAAGACATTAAGGTGGTTTAGTAAACATGTTGACATTTATTTTAAATAAGTGTGGATTCCTTCTTTTCTATTATGATGAAAAAACAACATTTTGAAAACCTTTTCAGCCATTTTGAACCAGTGCTGGTCAACCTCCAAAAACTAAAGCGTATTGAAGATGATCAGGAAAATTGGAGGCTATTTTTTTTTAAAGTATGGTTGTCAGTAGTTTAAAGGGTCTTTTAAATCATTTGGTGTTGAAGACAATCAGCAGTAATGAATATAATCTTCTATCAGAAGTAGCAAAAGAAGTTGTCTCCTTCCTTGCCAGTTTTACATACAAAGACATTATATATAATATATATAACTTTTCTTAAAAATCTGAATTCCAGATAGTTTAAAAGGCTATATTTATACAAGTTATTTTAATAAGGAATTTGCTTCTTCATAGATTTAAATGAAATCATGTATTTTAAGCAGCAAGTTGTCACTTGCAATTTTCTCTCTTGTTTCTCAAGTTCATGACATATAAAAACAAGAAAGGATTTAATTGTCTATTATGCAGGTTTTGGCTTCCTTATGAGCTGTCACTCAATAAATAGTCTCATATACACATAAAACCTCTTTCTGTGCTGTAATATAGGAGCATTTCAATAACTGAAATAATAATATGCTCCCATCTGAAGGCTATGTCTATTATCAGCATGATAGAGTTGGAAATCAAATTATATGTGAATATATATACATATAAAGATATTCTAAGGTGATAGGACACTGTAAACAGTGAGACTTTAGATTGTTGTTAAATGAAAAGATTGGGTTTTTCCCCCTAGATTTTTCATAACAAAGGCAACATTACTTTGGCCTGTCAATTTATGAGGAGTAATAAGTTATATAGTATTGTTTTAGAAGTTGATTGAAATGTTGGCATAAAAAGAATAACACAAAAAGGAGAAATTAAATAAGATTGCAATTAAACTTGACTTTCAAGAAAACACTTTTGTTTCTTTGCAAGCATCTCCACCAATTGATTGTAATTCATTGTTACAGACAATTTTAACTTTCTTCTTATATTTTTTAATTTAATAATATTAGAAAAACAGTGTATAATCTTTCAACTATGTCAAGATATGTGCAAACTTTAGGACTGAGAAATCAAATAAATCAATATTTAGGAAGCTCAGAACAAAAGACTGAAGGCATTTATAGTGAATTGCATTAATCAATTTACTGTGAGCTTAGCATTGTTCAGCTGAGCTAATCATGGAAGATTAACCTTTAAAAATTTATATTACAAAGTATGATGATCCCATTCTTGGTTCTTAATGCTTTTAGCTCTATAAACAACATTTGACATTTACCAATAATAATGTCATGGACAAATGTTCCCATACCCTGCAAATGATAAAGGTTTGAATTGTTTGTTTTTGTTTTTTTTTTTTAAGGAAGGAATTGGAGATTGGAGCAGTGTTGGTTTTGGTTTTTTGGGGGAGGGGTTTTTGTTGGTTTTTTTTAATGATGGCTTAAATGATGACATCGCTTAAGATCATTACAAGTTAAGTTCATTAGAAATTAAAGATCATTAGAAGTTAAGTGTTTAACGCTGAAAAACATCAGGCAAGCATTCATATTTTTGCACTGGTCACTGTTTCCTCATTTTATTTGAATGAAGCAAAAGTACTCTAAAGAATGAATGTGAAAAAAACTGGTTCTAGGGTATGTTCTGGTAGCACTGTAGTACTGAATTAGATGAAAAAGCATGAACTTCCAAACAGTCCTGTCATTTTTGCCTTGGTGCCTCATGTTTATACCTACTTCTGATCTTTGCCTTCAGGTAGTGCTGTAGTGTAAATATTTAATATTGAGAATGAAAAAGAAATAACAATTACTTCTGATAGATTCAGTGTTTACCATATAAATTTTCTAGTACCTTTCTTAACAGGACCTATGAGGAACTTGCAATCTTAAAAAAGTCTGCCAAGTTTTTTAAATCCATGGTCTGAGCCTGCCACATGCTCCACAAATTTTACCAAATACAATTAAGAAAGAGAAGTTCAAATATGCTATGCAGCAACTTCCATGCATGAGGTTCCATAGATGAAAGGAATACTGGTAACCCATTGAAAAGGAGAATTTTTAAGACAAGCTCTGTTGCAGTAGTAATCCCTGATAGCAGTAGCAAAATGCCACAGATTTCTTTTCCCTGTAATACAAAAGCTGTCACTGACGCCTCATGGGGCTGTAATATGTTTCTTTTAGCCTGATGATACATCAGACCTCAAAGTGTGAGTGTAGATGGCATAAACTTTGAAGTACAGAAGTGTTTCATACTCACTCATGCTTATTCTTCTATTAAAAACAAAACCTGTTGGAATGGCCTGAAGAAAGTTACATATGCAATGAGGATTTGGGGACACAAATTGAGAAGCATGAGTCATGTAAAAGACCACCTCAAAACTGGACTCTTTTTGTAAAAAGGTTAAGGAAATTGAGTTGGGAGATGTTACCGCTGCTAGATGCAAATTGCCCTTCTAGACACCCTACTCAACAGGGAACTTTTCAGGATTTAATTAAGCCTTTTCTTTTTTTTTTTTAATCTATTTGTGTTAAATCCAAACTAGAACTGCACCTGACAGAAAATGGTAGTAGTTTCATTCCTACACCAAATATGTTTCATAACAAAATTCTTAGAAGCAAGGGTGTCTGCTGCATCTTAACTTCCATTTTGGGAAACTCTAGGAGCTCCAGGCAGATTCTCAATTTGAAGAATAGCTGTTAAGACACAGTTTAAAATTTAGAAATAGAATACTTTCTCCTGTTAGATGTTGCTGTTGCATTCATATAGATTGGCAGAAACTAAAGCTGTGCTCTAGATCTGCAACCAGAAGGGTTGGATCAGCCTCATCTGAAGAATTTGGGTGTGTTATTTTGAGACGGGAAGGAGAACAATTTCTATGGTGTCTTAGCATCTCACAGGAAATTTAGAGGCTTTTCAAAAGTCCTACAGATTTATTTTGTCTTTCTTTTTTTTTTTTTTTTTTTTCTGACTCAGTTGAACAATAGCAGATCAGAATATGGGAATGTCTTCTGGCTTGCATCACACTAATCCAAGTGGTCTTGAATTCTGGTTTTAATTTCAGCTCATTCTTTAATCTGAATTCCTAGTACATGGTGATTTATATCCAAGCAGCTAACAGCATAATGCAAAACACAATATCAGTTTAACATAGTAACAACTTTAGGAATGTGAGGCTAAACTGTGCCGTCAAATGCCATATGTCATGATGGGTAGCCTCTATGTGCATACATGGAATATTCATACAAGATATATGGATACAGTAAACAAATGAAACACATGTGACATTAAGCATTTGGTTCCAGTTAAGACCAATGGAAACTGAGGTTTCCAAGCTCCAGGCAGGAGATTCTCATATCATCCAGTCAGAGATATCCATATCATAGGGAAAATGGAGATTTTTCTCCAGAACTCTCAAACTTTGGTTCCACAGGTGTGTTCAGAAAGCGAGACTTCAAAAAAAGCTCTGACTCTTGACTTCTTTTTTTCCTATTTGTGTTCTTTCTGAACCACAATATTGGGCTTGATTCAGAACATTTTAATGGGGACAGTTTTTAATTTTTTTGTCAGTAGGCTGAAAAACTGTTATAACTATGAAGAACAACTTTCTCAATATATAACATTCCAAGTGAGTTATAAATTTTATGTTGAAATTAAAGAAATTTTGACTTTTTTCTCCTGATCCGTTTACATTACACCAAACTCCTGCTCTCTTTATTACTGCTAAGGCTTGTCTAAAACTGAAGACTGACTATTCCCAGTCAAGCTTATACTACGGAATGTATGGGAAAATAGATCTGCACAGATATGTTATCCTCTTCCAAAGAGTTAGGCTTACAAAATGTTGATTCTGTGCCTTTAGTTGTTCTTTATCCTTTGAAAGTAATGAGGGAAACATCAGTCTTATGAGCATTTTGAAATAAAATTTTAGGCCTGTAGACCACAGCCTGGTGAGACATTAAACACACGTTTAAAATTTCTTCTGCAGTGCTTACAAAGTGAGGAGAAATCACACAGCTGACCACACTGCAGCTACTTAATGCTGCTATAAATAGATCATAATAAGCATGTGGTGTATGTGATTGTCTGTGCTGATAAATGAAAGGGTGTGAATTTTTCAGCATCAGTGGAAAGACAGGAAAAAGAAAAAAACCTTCCTGATTGCAGCTGCAAATGGTAGCAATTTTTCCTTCCTGCATTAATGAATGTAATTCATGTAATGCATATTACATCATTCAACAGCAAAATTCTCACATTCAGTTCACAGACAAAAAGTATTTTAATTAAGAATATCAATGAGTAATGACAATCCACTTTCAGAAAAAGCAAAGAAAGACACTTCTTTGGCCATGTAGAAGGAGCTGTGATGCCAATATATTTTATCAGTGTAATATATTTACTTTCCTAAAACTCTTTACCAAAAGAACCTCCTTAAAGACATATTGTGGTTTATTTGTCTGTTTTCTGTTTCTAACCTTCCTTTACGTGCAGTATTTGACTGCAAGCCTGCATTTTACAGTCTCTAGTGATTGAATCACTTCATCTTCTATAAGCATCACAAGTTCAAAGAGCTTTCAGCATCTGAACTCCAACACAACATACAAACTAAAATAATTCATTGTCTAGAGACCATAACAAATTTTAATGTGCATTTACAGAGTAAACAGAGGGCTGAAGGGGGTCAAACCAGTCAAAGTGAAGATATGCATTACAAAATCCACACATTACTGAATTACAAACTAAAAAGTAGTGTTTTATCAGAAAAGGAAATAAAAATGTTTCTTGGTGGCACCACATACAGATAATATTAAAAACTGGCTTGCATGAGGACCAAAGTATGTCTACTCTGAAGTTATATCACACAGACTGTAAGCAATTTACAGAATTTAAGTTAGTTTTGCATATACAGGAGTTGCAAAATTAGAGAAAACACACTGAAATATAGAACGCACACACAAAAGAAAAGGATGTATATATATAAACCTCCACACAGTCATTAGGGGTTGGCCTAAGTTGATACTTGCCACCATTGAACAAGAAACAAACAGAAAGACAGGGGAAAAACCTCAAAGGGGGAAAAGAATAATATATTAAAAAGCAAAAAGAAAAAAAATCTCAAAAGAAAAATATCCTTGTATGTTTTTCAGAAACAACATCCCCTAGCGTGCTGAGCTGCTTTGTAGAATATATTTTCTCCTCCCTGTTCCTCACACAAAAAAAAAAAAAAAAAAAAAAAAAAAAAAAAAGGCTTTTGGATAAAGTTTGTGTGTATTCTATTTATGTTAAATCACTATGGTTTGTTTCATTATTTGGCCTCTTTTTGTTTCCAGGCTGGAACGGTTCTTTCAGCGTAGGAAACCAAATGTCATCCATGGTTAATTCTGTAATACTGAGAATTCGCAGGCCAACCCCTGAGAAGTCAAGGATGAGGCTTCTCCTTGCCAAAAGAAAAGGAAACTAAGTCCTGCTGTTACAAAACGTTTCATTACATCACACCAGTTCTCTTCAAATAAAATATCAGTGGTACGCCAAAGAAAATAAGATATATCAAGAAAACATGTGGTATCCTCTTCTTTTTTATAATATTTATTTTATTTTATTTTATTTTATTTATTTAGTAATTTTGTTTGTACTTCCTGAAGAAGGTGCTCCTTGTGTAGAGATTTAGAGTACATTGGGTGCAGAGTGGTGGTTGGAGGTTAGGGTCAACTTTGCTGTCCGCTCCGTGGATTTTACAGGCGATTTGCTCTTTGCTTTAAGAAGAGAAAGTGATATTGGAAAAAGTCAGCACTTTTAGATTAAAGCAAAGCACCCTTCACAAAGCCACAAACAAGAAGCAGGACAGAAAGTCCATGGCTTGTAGCTATCCTCGCACCTGCGGAAGAAGTTATAAGATATTCGCTCATCTTGCAGATTTCCAATGCTCCTTATAAGGCTGTTTTAAACACATACATTTATTTATTTAATTAGCTCGCCAGGTTGGCTCTGGTGCCCATGAATGTCTTGGCATGCACTGCAAATAACAACACATACAAAGTATTTCAGTCCCAGGGAGGTTTCTTTTTTGTTTTGCTTTGCTTTTTTTTTTTTCTTGTCTGTCTTTTTAAACAATATTACCCATTGTAACCATAAACCAGGAGGAACAAAGCCAAACACCTTTCTCCTCAGTGTGTTCTTTACAAAATCATTTCCAGCATCACATCATTGACTGCTAATAAAAAAGTTATCTGGTGGCAGCATAGTGTTTTCTTGTAAACTGGAAGAGATACAGGCAAAAATGGCGGTGCAATTTACAAGGGGGAAACAGATTGGTAAAAGTTTTGGACTATTTATTTCTGAGAAAATGTATTATCCCAGACATTGTTTTATTTTTAAAAAGCTATGAAAACAATGGTCCATATAATTATTTCTAAACCCACGACTTTATGTTTAGTATGCCAGCAGAATAAAACCATTTGGGGCTAAACTAATTAAACTGAAATGTTCACACACCAAGGACATCAGCATTTAGTTGTCTTACATGCCATGTCTCAGTGCTTGATAACTCCCTGTATCATCTAGAATTACATTCAGAACTTAAGACTAATTACTTGAGGTCAAAACTATAAATGTAATTTGGTAGCACTGTAAGTAGAAGTTCAGATTACAACAGGTTGATGCATGATTAATAGATTTTATATCTGTGTTGTATATTTGAAAAGGATAAATATTATTGATAGTTAGAGGCATCAGTCCTATAACAGGGTAACAATGGTGTTATGAGCAATCCATGCTAATGCTGGACTTGTAATAAATGGTCATTTTTTTCTATTTTATCTCTTTTATCTCTTTTATCTATTAATCATGTAGAAGATATTTTTTTAAAGAACTTAGTATTAAACTAAATTATGGATTTCATTGCAGGTCCCAACATCCATTTTCTTTTATCATAAAGAATATACACAAAGAAAGCAAAAAGAAATCCAGGCAAGTGCTCGCTTTTTAAAGTTTTCAGATGTAATGCTGTTCGTATCTGCTAACTATAAGTGCAGCAAGACATATTTAAGTTCCTGGCTTTAGTGATTTTTACCTTCTTGAAATGTTGATTAAACTAAATAACAAATTTTAGGTTAACACTGCTTGCTTTGGTAAATACATGGTGTGAGATGTTACGTATGTGGTGGTTGCAATAAAATAATCCTAGTCCTCTGTCACATACACAAGATCTTCTAAGCAATAGTGACATTTCAATTATACACATGTAAACTGAATTGCTAAAAGAATATTAACTTTCAAATGAAATCTTGTCTCAAAGACATTACTAACGTTTTTCCAAGAGAACTCCAAGGGAACTTTAGGCTTGGTTTCTACTGAAAGAAGACATAAGTGGGAAGCCTACTTTTCTCTTGCCCATTTGATAACATTACTTGTACTACACTGCTGTAGTTTGCTGTGCTTCTCAGGACACTTTTTCTGTATTACAAACAATCAAATTTGCTGCAACTTTTTGTGGGTAGTTCTCACATAGGTAGTATTTACAATCTTGAACACAAGAGCTCAATTTCTGGTTTTGGTTTTGCTGCTGCATGACTTTGTTGTCTCTCTCCATGAAAGCTGTCATTTGACAGACTTTTATGAAGGGTTTTCTTTCACTAATGAGGTTAGCAAAACTTAGTTAGAATCTTTGTTATTGTTAGATCAATTTCTAATGTATTGAATTATTTTCACTTGTTTTTTTTTTCACGTTTTTTTTCTTTTTGATTGAACCAAGGAAATATGTCTCAATACAACTCTAAAGAGGTCTTTGGAGATACATTTCATCTGCACAAAATACGTATAATGTAACTTGGAAGAATCTCATAAATACATTTTAAAAGAGGTTTTATAAAATTAATGATGTTACAATTTGAGAATTTTAAAGCTGTAATGTGCAGAAGAGAAAAAGTATGATATAAAATAAGTTTAAATAAAAATATGTCACAGTGGGAAAAGCAGCACCATATTTGCAGACCAAATATTCTCTGATTTTTGTTTTCATTTTGCTTTTTCCAATAAGACAATCTGTAGGTCCCCAAATTAGGGGGTAATATAAAATACATACACATAGCTTTTTTATCTATAATGTTCAGTTTCTGCATAAATCATGACTTCCCTCCAATTCACATGTTCTACAACCATGTCCTTCTCTAAACAGCAAGTTTGTTTTTTCTTGCAGGGGATTTAGGTTAGGGTACATGCAGTAACTGCAAGGTAAAGAAATTCTAAACATATTGGAAAAAAATCAAGGGAAATAACAACTGAAACAATTTCAGTTTCTATGTGAAAAAGAGGCTATTAGGATTGTTGGAAAAAAGCTGTAACAGACAGTGTCCTCTGCAAGGTTTTGAGAATTGATAAATAGATCTTAATCTGGTTTAATAGTTTCCAAAATGCTGTCTAATCCAAACAGAGAAATTCTCGGTAATATATCAGCCCACATAAAATTGACTTGCAATATATAGTGAAATATATGGCCATTAGGTGTGCTCTCATCTTTTTAGTGCTGCTTAATGAAATAAAATTGAAGTTTAAGTATTCTCAGGTTTCATTTTTCTTTTCCAGAGAAAAGGAATTATATTTTTTTCTTTCATGAACCTAAATATTTTAGATTTTGGGAGAGTGAAAGCTGCAAAGGTAGAACAAGAACATAGCAAAACTAAAAACAGCTTTTTAATATTTTTTTCCTTTTTCTGTTCAGTCATTTTTGTTCATATTTAATTATTTTGGTTTTCATCTTGAAAAAAAAATGTATTCATAAAAGTATTCATAAATTTCCATTTTTACTCTGGAAGTCATAGGGTGCTTAAATCAGAGACTCAATTCCACTCAATTCCAAATGCAGACTTCTCATGCAGATGTGTTTTTAGTCTACCAATCTGACTAATATCACCTGAACTGTGAGCAAAGTAATATAAGTTAAAAGCTGTCTATCTGGCTGTGGATTTGCTAAACTGATTACTCATTATCCCACTATTTCAAGCATTATTTTCTAATTAGCATAATGAGAGCTAAAAGAAATTTTATTATAGATCAAGGACACTGGGTAAAGCTGGACTGCAATTACGTAATCCTCAAAGATGAACACTCAGAAGAACTGTGGTGTAATGATATGTGTATTATTTCTACATTATTAGTTAAACTCCACTTGATGTGTGGGTCAGACATTCTCACCATTCTCACAGTTTCACCTGTCAGCTACTGGGATCCAGTTAAATTTGTCTTGTGTTATGTAAATCCTCATTAGTTGTCTTTTATTTCCTGCTACTCACATATATCCAAAAGGGCAAATGTCCCTGAAATACTTAGCCCTCTCCAGTAAACAAATGCTGTATTGCCAAAGGCATGTGATGATAAGTTTTTGTGCAACAGCATGAAAGATTAGTTCATGCCATTAAAGTGTTTGAAACTGTGTTTTATTTGAATTTATGATTTACTTAGATGTCAGGAACACAAAGAAAAAAATAGTGATAAATATTTGTGACCCTAGTGCTTCAAACAAAAAAAAGTCTCTGTCACAAATGCTTGTATTTCAAGGCTCATATTGTATGAACCCCACAGCTAACATCAATTTTACTCTGTTAATGAAATCCTTTTAGAGCATCTAAGTATAAAATAAAGCTACCAGAAGTTATAAATTCTTAGCAAAATGCAACTGGTCAAAAAGGTAGTTACTCATTGCATGCCTGAATGACTATGATCCCTCGCCTTCACTAAGATATTGATCAGACAAAATTTGTGTCTCATACATCAGATTTAGGGATGCAAGAAGGGATGGTTCAATAATTTTGCTGATTTTTTTTTCCACAGCTGGGTGAAACACTACATTGTGAATAAAGCAGCTGCCTCAGGAACTACAATTTTAGCAACTTCTCTTTGTAAGCATACCTTCCATGGTAAACACTCTGGGTCTCAAACAGTTTGCGGCTGCCAGAATTGAAGTTTAACAAGTTTGGTATTCCTTGTGCTTTCTAAGGTTTAGGATTTCTCTGGGATGCAATAGCTTCCAGCATTTTGAGCCTCAATACCTGTCAGAGCCTCTGAAATGGTCTCCTTACAGTTATGCAATGCACAGTGTATTCTCATTCAAATAACAGAAGGAATCTGAAAATTCAAGAGCATTTCTTTAGTACTTTATTAAACATATAAGTTTAGTTAGGGTATCCTTGAGTTTCCTTTAATTAGTAACCCACTGATAACAGGAAATATTAATGCCTTAGTAGAGTTCTGGTTTTGTGCTGACCAGTACAGGAGAAATTGAGTCAGTCACAGAAAAGTTCATCCCAGATTCTCTGAATGTATACATTAGTCCAAAATATCAATACATATATTTCAGAGATATATATTTTGTGTATGAGTTAATTTTACTGTTCTACTGATTTCTGAAATCACAGAGGTGTTGAAACCTTGGAAGTTTCATTTTTCAGGAATTTGTGCTGAGACTTTCCATCTTTAAGTGCCTGGTCTGCTGTTTTGCAACATTTGGCTTTGGCTTATACTGTTAGATATGAAATACTTTTCTTGTCAATCCCAGTTGTAAATACATGAAATCATAATTCTGCACTATTTCCAAAGTAAGTAAAAGTTCATGTGATACCTGCCTTAATTTTACTGGGGACATAAATGAAACATAAGATTACTTGGAGGATATTTGCAGTTTTATTTCCGTAAAGATAGGTAAAATCAAGTACGGCTGATTTTATTTGAGGGTTTATTTGAATATGTCTCACACAGGTTTTCAATAAATAGATTCTTCCCCTCTGGTCTAACAATTGCTATCATTCTTATTCCTCTGAATTGCATAAACCACAATTGTGTATATCACTGCTATAGTGATGGGATAAATGTACCCAGACTCAGGAAGAAATTTTCTTATCCACTAATGTAAGACCCCCCTTTCCCTCTTCAGGAGAATGACTTCTCAACTGTGTTTTAGGGCTCAGTCATCTGTGTTTGATTTTGGGGAACTGAATTACCGACTGAAGATGAGCAGTATCATTCATATTCAATAAAGATCCTTTTTCTTAGGCTTTTACTCCATCTTTCTCCATTGGCCGCACAGTAATCAGCTTAAAATAGTGTGATTTGTTCATCACATACTGCAGAGGGCAAATGAGTTTGTCTCACACAACAGAAGAAATTTAGAACAGGTCAAGTATTGAATTTCCCTGAAGTCTGCTTAGACTTTGCATTCAGCATGTAGCTCAGTTCATCTGATGTCTGTTCCTTTTCTGTTAGTGATGCCCAGAAGAGCAGATGAGAAAGAGAGATGGGATTCTAGATGGAAGCTTAATCCTTAGCTGTTACTAGATAAGGGACCCAGAGGTGTTTAGTCTTGTAATGGGGCAAAAAATGTTACAACTTGCCAGCCCTAAATAGAGGAGAGAGTTCTTCCAGGAATCTGAGCCACAATAACTTCTAGAGCTCTTCCTGGGCAAAGGCAGGTCACAGCTTTTACCTTGCTGCCAGCTACACCTCAGGTCATGTTCTAATGCAAACTTGAGATGGAAATACTTGGAAGAGGGAAAACGAGAGGAGACTTCAACTATTGGTAGCATGTAGAGAAATGATACTTGGCTTTAGGCAGTGGTCCAGAACAAGCTGTAGTAAAACTATAAAAGGGCAACAGATAGCAGCATGAAAGGAGAAAGAAAGGGGTGGGACACTGACTTTTGCATTTTCACAATGCCAAGATGGACAGAAGTAGAATTAAGGATATACTGGTGTGAACAAACTTGAGATTTTGCATTCAGATCACTTTCTACATAATTCCTGACATTAATTCCTACCTAGAGAAACATTAAATTCTTGTCATTTTTGTCTTTCTAGCAGAAGATATCTGAGAGTCTTCATTCCCTGTTTAATTCTTTAAAAAGTGCTCTTGTTCATATGTCATTCTTTAACCTCATGAGTAGAGCCAGATTTCCTAATTAGGCTATCATGCACTATGAAGAAGCTGAGAGAATCTCTAATGTCTTTCTCAAAGATGAAAACAAAAACATCAAAATGATTCAACCCTGTCATCCTTTTACCTTGAACAGACAGGAGGGAGGTGTCAGATCCTTAAACATATAATTAAAATGGGCAGTTCATCAGCATTAATAGATGTTTGTACTTTTCTGATGAAAATATCCAAAACTGACTGTTGAGTTTGTACAGCTTTTCAGGAAGATTAACAGAATATTATACTTGACTTAGCCCATTTCTCCACCTTCCCTGGCTTTCTCAGTAGAATGACATTCTGCCTACAGCCACAAATGTCCAAACATCAGCCATTTGTAGCAGACATCCTAATTCTCTTCCTTCCTTTAGCTGGTGTTTGAACTTGCAAAGTTTTAAAATCTCTTCACATGTATAAGTAATGCATTGACTTCAGCTGTTTCTATTTCAGTGAAAGAGTACTTTCTGGGAAAATGGTTGCTAAAAGAGGTTTTTGCACATAGTCTGTGAAATATCAGTGTTAGCTATTTAAATAAAACTTGTATGAGAAGCAGTCCAGGAAACAATGCCTATTGCAGTAGTTCAAAGCTGAGGGGGAGGGGTGCAAGCTTAAGCAAATGCAATTGATAATTGGTATTGTTTCAGAACAACTGGCAGTAGGTTTTTTGAGTGCTCTTATCAGCAGTGGGCACCTTTCTCTCTCATCCTTCTCTTTCATCCTATCTCTCAAAACCATGGATAAAAACATCTTAGACTTTTTTTAGCGTGTGACACAAAAAATACAAACTGGTGCATTTGTATTTATCTGTATGAAAAGGCTGATTCTAAAGCAAATGTAGTTTTTTCTGACTCTCCTGTCATCCTATTATTTCATATCGTTATGCCCCATACTGAATGAAGGTGGAATATTGACTGTTAACAAAAATTCTTGAATTGAGTCTTTTTTTAGTAATCTGCTTACGCTGTTGTAACTAAACATGACTCCAACACAAATTGCTCAGCATTTTGTAATGTGTATATAAATGTGTATACATTTGATATATGCCACATTTAATTAAATGGTAAACTGAGCCATTTTTGAAAGATACAATGAAGTATCTTATGTTTAAATAAAACAGGACTTTTATCTGAAGAAAAAGAGAATTTCATTTGTCTTTTTCCCCCTCTGCTTTTTGTATCTCATCTACTGGAAAGAAAATTTAAATGGGTGATACTTAATATTACACTATCATCTTCAACAGCATTGTCATGAAAAACATACAAAGAGGGTATTATAATACAGACAGAATAAAATTATGATTTTTGTAAATATTTCAATATGTGACATGTGGTCCCTTTCTTCATTTTGCACATCCAACACTTATGTTTGACATAATACAGTCAACCTGGTCTCCTGTTTATATCATTTATATAAGAGCTGTTTTCATGGAATTCAGCTAAGTTTCCACTGGATGTTTGTGTTTTCTTCTGTCTGATTCCTAGATGGAAAGTGTTTTGAGGCAGGGACCATTCCTCTTATCCTCTGCCTGGTGAATAATGCAGCTGTTATAGAGATTAGAATGTCTCTGACTAACAGAAGGCGCCTCTATCTAAGAGCTATGACTCACAAGTTCTTAATGAGTTTAGCTGGAGCAGTTTCAGATGATAATGCCTCCATCTCCCTGCCTCCCCTTCTCATAGAAATTACATCCCCAATAGTAAAAGTGATATGAGCAAACCCCATGCCATCTCTTCATCTATTTCAATTTAAGCACTCTGTTTTAGTTTATCAACTATCATAGATGTCTTTATGACAATATAGAGGCTTGACTTTGTGAACTAGGAAAGCTGAGCAGTGGACACCTATTTCCTTCAGCCATCCAGATTTGGGGCAATAACTTCTGATTGAAGCAAGACAAATACTTTGTGTGGCAACATTTTGAACTGCAAGAGCTAAACCAATGTTCACAATCCAAAGCTTTTGCCCTTGTTATTTCCATGTTGCAAATAAAAAAAAAAAAAATATGGTATCACCCCTAGAACCACAGTACACTAGTTTGAAAATGGTGGATTGAGAGAACAAAGCTCAAAGTATTTGTGCCAAATACATCTGAGATGTGGGAACAATCATAAGCATGAAATATCATTAATCAATATTTAAAATCTCTTCAGGTAAAAGACGGTCACTGAAAAGCAGATAATGAATGTGTGGCAATAATTCAGAAAAGTACAAAATAGGTAATTGACCTGTTATTTTGGCAGCATTTCAGACAGGCACAAACCTATGTAGTCATATTATCTAACATTATATCTACTAAAGGACCTTACACACTCTGAATGTATAGTTCCCTTTGAGACCTACTGCTAGTTCTTGGCTTCATGATTGATTTATTGTTGCTCCTTGACAAAATATCTTGTCTTTTCAACTCTTTATTTCAGTGGCACAGAATGAACTGGAGATGGATACACTGTCTTCTGCAGTCTTGTTGAAGTCATTTTTATAATCCTTATAGCTCTGTGGCTGTGATTTGGTGGCCAAAATCCTCAGTCAGTGTCACAGGAAACAACAGCATCAATAGAAAAAGGAATGGCAGTAGAAATAGCATCCAGATTTGTCCTTTTTGTTGGTTTTTGATTTTTGTTGGTTGATGACCATACAGATTGAATGTTTGAAGCACTGTAAATGGGGCTGTGCAACTAACTTTCACATTTTTATTCACAGAAAATTAAGCAGCTTTTTTCCAAGATAGTAGTATTCATGAGTAGGTGGGAGAACAAACTTCAGTGAGGAGGATCTGACCAGAACACCCACATACAGACAGGATAACAATTTGCACTGCCAAAAAGTTACAGTGGCAACTTCCTTATGATAGGGTAAAATGGAGTTTAGAGTAGAGTCTTCTCAAGGTAGGCAGCAAGATCAGCAGTTGCTCTTCAAATACCATCCAGCTTTCTCATCAACAAAGAAGAATTAATTGATTATTACTGTAGGGTAAAGATAGCAACAGTCTCTGGAATATCTTCGAAGCTTTTGACTGATTTAATCAAACATAAAATCCCTCTCCAGGGACTAAGAAGATAAGGAAATTGTAGAGCTTTCTAGCTAGTCTAGGCTAAGGTTTCCAAGAGAAATACCAGAAAAAAGTTGATAAAATGTGAAGAAAAAGCCCACAGAAAAAAAAAAATGAAGCAACAAAACCTACCATCAATAATGCCTTCTCCCCCTGAAGCTGTGAGCTGAAAAGAGCAGTTTGCAAGTGTTTCCCTTCCCTTCATTCAGTTCCCAGGCACCTTCACCATCCTAAACTTTTTCAGTTGGTACAAGAAGGGCAAAGCCTCAGTTCTTCTTATAATTCACTCTCACATTATGAATAGAAGAGAATTCATCTTCATCCCCATCCTTTAGCCAAATTTTTTGCTATTTTCGATGAATGACATCCTTTAGACTTCAGCAGAGTTGTATCTGTTCCAGCCAGCAGATAATTGCACCCATTCTTTTTCCTTTTATGTGATGCAAAGGATTTTCATAATGAAGTAGGGCACCATAGATGAGAAACTTCCTGCTTCTCATCCGAAAAAAGTGAAAATGTCCTCTGCTTTGCTGTATATCTTTCAAGTAACAAATGGGTTGTGTTCTGAAGCAAGGAAATCCCATCAGTTATTTCAAGAGCAGGCCCTGTCACATATGCTGCAATCTCTGATGACCCAGTGCAATCTGTCTGATTGTGAAGCAATGAAAAGCAATTTGAGTGAGCTGACAAACAAATCATACACAGCTTCCCCCCACCCTTTTTTTTTCTCTTCTTCCTATATTTTCTTCTTTTTGTTTGCTGCATGTGTGCCCACCTGCAATCTTTCCAGTGGTATTTACCAAAGAAGGTTGTATCAGGCATGTAGAACAGAACTACTGGGATTCTGCTACTCTCGGAACTCTTGAGTGGTCTCCTACCAGATCTTTGTATGTGAATTTTGTTCTAAACATGAGGTTAGTCTGAAAGGTTTATTTTTAAGCAGCTAAAAGGAAGGAAGATATATGATTAAGTGCATATGTAGCAAAGACAGACAGTGAAACACACTGATAATGTTACTAAAAGAATAGGAAAGATCTCAGTACATGTGTATTATCTAAACTACAATGTAGATGGGTAAAGAGCAAAATTATTTTGTTAGACTTTGTACATTTAGTTTCATCTGTGTCTGTTCTCACTGTTTCATGACTGGCTTCATAAGAGAAAAATAACTAATGCAGCATTCAAATACCATAATTTTTACAGAAATATGAGTTACACTGGTGCTGTCATATATTTAACAACAAATCCCATTATTGTCTCAAGAAATGTCAGAAGACCATTATTTTCTCTTGTGATTTATTATTGGTGTTTAACCATGGGCATAATAAATAAGGTTGAAAATAATAACTCTAGTTTCAGAAAGAATATGTTTGTAATGAAACATACCCAAGTATTCTGGTATGGGCATGTGGGATTGCACAACTGCTTAAACTTGTAGAAAAAGGAACAAGTAGTGGTTGGTGGTTGCTTTCTCTTCTTAATTCCCAAGCCTGTGTTTTTATAAGAGGGATAGAAATGAATAGAAATTGACCATGGTATAGTATCGGTGATTGGTGATGGTGACAAAAAATAGATAACATTTTGCTTGTGACAGGAGTTAGAACTGCAGATACACCAAGAAGAGTTTGTTTCTGGGTCTAGGTGAACTAGGCACTAGGAACAGGAATTTAAGTACTTGTATGCATTTTGTTCTATCAATAAGTACGCACATATAAGAAATTAAGATGTGGATTTTTTAAAAGAAACATAAGGCATTAGTTAGTTGATTCTGCATTGGAAATCCTGGCCTTAAAAAAAAAACAAAGAGTAGGGGGTTAGCTGCTGTAAAGATGTTCCTTTGTCAATGAATTTATTCAGAACATATTAGCACTTCTCAGAAGATATTTACAGTTTCAAGGTCAAGAGCCAACTAGTTACTAGTTACTAGTTAGTCAACTAATATGGTTTGAATTGATTCCATTATTTTGAGAAGCTAAAAGAAGTGGAACAGCATCTTTTCATGAAGAGGGAATCAAACTGTAAATATCAAGTGAAAACAGATGTTGCAGTATATACAGGTATAAATAAGAACTGTGTTTCTGCAAGTATTTCTGAGAAGTGCTGAATAATGTTCAGAACAAGAAGAACAAAACTGTCATTGGGCTTTTACTTTCACGAAGGCCAAAGGAACAAAGACTTGACTTTTTGCTATGCCACAATCACAGTAATGGTTGGTGCCTCCCAACCCTATTGGTATTCAGTGTCTAAAACAGTAACTATGAAAGCCAAAGATTCTTTTAGGGAAGAAATAGGAATGTTGGCTGTCACCTTGGTGGAGGCTAGAGCAGACATTTTGTTCCTTTGCTTTGAGAAGGGATGGAACATAAATTAAAAAGAATAAAAAAAACAACATGGAAGCTGGTTTATATTCCAAAAGATTCCAAACTGGACATAAAATTTGTGCTTAAAAGAGGTCGATGATAAAAGATTCCTAGATTTTCTAGATAAAAATGGAGAAAGAAAGTAATGTTCTCAGTTTATCAGTATCAACAGACTGAAGAAAAAGTTCTTCATCCTCTTTTTTTGCAGTCATGCCTGATGATCAGCTTCTCAGTGTGATTTATAATGCCAAAAATCCAGGTCATTCTGCCTAGGCAAGTGTCACTTTCTCCTTTGAGTTCCTTTTCTACCATCCACACAGGAAGTTTTGGCATGTAGATTGCTTAATAGATGAACTTGTTACTTCATGAAAGAACTAAAAGTTGCTAGAAATGTGCAGAGTCTGTATATAAGCCGGCAGAAAATTGACCTAATTGTCACTTCTTCATTTGTAATTCTCTGAGACTGATCTTGAGTCTGAAAAGCAACTAATGGCTTTGAGTGCTTTAACAGAGCATTGCCAGAACAGGAAGAGCTTGGGGGATATACTCATTCTCAGCATAACAAATTCTTCAGCTGGTTTTGTTGCTATAAATGTTGAGTGATTTGAATGCAGGCAGCAGAGTTAGTTTAGATTTGTATCCATGAAATAATGACTTTTGCTGCAGCTTGGAGATTATTTAGCTTCCTTTCACCTGAATTCATTTTAGCTCTTGGGCCCTGTTTAATTCCTTAAAATTCCAAAGCTTTGTCATAACTCTGTACTTTTGCTTTTGGACTAAGATAGGTTGTTATAAGTTATACAGGAAAAAAATGTCTGTCACTTCACCTGCATAGGACATTTTCTGGATGTATGCAGATTACTCTGTCAAATTACTCAGAGCCCTATTAAGCTGTGATGGGTTACTTCATTTACTGCAGCCCATAATTATGAAATGAAAGGGTCAAGCTGTATTGGCCTTGACTTCTGCTTTCCTGACTTTTTTGACTTTGAGATAATCATTTAGTGCTTCTCTGTATATTATATGAAGACTCTCTGTGGGAGATGTTCTCATTAGCTGTTTCTTCCTGTATTGAATCTCCATTGTGCTTACAGTAATGAATATAATTTTTTTTAGACTCACATAATATTTTTCAGAGCAGTGCAAAATACTGAATGGACCTCATAGCCCTTTAATTTGTCAGCTGTGGCTACACAGCTCCCTGACAGTTATCACAGATATTCTTACTTTTGAGCAAAGTAACAGAATAGCAGAAATATCTGTTCAGTGGGGAAGTGCTGATGTTTTAAAATGGTAGTGACTGTAAACTGCCTTTATCGAGCTACATAGTAAATATCTATTGCAAAGAAATAAACAAAATTCTGCAGTGTACTTCAGGATAAGAGTTGAGTAGAGTGTTATCCACCTTCTAAAAATAATTTTTTGGGACAAAATATTCATATAATCAGTCAATTTTTCATATATTATTAGCTGAGTTCTTCAGCAGTATCTGAATACAGAATTTCCAATAATTCCACAGCGTCATGTTTCCCATTGTTGTAAATGCATTTCACAATAATCTGTGAGCATGGCAGTAAAATTTATTGTTTGCCAATAACTACATAGCAGCTCTAATACTGGAGGATATTTGATACAATTACCTATGGCTAATAGTACTTTTCTCTTCAAGCAGTAGTGCTGAAGTCAATGCTTTACTCAACATGAAAAAACATCACAACCTATATGTCTTTCAAGTAGAAATATGTACTTAATTATGACACATTTGTGTTCAAACCTGTTTCTATGTTCTAGGCTAGATGGATACATTGCTTACGTATAATGTAATCACACAGCAGTCTTGTGCACGCATAAATATGGTAAGCATGATGTTAAAGAGGGGAAGACTTTCTCTTTTGATAAAGAAATTGTGTTGGTTCTGTATCATAGAAAGAAAGACTATGAATGTCTATGACACCTCATTTCTGCTTTCTTTGAGGTCTCAAAACTGACATCTCCCCTCCCTCAGCTGGAGCTATTCCTCTAAGTTAGATAAAACTAAAACTCCCCACTTCCTTGTGCTCCTGTTGGTATTTCTATTACTGTAGAACAAATGGCAAATGGAAGGAAAATCTAAATCTCACTATAGCTGGAAGAGCTAGGCCAAGATATTCTCAAGTAAAGGAAAGCAAATCTTGGTTCTCAACAGTTGAACTGAAGTTTAAAATCTGATGTCAAAATATCATCAATAATTTGTGTAGCAAGTGACCTCTACATTGAAATTAAGCATACAAGCGATTCCTGGTACATTTTATTTCTTCAGTAGATAAACTATACCTCTGATGAATGCAGTATATATCTGTGCTTTGCCATAGAAATAAACTAATAAACTAAATTATATTTTATCTATGCAATTTTTAAATTATTTATGCTTAGGATTGTCTGTACTTGATCCACATTAATCTTTGTTCAAGTAAAAAATTAAAGATTCGTTTTTCTTTTTTTTTTTAATGGGGACCTTTCCATGTAATAATGTAAAAAGTCTCAAATAAGAAATGTCCAGTAATCAGTCAAGACATTGCTTGGACTAAAGACATTAACAATACTGTAGTGTAAATTATATATCCAAAATGATTCAGTGGATTAGCTATTTTGTACACACTTCAGCAGCAATGCAGTATAGCCTGTTGCTATACATTTCATAAATCTCTGCTATTTTAATTTCACATAGGATAGAATATTAACCGGAGTTTTCACTTTATGGAAAAGTCTGCTGCTTTGAAATGTATGAGTCCAATGGAAAATAAGAAGTATATATGTTTACCTGAAAGGAAAGCCATGGTAGAATGTTGGTTCAAAATCAAGTGAAATATTTCTTTTCTTCTAACAGCTTACATATTTTAAAAATGAAAGTGGCTCCATTTCAGGGAAGGAAAACTGACTGTAACTTACATAAATTTTAAAAAGAGTATACAGAGGTAAAATACTGGTGGTATACACACCACCTTTTTCAACAGCAGTAAGAATTTTTATATGAATAATTATGTTGTTCCAATTTGTAAGGAAATGCATTTTCCTTATTAAAAAGTCTTTCTAACTTTTCTTGCCTGTAACTTTGAAGTGATTTCACAATAGTTGTGCTATGAAATTGTTGTATTCACAGCTTTTTATTTGATTACACACTAGCAGAAAAATGATGCATCAGAGTTAATTAGCTTCCATTACATATTTTAAGGTAGGTTTTGATTTTGTGCCTTTCATTGGCCCTCGGTGTAAACAGAAGTAACTTAGAAACCCTTAAACTTGCACAGTTTGTTTCCAGAGGATATTTAATCATTTATAACATTTCAGTTTTTTATCCTGTCCATCTCTCTATTGTCATCATATAGAACTGTACCTCCTGTATATTCATGTACCTTTGAATAACTGTGAATTTTATGGTATCAATGTAGAAAATGAAGACTGATATTGATTATAGGTTATGTATGCAGTGCTGAAAAAACTCCCAACATAATGTATAGAAAGTTAATTTCTACATGGCAGAAAATGGAGGCACTGCCATTTTAACCCTTGATTCAAAGCCAATGATCAAGCACCTGAAGATGACAAACACACATTCTCTGACACACCCATGGTATCTAAGGTCTGCTTAGATTTAGAAGTCACGTTCTTTATGAAAATAGGATTGACACTGAAAGTAGATTAATTTTAACAAATGTTGAAGATACAAATTAGGTGACTGGTGTAAAATAACTTAGGAAGAAACACATCTGAATGAGTGTTTTATTTAATTTATCATGCACAGACATCTTAAAATGAGATGAGTCATTTGCTGACATGCCCCTGGCTCTCCACACACACTGCAGGGAAAACTAAGCTTTGATTTGAGGGCTAGCCTTTGGTGGGTAAAACTGGTAGAGATAAATTCCACATATAGAAGTTTAAGGCTTTTTGTTTCTTCTGCTCAGAAATTTATTCTTCGTATTTTAGGAAGTAAAGAGATAACAGGAAGAATAGAACCAGAGAGAAGGAGGAATAAACGAGCAGCACACTCTTCCTAGTCACAATTCCTGGTTACCTGGTTGATTTAGCCTCCTTTTACATGCTGGTAAGCAATCAAATGAAAGCTCAAAATGCTTTACCATACCTGATTGTGGACTTTGTTTGGGGATTTTGGCTGCTGCTTCGGGACTGGAGGTGGCACGTACACGCTGATTGGCAGAATTGTGGATGCTACTTGGGACAGCTGCTGAGATGTTTTTACGAGGTTTCATGTCTTGTAACCACATGGGGGATGCCTCAAAGGCTTGCATTCGCCGAGAGTGGCTGTTAGCATTGACTTTGAGAAATGCCTGGGCCTTGTATTCCTGAAGGTCTCCATAGTTGGCATCGGTCACCCTGCACTCATACAAGCCTTCATCCTTTTTCCTCACTTTTGAAATCTGCAGCTTGTGGGAGATGTCATTCCCTTGTACTTTCACTGTCTGCAAATTTTCCAGGAAAAAAAAAAAACCAAAGAAAAAAACATTGTCATGAACTCTTCTTTCTTTGGAAAAACTCTATGGGCATAGCGCCAATTTGCTCAATGGTGTGTTTGTGCTTACTGCAGGGAAGTTACATCAAGGATGAGTATGGCTAATTGTATCTATGAGGATGCCTGACATCTTCCTTCCAAATCTGCTTAGATGGTTTGCTCTGAAATCTAATTAGCCAGAGGAAAAAAACCCTCAAACTACCGTGTTCATTCCAATTAATTGCTTAAGATCATGAACATTCTTAATGAGCTTTCTTTTGTAAACCGAGTATCCACGCACTTTATTGGTTAAACCTTTCCAGTGAGTTGAGTTTATTGAATAATTCAGTTTCTGAACTAGTGCATTAACAATTTTGTTGGAGATGTTTCCCAAGATTTAAACTATGTTAATAACTATTTATTAGATTAGCTTGTACTCTTCATTACATTCAAACTATATTTTACATTCACTTTGTCTCCTTCAAGTGCATCTAAACTTTTGGTATTTTTTTCTGTTAATGATAAGACATTTTGTGTTAGGTTGTTTCTTTTGTCTTGTTTATCTGTGTACTTATTAGAAGCACATATTCAGTACTATTTTAAAAGTTGTCAGATAAAATAAGACTCTTGATTTATTTTTAATTATTTCTAATATCTGAGAGCAACACAACATATTTTTATTTCAGATAATTAAAAACACGCATGAGTAAATTATGCATCCAGAGATGTATGATAGGTATTAAGATGCATTGGGAAAAGTTAACACAGATTCCTTTCTGTGTGTTCATCACTTTAGAGAATTTATATTTAATTAATTTTCTATTACTCTCTATCTGAATTAATATCTGTTGCCCCACAAGAAGCCAGTTAAAAGGCATTCAGTGGGATATAAATCTTCAGCTTTGAAGAACTTCTGTACCTAGTTTACTTCCACCATTACATAAATATGGATGCAAAGGTTGTTTTGTGTCGTATCAATGACAGCCAGTAAGAAGACATCAAGATGATGAATACATGGTAGATCACAAAAATAGAAAACCACTACATTGAAGCTAGACACATGTTATTGGGAGTTGTGTAATATATTGCTTGTGATAGCTTGGCCTACTGTAGTAACCAGTGTTGGCAAGGCACCTGTTCTGCCTTCTTGATAAATTGAAGTGCAATACTCGTGAATATGTCATTGCTTTAAGCTACTGGAAGGACTTTACAGCCTGTTGTGTTGTACCCAGCTCTGAATTTACACTTGGCAAATTGAGTTGAAAGTATGGATTACATACTTACAGGCGTAATGTATGCAATATTAATTGCACAGAAAGTGCTGGACAGTTATTTAAATAATATTCAGTAATAATATATCTCTACTGAACAATTGATTCCCAGCAAAAGGATTGCAGAAGATTCATATGAATGGAAAGAGGATTGGAAGGTCATATTGTGCCTTCATTTGCTCCTATGCAAGAGCCACAAAGTTAACAGTGTTGCATAGCCCCAGTGAAAAATTGGTTTTGACTTTTGCATTTTAAATTTAGAAATCGTTGCAGGCAACATATATGCATGTTTTCAGTTTGTGCTGCTTTATCATTTCAAACAGGCAGAAATGGTGTATTTCAGCACACATCTAGCACTTTTAAAAATATTTACTAAATGTACTTTAGTTTTCTCTTCATGATGATAATTTGCATTCATACTAATGGAGCTGTGTATGCCTTCAAAAAAAAGGCTACATTTTTGTAAAAAGTAGAAAAAAGATTTAGACATCTGCTGACTGTCTACATAATGCTGACTATCGTTATTAAAAATATAAAAGAAATGTTTTATGCAATCTTACAGGAACACTGTAAATACCCCACCAAGAATTATTATTATACGTAATGAAAGAGATTTGTAACTTCAAAGATGAGACAAGCTTTACAGCCTATATTGTATCTCAGTTCTTATGGATTACTACAGGGATTTCCAATGAGCCAGTATTGATAAGGAATGAATTATCTGCTGGCCCTATGTCTAGTGGAATAGTATCCAAGGACCATATGTGAGCCTCATCTGTAAGACAGGCTACAAATGCAACTGAAGATATGGTCCATGACACAAATCGTTTCTAGTCAATGGTGAAAAGTATCATAGAAAATGTAAGTATGGCTAGAATATGTATTGTATTGAACACAGCACACCTGAGTTCTCATTTATAAATACCCTTCAGCTATACTCAGCTGCACTTTGACCTGATGTAATTATTTGGTTTGTTATTTGTAGGCATCAAAAAACAGCAGAGTAAAGGATTGGTCAGAAATTATTCCCTTTTATTTATTACTGTTTTAAGCTTTGCTGGTACTTAAAGCCTTGTCTGCAGCTAAAAAGCACTTGCAAAGCGATTGTGCCAGAGAAAGAGAAAACCCCTCTGGGCTCAAAGGGAATATTCATGCTGCAGTATTTGCTAAGTATCTGTCTTTCCACTGCAGTGAGCACCACACCATCATCCCACCACCATACATTTCTTGGCATGCTGAGGGAGGAGGGTCTGAGCTATTCTGGGGTCAGAAGCTGCCTTCTGGCTGTGCCTGACTCAGTACATGGGTCTGCTGTGGAAGGCATCCTTTCCCTGCAGGGAACAGCTGGAGGGGGAATGGAGCAATGCTGCTTATAATTCCGTTGAGATAAGATTCTGTTTTACTCTCCAAGCAGTAGATCGGTAACTCTGGTGTCAGAATCTCACTTTCATAAAATAGAGTCCCAGTGGCCAAGAGTTGAGATTGCTCCCAGTGGGGAGGTTTTGTCCAAAGCCTTTCTGAACTTTCTTTCTGCCCGCAGGTATGGACCTGAGAAAACACCTATTTAAGCAGTTGCACACCCCGTTAAAGAAAAGCTTCACGGAAATATTTCAGCCTTAAAACCAACTTTGGAGTGCTAAGGTAGACTCAGCAGTTGCCCAGGGATAACGAAAACAAGGAATACAAGGATGGGTGCAGGCTGAATTCTTCACAGGGTACAAAGAGGTTCTGCCAATGGACTTTGCCTCGGCCTCGCTGGTCGATGCCTCCATGTCCCGGGATGTGGGGGGCTGCATGGGGCAAGGCTGTCCTGACACCCTCTTCAGGGCCGTCAAGGAAGTACTCACAGAATTATAGAATCAACTATTTAGGTTGGAAAAGACCTCTAAGACCATGGAGTCCAACAACTGAGCTGCGGGCTGCCAGCTTCCCGCACTCTGTGGTGCGGGTGGGAAGGAGATGCGGTGCAGGAACAAGCTCGGAGCTCGGGGACGGGGTGGGCCCTGACTGGGGGAGGGACCCCCGCCCGGCGGGGACTGCCCGCGCCTTGCGGCGACACTTACGCTGATCTTCGTGCCGTCACTGTCCAGGTCCCGCTCGGGCAGGAGTTCCACCTGCAGGGAAAGCAGCGCCGCCGTGGGTCTCCGGCCCTCGCCCCACTGCGCGCCAGCTCCGGGCTCCGCGCCCGCCCCGCCGCGGAGCTGAGCTGCGCTCCGCGCCTGCCACCTGCGGGCCGCGCCGGGGACAGCCGGGGACAGCCAGGGACAGCCAGGGACAGCCGGGGACAGCCGGGGACTGCCCGCACGGGCGCCCGAGGGGCGCGGACCCGCGGACCTGCGCACCCGCCTCGCCTGGGCGTCTTTTCGGGGCGGCTGAATGCGAGGCCAGGAGATAGCAGCGGCCAG
Source organism: Eopsaltria australis (assembly GCA_034509425.1). NCBI lineage: Eukaryota > Metazoa > Chordata > Aves > Passeriformes > Petroicidae > Eopsaltria > Eopsaltria australis. Next base: position 551,619 of record JAVTVJ010000072.1, read on the forward strand.
AGGGAGCAGCGTCCCCGGCTGGCAGTGTGAGTGGACATGGCCACTCCTGTCCCTCTCAGAAGGATGAAATCAGGCTGTTGACTGGTTTTGGGTTTTTACTTCTTTAGGGCCATCGGCTCCCCCCTGCCTCCCCCGCCCCCTCCAAGCGTGTGCCCTCCTGTGGCAGCTCCATAAGGAGTTAGGGCTGCCAACTTCACTGCGCTAGCTGGAAATTGGAAGGCGCGTGTAGGATCTTACCACATGGGAAATATAAAATTCCCACAACATGCAATCTTTGAACAGCTGCTTTCCAGGGGAAAATGGAATAGGGAAAAGCAACAATAAAAAAAAAAAAAAAAATAAAAAGGAGGGAGGGTGGAGAAATAGACTCTGGAAAACCTGTGTGGTTTTGTGAACAATCCTAGCTGCATCGTGGAAGTGACAGACACCAAAGGCACCAACCCCTGAAGTGGGCATTTTTCTCTGCAGGTTCCTGATCTGTTGTTTCATAGTAACAATTAAGTCCCTTGAGGGATACAGAACCTCTTTCTTCTCCTTCTCTCTGCTCTTCCCTTATCTTCTCCCCTTTCCTCTCCACCCTTATTGTAGCATTCTCCAGGTGGTTTTAGGACCCCATGGCAGAGAATCAGTACCTGAGTGCCTGTCACCTCAGCTCCAGCCTCTTGGTCCTCAGCTGCCCGCAGAAACCACCACTGGATTTCAAGGTACACCGAAGTAGAACCACTTTGGAAAGCACAAGACATCTCCACGTTCTGCCCTTCAGTGGCCGTGACATTTCGGGGGAACTCTGTGAATTTTGCTGTAAAACAAATGCGTAACATGTTGGGATCTCCTGCTACCTTCTAATCGTTTATGCTCTGCTTCTTGTGTTGTCTTTTTTATTGTTTCCTTTCCCCCCTCCCCTTTTTTTTAAAATTCTCTGTTTTCTTTTCTTGTTCCCACTCTTTTCATTTTTTCCCCCCTGAGTTTCCCACACATTATCTCCCTTGATTTTTTCTCACACCCAGGCATGTTTTTCCTCCCTGATGTACAAATCCACCCTCTGTACACTCTCAATTCTGCTCATGGGAAATGCTATAGATCCCCCTGCTTACTCCCATGAGCAAGTGAAGTTTCACATAATTAGGTCTGAATACCCTTGGGCAGAATGCAGTATTTCACCAGACTCACTGAGGGATTTGGTACAAGACCACTTTAGGAGAGGGAAAAAAATTTGGACTGATTTTTTGTATTTTGTAGGGCTGAGCTGTAGACCTGAAAATTGTTAAACGCTCCACAGCCAGCTGAAGCAGCTGTTGGCACAGGCACCTCAGGGTACACTTCTGAGTGAGTGTTACAATCACTCATCAAATGTCCTTTTCCAAGGCTTTACCTGACTAAGTTACTCAGATTCTGAGAACCTCTGCTTGCATAATCAGACCAAAAACCAATTCACCTTCTGTTTCTCAGTCCCAGAAGACACTTTCTAGAACTAACCTTCATATTTGTATCTCAGTCCTTCAACAAACAGGATCTGGCCATTTCAGTTTACCACTGCCAGGTATAAAAGCTAATGCTGATAGACATTGTCCAAGACATCAGTAATTCTTTAAGTCTCAGTCTTTACTTCCTTCTTATCCTTTCCTATAATTCACTTTAAAACTGTGCAACATAATGAATCATGATAGTCAAGTGAGGGGGACTGCAGACAAACAATCTAATAAATAAATGCTTTGTTTCAAGAAGAGGAAAATTTGGAAAGACTCTGCAGTGTTGCTTTCTATGATGAATTGTTACAGATTGACTAGAGCATATTATGATCTGAAGGAAATGTGATGCGAAAGAAATATTGCTCATTGTCTCCTCCCCTCTTCCCCTCTCTTTATACAGTCTTCCTAGCCAACCTGGAATTGGTGGGATAATTTGGTAACCAGTGTTACTTCTCTTTCCCCTCACATTTGTGCCTGGCAACAAACACTTTGAAAGCTGCTAGCTTTATATTCCGCGGTGCCCCTTTTCCTGACCCCCACCCCCACAGCCAGCGATTGCCAGTCACCGAGTTAAACTGCCAAAAGGACCTTGCATTTTGTGTGTTCGGGGCTAGTAAGTTTGTTTTGGGTTTTTTTTTCCTGGTTTGCTCCTTCTCTCCCCTCCTGGTCAGTACGCGTGAGAGGCGTGGGGACACGGAGGGGAATAATCGGCATCCCCCGCGGTGGCAGCGCCAAGTGCAAAGCCGGGGGGAGCTGCGGGCACGGGAGGCGAGCAGGGAGCGGCGGGCAGGGGGCGGTGGGAGGGGGCAGCAGGCGCAGGAGCGGGCGGGGGCAGCGGGCAGCGGGAGCGATCTGTCCGTGGTGCTGACGGCGGCGCCGCAGCCTCGGGGTCCCAAACAGCCCGCTCCTGCAGCGCCGGGGCTGCTTGAGATGCAAGGCGCGCCTTTCGGCTGGGAGGGAGGGAGGGAGGAAGGAGACGGGGGTGGAGGGAGGTATTCAAAGAAGTCGATTTTGTCTTTTTCTCCTTTTTCTTTTTTTTTTTTTTTTTTTTTTTTTTTTTTTTTTTTTTTTTTTTTTGGTGAGGGGACAGTGATGGAAATGCACATAGTCAAGGAATAGGAATGAAGGTCTGATTCTGAGGATTGCAGGGTGGTAAGAGAGGAAAGGGAACGCAGCACAGAAAGAGACTGCAATATTTTAAGAGAAGCAGTAGGTTTAGCCAGCCGGTACTTGGTCTGAATGCAATAATTATGCATGCACGGGTAGGTGTTTATTATATGCAAACATGCCTATATAACAACATGCACAGCCCAAACACATGCATGTCCATTCCCCAGCACCCCTTCACTCTTCTGCAAAGTGCCTGTTATTTCCCTCTTTGCATTTAAGTAAAGAAAGCCTTTTATATTTCTACTTTGGGGAAACTTCTCACTTTTTCTATTTACAGACAATTTTGTCTGTACAACTAAACGTAAACCTGATGGTTGGTGTCCTCATCTCTTACGCATTTTTGTTGTTTTCCTTCTTTTCCCCTTTCTTCCTTTCCTCCCCCCTCCCCACCCCAATCCTGTTCTCAGTCTATTTTAGCATAGCAAACCACACATTCGTATTTGACAATAAGGGATCTTACCTTGGGTAGAAAGTCCTTGTTGAATATACATAACTGAAAAGAAAATGAATCCAATATAAGCTAGAAAGATCCCCATCATTCCAAGATGAAGAAGTCACATCAGGGTAAAAAAAAAAAAAAAAAAAGCCAAAGGTGCCCTCAAAAAAGAAAGAACTGATATATGTATGTGTTTGTATTTCAAATGCCTGAACAGAAAGAAATTTGCAATGTTACAAAAAGGCTCTGTATGGTAGCCCTAGCTGCGACACTGGCAGCATTCTGCTGCTCAGTGGAGTCTTTTTCTTTGAGAAGAGCAAGTATTGCAATACAGTGTGGTTCAGATGAGCTGTCTCAGGCGCTGTGTTGCTTGAAGTCCAGATACAGACTAAAAAAAAACACAAACCGTTGAAAAGTGGGTATCAGCTGCCTTCTGTGCCTTTTTTCAGCTACCTGGCAGCTTCGTCCAACGTCAGCTCTTGCTGCTCAGGATGGCGTGATGACTGCCCTCCCTACACACTGATCCAGCTTGGGAAGAGAGGAGTAGGGGAAAGAAAAGGAGGGGGGCTGAGGGGGGGAAGAGAAGTCTGCTGTGCTTGTATTGCTTCAACTTTTCCTTCTAATGGCTGCAATAATGCCTTTAACCCTTTCCTCTCCTTCCCCATATTCTACACCTCTACCTGTTCTAACTTCTACTGCCTCTGGCACTGGGGTAAATCTGAGGGGTTTTTGGTGGGCTTTTTGTTTATTTCTTTCTTTCTTTGGTGTTTTTGGGTTCGGTTTTTGAGATTTTATTTTTTTTTTAATAGTGTACAGCTTATGACAGAGGGAGCTTTTATTGTACTGATGTAATCTTCGGTCTTTCATCCCAAAACACTCAGTGGCTAAGAGGGCAATGCAGTGGTTTGATTTTTGGTGAGTTAAGCTGTTTCTGTTTTCTTCTTTTTCTTTCCCTCTTACAGGATCTGAGGGGAAAACAGTTACTCAGTAATCCTGGCGCACTTGCTATTGCCTGCTCCAAATAACTATGCTTCTAGCATCTTACATTTAAATTACTTCATTTTGTCTTCAAAGACAGATAAAGAGGATGATACTTAGAGTGTGCATAGGTTGCATTATACACATCTCTATAGAAAAAATTTTAGCTAGGTAAAAATGGATTTGCACATCTTACAGATTACTCACATTAATGTATATGTTTATGTACACCAGAGAAGGTGTTTACAGTATATTAAAGAATGCTTCCTCCTGCAGTGAATCTTTTCTTCCATGCTCCCTGTTTTCTGCCTCTGTATATTAATAACGTTCAGATAAGAGACTAACCTTGACTGTGTTAGGTATTCAAAACACCCTGAAACACATCTGCACTGAGAGAAGTTCTCTGGCTGAAATCGCCCTGCTGCTTGTAGTAAGAAGCCATCTAGCAAGTGCTTGTTGCACTAAGCAGTCACTAAATACCTTCTGAAGGCTAAGACAAAGATTAAATAGAAACTGAAAAGAGCACCTGATAATCACTCAGACTGCCAAATAGCTGAACTTAACTGCTAATCACAAAGTAAAAAAAGCTACAAGATGGTACCAAATTAAAAGAATTTTATCTGCACAGGCAGTATGTTTTTCTGGAACAGGACAGGTTCTGTCATTCCTGGCAATGGGAGTGCAGCAGTTGCACAATGGTACAAGATGCAACTTTCACCTTACTCACTGCACTAGCCAAATTATTGCATGCATAAAAGACATCTGACATAGCTGCAGATATCTCTTTCACAGAACTAATGATATCTGACTGGAGAACAATCTTTTTTGTCTAAATTTTATCTTTTTCCTCTTTTTTCATAGTTACGTGAGTTACCAATTTTATTTATGAAAATAAGGGTGCCATTTCTCCATGACAATAGCCAATTCCACTCATGTCATAACTTAAGCTTAGCAATAATTCTGAGTAAAAAAATTAATACAATAAACCCAATATAATTTAAATTATTAAAATGATCCCCCAAATGAGAAAACAATTGTGTTACTTGAAGGATTTCCTATTAGCACAGAGATTTAATTACTTTAAAGTAGGTCATGATGGATATATTCAAAACCAAAGAAAGCCTGTTAAACAAAAGTAAAGCATCAATCTTTAAAGGTGGTAGAACTAAATTATCTGAAACAGTCAAGATTTGTCAGTGATTCAATGATTAAACACACACTGTAGAGGTCTTTACAGGTTCAGATGGTGAATGTTTCAATAATTTCTATAAAAGAAATCAGTTCCTTTTCAGATGGGCAGCCAAAATCCAAAGTCACTCCTGAAAATGAAGGCTGATTATAGGATTCACTTCAAACCCATGTACGTCATCAGTAATCAGTTGAAATTACAAATTAGAGACATATTATCAGCAACCAAGTTAAATGTAAATTAGACAGGAGGAAGAAGAACCTAAGCAGTATCACCTGGTTTAGAAAGAAAGAAAGCAGAAAACAAAAATAGATCACTTTTTCTCTTTTATTTGCCTATTCTAATTCAAGACACTTGATAGGTAAATTTAATTTTTTCCCTTTGTAATTTAGGAGCAATAATAATTGTCCCAAATATTTAGTAGTCAATGGAATTAATGAAATCTTAAATTACTGTCCCAGGGACATAAAAAATAATGTATATTATTATTAAAATATCAGAACAGAGGATGCATTAAGAAATAGATTTAATAGAAAGAATCCTATAACTTGATTACATGTTTATAATTTTTATTTTATTAATGTGCTGCAACAAGCTGCATGATTCTATAAAACACTTCAAAGAGAAAGTAGAAATAATCCACTTCATGTTGTCAACGTTAAATTTCGCCCTGATGGGTATGAATTCTCCACAATCAACCATGCTGTATGAATCTGGGCAGTGAATTTGTCCAGTTGCCTTTTGTGACATCTCTGCTTTTTGTGCTGTACAAAGAGTTTTAATGTAGTCTAACTTAAGTGAGAAGCATCAGTTATTCTTTATAACATGAGTGATATGGTTCATGTGCACTTCCCAATGCCTTTCTTCCTCCCTCTCAATGATTCTAACAGATGAGACATCACTGGACATCCTCCCAGGTCAGAAAAAAATGTCCATGCACAGGGAAATTACTTTTCAAACATACCCATGAAATGTAATAATGGAGGACCCACTTATGATGCCTTGGAGCTGAATTATGTAGGTCTCTCTGTATCTTATTACTGCTTCAGTACATGTTCCAGGTCAAATGCTCCTTCAAAATCATGAATGGCTCTGCATGTTCGTCACTCAGCCCATCTTACAGATCCCAGGTCTGTGCATCTGTTCTAACTATTAAGGAAAAATGTGATTATGGAGGTGGTGATTCCAAGTTCAGTTAAGGTTAGAAATGAAAGTTATTGTTTGGCTAATCAGCAATAGTGTTGGAGTGCTTTCATCCCATAAAGACATGGACTGGTATGGACTGCCTTGCCCTGCAGGAAACTAATCAGCTGATGTTTGAGACCATGACTGTGTTGCTATCCAGCAAGATAAATTTAAAATGAAAACAAAAGGAATTATTTTTTACATTTTTTCATGTTGACTGTTTGATATTTTCAGCTTTTTTTTTCTATCATTATTTCAAAGATTTCTTTACAATTTCAAGTGAAATTTTGAATTATCTGATGAAATTTTTGATTTACAAAAGTTGAAATGGAGGTTGATTCTCCTCACTGAGGATTGCTTTTTGGTTTTGTTAACCCAAGAGCTCATATGAGTCTCTTCCAGCATGTCACTGTTGTCTCTTTTCAACAGTATGCAATTATATATCGGAAGCAGCAGCATAACTCAATAGCAATTATTTTGGTAATAGTTTGAAAAAGAGCTTGTGCAGGGTTAACTATCAAACCTAAGAGTATCAGGGACTTCTTACACAATTGCATATTTATTCAGTTAAAGGATGTAACACACACATAGAATTATTAGTACCCAAACCAATGAGAGCCTTGTCTATGCTCAGAGAATTTGTGATCTTTAAAGGGAGAAAATCTAAACAAATTTTTATATCTTAAGTTCTTTGGGGACAAAGAACACATCTGTTTCTCACATCTGTATATGATGTCACCGTGGGCTCCCTGAAATTTTAGTACAATTGACAGCTATTTCATGATGAAAGCAGCATCATAACCTTACTCATGACAGAGAATAAATGTAGAATCTTTCAAAACTAGTAGCATTTGAGACTTCAATTCAAATTCAAATTGCCAATTTGAAGAATACTTGCCAAGTGATGCTTTTAGTTACTTCCGTGAGACTACTTGTTCTGATCACTGTTCTGTATAAACAAAAGTCATACTCATAGTTTGTAGATCCATACTTTGTGAAACTGTACATTTGGGTTGTAGTGTTTCTATGCTAGTTCTGCCTTTCAGGGTTTCAAGTGGAGGTTGTTATCTTTGGATTTTCTCCACTTATTCAAATGTATATCAACTGTCTATGAAACCAGCAGCAGAAGAGGAGAAGATTATAAAAAATGTTAGAAATAAATTCTATTTTGCTTTTAATATCTTTTATTTGAAATACTCTTACAGTCTTCCTCTTCAGATCAGAAACACGATATTTTAGAGAGGTATCAACTGTGTTTGGACATTTCACTCTTGCGAATATTCCTGCACATTTGGCCATTATCAAAAATGTGACTAAATATGGATTGCATATGCTCAATAGCAGCTCATATCCCTTAGAAGTCTGTGTTCATTCATGGTGCCTGAATTCCCCAGAGCCCTGAATGCTGACTTAGTGCATATATGGCATTTTCACAGAGTGAACACACATGCAAAGGCAATAACTGCAGAACCCCCCCTGCAATTAGTACCTGGAGAAACAGAAGAAAAGTAAGAGAAAAGAAAGATTCTACAACAAAATGAGGCATTGATGAAAGGGTTGAAAGTTAGAAAATATCATAATGATGTTTGTCCATTATCTTAATCCATTCCTTTCATTCCCAATGATCTACTTCACGTGAATCCCTCCTATTTTTTAACCTGAATTCATACTTCACTCATTAGACAAAGTACTGCTAGCATACAAATATATTCTTGCTTACGCCTGGAAAGTAAAGGATGCTGTTATATGTGGTACTTATGCTTTACATGCATTGGGAGAGAATGCAAACCTTCCTCTCAGGGCAGTTATGTTCAGCCTAGAAGCAGAGTCTGCCTCTGACCATCAGAGATCCTGAGGGACTCTCCAAAGTCCCTTACATCAGACATTTCACGGAGGGTCAATAACAGTGTGCTTCCCATTTCTGAATGCCCACCTCAGGACCCCGATGGATCAGATGAAGAAGCACTGAGCAGTCATAGCTGCTGTGATTGAAGATGCAGATTATTATAAAATGTGACAAAATCCCACAACCTGGACCTCGGATAGCTCAGCACTGACTGTTGTCTATGTGTCTCTGCTGCCTGTCTGTAAAGTGGAATATATTACCTTGTCACTTCAGAGAGGTTTTGTTAAGATAAATTAACCTTCAGGAAGCTCTCAGAGCTTTGCATTATGAGCACCATAGGGAAGCCCAGAAGGGAATGAATAATTCTGTCTTCAGCTCAGTGTTTGAGTAGTGTGCATGGATGAGGCCTAGGGACACACACTGAAAAATAAAAATAAGCAAGATGTCAAAGACCTGCTGATTAATATAATTCCATTGTTCACATACCCAATATGAGGTGGGGGGGACGATCTAAAAAAAATCCCTGTGTCATGGTATATTCAAAGACTACATAATTTTGCATATGAAGGGAGGGAGTTAATTCTTGCTTTGCTGTCTCTTGAGTACTTGATTTGAAAGTTTAAAAATGGTCTTTCAGTACAGCTTTTTACGTATAGCAGAACATTTTATAGCTCTCTCTCTACCATTGTCTCTCTCTACCATTAGGCAGCTGGGAGAAAAGCTCACAGAACCTTAAAATGAGACTTTAGGCGTCAATCCAAATGCTTTTCCCTGTTTTTTCTCAGCTTTTATAAGAGAAAAGCAAAAAAAAAAAAAGCTGTTTTAAGCATAGTCTGTACCCTGAGTTTACAGAAAGCATGTGAAACTCAGCTGTTTATAAAGAAAACCTTGATGCTGTATTACTCTTCTTATGAACCTCCTCCTTTTTTTCAATTTTTTTTTTTGCCCAGCTGGTTCATATACAGAATAATGTAGAAATATCTTTGCAGTATGATACATCCATTTTGAATAAAGAAAGTTTTTGAAACCTGGAGTTCCTAAGTTTTTTAGAATCATATGATCAGAACTTTACAGCAAACCAAACAAAAAAAAAATATATATATCCAGAAATTCTGTGGCAGGATTTTATACTGTCTGAATTATGTATATTGACTGCAATTGTTCTGAATCCAACCCTCACTGAAATTTCAATTTGATTTCCCCCTTTTCTAGCTCTCGGTATCCCTGAGGGTGTTGATCCCAAATAAAATAGAAGTTGGGGGTGTTTCTTGGAAGGAAGGCACACTGGAGAACAGGACACTAACTAGGCTGTTTTGTCCATGTCATTTAGAGCGTTGTTGGTGAGGGGTGTGCTCACCATGTTCAAAAAATGGAGAGGGTTGGAGACAACTATCAGGCTGGCCAGATGGAAAACTTCATTCCCTTCTTTGAACAGTGCTAAAGCAAACAACATTCTGTCCATGAAAGAATTCTATTTTTTTTTTTTTTGTGTATATAGTTGTCTCCAAAATTTGCTTGATTCCTTAAGACCTGTCAGTTTGATGAACGAAAAAGTGTTCTCATAGGGCACAAATAGCATATTTAGTTTTCTTAAATGAGTAACAAGTGGATAAATCCTGAAGAATTAATATTTTTCACATTGTTATTTTCTCTTTTCTTCCCTGTCTTCACTGGCACAGGCATGTTTAGTATAAGTGCACACTGAAATAGCAACAAAGAAAGCAGAATAGGTGTTACACTGGCGTTTTTTAGGTGTGGGGCTTTTTTGGTTTGGTTGTTGTTTTCTTCCAATTTTGAAGGTTTACAATGAATCATGAAGGTAGAGAGTAACCCTAGGGAAAAACTGTTTTCTTGCAAGACAAGTTCCTTATTTAGCACTTGAAAATACTTCTTCTATTGTTTCATAGTATCTGTTATCTGATTGTTTGGTTTTGAAACAAAATCTTAGTCATATAAGTCTTTATGAACAATGCTGCTCTGTGGTCATTTTCGCTATGCTGTAATTTTCAATTGTCAGTTAAGCTTTATGAACATCCACAAGTTGTACAAATTTAACCATATTACAGTCTTAAGAATTTCTACTTACTATAGCTGTTGCATTTCAGAAAAATCCCAGTCCATATCCAAATTAAATTATGACATTGCTGTCGTCATTAAATGTTTAAGGAATTTTGTTTTGTGTTTTTAGTCTATGCTATGCCTAGCCCTCTTGTGGACAGTTCTCTAAGGAAGGAGAAAGTTGAGGATAGGAACAGATTACTGCAACTTTCCCCAGCAAGCTGGGAAACTGGAAACTGAGAGAGTCAGTGCAACTCCTAAGCAAGTCTGTGGAAAGTACCATTTGATCATTATCTATCTGTGATCAGCTAGGACAAGATCACTATTCCTGATTATTTATCCAAGAAAACATGAGGCACGTACAAATCTTTCCAGCTAAAGAATTCAATTCCTTATTGCTATTCCCCAAATACCTTTACGCATTTTTTTTTAAATTTTAAAAACAGCAAAGAAACAAAAGCATGCTTCATAAACCAGGGTACTGAAGTACATTTAGCTTGAAAAGGGAGGGATCTCTGATTTAATAAAACTGTAATCTTTCATTATGCTGCTGATGAGAGCAAATATAAGAATTTCAAAATAAAATAGGCTGCTTGTGTCAACAATGGATATTGCATATCCCTTTGAGGTAAGCCAGTGACAATGCAAAATGTCTACTATAATGCCTTTTCAACACATAGGAAAACTTCAGAGAGTAGATGATGAAAACACTGGCAAAGTTACAGCTATTTGCATATAAAATTATTCCATTTTTTTTCAGTAAATAAATTCACTTTCATCATTTCAACTACAGGTATTTCCTTTGTTTTAATTTTTATATAGATCAGTGAAACAGTTACCATAGCAGTTTCAGCCTATGAAAGACATTTTCTTGAGAGGCAAAAAGCAAGAGTGTCAGCATCTGTCTTTGGGCTTTACTTTCCTGCATTTGCCTGCCTATGAGACAATAGTTTTCAGGTAAATTTGGAAACTGGGAGGTCCTTCACAATGCAGGACTGAGAAGCCAAGAAGGGACTGGAAGCTTCAGAGATCACTGTAAAATGGGAAAGTTTTCCTTCAAAGGTAACTGGTAAGCAGAAACCCATTGAAGACTAATTTTTGTCTGAGCTTTGGCAGAAAGCATTTGGCATACTCACCTTAGAAACAATCTGACTTTTATCTCATTATATATATATATATATATATATATATAGTCTTCATTATCCAGTGAACCAGTAAGAATTTGTTCCACTGTTTTTTTTTATGCATACACACTCTGTAAAGAAAATTACATCCTTGGTATTAAATACCAGTGGGGGTGACATAATTTGCCCCATAGTATCCACCTTGGTTCAATAAATCCATTGTACTAATATCCATGGAACAGTGGTCCATAGCCTAGAGAGAAGTGCCTTTTTCAGGAATCGTTAATTAGATATTCACTTTCTTTAACATTCAGAATTATATTTAAAATTGTAAAAAGCCTGTAATTTTGAATTTTTGAACCTATTTGGGGACTTGGTTAAGTAGACTTGGCAGGGTTGGGTTAATGGTTGGACTTGATGATCTTAATGGTTTTTTCCAACCATAATAATTTTATAATTAAATGATTCTACTTTCAAGACAAATATTCTTTAATAACTAAATGAACTTTTGATTGGCTAAGTACAAGTATTCATCATCTTCTGTACAGGAAAAGCCTTAAGGACTATTCATGATTCTGCATTTTGACAACACAATTATTAATTAGAAGCTCAAAGACAGAAGTGGATCCATGTTGAAGTGTGAATATGCTTGTGATTAAATGTTAGGATTTGTTGATTGGAAATGATTGATAGGTTACTTTGTTTTTCAGGATAATTTATCAGTAAGTTTTAATTTAAGCTTTTGTTTTTCGGTTGGTTGGTAGGTTTCCTTTTTTTGTTTGTTTTTTGAGAGGTTATGTTTTAGAATTATGATTTGGACTATTGTGAAAGAAAATAAGTCACAAAATGAGCAAAGTGAACATTATTTGGGCTTATCTATTAAAACAGCTTTCTGTCTTTGTGACATTCTTAATGTCACCTCATTTTCAGTTTGAAAGAAAAGCTGATTGAACTAATGGGAGATATTTTTTTACTTCAGTAGCCTAGGATTCAGTTTCTCTAGAGGATATAGAAGAGTGTTGACTGTATGAAAATTCCATCTGTGTCACTTACTTGGACATTGCCAATGTGTTTCTTAAAATCAAACTCTTTAAAATTTTTCTCAGGAAAAACCACACTTATTTAAAAATAGCATTTCTGGGTTGGTTGTTCAAACTGTCAATGTTTAACACTTGTGTGGTCAGAAGGTTCTGTGTTTTTGGATTATAAAGAAAAAACTTTGGGGATTTAAAAGGCTTGATTAGAACTCAGATACAACATTGGATGGACTGGAGGTGTTTAAGGAAAGACTGGATATATCACCTGTTACCATGGTTTAGTTGACTTGAAGGTGTTAGGTCTTATCTAAGACTGAATGATCTCAGAGATCTTTTCCAGCCTAGTTGAATCTGTGATGCTATGATGCAATTTAACTGGATCAAGAACTTTGGTGTCTTTTTAATCACTCTCTAGTTTTTTGCTTGTTTTTTTCTTATTCTTAAGTATTTCCATTCCCTAAGGTAAATACAATGTTAGGTATCTAAGAAATACCATTTGCAGATAAGTAGTTTTTTCATTGTTTCATTTTTCACCTTGATGACTAGCTTGTCATTTTGATAGGGTAAGAAAAAAATGACCTGAAATAAAACTACTGAATTTCTGTTTAAGTTTCTTTGAAAGTTTCTTTCAAATTTACTCTCTTTTTTCATTCTTCTATTTAATTTGCGTTTTTATTTATTTCTAAATTTCTTTCTGAATTACAGGGGAATATCTGGGATACAGGAAATACAAAAAAACACACATAAACGCTAACATTTTAAAGCAAGTATGACTGCAAGTACCCTACTTTGAAACCTTGTAAAGGATATAATTCAGAAGATGGGAGGGGGATCTATAAGAGGAGACCGAATTCAGACACAACATGCTGTGTAACCAAACAAAAGAGTGTTGCCTTTCATAGTTTAATATTCCTAGCAGTAAGGTGGTACCACTTAGGATGTTGAAAAGTAACACATGGTGGGGCATATAATTAAGTGAAGGCTGAAGAATAATTATGCTAGTACAGCTCAGCATAATGAGGAACTAGGGTTGGGGGTTTTAACATCATATTATGACATTAAGTACAAAATAGAAATGTGAAGCTAATGCATTTGCTGAAAAGGGAGGAAAACTGCAGATACAGGTATTTTAACAAAAAAAGACCACTTCTACCTTCTGTAGAATACAACCATTCCATATTCCATTTAAGTAAAAACAATTTTATTTATTAAGGGCTTGATATAATTTCAGAAGAAAAACCTAAGAATATTAATTGATTTAAATGGAAACTGGCTCCATCTCTCTGTTGAAATATTCATATTTTTCTCTGTAGTCATACAAATAAAATGTCACAATTATTCTGAAAACTACAATACCAGTTAAAGCCAAGTATCTGAGCTATTTAGAAGAAGCTATTGCAAACTGAACTTTCCAGTATGAGCCTGTTCATGAGGGACAGCTCTAGGGTTGCCACAACAGCAGCTTTTTGCTGCCACTCCAGAAGATTACAAGAGAATTTAATTAATACAGCATTTGGAAGAGTGAAAAGATGTCTGTCCAAGATAATTCTCTAATTCTGGAACCTAGCTTTTGTTGCAGTGGGCTTTCCTCTGATTACGTGAGGTGTATTTAAAAGCAGAATCAGAAGGTGTTTTGAACTTCATCCTTGATGCTGCCATTGCACTCTAAGTACAAGGGTTATGAAAGTAACAACTCTTAAGACATGTTTTACTGGTAATACTTGGGTCTTTAACACTTCTCTGAAATAGGAGAGCAACCCAGCTGCATATCCTAAAGGTGTCTACTGGTATTGTATCCCAGGGTTGGCAGATTCACAACACAGCTTAGGGTGATCCTAAATCTGTTTGAGAGTGCAGCTAGACATGAGTCAGGATATTCTAAGGTGTCATTTAGGCACAAGATGCATATGCTTAGGCAACCAATGCACTCATAAGATTTCCACGGTTCTGTCCATTCTTACATAAAATAAAAGTCCAAGAGAAAGACATTAACATTTATCTATACTAATATAATCACATAAAGGGACAAAAAAAACCATAAGATGGAATATAGATAAAGAAATCTATGAAAAATCAAACTAAATCCTTATGGAAATAATATTTTCTGAGAATTATGTTGGTTCTCTCCACAAATGCAAGCTATTAAGCTTTGGTACAAAGCTTTGGGAAAATTATTCTTCTGTTACTGAGATCAAGTGATTCTCCCTACTGTTTCTCTTTGATTAAAAAAAATTATTTTCCTCAGTAAGATTTTGGTGAGGTTTTGGAAGAAAAAGTTGTCTCTTTAAACTTGAAAAAGCTTTGGCTCTTGGTGCCAGGAGAGATGTCATATCATTGATGTTTCACCATGAATTCAAGTGGTGTCTTGCACTTCTAATAGTCTGATTCTATAATTTCAGAAGTGTCATGGGTTGACCCCGGCTAGGTGCCAGGTGCCCACTCCGTCACTCTATCACTCCCTCTCCCACTGGGAGAGGGGAGAGAATAATATGGAAAAACTATCAGGGTGAGATGAGGCAGTTTTATTACAGCAGGAAAATAGAGAAAGCAAGCAGAGATCTGCACGCACAAGAGCTGAAGAGAAAACAATCAATCTCTACTTCCCATCAGCAGCAATGTCCGGACACTTTCTGGGAAGCAGGGCTCCAGCACGCGTGGCGGTTGTTCAAGGAGGCAAACATGGACCAGCCCTGAGTGCCTCCTCCTCCTCCTCTCTCCCTTCCCTTATATATCTGAGCTGATGTCATATGGTATGGAATATTCCTTTGGCTGACTGGGGTCAGCTGGCCTGCTGGTGTCCCCTCCCAGGATCTTGCCCCCCCCATCCCCTTCAGTGGGGGAAGGAATGTCAGAGGGACAACACAGCTTGGCAGTAGCCAAAACACTGCTCTGTTATCAACACCAGCTACTAAAGCAAAGCACAGCACTGTAAGGGCTGTGAGCTTTACCCCAGTCAGACCCATTACAAGAAGAAATGAAGAAACAATTTCAATTTGGAGAAAAACTGAACTTTAATTTCACACCTCCATACAAGCTCCTTCAGAAATTCCTTGAATGCTCTTAATTGTTTTAATTGTTTTCAATTACATACGCAAGCAGTAAATATGTTCGGTGGTGGCTGGATTATATTATTACAAAGTAATGCTAAGAAAACTGAATTATTGGCACAGTATCTGAAGCAGAAAAAAATAAAATGTTTTTTGTATGTAGACACTCACGTGATTGAAGATAATTTAAAACATAATTTAAAGGTTCATTTAAAATTTTGCTTCGTAAACAAAAACAAGAAAGAGGTGACCAGAGCACAAAATCACTTAGATCTCTACAAGTAAAAATGTATGTCACTTATTGTAGGAAAGAAGTTGGCTGACCCTGCTGCTCATGTCTGACAACCTGACCCATAAACATTAGGCAGAAGCTACCTGCCAAGAATACTCAATTTACCTTGCCTGCCACATTTTTACAGCTGGAACAGGAGATGCCTGAAAGCTTTTTCCTTTTTTTTCTTTTCTTAATAGCAAGGCAAAAGTCTGCTTTCTCTTGAATCTGAAGTAGGACAGTGAGTCATTCTAGTTCTTTGTACTGTAAAGTTGGAGGCATTGCAGAGGGCACTGCTCTGTACTATAAAACCAAAGGGAGCGTTTCAGGTGTAATTCTCTCCGGAGCCGGTGTAAGTACTGCCATGGCAGTTACTGCATAATGCACAGCACTGCTACACAAGTTGACCCCTGGGGAGCATTTAGTAAATTGTAAAGGACTGTGAAAGCACAAAATAAAGAAAGATGGACTTTTCTTCTGAACACACTGGTCTCATTTCTGCAGCTACTGTGAAGAGCAATAAGGAAGTTAAAAGTTGCCCAGCAGCAGCAACTACCCTTGCACTTCACGAAAAAGATGGCTCCATCCTTGTCCTGGAAAACCACAAAGTGATGCTTGCAAAGAAATGTCTTCCACCAGCAGCTTACAGGAAGGATGCAGGGCAGAGAGCAGGGTGACTTTAACACTGTGACTAGTGAGGGCTTTTTTGAAATCATGCAGATATTTTGGTCCGTCACTGACCAACAAATAAAATAAAGGGCCAGCCCCTGCCCCAGCGATACCCTTTCCTAAATTGCTCTGAAATGCCCAGCAAGTATCAGGATACATTAACCAACAGTGTGAATTTCTTCCCCTCAGTGAACTATCTACATGTCAAAATGAAGTTTTATAATGTTTTGACAAAACCCCATAGTCCAGCCATCTGGTTAAATCCTATCAGACATAAATTGAGAGGAGCTCTGCTGATCCTTGTTCTGGCATTGACTTTCCCTGCATCGGGAATGCTTCACAGAATTAGAAGTCCTTTATCCAGATTTGAGTTAAGTATGAGAATTCTGTCCAAAGAACTCTGGAATATACAGATGAAAGCTAATGTATTGGTCCTAGGTCTAACTTGACAGTGGTCACTCACTAAAATGGCCTGCTTGCTGCAGCACTGTGTCATTTCTTTTTGTATCCAGTTCCTCTGAGGGTAATGTTGTAATGTTAGGGCCTAACTGAAGATTTCTGGCATGGTACTGCCCTTCCTGGGAATGCCAAATGTCAGAGGAACAACATTAAAAAATCTTAAGTGATATCTTCAGGCCTATCAGCTACAGTGAGCTGCTTCAGTTTGTATCTTGTAGAGTCTTAGTATAAAAAATGCACAGGCACAGGCAATTACCTGCAGGATTTCAAAAAATATTTTTATCAGGGATTTTTTTCTTCCAAACTTTGGAAGGATAATGAACAGGAAAATGGATTTCCAAAAAAAAGCAAAGCTGACCTTTTCAGCTATTAACTATAACTTGGTTTGGATTCACTTTGAACCTGGGATGCAGGTGTGACTTTTGTTCCTGTAGTTTTTCCATATCTAGTTCTAAAAATCTGCCAAGGCTTTTCACAAAAAAAAATTCTTTGAAAAGGTGGCCTTTTTTTACTTATTTTTGTTTATTTATTCTTAGAGCAACATCCATGTAGGACCACTTTAAAGGCAAACAGCGGGAGCGACTCCAGACAGCAAATGTAGCACACCAAGACTTTTCTTATAAATTCTTTTCCCCATCTCACTCTGCCCCCGCTCCCCACTGCAAATAAAGGACTGAAGAAAGGAAGAAAAAGCTTACACAGCAACATTTGCATCCCTGCCTTTAGCTAGTCACATTTTCTTAGCTTGAGGTGATATGCATTATTGAAGAATGTCCAGCACTCTCGAGTAAATATGTGCCACTCAAATAAATAACTACACACTATGCTCCTCTGTACTCTTGGGCAGAGTTTATAATAACCCACATACAGCCCAGTTTTCATTTTTCATCCTTACTTTCATTTTTCAGGGAACAAATTTTTTAGCAAATATCTCAGATATACAGGGGCCAATCAGAATGAAGTAACAGATTATATTAATTGTTGAATCAGTACAGCAGTGTTGTGACAAAGCAATGTTCAATTGTGGCTGTCTGCTTTCACCCATTTAAGTCCATGCATAAGCTAAAGAGCTGTACAGCAGCTGGTAGAATGAGACTTTGGATGTCTAACCTCACGTGTCTGGCTTAAAATATTGGATTTGCGTGGCATGAAAGTATAGTTAGTTTTTATCTAGGAGTTAATTAACCAGGATAAATTAATTTAGTAACATCTTCCTTTTATTGCAACCCGACACAAGGAATCTGCAACAATATTTAGTAACTTACAATTTGAGCAATTCTCCATTAACTGCATAATTTCTCTCATAGATTCTGCTTCCCTAAGTTGTCCCACTAAACATTTTACTGCTTAGAAGTTAGGATAATTATAGTGGACTGAAAAGTGTCTGAAATTTAAAAAAAAAGCTTTTGGGGGTGATGCATAATTGCTGTTCCTTTTTATGACTACCTGACAAAGGTCAGTCATTTTTCATTTCCTTGAATTGTGGTTCATTTAGCAGATACTTGTATGGTTTTTGGTGTATGGTTACTACTCCGATCTACCAGCAAGATATAATTGTTTCAAGGTTACATAGTAGAACCTTTCTAATCATATGAGTTGAATATTTCTAAGCTATTTGGAATTTGGTGTTTTAGAAACCTCCATCCACTCCATAAAAGAAATTTAAGCTCTCAACATTTCATCTTATGTTGAAATGGTACCTAGTGTATCTGCAGAGGAGACTTAAAAATAGATATTATTTTTAAAGAATTTTTAACATCTTCCAGTTTTGTTTCAGAGGCAAATTCACTCTTTTTTTAGGTATTAAAATGCTCACACAATTTCTGTGTGTAAATGTGTATATTTATACAAGGGGAGAAAGTAGGCAGGATTATTCGTAATAGCCATTCAGATGTATTGAGAAATATCAGCAAAGCTTTCTTGATGTCATCTGCTTTCAAGTCTAAAATGCCCTTGAATATTTGTGAACATTTTGTGCTTGTATTAGCTGGGAATTGTAAAAGTCATTATTTAAGAGTTATTCCTGTGGACGATGTATATCAGAAAAACTCCTCCCTGTAACAGGAGTTGGGGTGACAGGACAGCCTATGCATTCAAACAGCTTGCCTGACACATTCCCTGTCTTAGGTTACACATGGCAACCATTATCTTGATTTGTACATTTGGAGCACTCATCCTTTAACGTGCAGGATTCAGGATAATTTCTCTTTTGAACCCGAGGGTTTCAGATGTTCAGTTCTACTCCACAAGGACAATGTGCTAAACAGGTCTGTAGGCTATTTTGGATAAATATATTTGTTGTAGTTCTCAGTTATGATGAATCTTGCTGTAAAATATTGTGCAGGAAACAAAAATGTTTAGAAATTAATTAGGCAGCTTTATTTCATGAATGCCTATTGGTGGCTGTTAAATACACTAGCCTGAATGCACCTTCTGCCTTAAAAAAAAAAAAAAAAAAAGAGAGAGAAAAGAGGGTATGGGTCAGAGAAACCTTAAGCTTCCAATTTTTTGCAAGGTAGAAAGTTATGTCAGTCCATATTTCAACTGTTTCTTGCAGTTTTCCTTTAAGTAATCTCCATTAACCATTGTTAGACATGATACTGAGTGACCTTTGGTCTGTTCCAGCATAGGTCCCATTATGTACTTAATGACACATCTTTGTGCTCTTTGATGCCACAGGACCCAACTTCAATCTCAGAGAGGGCAGGCTGGAAATTGGAAATGAAATGCCTTGGAGCATGAGGGAGGCTACTTCCTCAGGGCCCCCTGCCTCTCTCTTACAGAAGCTGGACCTTGTACCATGCATGAGGCAAGGCTACAAAGGTTACCTCCTGATGAGGTCATTGAAAAGCTGATTTCTATTTTTGTCCCTGATACTGCTGCAGAATTTTTGCCTGATGCTAAGCAAGCTGCTTAAAAATACACTTTTCAGAGTGCTGATGACCTTTCCCATTTCTCTAAGATCTGCTTTTGATAGTTGGTGGTAGGAGTTCCCCAAATGGCAAAGCATCAAGTGTTGATGGACTGGTGTGGAGGCTGTGGTCTCTGGGAGGTGAGATTCAATCAGGGTGAGCCCTCAAGTTTGAGTCATCCCAGACAGTGAGTTCCCCAAATCAGTGGTTCTTAATCTTGGTGCTTTTGCTACCCAGTGTAAAATGAGGATAATAATGCAGTCACACTTTATAGGCAATTGTAAAACTAAAGGCATTGCTGTTCATGAAATATAGCACCACAGAGAAGTCTAAACAAATGGTTTCAAATGACAGCTGGAATAATGCAGTGCAAATAAGACCTAAGGCCATACTGTACAGAAAAAGAAAATTAAAAAAAAAAAAAATGTGAGCACCTCATTACTTTCCTGAATGTAATCCATCCTTTTACAGAGGAAGACTGGGGTCATGTGTAAGGATTGACCAAGTAATAAAAACACTACACTGAAGTAATCCTGCAGAGGTGACTTTTTCTTCATGTCTGTCATCTGCCTTTATTTTCAGGCACTGGGGGTGTTTTTAAGGTGGCATAGGTATGGAATATGCATACTAGCTAATATGAAAATGAAGTTAACTGTGCTCACAATTATTATTATCCTCAATAACTTAAGAAAAATTGTGACCTCAATTTTTTTGTTGTTGATTCTATTCAAAAATAAGAGAATTTTTCAAATTAAGGGCCAAGCTTCTAATAGCCAATTTTAGCAACAACAAATTATATGGTGGCTGCTGGAGTTGGTAGAATCCCAGACTCACCTGGTGTCACCAGCCATCTGTCAAAACTTTTTGATATGTGCACTTCATTAGTTTCAGAACCACTAACAAAGTCAGGAGAATGTTCTCCTGACATTTTCTACAGATTGCCTAATGTTTTCTAGATAATGTAGCCTCAGAATGTACTTCAAAAGAGAAATTAGGACACCCATAGCAAAACAATCATGCCTTTTCATCCAAAGGATGGGCCATACAAAAACTGATGTTTTGGACAAGTGAATCAGAAACAGGGAAAACGACCTCTGAGAGAAAGGTGTGATGTAGCTTGTACGGGGAATTTAGGATAAATTTCTCAGGTATGACAGCTTGCTGGAAACATTTTCTTTTCTTTTTCCAAATTGAATTGTGTGAACGTTATTTCTGATTTTTTTTTGTGTCCAGCACATATTCAGACCCACAAGATTCTGTATTGCCCTGACATAGCCAATTAGGAGAGTAAGAAATAGCCTTTGATTTTTGGAATTTGGCTTTTAAAATTTCACTGGACTTTTGGTCAAGTGTGTGCTAATAGGTTTCTATAGATAAACCAGTGAATTTCCCTTATGTATCACATTGTATATTGCTTATCTGTAAAATGGGAGTAGAAAAGTCAGATGCCTGCCAAAAAAATGAAAAGAAAAGAAAGAAAGAAAAATCATTGAGTAGTCATCAGCCACATATTTTTTTCTGGTATTCGTTATGAAAACATATAGTTCCATCTAAATTTTGTGAATGATTCTAGCCTTTGCTTCAATGTCTTTTTTTTTTTTATAATCTTCATGCTTTTTAAGTCCTGATTACTGTAAAACCTTCCCTATATTTTAAAACAGAAATGAACAATCCTTTTTATTTTATACCCTTTGGGAGAGACAGATTGATTTTTTTCTGAGGTAAGGGGTAAGGGTTATTGGATTTACGTGTGTGAAGAATTGATGGAAGAAAGCTCAGTTGAAAGAAATGAATTTTGTATTTAGAGTCAGCTGAAAGAAATGAATTTTGCATTTAGTGCTGAAAGCAATAAAAGGTCATTTCTCAGCCAAGTACCTGTGCAAATTCTGTGATCCATATTCACAAACGTCCTCCTGCAGCACAGCAAATTTATTGGTTCTTGTGAGAAAACATTATTGCTGGGATCTTGCGGTCATTGTGAGAACTGATGTCTGGGAGATAGATCTGATCTCACAAAACCCCGCAAAGACCACCAGACTGGCCTTAAACTGGAAACAGCCTGCATTCCAGATGTTGGAATTACATCTTCATGGAAGATAAAGCAATTGATGTGGATTAAGGGTACACGTTGGTTTCTTCTTAAGGTTTGTTGTCTACAGCCTTTTTTTGTGTGCTTTATTTCTTCTGAGTTTGAAATTTGACATGTAAGTTCTTCAGAGAGAAATTTTTACTGAGCAAGTGTATCTCTTTTCTGACTATAAAGAGAAAAGGAAGAGTCATTGCCTTATGTAGCCTTTCTTATCTAATCTCATTTCATATCACAATTAGTGATACGGTTAGAAACGAAGTAGCTACAAGTACAGCGTCCTTGGGTCTCAGCCATGGATTGCATCAATCCAAGAAAAACTTGCTGCACTTTTTCACATTAAGGAGAGTTGCAAAGCGGACTATACATATATACATATATATAAAGGTTTTATGGCTACAGTGAACTACTGATTTGCCATGGTTCCTGATAATGAAATATATCAAAGTTCTTTTAAGATACAGAGATATAAAGTTTGGGGGTTTAGTTCAAAATGAACAAAAGCCAGTGTGCAGTGAATCGAGGTCCCAGATTTGAGGAACCTACACAAACATGTTTTGAGACTTGCATTGCGCTGTGTTGCCCAGAGTTTCAGAAATAGCTGCAGGTGACATCCACAGCATCCATATCCTTTATCTCTCCTTAGCTGGCCGTGATGTTAACAATGCAGGGATAAACAGGCAAGAGTAGTAAACAGTCTTAACTCCAGTAAAATTATTATGGCAGAGTGATTTTGCTTCACACAGGTTCTAGGAAGGAATTGTAAATTATGGGTAGGTAGGTAAGTAGATAATTAGTTATTGAAATAATATATGTTACTGCCTAAAAAAAAGCTTCAGAAACTAATGTCATTAAGTACACAGAAAAAGTGTTAGTCCTCTTGGTGAGGAATGTTATGCTTAAGAAATTTCCCATGTATACATTCATAACAGTGTTGGTACTTCAGAAAAAGACTGTGGTAATGGTGGAGAGTAATGTTGGCATAAATTCACATCCCACATTTTAGGTTCTTATAAATATCTAACTCGAAATCTCACATTTACAAAACACACATATTCCCTTTTTCACAGAGACAAACAACTACATTTTGTCATTGACTGACAGAGGATCTGAGCTCCACACTTTTACTCTTTTGAATAAATTTGACATTCAAGACCAAAATTAGTGGGATAAATATTCTCCATTGTCTCATAAAGATTGTTTGATTGTGTTTTTGGTTTTTGGGGGTTTTGTTTGGGGTTTTTGTGTGTGTGAGAGAATCAAAAGATTAGTTATTATAACTGCCTACTGTGCAAATTAAGGTAGGATCCTGCTCCTCCTCTCTTCTACATCATCATCAGTAATGCATATTTTTCAGCTGGAATTCATCTGTCAAGTTTGATGGTGATATATAAGCCAGAGTGAAATCCCATGCAATCTTTCACAACTGTCTTGGTTTTGCAGTGCTAATATTACAAAACTCTTGTCTTATTCAGTAAAATAAGCAGATATACATCATGTACATATGGAGAATAGATCTACTGAGTAGGAATATGGGGGTTTTATAACCATTTTTTAAGCTGTAACTGTGCTTTAAAGCTTTGAATGTGGTGACACAGCTAGTTTGACAGCATCACCACTTTAAACCTTTTAACATCACTGCAGGGTTTATTAACACACCCAGCTTTGCCTTAAAGGAGAAGATTACACTTAAACCCCGAAGTAATGTAGTAAGTGCTTCAACAAACATCATCAGCAGCTAACCACTGACCCACCCTTTGCCTGGGGTAAGCATTTCCAGCCAGTGAACTTCACTTATCTTCTTAAGAAGGCAATTGATTACGGAAGAAGGAGAGTTTTATATACTAATGGTGCACTTGAAATTATATTTGGAGTACAAATTTGATTTTTTAATGATGTGACATACATAAACCCCCTCCCAAGTACTCTGGAAGTTCATAAGCATACTATGATTCAGCATATTTTGTGATAATACTAATATGTAACATGACATGCTTTGGCTTAATATTTTTAGCCTTGGATTTTCTAGATTGATTTTTCAGAGTGAAGACATTTTTTCCTGCCTGACATAAGCAGATGTTCATGTGTGTACTTATGCATGGTATTTCTGTTACTATCAATTTGCTTGGAAAAAATGAGCCTTGTATGCATTTGTGACTTAATTATGTTTTGAATGTAATAATTCTCTGGAAAATGTCATTCCACTCAACATATTTTCAAGAATTTGTCTAAAGACACAAGCCATTTAAATTTCTTTCCAGTAAATGTCTGTTTCATACTTGTATATGGATGAGACTCTAGGATTCACCTTCATAAGTTTTGCAACAATGTGTTTTTATAACAACCAAAACCAAATTGCTGGAGAAATAATGTGAATTTAATTTCAGAGTGGACTGAATCTCCATGTATGCTTAAATCACAGGATCTGCTAACAGGGTGCCAAGAATACATACTTTGGAATCAGTCCTATTACTAGAACTAAAGCACTGCTGGTGAAATAAGAACTGGGCATATGGTGATTATGCAGAGCTGTAGAGAAAAACCACAATGAGTACAACATTTTTGTGCTGCTACTACTTAAACTCTTCATGACTCTAAAAACAGCAAGAGCCATCACCACTTTAGGTCAATATATCACAAGGAATATGCAATACTAACCAAAGCCTTAGTAGTCTCTTACAGTGGAACATTGAATGTTTGTAGGCACCAACAATTTGATTATTTTCTTTCCTGGATTTGAGAGAAAAACTAGAAGGATTCCTAAAACTGCTAACTCCAGCAACTTTGTCCAAGCAGTATAATGTTGTATCTAATTATGTTTTTCCAGTTTATTCTGGACTGCTTCTCTATTCACAAATGGCATTGTACAACCTTCTCAGGCAATTTATTGTGCTTCTAGACCTTTATTGTGAAAATTTTGTATGATGACATATATATATATATAGATGTATAGATGTATATGTGTATATGTATATATAAACCTAAAGTCCTTCCTTTGAATGAGCCCTGTTCTGTTTTGATCTGTGTCTGGTGGCATGAGGAAGGAATTTGCCCCATCCTCTTCATCAACTGAAAGTACTAGTGTTCTGTGTCTACAATTTCATGATTTTCCACCCTGTCTCATACAAGTCCAACCCTTTTATCAGTGACATTTTGCTTAGAATATTGGTTTTTACTTATTCATGCACAGGTCTTCTTTTTGTTAAGGGAAATCTACGCTTCATAACTCTATAAATGATCTGTCTTTCTAACATGGTCTCAATGCTGCCCAAGGAAATTCTTTGAAATTATATTCCCATAACTAATTTTTAATTTTGTTTTGGGAGACTTTATAGCCTTGTAGTGCAGCAAATATGCAGTTGCATTGAAAATAACAGACCACATTAAGCTCACAGCACATGCTTCAGCGTTTGTTGGACTATATCTGGACTTCTCTGGGTCTTTCTGGAGCCATGGTTTGGTTTGTGTATCTACAAACAATTCTTTAATGACTGGGGGACTCTTACATCCTATACTTAAACTTTTGTGCAACTCTATGGTGTATATTTGTTACTAAAACACACAAATATGCATACTTTTAATACACATTTATGAATGTATAACATACATTTTGTAATAATAAGCACTTATTCTGTGCAAAGGAGCTACCCATGATCCTGGGTAAAAATGCTGTGTAGAGAAGTATGGGCATGGCTTGGTAAGAGGGGCAGAGGAGGGTAGGTGGATATTACAGTAATAATAATTCTGTGGTTGTGTTAAGATTTAATCAGACTTACAATATAATTCTTGGGTATGTTCCTTTTGCCCATCTAAGATTTTGAGTCTAATTAACCAGTAAAAATAAAACACCCTCTGTAACTTGGTGCAACAAATTGATAATAAAACACATATAAGGCTAGATATTTCCAACTAGTAAGCAGTTTCAAAGTATACTTCTCACAATTATTTTTATATTAGTCTTTAATTAGTAAATGAAAAGCAAGGAACACTTATTGGTTACTTAAAGCAAGCTAATAAAAGTAAGAAAAAAAGTCTTTTGTATGTGAAAAGTAATTCAGTCAAAGATCTGAGCCACTTTTTCAGAAGCACCAAATTGAAATTTAAAGATGAAATCACTGCAAGAATGAATGCAAAATGTTTTGTGTTCACGTATATAAAGTATTTTATTTCATGGTTCATTATAAATCAAGGCTGTGCCCACACTTACTAATTGCAGTGTTCTCTTGTTGGTCCTGTCTGGAAAGGATGCTGATTGCTTTAGTACATAGAGGATCCAGATTAATTTATTTCTTGAAGGGAGAGCTGAGTAGAATTACCAATTACCTCTTTGTAAATATTTGGTATATTACACATTTACTTTTAACTTTAAAATTGCTGTTTGTTATTTATCTTTGAGGTTTCGAAGCGTCCTTGACTGAAGTAAAAACATAACAGACGAGCAGTGTCACACTAGAATGATAATTTTTTGTGTGTTGTGTGAATGGGGAAACTATTAGACTGCTTCTTAGCTCTGCTGGTACAGTAAGGAGGCTGAAAAAGGGGAAAGATAATGTCAGATTGGGTGACTGTTTTCCTTTCTGGTTGTGTTATATTGTACATTAGAGAAGACCTTTTCCTAGTAAATATTCCCACAGCATTACAGTAAACAATCACACTCTGATTATAGCATTTGATGATTTAACTTTATGAGACATGCTTTTGAAAGAATTAAACGATTGCAGGAAAGTTTGAGAGAAAAGGTTTTCCATGTTCATGAACATGGAAAAGAGCAGCCTTCCCAGGTTTACTTATATGAGTACATAGTCTTCAAAGACCGTGGTGGTGTATATGGCAGGTAAAGGCTCACTGTGCTGATTTTTTTGTTGCTACTGATCAAAATACTGAAGCAGTGTGATTACTTCAATCCCTGCAACATGGTATTAGCTACTTCAAAGCCATACTCTTTGTTGTGCTGAATGAGCGCTGAAGTAAAAGCTTCTGACACAATATAAAAACAAAATCTGTGCTTTCATGTACTAAACACAATGAAACTCATCTCTAACTTCACAAGACCTCAGTGTAAATGTCCTGTCAAAGCTACAAATTGAAAATCCCTTTATAATCACTAGGAAGAGAATGTAATCTAAATATTTGCTTTAAGATTATTTACATCTTTGACTCCATTGATCATGGACTGTTTTTTTTTTAGCTTCTAAAGAAGGCTTAAGGTGAGTAGTTTAGATATAGATCTCTGGTTGAATTTTTCAACATTAATCAGATAGCCCATTACACTCAAAATATTGTATTGACAAAACAGAAACACACCTTACATGTAAAGCTATGAATTTATTTTTAGTATCTTTGAAATCTTAAAAGCCTAATGAAATAAATATTAGTACAGATCTAATTAGTTTATGGAAAACAAAAGAGAAAGAAAAGAAACTATTTTAGAAAAAGGTTTAACAACAATAAATTAGTACAATACAATTAAAAATTTTATATACATTTTTTCTAGTACCTACTTCATTTCTGTGATCTTACACTTATCCATCCAGAACCCTCTGAATTCTAAGGGGAGTGACTTCAGTCTGATTGGAATTGGAAGGGGGATTTACTTAAAAAGATCTTCCAGTGTCCCAGACTGTTCACCAGGAAGACAGTGGTGCCATTCATTTTCTTTCGTTTCCCCAGAAGAAGTGTGAAATCAATCACAGTGGTGTCCCTTTCCTCACTGTAGGGTCCACATGGGGCTAATTGGTATGTTTTCTAACATGCTTTACACCCTTGTCTTCCTTGGTCTGCAAGTCCATATCACACTGAAATATCCTCTATACAGTGTGGGTTAGATATGTTCAGTACTTGTTTGCTTTTCTCTTTGTTACCCTTAGATTTGTTTTACCCAGCTCCCATGGTTGCATTTCTTCACCTGCCCTTTGGTGAGCTGTTTCTAACTCTAGAGTCTTCGATGTAAATCTCTCTCTCTTACCATCCCACGCTTGCTCTCTCCTGCATTCTATCCCTTGTCCTCCATTTCAAGAGCTCTGCTGTTGTACTAGGTCTGTGTTTCTCTACATTGCATCATTATGCTGCAGTTTTGAATAAGCTAGGTTACTCAGAATAGCTGTTTATTACTACTGTAGATATAAAAATTATGGTTATACCACAAAAAAGTAAGAAATAATATTAGACATAGGTACCGAATCATTGGAGAAATTGCTGTTCCAGCTAAATATGCCAAAACAAAGCTCCAGGAGGCAAAACCCAAGTTTGGACAAAGCATGCCTGAGGGATCTAAGCCCTGAGGACTTTGAGCATCAGTAGCCAGCTCACAGACATGGCAGAACTGCTTTCCTTGGCTGTAGGATGCAAGACCTCCCAGAAATACTTGTGGTAGCAATAGCAGGAGGACCAAAATCACTAGAAGCAGGACAGCATTTGTCTGTATAAGTCACTAGGATTTGTGACATTTAGAATAATGAGGATGTCAAGATTTTATCTGGGATTTTCAGAAGTGGATTTTCCTACTGTATAAATAGTATGAGTAATTTGCAATGAGATGTTGCACTATGAGTAACTGATGATGATTTCTATTTTCTTCTCTACTTGCTGAGATTCTCATTGCACAGATTGAACAGTATTCGTTCCATTCAGCCATGCTACCCTGCAAACAAGACCACATGACTATTGTCAACAGCTGGAATATGAAGGAACATAAAAAGGAACTTGTAAATGTATGATGAAAAGACGTGGGAAATGTAGGGGCCAAATTGATAAAGTTCATTATAAACCCAGTTGAAATTTTGAAAAGTTCTTTAGATAGTTTAAACATGGATCTACCTCATGTATGAATGATAAAAAAAATTGATTCTGAGCTCTGAAGAGAAAAAGAATGCCTTTTTGTGACAGGCAATTATAAAGCTAGCTTCAGAAAGAATTCATGTAAAAAGAGGAAAATGAGATTTTTTTCAAGAAACTTTTTCAACTAGATTGATTCAATGAGATTGATTCAAAGTTTCTAAGGAGATTTTTGTTGAGATCCCTTTTTTTTTTATCCACAAAATCTGCATGAGAAGAATTTTGTGGAAAAGGAGTCCCAAATGACTGCAGAAGAGAAAGAGTTAGAGTGGATGTTTATGGATTAAGAGATGGTGTAGTAAGAGGATAGCAAAAACCATTAAAATGCTGCAGTTTGCACTATCATCAAAAGGACACAGGACCCTTTTAGCATGTTCCTGACCTGCTCAGCAAGGATACTGCACAGCAAGAGGCAGCGCATTGCAGCCAGCAGCTGAAGGAGGCTGGCACACAGAAACTGCTGCAGAATGCTGGTGGGTGTGGGTGGGTCCACTGATCCATTGGGACAGTGTAAAATTCACAGAAAGTTTGTAAAAATTTCATTCATACCTAATAATAATAATAATAATAATAATAATAATAATAATAATAATAAAATAATCTCCTTGTGGCATGCAATGGAAAGCTTTGGAAAATTATTAAAAATGTTAAAATTGGGAAGACTTGTCTTTATGCCATAGTAAATCAGATGCCAGGTAGTGTATTTTGACTTTACAGAAAGAAAGCAACATGGAGCTTGAACTACCATGCTACCAGGGGCTACCCTGATGCTATTCAACCCTCTAATGTGTTCAAGATGGTTTTTAGTGTTTTCCTAAAGATCTTGATGTGTGTATTTGTGGAGGAATGATTACTAGAATCTGGTACAATTTAGAAATGTGTAGGGGTAAAAAAAGCACAGAATTTGGGTGATGCTTCTACCAGCCACCTATGTAAGCAATTATAATGCAAAAAGCTTTTTAAGCAATTTAAAGTCTTCAATTGAAGTTATCTACAGTCTAGTTAGAACAACTGTAGTAGCATAAATGTGTTTCTTCACCACATTTGTTATGATTTCTACACCTAATGAAATCCAGTTTGAATCAGAAAGAGGTGATGCCTTTTTTAAAACGTTATTGATTTTTCTTTGGTATTTTTTATTTAATCTTCCCAGTTAATATTCATAAAAGAAATAAATGAATTACCAAACTGTACTTGTTAATAAAATAGAAGACAGCATAATTCTTAGCTATTCACTCTACAGACTTGATACAGAAAATAAAGGTAATTTTACCAATCATCTTCCCCATTTTCATTAGATTTGCATATGTTAATATGAAGAATGTGCAGTACTGACCAATTCTCTTTGAAGACAGCTTTTTCTAAAAAAAAAAATGCATTCAATCCTTCTGAAAATGTTTGCATATGAAAACTGTCAAATTTGCAAGTAAATTAATGTTCTGTGCATTTCTTACATTAAAATTTAAGTTAGGGAGTAGTAAATGAACACATACAGGTTTAATGAATTTTGTTAAATATCACGGCAATGGCAGTGCATTGGCTCAGTTACAGTTAAATCTGTGAACAGACATTATGTTAATGAAATCATTAGAGCTCTGTTCTTTGAAATGTTACTTGAAAAGCTGTTCCACAAAGCTCTTCACATTGTGAGAATAAGACAAAGCCTGAAAATATTCACCTTCAGACATAAAGGACTGTGAAGGAGATAAAGCAAGAGACAGATATCAGAACTCTGTTTACTTCTGAAAGGCTAGGTTCAGAGTGGCATTAAGTGGCCAGCAAAAACTTTTACAATGGTTTCATCACAAAGTCCAAACAAAATATAAAAACATTTTCAATTGGGGATTTTTTTTATTTTTATTTTTTTTATTTTACACCAACCAGTATTTGGTTCCCTTCCAAAATAACGTGGTGCTGATACCTTCCATTCTGTCACCTAATTTATTCCATTTACTTTAAGAGTTTAATTATTATTAAAAAAAACCCCTGTAACTATGTTGTCTTTACAATATAGAGCATGTACTGCAACCTGCCACCATTGTGTACAAAAGTCATGACTAGTTGTCTTTAGAAATGCACAAAAGTTCTACTCAGAAATGTGAGCTCAGTTTTGATATTTTGCCTCTATATCTCTGAATATTTGACTCCTTCATAGGGAGTAGGACTAAAAAAATTCCTGATTTTGCAGTCAGACAAGCAAGCAGAACTCTTTCCCATTAAAATAAAGCAAAAATAGCTGTAGCCTTGAGATTTCAAAACAGAAAAAGGTACTTAATATTTTCAGTGTTTCCTTCTCATTTGCTCACCCGCTTATGGTACATGCCTGTCCTTATTTCTTATACTTGAGTCTTAAACAGCTTCTTCTTGCTGGTTATTCAAACTCAACCATGCACTAGAATTTTTCTACTGAAGGCTCAGAGAAGACGTTATGATATATACTGTGGTTTTACTGAATGTACCATGGATAAGACTTGATTATTTCCTGTGAACTGCAAAAATGCACATCATATAAGAACATAACATATATTGTAGGGGTATCTACTTGTTAATGCAATTAAGTTGCTTTAATTTTGTTATTGAATGAAAGCTGCAAAAATCTGAACGAGACTAGTTTTACAGCTGTATCTTTTCCCCACCCCCACCCTGAGTTGTTTCTTGAAAAAGGAAGACAGGAATCACGACAACTTGTTGTGAGACATTTCATTCTCTTGAAAGTCTGGAAGCAATTCTTTATGACTTTGGAGTGCCACGATATCAGAGACGTTTTCTTAATGCTTCTTACTCAGCATGGGCAATCTGATCTTCGTCCATTACAGAGCCAATGAACCAGTTTCATGCTACAACTTATCTTGACTTTCACTAAGTGAAATTGAAGTTCAATCAACCATTAAGATTTTTGATTGCAACATTTTTTTACTAATCTTACTCAAACAGAATTTGGAGACAAAGCAAATGTAAAAATATGTTTATTAACTAAAGTACAGAAATTTTAATGTTCCAGTCTCTCCTAGGTACTCCTTCAGTTTTCCTTCATCAGTATCTGAAGTGTAGGGAACTTATACACACTTGCCATACCCCTTCATTTTGTTTTCTCCAAAGCCAGAGGGAATCTGCAGCATTGCAAAGGAGCCTGCATTGTGTGTTATGCCTGGTCTGTCCTGGCTCTTTGTTCTGCTGCATACCAGAGTCTGCCCACCATGGGGGTATGCTGTGTCTTATGATTTCAAGGACATGAAGTTGTCACCCAATAGGGCAAACCAGGAGGAGCTTCAGACTTGTAGAGGGAGCATATGACTACATCTAAGAACATATCAATATTTCTTCATAGGTTGTTGTTTGTCACAGCTTTTTTTTCCAGTAAGCATCCTAATGTCTTATTAAAATAAGTGAGGACTGCATTTCCTTCACAGATATGTAAAACAGGGCCCACATTTACCAGCTCAAATGAGGATTTAAGAAATTAACTTTTTGCACTCAGGCTTATGTTTTTATAGGTGGAAATGTGCAGGCTGAAAGTGTAGCAGCAATAGAAAACGCTATGCACAGATAAGCAGGCCAAACTGTGATTCTTATGAGATTCAACAACCTCAACTGTGCAGTTTCTTCACTCACTGTGGTTATTACAGGTGAATAGCCAATGGCAAAATTTGACCCAGTAGCTCATCCTTTCTGTAAAATCTATATCCTTATTCCTAATATATGTGTGCTTACCTTTATTTTCCTAAAGTCTCAGTACAATGTTACGTTAGAGCTGGGTACTCATTGGAACACGGGATAGTGTGATGTTGGCAGCAGTACGCTGCGTGCAGCCTGCACAGCCGTGGTGAGTCACAGCAAGAGTCAATCAATACAGTAATTTATGGTTTTTAACATTTTAACATTGTAACCATGCTGTCACATACTCCTCTGTACTTCTGTCAATGCTTGTCTTATGCTCCCAAATGCATGAACTCTTCTCTACTACAAAATTCATAGAAACTAATGAAAAACATACTGGTATCATTCACTGGATATAAACTCAATAAAAATAAACCAGAAGTAACATGCTTTCTTTTTTTTTTTTTTTTTCCTTCCCCTGAAGCCTTTCTGGAGTGGCACAGAAACTACACAAGGAACAGAATTCTCTCAAATTTTTGTGTGCATTTAAACTGTGATATCCTCTTCTGCTCAGCAGCACTGGACTGGAAATCCATAACTTCGGGCAACTTCAACTGATATTTTTTCAAAACAGAAGGTAAAGTAGAGGACAGATAAGTGGAGAGCTGACGTGGTACAAGGCACCTCTGAGCAGAGACATGCTGCTCGTTGCTCTCAGAAAGATGTAATATATACTTTCTGTTAATGTTTATTAGCCTGTTTACAGAATCCTGTTTAAATGATTATTTAACTTTCAGTACCTGTTAGCTAGTGTACAGTCAGTTCTAGTACCTGCAGCACTTCTGATGTTGATGAATCAACAGATATTCAACTTTTGAGTGTCCTTTACAGTAGCAAGCCCCAGATTTCAAAATTATGAGTTTCCACTAGACACAGGATTAATCACAACAACATTTTATTGCCATGGTGTTTAGGCACCTCAGTTTAATTGAGCCATTGACTCACTTCTGATCCATGCAGAAATTGAAGCCTGACTGTATTAAAGGTGTTTCTTCATTAATTAAGTCCGATAAATTATTACTAGTTATTACCTGTTAAGTTCAATTGTGGACTTGATACTTGAGAGAAATTTAGATATATTTAGTCCTTGATTGTTGCAATATGAAATATGTTTTATATGAACTGGACACAAGTAGTGGTTTGAGTCCCATTTCAGAGTTGAAGCTACCATTTATTTTTTCACTAACTAAATTAACACAATGGAAGAACCCTCAGTAAATACATCTCTCTCAGACCGCTACTCTGTTACTCCTTAGGGTAAGCTTCTGGTCTTGAAATGGGAAATCCTGAGTTTAGCTCCTTTTCCTTTTAGCAGCCACTATGATGATCACAAGTAAATGTCTCTTCCATTTAGATTAAAAGTCTGTTAAGTACAGCTGATGATTTCCACCCCCTTAAGTGGATTAATAAACATGTGTGAGAGAGTCTACACTGTAGAGTTATATAATTTTATTATTTCAAAGGAGTTGTATATCTAAAGACCAAGAATATCAACTGCCAAAGAGTTAAATGGAGAGGAAAATAAATTCTTCCTGTCTTTTGCACAAAGCATCTGTATATTATCATGTCCTGTTGAAGTCAAAGACAAAATTCTTAGAGGCTGTAAGAGACCTAAGATTTGTCTCATGGTTTTTAACATAACAGGACAGTTCACAGACTTGACTTTATACTGCAGTCTAAAGCCCAAGTGAAACTAGAGGAGCAGCCTGCAGCTACCCTTGTTTAAAGAAAAAAGTAGGGAAAGGGGAAAAAAAGACAAAAGAATGACAAGCAGGGAGATATACTCAGAATGGACAAAAGGAAAGTGGCCCAAAGATCTGCTCAAAAGATTCAGGCTGTGCACAATACAGCTATAAATTGCTAAAAGATAAGCTTTCTTGTGAGTTGTCTTGTACTTGCCACTTCTTACTGAACTGGAAATACCCTAAGGACAGCCTTTCATCTGTTGAAGCGTTTTGTCATTTCTGTACCTGGGAGTCAGAATGGGAAATATACAGCAGCAAAGCAATCATTGCAGATTCACAGTAATGACAATAATAATAGTAATAAAGAATTCCTGTGAAAGAGCTCTCTTTGGATGACCTGTTCACATTATGGACTGCAACCCCCTAAAGAAATTGCAAATATTGTAGCACTGTATTCTATTGTCACTGAACTTTGTGTCTCAGAAAGTCCCATGCCACGGGACAAGGCTGTTAGGCTGTAGGCTTGCTTTTAATACGACATCTTTTTCCTTTAATCTAAATTTCCAAATTCTGCTCGAAGAATGCTTCCAGGGGTGCAGGCAATATAGGTGTATTGTTTCTATTTATATAGAGAAAAGATTAATACTTGGGTTGACGTGTATAATGCAGCCCTTCCAGCAAAGCAAGGTTAGTAATGTACCTTTCCATCAGTCAGTGGAAATAAAAGACACAAAGACTAAGCATCAACTAGAAATGTGACAGGGAGTGTGCTAGCATTCTCTTCTGGGCTGTTCTCCAGGCCTTCAGGCATCTCTTGTGCTTGTGGAAGAGTAGATGGGACCATAACCCCACATCTTATCCCACACCAGGCAATGCACAAAAATTATTCTCAGTTTAAGGAGTGTAAACGGAAAAAAGAAAGTTATCACCCACATCTTACTTATGCCACTGAAGAAACTTCAGAATTTAGTATTTGCTTAGGCCTTTTGAAAAATTTTGAGGAGAGTTGAAAATTCAAAGATATGAAGTTTCTGTCACCAGGCCAGTTACATCACCAGTCTGCATCTGGTTTATTCTGGTCTCATGAACCAGTGCGTAGACAAAGAGTCAATGCACTATTTGCAAGGTGTCCATGAAGGATGCCTGAGTGTCAGTGTAGCTCAAGTCAGCTGCTTCTAAGAGAATGATCTTTGTGTAGCTGGAACAGCTGCATTACCTGAAAGCAAAGTTAAAATTACATAGCACATTTTAAAATATTCAGGCCAAGTGACTTTGTACCACACATTCATGAAGGTATGTGATTTATTGTAATTCAAAAAATTACAGTAAGAATTTCCAAATCATCTGGCAGGGTAGTGCACTGTAACTATGCATACCATGTAAAGTAGGAATACCTAAATGATATTCTGTTCCTACTGTGCGTTGCTGCCTATTACGAAGTAGTTTTATAAAGAACAAGTATATAATTTCAGATAATTTCTGATTTCTGAGAGCATTACAGATCTTTTGACTTATCCAAGTGACCTTTTTAGTTTGATCCACAAGTAGGCAGATTATAACCAATATGATACCACAAGTCCTAAAGACTAGAAAGGAGATGCATTGTCAACATGTAGAATCCAAGTTCATTCACGAGATGCTTAGACTTTTTCTTCAGATCAACTCATTCATTCCTGGGCACGATAATTTGACCCTGAGATTTGTCTAGAAGTTTATTTTTGTTTGTTTGGTTTAGGTTTTATCCATTTAAAATAATCTAATTCTTCATTCCAACCCAGCTTTCTTTCACAGGTCATGCTCTTGTGCTGGCCAAAGAATAGTGTACAATTTTCTTAATTTTATTCATGGTAGACAAAGTAGGAGGCTGAGAAATATATTTCTGTTTTACTAATGTCATTGTACTGACCTTTTCCACAGTAAGAATTAGTAGCCTGAGAGAAGTTAATGCTGTTTTTAGCCAAATGCCTAAGGATCCTCATTTAATACATGCTTTATTCTAAGTTCTGCTTAATCAACAACAATTTAATGGTAACAGGGCAAAAAATTAATTTTTAGCAAAATATATCCGTATTATACAACAATTTACACAATTAAAGGTCCCAGTTCTGAGACTGGAGAGTAACTTTCCATTCTCCTTTATAAGCATAGTTTCTAGTCAGCAATCAAGGATGATCAGAAATGGGGGAGTGGGACAGTCATAGTTTACCTTTTTCTCTTGTCAATCTACTCACCTTGGTACACCAGGTTCACTTTACTTGACATTTTTTTCACAGAAGAGAGAAAATAGTTTAGATTTTCTCAAGAAGGTCAGTTTCCTGTAGTAGTAATTGTTTTTATAACAGTACCAGCTTTTGTGTCTTTGCATCATAGACTAATCTATAAGAGAAAATGGGAGAGAGAAAGTTCCAAGAAACCCTATTTCACCATACAATGGTCTAAATATATGTTTACACCAGTTCCAAAAATAGAATTTCAGCATATCCTTTTTGAAGGTTTGACTTGAAGATCAATTCAGTAATGTTCATTTGCTTAAGATTTTTTTCAGAGGAAGCACATGGAGTAACTTAATCACATGGTATATTTATGGATTTAATGTTTATCAAGTCTAGTAAAGGTTTTCTTTGGTGGTGGTGGTGAAGATCCAGACATCATCCTTGCTCTGCTACAGATCCAAAAGAGATTGTTCTGACTTTTGGATTCTGCATTTGGAGTATGTTCTGGTCATTTCTATGTTTAATCTGAAAAGAAAATATACTTTCTTGCTTAAAATTACTAGTGTTCACAAAGGTGTTTTTAACCACCATTAAGCACATGTGTAATTCCTGCTTAAATCCTACTTGAGTCAGTCTGCTGAGGTAAACATGCCTTGGTGGGGAAGGATGGAAATATGCAAAGGTCAAAGTCAGGATACGTACAAGTGATCGAGTGATTTGTGACAGTTTTCAGTCTACCAACTTTTCTTTTTTCTTTTCCTAAGGGGCACTACTGCAAGTAGCTGGAAGAACTTTTTCATCACTCTATTCTTTGAGTCAGTCCCAATGGTATTAGCCATTAGGGCATCTCCTAACACATCTTAAATTGGTTCTATCTCTCCAAATGTTTGTTTGCTGAAGTTGTTCCCATTAAATAGATTCTAATCTGATATTCCACTATTAATTTTGTATTTGTAAAAGTGCTTCAAAATAATTCTCCTGGACTAATACTAGAAATAGTCCATTTGTGATCCAGGTGGGAGGCTCTAAAGCTTTGCAGTCGCTCAAAAGCAATGTAGTTCTATTCACCACTATCAATGTTCCACACAGTCGTGTCAGGAACAGTGGTTGCAAAGGGCATTGAATTATGGATCTGTAAGTTCAAACAACAATAAAATTTTTGGAGCTGTTGGCCACATGAATCCAGAGAAGGAAGTGGGTTAATGGGTGAAGGGTACAACTGTAATGCTAAACTTTCATAGAGTAGGAAAATCTTTAATGGCTCCTATTGTCCATGCAAATTTTGATACCTTGAATTCTCAAGAATAGGGTCATTCAGAAGAAAACAGAAAATTAGATGCCTCATGAAGCAAGAGAATGATACTACAAAGACAGAAGATGCAAAGAAGAGGGCTACTATTTATGAATGGTGATTATTTGACTGAAAAGTAAACAATGGAAAGAGCTATTTTCACCTCCCATCTACCATGGCCTTGACTGCACAGATGAACATATCTGGAAAACAGTCACTTCTGGCAGGCATCTCTTGATATTAAATGGTGTGGAACATTTTGGTCCTATAGATGAATTCTCAGAGACTTTACATAAAGAAAACCAGAATAAAATAAGAATTATTTCAAAATATATATTGGAAAGATAGTATTTAGAGACAAGATGAGAAATCACATGGTCTCATGATAGAGAATAATGTGAAATCTGCAGGTTAATTCTCAGGAAACAGAAAGAAAAAAATTAAATAAAATTTTGCATTTGAGAAAATGCAGACATTTACCAAAACCTCTGAATTTTTTGTGGCATAAGAAATTGGTAGACAGCTACAGACGACATATCTTTGTGCTAGTCAGTTTTTGTTACAGAGACAAAAATTTGCTGCAAGTAAACGATTTTTCAGCAATGTCTCAGGAACTTTATACATACTAATGTGTCTGTGGTGTTGGTCTTAGGTACTGGTAGATTTGCTGATTCTCCCAGGTTGATTGTTTGCTAGTGACATTGATCTGCTCAAAGTTGTGTGTCCCCATAGGCTGCACAAGGACACTGCAGAGAATTTGGCTTTATTGAGACAGTATTCCTTCCAGGGTCCCTTGGTGTGAACAGAAATCCGCAGTGTACCTGATCCTTTTGGGATCTGCAGTGCAATTCTGTCATCCTAAGTAACACTTATATGTCAAAGTTATTTTTTTTATAGGTTCTGACATGAAATTAATTGGCATATCCTAAAATATTTTGCTAATGAAATTGACATAAAATTTCAATAAATTCATAGCATTAAAAATTAGGAAAAGCAGATTGCTTTTAGAACCTAGCAATAATTTTGCAAAAAATGGCCGATAAGACATGGGCATTTTCATGACCATTTCCAGAGAAAAACAAATCCATTTGAAAATCCTGGAGAGGATACATAAGAAAGTGTGGGCCTACATGAGCATATGTACTCACCAACCCCCTCAAGAAAATTACATGTAGGTTGATAGTTGAAGTCATTTCACACACTTGTACAGACAGATGAGGTGGAAGAGATGAGATTAGCCCTTTTCTACTTTGCAGGTTGTAGAGTGTTTCAAGAACCAGAGCTGCTGCCAGTATAATTTAGACAGGCCAGGTTGCTGTGCTGTTGCAGATGCTTTTCCTGGATTGCCTGTGGGTAATTCCGCAAACTGCAGCCGTCAAGGGTATTTGGAGCAGCCACAGAGTTGCATGTCATCATTTCCCACTGCACAAAGTGGACTGGAGCTTGCATGGAAAGACCTTCAGCTTGGCTGTCTCTGGCTGGCATGTGAGTTTTATAGACCTAGAAAAATATGTGTGAGTGTGCAAGTGTGTCAGTATGCAGATAAGTGGGTTGGGAATTTCTTCTCCTACAGAAGTCCTTCTCCCTCTAGTTCATTACAACCTTCTACATTTTATAACAACCCCTTCTCATGGCATCAGGGATTTACTAGGTTGCAGAGGAGCACTGTGACTAGTTCCATTCCCAACGTGGTCATGTAAAATTCACAGTAGAGCAGCCTTGCTAGCTAAATAACCTCACTCGTTACTTGGGTCCCAGGACAGGAGATGTGAGGTGTGGGGCCATCTGCCAGGATGCACTCCTATGCAGAGCCAGTGTGCAGGGATTGCTCTCCTAACCAGAACAAATGCATCCCAACAAGTCCATGGAGTAGGAAAGAGGTCATTCTGATAACTTAATTGAACACTATGTCATATATTTTTTCCTCCTCATATTTCATAACCAAACTACTCTGGCATGAGTTTTTCAGTATCAAAAACAAATGCACTCATTTTTCTTTGACTTGTGTAAAGTTACTGAGGACAAAAATGAGTATTAACTTATATACTTCTATCAAAGTAAGTCATTTTATACCTACCTTTTCATGGAAAGCAAAATAAAGTTTGTTCAGTTGCATTATTTTGTTTGGTTTTACTTTACGTGGTCTCACAGTCTAAATACTGCTAGGGAAACGTCTGAAAGCACTTCAAAGTCAAGGAGACAGTAAAATTCACTGTGACAAATTATATGTTGCAGGCACAGAGGCATTTAATGTGGAAAACAGATATACATGGGTCCTTTTCTGTCAGAAATTTGTTTGTGTGTAGGTAGGTAAGCACATTTCTGGTATTTATCCCATTGATAATTTGCAATCAATGCCAATGTGTACACATATTTATTTGGATAATTATCCCTAGATTATTAATTTTCTCTCAAGCAAGACTTCACAAAATGCTCTGAGGAACCTCAGTCTGCAAGTTACACTGAAATTCAATAGGATGTGGGCATCTACCTGGTTTAGGCAGCACTGAAAATATATCTGACACAGATGCATAATCACATTAATATAAAGTATGGGTACAGCAGAAATTTCAGTGTCAATGAATGAAAAAGGTTGTGTCACTTCAGGGTAGCTGTGCAGTGCAGAAAACCTATGCAAAGGAGTGGTATGTAATGTAACCACAGTCACTGTACTATTTTATTAAGGAGAAAAAGATCACTACTATGACATCTGAAGAAGACCACAAAGACCCTTTCCTGAAGACAGTAATGAGAATAGGCTTTGTTACTGCTAAGTTCCACATTCTCATTACAAGCTTTTTAATGAGAAGGGATTAATTTTCTGCCATTTTCCATTCTCATTACTACTCAGTCAAGGGAATGAGATATCAGGAGTTTAATGTCTAATTTATATTCAATGAATCTTAGTAGTGAGCTGCACTCTTTGACCTTTTCAATATTTTATACTTTGATTGGGTGGTCACTTGACTCCTGCATTGTTTTTAGCCTTATTATAGTAGCTTATAGAAGAAAAAGTGGACTGGCTACCCAATCAAAACAGAAGAATAAAAGAAAGGTCAATTTAACACCACACATCTGTATCAGTTCAAGAGTATAAATGGTATCAAACCTTGGAAATCTTCTGGTCAGAACTGCAAGAATTAAAATTACACTTCAGTGCATGTGATCAACCTTGCAACTAGGACTGGGGAGTAGAAGAAAACAGATATATTCTGTAGTGACTGGGGTAATTTTTACTTCCTCTTTAAGCACTCATTTACACCTATGAACAGTAAGGTAAATATTAGCAAAATACTTTGCCATGTTTTATGTTTGCTTGCCCTCACTTTGCAAAGGCTAATGAGTGCAGAAGGAGCAAGATGATGATCAGGTCCATTGTACTGCCAGCAGTTAACACTCCTTGAAACACTCATTAAATATCTATATGAAATACTTTAATATATATTTACAAGACTTGTCATGTAAAAGTGAGATGATAAAGGACAGTCAGGAAATTTTAAATCTAAGAAAATTGAACTGTGATGTCAGACTGTTAAAAAAATAAATCCCCAAACAAAACTACTAAACCAATATAATGTATCTCAGCGCATCATTTGAAATTACTAAGCTTCCAGAACTTTGCAATCAAACTTTCTCTCAAGTGCACATTTAAACAATTCATACACAAATGAAACTTTTAATGTATCAGATTATTTCAGATTTATTTCAGTACAAAGATAAAAAAGCAAACAAACAAACAAAAAAACCCAAAACCAGACCAAACCTACACCCTGCAAAGAACTGTATCTTGAAAATATGATTCCTAGTTTATCCTTTGTTGACAGTGGATTAAATACAAATTTATGGATGAAAATGTATTTTGACATGACTTAATTTGGAGTCCCTAGCAGAAGTCATGAAATTCAGAATTTCTGGTAGTAAAACATTTAGGAAAGAAAGACGTAGTTAGAAAATAAAAATCTATTCCATTTGGTTTTTTTCTGTGTGAAGCTTTCAATCTATTTGTTTTAATTAACAGAGCCTGTTTACAGAGATTAGATAATTATTCTTTTAAACCTGACTAAATAATTAGCTTATGTCAAACAAATAGCACTTCATTACTGGAAAGAAATATAATTGATGTTCTGCAACCCTCAATATAATAAACATACTATTCATTCCTTAACTATTAATTCTCAAAACTCATGTTCAACAGTCAGTAATAATTAATTTGTCATACCATACATGTCTTACTAAATGTAAATTAAATCCAGTTTGAGACCCATTGTTTAAAGCATTACTCAGAATGTCATTGCTGGACTCCCCCAAAAGAAACATAATTTAATACAGTTTGTGTGGCCAGAGGGAGAAATAACAGTTTGGGTAATGAGGGCACTATCAGACCGGTGCCATTTTAACTGAAAGAAAAATTAATATATGAGATCTTTGCAAGACAGGTTAGAAAGTAGAAAGTGACAAAAGTAATAATGTGAATACTGAAGGGACTCTTCACCTTAAATGAGCCCAGGCAAATATATTTCAGTCTCAACAACATCAAACTGAAATGCAAAATTTAAGAGATATGTGCCTACTTTGGCAAAAGCAAAT
This sequence comes from Eopsaltria australis, assembly GCA_034509425.1. Taxonomy (NCBI): domain Eukaryota; kingdom Metazoa; phylum Chordata; class Aves; order Passeriformes; family Petroicidae; genus Eopsaltria; species Eopsaltria australis. Next base: position 593,822 of record JAVTVJ010000072.1, read on the forward strand.
AAGAAGTCATTACTGCAGACTGTGGTGAAGGCACCATTCCAAATAACACAATTATGCCCCTCACTAATAAAGCCAGTGCAGCTTTAAGGATCAGAAAATTAATTCAAATTCTATAAAAGAGGTACTCTACAAGTATCCAAGTAGAGCACCAAACATTGTGAAAGAATTTCAGATGGAGAGTATATACGATGTAGCAACTGAGAACAGAAACTTGTTGTGCAAGTGGTAAAACAGATTAGAAAAATAGGTCCAAGCATCACTCAGAACTTGTGATCTGCTAAAGCTTGTCAAGAAATTCCAAAATAAGACAGCTGACTTTCTTGAGCAGTTCTTTGCCTTGCCATCATAAAAATCTCTTATCATTAAGCTGAAGTGATGCTTTTGATAGATTAGATGAGGTAACTTTAGGGTACCTCATTCACCATAAATTAAATGGAAACATTTTTAACATGATCCTTACATGTGTTTTCTACAGGTTAACATTGGAGCAAACTATAGGTATTCTTGCTCTGAAAAATCTTATCTATTCATAATATGACAACCACAACATACTGGTTTTTAATTTTTTCTCATGAAGTTGCTTCTGTATTAGCAACTGGAATTCTCTGATGTGGCCTCTTCATTGACAAGGCTGAACAATTCGTTGTTACTGTACAAGAACAGATATACTTTTGATAGTACATACATATTTAAAACAGTTTTTTACTTGACAAAGTATGCAACAAAATGTGATGAATCAACAATTAATTATCTAGGGTAAGTGGGAATATTCTGAAGGGAGATTACTCTATATGTGGTATTTATTCAGTCCATTAGTCATTATATGCATGTTTCCTAGCACAGGTGCTTTGGATTTATGCCTGGTTAACCACTTGGTTTGTCATGTCGTACTTAGCAGTATCAATAATGTATGCAAACATATATAATGTATGTAGACATATATAATATATGTAGAAATATATAAACACCATGTATAATCACTGTATTTATAGAGTCATAAAATCATAGAAACATTTAGCTTAAAAAAAACCTTTGAGATCATCAAATCCACCTGTAGATAAATTTATGATAAAATCAATCTTGTATTTTATTAAAAATTAAACATTGTACAGAAGTTGCTACATTAAGACAAAAACCCAAAACCTCTTTCTCTTCATTCTGTTGACTCTCACACTTGTGTTTTGTTGGTTTTCTTAAACTTCCACTTTCCTCTGATGGCAATGGTAGTTAAAGACTCTTTGGGCCCTGTAAGGCTGAGTCATACCTCATATGTTTCCAAAGAGTCCAAGCCAGCTAACAGTCCCAAGTCCCATTTTCATATTTGAGTCAATGACCCTTAGGGTAGTCTTGCAATCACACATGAGCCAATCTTAAATTTACTAGCTCAGGTACTGGTAGCAGTCTAGTTTTGGCACCTCTAAGGTTATTGCATCCGGTATTAAGTCCAATGTTCTCCTGAGGATTTGAGCTTACAAATGCACTTCAGTTTTGGAACTTGGGTTTCTAAATCACTTGGGTGTCTTCATGTATTTTTATTTTTATCCCTAGGCAAACTACTTTTTCTACTTTGTGGTTGTGGGTCATCAACAATACATTTTATACGGAGGCTTTCTGTTCATAATATCTTTCAGAACACTTATATAGCATCATGGGGTGAACACATCTGCTTCTACTTTCTGGAGGAGAAAACTTGCCAAGGACTCTACTGAGCTCTCTATGAAGATATTTGCTCCTTTGTGCTTTTGTGCGATACTGTGAAAGTTAGGAAAATAGCATAAACTTGTTCCTTATCTCCCAGCTAGATCCTTGCCCTCTGGTGCCACTATACATTGTACAGTGGTTTTTTAGCTTGTGTGGAGGTCAAAGATAAAATGTTTTATTTGATCCAAAGTAATTCAGTATTCAATTGGTCTCCACTGATCAGAAATTAGCGTACGACTTAGGAAGTAAAATGCATTCATTGATGTCTTCCTGGGAAATATACACCTGTCATTGAATTGCTTGATTTGAAGATTTCAATTTTGTTGCACATAAAATCACATTTATGTAATTTACTTTTATCTTACTTTTAGACAATAAATAGCTTAGCTTATATTAAAAGGAAGATGTAACGCCAGAAGAAAGGACAGAACGACAGATTAAAGATGAACATCTCTTGAAATTCTAAAATAGAAAGCTCTGATGAGCTCCTAAAAGATGGACCGTTCCTGCTCTCACCAATTGGCCCAACACAGCACTCAGAATCACAGAATAGTCCGAGTTGGAAGGGACCCACAAGGATCATCAAAGTCCAACTCCTGGCCCTGCACAGCACCATCCCCAAAATCACACCATGTGCCTGTAACTATTGTTCACATGCTTCTTGAAGTCTGTCAGGCTGGTGCTGTGACCACCTCTCTGGGGCCTGTTCCAGTGTCCAAATACCCTCTGGATGAAAAGTCTTTTTATAATATCCAACCAAACCCTCCCCTGTCTCAACTTCAGGCCATTCTCTTGGGTCCTGTCACTGGTCACCACAGAGAAGAGCTCAGTGTCTGCCCCTCCTCTCCCCTTGCTACGGAGTTGTAACTGTGATTAGATCTCCTCTTTTTCAGGCTGAACAGACCAAGTGACAGTCACTCCTCATTTGGCTTCCCCTCAAGGCCATTTATAGCCCTCCTTTGGATGCTCTCTTACAGTTTAATGTCTTTTTTATATTGTGGCACCCAAAACTGCTCCCAGCAATTGAAGTGAGGCTGCCCCAGTGCAGAGCAGAGCAGGACAATCCCTGCCTTGCCTGGCTGTCGATGCTGTGCCTGATGCACCCCAGGACACGCTTGGCCCTCCTGGCTGCCAGAGCACTGCTGGTTAATATTAATCTTGTCATTGGTCAGGACCCCCAGCTCCCTTTCTGTAGCACTGCTTTCCAACACCTCATTCCCCAGTATGTACATACATCCAGGGTATACCCGTGCCAAGTGCAGAATCCAGCACTTGCCAGTGTTAAACTTCGTGCTTGCTCTTGGTCTGTAGCTGAAGCAAAATTTCCATGTCCTTTTCAATAGCATGCTATCTCAGATAGCTCTTAGGTCTGTAGCCCTGTGTAAAACTCTGGTCAGCTTTCAATTGCTGTTTTTTACAATGTCCTTTGTATCTTCTATCTGCTCCATTTGAAAGAGTCTTTAATGCAAGAATAGAAAAAAATTCTTTACCCATGACCCCTAGGATAGCCTTCACTCCCCAAAAATAAAAACAAGAAACCCCCCCCAAAAATACTACAATTGACCAATCAACCAAAAAACCAACCAAAGAACCCCCTAAAATGTAAACAACCCAGCTCCAGAATGGCAAGGATGAAATTCATTAGCATTAATAATAGAAATTTTTTTTTTGCATCTCTACCTTCTTTTACTGGACTTTTGCCTATCTCTTCTGCCAGTTCTGCTTTTCATAAACTCTGTTTTCTGGAATAAATATAATAAGTGAATCTCAGCTTAAATTTTTTAAACGTAAATTTCTCTATCTATTTAATTTTTTTTTTGAGAGAAATACCAGAATAAGAGTTAGTGCTTTGAAAAAGCAGATAACAGAAATTTGATAATAAGCTGTGCTTTAAAAATCTAATTCTTCTTTTTCTCCAAAGTTACAATTTTTGGCTTCGTAATGTCTTGGACATTTAAATTTATTATTTTTTAATTCCTTTTGTGTTGTGTTCACCCTTTCTTTCTCCACTACTCTTTCCTGACCATTTTAGCTTTTACAATAGCATGCTGACTTGCCAAGCCATGTGTCATTTGTTTCTCTCCCCTGTCATTTTCATCAGCCTTTCAAAGTGGTTGACATCTTAAGTGACAGGAGGTACCTAAAAAAATAGGTCTAGCAGGTAGACCAGCTGTTATCTTATGTTAGGGAAAATATATTTTCTTTGTCTCAGTTCTGCTGAATCACATTGTTAGAACATTAATTTTAATGAAGGTTTCATCCTTCTACTTCATGACTCTTACTGCATTTCTAAAAAGTATTCCTATTTACTCCTCTTCCTCCATCCTTAAAAAATGGCTTGGCTGTACAATGTGGCTATGGTACTGTCTGCAATGTTTCACGGAAATTTTTGTTCTAGGACTCAGTTCCAGTATCATCTTTGGAACACTGGTTTCTAGGGATACCACACATCTTAAAGACATCTAAAGTTTTCTTGAAATTTCCATGATGAATCAGTTAGTGACTCGTGGGGAAACAAATAGTCAAACTTACATAAACTGAAAAAGTTACAGGATCTTTCAATGTTTTCCTTGAAACGAAATAGATACAGATGCAGAGAAGGGATTACTTCATCAAATAGACACTTGATTTAATTTTTTTTTCTTTTAATTAGGTATACTTTTTCAATCAGTTGTATTTTACAGAAATTTAGATGGGTATATTACATCCAGAGAAGTAACTCCTGGCACATTTTTCAAACAGAGAACAGGGAATCTTAGGTGATGAGCGAACAGTTCTCTTGCAACTGATTTTTGTAACGACAGCAACAAGAGAGTAAAGATTTGTCACACGGAAAATTATTAATTTGAGATTAGCATTGATCCCTTAGTGTTGTGTGATCTGAAAATGTGCACGTCCAATCAATTACATTCACACAAATGCAAAATTAAATTTACATAAGCTATTTAGTCATTCACATGTCCAGTAATAAACCTGGGTCTTTGATACTTACATAGATAATTAACAACTTTCAGTGTTGTAAGGTTTTCTTTTTCTGTCTTCAGTCTCAGTTCTGACAATGCTGTGCATGGAAAGTAACATTAGATATGTGGACAAGCTCTCGAATAATCTCTGTGTATTCATGTGGGCTAGGATCCCAGAGAAAAGACTGAACTTTTGGTGTTCCCAAAAGAGTAGGGGAGGAAGCATTAGTTCTGACATACAGGGTACAGTAGAACCAATATGGGGCAGAGCATGGTAAAGGATTAGGATTCCTATTTTTACTGAAACTGGGTATAGAAACAATCTTGGACCTTTTTGCATCTTAGAGACCACTACTAATTGTTGCAGGAGCAACATGTTTTGTGCTTTTCTCTCTTGCCACCAGGACAAAGAGAACCATGCATTCTCTGCAAAATTGAGCAGTGCTTGGTTACTGCCCTAGGTGTTGTAGCCCCAGGAAAGGTTTTGGAGCAGTTAGGATCAGTGCATTTTCTCCAAATACTTCTCTTCCTTGGGAGCATCAAGTAATGTCCTGTCCTTATCACCCGGACCCATAAACTCCATAAATATATTAAATGGATTGTCTTGCCTTTTTCTGCCAACAGGAAGATATATGTTAGCTGGAAAACAGACATTAAACGGTAAAATTTCCCAAAGGACAGGGATTCCATTTTCTGCCCAGCTGTGGCATTTTCTCAAGTAAACTGCCTTGGGAGTGTGCTATGGTTGGTTCATGTAACATCTTCCTTACCTGAAATAGCATTTGTCAAAGGTTAAAGGCTTCCAGGATTTATCTTTCTTCTTGCCCATAGTTAAAACTATTAATCAATATAATATCATGTCATTTTCAAAATCTGAATAATGTCCAGATTCACCACCATTAGAATAATAACTCTGAAAGAAAAAAAAGACAGAACAAGCCACTGCTTATTTTCAGGAGGATTGGGTAAAGAATTAGAGAACATTATTGCGGAAACATTAGGAAGATGAAGAACTAGGAATACATGGCAAGAAAAAAGCAGAAAGTAGAGATGGGGTAAGAGCATATTAAGCATTTGATGTGCAAGATGGTGAGGGATACATCCAGCAGAAAGGCAGTGTTTCACTGGCTAGGTTTAACTGCACTTGGAACTTTCTTGCCTCTTCAAGGAGTACAAAGTACCCTTGAGTATAAATTATATAAGAAGCTCCAGAGACCAGCTAGTCTGGAGCTGAAGGTGACTATTCATCTATTATTTTTTTCATTTAAAAATGTGGATATTAATATCCATTGAAAATTATTGTGAATAAGCTAGTCATAACTTTATACTCATGTCTCTTTGACTGAAAAATTGAAGCTTACTTAGTCCTAAATTTACTTAAGCTCCGGATAAAGCACGATCATCAGAAGAGCATAGTAACTGAGGGTATAAAAAGGTACCCATGAAATCCAGTGGAAATGGTGCACACGCACACATTGTACTCAAATACCATGACTGACATTTGACTGGAAGGGCTATGAGAAGAGTCAGTACACTGCTCAGCAGTTCCCATTTTACTTGCATTCCTACAAATTTTACACTGGAATAAAACCCAAAAGACCAAAACAGACAGAACCACCATAATTCAAACCAGATAGAAAACCTACTGGGATATGTTCAAAGAAAAGCATTTCTTCAAAGAAAGATCACTGTCAAGTGTAATTTCTAGGAAAAGAGGTCTAAATGTCAGAGGAAAAAGATGTCATAGAATTTTGTGATGGCAAATATTTTTTTCGTCACATGAGCATTGATTGATTGGATAGAAACACTTAGAAAAGTGTTTTGATTTTGATTCAAACATCTTCGAACATGGAGAAAGTTTTTACTGGATCTGATTATAGTAGTGGCTTGCAATTCACACTAGACCCCTTGCAGAAGCATCTTCCTGCTTTTAAGTGAGGCATCAGACCTCCTCACAGGAATCTTGGCTGCAATTAACTAGCTGAGACAGCTGAGTGAGGAAGGCATTTAAGTGCTCTTTCTGACCCATTATTCTAAAGTAATTTAAATCAAATATATCTTCAGGTACACATTAGAGTAGCCATAAAGTTAACTTAAGTTGAAGGAGCTGTCACATCTCAAGGACAAAGAGCATCATCTGTATTTGATTCTTACAGTATCATTTAGCTGCCATGAAAGGGTGACACAGCAATTGATTCTGCATTTGGAAGCACCTTCTTCTAAACAACATTTAGGAACAGAGACCTTCATTTCACTTTACCCCAGCATAGATGAAGACAAGGTCAGGACCATTGGAAATAATTTCTAATTTCTTCTTTTCACTGACTGCAAAATACCACAAATACAAAGCAAGATCTGAATTTCATAAAATGTAAGTAATGAGTTATCTTCTCTGTTGTAGGTTTCGGAAGTGCCAAGAAATTGTGATCCATTAATTGCAAATATCTAAATTCTTTAGAACAAACCACTGCAACTGAATGCTGCTGACTTTTATAACTAATAAAAACTGGGTCTGGATCAGGATCTGGATCTGGAGGTGTTTTAATCCTTTCACCGTCCCACCGCTGCAGTCATGCAAACTGATATTATTTGCTCCAAAATGCCATTCACCGATGAGAAAACTTTAGCTGGTGTGCTTCTAAACTTTGGGGTGATGACAAATAAGCTTTCCAAAACTATTGACAAGCATATAGATTATCCATTTACATTACTTGTATCTTAAAAGCTGTTTCACCAGGAATCAGCTCATCAAATTAATTTCCAGTTCCAAGGTGATGGTTCATTGACAGTATCTGGTTAACTTTACAGTCTGGTTTTCTGAAAGATACAAGGCTTCTCAAGATAATAAAATGCACCATTCTTGAAGAAAGGAGCAGAATAAATCAATCAAATGATACCAGGCTTCTCAACTTTTGTATTCCAAGGAATACTGAATTAAGCTTCTATGCTCACAAAATTGCAGTTTTCGCAAAGACAGTTTGGAATCAGTAAATATCTAAATGCCAGAAGTTGCTTATTCAAGTTTCCTTTTGGGTATTCACCTCAATATCATCCACATTATGCATTTAGAAGTGAGCCTGATTGCTGCATTTGGAGCTGTTTCCTTTTTCTGTGCCTTCCCAGATTTTGTTCTCTGCAATACTAGGAAGATGAAAAGCATTAGTTTTGTTCAATCAGAACTCAGATATCATTTGATTTTGACCTTAGTTCTCCCCTTCATATCTGTTGGCAACATTTAGCAGAGATGGAAACCCGACAAAGAAACAACGGTTAATCACAATGAGTAATATTCCTCAACTCTTGTATAGATTGCTATCTTTTTCATTAACTACTACTCATAGGAGCAAAGATAGATCATCTTAGTCACAGTAAGACTTTCATTGACCCCACAGTTTCAAGAGTTCAAGGCAAGAATAAACTGTCTGCAGTGATAGAAATGAGGTTCCAACAGCAATGAATGTGCAGCTTTTCCTGGCTCCTGGATTTCCTGATGTACAGTATCACTCCATCTCCAATGGTCTGTCCTTCGTATGTTTTCTTCAAGCAAAAGAGGCTTGAGTAAGTGTGATTACACCCCCCTTTTAGACCATAAATATTAGGGCCACTGATAAAAGTGTCACCCTTTGACTGGGCAAGAAATACAAAAGAGCCAGTCACGGATCAGAGCATGGAGGGTGTGGGACAAAGCAGGATGGTGGCTGAACCCAGACTTCCAGTGAAGGAGCTTTAGTCTCTCAGACAGATCTCAGCTGACTTGCAGCAGGTAGCTGACCAAAACTAACTCATCTAACTCAGAAACACTGCATGACAGACAGAAAAGGCATTTGCCTGTGACTTAGACATGTCTGATTGGAGCAATTTGGAAGACTGCCTTTGTTGTAGGTGTAACTATACCCTGTAAATTTATCTTGCCATGGCACTTTCTGTGGATTCATTGCCCATTGTCAGGTTCTTTTCTTCTCTGTCCCTTCAGATTTGAAGAAGAAGAGATCTTCAAGCCATGTAAACTGTTCCTATTTCTATCATTACCCAAACCTATAAATGTGGGCTGTTCCTCTTGTGTGAGAAGTGGTCAGACAATTGTGTTATGTAGGTAGTGTCATGAAATGTGCTATCTGATTAGTTAAATAGAGGACTCCATGCTTCTTTAACCCTGAAGGCCTGGATATCACTGCTTCACATTAAATTTAATTTAAAAGAGCTTTGTCCATTTTCAAAGCAAAATTAAAGACACCTTTCCTCTTTCCTTGTCCTGGAGTTATGCAGAGAAAAAATTCTGAACCGTTACAAATTGCTGTTTCAGTTTAGAATTTGTACTAATATTTATCTTTGAGAAGATAACACTCCATAAATGAAAACTGAATACCAATTACTAAACATCCCTTTTTTTGTAGACATCACTTTTTAAATTTATTTTTGTCTATGTCTCAGGACAAATATTCATTGATTTCTCAAAGTATTTTCTTAAGGGAAGATATAAATTTCAGGGAAAAAAAATAAGAAATATATAGATAGAAAAATAATATATGCCTGTATTGAATGTGCCGAAAAGAGATATTTATATTGTTTAGTCCTTAATATTATGGGAGAAAATGGAGCAAAGAAATTTTTAAAAAAGCTTAGGCTATAAGATGGTATGCAAGACAACTGTACACACAGGCAATAAAATTACACACTGAAGTTATGCTATAGAATAACATCACTCTATTCATCGGCATTTAAAAATCTCCCGTTGTACTTGAACATCTTCAGAAAATTTAGACTCCTTCAGAATTCGGGCTCATTAACAAGAAAAACCACAAACCAAACCAAACAAAAAAAAACCCACAGCATAAGAGATATGGAAGTAAAATGAAGGTTTTCAAGTGACCACTATACTTGGTGGCAGTATTCGAGAGTATTTTCATGCCAATTAAGGAAAAATTTTTCAAAGGGCTCGGCAAAGTTTTTGAAATCAACATCTAGGTCTGTCTGGATAAATAGCACTTGAGGATGTTGCTGGGTACTAGAAGATGTGATCTGTCCTACAGGAATGCTACTCAGCACATCAGAGACTGTTGACTTGGATGTCCACAGACAATTCCCAAGTACGTTTCTCAAGCACCACCAAGGAGTCTGCCAGTTCTACTCTGCATGGCTCTGTGTTTTACTAGCAGAGGGTGAGGCTACCCAGCCATCCTGATGATGATGGACTAGGTTTTTTGAAGGTTTCTATGAAAATTTGGAGCAAAGCTTTTCTTGAATATCAAAGTGCTTTCACAAAACATTGGTCAACTGCTGGATCATGTTTCTTTCAACCCATAATAATTTATGGTCTACCTATTTTTAATGTAGAGAGAGAACCCTAAGATGATTTTTTCTGGTAAATTTTGCTTCAGTCACCATACTAGGACCAAAAAAAAAAAATTCTGTCTACATTTTTCATGAGGGGTGGGTGTATCCTTATCTGGTGTAGTTCAGCTGAACAAAATATGTATTTTAGCTGACATGAAGATTTTAGGGGGAACTTTCTCTCTCAGCTGGAAGTGCAAATGGGTATTGGCTATGGGTTGCTTCTGCTGTCAATGATAATGGGAAACTTGATGGTAAACGACAGGAAAAATTTGTTAAGAGCTCCAGCTAACTCCTCTCACAATTTAAAAATATCTGATGGGATTGGTGGCTAGATGAACTGGCAGTTCTGAAGAACAGATGGAACTGAAAAACCGGGGCTCAATAAAGCATGCCAGAGGTGGGGCTAATATCATTTTGAACCTCTGTTAATGAGTGTGGGTGGGGATTGTTTCCCCAGTCTGGAATGGTTTCTGGCAAAGTGAAATTTCTACACATACACATCCCTGTAAGCCCAAGGTTTCTACAGGAACATGTGTCACCGCATGCAATATGATTGCTAATATGGTGAGAGGTGAACCTGTTTGAGGAGGAGAGGAGAGGAGAGGAGAGGAGAGGAGAGGAGAGGAGAGGAGAGGAGAGGAGAGGAGAGGAGAGGAGAGGAGAGGAGAGGAGAGGAGAGAGGAGAGCCTGGGGATGCTTCAGAGTGTGTGAGTAGCTGCTTGAGTGGATGGGCTGTGTGTTTGCATGGATGCTAGTGAGGCACCACCTGAGTGATTCCACGAGGGACGCTTTGGAACGAATGTGGCATCAGTCTATCGATACCACGCTCCGTGTCGGGGAGGAGAGGAAAGGGGAGGGGAGGAGAAGATTTCACTTTGAAAGACCCTACAGCAATCATCTAAGTCCAATTGCCTAACCAGTTCAGGGTTGATCAAAAACTAAAGTATGTCTTTAAGGGCACTATCCCAATGCCTCTTGAACACTCACTGGTTTGGGGCCTACTTCTCAAGGTAGCCTGTTCCCATGTTTGACCACACTCTTGTGATTGCCCCACAGTTCAGGCTAAAGTTGAAAAAAGTGTGTTGTCACAAGCTGCTTCTGTTGTGGTTTGTTGGATAAAGGGTCACTAAGACATCTGACATGGCACCTTGTAAATACTGGTGGAGACACTCATGGGATTAAAAGGTGTCTGAAGAAATATGACTTAACTAATTCCTTCAGAAGAATGATTTCACTATATTTGCCAGCAAACTTTCTTTTGTAGGGTAACACAGAGGTTCTCACTCTATAGGTTTTCCCTTCATCAATAAACAGTCTTTTGTATTACACTGCTTTTGCTTCTGCAGTCCCATAGAAATCATATTGTGCTGAATGCACTTTTCCCATCAAACAAGTTACTATCTATCCTTCTGCATAGCGACTTACTGTATGACCTGTATGTCAAGAAACTGGTATGACTTCTACATCACTTAAATACTGGAAATATCTGACACTTAGTATCTTCATTCTTGAAATTATGTCCCATAAATTTTTAATGGGATTTTGAATGTCAAAGTGTTGAGTTAAACTATTCCTGGTTAACATTGCACCGCTTCTCAACATATGTCTCTACCTTAGCTGGTCTGGTTATCTGTAGGCTGGTACCTCATTTTCTTAATCTTCTGTCTTAATTTTTGCCACTGATTTCCTAATGTTCCAACAATGCTTTTCCTTCCATGTGAAAGAGGAGAAAAGTGGAGGAATGAAGGCCAGCCATAACTTCGCCTTTGGCTGTTGCTGTATTTGTTGATAGTACTTCAGCACTCATTCTGAATGAGAATTCTGATGAAGAATTATATTGTTAACCCATTTTGGGATTACATTCAGCTATCATTAAAAGAACCATTTAATGCAGATCATGTGACATTTGAAAGACACATAAATACAAATCTGGAAATAGAAAAACTCACCAGGTAATTATTAGGATTCTCTCCTCTTAACCTCATGAACAAAAATGTAAACTAAAAATATATGCAACTCTGATATAACAGTGCAACTTAATAAACAAAGACCTTGGAAATCAACTAACAGTCTTTCTGGATACAGTAGTCTGCAGAATCAGGCTGACAATTAGCGAGGGATTCTATTACAAAAGCAGACGGTAACTTCTTCATGGAAAATGGGATATACAAGAATTTGTTAAAATCCTATCACTGCAAATTGAAAACCTGATGCACCTTGAAGGCACAGAAGTGTAAGATTTGTAACAGTAAGATTAATAAGGTAAAATTATTGATGACAGATGAAAATTAAACTAGAGAAATAATTTCCGTATTGTTTAGATCCCTCAGCTTGGAGCTTTTGTTTTGCAGATGTCTGTTTTAAACAGAAAACAGAACAAACAGAAACAAAGTCACTTACAAACTACCTTATAAAAAAAAGTAATTGAGGAAATGCATGTTATGGTTTGGTCATCATTGCTCACAGATACTCAAGTTTCATAGACTCACGCAATCACAGAACGGTCTGGGTTGTAATCATGAGTAGGGACACATTTCACTAGAGAGTATTACCAAAGCCCATCCAACCTGGTCCTGAAGATTTCCAGGGTATCTACAACATATCTGAACATTATTTTTCATTTAAAACCATGTGTATTTCTAATGAGGAAATATTATTTCTTGTCATCTCTTGTCATTTCTTGTCAGCACAATGAGATTTTGAGCAAAACCTATGGATGATGCCTTCCTGAAATGGTCTCTTTTTTTTTTTTAGTCACAAATAGTTTCATGTTAAACTTGTTGCTGTGCATCACGTCACCTTCACTTCCAATTTCCCTGTTTTCCTCAATTTTAGTGTATAATATTGACTTTATAAAATTGTTTCTGAATACATAATGAAATATCTTCTTTTGCCCATGAAAATTTGTTCACAGTTCATTTATGAGAGGTTCCCACAGTTTTTATTTTCAGAAGAGGCTGACATGTTCATTTGTCATTGAACTGTTCATTTTTTACTGAATAATTCATATTATTACATTACCCCCAAAACTACATATATGGGGACTTTAGAATTCTATAAATACTTTTGATAGCTCATTTCCACCGTAGCTAGAATAGATCAAATGAAATTACTATCCCTCATTTTATTTTCTCCACACAAAATTTTATGTCTTTGACTTGAATTTAATACTCAGATTTGTTGAGCTTTGGGGGTTTTGGTTGCTTGGTTGGTTGAAATTTTTCGGGTTGGGTTTTGTTGGGTTTTTTTTATTTGATTGGTTGGTTATATAGCATAGTCTGTATTTAAAATTTTGATTCTGAAGTGTTTGATAAAATTTCATAGTTTTAATGAATTTTCTTGCTGATAACTATTGTGGCACATTAACTGGGATCATGAAAGAGCATTTGGCCTGTCAAAAACAAGCGGGAAAACCAAGCTTTTCTGATGTCAGTAGAGTTTCTGTAGGCTTACACCAACAGAAGATTGGCTAGGGAGGTGATATTTTTGATTGAAAACTTGCCTTGGACTAGACTTTATTGTCTGCATCTTTCACTTTTTATTCATCTACATCACTGTGTTGTTCAAAGATTTTTCTTTTGTTTCAGATAGATTTTCTTACATCCACTCTTAAAGGATTGGTAGTATTGAAGGTCTCTGAGATTGCAGAATTATATGCACACAGTACAATTATCTACTTATGAAATTTAGCAGAGAATAAAAACTTAATTGGAAATATGATTTTAAAAAGTAATTAATTTGTTTTCTTTCCTATGCAGGATTTATTTTCTCTGTTAAGATGTTATCTCTTTAGGTTTGTACGTAAAATACACTATGTGTTTTCTTGTATTTAATCAGTGGAAACAATTTTTGGTATTTCTTTTCATTAATTCTGCATAGTTTCATGAGTACCAATGAGAGAACATGTAAAATGGAACAAAGTGAATTGTTGAATTGTTCAGGATCAACATGAAATCTAACTTGGTAACTGCACATTAGGTCCAAGAATCATTAAGAGGTAAAGCTTCAAGGTAGCATTTTCAATGTGACTTGTCAGAGCAAAATGCACATTAAGTAAAGCAATCCAGCTCTGGTTTTGAAAGGGAATTGCTTGTAAACCTGCCTATGAGAGCAGAAAACTGTAATATTGATCCTTTAGTATTCTGCCTGACTGTGCCAGCAGTTTACACTGCTTGTGTGTCTTTCATATAACCATTGCAAAACACAGACTAGATGGAAAATCTAAACTGATCCCTGTGTTATACATGAAACTGATAACTATGTAGGCGCAGATATTTCCTACTCTTGAGCTATTTTCAGGTGGTTATGGTTTTGTAAAACCCTAGTCTCTTGTAAGGGCTTGGCCATACAGACTGCATGTCTTATGCAAAATATTTTTGTAGTCATTTTTCTATTATACTCCGTATTCTATACCAGGAATTGTTTCTGATGCCTGTGTGTTATATTGAAACCTAAATAGATACAACTCATCTTTGACGTTTAAGGTTGAACAACTCACTGTAGGTCATTGCTGGTAGAAATGGTTTGTAGTTTTCAAAGTTGAATTTGCACTTCAAGGACCTTGACTTGTTGCTTTTTATGATTTGAGAAATATTAGAATCTACAATTCCAACTGAGAATCTACAAAAGGCTTTTTCTGCTTTTTTGTACTGTCACACTGACAAAGAGGTTGGGTGTGCATGGGAGGAGACACAGCCAGGAAAGGTGACCCCAACATACCAAAGGGATGTTCCAGACTATCATGATCAGCATATAATGTGGAGGAAGGAGGAGGAAGCATGGAACCTCTGAAGTGACACTGTTTGTCTTCCCAAGTCACCTTTTGCACACGATGGGGCCCTGCTGTCCTGGAGCTGAACAACTGCGTGTCCATGGAAAACAATGAAGCAATTCCTTGTTTTGTTTGTGTGCACAACTTTTGCTTTCGCTGTTAAACATTTTTTATCTCAACCCACAAGTTTTCTAGCTTTCACCCTTCCAATTGTCTCTTTAATCTTCCTGATGGGGGTGTGAGCGAGCTGCTGGGTGAGGCTTCTTTGATGGCTGGGGTTAAACAGCAAGATTTGGTTTGGTTGGTTTGGGGCTTTGTCAATCTTAGGTGCTTCTTGTGAGCTTGAGTGGGATGCCATTGCTGCTTGCAAAAGAATATCTTATGTTGTTGGTTATTATTCATTTTGTATATATTCTGTGAGCTGTTTGACTTCCATGAACAGGACACAGCCACATTGTTAAAACAAATATCTTTAAGGTATTTCCTATTCCAACTTTGACATACTGATAAATAATACTTTGCAATCAGACTGCTTATATTGTTAGATTATTCCCACTGGCTACAAGAATTTACAGTGTAAGGCAGAGTTTATATCAGAAATATTACCTCTAAGAATTCCATACTCTTCCAGTACCTAAGAGGTAAGGAGTACCTGAAGTTTCAGAAAAAAAGCTGCAGGGGTATTTTTGGAATAGCTGTACTATTACTACTAATTCTACCACTATTGCTACTACCAGAATTTTCTGTTCCTTGACCTCTAAATTGTGCATCTTCTCTGTTAATCTGGGCTTTTACTGAAGGAAAAGGACCGTGCAAGTAATTAAGCTTATTAATCAGAAAGTAGAATATAGCATAAACAGAAGATATAATTCTGTCTGGACATGTTTGCAATGCTAATGCACTATAAAGAGGCTGTAATATTACTGTAAACCTCTTTATATTTTGTACCTCAAGTCACCTTTGCAAATGGCAGAGTTCCTGTCAACCATACATATATATTTTTTGTCACGGTCTTTTGAATAAATGAGTCATCACTGAACAGAATGTTTGATTGCTTCCTTCTCTTTATTTTAAGCCCTGAAAACTCCCTAGAATCACAAAACTAACCAGCTTAAAATAATGAATAATGAAGTCACATGCATTTGATCCAAATCCATAAATTCTAGGTTTTCTTCCTAGAAAATCAGAAAATAATTAGGAGACTACACAAATGGCTGGATGTTTATATGAAATCCACATACATTATCATCAAACTCACAGTAACAGAATAATGTCTTACTGTTATACACAAGGAAAAAAAATCAAGTGGAAGACTGCTTTGCAGGGCCTCAAATAATTTTTTATTATTTTTTGGCTAATATATGTGTAATCATTCTCTTCAGAATTGTCACAGCTTGAGCTAAAATAATCACTAGATAAGGGAAAAAAGCCTAATTTATTTAATAAATGCAACTTACAAAGACTTCAGTCCTGTGGTTTTGATGTGACTCAGAATAAAACATCTGCAATAAACAAATATATTAGGGATGGTAAAAACTAGTAGAGGTGCACCTTTTTTCACTGTGGATCAATTTAACTTATATGAAGAAAAATATTCACTGGGTTTCCTGAAAATAGAGCAATCTCCTCTTGTGGACACTTAATTCAGGGTCTAGAAATATTAAGAACTTCTGGAGCTGAGAGGTTTAGCTGGGCAAAGGAATAGGCAAAAACTCACTGGACTTGTGGAAAAGAGTTATTATTTGCAAGTGACTTAGCAACTCAGAGCAGAACTAACAGAACAGTTAGAGAAGGGTGGATAGCATGGTGAGCAGTGAAATGCAGTAGCAAAATATGTGTCCCAGGTGGGCAAGTAGAAGTGGATAATACTGTATTCACAGGGCTGCATGAAATTGTGTGTGTGTTAGTAGATACCATTGCCTCTTATCAGAATTACAGCTATGTCTATAATGGCTGGCATTCAGTGTGAGAAAGAGCAGAGTCTCACTGAAAACTGAAGGCTAATAATCTCTTAAAATCTGATGTGGAAAGTCACTATTTAAATTTGATGGCCCTAATTTTCCCTTTATTTACACCATTTTTATGATTATCTGACTCCATTCACTTCAATAAAGCAGTTGTCCCTGATTTACAGGGACTGTGTGAGAAGTGCTGCCAAAGAGTCTTGTATAATCTGTTAATAAAAATTACCACTATCAAACAACTTTTCTGACAGCACAGTCTTTAGGTTAAATGCCTGACTGCCCAAAAGTGCATCATTAAAACTAAATTCTGTCCTTAGGTATACTCCAAAGAAACATGACATTGGTCAGTAATACACAACACAAAACACTGAAGAGGACCATGATTCATCCAGCCATATGCCTTTAGATTAATCACACATTTTAAACAGTGATTTAACTGAACTTACAAACCATACAAATGCAAATCATTTTTATTTTGCAAAACCATCCCAGTATATAATTAATGTCATTACCTTTCTCCAAGTGATGCCCTTATCATGCCAGTCAACTTGTTAAATCCATAAGGCTGAAACAAGTTACAGAAAATGGGCTGAGTATGAACATCCTAGAAAACCTCAATATGAGTTTCCATTAAGAAAAGGTATGGAACAAAGATATTTATTAATAAATATAATTTTGATAATGTGTGCAATCTCCATACTAAAAGCTGGGTCTCTATACCCTTCTCTGGCAAATGTAATTCCAAGCCTGGTTCTGGAAGGACAGATTAAATATGTGAAATATGAAATATTTAATGATATAAAACAGCAGGCAGACAGAACAACGCATGCACCAGAGCAAAGGCCTTTAGCAGTGCACAACTCCCCTCTAAGCCAGCCCTTCCTCCAATCAAACAGTGGTGGTCTAGAAACACTAAAGAGAATTCTGAGAGGTCATAAAATGAGCCTCACTCAGTTACCATGACAAAGAAGATGCTACAGCTGGGGTTCACCACTGAAAATTGCATTTGTCTCCCAGACTACCTCTCTGAATCCCACTGGTTTAGCTGTCCTGGGAATTGTACCATGACCCTGGGACATGACTTGACCAAAACTTATTGTTGGTCGATTGCAAATTACACTGGCAGTCTGTAACTGGCTTGCTGGATTAGGGAGTGAGAGAGGGAGAGCAGCACTGACTTGAAAATGCCTGATGTAAAGCTGTGGGGCAGCATAGAGCAGCAATGAGTTGCATGGTTCTTCTGAATGATGCACCAGTCTAGACAAGGCTGCCCTCTGCCAAGAACTGCTTTCTGACTGTGGGAAGGGGGAAGGGTCCTTCACTCCTGTGGAGGTGCCTTTTCCAGAATCACTCTGAGTATTACCTCTGTTATTCTTCCTCTGTTATTCCTGTTTAAAGACGCATAGTAAATGTATTTACTGTGATGGGGCTTCTTTTGGTTTTGATTTATCCCCCAGGTATTCACATGCATTAAGAAAACTTAGTAGCTAACTGAAGACTATATTCTTGATTCTCGGCTAGTTTTTTACAATAAGTGAGCAGTTATTAACCTAAAAGTATAACACAGTTCTAGAGTGCTCAGATTACTTAGGATTGATCAGGAATGAAAAACACTTGTGTGGTACACTACCATAGAAATGTCCATTTCAACTGCAGAACATACATTAAGAATTGGCATATATTGCTGTTGTGCTATGGTGTCAGTATTCAAAATAAGTATACACATATAAACTGTTTGCCTGACACAGTAGAGTTTCTAGAACAACACCAGGTGAGAGTTTATCATAAACTGTAACTATTTTTATATTGCATATTACCTTTCAAGGCTTATTGCCTTCCTCTTTGTATGGATAGTGTCAAGATCTGATGAATGGCTAAGATTACACAGCCATAGCAGAAAGAGTAAGTAATATTAAGCAAAAATTTTGAGTTGTGAGTATGAGTACAAGAAGCTGATGATTTGCCAAATACCTCTGTTTCATTCTTGGTGAGATTTGTTGGTTTATTTGGAGGAGTTTAGCTTTTATAGACTTTTGCTTGCTGTTGGGTTGTTTTTTTTTTTTTTCTTTTTTTTTTTTTTTGGTTTTTAAAAGACCATTTTTTAAGATTAAATGCTGTTTCTTTGAGCATAACAGCAAACAAATTAGCAAAGAACGTATCTTATCTCATGACACTCAAACCTAAAGCTCTTATTTTGACTTCAGCATTTTCTCAGAGCCAGGTCTTCTGTACTTCTATTACTCAGCTTGATACTTCTTTGGAAATGTCTCTCTCCAGATGTTTCTTGCTATATTGGTTTTGTCAACTTATGTTTCAGGACTTTGGGAACATTGGTTTTATGAATTTGCTCATTCAAACTGGATTTATCTTCCTTGAACATGTTCACTCTCCCCTTAAATATCTCAAAATAGAAAATTTTAGCATCCTGTAGCACCTTAAGATGCAATAGACCTGAAAGATTAAATTTACAGAAAGTATCTGCCACTAATGAAAAACATGCACTGGGAGCTGCTTGTCACAAATACAATTTTACAAAGTTCTAATGGCTCAGGACACTATCTTTTGAAATCCTGAAAAGGTGCTGAAATTCTCTAAAGAAGTGTCGTGGAAGACCTTGGTGCCAATTTTCCCCTCATCTTTTCCTTCTTCACCCTCAATCTCTATGCTTGTTTTCCTTCCACAGAACCAGGAGCTTGGTACTATACTCTGTGAGGCCAGAATGATGACACATTGTTGTTTCTTCTAGTCACAAAAGATGTCTCTTAATCTTGTAGGAAGATTGAGCTTTGAAAGTGGATGTGTTTTTGTGAAATTCCTTCCCTTTTCTGTTCCTATTTCCTTTAAGGTCTTTGTCCTATCTATTTAGGTTGTAAAATGTCTCAGGGCAAAGATTTTTTTCCTCCTATACAATATATAAATATGAAAATTTGCTTTAGTCTCAGCTAAGACTTCAAATTGTTATCCTGAGACACTTCAGCCAATGACTTTGAAGATTTTTGCTTCCCTAATCAGAGACAACAGAAAAAAAAAATATTCA
Source organism: Eopsaltria australis (assembly GCA_034509425.1). Taxonomy (NCBI): domain Eukaryota; kingdom Metazoa; phylum Chordata; class Aves; order Passeriformes; family Petroicidae; genus Eopsaltria; species Eopsaltria australis. The sequence goes on from JAVTVJ010000072.1 coordinate 613,592, forward strand.
GCAACCAAGCACTCAACACTCTCACATACCTGAATTATAGTGTTCCATACCTATAAAGGCATATGTTGACTTTCTTGCATTAGATGAAATTAAATCTCTAGTTAATGACATTTAAGCGATACTACTGCATGACTTGGGCAAATGGTATATAAAAAATAACTTTATCATCTATATTCTCCTCTCTAAGGAAACACACACAAACTCCTGTCAGAGTGAGCAAGTGCTGTGTTGACAGGGTAAAGAATATTCATATGGGTTCTACACTTTTTTCATGCTTTCTTTTGATTTTTTTGTGTGCTCTGTGTAGAATAAGTCTACAGGACACAGTAGAGAGGAAAGAAGGGTCTAAGCAGCGATGAAGAGCTTATTTCACAGCACTAAAGCTACTAAACCAGCTGAAGAATGAACACCCTGGAGCTGATCCAGGGGGTTGTATGGAGGAGCATGAACTATTCTTCCTGGATTACTGTGGAAAAATCATCCCCTTACACTCTTTGGGCACCACTCAGAACTTCCTGCAGGGAGAAAGAAACTAAAGATTTGGATGTTGGCTGACAAATCTGGATAGATGAAGCTCAAATATTTAACATCTGGAATTGCAGGATTCACCATTTTGTCAATGCAATTAGTTACACAGACTTCTGTGTCTGAGATTTTTCATTTTTAATGTTTCTTTTAAATGATAGGATTTTAACATATGTGCCAGGATATAACAGCAATAGCCACAACTTTCTCACCCTCTAGGGGCCTGAAAATGGAAAAGATCCCATTCTGAAAGTCTCTTTCTGAATCTAATTTCACAAAGTGGAAGGGAAGAGGGGTTGCAGGTAATCAAAGCCTTCCTTTTTACATTATCAAGGAAGTAGGTAAGGGAGTTTCTTGTAACTGGGTATGAGGGAACAATAGTGCCAGGGAACTACAATTCTTGGAGGGATCAGGCTTTTTTTGAGGAACAGAAATCAAAGACCTATGAGGCACCAGGTCCTAGTGAATTCTTAAGAAGAGAAAGTAAGGTGCTTACCTTTAAAGAGGCCTAATGCTCTTTGTCACCTATTTACTTGTTATGTCAAAAATGAGACGTTTAATAAACTACAGCTTCTATTCAAAATGAAAAGACAGATACATCCTAAATCAAAAAAGGAGAGGTATATGTTGGCATTTCCTGCATAGCTTTCCAGACTTAATTGTTGACAATAGTAGGCTCTGATTTTTTAATTGGTCTTTTTTCCTCATTTTATAAAAATGTTTTCGAATGCTGTTTCACTATCCTAAAAAGATTCTCTCCTTCTACGCAAATCCTCAGCTCTTTTAAGTGCAACTGAAAAGCTGTGTGATGCTCTCATCTGCAATTTTCAATTTCACTAATCAAGTCCTTGCATTTCATACATATTTCAAGAGAGGTATTTTGGGAAGACATTTGTTTCCCCTATTCTTTCCCACTTTTTATCAAGCTGTTCAGAATGTTTTTCATCATCCCTCTTCACTTTTGTTTTCATACTAGCAAATGAACCTTTGTTAAGCTGAATGTTGTACTGGAGAGAGAGTTGGAATGACCACAAAAGCTTCCCTGTTGTGCTGACTTTGGCTGGGATAGGGTTAATTGTCTTCACAGTAACTCATATGGGGCTGTTTTGGATTTGTGCCGGAAAGAGTGTTGTAACACCAAGATGTATTTGTTTTTGATGAGCAGCACTTACACAGAGCCAAGGCCCTTTCTGCTCCTCACCCCATCCCACCAGCGAGGGGGCTGAGGGTGCACAGTGCGGAGGGGACACAGCTGGAATAGCTCACCTCAACCCGTCCAAGGGATATTTCATACCACATAGCATCATGCTCAGTATACAGAAATGTTGGAAGGAGGAAGAGTGGTACATTTGGCATGACGGTTTGTTTTCCCAAGGGTTTGGATTTAGGAATGGCACTCCCTAATTTAGAGTCCCTCCACCACCAAGACTCTCCCAAATCAGACACCACTTGCCCACTCCCACCCCATCCTTTTCAGTTCCCCTTCCTGCTACAGGGATCGAGTTGAGAACTGGAGGTAAAACTTGTGGGTTGAGATAAGAACAACTTAGTGGAAACTACATCGAGATAAGAAAATGAACAATGACAGCCACAATGCTAATAACAGAAGTTTAAAAAAGGATGATTTACATACAGAAATGCTCACCAAATCGCAATGGGATGTATCACCTTTATCTATTAAACTGTCTTTGTATCAACCCACAAGATTTTTCACTTTTGCCCCTCTATTCTCTCCCCCTTCCACTGTGCAGGGAGTGAGTGTCCTGTGTGGGGATTGGTTGCCAGCTGGAGTTAAACTATGAGACCTGAGCTTCATAAAAATCCTTCTGAATGAGTGTCCTGGTTTGAAGGACGGGTGTCTGTTAAGGAAGGCAGGAGCCTCCCTTGGAACGGGAAACTGTAACCCCTCTCCCTCCGAATTATTATAAATTTGAAATCAAGAGGCTCTCAGGCAAAGATATGGGAATAGGAATAACAGTTCTTTACTACTATCTAAAACAAAGGATAACAAATAACAACAACTATAACGTTGACCAACAAACAGAACCAGAAACCCAGTGGCAGCCTGCTCGGCTTCAGGCACCTTTTCCCTTCGGTGCAGTTCCAGTCACAGCCTGCAGGGGCGCTCTGGGTGCGGTGATTCCCCGGTGCCTGCAGGGGCGCTCCGGCGTGAGCTCAGGTAGCACACGGCGAATGGCGACTGCCCGAGGCACGGAGGGATGGAGGAGAGCCCTTGCTCCACAGACCCTCGGGAGGGGCAGCTGGTGTTGGTGCCACAGCAGGATCCCCGGACACAGGGAGCTGGGACGGTAAGGGGTCTCCACGTGCAGGGAAAAACCCCGCTACAATGTAGCGGAGAAAACTCGGAGCGGGCTGGTGGCAGGCAGGTCGGCTCCGGATGGGGCAGAGGGCAGAGACTCACAGCAGACAGACCGGCAGCTCCGCGCTGGCTTCTCAGGGCGCCGTGGGTTCAGCAGACAGCAGCTCCGACCGTCCAGCTCCGAGGGTCCCGAGCAAGAGAGAGCGTGACCTCCCCCCTGCCCTTGCTTTTCAGTCTCTCCAAATCTCGCGTTGTCAGGCCCTTCGTCCATGAGGGCGATTCTGCCCCACCCTGCCAAGGAGAAAGGCTCTAGCCTTGTGCTTTGTTCTCTTAAGTACTCAGATATCATCTCAGTCGTTTGTGTCTTAGCAACCCATGGGAGAAAAATTCCTGAGGAAAAACTAAATCCAAGCTCCAACAATGAGCCTGACATCCTGCCCTTTGAGACAGAACTTCTACAAAACCTATGTTTGGCTGTCAGAAGAAAAGGCATTCATTCTATTTTATATTGATTGCATCTCTCAAAAAGCCTCCCCATGTGTGTCCATGCACTCCACCCTCTTTGTGGAGGTGTGTTTGCTTCAGGGATCTCAGAAAATGTGTCATAAAGATGCAAGTGTTGTCATCTGTAAATTAAGCTCTCAGATGATGTAAGAGTCTGGACGGAAATCCCTACTTGCCTCACGACCATCGACAGAAGCAGAGGCCGAAAACCCAGAGACCCTAAGAGGGGGAAAAGGACTTTTGCACAATGAGGTCCAGCCAGATCTTGGTGGGATGCCTGCCAGGTGTGTGCTGTAGAGCTGTGCCGCAGAGAAGTGCCGCTCAGCTAACGGGGCGGAAAGGACTGCACAAGAACAATCTGTCCGGTACAGCTGCACCTGTACTCTAAAACAATGGGCCTTACTCCCCACCTGCTGGCTACTTGCCCCTCGTCTCTGGAGGGATTGCCTCATCTCTTGGTTACCTGCCCCTCGCTTTCGAAAAGACTATAAAGAGACTCTCAAAAAGTACCCTACGAGATCTCCCTACGGACGAGACGAATCCATCGGATCCGGACAACGAGGACTTCGTCGTGCCGTGGTAGCTATGTCTCTCCTCTATCGCATAAGCGTGTTGTTGGCACTCAATAAAGTGCTTTTGATTTTGATTTAAGCAAAAATACTTGTCCCTGTTTTCTTTTGCACTCTGAGATTCAAAGTAACGAACCATCACGACCCCCGCTCCTACGAGCGGATCGTGACAGATGATTTTAGGATCAGTCCTCTGCTGGAAGAAGTGTCCAGAAAGAGAAAGAAAGAAAAAAAAAAAAAGGGCGGGTTGGCACATGTTAAACGCATACCAATAAGAACTATTTATGTCTCTGTAGCGATATGGTCTAGCACTAGCTATAAAGTTCTTTTCTCATTTTGCAGTTCCTGACTTATGGTGCTTTTTGTTTCTCTGCTGAGAAGTACAATGATGTTCTTAATAAAAACACAATATTGATTTTACTTAGAAATATATTATACTAATCCATGAATAAGATATTAAACATTGTTTGTTTCACCATGAAGCATGTCAAAACCCTTGTAAAACAAATGATTTTAGATAATATCAATATTTCTGTGGATATTTGTTTAATTCGTACACTGCAGCTCTCTAACAATTGGCCTCTTTGCTACCTTAGCAGCAAACAAATCTCTTCTGTGCTCAAAATAATCTTCTGCTGTATTTAGAGCATTGCTTTGAGTTGCTATATAGTTCATTGTTGCATTACTTCACTTTTAGACTAGTGTATATTCACTGATGAAGGATTTTCCATCTCTAGGGGGAAATAGGAAATAGGAAAATAAACTTGTTACTTATGCTCATCTACTCAGAACAGAGAACTGGGATTCAGAGACTTGTTGAGGTTGAAAGGAACCTCTGAAGATCAACTGGTCCATCCATATTGCTCAAACAGGGTCTTCTAAAGCAGATTGCTCAGGACTGTGCCTAGATGTGCTTTCAGTATCTCTAAGGATGGAGATTCCACAACCTTTCTGAGCAATCTGACCAGTGTTTAATCAAACTTCAATTATCTTTTTCATGTATTCGAGTAGAATTTCTTATATTTTAATTTGTGGCTGTTGCCTCTTTTTTAAGTGGTCACTGCATATCTCCTTTCCCTTCATTCACTTCATCAGGTATTTAAATTCTTTACTAAGTTCCCCCCTGAATCTTCTTTCCTCCAGGCTGAGCAGTCCTTAGCCTTAAGTCTCTCAGCCTTAGCTGCTGTCCCTTAGTCATCTCCATGGTCCTTTGCTGGAATTGATTCAGTAGGTTTTCTTCTTGTACTGCAGAGACCAGAGCAGATCGGAACAAGAACATATTTATCCATTTGATTTATTTTTCATTTCTTCCAACTTGTGTCATCTGCAAACCTGCTTAGGGTGCACTCTGCCCCATCATCCAGGTCATTAATGAAGATATTAAACAGTATTGGCCTTTACATTGACCCCAGGGGTACAACACTAGGGACTGGCTTCAGCTGAATATTGTGCTATCAAGCAGAAGCACATCTGCTGCTGCTAAATCTGACCTGACCAAGACCCTAATTTGAAGACTTTGCTTCATCTTTATGCATCTTAGATTCACAATACCTGAAAAAAGGCTGTACCTCTTCTTAGGTTTCTGATAAAAATGCTATGTAAGACCTAGGCATTATTTTTAGTTAGGTATTTTACCCCTTATTATCAGCTATAAATTGCAAATTGCATTTCTCTATTAAAAGGTTGCAATACATATTTTTATGACAGAAGGCGACAACTTCCTTGTTCCAAGTCTTTTTCTTAACAGATCTTGGGAAAAACTTTGCACTCAGATTTAATTTCAGCGGCATCAGCTATTCAGCTTCAAAGAATCCATATTTTCAATTATTTTTATGTTATTAAAGAAGGGTCTGGATTCAAAGATAGAAATTATTTCAACTTTTAGAAGTAATGTTGTATCAGATAAAATGTGATTCCTTTTTTCATTTAGGAAGAGTAGGTTTTTAACCTAGTTTAGCAAGATTTTAGACAAAGTCGAATCAACCTAATAACTTCTAGCAGTACCATAACTCTGCTTTAAGCACATGTATAAAGTATTTATTGTGGCATGTCCTTTATTTTTTTAAAAATGCAGTGTAATAAAAAATAAGCATTTCCTGCATAGAGCAAATTGAGACATGACAAAGAGTTAAGTATTCCATAAATGCTTCTGGCATCCTATAAATCATCTACTAAAGAAAATGCTGACAAACATCAACATCAATGGAGTATTGATCTACCAATGCACTTCAGCCTCTCACTAAACAGTTTTCCTTAAGCATACAAATTAAATGGATGAGAATGGAAAATTAGATCTTTGGCGCTACTAACACCTTCAACAGATTTGCAGGAATCTTTATAATTATTCTCTCCTGCTCTTTTACTGTTCTCAGATTTCTTTATTCAAGATGACAGAGATCTCTGCAATTATTGCATTTCATGTGCTTTGATATATGCAATATGAAAACAAGCGTTTAGTAGCATGCCACTCAGTGTGCATCCAGCATGTACTGGAAGTTGGATTGGCAGTTAAGAGCAGTGCAAGACTGTAATACAGAGAAAATTTCGTACTGGACTTGTATACTGAATTACGTCATCTAGATTCTAATATAACTTTTTGTCAGTTTGGGTAGCATGGTTGATTTCACCTGTATTCTCTATAAAAAAGAGGCCCCCTGAGAATGGCTAACATTATGAGACTCTTATAGCAGTTGACATTTAAATCAGAACATCCAGAGGCAGTGTCATAAGCAGATATGTCTTTTTCACCTAATAAACCAGGGCTCAATGTTAAATGCAGACAATAATATTTTATTAACATTATCAGGGTATTCAAAGAGAGGTTATGAGGCAAACAGGTAACTGTTTTCCTACCCTTTCATATTTCTTCTAAGAAATAATTGCTTCTAGGAGTCAGATTATTTCAATTTATTTCCTGCTCTTTGAAGGATTCCTTGGTACAAGGATTCCTTTGTTAACGTAATGATTTAGGGGTGCTTAAGTTCTACAATTGAGGTCTTGAAATTTTTCATCAAGACCAAACAAACTCAAGCATGTAATCATCTAATTCTTGGGCAGAGTTGTATAATGATTAAAATCTTTAAAAGCCCACTTCATCTTTCCATTGTTCTGTTTTTTTTCTTACTGCAGTGGCATGTTTCTGGTTCTACATAAATTATGGCAACAATGAAATGAACTCAGTTTGATGTTAATTTTTTGCACTGTTTGATAAAAGATCCTATAATTGGAGGAAAAGGAATAGACATAAGAATAGGAAATAGCAATCACCATTTTAACTACAGCTTTTTCATTCAGCAAACCAAACAACCTCCATACACTAATGACTGGTATTAACATTTGCATTTCACACTTGAAAATGTAGTCTTTAGAATGATTATATCTTATGAATGTACTTTCTGTAAATACATATACATATATATATGCTTGTCTACATCTATGTGTATGTACATGCATTTTTTCTGAGAAATAAATGACCTCGGGTACAGAACAACAAAAGGTTATTATGTATTCTCGGTCTGAGTAGAAGGAATGACTCATGAGAAATATTGCAGGCATTTGTTATATAAATAGGTTAGCCTTGTTTAAAGGTTGGCAAGTTCCTCCCTCTGGTTCATTTTCATTTATGTTTTACAAGCCATATTATGTATTAATTATTGTATTTTGATCACGCTGCTTGTTAGATAATGCATGAGCATCTCCTCTCAGATCTCAGCTGAAATTTTAAATGCACACTGAAGCACATTTCTACAGAGCAGTTCCTCAGAATATGCTTTTAAAATTAAACTCCAGTGAACAATATCTTAAAAGTCTAAGGCTGCAGATCATAATATTTTTATAAAATGGGCTTATGCATATAGGGAACCTGTGACCCAGATGACAACTATGCCCTTCCCTTTCTTTTTCTTTTATAGAAAGCGGCTAAACATTAACTTACTATACGAATTACATTAGTTTATCTTGTGGCTCACTACATATTTGCCAGTGATTTTTTGTACAATGTTATTGTTCAATGAATGATAAAACTTGCAGCTTCCCGTCAGCTGAAACAGATGACTAGAGACTTGCATTTAGGCAGAAATATTTTAGACAATAACACTGCATACCAACTGACCAGTGTTCATGTTGACTCTTTTTTTCACTTCACATCAGCTTTATTTCCCCAGAGTTTGATGGGACGTCCAGCTGACGCATCCTATTTTCTTCAGCTCATCAATACTCCTATTAAAGATCCAGGGAGAATTTTGAAAGAGTCACATGGGAACTGTGCACCCAGCTAAACTATCAACATTGACTTCAGCCCTGCCAAGAGATTTTCTAAAGGAATCTAAAAGCTTATTTAGGTCTAGATTGCACCTCTTCACATCACTGTAGAAATCTGCAGAAATTTAGCATAAACCTTGGTTACAAATGAGAAAAAAAAAAGTTGGTGTTGTCTGCTAGGCAAGAATGACTGATACAGCAGTAAGTACATAATTTTAATTTTGAACTTATTCAAATATAAGGAAAATCATTGTCCTGAAAGCTCAAGGTGGTTTAATTAGGCCAATATTCAGAAGAAAAAAAAAGTAAATCTGTAAGCTAAGAATGAAAAAGCACTGCGAATGACATGGCTGTGCAGAAGGTCATTGTCAGATAAGATTTTTTTTTTCCAATATTGCAGTTTTCCAAGGGAAGGAATAATTAGGAAAAGGGTTTGTGCAAGGATCCACAATATAGGGTTGAGTGCTTCAGTTTTCATCTCTTATCATAATTATGATATTAGCTTAGCATAATCAGCTAGTTTGATACTTACTGCATTCACACACAACAATAAGATGATTCCTGTCTAAGAAAAAACCCACCAGAAGGCCTTAAAATTTAGGTAGAAGATGAAGAAGTAAAACTAGAGTAAAGGAAAGATTACTGAGAGATTATCAAAGCTGGGAAATATAAAAATGCTGATGTGCTGCACATTACTTTCTGGGTCACTGTCAGGTGGCACCAAGACATAAGTGAGTGCAAAAGGCAGATCTGAAGAAAGATACTGTGGCAACTAATTAATAGGAAAATTTTTCCTCTGTAGTATTCATGGCCTTCATAGACAAGAAGTACATGAAAGTGTCTTAGCTCACTTAGGTCTCTGAGGAAGTAGAGGCTGCTTTACCTTACCATTTCCTACAATGTTCTTACACTGAATGAAAGAAATACGAAGTCATTAAGAGGAGATGAAACCAAATTAAAACCAACCAAATTAAGAAACCCTCACAAAAACAAAATCAAAAAACCCAATCTCAAAAATGCAACCAACCCCCTTCAAAGCTGCTTCATATGCTCTTCAAACAAACCTCTTAGCAATTGCACAAATTTCTGTGGAGAGCAGGAATCCATCCTGACACCTGCAGCTAATCACTTTATGCCCTGAAGCATGATATTTGGTTTACCCTTATTATTAATTTTGGCATGCATAGCTACAAATGTTGTTAGCGTTCATATAATTAGCCCACTTCTTTTTAACATTCAACAAGGGTATTTGACTTGATGGCCTCCTGTGAGGCTGAATTTCACAGGTTGATTATATGCTGTGTAAAGGAACATTTGTTTTTATTGGTTCTAAATTTATTGCTTTTTAATGACGGAGAAGAAAACTGGAGAGTAAAAAACCATTTTATTGGCAAAATCTGTTAGGTTGCCCCAGTGAAAACTAACAAGAACATTGTTGTTGCTGTTGTTGCAAAAGAAGAAAGGAAATCCCAGAGTCCTAAATATGATTTCTTCACTGTTTGTGTGTGTGGATAAAACTGGGCAAGGAATTAACACCAGGGCAAACACTGAATGATCTAAAAACCAGATCCAAAATGCAGCAGAAGGGACTAATGAAACCACATGTCAGAGTATATTGGGTAGAATTAGAATGATGGTCTGTGTGCTGTATCATGCAGGAAACTTAGTTGAAAACAGTCCATGTTCACTTTAGAGGAAAGAATGGATGACAAAAATGTCATATGGCATTGATCCCAATTACTTTAGCAATAGGGCTAAAAAATATTAAATAGAATTGAAGAATTTACATTATAGTAGAAAAAAAATAAACAAAACAGGAAAAGTGGAAGAAACTGAAATAAAATTAACAGAATTAAGTCACAAAAAGGAAGTCCTGTAAGACATGGCCAAACCATATAATGATAATAGACGACTTTCAAAATTTCTGTTTCTGTTTCTGTGTATGGCTTATAACTACTGTAATGACAATGAAAAGAGACCAAAAAAAAGCAAATACCAAAAAAGGAAAATAAGTAAGGGGAAAAAATTAAGCTGAATAAGTCAAGCTCAAACTCTAAAGGAAAAGAAAAAAAATTTAAAATAATCAAATAACAGAACCTTTGTTTACCTGAAAACATTTGTCATATATATGAATAAGTACCTTGCCAAAACCTTGTGAAACCTCAGACTCCCAGCCCAAAGAAGTTTGGGCTACCTCATGCTACGTATCTGCAGAATAGATTTATCTCTGAGCCAGCTGCTTAGAATGTGTGTTTTAATAAATGGGAGAAACAACTCTGGGCTCAAGTGGCCTATTTTATATTACCTTACAATATATCAAACTGAATTGCACAACGGCCTCTTTTTCCTTCCCTTGATTTGAACGAAGAGTCCAGTGGTAAGCAGACCTCTCATGCCTGATGCAGATCATCACCATGGAAGTAATCTCTAGAGTTTCTATGAAAATCAACAGATCACTTTGATACATTTGAAAATATAAAGAATAAAATGTTTATTTTCTTTATGAAGAAAATGTGGAACAAACACCATGCCAAGCAGTGATTTTGTGAAGGACTGTGCACAGCCACAGAACAAGCCACCCACACATTTTATCTTTCATTGTTTGTCATATTCTGCATAGGTAGCAGTGCACTAATGATAAAGGATAATAATTTATACATGAATACATGCAAACTGCTGTTAACATTCTTCTGAGTAGGCTGAGAGATGAATAAGATCCACTGGGCACCAAAATGCTTATTGAAAGTGCAAAAGTGTTGCAATAGCAACAGATTAACTCCTAAGGAGGACTTACTTCTGTGAATAAAACTTTGTGCTGTCGTGGTTATCCTCCTAAAAGAACTTGACTCATGTAGTTGTAAACCAAAGCAGGCTTTGTTCATGTAGGAATGCCCTAGGCTGAAATATCTGCCACAACAGAAATTATTTGCTCCTCTAAGGTAACACAGACTTCCAAACACTAGTAGGCCAGAAAAAAATAAAACCAAGAAAGAAAAAAGGCTGAAGTAGGAATGCAGTGGCAATTACTACAGGTTATAGAAAGTCTACTTAAAATTACAAATTTTAGAGGAAGCTTGAAAGCAAAAGTGAAAAGAGGGAAAGCCATAGAAATTTTTGATGTGTGGAGAACCTGCACAAAAGTCTGAAAGAGTTCCAAGAGTTGACAGCAGTTGCTTGCAAAGGACAGACTTCCACATGACCTGATAAATGAAGATTCACCAGTCTTTGGTGAGCAATGGTCTATTATGTAACTTCTATGTCATTAACTCCACAGATACTACTAGCAAAACTTTCTGCGTACCTGTGCAAATGGTGCAATAGTTCCCCTTAACCCCCAGAAAGGTCTTGCAAGGTAGAAAGGATTGGATGAGACGCTCATATATTGTAATTATAACCAGGCATGTGGGAATGCAGCTTTTAGCAACGAAAAGGAGCATGGAAAAATCATACTTGATCTATGTGCCATTACTTTTTCCTTGTGTACTGGATAGAAAATTCATAGATATGGGGTTAAATTTGGTGCCTATTTGAGTTAAAGTAGAAGTTAAAATCTTTCAACTCCTATGAAAGACTTAAAAACACCCGAGTTTGTTGTTACATAAACCCAAGGAAACATACAGCCTGGTTGCTGGGGAGATTATTGCCCCAGGTTCAATGTGGAGGTGTGCAGTCGTTTAATGATAACCATAATGCTCAATGTGAGGAATAAGGTACCCCTTAGCTGGGGTGGTATCCACAGCTGTGCACATGCCACTCACATGCCTTTCTTCTCAGCTTTAGGAAGAAATAAATCATCACCCCTGAAATACCTATGGTGGGCAATGGACATTTACATAACATAGTATTGTCTCACTTTGTGGTCTCCATAAAAGGTTCTGGAACACCACGAGGCAGCCTTTATTAGACTTTCACAAGTACTTCAGAGAGACAAAAGGAGAAAATATGTGTGTTCATAGAAAAAAAGAGGACAAAAAAAGGCCATTGTTGAAACAAAAATGTGGATTCTCATCATGAATATTAACTTTCTTTTCAGCTTTCTTCATGACTTTGAAAAATGTTAGCTTCACAAAGCAGTCTGTAACATCTGTTTATGGAGAAAGTGATTTTCATTTCTTTAAACAAAACACTAAAAGTAGAAGCAACATGAAGTCCTGTGTGACAATTTTTTTTCTGTGAAATCTGATAAAACACACTGTTACTTTAGTGGCCTTGGAACTTTAATTTTTGTCTTATTGATAAACAGATAAACATTTAGGCAACCATCTGGTCTCAAGCACATCTCTTAAGACTGTGAGTATGTGTTGCATTCTTGCTCTACAATAGCTGATGCTAAAAATCGGCATAAAACTAGAAGATAATTCCCATTGCTCTCATAATTAATTGCTTATTTATTATCTTCAGAATCTTTCTTCTTACTTATCATTCTCAGTCTTGCTTCTTAATGTTGTTTTCTTCATCTTCTCCAGATTCCCTCCCATTAATGTTTTACTGCCTGTGTGGCTATAGCAGACAGCATTTCTTGTCTTTGAAGATCCCCTGCTCCTCCTGCTTGGGTTTGTACGGAAAGACCAATCCAGCACGGAAAACTCTGAAAGTGATTTTGCCAACTTTGAGCAATGTATTTAAACTAGGAATAATAATGATTCAGTACCACTTAAAGGCAGATCTTCCTGAATATATTGCAAAGCCTGAGCTGTTTAAATGCATTGAGGATTGGTTTTTCAGCTAAACAAGAACACTTGTAACCATAAAAAACTAGCTAGCTCAGTAAAAAGCACCATTAAAATAAAATATGTATTTATTAAGACCCCAAATATTTCAGCCTTATTGCTCTATTTATGCAGTAGTAAATCATAGTAAATGGGCAAAATGCCAAGAGAATTTGAGTAATATTAGAGTATTAGAGGAATAGCACACCTGAGTGACTAATATGAACCAGAAGAGATACAGTAGACCAAAATTAAAGAAAATATTCTAAGGTTGTGCTGTTTCATTCAGAATTCAAATCCATATATCAGAGTGTTTAATCAGATTTCTTTTACTTGCCTTTTTCTGCCCATCACTGCACATCTCTTTATGCTCTGTGCAATGTGGTGACTTCAACCTGTGTCAGAAAGTTTAATGATCTGCTACACAGCAGTAACAACACATCCGTCTTCATTAGAAATTGTTCTTCTACCTGTCCTTTCATAAGGCTTTTCATCCACTTCTGTACAGAATGGTGACATAAAGAGCAAATCAAAAGAAAAAGGAGAAAAAATGTTTAAGTTATTTGATTGCAGAGATTTTGAAAGCATCACATTAACTGGCTTGGAGAAGTTTACGCATTGAGATTTGGGATATGGAAGAACTTTGCTTTTCTTCTCCACTTTTTTTTTTTCTTTTCTTTTTTCTTCTTTTCTTTTTTCTTTTCCCATTATGTCATCAAGAATGAATAACCAATAATGGAAAAAAAAATGGCTGAAGAAATATCTCCAAAACCAATAGGTACTTTTCTTTCATTACGTCATGTTATTCTCAGTGAAGAGAGAAAAAACACTCCCACTATTACAAAAGATATTTTTTGGCAAGCAAAATTTGAAGTGAAGAGCTGGATAACCAGCTCTAATATGCCTTTACCTTGCCAAATGATTGTGTATATAAGAATTCCAGTCAGGTCTTTTCATTTTTACTGAGAGCATATAGTAATTACTATTCACTAACATTATGGTTCCATATTATTCTTTTTTTTCTAATTATAAACTTTTAAGTTTGTATTTGTGGAATTTTGTCCTTTTAATGATCCTTTACAACTACTGCAACACTGGATGTGACCAACCTGGTAGCAGACAGATTAGCTCATCAGAAAAAAATGGTTTAGATGGTATTGATTTAAGACCATGCAATGTCTTTTGGAGTGAAGGAATAATTACATCCCATTCTTCCTGAAATCATTATATGTAATTCCAGGTGCTTTCTTTTCTGAAAAATGAACTAGCTTACTAACTATGCAAGTACTTTTCTCTTCCCTTTGTACAGAAGATAAATTTAAGCACCTGGAATCAGAAGTAGAATAGACTCTGGAAAAAAGCACACAGTGTCCCACATCAAATAGCATATGCTATCACATGCTATCTGGTAAAGTTAACTCCAAATTGCTAAAGATATAATGCAAAAAGAGGAAATATAAAATCCCTTCCACAAGATTCGTATAGAGTTGTCTTACACAAAACAGTGTAGTAACTTTTCAGATAATAAAAAAAATAATTTAATTTGACTATAAATAAATTGTAACAGTACATTTAGACATTCCGAATCTCCTAGATAACAGGTCCTGAAAACAACATATTTCTGACCCATCCTAAAGAAAATACTACATTTTTAACCCAGAGGTTAAATAAGTGGGTGGTAACATGACATAGAGATTACACAAGTCTATTACAAGTCAATGGTGTGTATTGTTTATCTAATTAATGAACATTTTGATTCACAAATCGGCATCATCTGAAGTGAAATAATAATGCAAAATACATTAGCATGAACAGCAGGAGTTCCTAACTTGCCAGCTCCAAAAGGCTGATTGCAGGCAGCATCATTTAGGTGACTTTGGAAAACTACTTAGGTGATTTAAAAATGCATAATAAACTTTTTTAACTCTTACTGTAATTGTGCCCCTGTGAGCCAGTATATTTTAGGATATGGTTAGATATATGTCAGTGTCGTATGCAAACAGCCTCAAAGTTTTTAAAAATTTAAATTTCTTTGAATTAGTAATACAAATTAACTAGAAAACTCCATTTTATTGTACAGAAAATATATTAGAATTATATATTAAAATATAAAATAAGTTTTTTGTTTTCCCCTTATTAGAAGACAAAACCACACTGTCATCTTTACTGCAATACCTATAGGCAGAACATATAAATATGCTATTAGTGAACTGTGTAAAATTAAAATTGCACTTTTCTCTGTGTAAACTGTGTTCCTTCCTGCAATAAATCATCAGCATAGCACCAATTTAATTTCCTTTCTGAGTTCATCCTAATGGGAAAATTGAAGACTAAAAAGAATGGTCTGAGGCTTCCCCACCCTCTTCATATATTGGATGAGTGCACATTTGCAAAATAAAAGCCACAGCTTAATTATATACTTAACAGGCAGCAGGTAGGAAGTGCAAAGACAATGGGCCAAACTGCCCCCAGGTTGCCCAATTCCTTAATAGGAATGCCCCCAAATCTGGAAAAGGTTATGCCAGAGGTTAAGTATAGCTTTTGTGAGGTTTTGGGGGGTGAGGAAACATTAGTTTTTTCAATGGGTTTGTTACAGGTTCCTGACATACCTGGCTGCAGCCAATTCAAAATAATAAACAAGATTCCCAGACAGCCATGAATTTTGCAGTGCGTAATACAAATCAACCTACAAATAGATTTAATTGCACATTCATTTCAAACTAGATAATCTCTTTAAATAATTGATGAATCAAGCCTTTTAAATAGACAGAATGAAATCATGTCATTAAATTGTAACTTTCATATTTAATTTAATAGAATATTCTGACAAAACCAATTTAAAATAAATATATATCACTCACCTTTGCCAGCTGAATTACTTTCTTGGAGTTAATTTAGTTATATGCTCATGAATTCAGCATAATTTCCCTCATTTTTAAAAATTTAACTTTACAAATGATTTAACATTGCAAAGAAAGAGGCTGATGAACCAATATATGAGATCAGGTAGTTGGGTCCAGATGATTTACTACTAAGTGCTTATAAAGTGCTGGAAGAAGTAAAGATGAACTGCAGTGGCTCCCAAAGCAAAAATAACTTTTATGAAGGTGAACATTAGTCACAGGATTTGGAAAAGAAGCAAACAGAATTATGTGCCCCCACCTACTGCAAGTAATTTAACCAATTTCCAACACTTAGTACAACATTTCTGCAAGCATATTTTTAGAGGATTTTTCCCTTGAGACACCTGTCTAAGCTTTCACTGTTGCAAAGCTGCACTAGAATCATTAAGGCACTATAACATTATACTTATAGAAAATCTGTCAGGAAAAGGGACATTTAACCTTTAAGGAAAACCTGCCTTTACAAGAGCACAAGGATTTCTTGCAGGAATTTAATGAGGTACCATGACAGTGGACCAAGAAAAGCAAAGTGAGAAACTTTTCTCCTTCACACCTGGGTAGCAGGTTAAGTGTTGCAAACTAAACAGAAGACTTGATCACTAAATTCTAGTGAGAATCCTTGTCCAATAAATACTGAGTATAGGTGAAGCACGCTGGCCTTTTATCTTGGAGTACATAATTCAAACAAGAGAAGAGATTAACTGAAAAGAAATGGTGGAGTGAGTTCAACACCATTATACACACAAGTATCTAAAGCCATGAAGAGTCACTGAAAACAAGAACAATCCTTATGAAAATACAGTTATGGTCGTGTGGGAAAAGAAATCTACTTAAAAAGTCTTTGAAATACAAACATGTTTCCAGTTCTCAGGCAAATGAGGATGCAGCTTGGGAAAACTTCAGCCCTGATTCTGGTTTCCTTCTATTCGTGTACAAGACTCCAATGGAATAGTAAAAAAGGGTATTACACATATTTTCTAAATTTTCTGTTTTACTAGGCTTCTTCTATAGCAAAATAGTATCACTAGAAATTTCACTAGTCCTCCTACATAGTAATTTCTTTTTTTTTTCCTAAATGAGGTGTTATTAAATAGGAACTTGTAAGTACAATCACATTGCTTTTCTGCATTAGCTGACAAGGACTATGACATAGATGTCATGAAAACAGTCATGAGCCTAGTCATGGGCAAAATGACTGGATTACTTTTGTGCTTCTTACACTTTTTTGAGAAAAATTCCATATTTCTGTCTGGGGTTAGAACTTGTGATAAATAGAAATTACTTGCTAAAATATTAGACTAGCTGTCATAGATGATAAAGGATAAATGACAATCTGTAGCAGATATGGATACTGGATTATATTTAAGAATTAACAAGTTCACTGCTTCTACCCTGCTTGATTATACCACACACTGGCTCCCTTGTTGTCCTTTATATTGTTTTGTCAGATGCAGTTGTGTAGCAAGCTGACTTTTGGCCATCAGGGACAATCTCTTACTTCTGCATAAGACAGACAATTGTGCACTAACTTGAGCTTAATTAAGTTTTCAGGTTCTTATACTCATCCCTTATGTCTAGGAATATCTGGAAATCAATCTAGAAATAAAATGTCCCAGAAACTCAGAGGGTGTTGGTTTTGTCATTTCACCATAACTAATTTACACCTTACAGTTCCTCCATGTGAAATTTGAAGACACATTTAGTCTAAACAGTTGCACGTGTCCAGTGCAGAAGCGTAACTAAGCATGTCACCATAAGAAATCAGGATCATTAAAAAATCTAGATTATGCAGTGGCTGCAGACTGATAAAAAACTGATCTCAGCTTTGCAATTAATATGGACGGGGATCATTTATGTTCAAGTATCACACCAACTTTTCATTATTTAACAAGATTAAATGTTTAAAAGGTACCATGTGGCTGTGGACTACACCTTACATAATCATTCTGTAAAATAAACCAAGGGTCAGTTGTATTGTGTTGTTTTATTTATTTGATATTGATACTGTTTGCAAGTTAAAGCAATACCACCATGTTTATGCACAGCACTGGAAACCCTTATAAGTGGAGATGCTGAGTCTATGATTATGTCTTTGCAAACAGCAGGAGACATAAAATCTGGGTAATTGGCAGATTTAGGGCTTTTGCTATGGTCAGAGTAACATAATGCAACATGCAAATATTATTGTGTCCTGAAGCTACTCTGTCCCTAGTCCAGCAGAATTCAGTACAACAATGCCTTTGTCTCAGTTTCTGGATCTAGACCTCAGCTAACTAGGTTTTCCCATCAAATATTCGGCCTGGTTAATGAGACAGTTTTATGTAGGTATATCTCAGAATCACACTCTTAAACAGGTAAATGAAAGTGCATTTTCCTTAACAATTCATCACCTGTGCAATATAACTTTTTCCAGAATACGCGCACCCATATTTGCTTTTTCCTGTATACGTTCTAATAAAAAAATAAAAATCTTTGCATATAAAATTTTGGATATCCTTCTTTCATCTTCAGGAAAGAAGTACGTGACTGTTGGTATGATAATGACTTCCCTAATTATGGTTGCATAAGTAACAAAGTACCAAATGGGGAAAAAAGTGTACTTTTTCTTACTAATTGTTGCTCACCAATTCTCTTTATGTTCATTGCTATATCCTCATTGCATTCACCACCTGCTGCCAAGAGAGTTTTCTTTTAGTCTACCAGGCTATATAAAGTTACACAAGTGTTTGCGTGTTTTAACACTTCCATGCACACTATTGAAGGGAATGAGAGTGCTGTCCTTATGAATAATTTGGGTAATCAGCTTGCATCTCTGCGACTTAGATTACTTAATAGTAAAGAAAAGCGAGGCAATTGCATCAGTCTCCTTCTATGTACTTAGAATATGTATGTACTATGCCTTAGAATCTTCAGAATATGCTAGAATCAATGGTACCTACATAGCATAAAAACACTAAAGCAGTCCACCTTCTTTTAGAAAAGAAATGCCCAATGACTTTATCAATGGGGGACCTCTAAATCATTTAACAGAAGAAAAAGAAATACGATAAAAGAGCATTAAGGTTCTTTCAGAAAACAAGAACATAAAAAGCTATTCTGAACAGGTGGAATGTCCATGTGTCTGCTGTTTCTTGGGTATAATATAGAAATAACACCATCATAATCAAGAGACTGTTTCCAAGAAATCCTCTATTACAATGTGTAAAGTGCTGATAATGTTATTTTCTGTTGTTCAGATGGAGTTCACACTTACTGTGAGTCATAGAAAAAGTTTTCTGCCTAAGTATTGCTGAGTTTTTCTGGTCTGCATTTTGGAATTTCTGCTCAAGCTTTTTTCTTTTTATTCTATAGCCATCCTTAATGCTTGAATGGTTTGGCTGAAAAAGTCATAAGGTATATCATAAGAATATAAACTCTGTTTGTATTTCATATTAACTATGAGGAATACTTTCTCTCAGGAATGAATTCACAAAGTAATTCACGGTGTTTGTTGATGAGAAACTCAACATAAGCTGGCAGTCAACTGTGTCCTGGGCTGCATCAAAGGAAGTGTGTCCAGCAGGTTAAGCTAGAGAGGGACCTTGTGCAAGTACCTGTAGTGATAGGACAATAGTAATGGATTTAAACTGAAAGAGAGTAGGTTTAGATTAGATATACAGAAGAAATTCTTTACTGTAAGAGTGGTGAGGCACTGGAACAGTTTGCTCAGAGAAGTTGTGGATTTCCCATCTGTGGAAGTGTTCAAGGCCAGATTGGATGGGGCTTTAAGCAATGCCAGGTGGGTTGGAAATAGATAATATTTAAGATCATTTCCAACCCAAATCATTCTATGATTTCATGATATCATAATGAACTGGTTCTTACAAGAAAAAAAAATCTTTTAATCACTTCAGTGACACAGGCATGGATTAAGAAAAGCAGTAGACACGAAACAGCTGTACGTTATATCCCAAGTCTAGTATAATGCTGATGAAATTGATTCTATAGGTACTTCTGGTTTTCTGCTCTTTTTTTTTCTTTTAATTTTTCCTTATTCTTGAGGTGAACGTTCCAAAGCTACATATACATTTTACATACTCTGTAAATATAAAATTGTTTTCTCTAATCATAATTTAAGCAAACATTGACATTAAAGACAGGACTAAATATTGTCTCAAGAAAAACTTTAAAAATAATTGGTTCTTCACCAAACACAGAAAACCAGTTTTTGCCTGCCCAAAATACAGGTTCCTATAATTTTTCTTATTTTAATAAGATTATATTTAAATTTTTTTTCCTACTCTGAGTATATTTTAGAATAGCGAAGCTGTGTAAATTGTGTAGTCTGTATCTGTGATTGTCATGTAGTTGACATGCATCTTCCCTGAAGTTACTCTTGTAAATGTAGTGTAATGACACCTGAACTAAGTTTAAAATGGTAGCAGTGCAGACATTCAGGACATTATCCACAGAAAAAAAAACAAGTGCTAAATCTCGTCTACCTTAATCACAACTGCTTTGGGATTCTTTAGGCAGAGGGTTCATTGCTCGGATATCTCATTAGTTTAGCTGCTTACCTTTTCTTACATACAAAGATACCACCTCTGGGTTTGGAAATCCCTGAGCTATGAACTCTTGGAGGCTGGGATAACAGAATGGAGGAATGTTGCTATAAGCTTGTCCTATCTTGCTTTTCCCTAGACATGTGCCCTCAGTCCCTGCTGGAGATAGCAGCCTAAATAGATTTTTAGCCCAATTTAGCATGGACATTCTTAATTTTTTTCAATTCCAGCACATTCAGAACATACCCTCTCTCCACCCCTTCCCCCAGCACTCCACATCATCTCTTCTTGTTTTAATCTATGCAAGAAACAAATTGGATAAGTTTTCTTTGGAGTGTGAGTGAGTAGAAACTCACCCAGTGACATTCAGTAAAATTCCTGTTTTCTTGGCAGAAAAAAAGTCCCAAATGAAAATATGAGGAGTTTGTAGACTTAGGTCTTATTATAAAAAGAATCTGATTTATCCAACAATGACAGCTTAGGTTTCTGTGGTTTTTTATCAGATGACAGACAACTGAACATTAAATATACAGTTTTGCTGGTTACAGTTTGTCTCAGGATTTGGCAGTTTATGCAAGTCTCTATATCAATGATACTGTGAGCAGTTACGATTTTTTCCTTGTTTGCATTGTGTTTTGATAGTCTGACATTTGTTCTCTTCAAATACATGAGCTATGAGTCTGTCTTGCTACTTGTGCTACTTGATTTGCTG
Organism: Eopsaltria australis; assembly: GCA_034509425.1. NCBI lineage: Eukaryota > Metazoa > Chordata > Aves > Passeriformes > Petroicidae > Eopsaltria > Eopsaltria australis. The sequence continues at coordinate 634,635 of JAVTVJ010000072.1, forward strand.
CTTATACCAGTTAAAATCAAGTTTGATACCTCTAATGCACTTGAAAAGTGCTTTCCTTTTTACTATACTCCTGTGTATTATCTTTTCAAAATATCAAAGAACTTCTACTTTCCCAATATCTATGAGGGTTTTTTGTGTCCCTTGCATTATTTCTGGCTCAGTTTTGCTGTTCTTCTCCAACCATCCATAATTTCACAGCTCAAGGTCAGCCCCAAAAGAAAGCATGTGTTTCTGACCTCACAGCAGACAAATTTATATGCAGAAAGTTGTGTAAATAAGAGGGGAAAAACTGCTATAAATATTCAGCTTGCCAGTCAAACTTTTATTTATTTCCATAATACCATTTGACAATGGCATACAATGTATTTGAGTATGAAACACTTCTGATCTCAGAATGAGACATGTAATTCCTTTATGTTTACTGCTTCAGTAGAAGTATTGTAGTTATAAGTAGTTGGCAATTTCCTATCAATCAAAACTTCTGTTTTCTCCTCTGTTTGTGGAAACACATGAATTTTGACAAGACATACCACTGGTAAACAGTTTTCAATAATAGGCTGAAATTTCTATTTGCATCTGTAAAAAGAAATATTCAATGAGGATGCGACTTCTCCATTCCCTTTTTTTCCCTTTTCCCTTCTTCACTTGTTTTGTTTTCTTGGCAGATTTTTTGTTTATTTTAAGGACTAGATCACTGAAAAAGTAAAAATATCCTTATCTCGTCTAATGTGAACTAGAATTGCCAGGATTCTCCTATGTTTCATGAGATATGAGAAATTACTTTAGGAAGATACCAAATTCCAGTTGCAGAACTGGTTGCTGTTATGCCAAGGTGGTATAAAAATTATGCAAGAAGCCTCAAAGGCTAAAGAGAAACTTTTTCTTCAAAAATTTCATACAGAGAAATTTAAAGTGGAATTAGTTAAACAGAATTTTATTGATTCAGAATGCTTTAGCACAAGACAAAATTTTCTTTATATATTATTGAAAAGAAACCACTGAAATGCATTCTCAATAGACATCTTTTATTGTCTTTCACCACACTCCAGTGTGAAAAACACCCTGCTGCTCTTTTGCTTGCTCTATCACATACGTATTTCTCTTGATTATTTCTTATATTTATGGATTAAAAGGTATCATTGAAATAGACCACGTGATCAGGAAGTAAACAGCAAATTATTAAACTTATTCACTTATACCCGTGAAGATGATCTTTAGCAAGTTAAAATCTCAATAATTGTATCGCTGATGTAATTTTAAAAGAAAATCATTGAAGTATGTTGAACACAATGGCAGAGTATGAGAAGCACCAGCTTCAATTCCAAAGTATTTGTTCCAAACACAAGTTACAGATTGGAGTCAAAACCCGGTATTCATCATTTAAAAACACAGTTTTAAAAGACAGGCATTTCTACAAAATGCATATATGTTTCAGCAGTAAATTTAGACTCCAGTTCATGAAGATATTTAAACAATCGAATACTGCAAAATGATTTTAATCTGTTCAGCAGGAGCTGCCCAAGTGTATAAAACTATTCATGTGTTTAACTATCTTGTTCAATTGGAACATACACTGCAAATTTGAAACACCAATAATTTGGGTTAGTAACAGTTTAGAATTTGTAGAAGATTTTTGGATTGTTACTGTAAAGTAAGTTATTTAGCTGTTTCCATGAGAAATGAAAAATTCATGGATTTCAAAAAGGATTTGTAACATATTCTCACACTATCAGAAAACATATATCCTGTCTCCAGGATTCTTTTAGGGTCATGAAATCATTTTCAGAAATGTCAAAAGAAATGTAGAACGTAACACATCCACCAAGCAATTTGAGTATTACTCATTGGCTTTTGCTCTGTGTACACGGATATTAAGTGAGGGCAAAGCTGAAAAATGTTCTGAATACTAATATTTGTATATTGTCAGGAAAGTAATCTTCTGGGAATGGTACCTATTAAGAGCTATTTCAGTAAAACGACAGAAAACAGCAACACCCTGTTAGGCAACCTCTATGAGGAGAAAGATGAAGAAACGTATATAATTATCAAATGTCCTGAAAAATAAGAAAATATTTTCATTTGAATTGCCTTTAATGGTGATGGAGGACTGATGGAAAGTAGGAAAGTCAGGAAATATACATGTAAAAACTTTTATTAGGTTAAAATCTTCAGCTGAAAATGTGAGAAATGCTTGAGAAAAATGCTAAGCAACCAGATCAAGGTGATCTGTGAAACTCCCAAGAAATCATGTGATTTGCGACAGTAGATTTAAAATCGACATGATCGCTTTAAAAATAATTGCAACACTGGATTTAAAACTTATGTGAGTCAGTTAGAAAGTATGAGAAGGCTGGTCATAATAAAGTGATCCATATGACTATTGTGCTCAGAAGACCATTGCTATTGTCTTAATTTTTGCTTCTTCATCTGTTTTGCAGCAGGGGAAAACCTACCCATAATTGAAGGATTTATAACTTGAACTGTCTTTAGAGCACTGTCCATATAGAAACAAATACTTACAATCAGCTACCTTATATTATTTTTAAATGGTTTATTTTTTATTCAGCTGCAGAGCAAAGCAAGATTTTTTCCTTGCACACAGTGGTTGTTGCTTCAAATGGAAATTCCAACCTGATTAAAAAGTCAGGCCTTTCACTTCTAATAGGAAAATCATTAAAAATCTGCAAAATATTTTAACTGGAATATCTCTGTTGTAAGGACTGTGGTACAAAATTACTCACAAGCTTGCTCCTGAATAGTTTTCATGGATTCAACCTCTGTGGGGATTTTTACAGTACACAAAAATCTTTATTCTTTCCCACACCATGATTAAAAAAGCTGACAAAAATTTAAAAGCAACTTAGACTGAAAGTTGTGGTTTAACCCCAGGTAGCAACTAAGCCTCACAAACCTCTTACAGTGGGATGGGAAGAGATCAGAAGAGGAAAAGTGTATTGAGATAAAGACACTTTAATGGGGAAAGCAATAGCTGCACATGAAAACAAAGAAAAGCAAGGAATTCCTTCACAACTTCCCATGCACAGGCAGGTGTTCAGCCATCCCCAGGAAAGCATCTCCATCATGAGTAACAATGACTTGGGAATACAAATGCCATCACTCCAAATTCGTCCCTCCCTTTCTTTCTTCTTCCCCCTCTTTGTATAATAAACACGATGTCATATAGTATGGAATGTCCCTTTGGCCATTTGGGGTCAGCTGTCCCAGCTGTGTCCCATCCCCCTTCCCTGTGCATCCCCAGGCTCCTCGCTGGTGGGGTGGGATGGTCTGAGAAGCAGAAAAGGACTCAGCTATGTGCAAGTACTGTTCAGTAGTAAAGAACAAATGCCTGAATTATGAACACTGTTTCCAGCACAAATCCAAAACACAGCCCCACTCTTCTGTGAAGAAAATTAACTCTACCCCAGCTGAAACCAGTACACTAATCTAAATTCTAATAACTTCATCCTCTAGTGTTTTCTGATTCCATGTACTACCATAGCAACAATTAGTTCAACTCTATAAGGCAGAAAAATTATTTCATTCAAGCAGTAGTGTACATGTAAGTGCTTGGCACTTGTGCAAATGACCACACACATTATATCCCCAGCAGGTGTTGTTCATTACTAGCTGAACAGGAAATCTGCAATTGGTATTTTGGCTTTCCATTTTTCTGTAAGGATTGTTCTGTAATGACCCCATCACGCATTGACCTATCTCTGCTGCTGCAACCCCAAGCCACAGTACAGCACTCCCAGGACTAGAAGTAGATCATGTGCTAGATGTTTTCTCCAGTGTGAATACCAACAATGTGGTGGAGAGGTGAGCATGAGTGCACATGCATGAGTGTGCAACTATTCCCTGCTGCTCCACTACGTCTGTGTACAGTAACCTCACCAGAGGAACCATGGAAGTGCAATGTACAGCAAAGTGCATGATGCTGCAAGGAAGGGCAACACTACAATACAGCTTGCACTCGTGGCAGTGATTTGCTTCCCATCTTAAGGGCAATATTATTTGTGTCAACAGCAATGGAAACAAGCCAATCTGCACAAAGCAAAACATGAAACCATCACTACACAGTGGTCAGAAATATTCTGCTCCCTTAGACTCACTGTGTCTGTGTTTTAATTAAACTTAATTTTTGTCATCTGACAAATCAAAGCAGCCACAGTAGTGTAAGATTCTTTCTACTGGAAAAAGATGTTGCATAACATAAGGCACTTGTGCCTGCTTCAATTCTTCAGAGCTCCTTCCCCAATATCTTGCATAGTGTGAGTGAACAGAGAAGGAGATAATCGAGCCCTCCAAACAACAAAAATTTCCAGTGCAACGGTTCCTCTCTCCAGCTCTATAGAGAACAAACATCCCTGTCATACTAGCATCCGTCCCATTGATTAAAGCTCTTGGACACTGTAAGAGATGAAGACTATGGTCCACTCCTTGCTTACTTCACCTGATGATGGGCTGTACAGTTACGCATGAAAAAATGGGATTTTTATCACTTACTATGTAATAGTCATAAAAGTAAAAATTTGGGCATGGAACTGACAAATATTTGAAAGCTTGAGAGTCTTGAAGATCTTCCCCTTTTGAGGCAGGTCAGCTCTAAGGCTTTGTACTGTAGCTGAACCACTTTCTTTGTGTGGCAAACTGTGTCATTGACAAAAACATGGTTGAATTTCTTTTCCATCTTGTGCTGGAGCCATCAAAACTGTCATATTCTAATGGGGAAGAAAAAGTTATGCACTCAAAATTGACATTTCCTGTACAGAAAAATCAGAAGCATTTTCACTGGAATGCTTTATCTAGCTCTGGTTTCCAATGTTGTATTTTTGTTTATAAAATATTAATTTAAAGTGTATGATAGTATTGTCTTTATATTACCAGGTTTGAGTTTTAATTCTCTAGGCTTGTCAAAGGAGCTGATTTAGTTTTTCATTTCCTACAGTTCTGTGTGAGTGAGTCTCATTAAATGGAACAGCCTTTCTGCATTCAAATTGGAGAAAACAATTTTGGTGGACTGTTCTAGCTTATTTTAAGTTGACTACACAACCATGCCTGCTAAACACTATTGTCTCTGTAAGGCATTGAGGAATATATCTGGTGCTGGGAGCTCGGTTTGCACGATGAAAATTGAGATGCAGATTGAGCTCTTTGTGGGAGCCCTAGACAAGGCTTTATGCTGTGAAATGCCAACATTTTGTTTAACAAAGGGCACGAAGACAGGTGGTGACAGCCAGGTGGATGGACATTGGGAGACTCAGCAGGAGAGGAGTACGACACAGGAAGAGTGAGAATTTCCTGTGGGCACACTGAGAGGCCATAAAAGCCCAGCCGTTGCTTTGTTGGTACAAAACAGCTGTGGCTGTTTCTGTGTTAATGTGTCATGAATAAATTTCTTTATGGAACTGGACATCTGAGACTCTGTTATGGGAATCCTGGGGTGGATCCAGTAAGGAAACCTGGTCTGGCTGTGTGAGTGAGGTTTTAGGGAGTCAAGCAGAACACCTGTCAATCACTGGAGCCACCAATTATGAAGAGGCTATGGTCCCAGCAGTGAAACTCTCTGGCCTTGTGTGAGTTACTGCCCTGGAGTCTCAGCAATGGTCAAACTGGGAAGTTTCCTTAACAAAGGACGCTTTACAAGTGTCCATATTGCATGTCTTTTGTTACATATTTTTATGAAGTGTTACCTAGTCTTTTCTGTCATTTTCATCAAATTATAAGATGCCTATCGCTCTCTGATTGCTTTTGTACAGAAATAATATAAATAATTCCCATCTGGTATCTAATTACCTAAGATCTTCAAATGATTCTCATCTTGGCATCTCAGAAGATCTTGTCCAACCCTTCAACATTGTCTGGGAATACTGTTGTCCAGAGCATTTTTTCCCCTTCTGCAGTGTATTGTCATGAATATGTGAATGTGGAGCAGGGAGGATGTGGGGAGGGAGAAGAAGGAACAGGGTGAGGGCAGTTCTTCACCAAAATAAACTATTTCTATCCCAAAGCTAGACAGTTTGGGAAGATCTTCATACTTATTAGAAAGCAGGGACATTGGTCATCTAACCTGAGCAGAGATAAGATTAACTCATTATTCCATCCTGTTCTGTGTGGGCACACTCCTGGGGTGTAAAGGTACAGCCGTGTATTTTTAGCTGCTGTGTGCTCAAAGTACTCCTCTTTGAAGAAATTCTGAAAAAGAGTATTTTCCTAAAGGTTTGATGCATGCACAGTTTTACTTCATTTAATAGAACTCCTCTGACTTAGAGGTCATATCAAATAACATTAAAAAACATCCAGCAAATGAGTAGAAGAAATTTGAGATGTCTCCAGATTATTTTCCTTTGTGATATCTTATTGCTTTTCCCACAATTACAGTGATCAAGTTCCCTCTACTCTGCAAGTGAAGAATGTGTTTTCTTTTACTCTTGCTTAAGTCATTTTGGGAGGCCTTTATGATTATAATACAAAATGACTGATTTGTATGACAGTTCCTGAAACCTTGAGATTTGGTGGGACTTGCTATGTTGTAATATTCAGAGTACTGTTTCATGATCCTGCACTCAACAAAACATCAATCATTGTGAGTAATACATAATTACGTATTGCTTAAGAGAAAGGATTTTTTTATCCTCAAGGTAATGTAAAATAAAAGTAATTACTAGGGGTATGACATTTAAATAAAGATACTGTCTCAGATTAAAAAAAATCTTCTGTAAAATAAGTAAAAATTATAAAAACAAAGCAAAAGAAAACTAAGTAGCACTTAAATATCACCAAAGAACGTGTTTAATACCACTACAAGCAGAGTGTCATGAGGTGAACAAAGCTAAGCAGAGTGTGTTTATCACTTTTCCCATAGGAACAAGAATAAGGTAGAAAATTTGACACTGCACTGCTTTTATAATGTAGATGATACAACTCATTCTGTTGCTCTAGTGGTGGAAATGAGACATTAATTATTCCATCAAAACATCTCTGTGAAGCTGGGATGTGAATTTTGCATAGCTCTGTGTTTTCTGGCCTGACACTGGCCCTGAGGCATTTTGTTATGGTTAAGATCTGAAAGATTCAAGAGCAATACACAATATACTCACTTCTGCTGTGGCAATGTTGGTGCCAACCAAAATAGGAGTCATAAAAGTTCAAAGGAGTCCTAAAGTTGTTAAAAGAAAGAGGTTTAAGGATGTTTTCTTCAGAGCTGGACCTGGCTATAAAATGTCATTTTGTTTACCTCACCTTCAGTCTAAACAAAGGGTTGAAAAGCAATGGAAGAGTATCCAGGTTTGGTTTTGCAATATCAAGAATGATATCACCCAGAACAAGAGTTTTTGTGAGGCATTTCCAGCCTGCTCTTGACACTGCTGACTGCAAAGGGACCTCAGAGACTTGATACTATACAGAGAACTGCAATTCAGACACCTTCATTCAGTAAGTTGAATGTCTCTCTCAGCCCCTGATTATCAAAGAATCATAGAAAGGCTTGGATTGGAAGGGATTTTAAAGATCATCTCGATCCAACCCCCTGCTGTAGGCATGGGCACCTTCCACTAGATCAGGTTGCTCAGACCCCCATCCAACCTGGCCTTGAACACTTACAGGGATGTGGCATAAGCAGATTCTCTGAGAAGCTCATACCCATGCCCCACAACCCTCAAGGTAATTTCTTCCTGATATCTGATTTAAACATTTCCCCTTGTCCTGTCACTGCCCTAATAAAAATTCTCTCTCCAGATTTCTTGTAGCTTCCTTTAGGTACTAGAAGGTCAAAGTCATATAAGTGGAAGGAAAGGAAGGCTGAAGCAATCTCTGATATACTCAAAGATATTTTTACAGTTGCATTGGCTTGCTTCAGTGGAGCAAAAATCTAATTGTAGAATAATATGTTGACCCCATAATACGCAAGTTACACTAGAAGTTGAAATTTAATACTCCAAATAAACACCCAGTTCCAACCTCTGTCTTCCAGGAAAAACAACATTAAGGTTTACAAAAATTTCTCACTTAGCAGTTAAGCTCTCTTCTCATTTTCTCTAAACCAACACCTACAAAAGGAAATGATAACTTGGATGAATGATGAATGATCTAACTCACAGATTGGAAGCCTAGCCATGAAAGACTGGATGACAAAAGGTGCATTCTTTTTGGAGGCAAAATTAATGTGTTCAACTGTTGATGAGCTGTGCCAAGGAATATTCAGTTCAACATGATATTAAGGGCAAGAAACAAGGAATCTTGTAGGGTAGGGTCTGTTTCCTTTTCTCTAATCTTTCACTTTCCTCTATTAGCTAAGACAAGAGTGGCGCTTGGAACCTGCTGATAAATATGTTAAAAGTGTTGCTTGAACTTGGCTGTGGATAAATTTCACATTTGCATCTATTGTATTGCCCATAAAGATGCAGAATCTTTTCTTTCTTTTTCTGCAAACCAGACACTTCTTTTCTTATAATTAATTTTAGCTTTCTTCATTTTATAAAAGTGTGTTTTGTTTGGTTATCTGAAGGTGGGAGCAGACCATTATGTAAAGTGAACTAAGAAACTAAACAAAATGTTACCATACCAGTTAGCACCCAAACCCACAAGATCTGGAAATACTTATCTGATAACATTTTATAGGTAAATCTTACAAGTGTTAGGTTTTCTTCTTTCTTTTCTCTTACTTTCTTCTTCCCTTTCCTGCCACAGACCTCGTTCTCCTTGAATTGCAGTGTCTGAGGGATATGGTCTTATGAGAAATTAGTAGTGATGAAATAAGGCTTGTGAACTGTGTTTGAAGGCCATGAAAACCACAAAAAAACTATTCTTTCTGGCTGAAAGCCATTATGAGTTTATCACCTTCTCTCTTATAGAAAAGAATTTGTGAACTGTCCCTCTTTTTCATCAGACAAACCCTCAACTGATGTAAACAGAAAGTAATTTAAGTGGAATTGGCCTCTCTAGTCATAAATTTCATAGTGAATAATTTGGATAAATAATTTTTCAAATTATAAGTCATATAAACTAGTCATCTGCCTGTAGTCTTTCTTCTAATTTGGGAAGTGAGCCTGCGTATCTAAGTTAAAAAAAGTTATATTTATTCTGTTACTGTAGATCAGAGAGAGCTTTAAGAAAAGGGTTAATATAGAAATACACCGAATTTCTTAGCACAATGATGAATGCTTGTTTCTTTTCTCCACCAAACATCTATTTTCAAAATTGCATCTTCTCGAAAGGATGTGAAAAACTCCATTACTAAACTAAAAACTCTTTATGCACATAAATACAGCTTCAATTTTTTTCATTTTTACCTAACTCCCCCCTTCTCGTTCCACCTTTCTTTAATAAAAACATTATAGCAAAGAACTAAAAAACTCTTTTAATCTAAAATAATATTTTTAATGAAATATCATAAAAAACAGTTTAGTTTTTGTCTTGTTTTTCCTTCAGCCTTTATCTATCAGATAACTAGAAAGCAAACTGAGAACTTTTCAGTGTCATTAGAATTCTTTCTGAAATGCAGAAAAACACCATCAACCTTTACAAAAACTCCCACAATGACTTTAAGTGGTAACCACCTTTTTCTCAGTCATGGCTCATGTGGCTGTCACCCCCACCTGCGGTGGCAGGAACAAGGCAACAGAGTCATGCCAGAGTCCCTTTAGCTGCAGAGGATACAATAAGGAGCTCCTGAAGTTTGGCATTACTAAGTCACAACTGGTGGTTTGCTGGTTTGAATGCCATTCCAAAACTGAGCCCCTGGGAGCCCTGGCTATTGTCCACTGGTGAAACATTCCCGTTGTTCCCATTTCTCTCAGTCCACAAAAAGGGCTGTGTGTCAGCTGCATGAAGATTTCAGCCTGTGAGGTCACCTTATCAATTTTTAGTAGGGTGAAGGAAGCAGTGAAAATAGCAAAAGCAAGCCTCCAACAACCTACATGTTTATATCTACATAAATCAGCAACTTTGGTGCACATATATGATGTTTTCTAATGTTAGCAAGCACTTAAATACACCACAAAACAGACAATAAACGTTAACACAGTTCCATTTATTGTTGCTATGCAATATATCACAAAACTAGAATTAATTCTGCCACAGTTCCATTTTGTCTTTAAAGACTGGTTAAGAGGTTGCAGTTAAAAAGCCACAGTGTTTTGATGTTTGCTGATAAAACAAATGCAATCAGCTGAAAAGTTCTGGCTTTTCTCCCCTGAAATTAAAGACAAAGTAAAACAAAACCCCAAGAAAATCAACACTCAGTTGAAAGTAGCACCCAGATGTCAAAGGCAAAGCACTTGGAATTTATTTAGGATAAGTAGAGACCCTAGCTTGTTTCCACAGGAAAAAGAAGCAGCAAATATCTCAGAAAGTTAGTCAGAGCCATTACTTTACTTGTAAGGGTTTTATTATGGTTATATTAAAAATTGCTCAATCCTTCCCTTATTAATCGATCAAAGGTAAACCCGAAGCAAATTTTCTTACCATTTCAAGTCACTTACGTTTCGATGATTTGGCTAACATATCAATCTAAGAGCTCACTGCTTTCAGGCCAGGAAAAGAGAGAGTCATCACTATTTCATAGTTATAAAAATCTACTTCAGAACATGAGCATTTAAGGACATTCATAGCCAAGAAAGGAAGGAAGGAAGCGGGGCATCAGGAGACACTTGTTGCAACACATGCAAGGCAAATATACAAAAGGAAGCTCTTTAAAAAAAGACAACAAAGAAACAATAACCAATTCAAGAATCTTCTTTTAAGAATGACTAAGAAAACATTAAAGCAGAAACCACAAAACATTAGGCTAAATTTAAAGAGAAGGAATTATCTATTTTGACAAAAATTATTGACTGAGAGATCTAAAGTCAAATGCATACACATGGTGAAGTTAATTAAATATGTTCATTGTTTTTAACAACAATTTTATTGCACCTACTCTTGTCATACACACGCAAAAAATGAACTTGGCACAAATGTTTTATTTTGTTTAATACAAAATGAGACAGAACTCAAGAGACATCTGCAAAGTTCTGTACAATATAGAAACCATCTTGTGTTAAATTATTTGGCATCTTCAGAAATCTATTCTATTGATTTCTATGCTAGCATACGTTCCTGTGGAAGTCAGTAAATACCAAATACTCAGCATTTCTTCATAGGTGGTCAGCAAGTTTGACAATTAAGCCTCTTATTCTCATATCTCAAGAGTATAGTGCAGGTCCAGGTCACATAGGAAGGCATTAGATATCGTGATTGAATCCCTAGTTTATAGGATTTGTACTGTAGCATATAACTATTGGTATTGGGTAATTTTTCTCATGACTACAGGGTTTCTGTTATGGGTGTCATCTTTAGAACAGCATCTTGACATTGTGGGATATTTTCTCTTCATACAGAGTTGTACTGAGCTACTGAGCTGTGAAGGAGATGAATGCATTGATTTACTTGTGATCCACATGCTCAGCACCTGGGATCAAACCCAACCTGTGTCTGCCATCATTTCAATCTGACAGGGAAGTCAGCTGGGCATACCCATCCACCTTCTTCGCTGTCCATCAGATTGATTGCAGGAGGTAGTTCAGGGGTTAGTTGCAAGTCGGAATGCTTTCTAGAGTGGACATATTTGTGAATGAACCCATACTCACATTTATGAGGAGGAAAAAGGTTACTACCAAAATTATGTCCCTTTTTATGAGAGAGAGATGTCAAGTCTCTGTTAAAAAAATTCTCTTTTCTTGGAGTCTGAAGGGGGCATTTGATGCAATATTTGAGGCTAAGGAAGGTTACTGAGCTACTTTTGTAGCTACTGCCACTGAGAATCAGATGAGTATCTTACCTGGTGTGTCTGTCTGTGCAGTGGTGTGAATGGGCCATACATATCTGTCTAAAGAGAGCATGACCATCACTCCCTGAGCATTCCCCTGGAGAAGTGGGTGCTTCTTCCTTCTCCCTTTGCCAGCCATGGTGTCACCCTTGTTTTCAGAGTATTGCACTCATTCACATGCAGAAAACACTGGGGACAGAGACCACAGAGAGGAAGGGATTCTTCTGTGGTAGTGTGTCTCTGTTAGGGCAGAAGCTCATCCAGACTTTGTGTTCAACACCTGAGAAAGTATAAACAGCTTTATTTCCCTCAGCCAGTGGCCTGGAAACCCTATAGTTGCATTTACATGGTGAAGGGGAATTTAAAATTGTACCTGCTCAGTGGTGATAATTTGTGACTGAGGAATGATTTGACACAGAGGGTAAGACAGCCCACCTGCAGAAAGGGTTAAACTGCCTGGAAGAAGGGATGCCAGGGACAGAACAGATTCCTTGCAAGCAAGTAAAGTCCCATAAGTGATGAGATCAGAAAGAGCCTCAACGTGGCCATCCTGGAATGCAAGCGCTCAGAGACCCAAGATCAGGGGACAGCTTTCGGAAGCAGAGGGGCTGGGGGAGAGACTAGAGGTTGGATTAAGATGCCCCACACACCTCTCAGAACTCATAGCGATGCCATTTTATTTAAGAAATTGGCTCATGACAGATCTTTGCAGGCTACTTGTAGAATTTTCCATAGTCATAGTATTTTTTCCAATGCATCATTAATTTATTTTATTTTGATAATGTTTAGAAAAAAACAATTCCTTAATTCTCCTTAAGAGATACAACTAAAATTCCTCAACAACAGAGTACATGCAGTCTTTTCCCATTATGTACCTCAGTATAAAGTTCCCATCAGGACCTCAGTGTTTTTTCCTCTGCCAGGTATCCAATATTGCACCTTCCACCTACCTGCCCTGCTGGCACCTCAGGAGTTCGCATTCCTTGTGCTCTTCTACTGAAGCAAGAGGGCAGCCAGCCCCTGCTTTTGCTTCATCCCTTGACTGCAGCTGGGGGGTGTCCAGTCTTTGCTATCTTTTATCTAAGGATAAGTCACATTCACATTTATTAACACTTAATGAAAGGGAGGAAAGACAAATGTGACTGTAACACCCTGAAACTTGTTTCTAACTTTCTACTTTCCTTTAGTTATGACAAACTAGTCAAAACAAATCAAAACCAAACCAAAATCTAAAGTATCCAGATTGCCACAAAGCCCATAGAAAGAAATTAATAATTTGAGAAAGCATATAAAAATGCTTGTCCATGATTTCCTGGTCCTGTTATCTCTTTTATAAGAGCAGATTCTTTTAGTTCAATAAGAAGATGGGCACAACTTAATTGTCAAGAACTGTTTTCTGACATTGTAATATTTTATACCACAGGTAGTTTGAATACTTGCGTTGGTCATTAGTACCTGGACATTTTTCTTTTGGGATGTAATAGAGTAAGCTGAAGCATATATTTTATTAATTCTTGGAAAATCTAAGAAACAAAGCAGAAAATGTTGTATGTCCCAAGCACTAAAATCAAGTAAAATATTTAAATGTAACACAAAACTATACCAAACATTTCCTTCACTTACAAGGCGAAATTTTTAATGACTAAAAAATCACATTTCAATCACATTGCAAAAGGGCTTTCAGAGGCTGTATCTTGTCTGAATATAGTACTTGAGAAGAATAGGAAACAGAACTTTGGAAAAAAAACCCCGACCTGAATCTGCAAAGTTCATTCAATAAAAAGACATTCAGTCTCCAAAACAGCTGAAATAAGAAAAGCTTCAAAAATAACAAGCAAATGATTCATATCAAGGGGAATGAAAGCTTGGTGGTTTGGGGTTTTTTTTCTCTTTTTTGATAAATGTGCAAGTGGGAATTGCAACCAGCACTTTATACTTCTGCTACAGAGGTTCTTGTGATATTGAGGAAATCTCTTAGGAATGCAGTTCATCAACACATATTTCTTTGGTCAGCTACAGAAATGTTTGTAGAACGAGTTACTTCTGGCAATATGGTGCAACTGAAAAACAGACTTTCTTTTATTTGGTCTGAAGCAAAGTTAAGGATGGGTTTGGGATGCAAAGAACACATTGAATGCTTTTCATTTTGTGAAGGTGAATTTGTTTTTTTCTTTTTCTCTTAATCTTTGCTTGCAGAAAAAAAAAAACCTAAAAATTTGACAGACATTTCAACAAGTCTACAATAAAGAAAAACCTTTGAGAGATTGATGCTGAGCTTTAAAAATGCTGTAATAAAAGCACTTCACCCCATCACCCTCGAGGATGAAACAGGTTAGTCCAGTGTGCCATGAACCACAGAAAGTGCAATCTTCACTTCAGGGAATTTATAATTTAAAATGAGAGACTATAAATTGCAGCTTTATTATGTGGTTTTTATTGTTCCTCTCAATCTGAGGAGCCTCAGCTGAAGACCAAGATCTCAATTTCCCTTGGGACTGTGTAAACAGAACAAAGCAGTGATGGGCATATTTCCCCACAGTTCAATTGTGCAGGCTATTGAAAATACATCTATTTCCCAGTCTCTTTGTAGCATTCCTGTCTCTTGTGGTATAGATATTTATGGGCCAAGGAATATCTGAAATGCAGAGTACAACCAATTCCCTTCTGCAGCCCAGGCACCTACTGCACCCACTGCAGCTGGGGCAGCACTGGGCTGAAATGAGGGCACTTCAGCACCACAAAGAGCAGCAATTCCTGCCAGCATGCTCAGGACCCACTGCTGCATTTAATGTGCAGTGGGACATGGTGGAAATGGGTACCAGAGCACTTGAAGAGTGGAAATGGGCAATGGTGGTCATGTGTGAGCTCTGTGGCCAGGCAGGGCCAGGGTATGCCAAACACCACACCCAGTGGGTACTGTATGTTTCTTAGGCATACAGAAGATATGTAGGAAGAATTTTAGGAAAGGATTTGATTGTTTTGAAGGATTTCTATTAAATCTTTGTCAATAACAGAAGTCGTCACAGATCCTGAGTAGCAGGAGAAGAAATCCAGCACTTGACTATTTAAAACTGGGAGCATGCATTCACAATTTATAGAATCATAAAATGGAATCATAGAGTCATTAAGGTTGGAAAAGACCTCAAAAATTATCAGTCCAACATTCATCCAGACTGATAAGAAACAGGTCATTAACAAGGCTAATCTTTGATTTATCATTTGCTCAGTCACTTTTCTGGTCTGAAGAGTGACCAGCAACTTAGGTAATAATGCACCCCGCGTTGGAGAGCAGCAGCAGAAGATAAAATGCTACTGTAGCTTAACTGAAGTTCAGAAAGTAGCTTTAAATGTGAGGGTTTTTTTACTCCATAATGGTGTCTGTTTCACCTGGACAATCTAAATAAGTGCTGGTGGAGTGACAGCCACCATCCTCAACCCAGAACTGAAATCACACATACCACGTTTGGATGCCATCTGCAGTCACCATATTTAATCCTGAGGGGAATAGGATTCAGAATGCTAATGTATGGCTAACATGGCTAGCCTCTACAAACAGGAATACTAATTTATTAGGATTATTAATGGGGCAGCAAGAGTAAACAACATTCAGATCTGGTTTGTATGTGAGTTTACTGCATACTGTGTTTTGCATAACCAGGAATGAATGCTAAATCAAACTTGGTTTGTTGAGTGCTGGAAGATACTAGGGGGTAGCTTCTATTTTGGCCAACACAGGGGCTGTTGGCTTACAATATTGATAGTAGCTTTTTGGGGGAGGTTGTCTAAAGGCATTTCAAACTTATTGTAACTCCAAGAATGGACAGTAGAAAAGAATGAAAAAAATATAAATGTTTAAAAACTTTCAGATGATGCAGAAATTTTTTCCAATTAAAAGTTCATCACTCCTTTCTTCGAAAATTTTATATTTTTGTTATTATTATTACTATTATTACTATTAGTATTACTATTATTATTATTATTATTACTACTATTGTTATTTCTATTATTACTACTATTATTATTACTATTATTATTACTGTTATTATTATTATGATTATTACTATTATTATTATTACTATTATTTTGAGTCTTTCTGTCTGGGCACTGTTCATCTTTAGTTGTCCAACTTACTCATCTTGCACTGATCTTAGACATCTCTATTGCTTAACAACAAATCTTGGAAGGTTAAAACAGTGTGTTGTGCTCATCCAGAGCTGCTTTACAGCAACCCTCCGTCTGCTTCTTCTCCATCCACATGCCTTAAGAAATACCACTCCTTTTTTCTTTTGAGAAACAGCATTGACTTGCTGCTTCTCATTTTCAACTCTTCACTGAGATGTCTGACTCTGTCATGTCATGTAATGCTTTTGTGTTATGCAAAGTAAATGCAGTAATTAGCAAATAGGGCAATAAGTAATCCGAAGCCTATTAGTGATTAAAGAGAGGCATATTTTCTGCAGCCCAAGAGGTACTGTTGATGCTATAGCAAAATATAAATGTTTTAATATTACATACTTCTTCTTTCCTAGTCTTAATTTTGCTTATTTAATAAATTTTGCAATCCAAGCCACTCCATCCTAAAATCACATTTGAGTGTACTTTAGTAGGATGATTTAATATGTCTTCTAGCCAAATTCACCAATGTAAACATTCCCAGAAGAGATTCCACTTGCCACTGAAGTCTACTCTTGCTTCTATTGAACTGATTTTTCTCCCCACCAAAGAAAAAAATATGTTTCTTGATCTATGAGAAAGTAGTTTGACTCACTTTCTATATAACAATCAATGTTTTGTTTTACCAGTTCATGTACTGAATCAATGATAAAATATTAATACAGTTATTAATATTTCTGTCTTTATACTGCATAATTCTACACACAGAGCTGCTCAGATAGTCTGTGACAAAAAGCTTATGGCAGCTGCCCCTGTTTCTCACTTTTCCCAGATATGTCATGGTTTGATCTAGGAAATATATTCTTCCTTATATCTTCTTTTTATTTTCCTTGAAAATTATAGTTTAGATTCTTGGCTTTTTTGTTTCACAAGCCCAAGGATTTTTTCATTCTTTCTGTGCAGGCATAAAATGACAGTTCCTTTAGCAAGGAAAATTATAAATTGGATTTTGTTTTGGTTTGTTTTGACAACAAGACATAATGTATCCTGTTGTTTCAATTTTAATCTTCCTTTTGCCCATGGGTGATTAAGCTCTTTTCAGAACTAAGTTTGTTAAATACATATTTAGCTAATTTAGAAATGAATGGTGGAAATTAATTATATTAACATATCATATATTATTTACCAGACACATCAATTATCCTATAAATATGTATTTGCAAAACACAAATTATTTCCTCAATAACAATAATTCTCTGGACAAACTGTAGATAGCATTCATTTTCTCATCTGAGGATGTCAAATTGTCTTTGGCATGAAGAGGTGCACGAAGCCTGTTGAAGTAATTTGAAGCATGCCTATTACTAAGAATACATAGCTTATTTTTCAATTGACTCAGATGTTAAAACATGTCTCGTGGGTTTTTTTTCAAAAACAGTGTGACAAGATCATGGCAAAATCCTGCAGCTTGTTCCTATCTTCTCTGAAAGGAAGGGAGACATCATGTGTGGCTCCTCTTGTTTATTTGGCCATGGTGATTTCTCTTAGCACAGTGAGGTTATATTCTTCTGAGTTTTCTGTATGTTTAGTTATTGAGATTCAGCTAATTGAGTCACAGAAAAAGTTAGCCAGTCAAAATTTGTTAAAAGAGACTGTGACTACACTGGCTTGTGAAAAATAACCAGGTATATGTATGTATCCTGTGATACTGTCATTGTTTTCATTCAATCCTGCCCTTTTGCTTTTTCCTCCCACATATTTTGTCATTGATGAGATAGCTGTAAAGCTTAAAAATGTTATATTTTGTTGTTGTAGGTGGTACAAATCAACAGTGACATCAGCGTAGTAAATATCCCAATTACCAGAGAGTCATGAGGTGACAAAAAAGAAACATAACGTATTTTAACACATTGTCATTTTAGTTATGCTGCCAGATGAACACTTTATATACATTTGAGCCTTACAGTAACAGCAGCAATTTAACAAAATATAAAAAATATCCTATTTCTAAATATGTTTCAGTAAACATTTTCATTATCTAAATCCTCCAGATCATGTGATTATTTTTCCTGGCATCTGAATGTTCCATCAAATACCATTTTTTTCTGTATTCTAATGGGGTGAGAGAACTGCATTAAATAAGGTTACAAAAACCTCCATGACCCTGATCAATCTAAATTATAATTCTAATTTTTTTCTCTAGGCCTTTGAGTGAAAATCTCAGCAACAACAAAGAAATAGATTTCTTTGGGTATTGTAGAAGGCATTTATAAATCACCTGAATGTCTCATGGAAGGAACACTCAATAAACTATGATACACAGGTCTGTTAGAAGTCCCAGCCTTGGTTTGAGGTTAAAAACACAGACAATATAAAACTCAGGAGATTGTTGAAGAAATATCCAGTTTTATATGGAAAACATCTGATTTTAATCTTTATCAGAATTATGCACTTGCCTAGGCCAAAATTTTGCAGGTAAACTGCAAGATATGATGATATTCTTTGAAAATAAGATTCCCTTTTCCTGACACTAGTTGTTCATTGGTGCCAGATACCTGACTCTGAGTTACTCCAGGTGACATCATTCTTCCAAGGTTCTCTTAGAGCAATTTCAGCATTACAGGGCCAGATACACATGGGTAGCTGTAAGACAAGAGAAAATTTTAAAAGTTTCAAATATATAATTTAAATGAAATAAAAGGCATTTTATATAAATGTGATGTTTATGTGTCCTTCTGCACAGAGATGTGAGCTGGCGGCTGCCTGAGCAGATGTGATCCATCTCTGACTGGCACCTGAGATTTCTAAAGCGGCTTTTCATTTTAGCCCAAATTTGTATATATCCAATTCAGAGTGCAGGAACATTAAGTTCAAATTCATCTGCAAAGGAATAAGTAAGAAAACTGGAGATAACATGGTTGCAAAGCAGGTAAGAAGATGATGATGGCAATGACTTCGAGTTGGCTGTAGATATATCTGACAGATTACTGAATAATATTAAATTTTTAAAATAATCTTTCTGGGTAGGGTTGCCAAAGCAACACTCTGAAGGGATGCATTGGAGGTGGATTGGGTCCATAACATCATTAAGAAACACATAAAGAGAGAGCTTTTGTGCAAATCTCACCTGAAATTTTCTTTCAAAGTTATTATAAAAATTAACATTTTAAAATATAAGCTCAAAAAAAAAAAAAAATTAGCTTTTCCTTACAGTAGCGAGCTTATTGGTTGATTTATATATTCCATTGTTAATTATATCTGTCTCCCAGGAACAGGCCCATTGAGATGGATATCTTCTTCAAGACATCCTGGGGCTAACTATACACAAGGCCCACATTTATCTATCAGAGCATTCATCAGTATGTTTTCTTAAGAAAATGAAAAGATACATTTCCTAGAGCATTATGAACCTCCATGGGCTAAAAAAATCCTGGTAGAAGAATAACCAAAACTAAATTACCCATCAAATACCATGATAACTCTTTGTGCAGTAACTTTAATGCCAAAACAATATTATTTCTGATTCATATGTATTGTTAGACATTTCAACACTGTCTGAAATAGACGGAGCCAGCAAATCACAGGGACTTAATGAGTAAAAGACATTACCCAAGCTTTAATGAATCCCACCACAGCCTTTAGAAAAGTTCATGGTATTGAGTTATTTTGCCACTATTAGTTACACAGCTAATGATAACTTGCACACTGCTGAAGTTTGAGTTAGAAAAAAAGCAGAGCCTGCCACATTTGGGTATATTCTGCATATCTTTTTCTTTGTGGTCTTCATTAATGTAGCATTTTACATTCCATTAGAACTCTTAAGGAGCAAATCCTAAGCCATCACATGGGCCTTCCATATTCTGAGAGTGTTCTCAACCCTTTCCTAGACATGCCTCAATTCCACGGATGTAGAGGATAGCTGTTGGAGAAAGTTCTGCCACCTTCATCTGAGGAAATTTCAGTTTAGTCTATGTTATTCTCCATTGACTATTTCTACCCACAACAAACCAAGCCAATTTGTCTTCATGGACTGAAGAAAGTGACCATATAGGATTCTTAGTGTTGTATTCTTAACTCTATTACATTTCTGCATTTTATCTATTTCAGTTACATTTCCTGGATATAAACTAGATCATATTTTCCTATTTGATATTGTAAAATATTAATTATATTTCAATCAAAATTTTCAATGATAAAAACAATTGAGATATTTCACATGTCTTCCTCATTTTGTGTGTTATACAATAATGCAGAACATAGGCCATGCTCACACCCTCAGTTCATTGAACTGTCTTGGTCTAGTTGACCTCATTGCATATGAATGCTATGCCTGTGTTTTTCAACTGGTCCTCCACTGGGATGAGTGTTTAATATGATAGGACCATTCTTTTTCTAAGACTCAGGACAACAAATATGACAGAAAAAGGTAAAATTGATCAATAATTTATGTTTATTTCCTTTAAACAATATCCAGATTAAAAGTCCATCACTTATGCACTCTTTGTCATCTACTTAATTTCCTTTTATTCATTTTCCTGAGAGTATTTCCAAAGGACCAGGTATTTAGACACTGCTGATATTTTTCATTTTTCATCATGGAAAATCTAAAAGTTTTGTTTACCCCTTTTCCAACAAATTTTGTGCAAATAAATTTGCAATAAACATTACACAGCAAAATAAGTTTTTTCATCTTATCACAAATTCCCATTTTTACTGTACTTTTTCTAAAATATGAAACAAAAATAGAATTTCCCAGTAACTAATAGTATGGCTTGTGTTAAAAAAAAAAAAGTGGTTTGCTTTGTGAAATAAAGTTTTAAAAAGATAGGGGTCTAAGCTTAATCTTCATATCTTTATATAAAGCTCACATTTTTCAGTTCCATAAAACTGAGAGCATAGGAATTACTGAGGGCATAAGACTATCTGAGGGCAGAAATAAGAACAGAAAATTACACTGATATTTTTACCCTACTGTCTTTTGTAAGGAGACACTACGGTTATAACATCTGTTTTCATTGTGTATTTATGATTATTAATATCAGAGTTGTTGGGTTTGTGCTTCTTACACCACTGTAATAGTAATTTCTTTTAAATCTAGGTCAAACATCACAATGGTCTGAACTTTTCTATTAACGTGCCAATGCATTTGTATAGCAGCATCATAGCAATCCAGCTTGTCATACAGAATCATACAAAAAAGACTTTCTTGCAATTCACCCCATCTTGTGGGGTGATGACCCAAGATGATTGCACTACTCCTGGCAAGGCCACCCAGTATTAGCATCTTAGAATCCCTAAACATGCCTGTCATTAAGGCCTATGTATGACATTAAGTTTCTACTATTTCAGAGGACAGAATGAAAAACTCTGTCACTCCTGTATCTGCTCAAATATCTCTAATCCACTAATTATTTATTCTTTTTCTGATATCAAGTTACAACATGCTTTGTGTAAAATTTTCATTCCAAAATTCTCAAACAATTAATAAGCTAGAGGAAGCCATGTTTCCCAAATACATTATTCTGCTAACTTCAAAGTTAAGAGATCCATCTTGACCCTAAGACGACTAAAATCAATGTCACAAATCTTGCTGAGTACAGGGAATATTGTGCAAAGCTTTCCTAGACAGTGTTCCTTAAATGCTTCTGGCTCATTTACCATCTTTGGAGAAAAATGTGAAGATGGATGAGGCACCAAGGTGATGTGCCAGCCCTATTATAAATGTAGCTGTAAAGTCATGAGAGTGGTTGTTAGATGATCCATTTTCAGCCTTAAAAGCCTGTTAAGACAAAGAAAAGAAAAAGAGGTCCCCCAACTTTTAGACCAAAGACCAGGGAGAAGAATGAAACTAATTCTTTGAAAAATCTATGAATTACGGCAATCTGAGTTTTTCTATTTTTATATCAATGCACTAGCATTGCATACTGGGTACAATCCCGATAATTATACAGAGATATCCGATGACAATTGTTTTTAATACTTAAACCAGGAAGAAAGCAGAATTATTGTAAATATACTTAGATCAGATATTGTAAATATACTTTGATCAGAATTGTAAAAAGTTACAGAAATGTCACAGAAGAAAACACTTTCTTTTCAGAGAAAACACTTCAAAATATTTAAGATAAAAATCAATCACAATATTAAATATATAGTAAGGAAAGAGATGATATAAACAGCTAATATATCAAAAGTAGAAAGAAATAATGCGCAAAGTTTACATTAAAAAACCCAAGAAAAATAATTAAATAAAGAAGGTATTAAATATAAACTCCTGTATCCATGCAACTAAGGAAAATCAAGCCAGCCATTGCTGAATTTCTTTGAGTATTAAATAGTGTGCAATTAGGAAAGAAACAAATAGATGAAGAACTTGCATTTTAATGACTTTCTGTGTTAATAAATTATATATATATGACAGTTTGAGTAACTATGGAGCTCAGACACATGGGAAAATGAAAGGCAATAATAGGCATGAAGCTGTGATGCCCTCATTATTAGCAGTGATTTTGCATATTGCTGTGAGTGTGTGGGAAAGCTATACATTAATTTGTTTAAGTAGAGCATTTAAAAAAATATGACAGTGATTTTGTTTTAAAGTCAAGTGCAACAAAAAAGATTGAATTTTTTTTCTAAATTTTCTTCCCTAATAAGTGAAGCCTTATATATTTTTAGCAGAGGAATACAAGATTCCAGGAGCTCATAGAAGGGAGGTTTTCATAGTGCCTTACTTCAGGCACCACAGTTCACACTTCACACAGTTCAGGCACTTACATTAGCATGATAGGCTTTCCAGGTTCCCTGTGTAATTAATGAAGATAGATGGGCTCCTCCAAAGGGTAATTCAGAGCAAGAACCTAACCAAGGTGACCTGAATTGCTCTCCACGGGAGCATCTCTCTCTGACTACAGAGAGAGTTCAGGCCATTTCCCAGTCAACTTCTCTCAATCATTAAGGTGCCTCAAGTGAAAATCCTTGAATATCTCCCTGTGCCCACCCTAGATGACCAGACACTGGGCTGGAGGACTCAGAGCATGCACCTACTGGGAAATATGCAAGCAGGAGCTAGAGGGAGAGACTGGGAGGGGATTGGAGCAAAACTTCCTACAGATTACCAAGTGAATTCCCAAACTAAATTCTGTTGTCTTTGGGTCTTATCTTTTTCTAGGAAGAAATAAACCAGAGAGATTAACTGAGGGCTGCCTCCTGTTATAAGGGGACACAGGGAGAGGGACTGTGTTGAAAGGCACATACTGTATATAGGGATGCCCGGAATTCCTGCAGATGAATGGTGTCTGGGGGCTCATTGTGTTGTCAGCTTGCTGCAAACCATCTGTGAAAGAGAGGTTCCTACAAGAAATTTTCCCTTGATGCCTTAAATAAAATCTATTTCCCAGATAAAGGTCTCAGAGACAGTAGAATCTATTTGTGTTCCCATTTAAAGCCCACATTTCTCTTACTTGTAACCAAGAGTGAGGACATATAATTTGCTAAACAAACTTAGATTAGGTGCTTTCTCTGAAACTGTTAACAGTTCCTGTAGCTATCTTTGCACTGTGTTCAACTTAGAGTATCTTTAGATGCAAGTGAAGACATCCTAAAAGGACCTGGGGATTTTCTTCCCTGGGAAGTATTTAGAACTTACTTGCCAAGTGCTGCAATCAGCAGCATTTTCTTTGCTCGTATATTGCTATGAAACACAGGCATAAACCAGCTCTGGCAGGGATGATGGAGCATTCTCTAGAGAAGGCATAAAATAGAAAGATCTGCTCAAATCTCACCCACCATTCCCTTCCAGTTCAGTTGCAGAAGCTCCCTGGAGCACTGTAGGCCAATTCTATACTGCTACTTCAGCAGCAGTTCCAAGTTCAAATCCAGCTTTGCCAGCTAAGCAGCTTGAGGCAGTTACATCTGCATTGCCTTAGCCCATCTCTGGCTCTCATTAGCTGTGCCCCCTCTGTTCTGCGCTTAGAGTAACTTGACCTCTCCAGCTATCCTACAGTCTATGTCCTCTATCTGTCTGACAGACTCTCCTAGCAGAGATATGGTCCAGTCTGACTTGTCCCAGGAGCTTTGTCTATTAGCAGGCACACAGAATCTGCTGCTTAGGAAGCCTGATATTTGCAGGAATGTGGAGCAGGTCTTCGACAGTCATTTTAAGAACCTGATTGTTTCTATGCTTGGGATGACACACTGGGAGTTGCAGGTGTCTTTGCTTTTTCTCTGTTTTGCCATCAACAACTACTGTAGTGTCCCTGACAGAAGACATCCTGCTTAACCAGTGACAGGCCTTTCAGGAAATTTCCCCATATAACCAGATTGTAGCTGGAGTCTTCTCTTAAAAGGGACCAGCTTATGCAGTCTGATTTACTGTTCATCACTGGCAAGGCACCAGCTTTGAAAGAAAAAAGCCACTGCCAATGTCAGAGAAACAGAGGGAGGCAATTAGTCATGTGCTCTTCCTACACAGGGAATGTCAAGTGCATTGTCATTTGTTCAGTGTGGCCTGAGGGTGGCTGCATCTCTGAGAAATCTTCGAGAAGAGTGCACTGAAATAATTCAAAGTGATCCTGACCATTTGGCAGCTTTGTGAACATTGGCTAGAAATCTCTTTTCACTAACAGACTCAGTGAAATCTCTGGATTTCTGCTCTTGATCCATGGAAAATGTCTGACTTGAAGGTTCAGAAGGACACAGGTTTTTGAGAACCATCTTCAGAACAGTTTTTTAGCATGAATTTCCTATCCTGCCCTCCTGTACCAACCTTGGGGCACAAAGTAGATGCTGTCTTCAAGACCTGAGTCTCAGGCTCCAGCAGTCACCTATGTTTCCCTCACTAATGACATTGTTTGAGGTTCAAGGTCTTCCTTGATGTCTCAACAAAGAAAGGCTGCTGGAACACATCTAGGGTGAGATAGGCTGGGCTCTTAAGGTATGTTTCCTGTGTCTCTAACTCTGGAAGACCTGTGTCCTCCCCATCTTGATCCTGACCAACTCCAGGAAGATGTTCCTCTCTTACCCTCAAATTTTTAGTAACTGTGGTTTCTTTTGTGCCCAGCAAAACTGCTCAGTTCCAAAAAAGCCTTAGTGCTCCCTACAGCACTGCACCTCTACAGGTGGCAGTGGCTGAATTAGCTGTGCAGTGGAGCATGAGATGCAAGGACAGTGGTATTTAGCAGGACTGCAGGGATTTGTTTGGAAGAGAAACACCCTGGCAAGGTACCAGTCACATCTGTACTACTGCTGAGGAGGAGATGATTAAGAAATCTAAAGAACCTTCCAAGAGGAGCAGCTTCTTCATGCTAGAGTGAAAGAGTTAACACAACACATGTATTCATATTTAAGCTAATGTTATTACATAGGTATGCCAATAAGTTTCTTTCCTGGCTGCGCCCCTAGAGACCTACTTGTAACTTCAGTTTTGAAATGTCAGAGTAAAACAGTCCTTCACTGTGACTGTCTATTGACTAAGGTGATCATTCTTTAGGATGTCACATCTTTAGCTTACCTATTAAAATATAAAGCCTATTAAAACATATCTGTTAAAACATAAGACCTTCATAACAGAGAACTGCCTACCTTTTATTTCTTCTTTTCTACTGTTTTACTCTGCATTTTACCCAATGCAAATGAGACAGAATAATTACATATAATTGTGGTAGGCTAGCCTTTGCAAGGAGCCAAATACACGCCCTGTTGTTCACTCACTCCTTCTCAGGGGGGGCAGAGGGAGAAAAATGGGTAATAAAGCTCGCAGGTCAAAATAAAGATAGGAATATCACTTACCAATTACCTTCATGGGCAAAACAGATTCACTGTGTGGAAAATTCACTTAATTTCTTGCCAATTTCAATTAGGTCCATTGTGGAGCCAGCAGTTGCTGTGCCTGTCACAGGACAGTCCATAATCTCCTCCCATAGAGGTCATCCTGCAGTCCCCCTGGTACCAAAACCTTGTCACATAACCCCATAAAACCCATGCAATATTATTAAAATAATAATTAACACTGTAACTTGCCTATTAAGTTGAATGCAATCAGTTTGATTTACCTGCCCAGGGTTTTAATTTGGATCATCTACTGATCTAAGAATATCTTCATCTAGTCCCAGTGCTACCTTTTGGTTTGCATCACAGATTGGTCTCAGAGCACACAAACTGGACTTCTTTTGGATGAAGGAATTTGTAGGGACTGGAATGTAATCTTTAGCAGCAAAACAAGCACACTCCTTCTGCAAGGGGGTATTCAGTCTATGAAAACAGTCCAGAGCGGGTCTGAAGGAAATATATCCTGAAATACATAAAGTGAAGGAATCAGATCCCCAGGAACAACTTTCTTGCCATTCACTAGCAAGTTCTTACTAGCTTGCAGAATTTGACAATGTAAACATAGCAAATTTTGTATCCTAAGTGGAATTATTTTATTTAAATTCAGATCTATGTTTTTTTTGTTAGCTTTTCCATTATCACAGTCTTTTCAGGCAGTTATTTACCTCTCTCACCTCTCTCAATATAAATTGAACAGCCTTTATGAGTTTACTCAAGAGTCACTCTGGAGGAAATTTAAACAGGTCACTTCCCCTTTATTTATTATACATGTCATTGTCACACCTGTGTCCACCAGGTACTGGAGGCAGAGATGGGGATGCTAGGGAATCTCTAATACAGCTTAAATGATGTTTCTTAGTTAATACTGTAGGAAAGAGACAGACACTGCTAAGGAAGGAAATTTCCTTCTGCACTAGAAATGCACTGAAAATCCCTATACACATTTCCCTAAAACTGCAGCATAGTGTAACATTTAAGGAGTGACATATCAATGCTCTCATTATGCTTCACATGTCTGTACAAGAGGCATCCACAGTCCACGGAAGAGACTAAATTAGTTTGCTGACTAGATGAGTGTTTATAACAAAATAGCACCTGGAGGTCTCAACTAATTATCTCTATTGTGTTATACAATGTATGAATTCACTGTAGAACACAGTGCTTATCCTAAATACCTTAAAGGAAGATTCTGAAGAATCTTTTCTCATGTTTTACTTTCTCTTCCACAAGCTGGAAGGATAGGAACAAACCAGAATTAAAAAACTAAATTTTGAAATCTGACCCTGGGCCTTCTCTAATAAAAAGGAAAGAAATTAAAAGGAAAAAAAAACCAAAAAGAAAATAGTAAAAAAAAAAAGGAGAAAAATTTTCAATTTTGTCAGCAATGCTTTTAATTCTGTTTCCCAGTACTAATACTGTAGTCATCAACTCAGAGCAGGGCATTTCACAATGAGAAAAATGTTTTGAATACTTTGTAGACAGAGATTTCCTGAGAAGACTTTTCAAAGGCTTTTTCATTTGAAACACTCTTTGGCTTTCACGATAAAAAGAAATTTATGTTGCAGAAGTAAGTTAATTAATTTCAAAGATACATCATCACTGGAAGAAACTGTTTAGCAATATCAAAAAGGA
Source organism: Eopsaltria australis (assembly GCA_034509425.1). Lineage (NCBI taxonomy): Eukaryota > Metazoa > Chordata > Aves > Passeriformes > Petroicidae > Eopsaltria > Eopsaltria australis. The sequence continues at coordinate 662,011 of JAVTVJ010000072.1, forward strand.
TGGGAACTGGATGTGAGATACAGTAAAAGAAAATATCTTGATTTTTTGTATAGTGACAGGTTTTGTTCAAGAGATACCTAGAAACCCCTGAAAGCACTGCTGCTGCTGTCAGAGAAGCAAGCAAACCACCTGAAACCAAAACAAGTTGCCTACAGGAAAAAAAAGTGAAGTAGATGAATGCATAATGAAATCTATGGCAAGAACTGCCTGACTATCTTGACTATCTAAAGATGAAGAAATATCCACAGCTGTAGATTCTGACAAATCTAGTCAAAACAAATTCAAATCATCAATGCCTGTAATGGACTCATTGTTAGCCTTGAATAAAACTTTTTATTTTACCAGCTTCTGTTTCACATTTAAAGTAATTTATAAAACCTGGTATATTCTGACACTTTCCCCACACTAAACCAGTATCCTGCTCTCCTTGCAGCCCATGTTGTAAACTCACTCCTCCGCCAGGGTTTTGCCAGCCCAGGGCTCCCAGAGAGGCCAAGAGCCTTTCAGAAGCAGTAATGGGAAGATGGATCACTTTCAGCACAGTTCATGGTGGCTGCTGATGCCACCAGGAAATCTTGTGAGTGCTGAGCAATTTTCCAGTTCTCAGTGTATAGGATTTTCTTCACAGTCAAGAGATTTTCACTGGGTGGTGCTTCCCAGGCTGAAGAGAGAAAAATGGTTCAACCTTTTGTTGGGAAGTGATGCAAGAAAGTCTTTTCACATTTTAAGGCACCTTAGTTTTAGGCAAAAGCAAAAGAAGGGGAAAACAGTCATCCATGTCTACTGCATTGTATAGAACCCCATTTTCAGAGAAACTTCTTAAAGATTGCACCATTCTTGTGAGAAATTTTACTCCAAGGTTAAATAAAATTCTAATTTTAAAAGGTGTTTAATGTCTTACTAAGACAGGCAGGCTTTCCTGGCATATGGTTTTGAGCAACATAGCCCTTAGTGACTTCTATTAGCCTTTACCCCTGCAGTATCCCAATTAAAGTAAATACATAACCAAAAATGAAAAAGAAATTGTTCTTCTCTTTACAGACACCTTCTCTTTAAATGTATAATTAAAGCTTTCTTTATTTTGTTTGGTTTAGATTTTTTTTTTAACAAAAGGGTAACAGCGCACTTCTATCTGCTCCCTCTTCTCTTATAGCAAACATTTTTCCTTTCCTTAATTCAAAACAAAAATCAGAGAGACCTGTAGCACAATCTCAAAGACAGGTCCTATAATTTCCCACTTGCATGGGTGTTTTATGCCTAGATCTGAGCATTCAAAGCAGTTGGTGAGATCTGGTGAGCTTAAGTGCAGAAACAGAGGCCCAGTAAGTTTTTCACACACACATACACACACACTGCTGAAAATCAGTAGAGAAATTTGGATGTCATGTAGAATAATTGCAAGAGATATGAATATGAGAATGTGAGGAGAGTCATAGCACACTCCCCACATTTATTACTCCAGAAGGTAACTCAATACGGTACAGTTGATTTCAGAGTTATGGCAGCTGCAGAGTCAGCCCTGCAGGTTGGCTTACCAACTCAGGGCAAATGATAACCTTCTCAGAAATTTAATAATGCTTTTAGACAGATGCACTAATCATCAAGCGAACATGGACCTTCTCTCCTTTAGTTAAGGAAATGCAAGGCCTGGGAGCTTTCTGAAGCAAGGATATGGCAGGGTAAGCAGCAGAGCCTGTTTAGGGGAAAGCAGTGAGATGACCCTGGTAGCTACATGGCATTCATATTTTCCATTAGCTGCCAGTAACAAACCAGCTGTCAGTGTGTAAAGGTTTCGGCAGACTGTTCAGAACTGTATCTTTATACTGTTTGCTGCATTTGTCAGCAATGTGTCCAAGATCTTTGCTCTTCTGGGAGTAAGTGGAAACATAATGGTGGACAAATGGGACTAGGACAGCATGTATATGGCATATTATAGCTTTATTCTGATGTACTTATTTGTCTTTTATCTTTGGCATATTACTGGAAACAAGCAAGACAGTGATAGAAACCACGGTATCATAGCAGCACAGGAATGGAGTTTACTGCAGGTTGCAGATGGACGATTGTGGAAAGGCAGGAGAACAAATGTGCATCACTCACACAACTGACAGAGCAGAAATGCAGGCCTTAACCAAAACTTGAAGGCAAGACCAAGTAGGTCAGTCAGTATAGCATAATCTGAGTACAGCATATGCTGATGTTTTCTGTATTCATCAGAGGTGGAAGACGCCTTTTGACTATCAAGTACCACTAGGACAACAAGAAAGGATTCAGATGGAAAAAAAAATAAAAGGCAAAATTGAGTTATGTTCCATTACTTATCACTGTTTCTTTGTTATGCACCTATTCTTCTGCATCTCGGTATTCCTTTATGTTTTTCCTTTATGTGCCATAGCAAATAGACCATCTACTTAAAAATGCTTAAATTTTCTTGTCTTTATGGTTTGTTTTGTCTTCTAAAGTGAAGAAGAAGCATTAAAGTATCTTTGATGCGTACAGTTTTTCAATTATAAAAATAAATAAACTAGAAAATTGGCAAAATCACTGCTTCAGGAAAAAAAAAACAAAACAACATTCAGAAATACAAAACCACTGAAGTTGGGAGAATTTGATTTGAGCTCACAGCTATCTAGGTTCTGTAACGCATCCTCTTCATTGCAAAATCAATTAATCATTGGTATCTAGTACAGCCCTGCTACTCTCATGAAGTTGCAAGTGATAGTCCCTTACTAAAAAATGCCTGTACATCTCCTCTAAGTCATCTGTGCCTCCTCAAAAATGAATGAGAATGCATCCTATGACATTGTTACATGGAATTTAGAGCTCTTAAAGGTGAAATGTATGAACTAAAATGTTTGCAGCTATGACAGAGAATAGAAACTGTATGACAAAAAGCGAAAATCAACTAAAGGCTACAAAAACGTATTACAAATAAGTTGCAACATATTCTATTCCATCTTGTTTTGAAAATGTGACCAGGAAGCAGAATGCATAAGGGACACCTGGTCATTCAAGTCTGGACAATGTTTTCTCTGAGGAAAAGAAAGGTCAGGATTTTGCACATACCTTTGGGATGTGTGCATCATTATCTAATTTTGTCCAATCTAATACCCAGGATCTGATAAACATGTATGTGGCCTTCAGCCCAATCTCCCAGAAAATGAAACCAAATGAAACCAAACCAAATCTAATCAAGACAAAACAAAATGAACAGCTTCTTCCTTTCTGGAAAAACAACGGCAGCCATCAAGACAGATTTTTGGCAAAATAATCAAAATGTCAAAAATTTGAATAGGTCATACTAACATTCTGGTATTTTTAAAGAGTTTATTCCAGATTTATGGCAATAGACTGTAGGTTAGCTTTGGAAATACCTAAGCATCTGACTGAGTCTGCCTGAGTAACTACAAGGAGAGGAATTATCAGGAGCACACACACTTGAAAGTACTATGCAGATGACCAGGGAGACTATCATGCATCTGGTGCACCTCATGCATTTGATGAGTTAATTGCTACTAGTTAATCAAATTGTAATCTTTGACATAAGCACTCGTCATTTTTCCTGAATGGTAAGGGTCAACAAGTATAAAAAATTAATGTCTCCTGAAACTTTTGTCATCATCAGTGGCAACTAAAGAGCATGTAAAATATTAACTGCCAAATGAAAGTTTCCTGTACATCTTTCATGCAGATGCATCTAGCAATTCAATGAAGCAGAAGCAAAATGCCAGGTCTTACCAAATGTAAGAAACCATTATCATAATTATTTTAATTAATAAACATATTGTTAGCTACATTGCAATGTTTTAGAGTACTCCATGAGTTGCTGGCATACTGGTGGAAAGAAGCAGTTATATACCAGATAATACTTCTGCTACATGATGTGGCACTTGGAGTTGCCACCAGATCACACGGGATGAAAACAAACAGGTGTGGTTTTGACAGCTTTGGTTGCAGAACTCAAAATGGGCTGTATACACACTTTTTCTCCATTTGAAGACATTGGTGAAGCTCAGAGGTTTTGTTAGAAGCTTAGGAAACAATTTTATTTTGCTTTCTGTAGTTGTGAAGGCAGCAATCTCAATCCAATTCCGCTGCTGAAATTATTATAAAAACTCAACAACAACAAACTAAAAGACTTGGCTCTGCAAAGAAAATCATCCACTTTGTTAAAACTGAATTTCCAAATGTTCTGAGTCTATTGCTTCTCTATTTCTCTTACAGAGGGATGAATGAAACACACAAGTACTGATGATTGGCTGGACTTGTTTGCAACAGCTGCAGGAGGAGTTGCCAAATCTGGTTTCATATAAGATAGCCTAAGTGCCTGATAAGCATTAAAATTCATTTCCATTCTTTAGCACACATAAAAGTACTCTCTTGCTGTAAAAAATATGACAAAATCCTTAAATGCTGTATGGTTTTCTTGGTCACCTTGTTTCACGCTGTAGCAAGAGCTTAATCGGCAAACGTCACCTCCTTTGTGGCTCACTTGACCTTCCTGTCAGATTTTTTCCATGAACAATTGCTAACACTTTTTTTCTCATAATATGCTCTTAGAGTCATTCAAAAGCTCAGTGGCAAATGCATCTAAATGTTCATGGTAGTGGAATAATACCTTCTTTTGAAATCAATCTTCCATAGAAATCCCTCTCAGAATTAAAACAGAAAAAAAATAAAAGAAAATCCACCTCAAACAAAATGCTCTGCTAAGAGGAAGATTGTATCACAACTGTTATTTCCATGTTTTATTCACAATTGCTTTTCTCCCTTCAGCTGACTACTCTTTCTTTAGCTTAGAAACATCTACTATTGAAGGATGGCTATTTCTGTGTTTGAAACCAAGGGCCAAACAGCAGCACTTAACCCTTTGGCAGGAAGCCCATGAGCTCCAGTCTATTAAGACATACAAGGTAGACCCATTATTCTTTGTTCTTGCTCTACAGAAAGGAAGCAATGGCAGGCTGTGCAATACTTTGTGTGACACAGCCTTCTCCCACCTATGTGCCAACACTGCACTGTTCTTTTCCCACGTGTTTCAGAGCAGACTATTCTGGGGTTATTCAGAGCAAGCAAACTTGTCAGGTGGGAAAATTGCCTGAGAACCCTTCATACCTTATTCTGATTCTTTTACTGAACTTTTCATTGGAGTACCAGAACACTTCTCAGTACTGTATGAAGAGATGTATTGAACTTTTTTTTCACTCCTATCCAGTGTATAGAGAGCAAACTGGATTTTCCTTTGAACATGATGTGTACTCACACCTACATCTACCCACGTGCATGATATCAGAGAAGATAAAATCAAGGAAATGTGCTCTGCACTTAAAGTAGAAGTTAAGCTGCAAAGTCCTTATTTCTTGCAGAGGCCTTTGCAGCCCCCTTCAAAGCAGAAATCCTTACTCAGGAAAATTTCTTTCATCTAGGGGAAAGAAATCTGTTGTGGTGGTTGAGTAGCCTGGTTAACTACTTGGGTACCTTAGTCCTTCAGTTAGGCAATGTGAATATAAGGCTTGAGTGCTTTGGATGAGTGAAGGGCCGGCATAACCTGGTGCTCTGTAGGTTGTTGTCATGGAAGGCTGAAGTCAAAACCTGTGTCCGAGCTTCTGAGAAGGGCTACATATTTCCTGTGCTCTGGGCTTCCTGTCTGGATATACTAAAGTCATTCCGCCTTCCACTGCTACCTGCTCAAATGCCATTAATTCGGAGATAATTCCTGTTTGCCTGTTTATCACCAGCTTCCTGGATGCTTTCAGAAGTGTTATACTGCTGTTGCTATGGAGATAACGCATTTCTGTTGATTAGTCACCCTCTGCTGTCATAAGTGACTTTAGGGCTAAATAGTTCATCTGGGCACCAGGACTGGGGATCTCCTGACAGAGCAAGTGGAAATCAAGAAAAGTAACACTACCCATAAAACCAATATTTTTTTTTTTTTTCAAAATGATGGTGAAATCTTTGGGAAAATCAGTGTAGAAATTGAAAAAATCAGAAATTTTTAAAGAGTGTCTGAGTCATTTAATAACTTTTTAAACTAAATTAAACCTTTATGGACATTTGAAAGAACTAAGGCTATGAATTATTTTTTGGATGGGTAGAATCCTTTCTATGCAACAAATGATTATTCAGACTGATTTTCTATTAAGACACTCTCAAAAAATTAATTTCTAGGTTTATTTTAAAATCTATTCAGTTCTGCATGACTCAGTGCCTACACATAAGGGAATCTTGCAGTTTAAATAATATTTAAGACTTGAAATGAAACCATGTTTTATGTCTGAATAGTGAACCATAATTACCTCAGTTTAGAACTGTCAAGAAAGGAAAGGCAAAAGGCAAAAGACAAAGGCAAAAGGAAGGGGGGAAAGGGAAGGGACGGGGGGAGGGGAGGGGGAGGGGGGGGAGGGGGAGGGGGAGGGGAAGGGAGGGAGAGGGGGGGGGAGGGGGAGGGGGAGGGGGAGGGGAGGGGGAGGGAAGGGAAGGAAGGGAAGGGAAGGAAGGGAAGGGAAGGGAGGGAAGGGGAAAGGGAGGGGAAGGGAGGGAAGGGAAAGGGAAGGGAAAGGGAAGGGAAGGGGGAAGGAAGGGAAGGGAAGGGGAAGGGAAGGGAGGGAAGGGAAGGGAAGGGGAAGGGAAGGAGGAGGGAAGGGAAGGGAAGGAAGGGAGGAAGGGAAGGGAAGGGAAGGGAAGAAGGAGGAAGGGAAGGGAAGGGAAGGGAAGAAGGGAAGGGAAGGGAAGGGAAGGGAAGGGAAGGGAAGTGGAAGGAAAGGGAAGGCAAAGGAAGGGGAAGGGAAGGGAGGGGGAAGGAAGGGAAGGGAAGGAAGGGAAGGGAAGGGAAGGGAAGGGAAGGGAAGGGAAGGGAAGGGAAGAAAGAAAAGAAAAGAAAAGAAAAAAAAGAAAAGAAAAGAAAAGAAAAGAAAAGAAAAGAAAAGAAAAGAAAAGAAAAGAAAAGAAAAGAAAAAGCACTTTTTGCATCCACACAGCCGATACTATTGATCTTTTATTTCTAAATCTACAGACTGACTCCCAGAACTAAACAGGAAATCCAGAATTAAGCAATGAAAAGATAGGAGAGGATGGAAGCACATTCTGCTCCCCATAAATAACATCATTTATGCTTTTATGAACTCATTTAACAAGTTTAGCTATAGGATAAATGCCACTCTCTGTGTTAGACAGTATATCTGGATCTCTGTCTCATTTAGACAAATAGAACGAGGTGACCTGAAACAATTTTTCTCCAGACCAGACAACTTTATTTCAGTAACCTGACAGAAATGTGTTTATACAGTGTAATGATTTACAAGAATCCAAATGCGCATCATGAATAGAAGGTAAGTAGAAATATGATAAATCTCAAGGCACAGTTATTATTTGGTCAATAGTGAAGTATTTTCCTTTTTCCTTTTATGTAATTTTGGGAATGAAAAACTCAAGCACTTTTTACAATCTAAAAAAGAGGTTTTATTAATTTTATTATTTGTAATCTCATCATAACTTTCTGCTCTCCTTGCTGTCCTAAGACAAGGCTTAGTAGAACATAAAATTCACTGTAGAAATGTTTTTCATACTAAATAAAATTGTTGGTCTTCTAAGTGAAGGACAGGATCCTTTAGAGTATTGAAAGTGTTACACAAACATTGTGAAACTGATCTATTTTATCCATACTTTTAGTATTTTAGGAAAAGTTCACTACAATCAGCATTTACTCAGCAAGTAAGATGTTTAGGAGTTTAACATATGTGGTATTGCTTTAAAGATATTTCACAGTCCCTGGAAAGCAATATTCATATCAGTTTCCTCTCTCTATTGATCTGAGGTTGAACTCTATTAACAGCAATAGGAATAGCTACAGAAATATCTGCTGTTCTGCTTTATTTAGGTGCCCTTGCACTGACATTTAATCTTAGTCAGCCAAATAGGATAAGGAAAAATTTCGTATGGAAGACATTTGTGACAATTGCTCTACAATGAGATTAAAGCAAAACAGATGACACATTTTTTTTTTCCCAGCAAAGCATGATGCCATGTTTTGTGATAATCCATTTTGCCACAGAATACAGTCAGCGAAAGGTTCCCTTTTCACAAGCAACAGTATGATTAGAAAGACTTAATTTTTTAATCTCCTTCCACTGTTTTCATATAGACTGACAGAAAGAAGTATATTTGATGATTTTTTTAACAATATAAAAATTAAGCAAGAGGGGAAATGCATCTATATTTTTTTATGCTTAGTCTGAGAAATCCAGTTAGATAAAGTCAGTAAGTGAAGCTCAGGAAAGCTGGTATGTGAGACATCAAGAACTCATTTCCTGAGAGACATGTCAGTCAACAGTAATGATTACACTATTTCTATAGAGTGGGGGAAAATTCTGAAAAGACAACACCTCACTAAGCATGACAAAGCTTAGAAGGTCTGTATAGCAGTGCTACACTGCAACAAAGAACAGGTTAATTCCCATTAAATACAAATAATAGAGCCTTATTGCCTTCTGGAAATTCTAGTCCTTTTAAGATGCTGGAATTGTTCCTAAGCTGTTTGATTTTATCTACCTTTTTAAAGTACACGTATATAACAGGCTGAAAAAATGATTTACCTTATTTCTCTGTGTTTTGCCAGAATAGGACAAATATACAGGAATTAGTTAAAGGAACAGAAAGAAATGTCTGCTATGTAAGTCCTAAAGGATATTTTTTTTCTGATTAAAAAGAAACAAAGACTGAGAAATACTGGCAGGAGGAGATGTGTTTAAGCAATATGTTCAGTTTCTGTTTTCCCAGCTTGAATGACTGTGCATTTTAAATGCTGTTAGGAGGTCCATCAATGTGACACTGGAATTTGGTGTAATGAGTAAAAGCTTCCAGCACCATCTCTGTGAGTGACCTCTGTTATCACCTTAGGCAAGGTCCCACCTCCCATCATTTACCCAACCAATTAATAAACCATACAGGCCAGAGACTATCTCTCATTCTGTGCCTACATCGAGGGGGCCCTGTCTCTGTGGCAAGAAATATATATTGCTGGAACACAAAGTGATTCAATTAAAAAAAAGTTGAAGAATCCAAGGGAAAAAAACTTACCTGACATGACTGTGAACAGATTCTTGAAAGGTTTATTTGGAAGAAAGGCACTTAACATCAGGTAATCCAGTTAGAAAATTTGGATCAAATTTAGTACCATTTGAGATAGTACCAGCTGATTATTGAAAAGAAGAGACTATACTGAAATTTTTAAGTGCTGGGAGCATTTAATTTTCTGAGAAACATCTCAGGAAAATTTGCATGTCACTCACAAGTCAAGGAGGAATTAATCCTTTTCACTAGCTTTTGAATTCACAATGGACATGGGAGGCCCCAACTCAAATATATACATATCCAGTCTAAATTTATAGCAACCACAGCCCTTGTTTTGCATGAAGAAACAGGAAGTATCTCCCTTAAGGGAGTTAGGAACAATGCTTGTGAATCTCTATATGTGCTCTTATTTAAAAAGGACAAAAAGAAAATGAGAAGTAATTTGTATGAAAAAAAAGTGTTGTCTATCAATTTATCATTCAAAATTTTCTGATTTTTAAAAGGTCAAGTTATCCATTTTGTTTATTTTTGTTACTGTTTCTCAACAGGGAAAGTAAGAAAACCCAAGAACAAATTTTTCCCAATTTTTTCAAGCATACGCAAAAATTAAAAAAAAATGGCACAAAGAATCTTTGAATTTGTGATCAATTCTAATTACAGATGAAAGACAGTTGGGTGATTTCTGCTATTTTCATGGAAATCATGCTGATTTACACATTTTTTACATACTTTGTAAACTAGTGATGGCAACAACTTTTATTGACTTCGCTTTATGTTTTAAAATTAACTGTATTAGAGATTTTCCCCTGATCCTCACAACTTATTTAATTTTGGTTCATATCATGGAAATATGTTGGATTAATTTTTTATGAAACTGTACCTGGATCACATCCACTTCTGCTAGTCAGCTATCCACGGAATCAGACTAGAGCAATTCCCAAACTAAGTGCCAAAGCATGCATGGTATGGACATTGTGCTCTCAGCACTGGATCTTTTCTGGTCCTAGTAGGTAATGGGATTTGTCACTGTAACCATAGGCATAAATCATCATGACAAATCAAAAAACCTAAGTGGTGAGATTTTAATATTGTTGACGCAGTTATAAATACCTGTAGAAAGGTTACTGCAGAAAACTATGAAACGAGGATCTACTTCCATATGAAGTGTTAATCACAAGTGCAATAATATTACAAATTACAATAGCATACTTGCAGTTATAACTTCAACAAAATATTTGCAATCACAGGACTAAAAAACAAAGTAAAATTAAAATCATTAATCCCTGCATAGATTTGAAGACTTTCTGTGACATTTTTATAAACACAGATTGAAATTAAGACTGTAGTGACTTAGAGTGCCTATCGCAGTTCTTTTCTATCTGCTAAACCTAAAAGCAGTTATGAAAGAATTGCAGCTCTTAATTCACAGTCCATAATAAAGTTGTAATTTTGGGTTTGGATTCACAACATGAAAGATGAATAAAAAGTTAGAAGTTTTTTCTACTACACATCAGTAGGAGTGTGTGGCTGGCTAATTCACTTCAAAGACTTTAACCTACTGGTACTGTCTCTGCTAGACTGGGGGAGGAAACCTATCAAGCATGAAATAGCAGCTTCAAGCACATTGCTAAAATAGTAGAGTCTGTAGGATAGGTGCCAAACTGAAACTGAACATTCACTCTTAATTCCAAGAAATCCCAAGAAATTAGTCAGGTGAGCATCTTTAAGGCTCCCCTTTCCACATCTCAATGGATGAAAATAATCTCCCTTTAAAATGTCAGTAGTCCTACCCTCCCCAGTCTTCAGTTTTATGAATCCTTTATATCTCTACAAAGTGAACAGTACACTTAAACGTGTCATGACTCATTTGTGCTGCTCTAACAATGCAAAAATAACATAAAGGTTCCTCTTTTTCCAGTACAGTGTGGAAGTTTTGATGTTTCCCAATCCATACATTTGAAAGTTCTTTCAAAAAGTTCAACTTTGTAAAACCCTTAAAAATTATGGATCTGCCCTCATAGTTTAAGGGGGTGTCTGAGTTATATAATCCATTATGTTGTTTGGGACTTTGGGTCTCTCTTCTGTTCCTAGCCATGCATATAAAAGTAGCAGGGAGCAGGAGACTGTAAAACAATACAGATTCTACCCATTAGACAGAGTCCTTGTTTGAAGGGGCATACGTAGCCGACATAATGACTATTAGTGTATGACATCATGCTAGACTATTTTATGGAGACACATCATTTTTTACATCAAAAATCCTGCAACATCACAGCAAAAGCTGCGTGAAATCACTTAGCAGTTGTCTGTAATTAGCTAAAAGGCACAGGTGAGTACACAGAAGAAAAACTACTGGTTCTTTTTTCAACATCTGGTAATTAAGTGGAGAAAAGCTGTGGTTCTTTGTGGGAAAATATTTTACCCATTAATCTTAACCACAATAATGTCATCACAGCATTTGGATCAAATTTCAGAAGGGATAAAAGAACTAGCAGCATTTTATTTTGCACACTGATATCTAATCTGCATTTATTTTTCTGCACCATGTTCTCCATAGCATCACAATGGCTTTTATAAATGGAGAGAATAGGGTTACAAAGAGAGAATGCATTGCAAGGACATCCAGTAAAAGCATATTCAGACTGTGAGAGAGGGAAAATGGACTAACACTCATAATCATAATAGAACCCACATTCAAAATTTCACTCTTCCACTTTTTCCATGTGTTTCAGCTGTGCCCCACTTTTTACTTAGAATTCAAACTCTTAGCCCTAAAGAATTCTCATATGATTTTATTCTTTCTATAAAAAGAAATTATAGGAAAATAGATAGAGTATGTATGTGCGCAGACTGGCTTTTACTGCTATAACAGGCAGTTAGGTGGTAAAAGACTGAAATTAAGAGAGTTGCATCAGCATGACGCTGACATAATATAGAGGTAATCAGTCCCACTCTGGATTCATTTTAATGCACAATATGAAAAAGAGAGACAAGAATAAAGTTATGTTTATGGCTTGGTGGTATAACCAGCACCTCCTACTGCATATGACTTCATTTGAACAAATGCAAATGATTTATTCAGATACAGTACCTACATCTTTTTAGCAAATTCTTTTACATTAATTCCATTTGAATGTAGACATCTGCTGAGAAACCATAAAGTATCAATTAAGCTTTCTCTATGTGTCATTTAACTGAAGTGTTTTCATCATGGACATGACCATTGCCTAATTCAGGATCAATTTGTATGCAAACCAAACCAATTTTTAAGTATTTGAAATCAATCACTTGAATATTGAAAGCTGCCTATATTTGAAATATTGAAGCTACCCATTCAGTGAGCTGCATTCATTCTGTGCACTGAATAAGGCAGGAGTCTTGTGAAAAGATGTGGTATGATTATGTAATTAATTCCAATACAGATGTTCTGGAGCACTGGTGATCTTCATTGCAGTTTTTCCTTACCCTGAACATCTGGCTTTACAATCTTACCTTTCATTTAGGAAAGCAGTGTTGCTGGTTTAATACAATTGCCTAAGGTTTTTCTTTGTTTTTTTTTTTTAATGAGTAAAATAATAACTAAAATGCATACTAAAGTATGTGCATACATATTGCTTTCCATATTGATTAGCAACAAAATTTATGCTGCAACAAGTTAGAAAACTGAATTCCTCTATATTAGTCTCCATAAATTTTTTTTCCAGCACAAAGGAACATCTCCTGTGGCCATTTTGATTTTCCAATTATCATGCACAGGCCTCTGTGGCTTGAACTAAAGTACTTGCAAGTCATCCCATGGAAGAGGTGGTGGAGAGAGAGAGGGAGCAGCCCTGTGCAACATAAGTGTGTGGTCCCCCAGCTCTTGCTCACCTTGATGTGTTACCTCTATAAATAGGACAGACAGTTGTGCTCCCGCCCTCTGACCTGGTCTAGAAGTCATATTGTCCTAAGTACAGGGTTATCCAATAGGCAATATATTCTTTGGCTTTAGAGCTTCTGCATTAAACCTGGCTTCACACAAAACCACAGACAGCTGTCTGCACTTGTCTGTACCCACAAGCACACAATTCCTACACTTTCCTCTCTGCTATGTGAATTATACCTCACTAATGCATTTCACAGCACTTTGTCACAGTAAAGGGAAACAGAGCTGAGCATTCACTCTAATGTTCAGAGAAGGCAAATGCTGTAGTAATTATAAACTTCTCTATTATTCTCTAAAATTGCCTTTTGATTTCATCTCCTTTTCCCTCACAGCTGATTTCCTGTCATGTTTTCCTTCTGCTCCTGTGTATCTTTACACCATGCCTTCTCAGACCTGACTCTCCATTGCTTTCCCTTCACCCCTCTCTTCTCTTTTATTCCTAATAAATGTCCAAGTATGCTTTTTAGAAGCTTATGACTTTGGAGCAAAGTTTCACAGAAACCTTTCTCTCTCAAGAAGATTTCATTCTAATAAACCAAGCATTGAGTGCCAAGAGGGACCAATGTACTGAAAGAAAACATCTGTGGCTGGCTGGCTCGCAGAGCTCACTCATCCTGTCCTTGCAACCTCCTTCTCACTCAAGTGGCCACATCCCAGGCAGCATTTTCAGAGGAACCATCAGCATTTTTGCCAGAAAGGGAGGAAAGACATACAGTTGCAATATACAGGCGATGCTGTGAAGCTCTGAAGCTGTTTCTTTCAGTTTTCCTTTCTTTTGGCACCATTTATCCTTCACTGTTTTCTTCTGTGCAGGGTGAGCTGACGGGGAGTTGCAGGAGTATTCTTCAAAATACACAGAACAATACTGGGAGAAAATCTTCCTGGTCAGTGCGGCTGCTAATCTTCTGCTAACCTCCTGCCCTGACTGTGGCCAAGCAGGGGGAGAAGGAGACGAGTAATCTTTCTGCTTGATACCCAAAGCATTAAACTGCATGTTTTAAATTAAACAGTTACTCAGCAATGTGTCCAGCTGGTGAGGATTTTTAAGTTCCACGAAACTTAAGCTTGTGTTGAGCTGAAAGAACAGGTATTTCATAGAAATGGCATTTGAACCAGAATAATTTTCCAGATTGATTTAGTATAACATCACATTTTGACACAGATTAATATTGTACCAAGTGGTTTCAGCAGATTTTGCAAAGCTGGGCTATGAGTGCTTCCTGTCAAGCTGCACAGAAACAAAGACTGGACCTTTTCCCATTGAGAATCACTCCTCCAAAAACAGCTTCTGGATGACAGACAAACATTTTTCTGTGACTCACATGTTTTTAGAGTTTCATCAAAATAAACCAGAAATTATCACAGAGTATTGGGACATTCCCCACCTCATATCTACATGCACTCAGATTATGATAATTACGTTCAGGAATGAAGAGGTGGTCCAGCTGCCCTTACATTTTCACACAAGCTGCTTGCTGGGATGCTGGGTAGGTCTAGATCTGCTGCTCTTTTCTTAGCAAGTAGCTGTGGTGAGCTGGAGAGCAGATTGCCCCCAGGCTGACATTTTGGGAGACACAACTTTCTGGGTGACCCCTCCTGTGTTTCTGAAGCAGGTCAGCAATGTGCTGGTTTGAGACTGAAGCACATTGTCAAGTTTTGTATTCTCTCCCTCTGTTAAGAGATTAAAAGCACTTATTTAATGGATCATTCAGAGTTCAGAGACCGTACAAGATGCCTCTTCCACATTTTCATCTATAGAGTAAGTGTAGCTTCTGTAATAAAAATGGTAAAACATGCAAAATTGATGAACAAGGTGTTTGTTTTTTTTTTCCTCTCGATAAAGTACATCTATTTTTAAACAAAGTGTATATCTGCTGTTCCTAAGAGAATGAGTTTGGAGTTCTACTGGTTTGCTGCTTTGTCTTCTAAAATAAAGCACATTTTAAAATTTGAGAAATTTCATTTTCTTCATTTTTTTTAAACATTTGATACTCAGTCCCACTGAAACAAAATGTACCTGTTTCATGAAGATGTTTGTTTCCAATAAAAACCCTTGAAAGCTCCCTTTTTAAACAGTCTTGCTTAAACTTTTAAAAGGAAGTAACTTTTAAAATAAAAAAATAATTTTTCTCTTTGAAAGTTTTCAAACAATATTGAGGTTGCTTGAAACTGATTTAAAAGTTCTATTTCAAATTAAAATCCTCATAAAATCACTAATGTTTTCTTCTCCCAACTGAGCTCTTCTCAAGAATTTAGGCTGTAGAAAGTTCAGGTTCAATATGTGCAGCATAAGTTTATCTCCATTTCCACTGAACTAGTAGGAATTCTACAATGAACAGTAGTGGAGAAAAAAGCATATTTTAAAGAAAATATTTAATCGGAAAGTTTTAGTTTTAACCCAACAAATCAAAAATTTTAGGTAAGTGAGATTTTTTTTCCCCAGGCCACAAGAATAAGCCTTGATTGCCATGCCTAAATTTGAGTAATTTTCATTTTGCTGTTTTTCAATGAATGGAGGGAATTGATCCTAATGGCACGGTTAAGTGTGTATAGGAAGATATCTCTTTAAAGCATATATCATCTCAGTTCTTTGGGATAAAAAACAACAGCTCATAAAAAAGTACCAACCAGAAAATTGCTGTTGATATGAACAAACATTAAAATCCATTAAATTTTCCATATTTGCATTTTCCTCTACGATCTTTTATATGCATTAGAAAGCATATAAAAGTTCTGTTTTACCAAAAAATTCTGTACAGAAATCCTTTAACCTCATTAAATATGTTTTATTTTAGATGATTGACGATTTGGAGAATGCAGAAAGGTCTGGTCCCACAGAAACACAGGAGCTTCGGGCTTGTGCCTGCAGGGATACAATGGATACAGAGGATAAAATGGACTGGGTATTGATGGCAACAAGAAAGGCCACAGAGCATCACAGGAGACTGCATTAGAGCCAGCCAGAGACACATCCACTCTGCTACGGAAGGGGAAACAGGACATGGAAAACCCAGAATGCCAGAGGCCATTACATCCCTTTAGCAGGTAGCTAGACACAAAAATTAACAGAGACAAAATTAAATAGTTCATGCTACCACAAGATTCATTTTATTATTCAAAAACAAAAGAAAAAATATAAAACTTCTGATACTAATGATTTAGTTTTTCCTGCTTTTTTTCATTCTAACCAATGCTTCTTCAGTGATTTGCTAGATGTTTTTTATCATGCCTTTTTGTCCTTAGAAAGCATAGAAAACAAATGCTGAAATATCTAAGTAACTAAATATTCATTGCTTAATAATACTAAACTAAGATTTTCTGGGTGAGCTCTGCATCTTCTAATTTGTTTCTGTTGAAATACATTTAATGTTTTTAGCCATTTGTCCTTCTTGCCAATCATTTATTATATAGAAAGTACTGCAAGGTGGCCTTCTTGACTGGATCACAAAATTTAGAAGCCCAAAATTAGGTGGTGTGTCTAGTACACCAGTGCCATTCTGGATAAAAAAGTAACAGGTGTTACTCAGCTGTAATTGTATTTCCGTATCTTACACTCAAAAGCAAACAGTCATCAAAGTCAAAAGTATGCTATGATTACAGCGAGACTGGTAAAAATAGAAGCTATATAAAAACAGCCAAAGGTCTTACTAAGAGATACGAGGAAGGAGAAGCAAAAGAGAATAGAGCATAATAGGATAAAGAGGGAAAAGCTGATTTCCAACAGAAATGTAAGAACTGAAATTTAGAATTAAAGGCTGAAACCATGGTTCACATGAATTCAGTGCAAATTAAGAATAAAGTTTCTGAAGTTTCTGAAGTGGGATAAGAGCAAGCGAAGAGAAGACCTAGTCATTGAAATAATCCAACAACTGAAAGAGGTTGGGATTTTTTACAATTATGCAAAGCCATACGAAACCATGACCAAAAACATTTTTAAAAATCAATGTTATTAAGAGCTGAAGATATATTCTTAATTGTCCTCATTATTTTAATGTCTGAAGAATACACCATATAAGCCTGTGATTATAAGGTAGTGGGGGGGTCATACCTATTATCACCATCCCTACACTCTCTGCTTTATTACCTCTTGAAGAAAACATTAATCTGATAATCTGATACTTGGAATTGGTTTTAGTGGCCACAAAAATCAAGCAAGTTTTGTAATCAATGATGTGACTTTAAGTGCAGCCATATTTTTCCCTCTCACGATGCTCTAAAAATAGGTGTACATATGACTATGATTAGCTAATTAGCTGTGAGAGTTTCTTATTTCTGGGAGCAGAATAGAGGCACTTGGGATGTGCACATTAATGTGAATAACATACTCAGTGTCTCCTGTATGAATTCAAGCACAACCCTGGAGTGCAGTAGGGATAAGACTCCCTTAGGTGTCTGTCTCTTCACCCACAAGGTGCCCTTTGTCGGTACTTCATCACCAGTAACAACTCCGAGTGTTGTAGGCCCATTGCTGTTATCAGCAGCACAGCATCCACCAGCCTCTGAGGAAGCACTTCCAGAAAATGTGTAATCAGCATTAACTTTGCCTACAGGTGGCAAGAGAAGTTGTTGCATGAAGCGTGAGTTTGTTCCATACTCCAACCTATGCTGCTCTGATAAGGGACGGTTTTTAACATAATCAACTGTAAGCACTGGTGAAAGGGTTTTTTCTTCCTCCCGGGTATTTGCAAACTGAGCTCCGCTCTCCACTCTTAGTGAACAGTCAGTCCACTTCAAGAGAAATAGTTTACACTTATCTTTTCTGACTGTGGATGCTGAGCTTGAGGGCAATGAAGCCCTAGGTTCCCTGTGAGATTCACGGAAAGAGAAGGGACACTGCCAGGGGAAATTCAGGCCACTGCATCTATGACCTAATTTCCAGTATTTCTTAACTCTCTATAGATTAAATAAGGCTGGGAGCAACTACATACTGAGTCTGGTGCTTCTGCTGGGTGGGATATATGGAGGCTCATCCATTCACACATTCTTGGAAAAAATCCGAGAATTAATTGTAAAGTTAGTTTCAGTTGGTAGTTAGCATTTAGTGCTAACCACCTTGTGGTCCCATTATATTTCACAAGTGAAAGTCCTGGGGATCTCAGATGATGGAATGCTGTACTCCTTGTAGAGTTGCATCTGCTATTGCATTCATGTAACATTTTGTGAAGAAGTTTTTTCCTTTTTAAAATAATACCAAGCAGTTATCCCATATTATGACAACCCAAAGCAACAGTTTTAGAAGTTTTCTTGTCAAAGTTTTGACTTGAAAGTACTTTTACAGGAAGACTTTGTGGTTTACAAAGCATTCTATCCTGTAGGGTTTCTTTTTTCTTTTTTCTTTTTCTTTCTTTTATTTTCTTTTTCTTTTTTTTTTGTTTTTGTTTTCTATTTTCTTTTTCATTTCCTTTCTGTTTCCCCTTCCCTTTCCTTTTTCTTTCCCTTTTTCTTTTATTTTTCCTTCTTTTCTTTTCTTTTCTTTTCTTTTCTTTTTTTCTTTTCTTTTCTTTTCTTTTCTTTTCTTTTCTTTTCTTTTCTTTTCTTTTCTTTTCTTTTCTTTTCTTTTCTTTTCTCCTTCTTTTCGCTGATTCAGTGCAATATATGATACTACAGCACAGCATCTTGAACTTTAAATCATCCTTTAATACTGTAATTTGCTTGCCTTGAGTTATATCTAAAATCTATAAAAATGTAAATCTTGAAATTTTTCTCAGATATTTGATGTTGAGATTATTGTAGTGATAACCTTGTAATTTAAGCACAGTGAGGTGAGGAAAGTGTTGAAGTGAGAACAATCTTCAACTGTTTTGTTGCCCTCTTTGTATATATATACATACATTAAATCACAATCCCCACATTTATTTTAGTCTGTCATGTATATATTCTCCTATATAATCAAATCTTTCAAATCTCATTAAACAAACATATTGGGGATATGATTTTATTCCTTGAAGAAGCTTCTGAAATAGACCTAGAGTCTGTGTATGCAAACTTACAAGATTATAGAAGACACAGCATAATTTAAACAGGCTTAACTTTTTGCAGTTTCCTTGATTGTTCAGTTTTCCTTCTGAGCTGTTTGGCAGTATTGCACCTCTTCTAAACTGTAAAGATAAATATGTAAAATGGAATTTTCTATGTAATTTTCTGATTCCAAATCTTCCTAAATGTTGAATCTATAGGGATAGAAAGTTTCTTTCTTGCCTTTTTTTTTCCAGAACCTTTTTTCTATTTTTTTTTGTTTTGTTTTGTTTTGTTTTGTTTTGTTTTGTTTTGTAAATCCCCTAAAGCGTAGCATTGCGGCCCTTTGGAAGTTAGTTTGCGCATATAAAACCATTTCCCAGGGGGCAGTTGGATGCAAAATATGGAAATGCACAGCTGTTTTATATTCCACATACCTTCCAGTCCCTCCTGCGACATCCAGAGTATCTTAGCTAAGCATGCCATTCAGTTTAGAAACACTAAATTTCACCTTTACTTTCAGTGGAAGCAGAATCAGCCTGACAATCAGAAGCAAAAGCAAGTACCCTGCACTGTAACCAAACAACAATTTTCTAAATCTTGAGCTTAAGTCACCACCAATGAATAAGTTTATGTTTAACATCAGTGTAACTCTATTGTTATGAATAAATTCAGACACAGAAGCTGGACCTTGAAAAAGTTTTCAGCAAGTATGCCTGCTGCCTTATGTAATGATGCACCTCAGCACTGCCAGTGGTATTACTGCATGGACACAAAGAAGCTGCCACCTTTTTACTGTAATACTACGCAGGTTTGTCTTGTTCAACACAATCATACTGTTAATCTTACTAATTATGCTATGTCTTACACATAGCTTCTAACTAATAGATCTTAAAAGATCCCTTTCAGGGAGGCCAGTGGCACAATTTACAAAAGGGGATATGGGAAAGGAAGAAGAGTGAGGACTGACAGGAAGGAGAGTAAAAAATAAAGTTCCTACAAAACGCCTTTCAGATGTAGTGGAGTGTGACCCTCCCAACATTACAGTGCAAAACACCAGGAGAAAAAAGAGAACCCACATTTTGGTATCCCTGGAGCAGGGCTCTGTCCTGGTCCTGGCCAGGACACAGTTAAATTTTGCGATAGTCAAGAGGGGGTATTGTAGGAAGCTGGAGGTTGTTCTATCCTGTCTCACTTCATTTTCACCATGTGCTCACGTTGACAAATCTATATGCAACAAGGAGGTGAGAGAGCTTTAAACAGGGGATGATGAACAGTGGCTATTTTTCATTTTGTTATATTTAAGTAAAAATGCTTTTCCACGTGAAAATTCCAGTATCTGTGTCACACAACATATTTTTAGCAATGTCCTATCAATTTTCAACAAAGCATACACTCTATTATCCATAGATATAGTCTTCAAAGTTTTTGAATTTTTTTATTTTTAAAATAAATGTTACTGTATTGCCAATAGTGATACAGATACTGTACACTTTGGTAAATTTAGGAAAGAATAGGTACTCAGGGGTCACATGAAAGACTCAGCTTTCATCTGTTACCTCAATGACAACTCACAAAACTCTTTTTAAAATTGAACAGAGTCGACTCATCTGCAAAATTTCAAGTGTTGTACTGAAAATTTACTTCCTGTTGTCAAAATGTAAACAAAATACTCAATAGAAAATATTTCTGCTTAGATTTTATGGAAGAGATTATTTATGCTCTTGAACACCTAATATTCTGTGGAGAGGAGTACTTTCAGAGTACAAAGAAAATTGTGCTTTCATTGTTTACAGTTTTAAAGAAGCTCAGTGTCACAAAAGAAATGAAACTCAGTGGGACAGATGAGTTCTCAACAATAAAAGTTAAAAATATCCACCATTAAAACTATTTCAGCAGCTGCCTAATGCCTTCAAATATTTCTCGGCAGGTAGCTGCAGCAGGCACCCTGCTACATGCCTTTGTTGTTTGCAGTTTGCCTTTCTTCTGCCCCACAGATAGCATGCAGTCATTCTCAGAGCTGAAGCTGTGTGCAGACTCCACTTGCATCCTTGAAAGGCATTTAAATTATGGTTTAACCAGGTGCCTCGTCTTTAAAAAAATACATCTGCAGTTAGCTACTTCCAGTGTCAAGGGTAAAGGGATACAGAAAAAGCAATCCTTTGCTCTCATCATGTGAGGGGCTGGACTTAGGCCTGAACTTTTGCTGTTGTAGGTGGAAAACCCAATTCATCACAATATTCATCTCTGCAGAGGACCTGAAGGTCAGCCAGAAGTGTCTGGAGGTAATACTTGCCTTAAAAAAGGAACTGAATGTCCAGCTCATACTGACTAACCATAGGAGCATCTTAGAATGAGAATGCTTTTTGTTATATTAAATATTTAAAAGTGTTGCATTTTTTATCACCTCTTCCATATCTTCAGAGGCCTCCTTCTGATATAGGAGTACTATATAGGTACTATTACTTATGAGATTTCATAAACAGGAAATCCAGGTATGCAGGTCAAATATGGTTTAGTCAAGTTCAAACTTAAAAAAACCCACAAATTTAGAAATGGTCTGGAAAAGACAAATGTAGGACCTGAGTGTCTAGATTTAAGAAGAGTAGGAGGTTTTCATGAGTGAGATTGATAGAGGGGATCTCCTCTGGCAGTTCACAAGAGAACATCTTGCAATACGTCTTTGTCACTGCTTACCGCTATGAAAAAATCTTTAATTTTTTTTAAGAAAAGGGAAACTTGATTGCACTATAGTGAATACACTTTCATTTGGGATAATGGATTCTCAACTACAAAATCATAGGTAAACAACCACACTTTTTGAATTATAAAGAATTACAGGAAATCTGAAAGGGCATCTCCCTTCCCTTACTCCTCCTAAAGTATTATTTCATTTATTAGGAAATTATCTCCCTGCCTATTTCTTATACCATGCAGTTCACAGACAACTGTTAGATGGAACATAACAAGGATTTAACTAATTGACATTAGCTTTCATTACTCTCTAATGTCTCAAATAAGGTAATATGAGAGTGAAATAAATTTAGACTGAAAGGGCATCTCCCTTCCCTTACTCCTCCTAAAGTATTATTTCATTTATTAGGAAATTATCTCCCTGCCTATTTCTTATACCATGCAGTTCACAGACAACTGTTAGATGGAACATAACAAGGATTTAACTAATTGACATTAGCTTTCATTACTCTCTAATGTCTCAAATAAGGTAATATGAGAGTGAAATAAATTTAGACTAATGTAATAACCAATTAGGACATAATCCAAGGTATATATTTCACTGTGTGAATATTCTTTCCTTCATTGAACCCTCCTGAAGATCTGCCTTGGAGTTCTCAGCAGTGCATTAGAGGGAGAGTAATCTTTCACAAGAATAAGAATTTCACAAGGCAAAATGAAGTGCCATATTTATTTAATTGGACTAGTATGATCAACAATCTCATGAGATGCTTTTATTCTTGCATAGCTCAGATGTGAACTTCTCTTTTACATATTTAAAATTCCTCTTCCACAATTATTTCTGTGGAACTACAGTGACAGCAAAATGAACATAACTCAACTGACCTTGGTCTTACACTGAGTATCACTCAAGTATGCTCAGGCAAAAAACCTCTCTTTAAATTCAAAGATTCCATCAGTTTCCAGGCCTACATGGACAATGAGTACAAATATAGTCCAGATCTACCTGTCTGTCTCAGCTACATTTGTTGGAATATCAAAGATCTCAGAGAGACTTTTAAAAACTAAATTTTATAATTTGAGCAGTTCATGTGAGGTGTATCCAACATAAAAGAAAACTAAAATGACCACCTGGACATCAGCAAAGATACAGAAAATTTATGCCAGTACATCTTAAAGGAACACATGATTAAATATATTTAAGCCATTAAATATTTGTTTATGCATTACACAGATTAGAAATATGTGTTAAATTCTAAAACACAGAACTTATTTTCTAAAAACCATTCAAGATCCATTTAGTTGTATATATTTTGGCACTCTATCCAGAGCCAATATTCAAGACCTCTTGAAATTTTTAAATTAGAACCCTTTAGATTCTGCTGTACAATTTAGTCTCCTATTGTAAGAAAAAAAATCTCTAGTTTTAAAGCAAAGAAATTATTTCCACAATTCAATACTTTTAATCCAATGGAACAAAAGCAAATGTGGTCTCAATCTGGTCAATGGACCCAAATGGAGTTATTCTGAGAGTGGTACAATCTATTTGCCTGTCTTGTTCTGTCCCCTGGAGTTAACCTCTTTTGTAAAGGCCATACCCAGAATTTTGTTTTTATTTCTGTCAATAATACTGTTGATACAGTCAGCAATTGGGTTTTCCACCAGAATAAAAACTTATTTGCAACTGCAGTACAGCAAAAGATAGCAACCCTTGAATTCATAGTCCGTGGAAAGATTGGCAATGGAGACCACACTTGAGCTCTGATATCACAAAGTGACTCAGCAGCTCTCTGCTTTCTGAAAGGACAGGATGCAAAAGAGCAAATTCAAGTTCAACAAAGGCTCAGTTGTGTACACTGGGTAAAGCAGGGGTAAACTAAGGCAAGTTTTCAGAAAAAAATGTAGAGTAACATTGTCACTTAGCATACTGTGTCACTTTCATGACATATACTTTTTTTTTCACCCAAGCTTAAATCTTCCCCACAAAGTAAGGAACTAAGAGATCTCCTCTTTGGAATGAGAAAAAAAGGTAGCAGAGCAGATTTGTCTATAATAAAGACAGTAGTACTTGCATTCATTAATGATTTTTTTTTTGAAAATTGAGTTTATCAACTAAGGTGCACCTTGACATTTTAGAAACATATAAGATAATTGATTTGGTCTTAATTCAAAATGCCAGCAGATTTTCTGAACATCTACTCTATTATCTTAGCATTATGCTCCTCCTCTCGTACTCTCATTATTTATCTCTTCCAATTCTCTCTTCCTGTTAATTTTTGAATCTCTGTTTTTCTTTGTGAGTGATTTCCCACTCTTCTTCACAACAAAATCTCCTCTTTTTTTCTGCAGTTCTCCAGTTATTTTCTGGCTGTGATCTTTGCTTCTTTCTCTTAAACCTGTGGGTTTAATCATTCCACTCAGGCATACAAAGGGCAGTGCAGACCCACTGCTTCACCCAGGCCATGGGGTATGTCTTGGGGAGTGCTCTACTTAAAACTGTTGCATTCAACTTCATGCAGCTCAGCATTGAAAACTTAACCTCACCTAATACTGATGATTGAGAAAAGGCAAGGAAAGGAAACTGTTCTCAGACTTCTCGTATTTACAAATTGAAATGTAACAGAAAACTGTTTTAGTGAGGACATTGTCATAAGTGTTATTAAGTTTTTGCCTTAATGGGTCCATTATACATAAAGAGACACAGAAATTAATTAATAGGACTATTAATGGCACTGTTATTTCTACTGTGTTATTTTAAGACCGTAACTTTTCTAGTCATTATCTTATTCTACATGATAAGAGGGTCTGAAAGGAAGCTTAATAACTGAAGAGCACTTTGCTGCTCACTAATTCTTTCTCCATTTAAAAATGTTTATAGTTACATTTTCTTTTTAAAATGATTATAAAATAATTACAATCTCACTGGTGATGCTGCATTCCTTTCGTTCAAAAATTATTAATTATTTCTTATGCAGTCATACTTCAGAGTCAATCTTGCAGATTTACCTATGAGTGATTACTTCTATGGAGGTAATTCCTGAGCTATGTAAGAACACTATTTATGTAGGATGCTCTTAGATGATGTATTGTGGGTTATTAGGAGAAGTAGTATAAAATTACACCTTCAGAAGAACTTCTGAAAGATGCATGTTTTTCCAGTTTTTATTGTCTGGACTAACAAAAGATGTTACCTTTACCTTCTAGGCTGGTTGTGCTAACAAGGCTTGTTTAATTTTTATTACATAGTATAGGTCTTTTACAGAAAACTCTTTCTGTGGAGCTAGATTCTTGTGTGATCAAGAATCTACTCACAATACCTCTCAACTTCACAATGCCTCTCTTCTTTCTGGGATTCATGCCCTCAGGAGCAGCACTTGTGTTCTGTGTAAAATGCCAGGTGATCTTGAACTGTAGGATGCACAATGACTCTACTGCTGGAATGAGAAATACAAAGTCACTGGAAAATGCTGAGGAGAAGATTTTATTTCACCTGTCAAATATGGTTCAATCCAAGCAAAACATCACTGTACCCCACCACACACCTGAAAATAACATGCACTTTCCATTGCCATGTCATTCCCACCAGGACAATCAGCTTCCAACCATGATGGCTGTGACAGCACCAAATTCTAGACACATCAATAGAATTGTGAATTTGTCTGTGGGGCTATGGTTTTAGGCTATAAAAGGTGATGATGCAATGCTAGAATTCTCCTAGTTTTTCAAGTGCAATTAGTACAATTATAGTTCTCCTACCTTTCCAGGTCTTCTGAATAAACAAGCGTCTTAAAAATACAGTGTGTAGCACTATCCAGATTTCCTATTAAAGTTGCTTTGCTTCTCAGTATAATTAGTTCACAACACAAAAAAAAGAGATTGAAACTATGGTGTAAATCTTTTGAGAATATGACAAGACCCAGAAACAGCTGAAGCAGGCAAACCGTAGCCCAGTAAAATGTAATTTTTCTACTATTTCTGATAGACCACAAGTTTTTTGTTGGTCTGACAAGAGCAGGTTCTCTACACCTGTCTAGCCTTCTGTTGTCCAGATCTGATAGCAATTTATCTGGCAATCAGATAACTACCATTCAAATTTATTTTAGTTTAGCTTTAATTTATAGCAATAACAAGTGTTTACTCCGTGTACATTGAATGACTTTTGAAAAATATGATATGGAAGAGTACAGACACAGAGTGATATTGAAAGGTCCTGTACTGTACTGGAAGCACAAATCTCAATTGCCAAAGGTCACTACAGGAATGCAACTTGGTAGTGTTCAGGTAAAAACATGTATTTAGAGATAAAAAAGAAAATAAATAAACTGAACAATTGAAAAACAGTAAAAAGAAAGGGCATGTAGACAGACCAAGTTAAAAGAATGCATGAAAATCAACCAATGCAGACCCAAGGTTGAGGAGGAATCATGTGAGTCTTGGCAAAGAAGAGAAAGCAGCCTCAACCTTATTGTCACTTTCCTCCCAATGGAGACCTCAGAATGCTGACTTAATCCTCCCAAATTCTCATTGCTTTATAACTCAGTTTTGGGATGCAGAGGAACATTAGGTAGGTAAGTTTATCACCAAAGAAACAGGAATAGATTTTTTTGCTCTAAATGTAATTTTAATATTAAAGTTTTTATATATCAATTTGGAACAAAAATGGATATTATTATATCCAGAGTAATAAATTTGCAATATTAGGTCTGTCTGACTGTCGAAGGGCCCTGCTGAAGGATGTTCCAGTGGAACTTTTGGATGTTATCATTACGGCTAAGGGAATTCCTTCTGATTTTCACATCATCCATCATACATATTCAGAGAACAGGGAAAAAACCACAGGGATCTTCACTTAACCTCATTCTGTGTGCTGCTACTTCTGATGGCCAGTGACATTCAAATGTATCTGAATGTTTTAAGAGATGAGAAATATTGATGAAATGCAGAATTTGAATGAAATTGAAGATGGAAGATGCATGTGCTCAGCACCTTGGAAAACAAAACAAAACAAAAGAAAAAACCCACGAAAACAAATAAATCCCACATATTTTATTTCCTTGGCCTGACAGATAAAAGAATTACTGCTTAAAATGTAAACTGAAGATGTTTGACTCTCAAAAGGTTAGATGTAGCTTGCATGCTTGCAGTACATTCCATCACTAAAAGAAACACACTGATTTAAAACATTATTGTCAGAAAGAAATAGCAATTTAAGAATACTAAAACACACCTAAATTTTGTATTGGAAGGTTGTCATAGTCATGGTATTCTCAGTGACAATATACACTGGAAAATTACAGCTTTTGAAAACCTTATAACCCTTCTGCCTCAAATGCATAACTAAAATCAAGAACGGGAGAAAACAGATGCTATAAAGCACAACCATTATGCATCTGCACTAGAAAATTCTGCCAAGCATGAAAGGATAACTTGACACCACACAGACTATGGTGTATGGGCATTGTGCTCTGTGCACACAATGCTTTTGTGGTTGAAACAGGTTATCATGTATGGACACAGCACTCTTTTGCCACCTGCCTCTAGTCTGTTGCTATTCTCATCTCTGGATTAGATGAGTCTGTACTGGAAAAAGTACATGCTGGAAAAAGTGACTATATTTCACCAAAAATTATATGTGGTAATATCTGAAAATGCTTCTGGAGATCAAAGTTAGTGCATAGATTAGGAAGTACATTTTAAAAAATGTACTTCTTATCCATCTGGAGTTAAAATGTTTACAAGATGCAACACTGAACTTCTGGGTTTTTTTTGGTTTTTTTTTTTAAGAAATATGGAGGCTTTACATGGAATTATAGTCAATATTTATTTATAGATAGAGAGATAGGTTCAGACTTAAAAAGTTATTCAGTGCCCTTGATATGAAGATAGGTATCTAGTGGTGTTTTTAAAGGCCTACATGCCTTTTCTATAAAATCTTCCTACTTCAGATGTCAGAAAAGCAAACACTATTTTAAAAAGTTAATTTAGGCAAATGTGCAATCTTATAGACATGATTCTAATACAAGATCAAATAGAGATTGATGCTATATAGTAGGTAGTCCAAATTATTTCTTGGTAATCCTATTCCATAGTTTAAAATGTTCTTTATGGTGATAAGATCAAAATTATGACAGGCAGAAGAATGCAGATATTACAGAAGGTCAGCAATTAGTAGAATGGCACTTGGCAAGCACTTAAAGAAGAAGAAATAATTTGTAAAGGTTATCCTAATGTCTCTATTTTGACAGTTCCACACATATTAATATCATTCACACCTAAAATGATATTTAGTTAGGAAATAGGTATGCAGCAGCAAACAGATTCATAGAAAAAGAAATCTTGACTGAGTAATATTTAGTCATACTGTTTGGAATAATTGCTAAAGCTGAATATTACAAACAGTAGGGATGTAGAGGCTCTGGTTCCAATTTGTAGAAAAGAGATTGTTCTGAATAAAAAGAATTCGGAAAAATACATCATTTTAAAGGCCTATGTGCTGGGCAAGAACTTCTGATATGGGGGTCTCTATGAAAACAAATGCAAGATCTAAAGTAAAACAATAAGGGAAAACAGTTAAGTGGCCCTTCTGTATTCAAACTGTAGCTATATTTTGGAGCATCAAAGAAAATGACTTTATGATACATGTTAATGACTAATCCTCTGCAGTGCCTCTCTCTTCCCCACATATTTCCTTGTTATCATGTCAACTGTAGGTGGTTCTCAGACCCTTGGAAACAGTATCTCTTGTTGAAACTCTGAAACATTTAGAGTCTCAAGCACTGATGTACTCATTCATCAATCAATATAATTTAAAATTCACAAATATGTGACTCTTAGAGACTTCTTAAAAATGTATCTTGTCATGGTAGAGATGCCTGGCCTTACTAAGCATTGCATATCCTTTCAATAATTTTCCTTACTGGCAAAGGAGAATACAGATTTAAAAAGTTACTTTAAGGTCAAAATTTCACTATGTGATAAAAGGAGCTCATTCTTTATCTTGTAATGAGCTCAGTAGGCCCATTTGATGTCGACCAAATGGTGAAAATGAAATCTTTCATCTCTTTGACATTCACGCAGACCTTCTCAGCTTAGCTTTTAGCTGCTTTATTATTTTCATTTTTTAAGCAAATGAGTACAAATATTATGCAATTCACATTTTGTTTTGAGGTATTTGTCCGTTATTCTCAGCATTTACCAGATACCTGCCATGGTTTCCCAAGTAGTGCCTTGATTTAACAACATGCATTATACTTTTTAAACAGTTTCACTTAGTATGTGAATATAGTTCACTGTTTCGGTGACCAAAATGAAAAACAAATATATTATGAAATGT
Organism: Eopsaltria australis; assembly: GCA_034509425.1. NCBI lineage: Eukaryota > Metazoa > Chordata > Aves > Passeriformes > Petroicidae > Eopsaltria > Eopsaltria australis. Next base: position 690,990 of record JAVTVJ010000072.1, read on the forward strand.
TGAGTGAATTTTAAGTCTTTATTTAACACCTGTTACTTCCCCATGTGAAGTTCTAACATCAGACAGTTGATATTTCTGTCATGAGTCATATCATTTTGTCCCTCCAACTTTTCAAGTACAGATAACTCTACATCATATGCCTGAAAAAAGTTACCCACCTAAATTAGTGACAAAATATCATTCACAAAGTTATCATAGGATGGTGAGAATGGCATTCCCCTGAAAAAAAAAAAAAAAGGTTTCTTTGTTCTGTCTACCACTGTCTCTTTCAACACAGTGTATTTCCTAATGCTGTTGCATTTCTGTCAGTCCTCACTTGGCGTATACCACATATTTCACACTTCGTGTTGGAGTTTTACCCTTTCCAAATCTGACTCGACTTTGCTGACACTGTTGAATAATGATTAGTCTCAAGAGCATTATCCAATAAAGATGTGATTAAAGTTCTCTAATCCCACACAGAAGCTACCACAGCTTTCTCAGAGTCTGAGCATTTCTCATCATTCACTCATTCAGTTTTTTACTGCTATGAGCTGTAACTCATTTCTTATTTCTGTGACTTCTTTTGCACGCAGTATTATGAGTTTCAGCATTTTGCACACAGAAAAATTCTCCCTTTATGATGAAAGGTTAAATAAGAATTTCATCACTTAATTTTCACTCTGTTAAAAATATATTTCCTTTACTTTGATTTGCCTTGATTTGCCTTGCCTTGGCCTTGCCTTGGCCTTCCCTTCCCTTCCCCTTTGCCTTCACATTTGCCTTCACTTGCCTTTGCCTCCCCTGTCCCATTTTCTTTTCTTCTTCTTTTCTCTTATTACAATTGTATGGCTGATCTTTAATCACAGGTGATTTGAACCACTCACCCTAACTCATATTCTTCTTGGCAAATACCAAGCAATACTTTTTAAAAATTACTCACAGTTTTGGCCTTTTCTCTTCTCATTGTGCAGTGACATTTCTTGGACAATTTTGCCATTTGTGGGATAAAATTAAAAGGAGGGGAGTAAGAGTGAAATCTCTATCCTCTGTTCTGAAGTATCAGTTATTCTATCACTTAGATACCAGATACCAGGGATTCTCTCTTTTCATCTTTTCGAGCAATCTTGGCTCTGTACCTTTCATTGTTCTGACTTAGAACAGAAAAATATTTAACTGGGGGAAAGGAAGGCCTTTGTTAGGTGAAAATTTCTAGTGGCTTCCACATTATTTCCAAAATCTAAGCTGCAACAAGGTGTTTTTGCAGTGTTATAACCACAAAAACAAACTTGCAAAAGTAATTTGTCAGCACATCACCAGTTACAATGTAGGGATGAAGGGGAAGTAGTTTCAGTGGGCTGTCATCTGGTAGAACCTAAATATTTGTAAAGAAGAAAAAGTGCCTTCTTAAGCTTTTCCAAAATGATACAAAACTGGCCATCCAATGATTTGCCATAAAATGCCTGTTTAGAAACTATTGTCGTCTCTGATTTACCAACACTAAAAAAATGTAGAGCTGAAATAATAATGCGAGGCATGGTACCCCCATTATTAAGATTACAATTCTATCTTTTGCTTCCATCATCGACTTTTAAACTAGAAAAAGTCTTTATCCCAAAGGATTCTCTGCAGCTGTCTCATTAACACATACACAATTTTCCTAATCAGCCTTTCAGAATCCTAATCAATAAACAGAGGTAGTTAAAGAGCTTGTCATTTTCTCAGTGGAATCTATGTCACCATCTTGATTTCCTTTTCTGACCATGCTAGTCAAATGCTGAGGCTGAAGACAAAAAGTTCTCCTCACAAGCAAGCAAGCCCCCAAATCCCAAGCTAAATCAATCTTAAATTTCCTCAAATCATTTGGAAAAGATGAAATTACATCATTTTTCATAGGCCATGAAATTTAGTGCCAGTTTGGCAGAAAATAGTAGTGCTCTGCAAACAAGATAATTGTTTGCAGAAATCTGAGTTGACCATATGATGTACAATATCATATTTAAAAGTAATATTTATGTTATTATAAACACCACAGCCCAAATTAATATTATATATTTTTTAGGAGCATAAGAATACAAAACATCCATTCCCAGTCAGAGAATGACCTGTCACGTTACTCCCAACTTTTTTTCACTTTCTCCTTGTTGCTCTTCAGACAAGCCTTCACGGCATGTTTTATGTGCCTCCCTTATCCAAAGCAAATGGCAACTCCTACTTCTAGTATACCACTGACCACTCCACATTCAAGTGTCATCCAGGGCTGTATTCAGTTTAGCAAACCATGTATGTGAGACTGATTCCTTCAATACATCCCAAGAGTACGCAACAGCATAGGAAACAAGGGTCAGTTTTTATGACATATGGTATCAAAAGAAAGCATTAAACTATCAAATACTGTGTGTAGACTCTGTCTTAAATCTTTCAGTTTCTTTGTGGATGTGAAGGGGAAATCCAAACACAAAATATTTCCCCAGTATCTTGATAAATTAAACACTCACTCACCAGATATGTGAGGGCTGTGTATGTAAGATGGATGACCTTAAAAGCTTTGATCCTTTTCTGACAATCCTCAGCAAAACCACAAGTGATTCCCCAACTGGATAAGCTACTCTTCATCAAATGAATCATTCTAAAAGGATTGAGCTTTGGGGAAGAAGGAATGCTTCTTGTCTATAATTTTTGAACAGAAATCTGGTAAAGCACCTCTGCTGCGGAATTGCCTACATGCCCATCAAAGATTCCAGGTGGACATCTACTCTACTGCATTTCCTGAGAATGAATTTGTGTTAGGGTATTTCTGATTGTAAAGTGTACAAACCGGACACACTTCTGAATTTAGTTAGCTACTGTTTAATGACCTGTGATAAGGAGAGTTATTGATATTGAAGAGCTGGATAAGAGAGACTGGAATAGCATAGAGAAAGCCAAGAATTTTGAAAAACAGACTGGATTTCAAGAGGCTAATGGCAAGGTCTTATACTATGGACTGAAAGCAAAGGGATGGACTGTGTTAAGACAGACCAGATATTTGGGCAAAAGATAATGTTGTCAAAATGACCAATGGGAAACTGTCCAGGGAAGTATTTATCATGAATACAAGGGGGCTTCAGCCCTCAGAAAAACATCTTAGAGCAGCTTTCCAAAAGGAATAGTCTGGGGGAAAAAACAAACTAGTTTCAAACTTGATAATTGTGGGAAATGGATTATATGCCCAGGCTGCCAGCAGTAGCAGCAGATAAAACTGAGGAACCAAATGTTTCCTTTCCATTTATGCTCCACAGAGTAAATCTGGCTCAAACAACTTAGCAAGGTGAATGAAAGGAAACTGGTTCCTAAGAGAGACTTGGAATTAAAACACTTTTGTTATGTAAAACCAGACAAAGACATGGAAGGGTTTTAACTATATCATCTAATGTAAATGTAACAAACATTTAAGCAGAATTCTCAATGTAGAAGTCTTAAATTTATGTTCTTGAGTATGTTTCAGGTAACCTTTTAACCAAAGGAGAGAAAGTACTAGAAAGTGATTTATTGGATATATCTTAAAATTCTATTTTAGTACAAATTCCAATTTTAACCACCTTTTTTAGGAATCAACTTGTCATTGTCACAATTTTATTTAGAAGCTATATTTTTCACTTTATAAACAAACATATCATTTAAGGTAAATTTTATTGATCTCATACAAGTTTCTTTATGAGGGAAAAATAGGTTAAATTTCTCATATTAAATAGAAATTAATACACAATAAAATTACCCATAAACCCCAGATTTGTCATTAAAACAATGAAAATTAAGATTTTTAAAAAATCTATTTATGATTATTTTATAAGTAAGGAAGAAACCATGTATTCTCATGCTGATTCGACATTGGTAAAATAATTTGCCTAAAAATAAATGCAAATGAGAAAAATTAAAAGTACAGAAAGGTGTGAAATGGTTTTTTTGCCACCCCTGGGTATGGTGGTACATCTGTTATATCAGATTAAGAATACATTAATTTATAAATGGGCAGAGCGCTTCACTGAATAGTCATGTCAGATTATAAACTTGTGAACTGGTGACGAACTAATTTCAGTACATGGTTTTTCTCTTTACTTCAGTGAGAGAATCCAGTTAACAGCACCAAATATGCAGCCAGGGCTTAATGCATTGATAAAACATGCCTTTAAAATTCAAAATATCCATTTTCCTTAATTTAAGTGATCTCTGAACTCAGTAAAAGCACAACATAACACAGAAAATAAGAAATCATCCTGGTATTTCTTCTTTTTAAAGACTTCCTGCATCAAGCAGATGTGAATTTCAACATAAAAAAAAAAAGGATGGAAGGACGGAATTCTGGAAGGAAGGAATTCCGGAAGAAAGGAAGGAATTCTGGAAGAAAGGAATTGCAGAAGGAAGGAAGGAAGGAAGGAAGGAAGGAAGGAAGGAAGGAAGGAAGGAAGGAAGGAAGGAAGGCAGACAAAAAAAGACAGCGGACTAGATAGGACTCTCAGAGAAAAATATTATTAGCTGACTGCAAGAAAACAAAATTCCTGACAGCGTCTGCAGTATTCCAGCCATAACACACTGCCTGTTTTTCCAGACAGCCTATTTATGCTAGCAAAAGTAACTTGCTTAATTAGCCAGATGATCAAGGTAATCTAGTGGCTATTGATCAGGCATGTGGCAAATTAAAGTTTTAAGTTTCTTAGCCTTCACTGGCAACTCTCAAAGTTATTCACATAGGTAGTTCAGTTGAATTAATTAGGATTCTTCACGTGAAGAGTTGTAAGACATTAATTTTCTTTTCTGAGGTAGATTTTTGTTACCTGAAGAGTATTCGTGCTCTGCTCTACCCTCTGCAGCAGCACCAAGTCTTGGGCGAAGAAGGGGAAAACAAGGCACACCATTCTTGCAGAATTCTCCAAGCAGAATAGTCTACTTGAACTATTTGGGCTCATCTCATAGGCTTTCACAAGTGGATGACTATCCTGAGAGTATGAGGGACTTTTGAATCACAACACCTTGGAGTCACTGTGTACAACTGGCTGAGAGCCTCCAGTCCATAAGTAGTCTATTATAATCGTATTCTTAGAATTTGCTGCTGATCCAAACTGTATTGCTTTTGAGGACTCACAGGGCATCCTTTTGCTTTGGTGTTTGCAATATTACTTATTAATATTTAACTGTACCTCTCTGCTCTTTATATTGTTTTCTTTTCACACCAGGAAGGTACTCAGATTTATTTCTGATATTATTTGAATGTTGTGTTTATTAAACTATTCAAATTTTAGAGAAGAGTCTGGATCCAGCCCTTACCAAACAAATGCAGACTTTACATTTTCCTTATCAGAGGGATTAGTCCCTTACTCAGTAGAAACTAAGAGATTTCTACTGGAAGGCTTTAAATGTTTTCCACAAGGCTGGGCCCCACATTCCACTGAGATCAACAGGAAACCTGCAACCCAGGCTCCTCCAGTATTAAACTGGATGTTTTATATGATGAGTTGCATGTTTTTCACAAGCCTCAAAACTTAATTAATATTTGGAGTACTGGTATTCTAGCAACATAGATTAATTAGTTTTTTTCTTGTATTGATTCCTGGGAAGACTTAAATGTACAGTTTCCAGTAATACTAATAGGAGGTGCATTTCTTAATCCTTAGATCTTCAGTGGAAAAATAAGGCCCTAAGAGAGCAAAAGGCACTCTGCAGCATTAGAGGAAGTTAAGTGATTCTAAATGAAAATTCAAGCAGTACAAGACCGTCTTCCTGATAGCATTTGCTTGCCTAGAACCTTCTCAATTATAGATTTTAATAGTCATCACTGAAATAATAAAAGGAATAAGTAGTAGGAATTACATAATGGCCTGTTCTTAACCTAAGATAAACATTTTAAATATCTCAAATAAGTAAAAATAATGCCATTTCCTATTGCTGATAGCATAAAAGCATATACTTTTCAGTGTTATAGGAACTAAGGCTCCCAGGAAGAGCTTTTATCAGTGTACTGTAAAGAAAAAAAGTTGGAAGTCTGGCTAATCTCAGAACTTCCCATATTTTTAAATTAGACTTGCTAATTATAGTTCAGCTTTCTTATAGTCAGTTCTGCTATATTTTGTATAAGCAAATGGCTGAGGGCAAAATAGTAGTAGTAGCAGAGATACAGTATCAAAGTTGCTGAGATAACAGAACAGCACACTGATACATTGACTACACAGACTATTTCAAAAGTAGTAAGACCAAATAGATGGTTTTATTTTCTTTGGCACATCTCTGATTATACCTGCTGTTTTTCTTGCTGATTGTTTAATCTGTTATAAATATTTATTTTACTCTTCAAAGGAAATCACTTTCTGAGACATTTACTGGACATTTATTTCACTTTACTAACTAAAAAATCCATTTAGGAATAAAGCTCTCAGTGAGATTGTGTTCAATAAAGACATGTTGGTCTAGACCCTGTCCTGAGATACTATTTGAACTCAGTGGGATTACAAAGGCATACCTGAGGCATGAATGCAGTCCTGCACATCATTTCAAGAACATGAGATCCCACTGTTAAAAAGACAGTTGTGAAATCTAACAGTAAATAAAAAAATACCCATTTTTTTCATGTTGCCAATGGCTAGAATAGATACACAAATTTCATCTCCCTGTAGTCATATAGAAAACCACTGTCTCTGTGGGGCTGCCTCACATGCTCCACACCTAACTTAGTTCCTGGATGCTGGTAGAAATTAATGCAGACTCTCTCCTTATCTCTGAAGTTTCCTATGGGTACTTCCAGCACTTCACAGGTAAAAATGCTAAGCACATAATTATTGATGACTTTTGGTTTCTCCATTAGCCTGCATTTGCTTTCTTCATACTTTATCCCTAATGTGATTTTGATGAGAAAACTCTTACACAGTCTGCACCTGGTATGTTATTAGCCTGCAACCACATGAAATACGGGCTTCATGCTGCATCGTGGTGCTCTCTGTCTTAAACAGGAGTAAAAAAGGACACATTTGGGTCCCGGTGTTTTATCACATACCTATATACTGTTCTGTGTCACTGCAGTATTAATGACTATAGGAAAATATATGGGAACATAAACAACCATTCTCCCTTCCTGTTTTATTTGTGCCAGTGTGCTGCTGGCCCAGAAAAGAGATAGAAGACATTGAGAAGCAGAATAGGCTCTCATGGAGCAGCTGAAGTGAGATTATAAGTTGAATAACACACAAATCTGGCCAGGCACTGAAAGACACTGGCACTAAAATTAAAATTGAAAATGTTTCTGTATTGCCACATTTCCTACAGCCTGGTGTTAAACCTGGGGTTTCAGTTGACAGCTGGCACATGATACTACAGATGTTAGGGTTTTCTGTTGTACTTAAGGAAGCCCAAGTGAGTTATCTTCATTAACTCTCAAATTCATATGGCATAATGTTCTTTGTCATCATTTCTCAGGAGAGAAGTTATTGCAGCTGTCTGTAGAAAGGATGAGTATACTGTAGCCCTTTGCTAGCACACTTAAAGTTCAGAATACAGTTGTCACAAATCAAATATAAAATTAAAAGAATGCATTCACAACAGTCTCATTCTAAGTGACATTATTTGAGGTTTATCCCTATTGCACTCTTCTTGCTTTTTAGATTCATTTGCATTGCAAAGCAGAAAGGCTGCTTTTGTGTCCACATCAAAACTATTATCCCAGTAAGCACTAATTAGCACCTTTGGGCTCAATCATGCTCCTACTGCAATCAATGCCAAAAATATTCATTGATTTCAATAGAAAAAGAAAAAGGTCTTTTGTCAGTAGCTTCAGAGAGGTCAAAGGGAGTCTGATTTACCCTCCTATATCTGTCTGGAGTCTTCACTGAATGTATTGCTGACTTTCATTCAAATTGCCAACAGCAGCAAAGCTGAGGTCCCTAGAGGCTGAAACCTTACTGACATTTTAAGACTAGGAGTTAACATTCTCAAATATGCTAATGTCTTTGGAATGTCAGCTCTGGTACATTTCAAGCAGCTCAGTCTTCTATATGTCAAATTTTTACCAAAGACACTTTGCCAAGGCTTCCAAGTTAGGAACAGAGGCTTGTACAGCTCAACCACTCATTATACTGAAATTTTCATCTGCAGTTGATTTCAGTTGTAACCTTTAAACATCCAAAGAGTCCCAAAGAAAATAGTACAGGAGTTCTGCATGTTTGTGTCTGGGTGGTTTAGGTGAAATGCGGGAACCTAAGACCTTGTCGTTGGTCTTTGAAAGAGTTATGCATTACCGCTTCAGTAATGAAAACCAAAAAAATACCACTAAGAACGGGACTTGGAGAAAAAGCCTGGAACCTTTTTCTGAGAGGAACACCTTTAATTGTTTTGGAATTTAAATAAATAAATAAACAAAAGTGCCCTTTCAGCCTCCCTAAGGTAGTAAATATGTTACTTTTCTGTACTTTTAAAATTAACTTAGAAACTTGTCCTAGGGTGACTTTATTATGCTGTGTCCTTGTATCCCCAAATCGTCTGTCTTTTTGGTTCAGATATGAGGATACAGCATCATAAGTTGCTTTAAAAATCGAGATATGGATTCTTGGGTCACACAGTCTCAAAGGAATCTGGTTCTCTTTTCCTCTAATTTTCAACAGAAAATTAGAAACCATGATTATTGTGAAAAATGTAGTAGGCATTCATTCCACATTTTAGCATGTCTAAAACTTCCCTGTAAGATTTAGCTAACATAATGCTTCAAAATGCTGGGTCCCCTATGCAATGATATAAGAAACCTTCAAAGGCAGCTCTGTTCCAGAGCACATCCACTTGTATAAATACACAACCCTTATGATTGGGATGAAGAAACTTGCACCTGTACTTTGGAAAATAAAAAGTTCTTCAGTCAGTGTGAGTCAGTCAATTGCTGTAAAGCTATGGTGGTAGTTATCTTTCTTGAGTCAAGGAATTTGCCTTCTGACTCACATTTACTGCTAACCTTAATAACATACAAATAAGGCAACACAAAATACTTGTGAATGTAGATCTATTCGCTAATGATGTTGTGCGGAATTATTCTGTTAAAGCCTCATGAATAGGTAACAATTCTGACATTCTTCTCAGTTCCTTGGAATAAACAACAATAAAGAGTCCTTGTTTAAAGGTCTGATTCAAACAAAAAAACAGATTTACAGTCTATTAAAATGCTGTAAGTATTAATATGGCATTTCAGCTGGGTCTGCCCCTTTTTAATTGCATGACTTTGGTAGTTTGAGTTAAAGAGAAAATTTAGTCCCGAAATCACTGCTAGTATACAGTACTTATTCATCAGTTAAATGATAATTAATTGCACTGTGCTTATATCAGTAGGACTTATTTCTAGGAAATAATTAATACAACAAGTTTATGGATATTTTTTCATATGAATTTTCTCATGCTATGAAAATATGTGTTGGGCTCTTGGGACCATGACTGTGTCATTTCACAATTCTTGTGGAAGAAGGACTTGAAATTTACTATATTAATAGAGTGTGAACAAAAATACATTCCTAGTGCAAGTTAATTTCTTGCTCTCCAGCCTTGTCTCACTGCAAATCAGCAGAGAAGGGCCATTGATTGCTTTCCTGTCCATGTTCTTACCATGACCAAGTAAGAGACTATCTATGTTTTCAACAAATTTGGAAGGGGCAGCTCAATTTAAGCCATATAAGCCAAGAAATTACAGTTACTAATGTAAAAGCTTTAATCAGGTTCTATTAAAGTGTTTGAGGTTTCCAGATGGTCAGTATTGTGCCATTCTAATCTCTCTTCATATGTTTGTTTATTCCAATTCCAACATATCTGCCGACATAGAAATACAACTGTGGAGCTGCTTCCTAGAGTAACTGACTGAAGGCTCTTGACATCACAAATAACTGACTTCTAAAATTTTCTTAATCAAATATTAAGCTCTACCTTTCACTACCCAGAATTTTTGTTGTTGTTGTTGTTGAAAATCAGATCTAGAATTTACCACCACTGATGGTAACAAGGCATAATGTCTTATTTAAATATTTCACTTCTGATTTACATTTTCCTTGGGTTAATTGGTCTCTCTCTTCACGTTTATTTTAGCATAACATTTGTACAGAGGATTATCATATCCAAAAATTCATTTTTGTTCTTTTCTTATGAAGTAGTTTCTCCATTCCCCTGAATATTTTGGGACATCTTTTATGTGTATACTTCATCTTGTACTCATCTCTCTTGTGTATGGGTGAGGAGAGCTGAAAGCTGTGTTTCCAGGAATTGTCTTACTAATGCCTGGCATGATGATGCTAATATTTACCTGTTTCTAGTGGAATTATTTTCTCTGATTGAGGGCCTCCAAAATCCATAGTTGCCTTCTGCAACTGCTAGTGATTGATGGATGCACCTGTATCTTTATCCTCTGTCATTCCCAACTGATGAACTTGTAGTTCAGAGTAAAAATTCATGTTAGCTCTCAAGTGAGCAGCCTTGCTTTCTGCATTATTACATTTCTTCCCAGAGCTGTGGCTGGGTCAGACAACTTGTAGAATATTCCGGTCTTTCCCTCTAGCAATAAAGCTTCCTACCTCACTGTTATCAAATTTCACTGGTCTACTCCTATGTATATGCCAAGCTTGTTATTGGACATATTAAATAAAGATACCTTCCAGACCCAACCTTGGTGAGAGATGGTCTTGCATGAGATGATATGAATTTTATCTATGGCTTTTCCCCCTTCACTTTTTCCTTAACATCTCCATTTACTTTACAGTACTGAGTTATGCAATCCAGCTGAATTAGGTCCTGTAATTAGGAAATCGCCTGTCTCATCAGGGAAAAAAATAGATGGTTAATCTTTTCCAATGTAGCTTTTATAAAGACTTTTCCTTACTTTCCAACAGAACAAAAGAATACCTGTAGAAAGTCATCAAAAATCTTCATAACTCATGAACTCCTCACTGACAGACACAAAAGCAGGAAAGAGCAAAAATTAGGACATGGAAACACTGATACTTCTGTAGCTTGTTACTTTAACTCACAAAATTTGTGCGTCAATAATTTCCTGATGTACAGAGGATCCCAGTATTTATTAGCCGTGGAAAAATTACTGAAATAGATCAGCTGCTTTCCTTTGACACTTCTGCTTTTTATCTCTCATTTATACATCACAGCTCTTGAATAGAAACACAACACACCCCATTTCCTCTTTGTGTGACCATTTTTAAATGTTTGTAAACTAGATTTCACGTACTAGATTTCTCACAATATTGTGAGTAAGATAATTAACTTCTGAAATCATAGTAAATTTTATAATCTGAGTTCTGCTTCCACAGTTTTTCCACTTGCAATTTCATCTTTCCTATTGTCACTCCACATTTGCTGCTGTGTTCAGCACCATCATTTGTACTGAAGCCTAAGGAGAGTTCATTAAGTTTTGAGTCCTATTTGGATAGCTGTTCCTTGCTTATTTTTACTGTAGCTTTGATTGCTAGTCATAGGTGAGAATATCTCTCGCAATGTGAATTTCACAAATTCTCTTACCTTATGCGTGAAGTTTGAGTTCTGAGACAGATTTTTTTATAGCAAATCCTCTATTAAATTCCACACAAATGTTTTGCTTCCTCCTAATACCCTCTGTGAAATCATTATTCCTCCAGTCCAGACTGGAGGTGTTGCCCACAAGTTTTCTTCTGTCTATTTGGGGTAGTAGGTCCAGATACCTTTAACATCTTTGATTTAATGACATTTCAGAGTCCACTCAGAATATTTGTCTTTGCTAACCGCATCCATTAGTTTCTAAAATTATCAAAGACAAGAGAAATCAAGAGTCTTAGTAACAGACCAAGTTATTTATATATTTTGCATAGCCTGAAGCTGAAGACAAATGTCAACTTCTAGTTGAAATGGTATCAGAGAAATTATTATCACTGCCTTTGTTTTCTCAGTTGTTTGTAACTTTCTACTTCCCAAAAATTTCTATTCTTTTGAGAATTTTCAAGTGATTTCTGTATTTGGGACAAAACCAGATGGACTAATTTTAGCAGTCTCAAAGGTGATCTTTGCTAACATGGCATTTTTTTCCCTGAAATAGTTTAGAAAGTGTTTGCAGAAGCATCTCATCCAGCAAAAGCCATAAGGGAGCAGTATCCAAGAGGATGTGGCAGTGAGAGTGCAGGATGAACTAGACAGTGGTAGACTTTTGTCCAGCATACCTGGAGGCAGAAGATGATGTGCATGTGCAGCTTAATTCCAACACAATGCAAAGTAAAGCAGGTTGCTTCAGAGCATCTTTCACTATAGTTGAGATGCACTTTTTTTAAAATACGCAACATTATAAAATACTATTTCTGCATATTCACAAATGGGATTAGGGTTTCAAGGGTAACTCAGGTTTAGACATGATTTTTCTACAGTAAATTTTCAAGCTTGCCTAGGTGACAGTTTCTAATTAAAGAAATTATTTTCTGACAATAGACCAATTCACGATCCCTTCAGAACAGACTGAGGTGAGGCAGGACAAGCAGCAGCAGCAACAGTGGTAACTGAGGAGAGTCCAGGAGTGAGCTTTAGATCAAGCTGTGCAGAAGGAGGATCTGGGGAACTACAGTCCTGTCAGTCTGGCCTTGGTGCGCAGCAAGGTTGTGAAAGGGATCATCTTGAGTGTGATCACATGGCACATACAGGATCACAAGGGAACAGGTCCAGCCAGCTCAGTTATGGATGCAGTCTACTTGGACTTCAGCAAAGCCTTTGATACTATCTTCCACTTATCAATTCATAATAACATGAGCTTATCACTAGAAAATCAACTTTCCTCTCCCTCCCCTTTTTAATATTTTGTTCTTGACTAGTTCATGGATTTTAAGAATGAATTTTTAAAAAAAAAATTCTTTGGTTGTAAAGGTTTTGTTCCACTTTTCTGTGTACTTTGTAAGAAACAAGCAAATAGAGGAGGGAGTAATGGGCTAGGTACTGCACTAATAAGCATCAGGACTGATAAAAATCAGATATCAGGAAATTTATGCTGTTCAATGGAGTTAAAGCCTCCTTTAAATTTTACAGAAGAAGAAGAAAAACTTGCTAAAATTATATAATTGTCTTATTCAAAATCTAACGAGAGTCCCTAAAACAGAAAGCGGAACAGCGACATCTTATCTCTTGGAACATACGAAGAGCATTGGCAATGTTTGTCTTGGTGATGACTTGCATTGCTTCCTATCCAGACACTTTTCACTGAAGCTTAAAGACACATACTGTTTGCCACTTACTGGAAAATTAGACTGGATGAAGTCCAGAATCAATTTAGTTTCTTAATGTAAAAGTGCAGTAGAATAAATATGGTGATAAAGACTTTAGAGCAGGTGATAATTGTTTTCAATCTTTGCTTCAATTAAATACAGAACTAAAATACTACTAGTAATATTCTGAGTTTACTCATGGAGTAGAACTGTCTAGTTTTCTTAATGTTCTTATTAAAAGTTAAAAAGCAAGAAAAAACCCCAAGTAAATAGTAATAGTTACATATACTTAATGCAGTAACTAAACTTCTAATCTTTCAATCCTTATTTATGCAGTTGATAGTTCCATATTTCAAGTATGACAACTTTTGTTTGTTGATATTAATGAAGCACAGCTAGTCTTTACCAAAATAGAGTCTCATGGTTAAGAAACAGAGACATAAAGGAAAATACCAAATTGAGCTGAAAAGAATGTGGATATGTCTTCCACATAACATAAATGACTAAATGGTGAGGCAGTTATCACAATATTATGCTAGAAAGCTATCCTTCTAGCATAATATTGTGAAGTGTGGTAGTTTGAAAGCAAATCAGTGAAAGACTCAAAGTCAGAACGACAATTTAATAGAAAAATTAAAATAAATGCAATAATACAAAAACACTGACAGAGTCAGAATGCAACCTGACACCCTGTCGGTCAGGGTGTTGGTAGTAGTCCACTTAGAAGGTGGTTGCAGTCTTCTGGGAGTGATAGATGTGGTTCTGTTGAAGCAGTGATCCTGTGAAAGGTGTAGTTCTCCTCTGAAGGTCCAGTGGTGGTGTAGAAGGGTCTGGTCTTCCTCTGGGAATCCAGTGGAAAAGCTGACTTGTGGTGTTTCAAATCCTAGTTTATAACCAGCTAGGGATACACTGGTTCCTCATCCTGGGTGGGGCATCTCACAATGGGATGATGGGGTTTATCAGTGGGACTCAATGGCCCATTAACTGCAGCCATTAGGGATGAGCAAAGCAAAGTGCCTCACCTGGCTCCAACAGCTGGCCCATTAGAGAACATGTCCCTCAGCCATCAGGGATGAGCCAGGACCACTGCCCCACCCGGCCCCAACATCCCATGCTGGTGATCGAATACATACCGTTGTAACCTAAGACACCTTCCTGCACTCCCACTGGAACTAACAAGGACTTTCAGCAGACGATGCATCCTGGGGATGACAGTGTTCTGTAATGAGAACTGAGTACCAAGTTGATCCATAAGTCAGATTGCAGACACAGGATCTGGACAAAGGACCTCCTGAAATGCAGTGCTGGCTAAACAGAGTCTCATCTTTCTGAGCCATATGAAACTATAAGACAAAAAGAAATACTGACACACAGGTTTCTTTTTTTAAATTTTATTTGTCCAAATTTCCAAGAACAATTCTTATTTTCTAAGCAATCAGTTAAAAGGACTTTCTGGCACATTTTTTTTGTTTAAGTCAAGGAATTGAATATATCTGACATTTTTTCAGAAAATTTTAAATTGCTATTTTTTATACGTAACCATGTATGTTAAAAGAAAATAATGATAAGTAGTTACTTCCCTGGAAGTAACAAGAAGATTCTAAAGTGGATTTGTAAATTTGCAGTCGATCTTATTGCTGCAGTGAAAGTTTATGCACTGTAATAATTGGGAATGTTTTCTACACTGCTCAGGTAATCCATTTCCAGCCCTGGGCAACAGACCAAAATCTGCTACAGACCTCAGTCCAATGCCCTTGACTAGAGACATTTATCTTTTCTTCACATAAATAAGACCTGCATCTACTAGTAAGAAGAAACAGGAAATAGGTAGAAACTGCACTGATAAAGTTAGTATTTGAAACACATGAAAGGCTTTTTATAAATGAAAAAATCCCCACTGAGCCTGGTGATCCTGGATTTTTATCTTATCCAGTAATTTTGAACAGAGTAGAAAAATTTAAGAACAAATTTTCCAAGTAGCTTAAAGAAATTGGACACTCACTTCCAGTGACTCCCTGCTTTGGAGATATACAGATTTGATTTAAATTATTCATTTAGAATTTACAGTTATAATGTACAGAAAAACATAGGTAAGCCAAACTCCATTTTTCTCCTTCCCACTCCTCTGTGATCTGGCTGTCCATATTGTTGCTGGAATACCAAATCTGTCAATCGTGCAAAAGCATTTTCAGGTTCAGTAAAGGCCTCCAAGCCAAACCAAGTATTTGAAACCTGAATAATATTAAAAGAGACCTCACCTCTGATTGACACTACTTCAGCCTGTCAAAAATGACTATGAATAGGTACAGAATATTTACTAACCAACATATTCCTGTCTTTCACTAAAGCACCTGAAAGTTTCAGTGGACCATAAAAAATCTTTGTCTTTAAAGCTATATAAAGAGGGCACAATCGATTCAATTTTTTTGTGCATAGCATTAAAAATCGAGTCAGCTTCAAAGTGGGATAAGAGTATGATATGTAATCATATCACATTTCCAGCCAATTCAAGGGAATAGTACAGGTGAAGGTGATCTTTTGGGGTGCTTTTAAAAACATCTAAAACATCAATCTTCAAAAAAATTGAAGTAATTTAATTCAGTGCAAGTTTACCTACATAAATACTCATGAGAATCTGGTTGAAAGAAACTTAGGAGCAAAATTCCTGTGGAAAGTTATTATGAAAATCTCTTTTTCCACTTCTGAGCTTTATTAAAATTTCTTACTGTTAATCTATGTTTTTAGACAAACAAATAAAAAGTTTTATATTGCTAATAAAAATACACAATTAAATGAAGGCAAATACATAAATAATTTGCCTTCTTCTATTTATTTACATTAATTATACATATTCCTCTCCCAACTGGGAATATATAAAAACTGAACACATATTTCTGTCCCAGAATCCTAGCTCTGACATATTAAATGAACATCCAAGGTACATGCTTTTTTTCAAAGGCTCTCCAAGAACTTCTGGAAATATGTGTTTGCTTATAATTTTGTAACTTGCAATTATGGACGCTATAAACCCCACAGCAGGAATGAAATATCTTTTGGCCTATATGCTACCTTTCTACAAAAATGTGCTATGAAAATAAGCAAAGGATCTGTGCGATAGTTCTACACTTCAGTTTTGATTGTAAATAGAACAGAGAATGGAAGTTGTTGACACTGATCCTAATTATTCAAGAAATTTAGGATGAACTAAAATGAAACATCCAGAAAGTAGATTTTCCTTTGAATAATGTAAAAAACTATAATTTAGGGAGGTGTTCCGTAAAGACATTGTCCCCCTGTTAATTCCATGCAATGAAAATTTAAAAAAAAAATTAAAACCCACATTTTTACCAAAACATATTTTGTTTTTCATTCAGTTTGGAAAATGCCACCTATATTCCTCACTACAAAAGGACTTTTAGGAACTATCTCTGTCTTTTTTGATAGAACTGAGATTCGCTTGCAGTTCTCATGTTCCAGTATCCAAATACAAGTAAAAATATGAGGACTGTGTTTCAGAACGAAACAGCTGGTCACAGGATTGATTTTTCCCCCTTGAAAGTGGAAAACTGTCATCGAAGCAACACCTTTCAATTATAATTATTGGTGCTAACATTCAGTTTCTGTCATGCCAACTTCTCAATCTACCAAGCTGTCTTCATTCTTAGGGAAACAGAATCTACTCCAGAAGGGTTATGAATAGGGCAATTTAGGGCAAGGAGATAAAATTCCTGTATTGGATGTGATAAAAATATACTGTGTAGAAATGCATCACTACTTAACTTTCTTTAAATTAGGGAAAGTCAAGGATAAAGGTCTTGACTTGAAAATGTCAAGGACAAAATACAATAGTACAGAGTGGTTCTCTGGTCATTTCTAGGTAGGCCATTTTGAATACAGTCTTTAAAGGTGACTAAATCTCTTACCTTAAGTGAGAAAGCTCAAAAGTAGATGGAATATGATTGAACATTTTCTCCTGTTGCCCTAAGATTGCAACATAATGAGGCTTTTTAAAGATCTTTTGTTCAACTCTTCAGCATTTTTGCCTACATATAATACACTTAACATAAATGAACATTTAATTACTTAATAAATGTGCCTTTGCTTTTACTTAATCTTTCAGTTTATTCATCTTTAAAATATGCCTATATCAAGAAACATCTTTTTATACTTCTCTTAGTTTTTCCTGAAAAATAGTTATGTTATATAATGTAGCATAAAAATACATTTCAAGTCTTATCATAATTTTCTGAAAAATCTTTATTAGACATTCAGTAGTGGATTGTCCTTTGTCTCCTTAGACTGTATAAATCTGTGTAAGTTTTCTCCCATTGACTGATTACATTGCTATGACACTGAATGAAACAAACAATCTTGCTAAAGTTATTTACAATTGTAAAACTGCATAAATGTTATGGTGCTGTGATTTTATGGTCTTCCTAGTATGTGGTGCTTGCAGTTTGTAGAAAGAGTACATTTTAATATAATGGCTACCTGGCCATCTGAGAGAAGCTGAGGGGCTTGAGTTTTCCTTCATTTTGTTTGTGGTTTCTGGTTTTGGTTTCTAGGAGTGTGCTTCTCGGAGGAAATTTGGCCCTTGGGGCTGCCAAAGTCCATTTCCTTAACAGTGTTTTATAGCGGTTCCATTTCCTTTTAACTTACAATTTTATTTGGCATTTTAAGTTGTGCTAAGTGCTTGGCCTATTCTCTTTACTTGTTTCCTAATGGCAGCTGGCATAAGATTGAGGAAATCCAGCTTAAGTGGTCTAGATATGTGTCTAATTCAAACAAATAACTTTGCTCCTAAACTTCCTTTTTCCTTTGCATTCCTTAACTCCTATTTGGAATTAAGTGACTGGAATAATAAAGAGTTGACTGCAAATTGTCATTTGAGTGGCAGAGTATGAAGAGAGGAAAAGATTACAATGATTTTTCCTTTTTGTTTTGGAATCAAATTAAATCATACTGGATACTTAAGCTATGAGTAATTTCTTGAAGCACAGTGGTCAATCTGCTGTATGAAATAAATTGCATACTCTACTGAAGATTAAAGTTCAAAAATGTAATTTTAGCAATAAACATATTGCTAAATGACAACAATAAAAACCCACAGACCTTTTTGCAGACAAAGATGTGTCAGTCTAAAGGGGAATGAAGTTCAATTCCACTGAAAATTCATTTTCCAGGTAGGAGTTTAGTGTTCAAAGCTCACAAAGATCAGAAATTCATAGTTAAAAATTACTTGAAACAATATTTACTCCTTTACTAAAAGCAGATATATATTGCTAAAGAGATTTAATAGATTTTCCTTTGTAGTGTACATTTCCCCCCAATTCATATAACTAAAAGAAATACCTGAATGTAAATGGGAGTTGCAAGAAAGTAATAATTAATATTGGAAGTTGTAAACATGCTACACTAGTTGTTTTCCCATGAATAAGTTGATCTGTGTTCAAAGATCCCTCTTGAATTCTGTTTATGCTAACGTGCTGTTCTCTTTCAAATTACTGACAAGCAAAGTCCTTGAGTTTGTGACTACTTCTGTGACTTCCTGTTTAAATTGAATCTACCCTTTCAAGCAGCTCTGAAAGTTATCTAGAGATAGCATTTTTTTCTGAGTCCAATTCTACTATTAACATGTATTTAGTCACGTTTTGTGCCAACAGAATTCTTTTTAATTTTATTTTCAAATTATTTTTCAGTCTGCTATTCTGGCCCTGCTCCAGTGAAGGATTAATTCACATGCTTACCTTTACCAATTTGACCAGTCCTTAAAATCCATGAAAACATTGCTCAGATCTTTAGTACTAGCTCAACTTTTTAAACACTTTACCAAGCCATAGGTAGATTGCTCAGATCACACACAGATTGCAAAAGAAGTCCCATTCTTGGTGAAGACAAGCAGAAAACTGTCCAGGGTAGCAGGCTGCCCTAGGAGGCTGCTAAGGAGGCTGAAAAGTAACCTTACTCTCCTTTTCCAATTACTTTACAAGTCTGGGAAGGTCATTCTTGCTGCTACTGCCACATATAGATGGGATGCACATTGCAGGAGAGGTCCTTCCTGTATTTGCTTTTCCCTTCTGCTAATTCACCCAGGGGCTCGCTGTTCATTGTACTGATTCAGCTGGATCCCTTTGAAAGTAAGCCAGTTTTAACAGGAAGCATCTGCGTCTTGAAGATTGGTGCTGATACATAAAGCTAGATCCAGAAAACTGGCTTAATTCGTGGCCTTTAATCCAAATAACAAGCTCAAATGCTGAGTTTTAGGAGCTCTATCCACAAGCCTTACTACAACCTGGCTAATTCAGGCATTTTTCTGGCCCTTACTCATGAGTAATGGAGAGATGCAAACATCTTTTCCATGAAAGTGTTTGTCTGCATATCAAACTCCCCTGGCCTGAAAAACTATACTCATAACAGGCTTTGGAGTGGCCAAGGCAGAGATTTGTACTCGTGGGAAGAACCTGACCCTGCCAACACCAAAGATGAAAGTGTTTCAGTAATTCCAACAAAATAATTTAGAAGTTCAAGCACCAAACACTTGCTTCCTCTTGAGGGGAAGATGAGGGGCAGACACTAATCTCTTCTTTGTGGTGCCAGTGACAACTTGAATGAATGGCCTGAAGTTGTCAGAGGAGGTTTAGGCTTGATATTTGAAAAAGGTTCACCCAAAGGGTAGTTGGGCACTGGAACAGGCTCCCCAGGGAAGTGGTCACAGCACCACACCTGACAGAGTTCAAGAAGTACTTGAGCAATGCTCTTGGGCACATGGTGTGACTCTTGGCAATGGTGCTGGGCAGGGCCAGGAGTTGGACTCCATGATCCTTGCGGGTCCCTTCCAAATCAACTTATTCTGTGATATTGTGATTCTGTGAAACCATGTATAGTGCTGAATTTATCCCAACTCCTGGGAAGTGACTTCTATGAAATGCAGCCTGGAGTCTGGTTTCCTGAATCCACAATGAGTAAGGAGAGTTGCAGTTTGGATTTTGTAATGCAAGTTGTTTGCATGAGGACAGAAGCTACGGTTTCCTACAGCTATACTGTATATCTCTGAGAAAAAAAGAAGAGGTAACAAGTTATAAAATCACAGAAAGACATTTCTTTTCCTATGCATTCCTTGTCTGACAAACAATCCAAATCACCTTTATTTATCTAAACTCTGGCTTTCTTTCCTCCTTTCCAAATTCAGGCAAATATGCTACTACTCTTACCAGGGCATCCAGCTTTCTGTTGTCCATTACACACTTACCTGAAAGCTCAAAATAGTGCCAAACCCACAATTCTTTACCTCCTAACTGAGATAAAATTGAGTTTTCATGTGTTTGTTTTGATTTTATTGCTAAATATTACCTCTGTGCACGGCCCTGGAAAGTTTGAGTTTGAAAATGTTGAAAATGGTCATGTCTGAGATGAATTAGTGAACTGAGGAGAGGAGAAGCAATCAATAACAGGTGATGAATGCAATTTATCACATTGCAACTTCCACAGTGTTGTTGGGATGTAATTGCACGTATCAAGACACACACTTCATTCCTCCTTTCAGCTTTCTTTCTCCCTATGCCACACTTTTTAGATCCTGTTTCTGTTGCTATTTCTCTTAAAATGGCTGACATTATCATAATTAATTGATTTCTTCCTCTCTTAAGCATACATCTCTAAGGCTTGAGGACCAAAATATTCAGTTAAATAGATTCCTGAAAATTAAGCTGTCCTTTGTCTCCTATTATCAACCATCTTACCATGAGTTCCTCATGTCAAACTGAACTGCCCCTGCCTTAATAACTATCAAATTCTGTGTCATTACCTAACTAAATACTTCATAAAAAAAAAAAAAAAAAAAAAGACTGTACATCCAGAAATACCTGACATAGCTACTTTATATATACACACACCATATATGTCCATATATATTTCTCCAACAGCACAATTAACTCTGAAAAGTGGGACAAGCTAGTGATACCAATCTGTGAAGAGAGGGAGAAGGTAAAATTCTCATCCAACAAGACCAGACAAGCATCTAATCCCTAACTCACATGTTTTTATACCTAGGAAGGTTTTCCTGTGATTTTAATTTCTAACAGTTTACATGAAAAATACAATATGTTCAACTTAAATTTCACTGAACAGTCTCATTGTTGCTTCTCAGTTACATAAATTACCTTTGAAATAAACTTTTGAAATTTTTATGAAAGACAGAGTGTGATTCAAATGTATATTACTGTTGCTTTTTGATTCCTTTCTGTGGTTATCACTTTTATATATGCATAAAAAGTGTCCTGTTTATATTACTCTAGGCATAGTCTTTTAAAATATCTTGGCTTATTGTTGGCAAGGGAACATTATCATGTGGATAATGATGGGATAATAACTTTGATTTTGAACTTCTATTACTTAAAATTTTGCAGCATTCCCTGAACAGGATGTACACCAGGGCTTGTTAGCTCTGTAATTGCAATCCTTACCTTGAAGGTATTTTTGTATGCCCAGCATCCAAATGGATAGCCCAGGGAATTGAAGTCTGAAGATATATTGTTCATTCTTTTGATTATTCTCAGAATGGCTGGATTCAGCAAGGATCTTAGTGGCTTCTTATCTGAAAACTTTTGTGAGGACTTTCCTAGAGGACAGCTAATTCACGTTCAGAGTTCATATCCAAAATCTGAACCTTCAGAAGAAACAGGCAGCTAGTGTAACTCCATTGTACTGGAGCTGTCTAATTACAGGTAGTTCTGTGTAACAGAATAAGGAATCTGTCACTGCCAGTTATCCCAATGGAATTAACACTACGGAATTCATCTACAACAACATATCTTAATATAGCCACATATGGTTCGTGAAAACCATGAAAATTCAAATGAGTTTCACATTACATGGTACTCTTTTTCTGTAACATAGTTTGACATCCTTAGCCTGGATTGATGGGCCAAGGCCAAAAATATGAAGTTCAACAAGACCAAGTGGCAGATCCTGCACTTGGGTAACAAGAACCCTTGTAGCACTACAGGCTGGGGCAGAGTAGCTGGAAAGTTGGCCAGAGGAGAAGAACTTGGGGGTGCTGATCAACAGCCAGCTGAACATGAGCAAGTGTATGCCCAGGTGGCCAAGAAGGCCAAAGGCACCCTGACTTGTATCAGGAGTAGCGTGGCCACCAGGACTATTGCTGGGAAGTCATTGTTGCCCTGTACTCGACACTGTTGAGGCCACACCTCAAGTCCTGCGTTCACTTCTGGACCCCTCAGTTCAAGAAAGATATTGAAGTGCTGGAGCATGTCCAGAGAAGGGTAACAGAGCTGGTGAAGGGTCTGGACAGTGAGTCCTATGAGGAGCAGCTGAGGCAGCTGAGGTTAGTAAGACTGGAGAAAAGAAAGGCTCAGGGTGACCTAATACCTCTCCTCACATCTACCTGAAAGGACACTGTTGTAAGGTGAGGATCAGGCTTCTCACAGCCAACCAGTAGCAGAACAAGTGAACCTAGCCTCAAACTGCACCAGGGGAGGCTTAGACTGGACAACAGGAGGTATTTCTTCATGAAAAGGGTAGTTAAACATTGGAAAGGGCTGCCGAGTGAGGTGGTGAAGTCACAATCCCTGAAGGTGTCCAGCACACAGTTGGACATGGGATTTAGTGCCATGGTCTATTTGACAGAGTAGATGATCAGTCAAAGGCTGGACTCGACAATCTCAGAGGTCCTTTCTGACCTAAATGTTCCTGTGATTCTGTGAACATTGTCTGCACACATAATCCACCCAGAAAACATCATTAACTGCTCTTACATATATATGTTTGGTTTTGTTAATGTTGTTTTAATGGAAGCATACTTGTAAAACTGGGATGAGATTACCTGTTGACATATTATGAGTACTCTGTTACTCTTGACAGAAGTGCCAGGGATCTTTCAGTTTAGTTTTCTTGATGAGAAATTTGTCAGATCACCTCATTTATCCTGCTACACTTACAGTTTTACCTACTTTTAGCTGATAAACAGCCTATGCATATGCCCCACTGAGGTTTTGTATTTTTTAGAGGCTAATTCATATTTGGGCTAGGTTAGTTCTGTGTATTCTTTAAGTCCCTCCCTCTCTGCTGGAGGAACAGGTTCAGAGATGTGGAAGGTGGCACTCTTTCCTGAGGCAGGGGTGACTTGTTCCTAAGAGGAGAGGAAAAACTTTTTGATAACATGGAGTAACAAAATCTTAGTTTCTCTGTGATTAAAAAAAATGCAGTGAAGTCTATATTAATGCACTCTGTTATGTTCATTACTAAAACACTTTATAAAGGGAGAAAAAAATGCAATGTCAGTAAGTAGGCAGCTGCAAAGTTCTGGTGCTAAGAGATATTGAGCTTGAGCAGATCCCGTCAAAACTTTGAGTGTCTGCGATGAATGGATAATATTACCTCTGCACTGGTCCTGAGAATAGAAAATGCTGTGGGAGTACTGCAGATACTGAGGTAATAATATCTCTTTACAGAAATCTCTATTTCTCTATTTTATCTTTTATAGAAATCTCACAGGAAAAATATACCTCAAAGGAACAGGCTTTCAGGGATTAGATTATGCAGTTGCAGACTGGGACAGTGGATATATGAGGGAAGAGGTACACTTGGGCAGAAGAAAGGTCTTAGGAGCAGTTTCCTGCATGTGTATTGTTAAGCAAGGCTGTCCAGCCCAGCTGTTTGTGACATCTTTCATTCACAAGGTGATACACAGTTCATTACCACAGGTCACCTGATGTACTAACCTTGGAGAAATGGCTGCTTTTGCATTTTTTTAACATACAAGTACAGATATAAACATATTCAGTAATCTGTTTGAATGGATCCAGATCAACCAATTGGTATGATCAATATTAATCCGTATGTTTCAATATTTTTCTCCTAGTGATCAAATGTTCTAGTAATTCCCATACTGCCATTGTTCCTCAGATTGGTCATAAGACATACATGAGACCTTACTGTCTCTTTTGTCATTAAATGGCATACATGCAATTATTACAAAAAATAAAATTTCAAGGGTTATTGCTGGGCCTCGTGTGGAGATAAATCTGAACAGCACTACTAAATGACCAGGTAAAGCCTTTATCGTTAAGGATGCGCTTGAACATAAGTATCTAGTATTTATTTCAAATAGCCATATGCTTACATATCAAACAGAAAACTGGCAGTAGATAGAAGAATAGCATAGCCAGGAAATGGGAACTGTAAGCAGGGAGCAGTAGGGGATGAAAGAGAGATAGAAATAGAAATAGGAGAAAGATTAAATATATAAAGAAAGAGATTTATTAGCCAGTACTCTTTTTTTTTTTAATGAAAAGGTTAGGAGGCAAAAGAGACTTGTTGGAGATGCTCTGGGTCTGAAGTTATACGATAAGAACATACTAGTCTCTCTTTTTAACCTGTAGCATGTAGCAACAGTTAATTAAATTAAGGGCAATAAAGTTAGAGGGAATGAAAGGATAAGTCTTCTTTCCACAGTGCATAATCAATTTGTGGCATTTACAACCACTACAGGTCGTGTAGACACACATTGTGGTTGGATAATTTTATGACTAGCAATAACATTTGCAGCTCTGTCAACTTAGACAGTGATAGAAAGATAATCAAAGAGAGTCGTGGAAGAACACTGCCCCAAGAACTCAAAGGTCTGTTATATTATGAAGGACTTAGCACCAGCTCCAAATGTCACATCATTTATCAGCGTGTGAGTGCATAACATGCAGAGAATTAAAGTATATTACATCCCATTTTTAATACTCAGTAAATAAATGGTCACGGAATAGATAAAAATCCTATTCTCTTCTTGATCAGTCAGCTTCCAAATTATGTTAAACAAGTTTCTTTTGTCTCTCCCTGCAAATGTCAGTGGGGCCTCATTTTCTCCCTGGAGTTCTGGTGTTGGATTAGAAATCATGAGATGCATTAAGATGTGAATTTAGATAGGGGCCTTTTTTATTGTTGTTTTTGTATTTCTGGCTTTCAAGTTTGCTTTTTTCAATACTTTTTCAAGGTTTAATCTTACAACCAAGAAGGCAAAAACTGATTCTCCTCCCCATCACTGTTAATACCTTGTGACAATACCTTGTGACAAGTTTCCACAGGAAGGAAAAATATCAATAGCCGTGACTGCCATCTTATTATTAAAATTGACCATGACTACATCACATCTGGTCAGTGTTCACCTCCAAAAGAGACTGAAAAGGAAAGGCTTCCATAATCTTTTATGCATTTGTTTCATACCATTACTGATCTTCTCAAGACCATTTCTCATTCAGAAACTATGTGGCTCCATTTTATAACTTTTGTAAATCAGGTTATCTATTCTTATGAATCTAGACAACTGGCAGCTTAAAATAAATAGACTTTCCAGATCAGCATTCTTTCCAGCAGCAGCTTGCTAGGATGATTTCAGAAGTGTCATGTGTCAGGCACTGTCAAATAAATCCTCAGCTAATAAAGTGAATTAGCCAATTTTCTATACTTCTTGAAACAGATACAGTTTTTAAACACGCTCCCTCCTGTAAACAAATGAAAATGGTTTTAATCAAGACACAGATTTAAGGCTTAGCTGCCAGAACAGTTGGCCTCTATATGAAGTCAGGTAGTAGTGCAGCTCACCGAATAAATCCATGAAAGGAAGTAGGCGGGCACTTCTTCATCCTTGCCTGCATTCACAAGAGTCTACCTATAGCTCTACTGGTAATTTAAAAATATATATTGCATCTAAATACCATAATATTCGTCTTGAAAAGGAAATTAAAGTGGAAAACTGACTATTCAGTCAGTGTATAACAAAAAATATGAACCTAGTAAAAAAGTCTGCATATTTTATGTTAAATAGCATATGCATATATGAATGTGAAATCTGACATATTTTTGAAAAAGAGAGTCAGTGAAGTATTCAAAATATGTTTTCATACATTCAAAACTGTGAGAAAGCAGATAAGAGGGTAATGTGCATGATAATGGCAGATAGACTCAAATAATGAGACATGGAAGATATTTGGATCTCTTTGGGCATATTCAGTCTAATGATCTCTGGGTACCGTAATAGTCACCCCTTCAAAAGTAAGTTCATAGGCCCAATTGTTGATTCCTACAGTTGCCAAACTGCAGAGAAGGTACAAAATTTAAAGCATTAAAATAAATTTAAATTAGGGAAAATTTGGACCAATCTTTTACATCAAGTTTTCTGTCAAATATTGGCTTATTTGCTACCACTGATCTCAAGAGGCACTATTTCCTCAAGTTCTGCTGAGTGAGGCAGCAGAGCACGAGACAGCTTCCCCAAAAACTTACCTACCAATTGTCATTTCTAGTAAGACATCTTAATGCCACACTCAGGCAGCTTTACACCAGTTTGCATCAGGTTTGAACATAACAGTCAAATCTCCCCTCTCACATAGGCACAGATTTTGCATAAGTAAGGCTCCCTCTTTGAACTGGCCTGACACCTACACAAGCCCTGAATGAGAAGGCACAGAAGGAAAAGGTCTAGCTTTAAAATGCAACGTCTCAAAATCTCCTCACAACTGCTGCTAAAAGGCTTGTAATGGGACCAATTAGCTCATGGCAAAGTTGAAGGGAGTGTGGGGAGATCCTGAATTTCATGTATTTATGCAGTAACACAGAGCATGAACTGCCTTTAAATGCTGAATACCCTGCGTGTGTCAGTTTAGACATCTTAAAAGTGCATAAACAGGAATTCAACTGCTCATTTAGTGCAGAAGGTAACTATTTTCCTATCAGATAGTGTGGCTGAAAACAAAAAAAAGCAACACAGAAAAGCATTTCAAACTGCAATTTAAAGTAAAGCAAATAATTTCAGATTTTTTACACCTGTATTTCAGCTTTTTATTCTGTGAAAGACACATGAATTGATGCAAACCACTGTGATACTTTTTGAAATATGTTTTTAGTTTAAACTGCTCTAGTCTCGTTCTATGATTTGAGATTTACACTCATTTCCATCATGTTTGCTCTGAAAAATCCACGCTGACAAGCAACAGGACAGGTAGTGCTGTACCAATCTGCCTGAATCCTGCTGCATTCACATGCATGTTTGTATGTACAAACTACCAAATTGTCCCTGATTTGAAGTTTTCATCGGCAGAAAGCACTTCATGCGTAGCCAAAAACTGTATTTGCATAACCACAGATTTCACAGAGGACATTTACCACAACTTTAATAAGGACCTAGTAAACACACGTTCAGATGGATACCCTAAAAGGTAAAATCCTTGTTGCACTCAATTAATCAGGACATAAAATAGAAACTGTGGACTTTTTCAGAGAGATTTTTTGGTGGTTTTGTGGAGGGAATTTTTTGGAGGGGTGTGTGTTTTGTTTGGATTTTGTGGCCTTTTTTGTTAGGTTTTTTAAAGTTTATTTTAATTATTTTTAGCTTTATTGGAAAAACAGCAAGGTGCATTTTGGAATGTTCTTTCTCTGTGCAGTCCCTAGAGACTTGCCACGTAATTGTCTTCATATCTTACTATTTCTGATGAAAAATTGGTCAGTCATTGGCCTCAATCCTCAGTGCTTCCAAGCTATTGCTTTTCTTCTTCTCAGCACTTACAGAGATTTTATTCAGGGTGATTTTAGCCATGCTCTGTCCCTCTGAAGTACTTTTATATTTACAGTTATCTCATCAGTCTGAACAACTTTCCATTGCATAATTTTTCAACTGCACAACTTCAGTTATGACTTGCCAGGAACACAGTTTATAAATTATGTTGTTAGTTAGAATAAGATTAAGAGGAATGTTAATTTCCTATCACAAAATTTCTGATCACATGTGTCTGTCCAAGTAAAAAGAAAAGTTGTGGAATTATGTTCTTGGAGTCTGGCCACTGAGGAATCAGAAGTGGGTCACAGGGTTCCCATTGCAGTCAGACCTGGCATAATTATTTGAAAATGGTTCGGGTAATCCTTGAATGCCACCAAGGTCTGACTCAGCAGAGCACTTAAGCAGCTGCTTGTCTTTAAACTGATGCACTTGTGTTGGAGCTTAAATATCTCAATAGAAATAAAAAGGGTGAGCAGCTTGCTTGTACTATTTAACAGTACATGATTTCTACTTGCTATTGAAACATACACAGTGAGAGACTGGACTCTAAAATATCTATGAAAGAGACATACGGAAAGCAGGTTGGAATTTTTATAGTACTAGAAGATTAATCCCACTGAGATTTTGTGTGAATTTTCATGCATTATTTAAACCTAGGAAACTGAGTGCCCAGGGGACGCAAAAGAAATCCTTCTGATTAAAGCAGAAGATGTGTTGTTGGAAGACTCAGACTCAATTCCCAGGTTTGCTGCAATCTGTGACCTTTAGGCTTTGAGATAAAAAATAAAGAGCCTTTTTTTTTCCTTTTTGCAGTCTGGCATGGTTGAAGTTCCAGAGCAAGCATATGTAGGGAGTAAGGATCTGTCCTTCTCTTTCTCCTTTCCTCCTTCCATCATGATTTAGAAAATGAAGAGGCTCATAGTGAAGAGCAAAACGGGAGAAAACTGCATGATCTCTTGTGCTACCCATTCTCTTGCTTCCAACATAAATTTCTAAAGCAGTAGGTAAACGAGCACAACATATATTCAATAATTCTTGGTATTGCAACAGAGATGCAGAAGACTTTCTTAATGGATTTGTGTGAAAAGATAAAGCTCTGTTTGCTTTGGTGCCCTCTCTACTCTCTCAATAAATTCCAGTCTGTCCATAAAGGCAGAAAAATATTAAGCATTTAACAAGATAATCTCAAAAATTCTTTGAGAGCTGCAGAGGACAAAGGATCCACATATGTAGAGATCTAAATTTTTTAAGGTGCAGTAAAAAATATTGCTGTCCTTCTATAAGTACTGACTGGAGTCACAGAGCAGTACAAAATGCAGAAAATAAGCATGTATTCTAATTTTTTTCTCACATAGTATTTCATAGCATTGGTCTCAATGGAATTACTTCAGAGAGTGAAAACACCTGGATTTCTTCATTTAAAAAATTGCAACCTGGTACTAGAGGGCTATCTGTTCACCTGTTATGAACTCATCAACAGTTAATATTATGCATCATTTGCATGAAGGAGTGGATTGAAATCTAAGATTTGTGTGGTAGTTTATTCCTAGAAAAATGCATTTAACACTAAACAAATACCAGAATTGTTTTCCTTGCTTTGTATTTTTCAATATTTGAACGAAACTAGAGAAACAACATTTGTGAAAAGGACAACTGAGCTGCCCAATGCAATATGTGAAGTGATCAAATCAGGAGCTTAAAAACAAGAACAGTGATAAATTAGTGAAGACTAGACTATTAATGGCTGCCCAGATGCAAGCCAGGTCAGAAATCCCTGAGCAATTGGAAACAGGGAGATCACACCAGAGGCATCTGCCCATATACAGCACTGATTCTGCAGGCAGTAGCCAAAGACAGAGACATCCTGAACAAAACAAGGGAATGGCAGCTGCTACATGTTTTAGGAACGGGCAGCACAAAGGCAGGGAGGGCAACATCATGCCTTATGAAATCCAAGCACAGAGAAGCTTTCAGTCAGCATCAAGAAGGCACCAAGCCCTCACTTGCCTTCATATTCCCATGCAGACTGCAGCAGCAGATACAGGGTGTCCTCACTGCTCTGACATTTATTAATCTTCAGCCATCCAGAATTCTTGAAAACTATCATTGTCTGACTCAAGTCAGTGCAGCTCTTAAGCTTCTTTAATCCTACCTGGATCAGGATCTCAGCTCAGCATGATCAAATCACCAGTTTCATGTCTACCCCGCCTCTGATTTTCAAGTATGAACTCTGACCTCTTGCATTTCCACAGTGTACCTTGTGTTGCAGGTCAGCTTTGAAGGTCTTAGACTTCATCTCACCTGCTGACCCTGCCACCAAAGTTTTGTGTTGAAATCCAGCAACAGGCCTTTCAAGTGCCTACTTCTTTTATAAGAAAATAACCATTCTAAAAATAGAGCACTAAGTCCTAGAGCTGAGCAAAACCTGCTAAGTCAGAGAAAGAAAAACTTAGCTAGGTAAAAAATCTGGTGCTGGTGGAAAAAATAAGTAAATAAGAAAAGCATTAGTCCTGCCAAAGGCTGTGTTGGACCAGATGTTATTATGATTTTCTGGAATCATTTTATCTGTGCTAAAAATAAGTAGTTGATTTGTTGCAACAAGATAATCCTTATATTTGTGTCTCTTGTATTTCAATGTACAGAAGTTATTGACACAGTTTAATAACCAAATATTTAAGAAATTAGAAAATTATATTTGTCTGTGTGTGTGTGTGTGTGTGTGTGTGAGAGAGAGAGAGATTTTATACCAATGTCTACACATATCTAATCTTTCTTGCTCTCTCTAGGGCTGAATTCATTCTTCTGGTAACATCATGGTAAACTCAGAGAAAACTGATGGTTACTGATATGTTTCCTTATAGCCTGCTCTATGTTAATTCAGAGAATTTGGTTTATGGGGAAAGGAAAAGAGACAAATGTGACTTCAGCATTATGTTTCACTTTCTAAACCATTTCTTTTTATTACATAATATAGTGTGGAACCACAAGAGGATTTACAGCCCACCAAGAAGTGCTTCCAGGAACTGCCACTCTAGAGCAAGCAATGATTGTGTCAGTATCACAGTACTCTGGCTCCACCTGAGTTGGAAGGACTTGGATGAAGAAATATGATTAGCTGCTGAAGACAGATGCAAAGCACTGATACCTTTATGCTGTTGGTCATCTTATCTTACTCCATGAGTGTCTTGCTCTTATCCATCTCATCTTTCTGCAGTAATTGAAAGGCTGAAGTGGAGCACCCAGATAGATTTGGGAATAAATCCCGGTGTTAACCCCTATAAGATATTTTTGTAGGCTTAAATTCAATAAAACATGCTACTTCAGTCAAGCTTTTTTAGAGGGCCCTGCTAGATAACCAATTCTTACTAAACAGCTGGAGTCCTTCATTCAGAGTTTTTTGTTTTTTTTTTCCTTAGTAAGTTATGCTGCCAGATTTTCAGAAAAAGTTTTCCTTATATAAACAGAGGTTAGGCAAAATCTAACTACAGTGGAATAAAATCTCCAGACTTCAGAGAATATTTAGACTGCTTCTCGTGTTCATTTCTTCCCTTACTGTTTCTTGTGATCAAAATAACTGCAGAACGTTTTTAATTAGAATATCTGTACCTTTCTTTACCAAAGTTACATCTTCATTCCCTATGCCAGGTTCCCTGGGAAAGCGGCTCTGGGATGGTGAGGATCAGATGGCCACCGGAGGGAGCCCGCGGAGCCGACAAAGTGTAACAGGGTCTCAATGTTGGGAGTAAAGAGGGTCAGAGATGAGAACCGCTCCTGAGCACCGTGTGTCACTCGTGGGGGTGGGCACTCAGGCTGGGCTAAGAATATACGATGTAACACCTGAGATGCTCATAACCCAGCTGCCAAAAAAAGAAATAAAAAAAAAATATATATATATTTCGGTTTATATCTGTATATATCACAAATATATATTTCGGTTTATATCTGTATATATCACAAATATATGTATACATAAACATATATATATATATATATGTATATAACACATACACACACACACACATATATATATAAAAATAACAAAGTGAAAATATCATGAGCCCAGGTAAACTGGCAGGTCTGAAAACAGGATTACTCTGGTTTATGTTAGCTACAAGTCAGGTCTGAAAAATGTTGGAAGTGTTCAGTGGTTCTGGTTCTTAGCAGCCTCAATGTGTTTCAAAGCTCAGACTGAAGCCAAATAGTTAATTTTGTTTCTTGAAGAGGAGAGCAGTTGAAATTATTTCATCAAAACCCTAATGTATTTTATCAGGCAGGGATGGTCCTCTCAGATATAGACTTCTTTCTCCATATGCAATCACATGATACGCTGACGTAAGGAGGGACAAATTACTTCAAATTCTTTGTCTAACCAAGCAAAAAAAAAAAGAGAGGCTGTGCAGGGAGACTTGAAGGAGCGCATCAACTAGCTTTGTGACAATCCTTCCTATGCCCACGTGTTCATGAGAAGCTGTCATGGCTGTAGTTTCTTCATCACTTCAAGATTAACTCAGTAGATAACCTTAAAAAGTTATGAAAATAACTTCAATCTCTGTCAAGGCTTACATGATAATAACAAAATACATACACACATGCACATATATACACTTATAGAATACTTCTTTACCACCTTGTTATAAACATCTACCAAATTAAGGTTGTGTTCATAGTAGTAGCTGATTTTTAAATTCAATATCATTTGGTCCTTCTCGGGCTACACATAAAAGTGACTCACAGGCACAGCCTTCTGCTGCTTCTGCTACCACCAGTCTTGCTGTTCGCAGAAACAGATGTGTGTGTGCATACAGATTTGAGCTAGAGTTCTTGAAAGCTTATTTTCTGGCTAAAAGCAATAGGGACTTTTTTCCTGTTTTTCGTAGAGGTCAGTACTGTGAAAAAGCTGCTGGTGGTTTCTACCAGGAGCTGGAAAGGTGTGCTGTTGCAAGGCAGTGCTAAAACTGATGTGCTGTGTTTGAGAACAGAGGAGTCCATATGTTTTTGAATGAAAGGCTACTTCCCTTCCTATGCTAGAAGACAGCTCATCTTCTGCTCTGAACACTATTTTCTTTGTTTGGTTAAAATTATCTCTCTGCTGAGGAGTGAGATATTCTGCAAGTGTCAAGGATTATATATCTGTAGTTAGAGAACGACGTTCTCCATCAATGATACATTCTGAGGATGCTTCTTTTATTTTTGTGTGTGTATGAGTCTAAAGTCAATTGAATTAGTTACAATCCTTTTTCTCAGAGCTTTAACTGAATCAGCAAAGCCCCATATTCAGAGTTAATCTTGTTAAAAGCATCAATTTTATTTAGGATATAGAAGGCAGGTAGCAGATTCTGTTGCTTTCAATATCTCCCTGAGTAAGGTAATAATCTCTAAACAATGGGAATATTGTTCGGAGGGAAAAGTGTGAAAGTCCTGCTTCTTACTGTTCTATGCTACAGATTTGCTGCTAAAAATAGTTAACAAGAAAACACGAGTTCAATTTCCTCTGAAAACTTCATAGCAGTTTTTACTGAAAAAAAGAAAAAAATTAAAAAGGCTGAAAATTGCCACCATGAATATTGGAATACTTAGTAAAGACTTCTATCAAGCATTAATACATTAAGTACAAGGAAAACCAAGTCAATACACAGATTTTAATCGAAAAGTGTAAAAATCTCAAGGATGTGCTATTCAAATAGACATAGTTTGTATATCTGAAACCCAGAGCATGTTTTCACCAGCAAGTGAGGAAGCTTCTAGAGAGAATTCATGCACCCTGGCAACCCATGACCACTGCAGAAGTAGCTGGAAATTACAAGTGCTCTTGAAAGGTTTTCAAATCAGGTCCCTGAGTCTCACAGTAGATGATGGGATCAGCTGCCCTCTGAAACTTCTTTTTTACTCTCTTGACAAAAAATGAGCACTTAGATGATTAGCCTTCAAGGTCTGGAGCAATTTATAGTGGTGAGTTGGATGATTAGTGGGTTTAGACAGGATACGCTTACCCCAAAGCTTTGCATGCCTCTAATTTGAATTGCCAAGCCACTTCCACATCAAAGAGATACAGCTCTGCACATCAATTTCTTTCACTAAATATTCTCTTTGACTCAGTCTATATTCCTACTGTAATCAAGAACTTATTGTACCAAACTTTCTTGAGGATAAAGGGAAGAATAAACAGCTATTCAACACAAACTTTCTATTCTTTCCTACTATTGAACATTTACTGATATGTCTTAGATTTGACCAAAGATTCTATTTCTTGCTTTTTCAGTGATTATTTGATCAGACACCTATTGCCTATCACACCCAGGAATAATAGATCATGGTTAAGAATAGCAGTATTTTCCTTCCATCTTATCTGAAATATTAATATTTCTAAAGCCACATTTCTTCATTACTTTTATTCTGATAGAGTTGAAAAGACCATGCCTGGAGATCAATAACGGATCCTCTAAGCTGTCCCAAGAGATTGTGTTGACAGCTGCTATAGAGCTTTCCATAGGACGATCTTCTAATTTTTAAACTCAATCATGAATACAACACATTTATTATGACAAGAAGTTAATATCTTCCTAGTTTTCACCTCAAGGTTCAAAAGAGTTATCAATTAATCACTGGCTATTTTTTTTACTTTTTTTGCGCTTTGCAGAAACAGCAAATTAGATGTCCCATCTATGTGCAAAGAGCAAGTACAATGGAAAAGGAGTAATAAATTCCAACTTCACTGAATGTGGTTTTGTGTTCTGGATACTGGAGTCTTTCATCTTAACATCAGTGTCCAGAAACAATGAGAATCTCAGACAGAAGCTCATGTGTTTAGACAGAAACTTTCATTCTGAAACACGAAAGTATAATTGTGGGTTTCATGCACAAAGCTGCCATCTGGTATTTATGAGAAAAAGAACAAAAAATTGTTAAGCAATTAAACGACTCAACATACATTTGCTGATGGGATTTTGTAGTCATTATCATTAAGATTTTTTTGCAATATGTTAGAAGCTTGAAAAATTCCTGTTACTACCTAAAAATTACTTCCCAAAATACATAATTTATAAGAAGTTTTGAGCTAAACGCAACAAAAGAAAAGTGACACTTCTCTCCAATGGTGAGCTGAAATGGAGGGAATGGGTTTTAGAAATAATTAATTTATTTCAATTACAGGTTTGGTTTTCTGTTTCCAATAGAAATATGAAATTTGTACTATATGTAGGATGAAAATATATCTCATGAACACCAGTAAGAATTTCTGTCCCTGACTTGAATGGTATGAACAGTTTTTCTTGCTTTTCTGGCAATGTTGCAGAATGATTGTCTGGACATGTGGTCCAAATCGTAGTGGAATGCCCTTTACCTACAGCCTTCCTTCATGTCAGCTCTCTGCCTGTAGATGGAAGACCAAAGCTACGTGTGTGCTTTCTCCCACCATCATTTTACAACAGAAAATCAAGAAGTAAGGGGATAAATGCTGGGTGCTGCTTGGGATATCTCAGCTGGAAAGGAAAAAGGAGAGGGAAATGGGGGTGAAAACAATTCCACTGTGTCTATGTATCACTTTCCTGTCAAAGATTCAGTTCTTTTATTTTTAGATATTAAAACAACAAAACAACAAAACACAAAAAATGAAACGTGTCTCATCTGGAATCTATTGTGCGCCCATCTAATTCCAGAAATGTCATATTATTAAATTAAAGCTAGAGTACACTCTGGTAAAAATTCAAAACACAACTAGCAAATTTCAAGGTAATCCATCTTCCAAGACT
The DNA here is from genome assembly GCA_034509425.1 of Eopsaltria australis. Classification (NCBI taxonomy): domain Eukaryota; kingdom Metazoa; phylum Chordata; class Aves; order Passeriformes; family Petroicidae; genus Eopsaltria; species Eopsaltria australis. Next base: position 726,494 of record JAVTVJ010000072.1, read on the forward strand.
TCTCAGAGATTTTGTGCTGGCATTCCTCTGACAGCATCATAACACTCATGAAATCTCTCCAGGCAGACAGGGCTCTTCAACTGGCTCTCTTTATTTAGGACCAACACTGCACAAGTGAAAATAATTCTTCTGTTTTTGCATGAGAAATAGACTATGATAGAGAATCCTTACTACTGAAAATTACAATTAAAACAAGACACAAAAAAAAAAAAAACCAAACTTGCTATGTGAACCCCAAGTATGAGCAATAATTTCAAAATTAGCAACAACTTAAAAAAATATCAGTTTTCTCTTTCTACATTTTTGTCTACTTCAGTGAAAGCACATTCTGCTTCTGCCACTATTTTCAAAAGGTTTTTATCACCTACTTCTTATTTCCTAAGGGAAAATGTGTTTTTAAGTCCAAAATAACCTTATCAACTTCAGTTTGTAGTTTAGTTTGGAATGAAAACCTTATCTATGATATAATCAGTCCAAACAATAATATTCAGGAAAAAATGGAATGTAAAAAGAAGAAAAGAAAAAGCCCCCAAAATAATATTTCTGCAATAGAAATTAATATAAGCACAAGATCCATGTGTCATCACATTTGAACTTATGAAAAAGCATGTTTTCACTGAAGTGTGATCTTGGTATTTCTCCAGGATTGGGTCTGGCTGAGATGCAGTTAATTTTCTGGTCTTGTTCCAAGGGGTCCATGACGTTATGCAGGGGACCTCAGAGTTTGATGCAAAGTTCCAGGTAGGGTGTCACCAGAGCAGAGCAGAGGGGCAGAATCCCCTCCCTCACCCTGCTGGCCACACTGCTTTGGATGCAAACCAGGATGCAGCTGGCTTTCTGGGCTACAAGCACACATTGCTGAACTTCTCATTAACCAACACCCTCGAGTCTTCCTCCTAAAAGCTGCTCTTAATCCATTCCCTGTCCATGCTGTATTTGTGTTTTCTCTCCCTCCTCCACTCTAGCAGCTCAGAGGGACAGGGAAGGGGAGACTGTGATCAGTTCACAATCCTTTGTCTCTGCCACTCCTTGCTCCTCCAGGGAGGACTCCTCACACTTTTCCCCTGCTCCAGCCTGGGGTCCTTCCCACGGGAGACAGTCCTCCAAAAATTTCTCCCGCAGGAGTTGTCCCCATGGGCTGCAGTTCTTCATGAACTGCTCCAGACTGGGTCTCTTCCATGGGGTGCAGTCCTTCAGAAAAAAACTGCTCCAGAGGTGGATCTCCAAAAGGGTCAAACGTCCTGCCAGCAAACCTGCTCTAGTGTGTTCTCCCTCCATGGGGCCACCGGTCCTGCCAGGAACCTGTTCCAGTGTGAACTTCCTAAAGGGCCATAGCCTCCTTTGGGCAACCAGCTTCTCTGGTGTGGGGCTCTCCTGGGTCTGCAGGGGAATTTCTGCTCTGGCACCTGGAGCACCTCCTTCCCCTCCTTCTTCACTCACCTTGGTGCCTGCAGGGTTGCTTCTCTCACATATTCTCATGCTCTCTCTCCATCTGCAGCTGCACAGGTGATTTCCCCCTTCTTAAAGATGTTGTCCCATCCACCTGGGATCTGTCTGGCATTGGCTCCGTCGAACATGGGGGGAGCTTCTGAAAACTTCTCACAGAAGCTAACCCTATATCTCCCCCACTACCAAAGTCTTGCCACACAAATCCACTACTTCTCTTCACATTACCAAATTAAAAAAAAAAATAGGAATATAGAATTAAAATTATTTCAACAATTTCTGTATATACACATATATGCTTCATTACGCTTTCTGCTAAAATGTACTATTTGTATTTCTTCTTCTAAGCTGCTAAGCAAACTTAACATTGCACTGCAGAGGTGTTTACATTTCTTTGTAGACTAAAAAGTATAAGTGACTATAAATACAAGACTTATGCAGTGGGAAAAGACATTCTGATAATTCTACTGCTGAAAAATGTTGTGTGGGGTTAAAGGGAATTGGAAAGCGATTGCAGAAGAAATTACAGTCATCTGAGTGCCAAATATTCAAGGCATATTTGAGCAGCGAAGGGATAAGGTTGCAAATGATTGGTCACGAAAATCTGTGTGTGCATAATGCTAACAGAAGAGCTAATTTTTTCTAGGGAAGGAATGAGATTATTTGTACTTTTAAAAAACCATGAAAGCAAATGAATATCTCTGACCTTCAGCAATTAAACTGAGGTGTCTCAGGTCCTCACACCAGAGTGAAAAGGTCCACAAGAAAACAGATTACTTTTCCAGATGCTTAGAGTCAGAAATGAATTTGAGTCACACTGCCTGGCAGACAAAATGGTGTTTCCTGGCCCAGATAGCTTACTGCCTACAGGTTTTCTTAAAATGATAACCAGTACAAAACATGAGTGCCAGGGCTCCATCCTTCTTATATGACAGAGTTAGGCATAGTCCCAAAACAGAAACATTAAAGTTAACTCTTTTTATTAATTGATATGAATATAGTGTGTTCTTTGTTACAGAATTTTCTCATCAACAGTGCAATAACAGGGTGTGCTACTGAGTTCACATCAGATAATAGATGCAAAAATAAGTAAAAATCCTGTCATAGACATTGTTTTTTACGGAAAAATTCACTGGATAAGTCAGGAAGTGCAGGTGTTGTTTTCAGGTGTTGTATTATTATGGCAGTAATACATACATGCTGCAAGCAATTGCATTTTGAAAAAAAGTAGCATCACAGAGGATACTTAGCTGAAGCCCAGAAAACACATGTTTCTGCACTGCAGTAAAAATTCTATGCTGACTCAACCAACAAAAAATTTTTTTCTCCCTATCTTCTGGCAGTGTGGTTAAGACAATGCTGATTCTTAGTTTGACTGATCCGTAGCATGACAAGCTTTCAAGCATGACAGAAACAGCTTTGTAGCAAATCTGCCTCTGACACAAAAGTGGGGTGTTGTAAGCAGCACACACGAAACAGTCACGCATGTACGTGCACACACACACGGAGTGGCAGCCTCCATTGGCTTGGCTTTCTGGCTTGCAAATGCAACAAAATATAAATTACTCTTTAATATGCATTATTGCTGGGCTCCACAACCAAACATACTTGGAAAACAATTTCCCAGGAAAACTTTATCAAATTTCACCATAAGGGTAAGAAAATACTTTTTAGTTTATTAGCTGAAGGGCAATTTCATTCCTGATTGAACATCCATAGATATTTGGGCTATTTTAACGTAATTAGAGTTATTTTAAACTTTGATCTGTTCTCCATTGTTGACTTTCTTGGCAGCTGTCCTGGGTTAGGCCAGAGGGGTCAAAATCTAGGAAGTGATCTGTGCTGCAGGAAGGCATACAACTTCCTTCCTGCGAGAGAGAGCCAATAATCAGGTAGTTTTAAGGGTTGATAGGTTGGTAAACCAATTAAAAAGTTGATCCGCCTTCGAGGAAAAAAACATATATAAGCAGAGACTCTCTGAAGCTCTTCCTCTTTGGACCTGCTGCTGCTGTGTAGAGAGGAGCAGCTCCTGCTTCTCTCGCTGGTAAGGCCCCCCCACACCTCCTTCCAAAGGAGGGATGGGGGGGGGGGAAGGGAGGTTTTACAGCAGCCGTGCCGCTGCAGCCGGGCAGGCATGGGGGAGGAAACGATTGGAATTTTCAGCAGATCCAGCTCAGCCGGTGTGTCAGCTACACGAGAGAGAGAGCCGGGCCAGGCAAGGACCAGGCCAGACTCCATCCAGCTCAGGCCAGGCCCTGCCCTGTCACCCCAGGCCCAGATGGCCCCAGCAGGCCGAGCCAGCTCCGCAGAGCCAGGCAGAGACTCTTGAGAGCGTCTGGCATCCAGCTCGGACCTGTTCAAGCAGCCCGGCAAAGAGCACGTGATCCTCACACTGCCAGAGAGAGAGAGACAGAGATTAACTCTCTCCATGCCTGGACTAAACTCACAGACACCCATCCTTCCTTGCAGAGAGAGGAACGAGTGAGGACACCTACATAGTGCAGCGCAGAGACTTTACAGTCAGTGAGGAAAGCAGAACTGATACTCACAAGGAGGTGCATGGGAAGTTGCTTCAAGAGTGAAGCTAAAAACTCTTTTGGAGAACCATGGTTGGGGACTGAGCTAATAAATTCTCTGTAATATATGAAGATATAGTCCAAAGGGGGATGTGAGGTTCTTATTGCAGCCAATGAACTGAAATACCTAAGTAAAGATAAGTAAGTGTTGAAAAAGTACAGCCTGATGAGAAACTAGAACCAAGAGAGAGGAGAGGCTGTGACCCAGAGCCCTGGTCCCGGGGAGAATGCTAGAGAACCTGAGTTGTCAGGAGGACCTGTGTTGCTAAGCACAGAAGAAGGGATTTTCCTTGTTGCTGCAATTGAACTGTGCGTCCTTAAAACAGGTACCCTGTGGACTGTTCATAACCCACCATAGTGGCTGTGGGAAGGCTACTGGTGTGGGAGGGATCCACCATTAAGCTGGACTTTGCTCTGGGCAGCGGCTAATAGTGAAGCAGAAGACCCATAAAAACTGTATTTTTCTTACAGAAGATCCATGGTGTAAGCAAAAGAAACATCTCTCCCTAAATGAACTAGAACAAGAGCTGTTTCTGAGGTGGTAAACTGACTGGAGGTCGAAGTGTTGTCTTTTGTATGTTGTCAGGGAGAGTGAAATGGAGAGGTGGGGAAGGAGGGGTGGTCTGGGGAGTTTGTTCTGGTTTTTCTTGGGTTTTTTTTTCTTTTTCCCTTTGTCTTAGATATATTAATAAAACTTATTTGTACTTTATAAAGTTTGAGCCTGCTTTGCCTACTCCTAATCCTTATCTCACAACAAGCAATCAAGTAAATTTAGGTAAGTGTGCTGGCATTTAGCCACAAACCTGAATAGGCGAACTGAAACCACTACAAGTTGGAGACAACTGCAATCAAATAAAGTTAAAAAAAAGAACTATTTGAAAATGGTTTCCAAGCTGTTTGCCACCAGTGTTCTCCTGCACTGACATGTCTTTTCTCAGTTAGTTTATTAAACTTCAAACACAGAAATAAGGTTTGTATCCATTTATGTCTTTTGCAAGACTTAGTATTTAGCCGAATTTAAGACAATTAGTTTAATTTGAGCCCGGAGAAAAGTTTCTGGGATTTTTTTTTAGTGATTAGCACTATATTCTAAATTATATAATTTGGAACTCAATTTCAACTAATGGTACACTGGGGCAAAATTTTAAGCTATAGTTAGAAAATTTTCTGGGCTCTTAAATCAAGGAGATGCTTCTGAAAATATTAGTGAAATATTTAACATATTTTCACAAGTATGAAATATTAAATTATTACTCACAAAACAGTTAGAAGGAGCCCTAGATCTCCACTCCCATAAATTCAAAATCACATAAAATTTAATGTGCAACTTTGATTTTGTTGCTTTAATGTATTTGAGATTTCATATATATGACACTAAAAATGTTTTCTTATATGACTTTAATAAGTCATAATTGCTAAGAAAACCCCTTATCTATATCTAAAAAGGGCTTAATGCCTCTTTTATTTGCTTAAGAGGTGTGCGCATCTTAAAAAAACAGGCTTTACAACAAATGAGTAAGTGCTTGTAACATCTATGTGTAGATTTCTCCCTTTATCCAGTCACAAACTTTTGGCAGTTCTGTGACCATAAAAAATTGTCCTACTTATCATATATGTGCATGCCAGCTTAAAACGACATGAATATACTCAATTTCACTAACAGGAAAAATAGTCTATGGACAGTTGTAGAATTGAGAAAAGCCTGACCAACAAACCTCTCTTATTTGCAATGAAACAAACCAAAACAAACAAAACCAGAGCAAACAAAGACTAAGGAGACTCAGAATCAGGTTCTTCATTTCTATCCAGAGCACAATTATTCACATCTTGCCTTGAGTGATAAGTACCCTTCATATCACAGTCTCCCCAAAAAAAGCCACTCTGTTGTGTTGATCTTCAGTGCTATATTAAGATTTTGAGTTGTTCCAGAGTATGCATATCTATATTCAATGGACAAAAAGGATTAAATAAGTACATATAACAAAAATCTGGACAGTGGCAGAACATATGAACATTGACTACATTTTTCTGAGATACTGTATTCTTCACTTTATCAGTACTTATCCGAAAATATTGAGAAATAATTAAATGCCAAAAACCCAAGGGAATCATGATGTGACCCATTTCAAAATGTCAAAACATAACAGTGGCAATTTGGCTCTTTTGTTTTGGTTTGGTTTGTTTTTTTTCCATTTTTTACCCCACTGATAATTAACTTCATATTTCAGGGTTCACAGGGTATGAAGAGATAAAGTATTCTCATTTAATCTCAGCATTTCTGTGGAAACAGAGGAATATAGTTTCATTTTTTGTTATTTGCTACAAAACCACAAGCTCTTACTTCTTTTGGTGCTTATAGATACAAACCTGTAGCTACAGAACCACTGACCTTTGCATATTCAAATATCCTATTAATATTATCAAAAGGCAGGAGATTGTAAGGAAAGCAGAACTGAATCTTTTAAGAACAATGTACTTTTTTTCCTCTCTTCTGTCTTCATCTTCCTCTCATATAAACATCCTTTTACTTAAACTTCTTCACTTGTCGTCTTCAAAAATATCAATTTCCTTATAAAAGAAAAGAAAACAAAACTCATTCCAGATCAAAACTGATGCAGAATATATGGTGCACTGCTGGCCTGAGAAGCACAAGCTGCGAAGGTGACTGGAGAACCCTGGGACGACTAAAATGCAATTCCCTGACTTAAAAAAATAGTTTGGGAAACATATTTCTCTCATGCCAGGCCATGAGAACCCTGCAAGTGCTTTCTGTTTCATCTGAGGCCCCATTTGCCTGTACGGTTCAAGAGGACCAGGTTTATGCCCGAGGCTAATTTGATCCAAAAGCCAAGGTACACCAGGAAAAGGGCCTGAAGGCCACACTCTGGGCTATCCTGCCTGTACACTGTTCAACCAAGCAACCAAGCACTTCCTTGGTCTGTCTTTGCTGCTGGGTAGGAGGCATTAGCAGAGACAGCGTAGGGGCTGTGGAATGAGGGGGCAACTGGCTCCCAGTTAAGGGTTCTGGGGAAGGGGCCCCTTTTTCCTGCTGCTGCAGCAGAAATACAGCAAGAAAGTAGGAAAACCTGAAACCCTCCTTTCTCTATGGCAGCAAAGAGCTAACCCTGCTCTTTAAAAGACATATGAATGCCCGGCCAGGACCCTCAGTGTCAGACACTGCAGAATGTGTGCAAGGGCTGGGAGATGGCCTGGGTGTTACTCCAGTGTCCACACTTTTATGTTCCACCTTCCTGATGCTTACCCATGACCCTACAAAATAAATGTTTTTAAAGTCCAGCCATTTCTTACCAGTCTTCTTCCCAATTCTTGCTTGGCTTTTAGTTTTATTTTCAGAAATGCTAGTAAATCATGCACAGCAGCTCCAGTGGCCAGGCTGATGTGTAAGACTGGCATTTCAAATTAATGTCAGAATACTAGAAGTGGTATGCAGTTAGCTGTATTTAGGGACTGATAAGGCTGCACAGCCTTTTCAGAATATGTGTCACAGTGCTCACATTATAAGCCACTAACAATATTATCAAAAGTCTCCTACAGCATAAATGAATAGCTGCGTACATGATGTAGCTGCCACAAGTTGGTTGTGTTTCCTTGTCCTCAGTTTCTGACTGCAATATGTAATAATCATCTTCCCAGAGAAAATTACTCAAATGAACCACAACTACATGCAGTATTTCCACTACTCCTATTTTGCAAGATAGTGTTCTGATACAATGACTGCCTTTTGTGCTCTCTCTCAGAACAAATCAGAGCTTAATAACAGAGCAAGCATAGAGATGTACAGAGTGCATTAAAGTCACCTCCACTTTTCCTAACAAACACGTTGCCATCTGTCATACCCATAACAGTGAGTGAAGGCAAAAAAAATTCAACTTGAAGAAATGATCTAGAAAGAACCAGTCACTGCACATGCATTGATTACTACAAATGCGCTGCTGTAAGGGCAAACCTGTTTGGGAGTCTGAACTCTTATAATCTCTCACAAAAGGTACAGAGGGGAAAATGGGAAGCCAGGGAAAAGCATAATTATAGTGTCTTCCTGTCAAATGGTTGGAGGGATAAAATGTCATCTTCCTGCATAATAAATAAATTAGAATTTCAATATTTAAGTCCTTGTCAGAGAAAAGATTTATCACAGAATAACCATTAATTTCTATGCTGCCTCTAGGGTAATTTTTCTCCATTGAGGGCATTTGACTGTTAAATGCTAATATGAATTAAATAAATGCTTATGAAGTCTAAGATATCTAATCAAGAAAACCCAGAAAATATTAAAATTACTTCCCTCCCCTCTGCTACTTACAACAGACACTGGTTGTGATATCCAGATGTGAAGCATCTAATGAACATAATGGCATCTATTTTAGGAACTACTGTGGCATCAATATGACTTTGCAGATCACGACACATTAGAAAAAAATTAAAGACAAGGAAATTGTGGTGTCCCTGTCAGCTGACTTCATCAGTGGCACTTTGTATTTTATCCTTGAAACCTGTCAGACTCTCAGTAAACAACATTACTTCAGTGTCGTCTATATTCACCAGAAGATCCTAATAGCTACTGAGGTAACCTTGGCTGTCAGTCGTGAATGACAACCAGCAGTGACCACATTTAATGCTCTGGTCACATCACATTTATCTGGACAGTCTTTGCTTTTCCTTTCTTTGCATTTGCATTTTTTTTTTCATCATCACATCAGTTCCTTCCTTATTGGACCCTCTACAATGGATCCTATTTCCTTATCCCTAGAGAAGACGTGCAAAAATATTAGCTTTTTCTCAGCATTAAAAATGATCACCATGCAGTACCAACATATATTGTTCCATATAAAATCAAAACCTGTGTAAAGGAAAAAAAGGATTGTTTAGGTTATTTTTAAATTATCTTGACACTTCTGTAATTTCAAAACCCATCATTTTGAATCCAATTTTTAAAGTGATGCCATTAGCAGTCCAGTTTGGACAAATTTACTTCTCAGAAAATTCAAGCAGCCTACCCCTTCTACTGAAATCCTCTTTCCATGTGCTTGTCTCCCTTTCTGTGGCAGCCTCAGTGCACTTATGTGCCCTGGAAGAGAGCATAATGAGGAGCAGCCAGAGTTCAGGAAGCAGAGCAGCAGCAGATGAATACCAAGACCACTGCAGAAATCCTTGGATTTGTGAGAAAGCCCTAAAGTCATGGGGGATTGTTACTGGAGGCAGATTTTTGAAGAACATCCCTCATGTTGCCTGAACTGCCTGCCAGTATTGATCTTAACCTTTCAAGGAATGTATACCAGGAACTCAAGAGATATACTCAATTTTATCAGGAGCATAACTGGGAAAGCTTCAGAGACAAAATTTATATGGGTGCACCATAGGCCAGAGCCACAGATGCAGAGGCATCTCTCCTTGAGTCCCATCTTGGTCAGCATTACCCTTGATGTCTACTTAGCAGAGAATTTTCCTTGCCTGCAAACAAGTGATCATTATTCCACCCAGTTTTGGCTGGCTAGCTATTATCTAGATGCCTAAGGTTTTTTCCCCCCTCCCCTGTCTGTTACCATAGAGATGGAAAGCATAAGGTGAGAGCACAGTGATGGTTTGTTCATAAAGCAGGGTTCACCTGCTAGACTTGCAGGTAGAGTTTTTAAAGCAAGCCCCTTCACTGAAAAAATGGAAAGGTTCTTTTTATATTGGCACTAGGTTGTTTTTTATAGTTATTATGCCTCAAATTGCTTCCTGGAAGAGTATTTGAAAAATGTCATGACCCTAACTACATTTTTTTTCAATATTTCCTGCATCATCATCGTCATCATCATCATCACTAAGAATAGGCCTGGAGGGCAAATCTGCTCTTCAGCTGTGCTTGTGAAAACTCATGGTCTTCAAACCAAAGTTGCATTGCCGTGTGCTTGGAAGTCAAATTGCACAGTTGTAGGTCACAATATAAAGTGCCCAGAAAGTCTTTGTTAATGCTGCTGCCAGGTGGAAACTCAGCTTAATTGTTAAAGGCCAGAGTGAACTTCGAGGCTGGCAGCCTAAACAAGAAAAAGATCTTGTGAAAACTGTTGCAGAGTAATGTGAAGATGTAACTTAAATAATCACATCCATGGAAATTAGACAGAGAAGGTTGTTCATCCAGGGTACAATTAATCCTAATTAATGAGTTCCCTGCAAAAATATGTCTGTTCTTGAGAACCTTATGGTCTTTACAGCTTTAGAAGTCCAGCAGATACGACCTCAATCTAAAACAATGCCAGGAGAAGGGAAACAGGAGCTTTTCTATTGGAAAGCATGTGATGACCTATGGGTTAGAATTGCTATTGTTGCATGAAATAGTGATAAATAGTAGTCATGTGCAATTTCCACACATAAATGAATGTGTAGCTGACTAATGATATGTTTTGCTAATTTAGCTGCCGGATTGCTCAAAGGCAAGACTTGCATCTACAATTTCTGCAGGTACATAGAAGACTGGGACAAAAAAATCATCCTATTCAAAGATTGCAGTCAAGCTTACAGGTTTATAGCTCAAAATCTGATGCAAATTTTACATCTGAAATTGATGGCTTTTGTGAATCACGGTCTAAATAAAATTTAATGCATATTCCCTCCTTACATCATCTAAACTTTACCACTCTTCAAAAAATGACAATGCCATAATTTGGGGAATGGGGGAAGAGGTTTAACATTCATGTTCCCCTTCCCTTTTGCTCTGTACATGACTGCATTCACACCTCACTGCAAAACACACTTTACTGTAGTGCAAGTCTGTAGCAGTAGACTTGCAGCAGTTAAAAGGACAGTTCTCCTGTTATTAAATATCTATCATTTTATTCCAATCAGAGATTAAGATAATATGTAAAACCATGCAGAATATCCTGCATGGGATGGAGAAGCATTTCTTTCTTGTATCTGCATCACACTATTTTACTAGTTCCTCTAAAGTAGTGCTATATAAGCGTAGTTAAAGCAGAAAGGATGCTTTTGAAACCAAATTCTACAAAAACAGCTCAAGAGAAGCAAAAACAACAAATTACTTTATACAGGTGTATTCTTTTCTAAAGCAAGATGGTATGCAAGACTTATGAAATGCAGAGGAGAAAAAATAATTTCATTTTCTTGTATTGTGCTCAAGAATACAAGAAAACTGAACTCTCTCAGCTCACACTGGACTTACTTCAAGTATCTGCTGCCAGTCAGAACATTCCTTCTGACAGGATTCCACTTACCAAGTGCTTTGCTATCCGAAGACTGTACCAGTTTTCAATCAAAGCAAAAGGAACATAACACAGAAGCTATCATCTTCTACAGATGACTACAACCTTTGCATGCCTGTGGAAAGTTTTGGAGAAGAAAGCTGCTTTTAGAGCATTTCTTTGGTGAAATTATTTTAGATTGATTTTAACAGTGAACACTGTCATAGATTAAAGGGAAGAAAGAAAGAAAGAACACATTTAGGAGGAGTGAAAGATGTTCTATGAATTAGAATAAGCTATTTTTTAAAAATTCAAACTATTTCAGTCACCCTCACAAGTAGACAGAATCAATCAGCAGTGAGTAACCCTGTTAAAAGCACTAAGAAAAATACCAATTGTTTTATTGTGAATATGTAAGATTATTTTATGTCCTTCTAGCTTCCAGAACAATCAAGGCTAGAGAAATAACAATTAAGATTCATGTCTCAGTTCTCAAAATTTATTCCAGTGGGATTCCAAAAAGTAAATTTTTATTCTATCATTTTTTCTTCACCTCATTGAACACTCATGTACCACTGCAGTAGAGGAGAGAATACAATTTCTGGAGAACCTTAATATTATATTCAACAAGCAGGTGATAAATAGCGTTGACATGGAATGAATGGCATGAGGATAACGAGTGCATCAGAGTCATCAGAAGATATCCTGAATATTGCTTTTCAAGGTATTTCTCTCATTTCTCACAGTGTGCATAACACAAAATCTGTTAGAAATTCAAACTGTGTTTTCACAGCAGTGACCTGTGTCAGAGCAGAAAGAAAATGCATGGTCACAGTGATTCAGAGTACTACAACAATGAGAAGATGGTGCACACTACAGCCAGTACATCTTGATTGTCTCTCTGGCACAAGCATCTAGCAGGCAAGGCAGTAAAAATGACAGATAGTACCCCCATAGACCTTGACACATCTAGTCATCGCATTAACAAATTCCACTGCAAAAAATATACTACCTGGTTGTTGTTTTAAATGTAGTTTGTGGATAGCATCCAGAGTGCAAATGCGCCTGTTGGACTGAGTGTCAGACCTCCAGGATCTCCAGTGACCTCATCATTTACCCACACAACACCCACATCCATCTAACACACATTGGAATGCACTGCGCCGCCTGTGCTCGGAGCAACCAGCCATTGCTGGATCCTCACACTGTCACACTTTGTGACTCAATTCTCGGGAGTCTCTGCAATCAAACAGCCAAGCAGAGGGCAAACATTATCTTGCACTTAAGTTCTACCTTTTTGCATATACAATTTTGTGGAATAATAATATATAGCCGAGGGATATCCTTTCATTATAAGTTTGAAGCTGCAGTTAGTATTTAATGTGACTAGTGATGCATGTCTTACATATGCATTCTTAAAGACAAAGAGAATCTATTCTCTTATGTCTTTGAGAATAACAATTCCTTGATAGATATTCATGCAATGAATGTACATAACACTTTAAACTCTAAAATTGGGCTAGTGCCCAACACTGCAGCAGACAAGCCTGATCATTTATAGAAGAGCCTCTCTCCTAAATGTCATGTAGCATCTTTAGATACTAATAGTGAGCTATATAAGAAGACAGTAACAAAAAAGATGAAGAGAACTGTAAAGCAGTTAGGACTTACAATTAAAGAGATCTGGCAGGATCTGTACTCCTGGTTAACTCACAGGGTTATCAGTGTATGTGTTCAATTGCAAACTTTGACCCAGCTCCAGGAGAAGCTGAAAGTCTGACAGATAACACACGTACAAAAAGATTGCTTGATACATTAAGGCAGCAGTTTTAGACTTTATGGGTGAGCATTCTCTTTGATAATGTGAACTGTCACTGAGTCTGGTGTTAAAGCAGGCCTCAGATGACCAGTACTTCATTTATAACTGTTCAGGGCAGTTCCTGAGACTGACAGAGGAAATACTTAGACCATCCACCCACTCGAAGTTTAGTAACTGATCTGTTGATTACAAAAAGAAAAAGTTGATAATTTCCAGACTTAGAGTTTTCAATAGTTTCTACTCACGCAGACTTTTCTGACTGCTGGTGATTGTGAGGTCCTTATTGGTTTATGATATAGAAGGAGCAGATTCACATTATCCCAGTCTATCTGGGGTGTGGACAATATCCCAAAATGACTAGGCTGTAGTGTCAGGTGAGTGTGACTGAAAAGGAGCAAAAGCAAAAGAGGGTGTTTACAAGGCGGAGCTGGCTCTTCCTAAAACCTCATTTAAATAAAAATACCGTCGAAAAAACACATCCCTACCTTAGGCTATGCCTATCGTCTGATATGCAGAAAGCATGGCTTCAATCTCTTTTCTTTTTGATAAAAATAGTCCTGTAGCTCATCAACAAACACCAAGAAACAAGTGCATGAGATTTCTGCTACATCTGATACTTTGGAAAAAAATTATCTCTTAAAGAATTGTAAGCTATTTGTTCACAATCCCAGTCACAATCAGTGATTCCTGAATTGTTATTTCTACTTCCATCCCTTTACTGATGGTATTTGTACAGCTACCTAAAGTTTTTTATTTATGATGGCAGTTACTCTGTTCTAGTGGTGTTTTTGTTTCAGATAAAAAGCTCCTGAAGTTCTTCAGCATTGATGCTTTTAGGTTTCATGTTCTTTCTCTTTCTTAAAAGCTCAGAAGTGGAGGGAGGCATAAACTTGTTTCATTGTAGCACAGCTTTTAGGAAGACACTTTATATAATAAATAATGATATATAATTACAATAAAATAATAATATTGGATTATAATGAAATTAAATATTAATAAAACATTGTATAACAATGAAATACTTTTACCATTTACAACACCAAATATGCTCATTTTTCATTCCATATATTTTCAAGGCCAGGTTTACAGCATCTTACTTTTCTCACTTAGATTGCTTGCCTTTGTTCTTGCCTTGCTCTTTTAGCTTCACTTTGGATAAACTTTTTAATTCAAAGGTATTCAGAAAGGAATTTTAATCTGACTAAGAAGATTTCTGTCTCTAAAGACACCGAAGCTTTGCAATGCAACTTCAATAAAAAATTATTTTGCCATTACAATTTAGCACATCAGTGTTTGCAGTGTTATTTGAGTGAGCTTTTCAAGTGTATGCTGCTTGAGGCAGAAATGCCTAATTTTGTGTCTGTACCACCAAGCTTAATTGTTCCAACATCCAGTTGGAGTATTCAAGTAAATAGTAGTGAAATAGTAAAAGAACAATATCTCTAGGAGCTTAAAATAAAGACCACAAGCAGCTTGAAAGAAATGACACCATTTAAAATGTTAATTTTCCAATTTCAATATTTTCCACTTAACATACTGCTAACAGTAAGACAAACAGCATGTTCAGATTGCATTTTATTGCCTCATCAATGGACTTATCTGCTCTGCTGAGTTTAATTTAGCCTAGATACATAACACAAACCACATAAAATATGAATTTTCTAATCTTTAGCTGAACACTGCAAGTTTTACATTCCTGATTATTTATTGTTGCATTTAATTGTCAATATGATTTATGCATTACCTCAAATTCAAGTACAGTGCATTCTCTTTGAACAGAAAGAAATACTAAATGCTGTTGAATTTCATCTAAATAACAAATAAGGCTTTATGGAAATGTAAATAAGATCCTGTGAGAGTGTTTACAACAAGCATCTTCATAAACCAGGAGTGTAAAAATCATATACATGGTATATGAGCATCCCATGGTATGAGACTGTGACACTAATCAGAACAAAAATTTAACCAATTAAGTTATCTTTTAAAAATTTCTCTAAATAACAGAACTTAATTTATCACTCAGTATGTAGTATGCAATACAGTCAAGCTTCCATCTGACTTCCATAATTTTGATTATCCCAATAAAATATATGTTTAGTCAAAGACTCTAGAACTCTGAAAATGCATCCAGTGGTAACATCTGAACAGATGCAGACTAATAGACTATTTATTCTATAGTTATTTACTTGCATGTATATGTAGCTATAAATACAATGACTACAATTTTGAACTTTTTCTCTTCCAAAAAAAAAAGAAAAAGAAAAAAGACAAATTCCATCAAAGCAGACATATAATTGTATTTATACATTATCTTAGGAACAAAACAAGTGGCAAAGGTCCAGGTGAATTTTGCATATTATCTCAATAAAGGTAATGTGAAATCTTTGGTAAGGCATTTCTGTAGCAAGCAAAGTAAATGAATTTTAAACATAAGACACCAGCAGCAATTAAACACAATAATTAAGTTTGTTCCAAGTCTGTAGAGCTTCATGAAACCTTTGGGCAAACACACAATTAGAAATATTATTTTTATAAGACTCACAGCAGCAAATATACCATGTAGGCGTTTCAGCAGCAGACCCCAAAGAGGGAACAACACTACTGAGGAGAAAAGCTGCCTCCTGTTCTCTATTTCATAATGTGAAGAAACCGTGAAGATTTTACTGCATAATGACTTTAAGTTGCAGGCAAAGTCAGCAGTCATCATTCCAAGAGCTCATTTGTTTGGGTCAAGCAGAGAAAATTGTCAAACAGTTATAAACCAGCCTATAGAGACAAAGCAAATGATGCAGTTACACCATCTTCCTGACTGTTTTACACCCAAACCGACATCATTCCTGCATGGTGACAAAGTGGGAGGAAAAGGGTACTCTGAGGACTTCACTTATTCTGAACCTTCTGTTGCTCCTATTCAAGGTACATCTGGCATAACTGAATAGCAAAACAAATAGAATTCAACCATTTATTTTTTAAAAAATCCCAAAGATTAATTACCTGTAGAACTTACAGTCATAAGACAGCAGCAAGTTTAAAAGGTTCAAGATAATTTTGCAACATAAAATGCACTGTGTTGGACAGGATACAGATTCACCTGATATTGCACCCACACGGCTGTTATTCACATTTCGTTTTGGGTTAACAAAGGATCACAGAGGATGTTTGTCTGCATTTGGGGTTCTCTTCCCAGTGTGCAGAAGCACAGGGTGAAATAGTGAGGCTGAGCCCATGTCATGTTGTGATATTCCCTTTCTTCTTTGCTAGCTCAGATCAGAGCAAATAGGTGCAAGAGGCTAATTTTGGAAATAGAGCAAAAAGAGAGTGATCCACAGTTACAAGGCAAATCAACGTTTTCATTGCATGACTTTTTTGATTTTTATTCCCTAAATTTTCCCCAAAAACTGTACACCTCAAATACAAATTAGGACAAGCGACAGAAAGATGCCATAGACTTTCAGTCGAAATCTGGGCACTGGCTTCCAAGCGTCATTTTGGCTACCAGACATCCAACTGCATCACTGACACCAAACACGGTTACAGGAAAAAGCCTTTGATATCTCAGTGTCAATACTTGCTAATGTTCCTATAAAAATATGACCTTCAACATCTAATAACTTTACTTTGCAAGAAATCTTGACATTTTCAGTATGTAAATCCAACAGATTTTATGTCAAATGACCACAGGCATGACAAAACATGACAAAAATGATGTCCCTACTAATTCATTTCAAGAAGACAGCAAGAATTAATGTCACAATATTATGATCAACACCATTTCTATATGGAGCCTGATACCCATAAAAATCCTGCTTGTAGATAAAGGACATCAGTAATATGCTACAGGGTTCAAGATAATGAGAATACATATTATTTCTTCTTTTTGTTAACTTTTGGTTGTATTTTTTTGTTCTGAGCAGAGACAACCAGGGAACTTCAGACTCTCTGATCAGCCTCTACCAAACTTGCAGGTTCCTGCAACCTACAGTCAAATCCAAACTTCAGTAAATTAGAAAGGCCCCTTACATTTCAAAAGAATAACATGGAAAACAAGTGAGTTGCTTAGAGCTTGCTGCTTATAAGCACTGGCTACAACAGTACAGATGAAATTCTGTTTCCCCTCAGGGCTAAAATGCAGACATGGTTCAGTGAAGATACCAAACTTTTGATGTCAAGTCAGTCACCAACTACAAATAAACCATCCTCAGCGCTCTATGGAAGCCACAGTTTCACTGTCAGTTTCAAACTCAAGCTGCTATGCCTTGTCCCTGAGCAGCAGTGGAGGTCTCATCCTTCACATCTCAGTCTTGACAGGAGGAACAGAAGATACCTGACTCCAATGGCCTCCTGCCTTGAGCCTTTACAAGTGCCTTTTTGCTCTTCGTGTTCTTCCAGAGTGCCCATTCAAACATTATTATTCCACAGCTGTCACATCTTTGAAGAAAAAAAAAAAAGAGAATGAAGGGAAAATCATACAAATTGACACATAGCCGAAACAAGAAGCAAGTGAAATTATACTTTTTTCCTGAAGCTGATATATGCATGACCTATACAGACATGCTTCGGAAGAAAGAGATTTTGAATGCATCTATAATGATCAGTCTTGCATAGACTATAAAAGGTGAGCTACTGCATTTAACTGATAAAAGCAGGGCTTGTAATTTTTAGCACTGATTTCATTTTTATATTTATTAAAAACAGTAAAAAGCCATTATGAATATTGCACAACATATCACATAATATTTTCTGCTAAATGGAATACCCCTCTTTATAGCACATCATTATACTCTTTGACTTTCTGCAAAATGTAAGCCATAGTACCTGCAATTTGCTGTCGGCATACAATACATTGCTAGTGATCAAACAGGGGCATAGCTCCTCAAAGTGATCCAATACCAACAAGCATTTCCAGGAACAGAAAATATACTTACCAAAATTTTCTTAATGTTAATATCTTTTTAATGATTTTTTTTCTCTCTCTTTGCAGTTTTTAAATGCTGGATCACTTAGGTTTTTTTCCTTTTGCTCTTTCAGCTAAGTAAATTCCTGGTTCATAGACCACGTGTGCCACTGGAAACTCTCTCTGTAAATATCCCAAGGAATTTCTCATTTTTCGCCATTCATAATGTTTTCTCAATGTATGTATGAATAATAAACAAGCCTCATAACAGATTGGCCAACAAAATACTCAAACATAAAATTTTAGATTTAAGGAGAAAAAATGAGTAAATAATTAATATTTCAAGCCTATCCCATTTTCCTGGATTCTAACTGAAACCACTCTCATTATGTTTTCAAAGCAAATATTAATCATAAATCAAAACATCTGAGAGGAGCCTAAATGAAATATATTTTTACTTTAATAAAGGTATTATCAAGCTGTCACAAAAATATATACAACTCTGCAAGTCCACATCAGCTATTTCCATGGTAGTGTTGTTTAGAGAAAAATTATTGAACCCTTTGATCTGGCTCAAATATAGGATCAATTCCAGCAGCAGTGCCTGAGGCACTACATTTGGTGGAAACCATTGGGAAGGAGAAACCAAACCCCAAAATGTATTGTTTCTCTCTGTGATAAAATCTCTTGTGTACACCTAGAGCAGAGCACTGAGAGACAATAGCAGGAGGGGAGCCCAAATAACGTCTTGCTCTGACTCCTCCCAGGCTTGCCCACCCATGCAGTGCACAACATCAGCACAGGCTGTCATGTCAGCTCACTCAGCTCTGTTTCTATCTCTTTCTTGGGTGAGGGACTCCCTGTTCTATGTGCCTGTGTGCTCTTATTTAATCCAGGTCTTTGGTATCCTTCCACTTTCGTTGGTATGACATTCATTGCTTCAACCAGTCCAACAGCACACAAATGGGCTATAAACTGCAGCATAGTTAACCTTTTAAAATTAAAACAAACAAAAATTAATAAAAATTTTCAAAAAACTGGTGATCTCATAAAAAAAGGCTTCTCTGCAGGGGGACCGAATAGAACATTTGAAGTTTGGAAGAGGCAGACACATGTAAAGTTATACCAGCTGCAGTGGAAAAGTATGTGAAGCTCCAGCCTCACGTAGCTGGATGGCAAACATTCTTGGCCTAATGATAATTCTTTTTGCTGTCTTTGTCAATTTCTGCAAAGAAAGCTATTCGACACAAATTTTACTTTGCCAGAACAGTCAGATAAAGATTGAAATATTAAAAAAAATCAAATTTAAGGAGTAGACCTAAATCCACTACATACACTCCTTTCTGCGTTTCTTTTCCTCATAGAGAGTATCTCTGCCTAGCACCACAAAGATGCCAGTTATTTGCCAATTCCCTTTCAGATTTCTGGTTATTGGTGATCTATTCTCCATGATCACTGCCCAGCAGTCTAAATTACTTTTAGTTATAGTGGAGTAAAACACTAACATTTGTATACATCACCTGAATTAGAATTAGTTGTGGGTTTTTGTATATGATATAAAATAGACCTAAGTATCAGATATAAGAATCCTTAAATTTGGATATAATTGTGGTACCACCTCTATTGCTTTAAAATATTGTCAGCTAATAATACTCTACAAACTGATGATTCCAAAGAATATGTGCAGATCTGTATGGTCATTGAAATGTCAATGATAATATGTTTATTATATTAAAATCAAAAGTAATTTCATTCTGATTACTTTTTCATTGACACTTAGGGAAATATCTGAAAGTCCAGCAAACTAGAAAGTAAAATAGTATTTTGTTCTTAGTTTTCTTTTCAAAGGCATTCCCTGCACCTGGAAAATGTCAAAATTATGTTCTCTAAGCACCTTTTGATTCACAAACAAATTTTATGCAGTTTCTGAATTCTTATATTATTATACTGTTGTCACAACAAATAAACATATTCATTCAAAGCAATTTGATTTTAAATATGAAATGTACTTTATATATAACATCACTACATTAGCAATAAATACAAAATCAATATCTTCTGTGGGGCCTGAAAAAGTTTTGAATGTTATAAATAGGTCTACAGAAAATATTGCATTTGTGGGAGACAGCAAAACTGATATAAACCCTCAATGAAAAGAAAAACATCATCAAATTCTGGTGGAGGTAGTATTCAAGCTCTGCTGAAAAGCTCACAGACAACTTTTCTGTGACTTCGTGTTGTCAATTCAAAGCTTTGACTTTATATAAATATTAATCTTATCTTATTGTTGAAACTGTAATTAGAAAAGACATGTATCATGAACTTTTAAAATGTTCTAAACATGAAGTGCCTATGAATTGTGACTGGTTCTGCCACCCCTTTAAACCTCAGATACAAGAAAGCAGTTAAAGTGCTTAATTTTAAACATATGGATAATCCCGTTGACTTCATTAAGTATTAAATATGTTTCCAAAGCTGAATGTTTATTGAATATAAATTTCCAAGAATAAATGAAAAGCAGTCTAAGAAACAAGTCTAGTGAATGGAATGTTTATTAAAGCAGATCGTAATAATGCCACAATTGTTATTTGCAAAAAAAATATATTTGAAATCATAAACACAACATTTTCATGAGGGATCTTCTCTGCCCATCATATAATGTGAGTTAGATGAGACCACAGAGCTTGTGTTCAGTCAAAAATCAATCAGAAGCTAATGACACAGTCTGAATTTTAAGCCCACATATGACTAATTATTTGCTCTGCTTGGAAAAACATGTTCACCTGTGAATTATATATGACAGAATTTCTCAAAGCATAAATTACACTTGGAATAAAAAAATTATTGTAGTTTGATTTGGAGAGGGTGTTGGTGAGGACTAGAGGATTAAAATTGTTTTATTCTTCACCATAAAAACTTCATTGTACAAATCACAGAAGTATCCTGAACTTGTTTAAAATAAATAAATAAATAAAATCTAGTAACTTTTACACAGGATGAATTTTTTTCAAATCAGATTTAGTTCCAATCTCAGATCATTATTGAAAAGTTAAAAAAAAAAAAAACCAGAAAAAACCCAAACAAACAAATAAATCCCACCAAAAAACTATATGAAAATGGCTGTGAAAATGGCTCTTAAAAATAGCCTTGAGGTCTCAGTCTGTTTATCTACTGGTATTTAAATCATGTCAGTGTCCAGACAGAGCTTCAAAAACACTGAGATTTTAAGATAAGGGGCAAAAAAAAGCCTCCATATTTGGAACATAGATTATGGTGACTGATTTTATTTAACATATTTTCTAGGCTCCCTAGTGACTCAAGTTGCATTTTACTATCAGGATCTGAAAAAAAGGACCTGTCTATTTTACCATTTCTTAACCATGATTTTTCCTACATCATTATCTTATTTATAGAATGAGTAATTTTATCTATGGAGCACCTGAAAACATCTTTTAATTAAATGTATTTGCCATGTGAAATCTATGAATGCAGGTCTGTTGGCTTTGAGGGTGGAGGGTTGTTTGTTTGGTTGGTTTTTTTCCCTTATTAACTATGACCTTACCCTGCAAATTTAGACCCAGTGAATCCCACTATTGAATAATATTCACTCTCCCGTGAACTTTCTGCAATGCAACTTCATGACCAAAATAAAAGAATGGAGTTTGTTGTCTTGGCAAAGATTCAAAGTGATGAACCACTGAAAGATGCAGGGAGGAAGCCACGGGTTAATAAATCTATAAATAAGACAGCTTTTCATCAGGGCACCCAACTTCAGCGTAGGAAATTACACAGAACCAGCTCTACTTCTCTTCACCTCCTTCCCCAGCCCTCCAGGATTCAGAAGGAAAGCAACACTAATTTCAACTTGACAGTGAGGAGAGAGAAGGCTTAAAAAGATCCATGGTGCTGAGCTACGTGATAGCTGTTTCTTATTGTGGGGCTGGTTGTGCTCTAGCAGAAGATGCAGCAATTAGGCCAGCCACAACATCTGATTTTCTGCCTAGACTTTCAGTGGAAAGACTGGTTTTGCAGAAAACTAGCAACAGGCTAGAGTGGGCAAAATGTGTGCCTGGATGTAGTTTAGGTTTCGCTCCCTCAGTGATCATGGAATTTAGGGATTTCCTCAGTTTAATTATGAGCAAGTTGCTCATAAACTCATAAGCCTGTGCATTAATTGGCAGCAAATATCTATTGACTTTAGGTCCTTTGAATTAAAACATAAGAAGGACAAATACAAACAATAAAGAAATTACACTAAAAGAACAGATCATCAAGGGCAACAAGTCAATCAATAGCCATGTGAACTACCAGTAGGACTATATGGGTCAGTTTGGGTTTAGTTATTCTGACTTTTCTTTACTGTCCTAATGTTAAAAGGTTGCAAAGTAGGGACAAGACAGAATAGACATCTGCTTTTTAAAGGCATTTTTATGCACTCAAAGTGCTGAAAAGCAAAACGTTAATATAAATAGTTCATCTTCTACTCAATTTGTGACTTAATGTGACTACTGTGCTAATGAAGGCTGATGGATTAGTAAAATAACTTACCATTTTACCATGGTAGTGTCCATGACTACATCATTCTTTCATTCTTTTTATACCTGCCTCTCTTGTATTCTTGTATTTAGTTGAAGGAGCCTAAATATTTGCCTTATTCTTCCCCCATCTAAGTTCTGAGGAAGAGAACTGAACAATTCTGCTGACTGCCCTATTTGTAACATCACTAACATCTTGGAAAAGAATTAGAAAAGATTGGAATTTGACCAAATATTTAACTTCAAAATTCCCCTAAACAAAACTTGGCAGGAGAGAAGATAAGTAAAGATTTTTCTCAAATATAAAAGATCTAAACCAAATGAAGCATTTCCTTGCTCTGCTTACAGGTGAGTGCTACAATCTAACCTAATATTCTTCAGATTCTAAAATACAGAATTGTGCACGTAATTTCTGTTTAGAAGGAAATTGTTAGCAGAACATTAAACAAAAATACATCATGGTAGAGAAAAGAGATGAAAGAGATAGTGGGAAGGGAAAATATTTGAGAATTAGGTAGATATGTACAAGATGAATCTAAAATACTGCTCCTTAATAGATGTTTTATAATTATTTACCTGTACTACCACCAATTCAATGTTTAAATTGATAAATTTGCCTCAGAATGGACTCATCAAAGCAGATATTGTGGGTAAGGTCTCATGATTGGAAGAAGAATAGTTAGTTTCATTTTCCCTTCCCTTTCCTTATAATCAGCTTTCTCACTCACCCATTCTCCATTTCAAGGTTCAGCGACTCAAAAATATTCTCTAATTGTATGCCTTCAATATTAAACATATTTTAAGATCAAACACAGACAAAGGATTAAACAGTGAGGAGCAACTAGAATTGAAAACCAGAAATTAATTTTTATTATTCAGTTCATATTCTAGACCAAAATGAATTAACCATGTGTATTGTAATACAAAATGATCACATATTGGTTTTAATTAATGGAGTCAATTTAGTGTGAAACATTTAAGATGAACCAAAATTCATCTTTCACCCACATTATGAGGTTTGCATGCCCTACCAAATTAAAAGTGTATAAGATTTAAACCTCTTTCTCCATATTATGAAATGATATAGGATGAGACTAAGGCACAAAAGTGTGGAGTTTGTTCCATTATCCTTTTGGACTTTTACAGGTTTTGTATTTCGTGTTCAGTGCATGCTGTCTTCCTTTCTGAAGCCAAGAGGCATGAAAGTGTAATTAAAATACATCACTGAAAATGAGAAACAGACAAATTAATTGGCTTGGAAGCCTAATTTATATTATTTAAACATTTATGAGAATGCTAAAATGAACAAAGGAATATCTCTCCAAAAGAATCATTATCACCTTCATTGTAACTTTTTATGCTAGCTTTGAAAAATCTCTTGGTATCTAATCACATGTTGTAAATATGCAGTGCTAATTATAATTTGCCACAGGGTGATGTATCAAGTTCTGGAAGGCTTCCTTCAGTGAATTCATAGCATTAACAAGAAACAAGACTACATTTATAAAGCCAGTAGGACACATATTTGGGGTGGGATTTTTTTTGAGTTTTGTTTTGGGTTTTTTTTGTGCTTTGTTTTTTGTGTATGCATGGTACTGTTTTTTCAGGTTTCTTTAAGAAAATATTATTACTGTTGGAAGTGTTAGATGCTTGAAAATAATGTACAAGTCCTAAAAATTTTTGGCTTCTTCAAAATAAACGTGCTGTAAATTATTTTAAGCTGCAATATTTGGGGGAAAAAAAGCAATTCTTGAAAGCTTCAGTTTTAATGAAATACAGATGACCACAATTCAGATTTGCTTCCAAGACTAACTCCAGGGTAAGTGTGCACCTGCCCAGCCAGGAAGGGGTATGTCAACATCAGAAAGAGGCTAAGCAGAAATGGGACTCCGGAGGTTTCAGAGCAGCCAGACAAGAAACAATTATGGGTGGGGAATGCCCAGCCTGCACAAAGATGGGCAGCATTGCTAGATCTAGCAACTTATTTTCATTTCTCCACAGCACTGATGTTGGTCCTCACCCTTGAGATAAGGAAATGCAGTTGCACTTGTGGCCAGGTGCACAGGGTTCCTTGTGGCCACCACAGGATGGCTATGCAGTGTTCCTAAGCAGCATTATTGTCCTAAATTTCTTTTACTATAACGGACCAACATTCTCTTCAGAAGAGACAGAGGATGAGTCAGTTGTGGAGATGTGGGGATTTAGTCAGTGTGAGATACAGCTACTTATCATTCTTTTCTTTTGGACTCTGCATATGCCACAGCATAAACCTCTGCCTGGCCAGAAGAAATCCATTTGGTCTTGGACCTAACCCTGCATGTCTGTTAAAGCCAGTGACGAAGTTCCCACCGAACTGAGTTGATGAGATGAACATGCTTGTGTCCTTCCATAGCAGGGAGTACCAATTTATACCCACTCAAAAGAGGTATAAAACACACGTTTGCTTTTCCTGATGTAAATAATTACATCTTAGAGAAGAATTGTGCCCAATCTTTTGTTTTAAATTAAATGTCATTTCACCATGTCATAAGACTTACCACAATTCACTGTATTACTGAACACATTTTGTCTTCGTACTTTTTAGTAGTAATGCAACTTACAGTAACTATTTGGATGCTTGATTAGAAAAAGTATTTTGTCTCTTTTAGTGCTTTGTAAATGTGGATAAGAAAATAACTACAGTACAGTTTATCTCCATTCAGTTAAATTTGTTACTACAGGGTCACAAACATTTGTGAAAAAAATTTAAGTTTATGGACTTCTTATAGCAATGTGTCCATTCATAAAAGAAATGTTTTTATGTTTAAGAGTTTTGCCCACCTTTCATACTTAATTAGGAATACAAATAACTATTTAAAGCAATTAAGAAGACAAATGTACTGTTTAGTTTCATTTTTATTGTAATCCATATTACTGTAGTAGACCTCTGCTAATGGAGGTATTTCTCCATGTTTTTAGATCATATTGAGATGGTCAACTATTTTTCAGTACTTTGGCAAATGGGGCTACATTTGTATTAAAATTATTATTATAATAAGTCTAATTCTATAAATTTCTAGTAATTTTGATTGCTGCAGGACATTTTTCTATAAGTTTCCCATCCTTGGCTTTCTTATAATATCTTTTTTTGAAAATGGAACAAAATCAGGTGTCATTTCAAATGAGCATATGAGCTTTTTTTACATCATTGTTTGTGCATACAGGAATTTATGTTGAATTGTTAACACTTTTTCTTTCCCTTCCTCATGAACGAAAGATGAAAGCAACAAGAAGTAAAGGTGATTTTTATGATAAATGATGAGAGGATATCACTGTGCTAAGAAATGCAAACTTCTGCATGAGAATTTTATGCAGTTGAAAATTATGTCAAAGAAAAAATAATTAAAATGCTCTTTATTATTCTTGTGCAAATCATCTGAATCCCAGAAAAGTGCCATCTAACCTAATATTCTGTTTCTAACAACAGACCAATTGAATACTATTCTTTTCCATCGGTACTTTGGAGAGTTTTAATTTAGAGATTATACTTGGAGTCTCATGTGCTGTTAGTGAGCGTATGCAGGTCCTGTGGATTTATAACATAACTTTCATATTTATGCTTTTAGTTACATATCTCAAAAAATAAGACATTTTAAAAGGTAAACATGCATTGCCCAAAAATACTAGGGTTCTCTGTTGTTTTAATTGGGTCACTGGGTAATTTTACTGAGTTCCCTTATCCCTCTACAGTAGAAAAATTAATCTATGATTAATTTTCTTGACACCACTTATGTTTGAATTTAGCGTGTCATATTATTCTGTAGTTTCTGTAGTTTTCCTTTTTTCTTTCTTTCCATTTTGTTTCGTTTTGGTTTCTTGTTTTAATCAGTAGAGGTTTCATTAATTAAAAACAAAGTTTCACTGGTTACAGTTCTCGGAACAATGGCTTCCTGCCTCTGGAGACTCAGCAGCTGTATCATGAATTATCCAGATGTCATTGTGATGGCACTTCTCTTTCTTACTCTCAATTGTGCTCTCTAGATCTGCTCTTCAAACTTCTAATTTATTATTCATCATGTCCTGAGACTTTTTGTCCATCTTATGTTAAGGACAATTTCCATTCCTGCCAAATCTCATAGTTCTTCCTCTTTTCTCTCTCTCTTTTTTTTTTTTTTTAAGAGGTTTAGCACGAACAAATCGAGCAGACATCCTAATATTATCATATTTTGGATTTATGAGTTGGTCATATTTAATCTGAATATCTTGGTCTCTGCTATTTCAAAAGCACTACAAAGTCTGTATTTTTAATATGATGAAGACATTATATGTAAATACTTAAGAAAAAAAGAAAAAGAAGGAAACTTTTCCCTGAATTTTTAATCACCTCTAAAGGTATTACCCCCAGTTGGTTTTAAACTGAAAATTATTTAGTTATGGAGCAAATTATTTTTACCCTTTCCTTTAGAGAAATATTGATTTTTAATTATGTCCCCTTTCTTAGATGATACAGGTCAAAATGTCCCTACCCTATTATTAATTTGATGTTCCATCAATATCAGTAGCACAACCCAGGTCTGTAAAGAGAAACTCTTACAGCTTTTCCTGTAGATGGTTATCTGAACATATATTAGATAATTAATAAAAAATATTACTTTGAAAGACTAAATGCACCAGAGATCGAAATTTATAATAGTGAATTAGTTGAGAAATAAAATAGTTTACAAATATTACTCTAAATATATAATTTTGTTCATAAGTTTGCATATTTAGGCAAAAAATTAAGGGACAAATTTGGTATTTTATACTTATACCAATTATGTTGATTTTCAAAAGTATGTGTAGTAGGTCGAATTCCAAGGCTTTGTATGTATCCATTTTATGAGCTCAAATACCTAAACCTGTACATAGATAAGAAAGTTTATCTGCACAAACAAATCTCCATGGACATATGTACAGTGACTGGCATATGTATGATAGTCACAGAAGGTGCAAATATAATATACACAGTGATTTTGAAATTTTGCTTATCTTCTACTTAATCTTCTTCCACTTCTGTGTGGTGCTTAGCCAGATCTTAATTTGTAGGATTTGGGGAAAAATTTGATCAGGGTAGAAAATCCTATTTTATTTGCAGAGGCACCTTGTGTGGGAAAGCAGTACTATGAGAAAAATCACACCTCATAAGCAATATATGCAGGTACCAAGGCAGTGAGAAATTCCAAATGGTCACTGATTTCTGTTTTGCATGGTATCATAGCTCTGGTGATAGAAGGCAAAGCACCACCTGGTGTTGGATCAGATGGACCTTCAAGTGTGGTCTTTTGTCCTTGAAGTTAGTAATAGATTTTGGACCAGAATGAAAGCTCTAGAGTTGGAGCTGTCAATTCCTTGTAACAATAAAAGCCTTACTTCTTTTTAATTTGTGTTAATTTTGAAAAATAAGAATGTAGAATAAGGGCAGCAAGGAGCTTGTAACCTGTCACATGCATCACAAACATTGCAGATATCTAAACTGCAGCTCCTCACGTGTCTGTGGCCCCCACCAGTGACCAGCTGCTTACAAACTCAGCAGAATTTGAGCATTAAAATCTATATTAGATGAGATTTTGCAGGAACAGAAGGAAAACGCTGCTGAACCTGGGAGAGCAGTTTCAGCTTGAAGGATCTCTGCTAAATAAAAAAATCCATTTGCACTGCTTTAAAACATTGATGATTTCAGCACAAAGTAATTTAAGGAGAAAACAACTGTTCCTTTAAAAAAAGAAAACACCTTAAAATCTAGAAGAATATCACAAACCAGCATAAGAATACTCTTCATTTCCTGTTGAGAGATGAAGTTCAAATCTAGCAATGGTATTATGGAAAATTATGGAAGATGTTAGAATAATCTTCAAATATCTTTGCTCAAATTTCAGGACTATTTCTACCCTTCTAGGAATAGCTTTTCAACTGAGAAAAATAACAATGAAAGAACAATGCCATCATGGATTTTGCAAGGATTATGAAATAAAGTCTATTCTGAATGTCTTCTAAAAAACATTCATTTATTTTCCATATGAAAAATTCTGCAGTGAAGTAAAAAAAAAATTTATTTCTAGAACTTAAATATCTCACTAAGAGATCTCTAATAATTTACCACATCCAGTTACATCAGTATAGGGAGTGAAACACAGCTTAATATCTGCAGATAAAAGAGGAGGCTAGGTAGGAAAACAGTGGGACATAAGGGTAAATTAAAAAGATGTTATAGACTCCATATAATATCGGCTTATTGGTCTTCCAGCCTGCCATTCTTAAGGAAGGACAATATAGGAGAATAATATTCAAGATTTGCAGCAATAACTGAGCTGTTGTATGTCCAGGGTAGGAAGTAAGAATATCTTTATTATTCAGTATCCATTTCTCATGCAACTCGCTCTGTATGTCCTGTGCTAGGCAGATATAATGGGCAAGTTTGCTGCTTCTTTAAGAAAACACTAATTACTATTATTGCTTCTTAAACATTTTCTATAGATACTCACCCTGGAAACACCATATGCCATTGATTTCTGATAAAGGCTACCCCATGCATATCACTCCATACCAACTGTTGCCTTAGCTTTTCTTCTTCACTTAGTGTTTGTATTCACAAGCCTCTGGCAGACTAATTGCATTCATCTGGAGATCTGCTATTCCTCCCTGTCTGCATGACTCCACCTGAAACTGGTTTTAAACAATATTTCTACTCTGGGCAGGGCTCACCTGCAGTTTTGCACAGAGGAAATGCCATTCCAACTCCTCAGGGAAAGAGATAATTATTCTCTTTGTTAGTTATTTTTCCTAGGGAAGCGTTTTTTCCTGATAGCAGATTTTTTTTTCCTCTTCTTGTACTAAAAACCTTTTTTAAAGTAAAACATGGTCATTTCCAATGCATGTCACTTTTCCAGATTACTTAAAATGCAGATGGCCAAGTAAAGTAACAAGGTTGGAAGCATTTCCTGGCCCAGCTCATAATCAGAGTTTGGATGTTGTGTTTATATCTATTCTCATACTTTGAGCATAACAAAAAATAATGTAAAGAGACACAATCATAAAGAAAGCTGAAAAATCTAAGGTAGAGACAGGCTCAGCAGAACTGGAGAAGTCTTTTATCAAAGATCCAGACAAAAGCAAGTACACATGAAAAAGAGTCGATTGTCTCCTCTACTGTCTTTTTTTCTCATGTTGATGAATCTTGTTCTCTGCACACCTGAATCCCCTGCCAAACTGTTGTATGTCTAAAGCCACACAGTCAGCTATAACTAATAGTCCTTGCTGTAGCACTGTTGCTGACCTAAACTTTTTCTGCCAGTGATTTCACCCCATTCACTTGATTGGTGTCTTCTAGAAAGTGGATCTGAGTGCTGTAGTACGTTGATGCATGAATTTCAGCTGCTCATACAATCAGTCCTGTTCTTAACATGGATATTTCAGGAAATGTTATGTCAGATGTATATCAAGCCTTTAATTTACCGGGAATGTACACCTCCAACAAACACATCCAACTCTGCATCCAGACAAACATGCGAATGGAAACACAGTCAGTTTATTGTGGGTCTTCTTAAACTAGGGATATATTCCATTCAGTAGGAGATTTATTTGCTACTAAGAAGGATGTATGTGATGTTGTGGATGATATAACTGACTTAGTCCAGCACCTGACAAATCCAATTCAGTAGGTGACACAAGGTATCATTTTTGCAGAAATATATTTGATGTACTAGGTTATGAATTTGATACAAATTAGGTTTTTTTCTTTGTTGAATAATACTTACCTTTTCTCCTGAAGTATTTGACTACAGACAGTTTAGGATATGCAATTTTTTTCCATTAAATGCTAATAAATGGCATGTCCATTATGCTCTGTAATATTTATCCAGCCTATTGAATGCTGAAACGAACAATGGAAGTGACAGAATCCCTGCTTTTAAAGAGTTCTTTTGACACTACATCTGAAAGATAGGTAACAGATTAGCTAAAAGAGAAATGTCTAATATCTAGTCTGTCAGCAACCAAATCCAAAGCTTTTATGAAGTGCTTGAATGGGCTTTCAGTAAAAGTATCAATTCTACCACTGAACATACTGTTTTGGTATTCCCTGTTATATGAGGAAAAAGTAGAGACCAGAGAAATTTTTTAGTTTCGTTACAAGGATTTTTCTAACACTTTGAAGACGTCCCAGACCTGTATATGCACATATACTGAACTACAGATATAGCACCTTGGTAAAGACATGAGCCTGTTCAAGTTGTTCACTAACATCAAAAAGAAATGACCAAAAAGATAACCAGAAAACCCCACCAAATAACCTCATCCAAACACCAACCAGTAAAAAAAAAAAAAAAAAAAAAAAAAAGCAGGGAAAAGAAAGGAAAAATATCCTACCTCCAAATTACATTAGAGTTTTGACACTGCTGTCATCAGCAAGAAGAAAGTATAAGCCAAAATGAAAGCTAAAGATGTCACTGGCATTTATAAAGACCTTGCGTCTATAATGCATTCATTGCTGGCCATGCATAGAGAAATGCATAGAGTCTTGCTAAAACAGCTTATGTTTTAAAAAAGACAAGCAATATATGAAGGTCAGGGAAAAAGTAGCTCATACACAAATCACAGCCACATTATAAAAAGAATAGAGAATATTGCTTACTGAGGCACATTTTAGCTAACCAATTTAGTTCATTCAATGCATGCTTTGCCAATTCCAATGCATAGAACTACCAAGCTCCAGAATTATGGACATATTCCACTCAAGAGACAAGCATTTTTCACTAATAAATGCTTCCTAAGAATTTAATACAGAGATGGACAAATTATTTATTTCAACTGAATCACACCAAATAAGTAATTTCCTATTACAATGAATCCAAAACATCCTGTCTGATGCTTAGGGCAGTTCAGCAATGATCAGGTGAACTTTCAGCTACACAAAGAGTGCTTCAAGGCCACAAGACATCAGTGTTGTTGCTTCTTGAATTGTGGAATGCCACTAGAGCAAAAGTAAATAGTAAATTAGGTGTGATACGGTAACATAAATCTCTTCACATCAAGAGTCAAAAATAAAAGGATTTTAAGTTTAAATTCTGATCCCTCAAAAAAGCATTCCAAATATGCCTAGGTTGCCAACTGTGCATAGCTACACAAGGTAGAATTGCTGCATATTGAAGGCAAGAATAATATATTTGAATTTTCCCTTCATAAGAGAAGATAATCCAATTTATGCAAGAAAATACCTTTAGATTCTGGAGATCTGGTTTTCAAAAGGTCTCTTACTTCACATACCTAGAGTTTTTAAGATGACAGCTAGGTTAGAATTGCACAGGCAATTAATTCATATCAGTAGCAAAACATTTGTTGTTATGCTATAAAATTTGGGTAGCAGCAAGGGAGGCAGTTGTTAATTCAAAGGTACCCTCCACAATCTGGTGACTTTTTGTGTAATTTAGGCTGCTCCCTGGGCATTTGAACAGAGTCAGTCACATCCTTCATGCTGGTGGTATCCTGAGGAGCAAAACATGAGTAAGGCAAGTTTTCTAGAAGATGAATATCAGCACCAAGATCAGGAGAATGTCTGGACATGTGTCTTTAACAGTGAGCACAAGGGGAAGCATTGGGCATAAAGAAATTTGAAGTACTAGCCTTGTTTTTAAAGTCTAGACTACCTGGCTTAGATTGATGAATGGACTTTCAATTTAAACAGCCAAGATATTGAAAAAGTCATGCAAGAAAAACTCTAGAATAAAGTCACTGTCATGAAAATATAGCAAAATCCACTCTGAAATCCACACATTTTGAATCTAAAGACAGTATAGGGAAAGGAAGCTCTTTTTTTTTCAATAAATATCACAGCTAATGCTTCATACTTCCATCTATGGAGGAATTCCTCTGGGATTTTTTTATTAAAACCACATGCTTTTGAAATGAAAATGAATAAATAATCATTTTTACATTCAAAAAGCCAAATTTTATTAAAATTAATTGTGAAACTGTGAACTATCTATACTATTTCTAAGCAGATATAATAACTATGAAAGAAAACAGATGAAGGACTTGGATGGCTTGCTATGCCTCTCCTATTGCGCTTCTGCTAGACAAATCTTTATGTTGAGGCTTGTTTTCATTCAGCTCAAGGACTTTCTGGTTTGCAGCAAATTCTACATAAAACCAGATCTTCTGTCTCCTCTGAGGCTTGACTGTACCTCTGCTTCTTTTCTCAACAGTCTGTTCAAAATGCAGTTTCCCAGATCTTTTGTGCAAGTCTCTCTCCACCTCTTCTGTCTATCTTACCACATCATTTCTATCCTGTGTCCTTGACTGTTTCTCCCAAAGTCAGACCATTTCACTGGCTTTATTTTTAAACAGAAAATTAAAGAAAGAATTTATGACAGATACTTTGATGTAGAATGAACAAAAATTCCCTATTTTTTCACTATTTATGATGAAGTTTAGTGGTTTAGGGCAGTGGCAGTGCTGGGTTGACAGCTGGACTTCTAATCTTAAAAGGTTCTTCCAACCTCAGTCATTCTTTGATTCTCCAGTACAATTCAGATATTAGAACTACTTGACTTGGGTCCATGTTGAAAAATATATTCTCTCTTCAGTGAGAAAGAGAACTGTGCTAATGAAGTCAGGGCAGTTTTGGTGCCCAAATAACATTATATATCCAAGTTCTCTGAAAAGAAGCACTTCCTATTTTGACAAACGTACCAGAGTCTGGAGTTCTCCAGAGCTTCCAGATTCCACAGAGCAGAAAGTGAGACATGAGGCATAATCATGACAATTATTATATAATACAGAGAAACATCTTCAAAGCAGTATTTTCTTTAAAATTGTTCTCAAAATATTAAACAAAAACACATTAAAACCCTACCAGGATTATGGTAAAAACAGTGAAAATCAAATTCAGAAACAACACTTGAACAGGAGTCTAGTCTCCCCCTTTTGCCTACAGTCTTATCAATCTCCTAGCGATCCAAAACTGCAATATCAAAAAAACCTCTATCTCCACTCAATTTATTCTCTTGTGAGAAGTGATCCACATTTTATCTATCAGCTCTGACTGACCTCAAAGGTAAATGTCTCCACCTGACTTTCCACTTACAATAAGAGAAGTTCAAGATGAGCCCAATATGATATACTCTGACGCATGGTTTTCTCACTCAGGAGTATTCTCCTGAGAACAGACTAATTTGATCTGAAGTCATCTGAAATTTACGGCAGTGTTCCATGTACATCAGAAGGTTTCAGTCCAGTCTTTTATCATTACAAGTGCAACCTGAAGGCTATTTTTCTGTCTTATTGCATCTGTTACTTGGTGTGCTTGTCACCTGACATAGGCTAGACCATTACTATTTTTCCTGTATCTAAAACCAACATTCCATTCAGCTGCTGCAAAATCTTACTTTATTTTCTTTGCCAAACCCTGAGA
The DNA here is from genome assembly GCA_034509425.1 of Eopsaltria australis. Taxonomy (NCBI): domain Eukaryota; kingdom Metazoa; phylum Chordata; class Aves; order Passeriformes; family Petroicidae; genus Eopsaltria; species Eopsaltria australis. Next base: position 760,388 of record JAVTVJ010000072.1, read on the forward strand.
GGAAAGTCACTGTTACCACACTTTGATTACCGCATCACTTTCCCCAAGGAACTTCAAATGAAAGACTCAAGTTATTTTAAAAAGAAAATTATACCCCCACGAGAAGCCATAAAGAACCAGCCACATAAGATTTATTATAATGCATTGTATGAGAGATGAGTTTAGCCTAGAGATACACTTGAAAGTTTGCATATTTTCATACATCTAGACCTGATAGAAATGTGCTCCTACAAGTGTGTGATAAGGTATTAGCTTTGATAAGAGCTAAAAGATGGATCTGAAAATCTTATGTTGTGTTCTGCCATCAGCAGTTTATCATCGGCTGTAATGCAGGTTATAAGCAGTGAAGATGGATCTAACAATTCATATAATTATCATCAATCCATTTTTGTACTATGTAAACTAAATTTGAGTTTCTAGAAAACTGCCTGTTAGATGTAGAATTTTCCTTTATGGACTCTGAAGGCTATTTTATTTTTTAAATCAACTATTACTTTAGAAACATTTGCCTCTAACAGGTAAGAAGCTCAATATAATATAATTTTATCAGGTTATTATATTCTAGGAATAAGAAGATTACATGCAGGTTGTGCTGAAACAAACTGAACAAATTGTTGCCTCGTATTCATTATACACCTTGATGGAGGAAATCTTAACACGGGTCTTATGAGGAGAAGCATGATTTGAATATGTTTTGATTTTTTTTCTGGTTGTTTATAGAGAAATAATGTAAGGTTAAAATTGGAAATACTTGTTAACATTCCACAGAAGTGGAAGATCATGGTGCGCACACTCCAAAGCTTTTACTGTCCACATGGCTACAGAGGTTTATATCGAGACTCTGTGACACCACTTTACTGAACAAACACTTGCCTATTATAGTTCTAGTCCACACCTCTGCTGATGCCAAAGGTTGAGGCAGCCCTACAGTTTGAATTCAGCAGTGGTTAACAGGAAATTATAACAATGGTAATAACCAAATAACCATAGAGTCCAAGCCTCTTGGATCATGGTCTTGGTGCTGGATTATTGTTTAGAACATGCATCATTCCATGTATTTGGCAAATGATATGATCCTTCCCAGTTTAACAAAATAAATTAATTTAGCCCCCTGAAGCTGAAGTTTGAATGTGACACAGGTGTGTCACCAAGAGCTTTAGTCATATTGATAGCTAATTTGTACTTTTTTAGATTATAAATAGTTCCTAGGCTTCATTTTAAAAATACTTTAGGTAATAGCATGTTTCACTATCTGAAAGCAAGTTTAATGATATTCCATCTGTAAGTTGTCTAATGGGGTTTTTTTTTCTCAGTTTGATGACAATTGAGTTAATTAAACAGAAAAATGCTAGTTCTTCTTTCTTTAGATTTTTATTTTATAAGAATTTCCACACAAAGAATTATCATTTTGCATCCTGTTTAGAAATGGCAAAAATTCCTTTAGATAAAATAAAATAATATTCAAACCAAAACATAATAAAAACTTCCTCGCTCTCTTTTGTCTATTAAACAACAAAAATCCTTCAACAAAGTCTTGTTTAGCTGTGAACTCTGAATATTTCTGTGTTTTTAACTCACTGGTAATATTTAACAACCATTCAGATATATTATATTTCTCTACACCAAGGGCATCTGACCCCATCTTGTTCTGCTGGCTGTCTCCTGGAGTGTTTTAGTTTAGAGTTGTATAACTTGGACCTCTTTTTATTTTTATTATTTGCCTTGAGAGCAAACTGTTCTTGTAGAGTCATAAACTTCCCCGTCTCTTCATATTTGGGCTTGATTTGTATTCAGAGCAAAGCAGCATCCTGGCCCAATGTATTTGAAATGTTGCAAGGGAAAGAAAATCCCTTCTCAGGTGTATTTGAATGAAGGGCCTGCAAAGGGAGCCCAGATTTAGCACTAAGTGTACTTTTGTTTGCAGTGTGAAGAACGAAATGATGCAATCACACTTTTTTAATGTCGGCATTGCGGGTGCTGCAGAATCCACGCTGGCACAGAGGACTGGCACTGTAGTAAACTTCCCCACTGTTTGTTCTTCTACCTAGACAGTGACCTTAAGAGATTCTGTTAATCTCACAAGGATACTCGTCTTCACTGTGGTGTGTAGGTGCCAAGTTGCTGCTGAGAGCGTTGTTCCATCCCAGGTTCACTGAGAGTGGCTGGCTGCATTGTCCCTTTGGGAGAAAGGAAGGTGTGGGAGATAAGAGGTGGCCACACTGCATCATGCCATTAGCTTTTTGCAAATTGACATGGTACGTGTGCTCTCAGAAAACTTTAGCAAGGCGTTTTCCAAGTTCCTTCAGAGAAAAACCTGTCTGCTGAGAAAAGGCTACAAAACATATGAATCTGCTGGGTATTAACTGCCTAAACTGTTTTTACTTTTTCTCGACCATATTCCTACATCCTCCAACCATAACAAGGGCTGTGAAATGAGACATATAGCACAATCAGCTAACTGAAATAGTCAGAATGGTGTTTGTATTTTGTCCTGCAGAATGATCAGTTAATCTACACATTAATTGAATATTGCAGTCACCAAAAATGAGATGAACACCAGAACAGAGTACAAAAAATAAAACAGACCTAAATATTCCAATTTCACAGAAAAGGACCATTCAAAACATGATTGGTTTGCAGCAAAAATTTAAATAACAATCTAGAAAGATTGGTATGAGGTACAGAAAATGTAACATGTCATTTTGTCATCACCATTATAAGAGTATGCGATCTTGACTGCTATGAGGTAGGAGAAACAAGACATTATGTCAGCTGGACTTAAGGAGAGACTGCCAGCTAGAAGGAATTTGAATGTATTGGACAAGTTACTTCAAACTGCTACTATTTAAAGCAAACCTCAACTCTAGGGTAAGTTATTGAGACAACTCACTTTGCCCTCTTTGGTCTCTGGTCACCTGCCACAGTGACATTCATTCAAAATAACCAGGAGTCATAGTAAGCAGGAGAAATAGGGTATTTGTGCCTGCACCTTTGCTTGGAAATCCCTATAAATAATGGGTTTGTCCCAAAAATTTCTTTATACTCCTATAAGGACTGCAGGCAGCAAGATGTGTTTTTTTAATATCATACAAGGGTACAATGACTTATGGCTACATTCCCTGTGTGTTAGCACTGTACAAACAGCACAGAACCATTGAGGCAGGTTTTATCACAAATCTTCCTTCCCGACTTTCATGCAAACCCATTTCATTTGATGGCTCTACTGATAATTTGTAATATGTTCTGTGTTTTCTATCCATATTCACAATTAAGAACAATGTTATTTTCCTTCCATAGAACAGAGAAAAACCAACCTTCCAAAGGGTTCATGTAAGGTTTCATGTAAGGTTGAGCAGATTGAAGTTTTGTCTCCTACTTTTCTTTTTACTCTTCATACTTTGATTAAAGTTTATTTGAAACCATCATGAAGCAGCATTGGGTTTAAACTTGCTTGGGTTTTTTGGTTAATTTCGTTTGTTTTCCTGAGTTTTGCCTTTTCAATCTGTGAAATGTCTGATACAGAGCCCAAATTAATTGCCAAATGCATAGATTATGTTTGTGCATCTTAGAAGAGAAATGCATTTTCAGATGCTTGCCCTTGATAGTCAAAGTTCTATTAGCAGCTGTGAACTGAGCATTTTTGAAACAGTTATGCAAATGAATTAGACATTTACAAACACAGATGTGCAGGTCTGTGCAGATCACCCCTTTCTTCTTACCAAAGACAAATACCAACTTTCATACCCATATACAAACAGACATTTTTAAAGCTTTTATTCTCAAGCTCTGGAATCTCAGAATAGAGTAATTAATTTGCCGTGGAAAAATTGTAAATTATTACAAAATAAACAAGTGTATCAAGTAAAACCCTTCATAAAGTGTAGCATAATATGCCCACACCTTGGGTCACAGGGGGAAAAAATGAAGGAATAGAGCAACTTTTGAATATTTGTACTTGAATGTAGCATATGTTTTCATTGATTTGCTTCAGTAGCCATTACTACTAAAGGTTGCAGACTGATGCTTCACAGCCCTTTGTCAGAGGCACCTGATTCTGAGAGTCATTTGGGTTGTGAGGATGCCCAGAGGGAAGGAGACCCTTACGTAGAAGTAATTTCTAGGAGTTACAGATGAAGCAGATCTCCAAAGTAACATGACAATTGCATTCCCTATTATGCTGATGTACTTTTAACAGACACGTGTCTAGGCTCTAAGCAAGGATTATCTTAATTTGTTCTGCCTGTTTCTTATATGCACACGCTCTTTATAGCAAGTGTATGCCTTCCACAATATTCTGAGCCAAGTCTTCCATCCTCTTTTTTTTCTTTATATGAAATTTTAAAATGCACACTGCAATCAGAACAATACTGTCGTGGTTCGATGCTGTGCCAAGGCACGAGTGTAGCTTGTATGTTGGACTCAAGTTGATTCCTTTGCATTCTGCATTTATCTGGAACACCATTGATTTCAATAGACTAATTTCTGTAGAAATTGTTATATATTTTAAAAATTGCCCTCACATGGACTTGTGAAACACCATAGATATTACCCTCTATTCTGCTCCCTAATCTCAGTTCATTAAAAAGTGTAACTTACCCCTTCCTGTGGGTGAAGCTGAGACGGAAGAAAGAAGTCTGATTTTTAGAGTTTCTTTTTAATTCAAAATTCGGTTCACTTTCAGGTCAATCATAATTAGGCTGTATTAGTTCCACTTGATATGAGACAGTGGGTTTTATGTAAAAAGTTTATAGGACTAGTTTACTTTTAAAAAAAGTTAAGTAGTCATCAAATCAGCTTTCATGTGACTCTATTCCACATACTTTTCAATTTTTTGCTAAAAATCTTGGTAGTTGCTGCTAGACTTGGCTAAATGCTTGCAATTTATTTCTCACTGCACTGAAGGACACAGCAGAACACTCACTGACTGTAGTTAAGAACAGAATTTCACCCCTTGCACCTAATCTTCTGTTTTCACATCTTTTTATACCCTCTATTTTGCTTGTATCATCCAGCAGTAAAGTGATCAATTCAGTCTGAAGATTTAAGCTGACTCAAAAGGATTTGCATTTGATCCTCACATTCAGCTGTATATGTTCTGGAGGAGCAGAAATGTTCTCGGATGCAATTACATCTTCAAGGGGCATTTTGAGAGTTAGTCATACAGCATATTCCACTTTCTACATCTTGCAACTCTTTTCATCCTGGTAGATTCCTTTTTGCTTGTCTTTGTTTATAAGGTTGACAATTTCTACAAACAGATGTCATTAATTGATACAGAAATGTGGATTGGTACCAAATTTCTCTGAGAGTTTTTTCTGAGCATTCTGCTAAAAACAGGAATGAATAAGAAACGTACTGGCACAGTTTGCTTTCCCTCAATTGTTTTAGCTTTAATTGAATAATTTAGGTGGTGAGCATGTTTCAATCTGCTACCTGTGTAAATTTCAAATAGACACCTCCCAGATGCTCTGTGGAAGGTAGCTCTTAGCATTTCAGAGCTTCTCTTGGGCAGCTCTTTACATTACTATGATGAAAGAAATAAGATTGAAAACATTTTCTTTCCTGACTTGTCATACAAGATCTTCATTTGTGGATAAAATATGACAATAACCAATGAAATGGCACAGCAAAACAGCCAATGCAACCTTGCCAACACAAACTCGTGTCTCATCTTCCATTTCAAGCTATTACTTCCATGCTGTGGAGACCACAGCTGAGGACTGGCTTGCACAGTTAACAGCTTATAGCAATAGCATCTTGATGTGGCATGGTGTAATAAGTGCCAGAGGAAAGCAGTGTATATAGGGAACCACACCTGGGACATCTGCAGCTTTTCATTTTTATGAAAATTGGACCTCTATATTTTTGCAAGACTGTTTCATCAGTTATGTCTGAGCAGTGCTGTAGGGGGGGAATATTAGTGCAGTATGAGGAGAAGTTGACCAAACAGATTTCTTTTTCCAGTCTCAGAATAGAGCTTTTTCTTTCTTCCCTGTATTGATGACGTTTCCTGTCCTCAAAAAGTGAAATTTTTCTCTTTCCTTTTCCTTCAGCTCAGAAAGGATCCTTTTTCCTATCAGGAAGAAACATCCTCTGTTGCCCAATACTCACATAAAGCAGAAAGTATTCATTTGGTGAAAAACGTAAGGGCTACATACCCTAACCATAGACACATGGAATAGTCTGGGTTGGAAGGGACCTTTAAAGGCCACCTAACCCAACCTCCCAGCAAGGAGCAGGGACATTTTTAATTAGATCAGGTTGTTCAAAGCTCCATCCAATCTGACCTCAAATGTTTTGGGGGACGAGGTATCTACTACCCCTCTGTGCATTCTGAGGTTTCATTTTCTTGCCACACTCATTGTAAAAAAAAATATTCTTCCTTATTTATAAATATATAAATATCATGACATGTAATCTTCAAAACATTATTGTTCATGGGTTTTGGTTCACCTATTTTGGAGTAAATTTCTGAGAATAAGTGCTTTTCTGAACAAACAAGCTACCAAAGATGAATCCTTATTTACAAGATCAGTATGATGTATCAGCACGGTTGCAATTGTTTGCTGGTCCTTATTGACTTATCTTTCTTTCTAAATCCTGAATCTAAAACACCTATTCTGAACTTATTTATGCAGGTCTTCTACAGAAGAGATACCATACAATGCATCAATCTAAACCAATCTACAACGAGACTCTTTTTCCTTGTCAATTTTTCTGTGTTAGCATAGATCATGCAACAAAAAACTGATATAAGATTTCTTTTTCCTGACTATGATTACTAATGCATTTAGTGTGCTCTCTGTATGCCTAGCATAATGAAAGAGTTCCCCATTAGTTCAATACTGAAAGAATTACAACATTATTGAGGTCATTTATCAACCAGAAAAAGCATATTATATTGATTAAAACAGAGTAGTTAGGTGCTTTTGTGACAGAAAGTAGAAAACCTAAGCTTGAAAGAAAAAATTATTATTCTGCAGGTTATTTCAAATACAAAATTGACCTCAGTTCATTATGCTATATAAGTCAAAACACTCATTTCTCAACTTTTGACCTGACCTCACTGTCAAAAATCTTGGATGAATGTTCAGAAGAAAATGTGATCATAAATCAGAAGGAAAGACTGCTTGGACAGGAACTGTGCATTGTTCATCACAATTCAGTTCACAATATAGTCATAAAGATAAAAAGCACACACGTGGGAGCAGAAATTATAACAGTGGGAGAAAAAGAAATGAAAAGGACACAAAAAGATATAGGCCAGACTCTCAACTGATGTAAATTTGTCTATCTCCACTTGAACAATACAATTCAAGCAGATTTACACCCCCTGAGGAGCTAATTTCATTATCGGTTTGGTGTCATGGCCACATAAGCTCCCACTAACCCGCTCTAACAAAGCTGTACAGTTGGACTATGATGATAGATGCTGCATTTTTTGCTGAGCGTAACCTCAAGTAAAAGAATAAAATGGTTACAGTTTTCCTTATATTAAAATGATGTGAATTTTAAAGTGATAAGAAGTAGGTAACTGTATGATTAGAATTCTCTCTCTTCGCTGCTACTCAGGAAGAATGTAATTTTACATGGAAAATACAGACTTAAAAATTCAAAATTTCTGACCTTTTAGAAATGGTTTTCAGGTATTCTTAGAACCTTGTTGAACATTCTGGGGTATTTTCAGTGTGGAAGGAAGGCCTAAAGTAGGTTCTGGAAAGCTGGCATTTCTATGATGCAGACTGAAATGTTAAAAGAAATGGTTAAGAGTAGTGAAATAGCAGTGATTACTGGTCAATGTTACAGGCTTATGGGGTTGTTAAATCTAAGATGTTTTTGCAGCCCAAGCACAAGACATAAGAACAATAACTTTCTCTTAAATTCTTCATGTAGTTAATTACTTATCAGTAATACAAAATAAAAATCTGTGCTGAAAGAGCTTCTTTTTGGAGTGTGGTAGAGACAGGGAAAATATTAGGACTTTGATGTACTAAAATATACAATACTGGTGGGTTTTTTAATGTCTGATGAAGAAAAGTAGCTAAGTTATTTCATCTAGAAAAGTGGATCACTGTGTATGCCCGCTACTTTTATCCTCTGCTTATTCTATAAGGAAACTATTCTTAATGTACCATAAATAGTAATTTCATTGACATGATAGAATATTACAGCACCACAGAAGTCATTAAGTTTCTTAGTGCCAATGATCTGAAAAGTAGGGGAAAAAATTCTTTTTTCTTCCATTGACATAAATGGCTAACAATTACAATATATTTAGTGGGATGACTCTTAAGGTTTGCATGTAAAACTGAGAGAAGGATAGGACTTGAAGAGGACAGAAAGAAAGAAAGCTTAATAAGATGGACCTTATAGACCCTAAGTTAGAAAGCCTGTTATCCTCCCTACCTAGGAACACCCCATAAGCTTCTGGTATATAAGTTGTGATGACTCCTGTATTAGTGTACCTATCTAAGCAAGTCAAAAAATAACCTAGAAAAGAGTCCCAATAAAGAAACATACACAGTTAAAATTCCAACACATCTATGACAGGTAATGTCTCTCTTGTCTGTCAGTAAGGCAGACAGTGAGTAGTTAAGATCCCCTAGTTAAATAAAACCCTAGTAATTTGTAAATCTATAGGTATAATACCTCCAACAGATCCTTGAGATATTTTTCTGTCATAAGACAGTGTATATAATTTTTCTTTTTCCAATTTTGAAATGTCTGTTAATAGTATCTGTAACACAGATTAATAATCTTGGAAAGCATTCATAACACTGTGCCAAAGAGCTCAACACTAAGTAGGCAAAATTCATATAGAAATATTGTTGAAGCATAAGATTTCTCACTAGGGCAAGGAGCTACATGGAATCATGTTATTACAAATTGTTCATTTTGTCTATCAGTATTACAGTCATGTTATTTCCTTTTTTTTTTTAACTTTTTTAACCATAGATGTAACTATGCTAGCCTATGATCTGTAGTTCTAGTTCCTCTCATTTTACCCATATACACTTTTACACCATGTACATAAAAACACAGATTAAAATGTCAACAGCTGCTATTAAAATAGGGTAAGGTCTTTACCAGTCTTTGAAAATAACACATCCTTCTACTATCACTTCCAAAATCTATATCAAATTTTCCTTCCTGACTTTTATGATGTATGGTTCATTTCGAGTGTGACAGATACCCAGCCTGTCTCAGTAGTTACGTTTCATCATAAGCACACTGTGTATATTTATTTTTAAAAGGCTGTGACAGAGCAGCAGAAAGGAAGGAAGCCTCATGTGGCTCCTGTCTTTCACATTCAAAATCTGTGGAAAGAGGAGGCTGCTCTGTCCCTGAGAGCTGCAGGTGTGCCAGATGTGGTAGGCCTTTAGGCCAAGCCAGAGCCAAAAACAAGCAGAGACCTAGAGAAGCATGTAGCCTGCAGCCAGTCCTTAGGGCAGGACACCTCCTCCCCGGGGTTTTGAATCATAAAGGATTCACTGACTTTGCATGATATATTGTTACATTGTTGTCTAATAATTGTTTCAAGGTATGTTTCTTTGCACAAATTTATCCAGGCTGATCACACTCAGCATTAATACTAACCAGCCGTTACAACTATGTGGTATTTGCACAGAGGTAGCAAGAAACACATCAGGATCAGGAGCTGAAAGAGTGTATGTGCAAGCAATGCATATCTAAAACCTGAGTACCTCAGCACTTTTTAGGCAGGGATGTCTGTCAGCAAGTTGCATCCCTGCACAAGTTGCCCAAGCCTCAGGGGTAATTCCCAACACCATATCTGTAGTTCACTCCCCCGGCAGAGAGGGATCAGTGTTGAATACCTGAGACAGCTAGATTTACACAGAAATTTCTCAAACTTGCACAATTTTAGCCCCAAAATCTAACTCCAAGAAAAATTAACCTGTGGTAAGAGAGTCATCAATAGTATCCAGCACTGAGGGAAATCATGCAGAAAAACCAGTTCTTGCGAACACTGCGTCCTTAACTGGTGACTCTTATGGAGACTGTGAGAGGTGCAAAGCAGTGAGACTGGTAACAAATTGTTAACATCAGCTAAAACTGTATGTGAAATTGGGAGCTTTTGTCTCTAGATTTGGTGCCCCAAATAACAAGCTCCAAGTCTAGCCACACTTCTCACCACTTCTTTTTCTATTGAAAGTAAAGTACTAGGAACAAGACATATGTGGTTGAAAAGAGTAGGTATGCTTCCCTTGGAAGGATCAAAACCAAACAAAGCAGAAAAATCTCACCAAGGACATATTTAGGAAACTTGGGGAGCTGCAGAATGTCTCTTGCCATGCTGAAAAGGGCCAGGCAGGCAGGTGCCAAATCTGACAAAGCAGTCCTCTATAGCACATATAAACCAAGATGTTTTCTGAAGAGATAATAATATAATAAATAATAAGAAATCACATGTTTAATTGAAATAATAGAAATAATAATTGACTGTTTTTGTAAAATAAAAGGAATTTCTGAGGCTGAGCAAATATATCTTAACAGTTATCCGCTTAAGCTTCATTATTCAGAGAGAAAAAGGAAAGCATAATTCAGATTATGTGAGTCCTAGTCTGTGAGTCCCTTACAGCTAATTCAGAGATATGGCTCACACTTTTTGCCAAGCCTTAAAACAGCATTCTGTATCAGATGCAACCTAAGGCCATCTAACTAGGAATCCTATTTCAAACAAGGGTACAATCGTATGTGAGCATAGCAAATGGCAAATGGACACCCTCCCTGCCTTCAGCTGTTTTCTGCTTACAGGCTTTGTAATCAGAAATAGCTTTTTTCTGCCCATTTACTCTTCAATCCATGCAGCTGTTAGACATCTATAATGTAGTTCAACCAACAGATCTACATCTCAGCTGTTGTTTACATGAAGAACCTAACTGTGTTTGTTTGAGTGTGGTTTCTCCTTCCTTCATGTGCTGCTCTCAAGGCTCTGAACCACTGAAATCTCTCCAATCTCACCATGCTAGATATAATCCTGTGGATCATTGCCATAATTCATCTCAGATGTCACTGGTCCAACATTCAGTGTCCCAGCAAAATTATTCTTCACACAGAAGACACAGCATCTCTTTGATCATCCTGGCTGTGCCCTTGTGAAGCTTTCCAGTCCTCTAGACCCCCTTTGAAATATGACAGTATGCAATGCAACAATTTAAGATTCAAGCTAACCATGGATTTATACCAGTGACATGTTAATGCTTTCTGGTTTGCTCTCTATTATTTTTTCTGGCACTCCCTTCACTTTTCTGACAACTACCAAGCAGTGATTTGACATTTCCACAGCACTTGCTATCCAGTCAATCATAATCCATGATGTTAACAGGGTTACCAGAGATAATCTCACTCCTATAAGGTGATGATGAATACAAGAAACCATCACTTTATGTGAAGTCCTAAATGTTTATTTCTATGTGCATTACTTTATTTTTGTTTACATTGAATTTTACCACAAATTTTGTACAAGTCTCATGAAGTCCTTCTGCAATTCCATTCAGCTGGACTGCAGCCATTGTCACTATACTTTGCATCCTTTTAGAGTTTATTTATAAATTTGTTGAAAAATGAGGGTTTTCAATCAAATCCCTTAAGAACTTTGTGATTTCTTTCCATAGGAAAAAAGGCCAATTTACTCCCCTTCTTGTGTTTTATTCACTCATAAATTCTTATCTATGTGAAGATCTGTGCTCTTCAAAGTATTTTTTATTTTTACATACCATATCAATTAAAACACTCATAAACTACTAAAAAGAAAATAAGTCATATATGACGACTAATACTGAGCTTTAACAAAGTTTTAATCCATATTATTAGAAGTATACTGCTGACAATCAAACTATAGGGTTATTTTCCAAAATGGAAGTGCCTCCTGACTTCATAGAATCACAGAATTGAGTTGGAAGGGATCTTAAAGATGACCTCCTTCCAACTCCCTTCCCATGTGTAGGGACACCCTTCATTAGAGTTAGTGATGACCTGTTGTTTATCAGTTCATGGAAAAACCTGAGGTGGCTAGGGAAGGAAAACATGGGTTATTTCTACACCAACATGAATCCCTGATTAAATGAAGAAACTTGGGTGGCGTTCTTCAAAGCATTGTCCTGACTGATGTGTATTTGCAGAACTGAGCACCATGAACAATGGTGACTACCATTTGGAAAGAGAGAGAACTGATGGCCCTATTAATTGTGTTTTTACACTGCCCTTTTTCTGCAATTTCAAAATGAAAATATATCTCTTTCATGCTTGGCTACACCTGAAATTAAATTGTCAGCATTCTTTCATTAGGTCAATAACTTTGTAAATAAGATCCTTACTTGCAAATGTGTAGTCTAAACCTGTGACACAATATCTCTGACCAGACTTGTTTCATTTTTTTGCACTACAGTTTTCACCAGTTTTTCAGCTTCATCAGTGTTTAACAGAGAGGAAATTCAGCTTTAAATAAATCCAAACATTTTTAGATTTCATTCTTGAAAAATCTTTAAATTTAAATAGTTATGATGAAATCATTATAATTTCTTTAAAAAGTCTTTGGACTTTGCATTTGTGAGTTCAATAAGAAAGTTGTTTAGCCTCTAACAGGTTAAGTATAAACATGTTTCCATGATCAAGAAATGTAAATAGCTTTGACATTAATCCATACTGGTAGCATCAAATGATTTTACTGTGTCCAGCACATCCACATTTAGACAACAAAGAAAGCAGAAAATTGATTTGCTCTTGAAATCTAAGATCATACAGTGAAACAGGCAATATTCACAAGTATAGATAGCAAAGGACATTTGAGGCATTAAACACTTAAAAGATTCTCTTAAAGAAAACCTGGTTTTCGGGGTTGCAGACATTCAGGGGGTTATGATATGTTGTTCAACATACCTTTAGACAAAGAGCTGCCTGTGCCATCAGAAATGACCACTTGTGGGATGGGAGGTGAGCAGAAATGCTGATGGAAATCCTAAGAAATGAAGCATCTGACATATCAGTTGTGTAGGAGTATCTGATTTTGGTGTTAACATTTTATTAATTAATCTGAATTACTTAATTGCTCAGCCCATGAAAGAATAAGAATCCAAGAGTAGCAATCCTGCCATGTGTCAGAATATGTACCTAATACCCGCAGATTATCACCTGGCATCAAAACCAGAGTTGGCAAATTTGTTTTGCATAAACAGCACTCTAGAATCATATTCAAATAATGACTCTGGTGAGTGGTAAAGATAATGCAAAACAAACGTGTCATATCTGTGAGACGTGGATATATCAGAATGAACGCTCACATGTTGCATATATTTAGTAGTGAGTGGTGCACAGAGTGAATGATATTCCTCAGAGCTAGCAGGTATGCAGAATTACTTTGTTGCTTGCAAAGCTAGATAACTCTAAAAGTAGTATTCACTGAAGGTATAGTACAGCATTTTTTTCTTCCTCAACCAGAAGAGCCCCAAGTACTTTTTGATCTCTGACAGGCATATGGAAATACAGCTCTTATGATCTGAGAATCCTAAGGAAAACAACATGCCCTACTTACTCAAAAAAGAACAGGTCACGTTTTAAGATTTCACATATTCACTGTCCCTGTATCCATATGATGATGATGCAGGGGTAGCCCAGAAGCATGACACCCCTTGCACCATGAGACATGGAGAACAGCCTGTAGTGAATAGCCAGTGTAGGTACTGGCTAACCCACCTGGCAAATTGACACCCTGCTCCATTTGAAGATTTCCTGATCATGCTGCCTGTGAGACAAGGCCCCAGCAGTTTCTCCAGGCCTTTCTTCTCTGCAAAATGAACACATCTTCCCTTGGAGACTACTAGCATCCATATGAATATTCCACAGGATGAAGAGTAAGCCAATAATAATTCATGTAGTCCTGTTGAACAGAAGTAAAGGGCACTGCTGAGAAAGAAAAATGTGTGCAAAAAATGGACAACGATGGCATGTGGTCAGTAAGAAATAAAAAAGGCAAGCTGCCCTGTTATGTATAATTGGTGAGCAGAAAAGAAACAAAGTTAGATGATTTAATTTCAGTTCTTTGCTTATAAAGGCGAAGACTTTCTAATAACTCAAACTATTGTGAAAATAACAATTTGGAGCACAGCATAGATTAATTAGTACTAGTACAAGCTGTATGCTATACATCTTTCTGGTACATGCAAGGATGACAGTCTTTCAATTAGATTTTGACAGCAGGTTTTATAGGTCTTAATGCATTTAATTGATATGTTTGACACCCAAATGAATCTACCACCTATTTACATTGCTTGTGTTCTCAAAACCAATGTTATTTTCTGAACACATGGTTACTAGTTTTGTTTGTTTGATTTTATTATGTACCCATTAAACATACCATAGATTGCAGAAATTGAAGGCAGTTATAGGTTGTTGTTACTGTAATTGCTAGCTGGGTAGGAGAGGATTTGAAATTAATTTCTTATTTTCAAGAAAGAAGAAATAATTATTTTCAGTTGCTGTCATTTTGATATAGGTTCACATAGCCAGTAATAATAAAGACAGTCCTTAGCACAGAAGGAAAACTAATGCAGAGACTCAGTAATGGGGCAGCAGGAAAAAAAATGCACTCAAGGGTAAAGAACAAGATCCTAAGCAGCCCACAGACTAGGGGAAGTAAAAATACAGCAAACTTATTGGTCAGCAATGGCAAGAGATTACCAGATAAAAGAAGTCTCTGAAAATGCTTTATTGATGACAAAAGCAGGGCTATTATTCTTGAAATGAATGCTCTGGCTTAAAATATTTCCAGTATGTTTCTGAGTCAAAATGGAGGGTCAAAGAGAAGACAATCACTGTTCCTAGTTATATTTAGGATCTTCTGAACTTTCATTACTTGATAGGTATTCCTTCAAATAAGAGTGGACCTTTTCTGTGTGGCATAAATACAGCGGTGTTCTTTATATAAAAGTGATTGAACATGTGTTCATTGATTCTCCTGATGTTTGCTTCTGCTAATATATTATATATATACATATATATATATATACTGAGTATTTCCTTTATTTTTGTAAGATCATTCTAATGTTTGTAGTCTTTCTTGCACACACATGCACAATATATGTATATCTTCATGTGTGTATATATAACTATACCTGGAATATGAGTGGTAGAAGTAAAGAGGAAAGAAACAAGTCACTTTAAAATTCACTCAAAAGGCTTCATTTTTTTATTTTGTAGAATGAGCAGCAAATGAAGGCTTCTATATTGGACTATTGCTTATTAAGTAGAACTATTTTAATGAAATAAATTATCTTGGATAGCAGAACTTATTATATTTCCCTTGATAGTGAGAAAATGTCAGACATGATGTGCTTATCTGAAATTATTTTTCTCTCTTTGTAAGCATCTTATGCATTGAATGGGCTTAGGAGGTAGAGAGAAAGTGGGTGCTGTAAGACAGCATCTGATCAGGTAACTGAAAGCTGTTTGTTGAAACCTAGAGTGACAGAATAAGGGTTTTGCAGAAAAACCTAAGTGCAACGGCTTCTCATTTGGTCTGTTTAAGTTAATCTAATCTTTTCCAATTTAGTCTTTGATTACAGAGTTTTCAATGAGTTGATTTAAGGTCTTTCATTAAGGAGAATGGTTAAAAATAAATATACATAATTTGGGTCTTCAACTTTCCAGACATTCAGACCTTGACTTGGATGAGGTTGTGAACAACCTGATTTAACTTTGAAGTTAGGCCTGCCCTGAGCCTAGGCTTAAACCATAGGACCTTCCAGCCTCAATTATGCTGTGTTGAATGAAAAAAATCCCTGCCTTAATAACATAAAGGAAGTGAAGATCATATTTTTTACCTCCATTTTACAGAAATTATTATGTCAGTTATAACCTCAAATTTATTATTGGTAGTGTGTAAGGTAGAAGGAGAAGGTGCACTACTTCATTTAGCACTCAAATGAGTAGTTAGGAATAGACTACTTTTCCCCACTTCTATTCCCCTCCTTGTATTTAGTCCCAGCACTTCCCTCCATGCCCTGTTTCAGGTTGTGAATTAGAACTGAAAGGTTTACCAGAGCCTCTCAGCCTTACTTCTTCCAGTTATCAATGTATTTCTAGCTCATCATTTGCCTTTGTTGCTCTTGCCAGGGCATTAGCATCAGCCCAGCCTATAGATTGGGATGTTCATATCCAATTTGTCTTGGTCAGTTTGCCACATCTTTCCAGAAGAAACAAGGTACAAAAAAGAAATCGTGGCATTCTGCTGATTATATCACAACCACACTGAGCTGAATGGCAGAGGAAAAGAAAAGACACTTCTCCAACTCCTGAGGTTTTTCCACATTCAATTTCAGACACCGATGGCAACATTACAGATGTCAGAACTTCTCAAAAGATTCCTCAAAAAAATTTATAATGAAATATGTCAGGGAAACTTATCAGAAAACCATTACCAGATCACTTGATAACAAATAGACTAAGTAGGAAAGATATTTAGGATCACTAAATAATCCATGAGATGTCTAAATTGTGTTTGGAGTTGGACAGTTTTGGAATGTTCGTACGTTTTTTGCACAAACATGAACCCACACAAACTTACATGAAAGAAAAAAATAATATTCCTTAAGCTTAAGTGCATAATTATTTTTGGAAGACTACTACATGACTTTTTTACAAAATAATAACTGGTAGAAATTAAAACAAAAAAACAACAAAATCATCAAAGACCAAACAAAAATCTTGAACTAACAGAAGTTGAGAATGCAAATGGGAATTTACATAACACAAAACTTTCATTCTGAAGAGAAAAAAAAAACAGATGGGATTTCCTGCAAATTCCAGAAGATTCCTTTAAGTATCATTACACAATAAATTATCTTCAGAATTCAAATAAACAAAGCCAGAATTTTTTATAGCCTTGAAGCACACAATGGAAGTATAAAACTGTGTGCTATTCTACAGAGGCTTTTCTGAGAAATTCAGTGATCTCTTTGGATTTAAGAAATATTTAACAGTAACTTCAATAGCCAGTAATATTAAAATGAATTGTCTGTAAGTCTATTTATCACTACTATTAGCAAAAGAAATTAATGATAACATATAGAAGTTAATATTATTTTAAAAGATAGTTAAAAAATCTGATATTTCTTACAGAAATACACTTTATACCATCCCATGGTAATGAAATCCCTACCTATTTTACACAGCTGGCTGAGCTCATGAGTTGTTCATATATGGAATTTTACCAAATGATTAAATGTAGAGTTTGCTACAGAACAGTGTGCCATGGCATTGTGCAGCACAGGAAGTGGTGAAATATTCCAGCATCTGTTAAGCAACTTCTCAATTTATACATACATACATATATATATCTATGTCTCTGTGTGTATGTATACTCACAAATAAAGCAGGAATATTAGACAGCAGGATCCAGTGGTGTTCTCTCTAGTGTTTAGCCATCACTAACAGCAAAGCCCATGCCAACTCAGCTTTCTGCATTTTATTAATGAGTAAATGCTGTTTCCAGCTGCCTGCATAAGACTAACCCTCTAACCCTTTTGTTATGTTCTCTGTTGGGTGTGGGTGTGGAGCTGAGAGCAATTTAATGTCTGGTAACTAAGCTGTATTGACTCAGGAGTCAGAGAAATTATTTACCATTTTTTTTTACTGGCTTGCTTTGATTTGGTTTGGTTTTCTTTTCCCCCATGACCTGTTACAACCAGTTGTGCAATCGCATTTTCGTTTGCACAAGATATTCTTTTCAAAGTCAGCTGTCACAAAAGGATTTTCTAACACCCCTACTTCCCCTCCCCCACAGTCTGAAAGGAAACTTTTTATATTATTCTTTAAAACAGAAGGTCACAATTAGGTCATTCTGGAAGATTTAAACAAAAAACAATAAATATGATAAAATTCTTAATTTACTATTTGTTTGTGGTTCTTGGCCCACTGCTGCCTTCAGAAAACACTGTTAGAAAATATCCTGGTATAATGCTACTGATCTGGCATTTTTAGAGAATGTGATTTTCCTGCATTCAGTAATTCATTCTTAATTGCAAAAGGGCTTTCAAATCCTCAGAATGAAAGCAATATAGAACTGCAAAACATTATAATTAATAATACATGAGAAAATTAAATGTTTCGTGAAGCACAGGTAACAGTTTGTTTATATTTCTGTCTGTGCAACCCTTTTTTCTAAGTTTCTTAAGGAGATTTGTGGAAGTGAAAAGCAATTTATATTACCAAGCTGTTTTTGTAGGCTTTTATGCTCTCTTTTCAATGAGCCACTTTTAGAAACTCATGCTTTTGGAAAGGCTCAGCTTCTGTCCTATAAATGGCTGTGCAATAATAACTGTGAAAAGTGTAGTTCATGTACAATTGACAAGTTGGTGAAGAATACCTGAAGCTTATTTTCATCTGCTAATTTATATAAATTTTATTCTTTACTCTTTTTCAAGTCAAAATAAATGTCATTTAAAAGTTATTTACTTCTGTATAATTTATCTTTCAAAAAATATGGAATTAACTTTCAGTTAACCAACTAAGTAGAGGATTAAAAAATAATTCTACATTCATTATATTTCAATACATATCTTTCTCATAAATGTCCATATCCTTGTCTCACCATAAATTGATAAATTCAGAAAAACAATAGTCATGATTCCATACAGAACTCTACCTAAGGCTGAAACTTTGGATTTCATTCTGCATATAGAATTACCTTTGTTCTATTTAAATAATTCTCATTCTTATTTGTTCAGAAATTGCTTTTTTATATGCATTGTATAATATGAAACAAAATGGTCTTTTTCACTAAGGAAGTTGGATGTAATTTTTAATTTTATTTTGTTGAAGCCTAATTTGTTTTAAATGAGCTACTTTTTAAAACTGTATAGTAGGGAGAAGAAGATCTCATTCAGGTGTTTTCTAAATTAATAAAAATCTGTATGGATATCTAAAAAGTAATTTAAAGTAAGAAGTCCCCGGAGTTTTTGTTTATAGAAAAAGAAAAACTAAGTTAAAAATTTGATAATTTAAAAGCCATGTCATTTGAAGAGAAATAAATTTAATATACATTGATATGTAAGATACATCTGTTCTCACCAAAAATTTAAAAGTTAGGTGCTTAGGTCTGAACTAATCTTTTTTAGACCTTCTTTATAATCAGAGGAGAGAAACATACTATACTGATCCATCATATTGCAGAATAAAAATTAAATCAGTTTAGAAGTATTCCCTTGGTAGGTCATAGAAATTAATGTCTACTTTTTATTTTTCTTCCTTTCCAGTAACAGGAGGCCACTTATTTTTATGACAATCCAACACTTAGATGTTTCACCTTCAGACATTTAAAGTTTCCTACAACTACTCCAACAGAATTTTGTGATACATATTTTTCTATCAATTATTTTAAATCCCAGAAAAGCATTGTGGTTTTGACTGTATCCCGGAAGTTAAAAAATGGTTTCTTGCTGAAGCAAAAGTTAATATAAGACTGTAGTGTAAACCAATGTGTGTACTGTGTTTGTCATGTTAGCTTGCAATATCAAAATCAATAATGACCTAAAGAGAAAAAGAAAATACTCCTTCAATGAAAACACAGATGTTTAGAACATGTGACATTCTTTTCACTAAAACATGGCATTGACTTCTTGGCACATTAAAGTAACCACAATTTCATCTTTAGAATACCATTACAACTTCTGTTAAAATTAGAACAAGAAATATCTGAAATAAAATGTATATAGGATGCTGCAGTATGAACGTTCCATTCTGTATTCCTGCTGTGTTGTTGATCAAGGTTGCAGCACTTAATACTGGAGTTGTTTACAAAGTGACATCACAGGCAGTCTGATTTTTCACAAATGCTTAAATACAAATTTCCCAAATTATATGGGTGAAAAATATATGTAAAGAGATTTTCCCAATGCCATTGGAATTATTTTAGGGAAATGTACCTCTATATTTAAATTTGATTTTCTGTATTTTTTACTGTTTTAATATAAGGTATTTGTAAGAGCTAATGTGCAATTTTGATACCTCATTCTGAAAATTCTTAGTATCTCTTTCTTTATGAAAAAAATTTAAAAATGGTTTCATCTATCAGTTTTAGATATAAAAGTTTACCATATGGAAGCATTCCCACTTTCACTCAGCTTTATGAACAAAAAACTCATCCCAGAACTCAGTTGTAGAAATAAATATTGGGAAGAATTGTCCATAACTAATTAATTTTCATGCTCTCTCCCACCAGAGTTCAGCAGCTCTTGCAATAGGCATATTTTGGAATTATGCCAGCTTTTGAAAAATACCACCTGTCTCTCTGCTGGAGACCAGGAGACAACCATCAGGCTTGATAGGCTGTGAATCCTCTAAACACAGTAAAAAGTTAAACTACAAGTTAAACTTCCCTACTTTGTTGTAATGTCCACCCCAGCATCTGATTCATAAACACACTCTTCTAACAGCTTCCAACAGATTCAAGTTGTGTGGACGTCATCCACTGTTTTAATGGACTTGCCGAGATCTCCAAGTCTGGCTCCCTATTTCTCTGTAGCACCAAGTTTTCTAAATCTGCTGGTGTTTTCTTGTTCCTTTTTATATCTTTATCAAAATAAAACCATAAATTTTCCTCAAGAGAGCTGCTCAGAAGTTGTTCAAAGGTCAGAATTTCTTTTCAATCCCCAAAGGACATAAAAAAAAAAGGAAAAAAAAGAAAAAAAAAGAGTTCTAATACTGAATGCAAGTAGAGATTTCTCATGGAAAGTTTCAAGTTACTTTCACCCCTTTGCCTACACTTTATTCAACCTGACATCAACTGTGTGACCTGTGAGTACTGCTGACAGAGAATTAGGATCAGCTTGAAGTGTCCTGGGAACTTTGCTGAAGGCATCAGCAGAATTCCATAGACTGGAACTGAGATCTCCAAAAAGTCTGAAGTCTGTGCAGAGTTCAAGATCTTCTGCTCAGTCTTCTCTGCCTTAATTTACTGAATACCCTTACCAATTTGCAAGCAGAGGGGATCTTCCTTGGGTAACTTCCCCTAAGGAACCATAATTTCTCCCACATACCAATTTATTAATGGCACAGGCCAGTGAGATTCCATCATCAAACTGAATTTTGCGAAAATGTTGACAGTCCCAGGAAAATGTTTCACATTTCTGCCTGAAAGTTTCACTAAATAAACCCAGTTTGAGGATTCAGATCATTAAGAAGTTGAATAAGTTGGTTCCTACCAGTGAGGATTTCTCTCTGATGCTGTACCACATGACAGATCTCCTTTGCAGGCACCTTGTCCTAAACTTTCTCAGTGTGTCCCCAGTGAAGCTACCAGGGAAACAGGGAACATGTATGAACTTTTAAGAGAAATTCAGGTGCTTAGAAATAAATATTTTGCTACCAAGAAAATACAAGCAGAATTATTTATGAGAGCTCTTTTTTATCATAAAAGGAATGATAAATAGATGTTTTGTAGACGTAAAGCTGTTTCAAGCAGGTTTTTCCCAATTCACCAACAGAAGGAATAGAAATCTTATTCCTCCTGGGATGTTATTCTACATTACAGTAATTTTTTTCTGAGGCATAATATATTTGTTCCACAGGTTTTAAAAGGAGAGAGAAGAACATCTTGGCTGTAGCATTTTGACATATTGTAGCAGATTGCAGTTGTTTTTCTATGCAAGAAGCATATGAAAAAAGTTTCTCCATTTTAAAATTTTTAGGGCAAAAATGCACACATAGTTATTTACCTCCAATCATAAGCTGTAGTGAAGGTGGATCTAGGAGGGATAGGAAAGATTTGGCTTCTGGCAGAACTTGACAATATTATTGCAGTATAAGCAATTAATCTTTGTCAACAATTAGTATGACAGACAAAATTGGCTTAAATGATTGATCTACTCTCACAGTGACATAACAGCTGATGAACCTGGCCATATAGGTCATAAAGTCAAAATGAAAATGATAATGAATAGCATTATGTAAATTTATATAAAGTCAAAGAATGGGGAAAAATCAATTAAATTCTCTTATTCTTAAGAATGGTTGTTTTGACAAAAAGAAAAGAAAAGGGACATCTTAAGTACCTTGGGAAGTTAACCCCTTCCTACTTTTATCACAGAACACTGCTAACAGGAGTAATAGGGACATTTGCATTTTAAAAAAAAAGCTGATTTTTCTCCCAGTAAAAGTTTATTTGCAGCTGAAATGCAGCTGTGTGAGAAACACAGTGAGGAATAATGGTTTGGAAAGGATGAACAAAAACCTGATAAAACTATTTTGTAGAAGAATTAGTTATGCATACATGACATAAAACTTCTGCTCTAGGAAGTACCAATCCATTAAACTTGGGAGTGCCTCCACACTCCAGAAACTGATCAGCCACTGATTGCTCGCCAGCCTGTAGTGGGGTGAAACTGGAATATGTGTGAGCCTTTCACCTCATTGCAGGAAAACAGTCCAGGCCTTGAGGACTGTGATTAACCTTACTTTTATACACAGGGAGAATGAAGAAATAAAAATTCCAGAGGCAGCACTGGAAACAAAATTTAAAAGTTAAATCATTGATATGGCCTTGGATTTTGCAATCAATAAAATTTCTTATATTGCATGAGGAATACTTTTTAATGTCTAGTTTATATAAGTCCTTGCATTTGTTTACTTCTGTGTCTAAATGGGTAATAGCCTCCAATAATGGCACCCTATGCTTATCCAAGATAACTATGCTATACATTTTCAAGAGACACAGCACTTCTGTGAAGTTTGAATCTGCTGGGAATGCACATTGGCACTTATATTAATGAGGAGGTTTGAACTGCTCACTGCATTCAGAAGTTTAATCACTTGCCATGGGAGAGCTGCAGCATTTTGCTTCCTCTAATGTCAGGACAGGTAAGGCTGCAGATATGCTGGAAGTGTTTGCTACAAGTGTTAAAGATTTTTTCAGTGTTTTTACTCCCCTAGTAGAAAAGGAATACAGACTTTAGAAGATTTCCCATAATTGACTGTGATCTCCCATTTCATTTCATTTTATGTGTAATCCACTTTCAGACAAAATTAAACACCCTTTAAAGCCCAGGCCTTGCAGTCACTGGTTTGTATTCTACAGTTACTATATATAAATTTAGTTAGTATATTTTCTTAAGCAATACAAAGCACTCAAGACACAGATCACGACTCTGCCATGCTTGGTGTGCTTACATATTCTAAGATCAGAGAGAGCAGGCTGTCAGAGCACTTAGCGAGTGTACTTCTTCAATTCAGCATTTCTAGAATTTTTGTCTAACATTTATCATCTCTCAAGTATAATCAGGAAGGAAATTATCTTGTCAGAAGCATCAGAGTTAGTTTTGCTCTCTAGAAGTTTGTAAGTTTCCAGTGTTTTGCTTTTCCACAATGTAAATCATGCTGCCCTTGCCTTTTACTAACTCATTTTTAGCAGAATTGGAAATGAAATTCACATATGCATGTATGTTACAGCAGCAAGTAAGTTCTGTCCCAGCTCAAAGACTTCTAACACTAGATTTCTGTTTTTATTCCATTGCCACTGTAATTAGTATCCTGCTTTCTTTAGTATTTTGGCCACTACTTGTAACTAGCCAGATTTTTTTCTTTGAATGCAGGAAGAAAATAAAAGGGTAGAAAACAAAGATATAAAGTACTGTAATTTCATCTCAGTGAAAAGCAAACCCTAGAGTATGCTCTAGGAATTCTAAATTGCTCACTAACTGCTGCTTGTCAGAATGATTTGAATAGAAGAGAGGCCTAAAAATTACTTCTTAGGCAAGGTTACTGACCAGGACAGCTAAAATAGACTGTTAAAGGACTCTTGGATGGGGAATCAAGAGCTATAATACATTTCTTTTAGCTATTAAACTCTGAATGGGCGGCAGCGTAACATAGCTCTGAAAACAGGGAAGAAAAAGGATTAGATAAATATATTTTATGTACTTTAAGAAATGTGCCTTCTCATTGCAAAGTGAATTAAGTTAGAGCTAAGGCTGCCAAAGATAATGTTCTTCAGTAAAAAAAAAAAAAAAGAAAATAATGAATAATAAGCAGTTGCAAAACTCAAGGAGGAAAAATGGACCCTTGTGTCTGCAAACAGATGGGTTTCCATACAATCTTAGTTCCTTAGTCTGGAATTAGGATACTTCCATATTGTGTTTCTCTTTGGTTTGGAAGGGCAAAATTGTATTTCTACTGACTTTCTACAGGGTCTGCAAAGGTAAAGGGAAAACAAAGCAAAGGGCAAGCCTGTGTTGAGTTTATTGAGCATTTCGGAACATTCAATTCTGTATCACTGTTTCAATTCTGCCCTGAGATCTGTGCAAGTTCTTGAGCAGCTCTCCTACCCCTGTACACCTCAAGATAAGAGAAAATTTCAAAGGGGAGTTTCTGGTACTGACATCCTTTATGTGGGAAGGGGTACTGTAGATCTAGTCTGAATATGACACCTTTCTTCTGAAGTAAAAGTGTCAAAAGGTTATCGCTAAGTTAACTACTTTATCACCTTTCTTCAAGGGAGCATTTCTTTCTGTGCTCAGGTGATTCTTTTCCTTTCTGAGTTCGAGCATTTTTAGCATATAAGGGGCACTGACTGTATTGGTAGGTCAGTGTCCTCAAGCAGAAATTCTTTTGAAAGGCCAGCTTCTCCTGAATCAGGACAGAAATGGTCTTTGTCATGTCCTTGTCAGTCACTTCAAAACCTTTCATTTCTTTCTACTGGCCTCCTGAGCACTGAACCTGCTACAGCCCAGTTATTATGTTTTTAATAAGATATATAGCCATGGTTGGTTGCATCATTATAATCTGGTCATTAAGTTCAACAAGTCTTCTATCATAAGGGTATGACTTTAGGAATATTGTGAAAGGTGTTATTTTAAAAACTCCTCTTTTTCTCGTGCTGCAGGACGTAACAGAATTACTGACTTCAAGACCAGAATGGACGAAATTTGTTTAAGGGTTAAAAGAAGAAATAATATCTGTTCTTATTTCTTTTTAGAACCTTAAGATTTTAGATGTAACCTTTTCAGTCATTTTTTACATGATCACAGTCTTCTGTTTTCTTGCTAATCTTACACGAAAGCTGAATAAAATATGAATCAGTGTTTTGGACAATAGCCTAAAGGACTCGGAAAAACCTGGGTACATACATCAGATTTTCTCTGTGACCTTAAATTTCTTAATCTTTCCATGGCCTTTGTTCTTCACTTGTAAAATCAAGATTTGATGGGTTTCTGCCTCACACAAGTAAAGTCTGTGAAATGCCTCAATATTAAAATCTCTATGGCTGATAACCTAAGTAAACAGCAAACAGTCATTACTCTGGTAGCTGAAGCTTTAAGAAAAACACCATATGTTTTGAGACTCACAATAACACTATGAAAAGTGGCAGGATGACAGTACTGGCTGTGTTTGCACATCTTCAGGACAGGCTCCCTGGAGAAAACCCACGCAATCTTTCAGAATGTCCTGAAAAAAGATCCAAGGAATGAGGAACCCCCAGATATTTAAGTGTACTTGCCCATGAAGAAAAAAGAAAATTATTACTTTAGTTCAAGGCTTTTTCTGAGAATGAATTTAATACACTGCATTAAAAAATCTGGAAGCAATGGGGCATTTTTTTTCAGATGTTCTTGTTGGGGCTTCCCATTAAGTGAGAATTAAGACAACCATCTTGGTTTGATTGCCTAGCTTTGCACACTGACATGCTGGGGTCCTGAAATTAGAAAGGATCAGTATTTTTCCAACTTAGTCAATGAGAAAGGTCCTCAGGAGGAAGTACTGAGGGCTTGGAAGTTGGCGTGTTTGGACTATGTTTTTAAAGTGAGCATAGTACTGTACTCTTTCTTTCATTCTTTTGTTCTTTTTTCTGGGTCACAGCTTAAAATCCATCCTTCCTCTATCTTCTGCAGCTTTCCCCTGTGACCTTGCTCTCATGCCAGCTAGTGTTAAGTCTTGATGGAAACCTAGAGATTCCTGTTGCAAGCCAGAGTTACTTTCTTTTGCATCCCTGGTGAATCTAGGCTGTGTCTCCCTGCATCCTCCCTCTCTCCTCCACCCAGATGGTCATTTCCTGCTTGTCATGCCTGTTCCTCCTGAATTGTCCTGTAGCCACTCCAGGAATTTGCTCTGGATTCCCATCACAGGGGATCACAGTTGTCTTTCTGTTTTCCAGCATTTCCCTGACTTGCTGCCCTAGCCATTCCAAGGCACAAGGCAGTCTGGATTCCCAGTGCTCAGCCCTTATCCTTCCTTATTTGGCAACAGAGGATAAACTGCAAAAAGCTTCCCCCAGTAAATTACCTATCAGAAGAGCCAATAAGAAATGCTACATTTTTTGTTTCCACACATCAGTCTAATTTACTGAAGCCAAACAGAAAGCCAAGAAAGTGCGTAAAGCTCCCTCTGTACTTTTTTTTTAATCCTATTTTTCCATGTTCCTTTGAAACTTAGTACATGCGCTGTAATGTGGGGAATAACATATTTTTTGAGGGAAAAGTCAAGAAATGTCATTCTGAAGGCTGGGTTGGTTTAATTTTCTTTATCTACTACTTTCCAGGTAATATTGATCATAGCTTCTCAGTAACCATGGGATGCATTCATTAAAAACAAATGAAAGGAAAGAAGGAAGGTAGGAAACAATATTTAGTTAAACTCTTATGTATTTGGTCTCCCCTAGGGCTTTCTTAATAGTCATTAATTTTCATTAAATTATAATTCTTTCAGTTAATGGGTATGTAGGTATAAGAAGAGAATAAAACCCTCCCTGAAACTTTGACCAGTCTGGCTACTTGGGTAGAAACTCAGTGTATCTCAGAGCCTCTTTATCTTGTTGAACATACATGACACAGTTTAGCTAAAACTAAACAAAAAACTGTGAACTGAAAATCCTTGGATGTCTTCAACTTTTAGTTCCCCATCAGTCTCTGGGACTCCCTGTCAATACAGTGTGACGCTAACACAAATGCAAAACAGGAACAGGGTGACACTGCAGATCAGTGTCCTTGCTGTAATCTTTCCCTAGCATGGAGACCTTTGAATAAAATGGGACAATCAACTTGAAGCCCATGAGTGCAGAGTGGAGTCACAGAAGAACTGATATGCCCAATGTTTCACACAAATGCTTACAGCTTTCCTGCTTAAAAACTAGGCTTCTCTGAGTAAGCTGCTAAGGTTTTGTGGGTTTTCTTCAGCAAATCTTCAACTCGATAATGAATAAAGGTCATGCAACCCTTCACTTTAAACTAAATGAATATAGTTATTTGCTTTCTAATATAATAATTAATGAATATATCTGTCTAAAAAAATTCCATTAGGACTGAGATAACTTATGCAAGTGAAAGCTCTCCTTTTAGGTTCAAAAAAGATATGGCAGTAGTACAGAAAGTTGGGGTCATTACAGTGGGCAAGTTCTGTGATAGTGATGAAATACCAGTACCAAAAAATCAGGTATTACCAAAATGTTAATTGCACTTGTCATTGTAATCAGGCCAATGATCCTTAATTAGGAACCAGCTTGCATGATTTAATTACAAAACTTTGTTAAGGATATGCTGCTGAGGATATGACTGTACATCATCAAGACAAATGCCTGACTCCTGTACACTGCAATTTGTTTGACAATTTTTTACTCAGAATGTGTGTATTTATATGATGCAGATGGTAAAATATGACTAATGTAGAATATGATAGCACTGTAGTATTAACAGTCATTCAAAAAACAAAGCACAAAATAAAAACTTAACCCTGCAAACCTTCTTCAGATTTAGAAATAAAAACCAAAACTTGAGCTGTATCAATGAGTTAGGAAGACTGGAAATAAATAAAAATGAGAGAGGGTTAGGGAGCAAAAAAGGAAATTCATTCAGTTATGTTATTGGTTTGGCAACTACAAGCAAAAAAGTTTGAGTCACACCTTATCCTTCTAAGGAAAGCTGAAAATAGCACAGCACAGTAAGTACTTATTGCACTGATCATGTGAAAATGAAGCAGTTTCTCAGAACTACAGTTTCCCCTTTGTCAGTTACTGGATGTATCAAGAGCCCAAATTAACCCAACAACCTTGTGTAGATGAGGAGAAAAAACAAAACACCACATATTTAATTTTCCCTGCAAGTGGAAGGTGACTAATGACCTCATGACTCCTATTTTAGAGTTTAAGAGATGTCACTGTAATAGTTCCATTTCTATTCACCTTTGCCAGCAGGGTTTGTCATCCAAAGCAGTGATCTAGGAAAAAAGTGTGGTGAATATGGATGCTGTTTTTAAGGTTCCTGTATAAAAAAGCTCAGTTGCTGAAAGGTCCATATATACCATTTCAGCATGAGCTAATAAAACTGTATCAAAGTCCAGGAGTCATAAGACCCGAGGCCAAAGATGTCTTAAGTGACAGCTCTTATTTTTTTTGGTAGAGATATATTGTCTCATGACCTTGACACCTATGCATCATATGAAACACTGGCCTCCTCCAGGACTGCCAGTAAATGGATTTGTTCTTACCACAAGCTGAGACATTATAATTTATGCACAATATGTAAGTGGTGATAGCATGGACATGTCACCACTTTTACTCCTGGTGCCTCTATGAGGTTTTAACCTGACGTGACAATCATGTCCAAATAAGATTTGTGTGAAAGCACTCCATCCTATCAAATGATACGGGAAAAAAAATGGATGTGTGTATTTTTCTCTCACTTTGTCTGTGACCAGCAAAGGGTGGAGGCTTCTTACCTGCCACATAAGGTCACATCAGCAGGACTTTTTTCCAAAACAAATTATACCTTTCCAAAAATAACAGTTCACCTCCAACAAAACAAAATATTCAGAGTTGATCCTATGAGAAAAAAAAATTTAAAAAATAGATAAGCTCTTAATGCTTTATAATGGGACATGAGGTCTGCAGAGAGGACCTTGTAGGTGAAAGTAAAATAGCTGTTCGTTGAGATCGTACTTTGAGTTGTTGCTTCCTGACAAGAACTGCCCCATTCACCAATGTATCTTCTCCATGACAGCTGAATAAAATTTAGGCATCTTGCTTTATAGAGTGTGGTGAAAGTCAATGGTTTGCTGTGACTTCCTAAGGGAAGAGCTTCAAAATCTATGTCCTGTCGCAGTACTTACTTACTACTTGAGAACACACATGTAGCAGGGTCAGCAAACTATGCCACACCTTCTTTCTTCAGGCAATACATGAAATAGCTTTCTGACAGCTTAGTACCTCGCCAGTTGCAGAGCCAAGCTGGCCAGACCAAATTCACAGAGCCAGGAGTTATGGTTTTTTGGTAGGCAATGTGACCCATGTAGCGTGGCCAGAAGTAAAACTTTAACCTTGAAGGCAGCCCTACATGAAATGGGAACATGAAGACAAGCCAGGCCCACAGAAAGCAATTCTTGATCCTTCTCACATCTGGATTTATTTTGCAAATACTTGTACTGTCAGTACAGAGCTTTGAAAAAGAAGAGCAGAGATTCACTAAAGAAAATGGTGGCCACAGCAGATGACACCAATTGACAAGCCACACTAAATCTCTGTTGAGGGATTTACTTTGCCTTTGTAGAGTCTCCTAGAGATAGTTCTTTTGGGAAGGAGACCACAATGCTGTGGAGGATTTGAAAAGTCTGGCTAGTACATTTCCATATTCGGCAACTCTGCCAAGAGAGGCAGTTTAAGATATGTTAATTTTACAATACCTGTAATGAATCCATGCCCAGTTAGCCAATGAAACAATCCATGCCCAGTTAGCCAATGAAACAAAAACAAAGGAAAGAAATAGAACAGCTCCTTGTGGAGCTTCTACAATTGTAAGTCTGCAATTACTGAATTTCAGTCTTCTTACTATTTTTTAACACAAAGGAGTTATGACAATGCCATGTAATAAAAAGGGTAGAAATAAAATTTCTTCTTAGTCATATCGAAAAGTATGATTAGCAGTAAGTGATGGACAGTGTCATTCTTTATTTGTCATTGATGTTCTAATTATCAAAGGCCGAGTAAGAAAACTTTATGGCTTGATTTCCACTTAAGGAACTTATTTTAAGAATGGTCTGAAAGAAAAAAGGCTAAGGCTTGCTTGAAATAAAGTGTAAGTGGAGGTTTTCTGCAGGTGCATGTACATGCAAATTTATTATGAAAATATTTGTCTGTGACCATGTTCAATTGGGAAAGAAATCAGGGCTGTCTGCAAATATTTTACAGCAGGAGGTCAGAGACTGCAAGGAAAGAAGAAGCCATAGGGTATGTCCTCTGGAAAAAAAGAAAAACCAAACTAGTTTAATTGATGTTGTTTTCTCATTCAAATTTTCCTCATTACCTGAGATATTTGCAAGGAAGTTTCTTGTGCACTTGAAATTTTTCTGTGCCAGTTCTGAATAACAAGACAGACATCTAAAACCTCCTACATTTATATTTTCAGAAAGAAATTTTTTGTGAAAAAAGTACCAATTCTGTAATCATGGGCATAGTTGTAGTTCTTTACTACCATCAGGAGTCCTATGGAAATCTGTTCCACCATCAGTGTTTGACATTGTTTGAGACAAGGTCAGAGAGAATATCTTTTAATAGATCACTCGATGTGGATAGAAAATTCTAACATGCTCTTTGATTATTTAAGACATCTTTCTAGTTTCAGAAGGGAGATCAAGTATCATAGGTGCATTGCAGCTGTGACAAAATTGCTCCTTTAACTATATTTGGCTAAGTGACTGACAGCAAATTTTTCAAATCTTAATTTAAAAAATACGTCTGAAAGTCTCTGTATCACCACTACAGATTTAGTACCATGAACACTTTTTTATTTAAGCAATATTTGTTTAAACAGCTTTGGAATTCTCATCTGTACCCTATTTCCCCATTATCCCTTCATGTGCAGAGCTATAAATATGCATGTATCCCATAGTGACCCTGAGTTAGTAAACAACATAGATGAAAATTAACCTTAATAGAAAAACATTGTCTTATTTTTAAATCAGCTGTGACCCCCATCCCAGAACATCTACCACCACAACTGAGTAGGTAGCATGAAAATATGAATAAGTGGGAAGGAGCAAAGGTTAAGACTGTTTAAATTGGTACCATTATTGAATGAATAGCTTGTGAAATTCTGCTCTGGGATCTATCTACATCTTAGAGAAGCGTCCTCCCATCTGCTTAGCAGCATCAGCCATCATGCTTTGAAATACAAAAATAACTCTCATCCAGACGAAATACAATGAAATTCTTGATTCTCCCAGGTGGAATTTTTTTTTTTTTTTTTTTTTTGGAAATCAGGATTACTAGCTCTGACCCTTATAATGGCTGTACTGGAATTTTTAAGAATTGGTGAAATTGTGATTCAGGGATGGAATTTATGTGTGTATATGTGGCGGAGGGGCAGGTATTAAGAAATGTGTAGCCCCATATTATAATCTACCTATTGCAGAACCTGACAAGACCATGATAGGAAGTGGCTACTGTACAACCATCCTTCATCCAAGTGCACCTGAATCTTTGTTTCCAATGTGAAAGGCAAATACTTCCCACTTTATGGTGTCACTTAGCACATTTCAGTGGCATTTGTTCACACCTGACTCAAAGATTACAATCTGTTGAATCATCACTCAGTTTTTCATAAACAACCAAGTAATCTGTGAAAAGCTTTCACATGACTAACGAATGTCTT
This sequence comes from Eopsaltria australis, assembly GCA_034509425.1. NCBI lineage: Eukaryota > Metazoa > Chordata > Aves > Passeriformes > Petroicidae > Eopsaltria > Eopsaltria australis. The sequence continues at coordinate 792,031 of JAVTVJ010000072.1, forward strand.
GATTTTTCTATGAAGATGTCAGACATTGTAAAGTACAATATAGCTGTGAAATTATTTGATGAAGTAAGAAATTATGGTTTTGATATATCAATAAAATTATTCATTCAGAACAGCTTTATTTTCTGAACAGAGCAGTGGAAAAAAACAAAAGTATCTGTCATATAGGCAAAGACCCATTTTATAAATAGTCAGCAGTAGCAGTAAAAAAATACACATGTATGTGCACACAGAGCCCTCAAGGACAGTAAAATATATGCCAGTACTATGAGTTGTTTCTAAGTAAGGGACATTCCTTTGTTGGTATAAATCAGTGCAGCTTTGCTGATTTTGTGAACTGCACTGATTTAAGTGACACTCAATATCCAGCCTTCTGACAGTTTCTCTGGAGTTATTCCTGGCACTGGAATGACTCGCTAAAGTTCAAATGAAGACACATTCTGTGCTCTTATGTCAAGAGTTACCTCTATATAGAATTATATAGTATTATGAATAAAGTGACATCTAAGAGAAAATAATACTTTATTGGAATAATGTCCCTTTTACTCAGCTAGAGGTAGAAGTTGTTTTTTGAGAATTCAGTTTCAACTGCTTGTTCTGATCTAAACTAAGAGTGAGTGACTTCCAATTTGCCAAGCTAAGAAGCATCTTAGATACCATAAAACTATTTCCTGTATTTACACAAGATATGATTAAACCTCCCCTACTCAATCAGTTATTTGTGTTCCCAACTTTTATCTACCTTAGCTCAGTGATATTTTAAAATCTTTTAATTTGTGGATTTAAAAAGAAAGGCAAAAAAAAATCTCAGTCCCAGATTCCACAGAATCCTTTAGAAATTTTTCACAAACATATTGCTGTAAAACATCTATTAATTTGGTTCTCTATTACTGTCTTTCTTCAAAAATTTAAAATAGTCATTTAGGAGTTTCAGACTACTGATTAAAAATCATGCTGCTACTTCCTTAGTGTCCCAGTACCATGTAGTTGAGTTCAAATATAATCCTTGAAAAAAACATGGGAGTTGTGAGCACTCAATTCATACTAAATGTCGTTTTTCAAGCAGATGTACCAGATGTTACTTGGCTTAGCAAAGCTCTTTCAATAGCTGTGTGTTCCTTGTCGTCACATGCACCATTTCAAAAATTAGAGGATCATCAATATCACTTATATTTTAAATACCTGCTGCCTAATCTTTAACCATCAAATCAAAGTTTCCTTTGAACAGAAAACTGTGCTGTCAGTCTTTCACAAGGCAATATGCATTTGAATGCTCTAACAACTGATGCTCTTATGTTTGAAAGAGAAAAAAAAATGAGAAAGAGAGTCTATGGAGTAAGATATCCAAATAATATAGAACTATATGAATGAAATGCAGTGAGTCCAAAGCTGTATTCAATATGCAATGCAGTAACAAGCAATCAGTTCCCTATGTCTACAAAATGCTGATTAATTGAAGAATTAAGCCCTCCACAGCTCCCAAAATTTAGCTGCTTTCTTCTCTCCTGTTATAACAGGTTAACCATCTATTCCCATGCAACAACATTTCAATTTATCAAATTTAAAAGGTGATTTCTGGCAATAATATTTTGTTTCTAAGTATCACCACAGAAAGCTAAGCATTCAAGAAATAAGAGGTAATGTCCTAGAGGACATATACAAAGGTTGGCTAAATATTAGTCTTGGCCCACAGGCCTTAAGGTAAAGTCCAAATTTAGACTTAGATCATGGTTTTCAGGGATAAACATAGAGAAGAAAAAAAAATACACAGCATTATCTGTTGCACAACACCTAAATTGTTTTGGCTTTTGCCTTAATTTATGCCCAATTGGTTTGGGTTTTGGCTTAGTTTATGCCCAATTTTATTAACTGACACTAACAAAAATAAGAAAAAATAACAGTACACAATGTTTTGTTACTTACAAACATGTCAACTTCCATTGCATGGAAACAGCTTCCTGTTTCCATGCAATTCTATTCCTATAATTTTTTTTGTCACTGTAATAAAATTCTGGCTCCTTGACACCAAACTGCTCTGGGATATTGAGCAAAGTATGTCAGATTATCCTGTGGTATCATAGTAGTCTAAAGTTAAGATGCTAATGAATGAGCAAAGTAGAACCTATTACTGATGGGGGAAATAAACAACTAAAACCATACAGGACAGCACAGTAACATCTCCTACTGTAGCAGAGCTCTCACTAGATGCTCTCTTGGGAGGACTTGTGATGAATCTCCCCAATTTGCTATCTGAAGAAAATAGTCTGTGCACTTGCCTAATTAATCTACCTTTCCACTCCTGAAATCATATTCTCCTCCTAATTCATCATCCAGGTCATTGTACTGGTCTCCTAGAATAAAAATAAGATCCACAATAGGCTGTGAATTTTATGCCCATCTCTGCTTACTTTATTTATTTTTCCAAAAGGGAAAAAAAGACAGTATTTGATTAGTTTTTTGCCAAATTTTCTTCTAAAATTATGCAAGTCTGGATGGGGGAGGTGTTTGGAATGACAGTGTTTGTCTTTCCAAGTCAGCTTTATGTGTGATGGACCCCAGCTTTCCTGGGGATGCTGAACACCCACCTGCCCATGGAAAGTAGTGAACTAATTCCATGTCCTGCTTTGCCTGTGTGTGTGGTGTTTGCTTTACCCATGAAACTCCACCTTAATCCACAAGTTTTCATACTTTTACCTTTCTGATTCTCTTGTCCATCCCACTGGGAGAAAGTGAGTTAGTGACTGTGTGGAGCTTAGGTGCTGGCTGAGGTTAAACCATGCCAGGAAGTAACAAAGAGTTGTCTGGTTAATTTAACATAGGACATAAGCACAGAAATTTTTATGCCTCTGTGGTGAAAAGCCTGGGTCATAAAGTTAATTACCAGTACAAAACTTCTTTTTTTTTTTTTTTTTTTTTGTTTCAGAAATTCTGTAATCACTGTGGTTTCAATATGTGCAAAAATACTTCCAATTTTATTAAGTGATAGCTCTTATCTGTGCTTTAGGGAAAAAATTACAATAGTGTGTCAGAGAAGCCTACAGTCCTTCCTAATAAATCTTTAAAACAAACAAAAAAAAATACAAAGTCTGATTTAAATCACCAGCAGATCAAGAAAACTCAGAGATGTAGTTTACCCTCTGGTCTTGTGGTTACCTGTTCTTGATTTTGTCACTTTTGATCACTCAGCGGAACATGAGCCTCCTTTGGTGAGCTGAGTAATTGACAGAGACTAACCAATTGCTATTATACTCCATTAATAACGAGTGCATCTCAAATAACAATCTATAAGTCCTGGGGACATATTTGTAATAAGATGTGGGTGTCAATAAGCTGTCTTCTGGTGAAAGACAGAAGAATGATTTGGTCTTAGAATAATTTAAATATTGTATTGTTCTTCTACATGCCTTTCACCATGATTGTATCTTCTGGGTGAACCTAATCTGACAGCTGCAGACAATATATGGTCTATTAACAAAAAAGCTATGAAGAAATTGTTTTAAATGGGAAATACTTTTTTATATGCCTTTAATTTTGTTTTTTGTTTCGGTGGGGGTTTTTTGGTTGTTTTTTTTTTTAATTGTGTGGCTGCACAATAAAATTTTGACAAACTTGAAAACTATGCACCAACCTGTCTGAGACTGGTGAAATGGCAGACACAAGGTCTGGATAAACTACAGGTAGTTGAGGATTTAAAAAATTTAATTTTGGGGGGAAGTTTGTCAGAAACTCCTCCATGTATGTTTTTAGATTTGTTTCAACCATTTATGTTAAGTGTAGACAGAATAGAATTTTTGGAAACCTTGCTGATTTCCTGTAAGTTTCCCTAAAATATTTTTGCATATTCAGATTAGAGTTTCCAGGCCAATTTGCCAGGCAGCCTGCTTCTGAGGCTACACAGACTTTTTACAGCAAAGTTAGTCCTTCTCTAAGAACAAATATTTAATTTGCATCCTCTCCAAGAGTCTTGATTGCGTGACCTAATAATCTCAGCAATATCAAATTGGCCTGGAGTACAGGAAGTAGGATTTGTTAGTTCCTGTTCTTTTTAATCAGTCTTCTTATTGAATTATCATTTTGGTTTTGTTCAAAGCAGCCAAATAGCAGTTGTTAGTTTTTCTTCATTTCTTCCAACCTCTTCAAAATGGAGTTAAGAGTGGGTTTTCATTCAGCAAATGGCTTTTACAGATGCATTTGCGCTACAAAATCTATACTTAAAAGCTGAGACTCTAGCCACATGATACTTAGCAAAATTTAAAAATACTGGCATGGTACTGATTTGTAGATTAGTACTTGTGAGTGGCTCAAACACAATCTTTGTGGTCCAATAAAACTCTTAAATTGCCTATTTGCAGAGGATAAACATGAGATATTAAAAGAAAATATTGTTTATCATTCTTAGATATGTCTCTTGGAAGTTTGCTGTCCTATAGCATTTATTTAACAAAATCAAGAAGTTGTGCTTTCATAATTAAGCACTTTCAACTATGTCAAAGATTATATTCTTGTAAAGTTATAAATGGCAACTTACTACTTCAAAATAAAAATTTAATTTGGCCAGACCATGCTTTTGAACAATTGAATAAAGTACTGCTCCTTGGAAAAAGGTTTAAAACAAAAGTAAATTAAACACAGAAATGGAGCTGATTGTTACTGTTAACCTTATGGGTAAAAATCAAGGACAGCACCAACAAATGATACATTGTGGTTGGGCTCTACAACATGTCACTTAACCAGGGGAGTCTGTTGACAATGCTTCTTGCTTCAGCCACAGGAAGTGTTGTGTTCACAAGTTTTCATCCTGATGGGGGATTTCAACCACCTGTGTGCCTGCTGGGAAAGCAATACAATTGTCTTGAAACAATCCAGGAGCATCCTGGGGTGTGTAGAGGAAAACTTCCTGGTCCAGACGTTAGATAAACCAACGAGACGAGAAGCATTACTGCACCTGGTTCTCACAAATGCAGATGAGATCACTAAAGAGGTTAACACTGGGGGCATCCTGGGCTGTAGTGACCATGCCCTGGTGGAGTTTGTGATCTGAAATGGAGTGGGTCTGGCATGGAGCAAAGTCAGGACCCTGAACCTTAGAAGAGAAAACTTTCAGCATTTTAAATAATTAGTGGATGAGATCTTTGGGTAACTGTCCTTAAGGACAGCATAACTGACCAAAGCTGGCTACTCTTTAAGGAGTTTTCTGATGTTGTTGGCAAGCACCTCTCCATCATATTTGAAAAGTCAAAGTAGCCAGGTGAAGTTCTGTGTGACTGGAACAAAGGAAACATTTTTCCTATTTTAGAAAGGGTAGAAAGGAAGATCCAGAGAACTACAAAGAGGTAGAGCCTCAGCTTTGTGCTTCAGAATATCACAGAGCAGATCCTTCTGGAAGCAATGTTAAGGCCTATGCAAAACAAGGAGGTGGTCTGAGACGGTCAGCATTGCTTTACTAAGGGAAAATCATGTCTGACCAATCTGGTGGCCTTCTAGGATGGAGTGACAGCAGCAGTCAACAAGGGAAGACTGACAAATGCCACCTACCTAGACTGCTGTAAGGCCTTCAACATGGTCACACTTGACAGCCTTATGTCTAAAACAGAGTCACGGATTTGAAGGGTGGACTATTTGGTAGATAAGAAATTGGTCAGACGGACCCAGTCAAAGGGTTTTGGCCAATGGCTCTACACCCAGATGGAGACTGATGACAAGTGCTGCTCCTCAGGTCTCTGACTTGAGACCAGTGCTCTTTAACATCATCATTAATGACACAGACAGAGGGATGGAGTGCACCCACAGCAAGTTTGAAGATGAAACAAAGATGAGTGATGCAGTTGACACAACATAATGACAGGATACCATCCAGAGGGACCTGGGCAAAAAGGACCTGAACTTGAGAAGCAGACCATTAAAAATTAATGAGATAGATACGTTAAATACCAAATCCCATAACATCAAAAGAAAAGAAAGTACAAATGAGAAAAATGTGTATGAATGTTTTATGGTGATTAGAAAAAAAAGGCATGTATGACTACCTGGATGCAGAATATGTTCATAAGTATAAAGAATTATTTTGAATTCCCTTGGCCTATTTATTTCTTTAGTTCTTAATTCTTCATTCATGATTGTTCTAAAATAATACCTTGGCTGGAATATTTCCAGAACAGACTCCTTAGAATTAAAAAGTTTTTTGGACCACTCTATGCAACATTGTTGTAAAAGAAACAGAAATCCATCTGTGGTGACTCACAGTCACTTGATTGTTTAAGCATTTGGTTTTTTCATAAAAAACAAGCTAAAAGCATGTTAATGATTACAATATACCTTTCCAATATGCAATGAGGAAAACAGCAAAGTATTCAAAGATAATTACCCTATAAGAGCAATGTTAAAATTATCATGTCATATCCCCATCTTTTTGTCATAGCATTAGCTGACTTTATTAAGACCTTTACAGGGTCTGCTTTTAGAATTCAGTTAACATTGAACATAGCTTCTAAAAGAGACATCTTGTGGTTGTCTTTGTGGGCAATAAATAATTAAAATAAAAAATCCCAAACCAAACCCAACTCACAACACAAAAAATATTGTTTTCTTGGGAGGAAAACAAGGGATTCCTCAGACTTTTGATTTTACCTCTCTCACTGGTTTGCCCCTTTTGTCTTCAGTCACCTGTCTGCTTTGTCAATACCCTTCCTTTATAGTACTCAAACACTCCTTATTCCCAAATTGGTTTATTTATGTAGTACCTTCCAATTACATATCTACTTCTGTCAATGTCTCCCTTGGACCCTCTTTATCTACCATGAAATCTCGTAGGCTTTAGATCTCTTGGCCTCCAACACACTGTTCTTTTTAGATTAAGGTATTAAGATTTGATATCCTCTAAAATTATCACAGTCTAACAGGTCAGTCCTCAGTTCTTATAATAAGATTCTCTCTTCTCTCTAGGGGAATTGCAAGAAAAAGTATCACCTGTCCTGGTGAGTAAGCAGTCAAATTGCCCTCGTGGCCAAAGCTCCCTGACCCTGACAATCTTCTTTCATGCTACTTGCTGCTTGCTTATCTACTTCTGCCCACTCAGGCATCAAACTCTACATTTCACAGTATGGGGCTGGGAAAATACTTGTTCTGCTCATCATGTCCCCCTCGGAGGAGCGGGGCTGGTGTGTCTCTCATTTGGGTGGGGTTTATAAAGGTAGACCAGCCTGCTACAACCCCAATTATTAGACATTAGCCTCAAAGGTGGCTGGCTTAATTAGGCAGTCCACCAAGATGTAAGTTTCTCACCTGAGTGGCAATATCATACATAGATTTAGAGCTGAATAATTGAATCAGGGTGCATCAATTATCTCTGATATTTTCCTAGCTGGAATATATATATGAATGCATGCATTCACATAGGACATTCAGCAGCTCTGACACAGATACATGATTGACTTATGTAATGAGTCCTTTGTCAAACACCTGAACTAAACGTCTTTTACTTTGAATTCTAAAACCCAATCAAATCTCTACAGTATTTTCCTAGATTTTATGAATACATATTGAAAAACTCTGCTTAAAACAGTAAAAATGTCTCTCCATGGAAGTACACTAATTATTATGGGCAATATTAGGTTTACCACCAGGTTTAAATGAGCAACTGATTGACACTGGAATATATTGTATTGTTCTGAAAGCATAATTAGAGAAAGCTCACTCTCATAGCTATTAGCATTATTTTTAAACCTACTAAATATAGATCAAAAGTCAAATGAAAATATCTTCAAAGGTTTGTGATCGTTCATGCAAGTCTGAAAGGTATTTGGGAATTCTTGGTCAGGACATCTTAAATATCATTGCCACGGGACTTTAGAATCATAGTACAGATGTAACGTTGCTCCAGGAAACACTTGAGTGACATTTAGCATTTAATGTTTCCCTGGACTTCTCTTCAAAGATTAGAGAAGAAACAGATTCTGAGTCAAAGTTATCACACCCAGACTGATACAACACAAAACAGAGACTATTATCCCAATGGCCCACAGGTGAAGTACATTTCTGTAAGAGAACTTTTTGCACATCTCCTGAAGTGCGTGTATTAGAAAGGTTATAGGGTCCATCCTGCTTGCTAAGGATTTATTTTTGAGATATCCATGAACAGTTCAGATTTACCCCACAGGGAAATATGATATTTTAGAAATATAAAATATATGCATGCACTAGAAGTGGCATAATTTCAAAGTGAACCTTAAGGAAATCAAGGCTCATTTGCTGAAAGAAGGACATAAGGGGAAAAAAAAGAAAAACCCCACCAAAGCACAGAAAAAGCCCTATAAAACAAAGCAGCATTGATATGCTTTTTAATATTTTTTTAATATTTCTAGTCCTTTTGAATAAAATGTAAGGAGAAAGAGCTGCATAAAATGTGTACTATGAAGATGTTAGTTACGACTGGTTTTACAGGTTCACTACCTAACAAGAGATACAAGCTGCAAACAGGAATACAGAAGCTAAGGAGATCTGTAGAAGATCTGTTAGGACAAGGCTGTCCATAGTGGCTAGATCATTGAGACAGAAAGTGCCTGAGTTTAATTTCTTTCTCTAATTCCAGTGGTTCATGTATCAGACGGCACATCCCATCTTGGAACACATATCCCACTCGCGAGATGTATATCTTGGTCACATCCCTCACAAACAGCAAGAAGCCTTCTCTTATTTCTCTGTGCATATATTGTTTACCTTGAAAGGCAACTTGAATGGAGAGGAAGGTAGGAAGGTAGCTGTGTTAGTGTTTTTTAAGGATGAAGGAAGGTGAGAGATGCCTAGCAGAGTCACTTAGTTGCCCTGGAAAGCTCACTATCTGTAAGATTACTGAAAAAAATCCCATATTAACTAATTCTTGTTCAGCTACATGTAGTAAATCTGCTCTGTCAAGTATTCAGAATCCCTTTTGTTTGCTTTCTGTGAATATTCAGGAGAATAATGTTTGATGAAAGAGATAGTGTTCCAAACTCTTTTGCAAATATGTATTTATGAGAGAAGTATTTGCATGGGGATCTTGAAAGCTGAGATTTTTCACATAACAATAGAGTTAACCCCTATGTTCCCTAATCTTGCAGAAAATGGAAATAAACTGTTCCACCATTCTGTTTAGCTGCACTTTCCTCCATTATGTGAATAATCTTAAAAACAGCAACTTCCACAAGACTATTTGCAAAATTATCTCTAAAGACATAAGTTTCAGGAAGGGGCAACCCATTAACAAGTCAGGATTGTGATAATTTATCTGTGTTAATATATTTAGAACTCAATTTATTTACCCAGATATAGGTATCTAGTAATGTGATGACCTGCACTGTTGTATTTTGAATGATTTTATGAATAAGCAATCACAGATGTTTCATCTGAGATTTTGAATTTTATGGTCACATGATGTGTGATATTCATAACTAAAATTATTGACCTTTAATATTTGTTGAGAGTATGATACAGTTAGCAATGGTTTATTGAGGAAATTGAGGCAATGGCAGGGAATACAACAGGATCTTATAAATCTAAAATTAAGTCTATTTTTCATAGGAAAGGCACTTAAATAAATTTAATATGGATTATTTTATTATGGTATTTTTATTATATTATGATATTTTTTATAACATGTAAAATTGATACTAACATATCAAACACAAAATTTACATAGATTGCAAAAAGATCCTTTCATAACTCCTAATCTGAAGGATTATGGATGACCAGCTATACGGATACTTCTCTGTCCCCTAGGAATCAGAAGGGGATACAGTAACAGCTGTGAATGATGTACTAAATTTGATTTAGCAGAAATGTTCATTTGATTTAGCAATATGTTCACATGCTTATGTGCACACAGTATACAGAAAATCCCAGGTCTCAGTGCTCCTAGTACAGACCAAAATGGTCCAAGTTATACCCCATTTTAATAAACTAAAATATTAAAGCAAGTTATCAAAGTGTTAGGAATCAATGACAGGTAAAAAATCTTCAATTATATCCCCCATTCTCAAACAATCCCTATCCATGCTTCCTCAAGAATACCAGTTTTGGAAAATGTGTACTCCAATAAACTAGAAGGGAAAGAACTTGTGTTTAAAATCTATACCAAATGAGAATGATATTCCAGAGTCTTTCCTTTCTATGTGTATTATCCACACATATCTGTTAACTCCAATTGCTCCAAATTTTGTCTTCTGTACCAGTAACTTAAGGACTATACACATGACATTCAGCAATTCCACTGGGGAATAGTAAGTGATTTCATTGTTTAGAAATTGCAGAAAATCACAAGTAAAATACAATCTAATGTTATTGACATTTTTACTCACTAGAGTTATCAATGTTTTTTTTGGACAGACAGAAATACAAAGAAATTGACAATATTCTCTGAAATTTGATGAAGTGTTTTCTGATATGCAAAGGAAAGACCCTTCTTTCAGTTTGTGGCCATTGTCTCTGGTCCTGTCACTGGGCACTGCTGAAAAGAACCCGGCTCTGTCTTTGCCCTCTCTCCTCGTGTTTTGGTATAAATTGTTAAGATCCCCATGAGCATTCTCTTCTCTATGCTAAACAGGTTATTTCTGTACAAAATCAAAAAAGATTTTATTTAATGTTTTCAGTCATAATCATTATTAAAGATGCCTGTATAAACGTGCTAGTCCAATTTTAATCAATAACTTGGACAGTGTATAATAAAATTTGCATTGCTCATTTCAGCATTGAGATTTAAAATAAACCTAAATCATAATGTTACCACTGAGAAGAATTAATTTTCTAAAGGTAATAAACCAAAACTATGTCTTTCACCTTCAAGTGGAAAACAAACAAAATAAAAATTCAAAGTCATGCTTATAACCAATCACTAAAACATTGAAAGGAGAAAAGGTGTGCATATTATGGCACCGATCAAGGCAATATTTTTTAAGAAAGGTGGTCAGAATGGAGGATGGGCATCCTGGGTTAAATTTTAAAATGGTCTCCTGAGGCAGAGAGCAGAGAAATCAAATAATACAGAAAGAGAATAATTGATATATTTTGAAAAACTCTTTAAGGACTCTGAAATGGGTTGCTTTCAAAACATAATGAGAATACAAAAGAACAACAGCAAAAACACACACACAAAAAAAAAGGGTCAATGGAGAGAGCCAAAGATAAGAGGTATGAAGGGAAAAGTAACAATTTCTTAATTGAGGTTCCATCTTAGGACAGTCTATGGAAAGGAACAGTGAATCATATTCAACACTGTAATAAAAACTCTTTTCAATGCAGTCAAATTGATAAATAGATGGGACACACAACTGGAATCAAGACATACTGTCTCCATTCCTGCTTTTCAGACATTCAGTTCATGTTTTGACCACAAGAATTGCATAAATGCATCAGTAATATTTTGATTAGTACCAGTACTTTTGCATAGTTTGCTGTGTGTATTACTCATTTTACAAATTAAGTTGAACTGTAAGTCCAAGCTAGGCTCTTCACAGCACTCAATGGCAGGAGGACAAGAGACAGCACAGACAAACTGGGAAAAAACAGGCTTTGGCTTGGTATGAAGAAAATGTAATGCACCATGAGGACTGTCAGGCACTGGAACATGCTAACAAGAGAAGCTGTCAGTGTCCAGTCTTTGATGTTTTCAAGGCCAAGCAGGACAAAGCTCTGAGCAACCTACTCTGTTCTCATATTTGACTCCACCACTTTCAGTAGTTAATGAGACCAAAGACATTCCAAGCTTCTTTCTAACCTGAATTATTCCCTAATCCTATTGTTCTACCTAAAATAGAGGTGAAATTTTACATCTAAGCAGTTTGAAGTGATACACCCTTTCTCTCAAAAAGGTTTGCAGATTTGGACTTGCTGCCATATCAATGTTGTAAGATTAGGTTTGGTCATGTTTCCACATATGAAAGTCAGGCTTATGCTTCTTACAACATCATGTCTAGATGATGTTAACTCTATTTTGTGCCCAACATGCCCAGAGTATTTTATAAGGGCATTGTGAGGATACAGTTTTTATTATATGTGAGAAGTTAAATTTATGTAGTTACGAAAAGCTCGAAGTCATAAATTAAGTTAAACAAATCACATTTTAATTTAACCAAGTAATCATATGCCTTATCCAAGAAAAAGCAGGAAACTCCATTTAGTTCAACAGGATAAGCCTAGTCAGGAAAATGGGAAGCTAAACATGACTTCACTTTGATTTTGGAAAAAAAGTTAGTAGCTTGAAAGAAAATCATTACTATCCTAGCTAGCATAAAGCATCAGAGAAGAGTCTGATAATTTAAATGAGCCCAAAAAAGCCCAGAGCAGAGAATAGCTTAGAGCTGAGCTGCATTTCTCTCTTACTTGTGGAGGCACCCTTTTATGGTCTTTGGCATATAATACTGGAGGAAGTTCATGGTGTGGCAGGATGAAAAGGTTGTTCTTGGGATCTCTTGCTCCCCTTCTGAATCGAGTTTCATTCAAAATGGTTAGTTTTTACCAGAGATTTCTCTCAGAAAAGCTATCATGAGCAAGTGAGAGGAGTCCATCTGATAGTCCAAACCAGCTGGCATCCCGTGAGGGAAGCCACAGCTGCAGCCCCACTGAAAGAAATATTATCAGACTCAGAGAATGTGCTCCATTCCTTGCACTATACTTGACATGCACATGTGAGAGTTTTCCATGCTGTTCTCTTGGGGCCAACCTGCAAAGAGTCTGTTTAGACGGGCTAATAGCAAGTACTGACTATTCATCTGTGTGCAAAATATTCCAGACTGCCCAGCTTTTAATGTTATTCCATATTTCTCTTCCTCTAAGGAATAGAGATTTGAAGACCATCTCTTGAATTTTAGCCATCCAGAAGTCAGGCTTGTTAGGACAGAAGGAGCTGCCCTCTGAAAGCGTTTTTTATTTCCAGTGATAATAGATAGAGCCTTGATGCCTATCTTACAGCTGGGAAAAAGGAAGTGAACTGAATATCACACAAAATACCTGCCCATAGTGGTCGAGAAATATTGTGGTGAACCTGGGAACTTAGTGTAGATCATATGGGTTCTTGCCTAGTGCTTCAATCACAAGACTATGTTTTGTTGACTGCATGAAATTCAGGGGGAAAAAAAAAAACCAGCCAGTTCCTACTATCATTATCCTGTGATAATGATAAAAATATCACTGGGATAGGCCAGTCTTTCCCAAAAATGGGAGTTGACTAGCTGGTGCCTGGTGACTTCTCAGATCATTTTTCTTAGAGAAATAAAAGTATATCTTTTTAAAAATCTTTAAGATAATAAGATCTATCTAAAATGTGTGTGGGAAAGAAGCACTACAGATCACTGTCTCTGGCTCTGCACAAAACATATTGATCTATAGATTCCTCTTTCACAATAGCTACCTTATTTATAACTTGAGATTTCTTTCTGCTACAGTGGTTCTTAGAATGAGCTCCCCTAGTGACTTTTGAAACGTGGGAAAAATCTAACCCATTTGTCCAGCTGTTCAGAAAAATTAACAATGCCACTGTTGAATTTAGTTAATACAGTAGCTAAGACTGAAGTGCATGTCCAGAAAACATTTGTATGTAAGAAATTTGTGCTCCTGATCCAATGCCAGTTTAGGAGGAAAGACAGAGAAAAACAAAGGTGGCATCCTGTGGTACTGAATCAACTCTTTTTACCAAGGTCTATTCACTGTTATTTATTTATTTTTACATTTTAGTTTCCCTGTTCATTATGGAGGTTTTGTGTTAAGCTCTATAGCTGCAGTGGATACACAGACACCAACTTGATCATGAAATTCTGTAGCTGAGAAACTTTATATTTAACATATGAGTAGAGATGTTGCACTAAGGGACTTAATTTATCCTGCTGAGATATTCGGTGCAATCTTCAGCAGCTAATGCTTTAACAGTTACTGCAAAACGAATGAAACTGGAAGTAAAAAAATGTTATTTAGACATGTAGACTGCCACCCACAGGAAAAATTAATTAATCCTCAGAGTGAAGTTGCAATATGCTGGTGAAATTAAAGCTATTCTTGCCAGGAAGAGACTAGATGAGTACTGCTTCTGTCCTAGTTGAAGCACCTGCTCCAAGACAAATATGAAGAATTTGAGGGAAAGACAAGGAGGGAAGATTAATTTAGGTAGCCACTGGAGAAAGGACAGCCTATAAATCCCATGAAACAGATCCATTTTCTGTCAAGTGTTAATAATTCAGTCTCCAAACACATCAAGTCCAAGCAGTGCAGTGCAGATAAGGGACAAAGGCAGCAGTGGGTGGTTTCAGTCTCTGCAAAGCCAGGGAGCAGGGAAACAGTCCATCATGAAATCTTTGTATTCAGGACTCTTGAGCTTCCCTGCATTATTCTAGGTCCTCTGATCTATTTGCTACAAAGAATTTACAAGGTGTGGGAAATTCCCCAGCATCTTGAATGTGCAGTAAAAATGAAAGCAGTATTTCACTGAACTTCTCCACTAAGGTCTTACCATTCCTGAGTTCCCCTTTTAAAACTCTTGTCATCAAACAATCAAACCCATTCCCTAGCTGGCTGATTTTGATGTATTTTAATAACTTTTCATTATCAGTTTGAGCATCCTTTGCAAGATGCTCTTCAAATTCTTTTTTAGCTCTTTTAATTTCCTGCTTCTATTTGACCTGTTATGTACTATGGATTTTTCTGCTCTCCTCAGCTGAAAAAGCTTTCCAATTTTTAAATGCCAGCATCTTCTGTATGAAAGTCTCTGTAACTTTTTTATTGATCAAAGCACGGTCTTTAGCTGGACAGTTTTTGTGGTTTTTTTGGTTGGTTTTTGTTTTGTTTTGTTTTGTTTTGTTTGTGTACTTAGTCTTATCTCATCTTCTAATGTATTTAAAACTCAAGTTTTATTCCTTCTTGGATTTATGCTTTCAGATTTTTCCCTTTCTCTTTTTTCCTAACTTTTTCATTTCTAAGTGTTTCTCTTTCTTACGACTGTATGCTACATTTGTTTAACCTGTTCTTTCCCACTACAGTGGAAAACCTACTTGAACTGTAACTGATATAATAGACTGACATTCCTGGTAAAACCACTTGGACTAGACCTACTGCGAGGTCAAGACCATAAGAGAGGTGAGGGGAGAGGAGGGGAGAGGAGGGGAGAGGAGTAGACAGGAGGGCTTTCATGGACAGATTTGTGAATGGTCTTATCTTCACAAATTTTGTGCTGTTTACCCAACAAGCTCAATGACATAAACAGTCAAGAAGCCTTCTTCAGTGAACAAGAATTATGGGGCATAGTCGAGAGTGTTCTTTTTCCATTTGTTACTAATAATTATTTTTTACTTACATACCTTATATATCCAGTCAAGGGAAACAAAATTAGCATCTGACTTAGACAAGCTGTGTGATATATGATCAGCCTTCAGTAGTCAATTCAAGCAGTTCAGATGCTTAAAAATTTTCACACTAACATCTGAATGATTATGAATAACTAGGAGATATATAAAGACTGACTTTAATTCAGAATGGTGATTATTTCTAATTGATTCTAGTGTTAGTTCATTCTTGACTCCCTGGTAGCATATCCTGTAGTCTCTGTCAGAGCACATCATACTGTTCCTATTGCTTTCTTTTTATAGTGAAAAAAATAGGAATAGCCTGACACAAAACAGGATTTAGGATATATTATTTCCCTAATATATTAATTTCTGATATGTACGCAGGTGATTTGTAGTCATATGGGATGTTCAACTGCAAGTATTAGAATAATATTTTTGATAGTATTTAATCTTTAGTTTACCACAGAGAAGATAATTATAACAGAGACAGAGAGAAAATAATCTTCAAAAAACCACAAAACAACTCCTTTATTAAAGAAAGATTACCTCAAAGGCAAAAATTAATGAAATATGTAATTAAATTAAACTACTTTGAGGGAAGAGGCAAAAGGAAAAAAGTCTGAGAGAAAGTTATTTTTATTATATGACAGATTTCAGAAAATGTGTTCTCCACCTGGCTTTAGATTTCCTATTGCTTTGTTGCAACTAACTATTATAGAGAATTAGGATAAATATGCAATTTTAACAGGTTAAAGCCGGATATAATTCTATTCCTCATAAAAGTAGAACTCTCTAGTTTCTATCTTTTGTTTTGATGGAAAATATGAGAAAGAAAATCCTTAACATTTTCATATAATCATTACCAAAACAAACAAAAAAATACTTGCAATATTAAATCCCTGTCCATATATTTGGTGTACATTACGGCTGTTTAAAAACCCCTACTCTTATAAGGTAAGGGAATCCTGTCTTTCAAGGGTCCATCATTACAAGGCTTAGGAGAGGTGGTATAACCACAGTCTAAATGAAAGGAAAGGAAAGGACTACAGGGCCACAAATTTGTAGCTTCCTCACTGACAAAAAAAAGGGGGTGTGGGTTGGACAAGGCTGTGGTTGAGGCTGAAGAGAAGCAACAAGCAATAATGCAGTTTTGTCTCCTTTTACCGCCAAACTTCAGATCTGACTTTCTCAGAGAAGAATTCCCAGCAGAGTCAGATTGACCAGCCAAATTGATGTTGGCTTTGGTGTTTCTAAAGGGCGGTGGAGGTTTTCAGGTGACTTGAAGAAACTGCCTCTGTAATGCAGCCATTCATAGTGGTTTATCAGCTATCACAGCGATAAATAATACAGCATGACAAGGGAAATGTCACCTGACTCCTACTCTTTGACTTTGCCAAAGAGTAGAAGCATGCAGATGGTGAGTTAGGGGTGATTTACCGTTTTTCAAATGAAGAGAAATAATTTCTCCAAATATGCAAACTCAAGAATTGGAGTAGTGTAAGATTACTGGGAGTCTCTGATATGAACTTAGTGTGCCATCATATGGTAGGATATGAGCCAGTTCTGGACCAGAAACCAGATGGTTGCTCTAATGTGGCATGGTACACAATTCCTGAAAGGCAATGGATATTAGTTTAGTAGACTTAACTATTGTTTCTCAAGGGCTTCCAGAGTGCTCAGTTAAAACTTTATGAGACTGAACTCACATCCATCTGCACCTTCCAAACAGATTTAACTTAGGTATCTTTGTTAATGCTGTATAAGTTGGTGGCAGAGCAAGGAATTGAATCCTGATTACCAAAAGCAGCAGGCATGCTAGTGCTGGATCATCAGTCCCCCCACTACTGATATTCACACTGCTCACACTGCAATTTGCTTTGCAATACTGATAGTTCCCTTGGAAAAATGGAAATCATGCAGGTGCTCATCAATGTAAGAACAGGTGGTAGAAGCCTGCTTTTAAAATATGATCAAATGTTGTAATTTAGAGATGGAAGACACAGTGTTCCTGAATTTAGCTCAGAATGAAGCCACACGGCCAGCTAAAAATGTCCAGTATGGCTGGTTTTTTTTTCCTGTTTCGTCATCTTGTTTATTTGGTTCTTTTTCCTATCAGTGCTGTTTCTTTATTCCTTGGCAAATTTGGATCCAACAACAGTTTTCTTTATGGTACAAAAGCTATATTGTCCCTTATCTCCTCTTCTTCAGCCTGATAATATCAGTACTAAATCCCTAACAAGGGTGTTAATAGCTTTATGCTCTACAAAAGAGTGGGTATTGCTCATGTTCTCACATATCCTGTTGCCTGAAGCTTTTAATGCTCTATTCACCTGTGTTTCCAAAATTTCTCTTTAAGGTTTTACATACACTGAGGGATAGTTAATTCATATTTATGTCAATTACCTTCCCTCAGAAAAAAGAAGTACACAGGTCTATTTTCTCTGGACTTTATATTAGTTTAGAAGATTGGAAACTTGTATCTATTAAAATGTGTCCAATTAGAAAGCAGTTTATCTTTCAGGAGAAATTGTAGGTTGGTAATCAGAGAATCAGTGTTCTTCTGCATATCCTTGCAGCAGACTTGGCATGTGCAGTAACCACAGAAGTGTCTTTACATGGTTTTTGCATAACCTTCAGAGATCATTCCAGATGGGAAAGACCAGTTAGGAACTTCTGCAACGTTCCCACAGCTCATTCACTCAGTTTGAGACCAAGCAGCATGTCAGTTACATGAGCAGTTATCCTTTACCAAGGACAGAAATCAGTCCAGTAATTTAGCACTTCAAAGGTCTGACTGACTTTCAGATACAACTGATCTGGTCAAAATGCTGAACAGTAACAGACTGCACAGCATATTACCAATCTCGTGAGGTAGCTTGGGAAAGATTTAATGTGCAGTAAAGAAGAAAAAGCATATTTTCAAGTATCAATGGGACCGTCAATCTTATTTTCATGATATTACTATTCCAAAATAAAATCAGAACTAGGGAGAAAAGGGCTGTCTGTTAGCATTCATACTGGCAAAATATCTCCCAGTTTTTACTTTTGTGTTTAGTTGATTTAGTTTGATGACTAATAATACAAAGTCTTAAGTAAACCGGAAAAATAATGGTGCCTACAACCGACTACAATAAGGCATAGTCAGTATAGTCTTTAGGGAAAATTTGTGTCGTTCATAACCACTCCTGAAGATGGAATCAATTTTTCTTTTTTCTGCCTCTTTGCAAATCAGCCATTTTTGCACAAATCCCTTAAGAAATACCAAGCTATTTGGTACTGAGGTTTACTTCAGTCAGCAGCCCTGATTTACTAATCGAGTCAGCTTTCCTGTTTTTGGTGTGTTGAGCTCCTGTGTTTCAATTATTCCTTCATCATTTTACTTTCTGTCTTCTCCTCTGCTATACTTTTGATAAAGTAGAGAATCTTGTGGGGCTAGAAAGCCACTGAATCATCTTGCTCTGTAACGATGGATCTGGATACCTGCCACCAGGGCAAAATGTTACTAGATTAAAATTGAGAGAGCTATATTTAAGAGAGAGAATAGTTATAATTAAGAGACTCTACTTACACTAAAAGGTTTTATATCTGTTTACAATTTTCTGGCATTCCTGCTGAAGGAGAGACACAGGTTCCTGCTGTGAACCTGAAGAGATACAATAGATCTGTTCCTTCCCCCACCTTTTTTTCTTCATAAGCGTATGACAGAAAAAACTGCTGCCCTAGTTGTAGAAGACCAAAGAGAAAGAAGTGACTGAAATAGATAGGTTAGTCAGGTGGGTGGGACATTAGCAAAGTTCAACATGCTCTATGAATTCGGAGTAATAATTACGTCTCCACTCTATACAGAGGACAAATACATTGAATAAAACCAGATTGTGAAGTAACAGGCATCAAAAAAGTGAATTGAGGAGAAACCAGACTTTATAATAATTGTGCATCAGTCAGTATTCAAGATATCTTAATGTTCCTCTTTCCTGAGCTTTTTCTTCAACTGCCAATAAAATGTTTTTGAAAAGGTGAACTACAGTGAGTGTTGACAAAACCGCTTTGTAAGAAACCAAACACTTCTGCCTTGAAATAGTTTGAGAAAGTAAAATGCCACTACAGTAAATACTTTGTTTCTGATTTTTTACTTGATTTGGGGGAAAAAAAAAACCCAGAAGGTCAGGAAAGAAAAGAACTACAGCAAAAAGCTGAATTTTACATTTAAAATAGATCATATGAGGATGAAATATTCTCTTTTCTGTCATATTTTTAAAAATACGTGTGACAAAACAAAGGTTGACTGCAATAGTGAAGTTTTTGTACAGATTTCTCACATTTTTTGAATTGCTGGAGAATTTTCAAAGCTGTCTTTTTAACATAAAACATGAATTATTCGATTTTTCTTCCAAACCTGTCCACAGTTTTCACCTGTTCAACAGCTGGTACATTCTCTCTTGGCCCAGATCTCCAATGTTTCAGCATCTTGTATAACCAAAAGTTGTGTTGTCATACAAATTCACCATGTTTGACAAATGTCTGTTTGCTTTCATGGTAGATGGGTTTGACAGTACCGTCAGTTGCCTCAGAAGTAGCCAGATATTGTCTGGTACATTCTTGTCAGGATCACTTTCCTACTAATTGGTGTTATTTTTTAATGTCTTAACTCCTGTTTCATGCTTTTTTCTCAGTTCCAAATCAACTGATTTAGGTACATCCTTCTATTTCCAACATCTATTTTTTCTCATGTAGTTTTGTACAGGACTTGGTAGACCCACTAGACTCAAATAATAAAAAGACGTGCTTAACTTGAGATGAGGTTAAAAATCAGATCCATTTAGTGCAACAGATTCTCTCTTTGCCTTTGCCATCTAGTTCTGAGCTTTTAAAGATTCCTTTGCAAGTGTATAGTTTTAATAAGAAATGGTTACTACTCAGACTTGGAAAGCTGACATTGTCATGCTGTTAAATATACCTGTAAAAGACAACCAACATCAAGAAAATAGGCAATTAATTTGCAATGTTTGCTAAATTTTTGTTCTATGTGGGAAAATGAGACCTGAGTACAAGCACAGTTGCATGGATAAAGCTCTTCATTTGTTTTTATGCTAGAAAGGACAGCAAATTGTTTTAAACTGAAAGTAAAGACTAGGACTGCCAAATTTTCTCAAATATACACCAAATGCTAACTTTAAAAATATGTTTATACAATTGCAAGTTTCTATCTAGGTTAAGAAATACACAGGCGATTAACTCTTATGTCTTTACAATCTGTCTTACAAATGTTCAGATCATCAAAAGTTTCTTCTTCACCCACCCATTAAGAAAGCATCTAATACTTGAGTTTGACTGTAGAATATTGCCAGGACTTGGCCATTAATTCTTACCAAGAATTTTCTTTTAGGCAGAAAAGTCTCAGTCCTGCATATCTTTGTTTGCTATTGGTCTTATTCCCATGTCAAATGAGCTTATTCAAATCTCAGCTTTGTATTGCATTTTCTACTGAAGTGAAACCTTTATTTTAAGATCTGTTTATAAAAGATTCTGTGAAAATATAATGGTTAAAACTGTGAAACTTGTTTCTATCCCTATCTCCACTTCCCTGACTCTATTTATTTTAAAATAAATGTTTGCATTCCACTTGTGTGACAGAACAGTCCTAAGTTACTAGCTTTTAATTGCATGTGCACCTTCTACTGTAGTGTCCATGATTTTTTCATTTTTCATGATTTGCCTGACATGGAAATCTGCAAGCCTCTCACAGGAACCCAAAGCAAGAAAACAAACTTCCTAAAAGGGTGGATGCTCAATGCCCCAAGCCTGCCGGTGTTTAAGAGGCATTTGTACAGTACCCTCAATAACACGCTTTAGCTTGGTCATCCCTAAATTAGTCAGGCATTTGGACTCAATTATCCCTTCCAAACATAAGTCCCTTCCAAATGAAAGCCTAGTCTCAGGGTGTGACCCTCTTTCAGAGGCAAAAATGGGCCTGCTTTCCTTGTTCCCTGCAGGATTCAGCACCTGCCTTTTCCTCACGCTTTTATAAGTCTCCTCCATATGTACTGGAAGTCCATTCAAACTGTGCATTCAACCCCTAATGACACTGATTGCCGCTTTTTTAATGTATGGAGATAAAATTTTACTGTATTCAAATATAATTTTGCTCATGTTTTGAGAGACTTCAGGTTCTACAACATGCAGACTCCTTCTGCTACTCCTTTGCTTCACTTTTCTCTTGCTAAATCTTCCTTGAAAATAAAATTTTGATAGCATATTTTATTTCTTAGTTTTATTGTCTTTGCTTTAATTCTAATTCAATGTAATTATATTTTTTAATCACTATTTTCTCCTGGTATAAATGAAGACAATGTCATTGATCTGTTGAAAACACCAGCAATGTGAAAAATGGGTGCTTAAGTCTTTACTTCCAATTATAATTTCTGGGCATTTTTCAAATGAAAAGCAGTCTGCACAAAGGAGGATTGTAGAGCAGGTAAAATACATGACAATAGTTATATTTCAAAACTCTGCAGTTCACTAGACAATACTGAAGCCTCTTTAGAGACATGAATTTCTTGCTTAGAGTAGCTAAGCTGTGTTATGTATTTGATTTTACTGAATAGTGTTATATTCCTGTATATTCAATCCTGGTACAGATGTTCAACTGGGTTAAATCAGCATAATATTATTGACTCAAGTGAGCTCATTCAAATCTCGGGTTTGTTTTGCATTTTTTACCGAAGACAAACCCATGAGTATTTTAAGGACCTGTTTATAAAAGATGCTATAAAGAGGTAATGGTTACAGCTGTGAAACTGGTGCTTTTTAGATAGATATACCATAATTTTTAAAACCTGCTACTTTTGTTTGTACTTTCCAAGACACTACACATTTTTCTCCCTTTCTTCAGTAACTTACTTCTAAGGGCAGGCTTCACGGAAATATTTAGGCAGGAGACTACACGTGAAACTGTGACTGCCACTGCACTCAAATCAGCTACATGCAGAGTTCAAGCAGCTTGTGAGGGAAACCAATAATCCCTGGAGCTCGCTAGCCCTCCTGCCTTCCGGTCAGTCCTCTGCCCACTTTGTACCAGCTTTTGACCAACTGGAGCCTTGTCAGGTGTCATCTCTCCCCTCATTCCACACACTGACATTTTCTGTCTTCTTCAGAGAGTAAGAAAATTTAGTTATTTCAGGTTTCCAATATATCTTTGGTTAAAATGAGATTGTGATTGAGGTTGAAACATTAATTCAAATATACCACCGACACCTTTCTGACTGTTTCCCCCTTTTCTCTGCAATGAGCTTTCTGAGTTGTTTGCATATCATTTCATAGTCCTACCAACCATTTGTGTACCTATGTCATAGTGGTCTCATAGGTCTCACCTTCCACCAGGCTGTAGGAGTGGAGAAGGTCTTGAACATCAAAAACCATATTATAATCAAGACTCAACGTAACAGTAGTGCTAGGTTGAAGTCTGGACTTGATGGTCTTAAAGGTCTTTTCCAACCTTAACAATTCTATGATTCTATGATTCCATGGCATGTGGTGTCCATTTCTCCCCTTTTGTCAGAGAAGAGAGGCAAAGAGATTATTACCAACAATCATCGTCTGGCTCCACAGCCATCAAGCTAACAATGTTTGAGACCCACATATTGGCCCTTTATCTTCTTAGCTTTTACAGGGTCTTAAAAAATTTTTATAGACTCCCCCCCACCACTCCAACAAATCTGTCTCTGAATTGCATGCCCCTCCGTCACAATTAAAAGACTCTGCACTTTCTTCATTTTCTTAAATCAAAAGCTTTTCCAGGCCTTGCTTTCTCTTTGCCTTTTGTAACATATTTGCTTCTTGTCTGTCTTTGGATGTATTTCTAAACATCCAGCCTAATTTTTCATATTTGCCTAAAGCTTCTCCTCTTGCATCTCAAACATCTGTAACCTCATTTTTAATTCAGATATTCTCAATTCTTCCTTTGCATTTTCCAGTCTCAAAGCATCCTGATACATGTTATCAGTAAGATTACAATTTTGTTGTTTCTGAATTTTTGAAAAATGTATAGGACTATAGCTCCTTCTAGACTTTGAATTCTCCTGAACTCTGCCAATCATTTATTTATCCAAATATACAATGCTTAATATCCAAAATGAGCTAACATTTTCCAGTAAAAATCAGGGAAGACACTGACAACATTCTACTGGTTTTTCAGCTGATATACTGTTTAGGTCTTTGGTGGAATTTCTCCAAGGAACAAGGTCTGACAAATCAATTAACTTTCTTCTTCAGACTTGTAAGTTACCTGAAGTTATACAATGTTTTTCCATAATCAAAAACCTGCAGTATCTAGCTCTTCACAATAATCCCAAAATAAACAATAAAAATACCAGTGCTGAGGGTGAAAAGAAAGATATATCCAAACCTCATACATACCCCCATGTAGTAAAAATACAGAATCATTCTGAAATGACCCAATTTAAAAGTTTTTAAAGTGGCTAAGCCACTATCCCTTCTATTTGAGAAGTTGTGGCAGTCTGGTGAAGTTGTAACTGACTGGAAAAGGGGAAAAATAACTCCTATTTTTAAAAATGGAAAAAAAGAAAGGGGTTCAAGAGGAACTACAGACCAGCTAGTCTCACCTTGGTGCCCTGCCAGACCATGGAGCAGATCCTCCTGGGAATTGCTAAGGCATATGGAAACTAAGGAAGTGATGGGTGACAGCCAACTTGACTTCACTAAGGGCAAATCATGCCTGCTGAAAAATTTGATGACCTGTGACAGAAGCGGTTGGTGAGGGAAGAGTGACTGATGTCATGTACCTGGACTTGTGCAAAACATTTGACATTGTCCCACACAACATTCTTGTCTTAAAACAGAGAGGTGTGGATATGATGGGTGAACCTCTGAGGGGATAAAGAAGTGGCTGGAGAATTTCAGCCAAAAGGTTGCCATCAACAGCGCTTTCTCCAAGTGGAGGCCAGTGACGAGTGGCGATCCTCAGGGGTGTGTGTTGGGACCAGTACTGTTTAATGTTTTTGTCAGCGATATGAACAGTGGGATTGAGTGCACCTTCAGCAAGTCTGACCATTACATCAAACTGTGTGGTGTGGACAACCTACTGGAGGGAAGGGATGCCATGCAGAGGGACCTTGACAGGTTGGGTCCATGCAAACCTCATGAAGTTCAGTGGGCCAAGTGCAAGGTCCTGCATTTGGGTCAGGGCAATCCCAAGCACAAATACAGGTGGAGCAGAGAACAGACTGAGAACAGCCCTGAGGAGAAGGATTTGGGAGTGTCAGTTGAAGAAAAGCTCAACATGAGCTGCAATGTGCACTTGCAGCCCAGAAGGCCAGCCATGTCCTGGGCTGCATTCAAAGTACTGTGGCCAGCAGGGCAAGGGAGGGGATTTTCCCCCTCTAGTCTGCTCTTGTGAGAGTCTACCATACCTGGACTACTGCATGCAACTCTGGAGCCCTAAAGATAAGATCAACATGGACCTATTGGAATGAATCCAGAGCAGGTACACAAAGATGATCGTAGGACTAGAACACCTGTCCTACGAAGACAGGCTGAAATATTTGGGGTGGTTCAGCCCAGAGAAGAGAAAGCTCCAGTGACACCTTACAGGAGCCTTCCAGGACCTAAAAGGGGGCTACCAGAGAGCTGGAGAGGGACTTTTTAAACTTGCACATATAGATAGTGATATATCCGTCAACAATCAGAGAAACAGTAATTTATTTAAATGGAAAAAGAGTGGGTTTAGATTAGATATTAGGAAGAAATCCTTTCCTATGAGGGTGGTGACGCACTGGGACAAGTTGCCCAGAGAATTTGTGAATGTCATCCCTGGAAGTAATGCAGGTCAAGTTGGATGAAAGAGGTGATGAAGTGGTGGGCAGACTGCCTGTGTTTGCTGATTACTCCAACAGAGGAAGGTTAAGGAACATCTAGCTCTCTTAGAAGGAAACTTGAAACACTGTCACTTTATTGCTGAAAGCGGAAGGGTAGTGTCTGTTCTCAGAGTCCCACTGAGCAAAACGTATGGAGGTTAGATGTTTTTCGAAAAAGAAGTCCCAACTAAATAACTAGGAACAAAGATAGAGACATTCTGAAACTGTCATACTTCCCAGCCGGGATGATTGATCCAAATCTGAGGGGTTATGTTCTTCTGAAACACATGGAATTAATGGAGGCTTAATGTGGCTTTGAAATACAGGCTTCGAACATTGGCTTCTACTCTGTCACTTTGTCACAGGGTATTTGATCCTTGGTTTACTCATACTGTTCACACAGCCTGCCATGTTGGCCCTACCCCTACACTGTCATGGAATAATAGAGATCATATTTAAAATATTGACCAAATTATGGTACCTTTCCTGCAGTATTTATAAAAACAATGCAATTGTCTACTTGGTCTTATTGATTCAAGCATTGTCAGTCCCTGTCTTGATGGCATTCATATGTCCCATTCAGTAAGGATGTCTTGAACTATGATAATAAAGGCACAAATATTATTGCACAGTGTTGGTATCCCCAGTATATTTATTTTCTGTTGTTAATGAAAGAAAAATACAAGTACTTTCTCTGCTCAAAGATACTTCCCATTTAAATAGTCAAACTACGTGGATGCACTGAGTTCTGAAAATTGCCTAAATTTTACTGAAGTACCTAAGCAACAATAAATGGCATGATTCATAAATCACTTTTTTCCCCCCAAATTCCAGTATTCTATTTTCATCCTATATTCTCTTGAAAGCAATATCAAGTCATAAACCATGAAGCAGAGTAGCTGAGCAGCAATAAGTATTGCAAGTGGAATGTCAAAAAACTGCTGAATTAAAGTGGAAAGAGGCCAAACTAGAAAAACATTCTCTCCTTTCTGTAGACCAATCACAGTCCAATAATATTGAGTCTAAAATCTTCCCTAACACACTGCAGTTCCTTCTAGTTTGTAGTTCTCTTCCCTTTTTGACACTCCATCCATTCAAGCAACTGCCCCTGAACTCTGCAATAGGAATTAGATGAAATAGGTCTTGATCATAATTCTAGTATCAGAGCTCTCTCTAGTGGTGACTGTGGTACCTCATTATCTATTATTCATCCTAGCTAAATACAAGGCAGTGTGAGTACATCTCAAGTGGGACACCAATAGATTCCTCCTTTAGTGACACCCAGAGAGATTTTAGGCTGATGGAGGTGTGGTAGGATGAGAATACAGAAATGTGAAGAGAAGGGAGATGGATTCCTAGTTGAATTGGAACCTTGAATTTTGGTCAGATGAATGAGGTAGGAATACAATCATCATGCCACCACCATGTACTTAAACTTACCAAAGGACAGAACAGACAAGAACTAGTGAGGAATTCACCATCTTAGTTCTCTGCTGTGCTGAAGACTGCTGTTTTCAACAGCAGCACTATCAGTACAGAAGATCATATGGGTTTAACTGGCTTAGAGCAAAGGCTGGCCAGTTATTTTTAATTATTAGGTTGATACTTTTGCTCTACAGAATCCCACTTTACATTAAAAGGACTGAAGGGTCAGCCAACTTTTCTTCTGCTGACTCTGATTCATTGGCTGCGACAGGAGGGGAGGAGTAGCTTGACAGGTTGTAAGATAAACTTCAGTATAATTTTGGTCAAGGTTAGTTGGTCAGTCAGTACCCCAAGAAAAGTAACTAAAGCTGTATAATTTCTCTTTTTCAATGTTTCCTAATGACAAGAAGATCTCTGAAGGAAAAGAGAGGTCTGGAAAGAATGCCAGATTCTGCAGAGCTCACTAGAGCACCTTAAGAATGACTGTTAAGAGGCACAGCAATACCATGGACAGCACAAGAGCCTAGGGAACCAGTTTCTTTGTATGAAACAACATCAAACTTAACAGAAGTGACTTACTCTTTAGGAGAATCAGGTGGCTATAATAAAGCTGAGAGATATCTAAATATGAGAGAGTGGACATGTACTCCTAGAGCTTAAAAACCAAAACAAACAAAAATAAAAATTAAAAAAAAACTCCACAAAGCTCTCCAACAGCAGAAAAACATAATAATTGGACCTAAAATTAAAATCTCTATATTTTCAGTTTATTAGAGCATTCATTTATCAGAGAGCCTGATATCTGCAAAGATAATGCAAGTATGCCCTTACAGCAAGGAAGACCAAGAGTATCTTAGACTACATTGAGTGCTGCCAGCAGGTGAGTGATTCTTCACCTCTGTTCAGCCCTGGTGACACCACATTTGGGGTACTGAGACTACTTCTGGGCTTCTCAGTACAACAAAGAGATGGACATACTGGAGAGAGTCCAGCAAAAGGCCACTAAGATGTCTGAAGAATTGGAGCATGTCTCCTATGAGGAAATGCTGAGAGAGCCAGGACCATTCAAGACTGAGAAAAGAAGGCTCAAGGGGATTTCACCAATGTATATAAAAGCCTTAGAAAAGGGTGCATGGAGGACAGAAACAGGCAATTATAAAACTGTAGGAACTGAAGGAACTGTAGTTCTCTTGTAGCTTTCCTAAAGGACTGATTTGGGGTTGAACATACTGTCTCATGCATGTATTTCTGAAGAATATTACAGACTTTAGACTCCTCAAATGAGAGCTTTGCTGCATGTGAGTCATTCATACTGTATGCCTCCATGTCATAAAGACCTTAAGTGGTAGAAGCTAAGTCTCCTCCCTTCTTCCAGGATGCCTGGCAGAGTCTTCTTGGGTGCTGTGAGGAGTTTATGAAGCTAGGCAGAATGGCTGCTAGGGAGGAGGGTGGATTTTGGCCTTCACGTCATTGTAAGAACATTCCTCTGGCCAGGTCCTCTGTGCAGAAACATACATGAATATTCTTGGGTACAGAATATGCAATAAGGGACAGAGTGACTAGTTTCCCTCAAAAGATCTAAAGCATGAACAAAACAATTTTCATTGTGAAATTTCCATCTCTGTGCAACAACACCAAGTATTTTATTGCAAACTCTGTTCTTCGGGCTTATATTTATGGCCACTGAACAAGCTTTTAATGGTGGATTTAAAAGACATACTGCCATCAGCTGAAAAGTTATAAAGATCTTCTTTCCATCTATTTTTCTCAGATCAATTTGGGATGGTCACTTAGAAATAAATTGAGTCTCTAAATAAATCTTATTTATTGCTTTTCAAAGATTCCTTTCCACTCCTCTTCTTAAGCAGTGACACCAACTGTTTTAATCTAGCCATTCTAAATCATTTGATTCATACTGGTAATAGAAAATCCCTAGAAATTTAACACCACTTGGATCTTAATTACCAAGAAAGCCATTGTGTGAATTAGATTGGAATATAATATGCTTTTACATAGCTCTTTTCCCACAGAAGGTGCAGTGGCAGTGAGACATTTATGATGAACTGAACAATGTCTGATAATAAAGCTGCATCACTTCACTAATCTGAAAGGTCCTAAGAGTGATACACTTTTTTGTCAAGGTAGCTTCATAGTAGGATTCTTCAGTATGGAAGGCTGGCTACTGTCAGGCAATATTTCATTTTGCAAGTCTCATTGCTCACATTTCTCAAGCCTGGCAAGGTAAGAAGTGACATGCTGAGTCAAAGTTCTGCTATCTACATCCAGCTGTACATCCAGACTGACATGACAGCCTTAAAGATTTACAGAGTTATAATAATATTAATAATAGTAATAATATATAATTATATATTACACATTATATATTATGTTATAATGATATAATTATATATTATATTATATTATATATAGTATTATATAAATATTTATAAATAACAATATTATAATAAACACGTTTGCTTATCTCTGACAGGGGAATAAAATACATGCATTGGAGGATTTCAGTTGCCACTGTCCAAAAGTTATATAAAAAACATACTGTTTAGTCAAACTTACCCTCCATATGCAACAATAATGAAGAAATTCTAAGCAAACTTTTCATACATTTTTAAATTAAATATAAGTATTCTGCCATTTTTTAGAATAGTCACCATAACTTAAAGGAAAGAAACCAGTAGATGCATCAACGTTCACATACGTTTCAGTGAAAATTTTTGTTTTGCTAGAATAGAAAAAGTCGTTGACTATACATTACACCTATTTACATATTTTTGCTTAAACTGCAAATTATTCTGTCTCTATATGTTTCTGTCAAAGAAGAATTTTCTGTAGGCAAAGAATACATTAATATATGGCATGTTAAAGTGCTATATCAGTTTACTCTGAAAATTAGCAATGTCCTTGTGTTGTACTGGGCATGATACACAATTGTCTACTTTTGTACTCCAGACAGCCAAAACTCTACAAGTGAACTGAATATTTCTGATCATATTTTAAGACTTGTCTATATTTGTTCATATTTTTGGCCTATGTATTTTATACAGGCCATTTCTCACTTTAAAGTTGGAAACACATTGATCATAAACCATGTTTTGGTACCTCATAAACCATGTTTTAATGCAGTATTGCCAAGAGGTGCAAACCTCAGATATGTATTCTCCATAGTGAGTGTCTTTGGATAGTAAAACCAGCACACCAGGATCCAAAAGAGATTAATTTGAAATAGTTCCTACTTTAACTACACTTAATTAGAAGTAATGAGATCCAGCCTCTGTAGTTGTATCCACTACTTTTTAGGCATCCAGGATGCATAGGTGCAGCTGTAGATGCTTAAAGGCAAAGAGAGAAGTTGAAGAGGAATTATCTGCTGTGCTTAATTTAGCATGTAAGCTGAAAAGCTGAACCACCAAGAACTTGCTTTGCAAACAACAAGGAAAGTAAACTTTTCTTTTGACACCAATTTTCAACTTTGATGGAAATATCTGTTTCCAGTTTCTTGAGTATCACTGTGTGTATTAAAACAGGATTTGAAGATCCAAAATAAAAATAAAAGAGCCTTATTACTCAGGGTCCAGTACAAAGCATTATAACATGAAACTGTGTTC
This sequence comes from Eopsaltria australis, assembly GCA_034509425.1. Lineage (NCBI taxonomy): Eukaryota > Metazoa > Chordata > Aves > Passeriformes > Petroicidae > Eopsaltria > Eopsaltria australis. The sequence continues at coordinate 822,250 of JAVTVJ010000072.1, forward strand.
CTCAAGTGAAGAGTTCTGGCAGAAAGAATGGCAGGGAATGGAACAGCTCACATAGGTAGCATGACTTTCCAAATCTCAGACTTGAGTAGAAGAGGGAGAACTCTCATTTTATAGTTCTACACCCTAAAAACAGACCTGTTTTTCCCCCCCTACAGGACTCTGGTGTGGTTGTCTTGTATAGTAGATAATACAATAATAAGAGAGGAAAAAAAGCACTGTGTTTTCCTGAATTCACAAAAATCAAAAGGAAAATCCTTATTCATTTAACTTAATTTGAAGCGTTTCCAAACTCTGTGCAGTATTTTTACTGTACGACATTATAATTACAGTAGAACTTAGAACGAATCTAGCACATCACTAGGCAGTACAAATTAAAGGAGAATAAAGGCAAGACCTGCATGGATTTTTTAGTAAGTTATCATTGTGTATATATATATACATATAAAAAATATGTCTGGACTAAAACGAAGCCATTTCTGATTTACATCAGTGGAAGAATGGGATGAACATGGCAACTGTAATGCTCTTGCATACTTTCTTGGTTTCTGCACTTTTAATTTTGAAGAGCTTCATCATTACTAACTTGGTTAATATTCCCCAAAATATTGCACATTAAAATAAATCGATATGGTTATATTATATTATTATAAACAACCAATATTATAACCATCCAAGTACACTAAAACAAACATAATTACAACAAAATAATGGAAAAAAAAACACAGGGTAAGATTTGACAAAATATTGTAATAAATGATAAATTGTTATCAATTCCTTTAGTTTCACATATTAATATGTTGGTAATAATAAACATATTTGGTCATTAAGATAACATAATACGAAATCCCATTGGTATTTCTGCAACTGGTCTGTAATTCACTACAAGCATGGCAGCTGTCCCCAGCAGTTTGGCTGACGATAAAAAAGAGAGATAAATGTACTCTGACCTTCTCAAGGTGATTGATACTATGTATCAATCAAGGAGGTCTAAAGGAGGAGAAGCATTTCTTAGAGACATACTATGCAGAAGAGGAAAAAAAGAAGGCTCTGGGTAGCAGAGCAGTCACTTTCCATTAGAATTTTAAGTCATTAAAGAGTGTGTTTCCCCCCACCCCCATCATGAGAAAATACTTTAAAAATACATTATTAGAAAAGTAAACACCTTTCTTGGTTTGAGCTACAGTGGGACCACATTCCATTAAAGTGCTGGGCATTTATCTAAGGAATAAAGTTGAAGCTAAAAGGAAGAAATAACAAACGTATAACTGTTTCATTTTTTATCACATTCATCACATATTACTATTCTTTAGACCAACTTTTCATTTGGAAACAACTGATCAGGCAATAAAGAGTCTCTGCCTCTGCAGACCTCTGCAGTTAGCAACCAACACTTTAAAAGCATAACCTTACATGAAACAAATACCTCCCTTTCTCTGTACCCTTAATCCTTTAAGACAAATTTCTTGCTCTTTCAGCTGGGCCCTTTCATTTCTTCTGTGTTGGGATGAGATGTTTTTTCCACCCTCCACTCTGCTGTGCTTTGCCAGGGTGTTGTTTCTTGTCTCTATGACCAGCATTACCTGCTGCACATTTCTCAAATACTGCTCTGCCTTGAGAAAGCTCTCTGCCATATTTGACCCTTAGCTTTTTTTCTATCTCAGTTTTCAGTTTTTCCACACCCACTCTGTGCTGCACTTTGCCAAATCAACATTTCTTGAAGCTAGAGAAGACAATTACACCCACATTTCTTTTGGCAGTTTAGGCATCTTCTAGCATCTTGTCTCTCATGCTACCCTTGATGAGTGCTGGCTTCCTTTCCCTTAATCAGTTCTCTCTGTAATTATTTCTCTCTCTCCTTAATCAGTTGTCTGATTACTATTAACTCTACCAAGCATGATTTTTCCCATCATCTGACACTGACAGTCAGCCCCACCTTGCTCATAGTAGAAGCTTCCACCCTCAGTTCTTTTGACACCCACATACTTCTGCTAAAACTGGCATCAACCTGAGTATCGCATGCAAAATTGCCAGTATGGATTTGTAATAAAATAAAAAAAAAAAAATATATATATATATATATTTTTTCCGAAGCCGTTCGGGTCCTCGCTGCTGCCTCGGGTTCAGGCAGGCGGAGGACGGCTTCCTTCTCCGGTCCAGGAAGCCTAGAGACTCTCTGCCGGTGGTTGTCCTATCCTCTCCCGGTTGACCACGAATAACCAGACCTTTCGGTGGTTAGACGTGAGGGAGTAAATCCCGCCGGGGCAATAGGACGTCGAGGGCCGTCTGGGTTATCCCTAGGAATCACGGAGGGACCGCGAGGTATAAAGGGAACGACTCCACTGCCTGTAACAGAGCTATTTATTCTCTGACTCCTGGGGCAGAAGAAGCCTCGAGCCAGCTCAGACATGCCCTTTTAAAGATTAACCAATGACAGAACAGCAAGTGGGCGAAGTTGGGGCGGGGAAGGGGAGTCACATCCAACAGGATCGGGGTACAGGCGGGAGCAGGGGGTAACAACAAATCACGTATAACAGAACGATGAATTTTCCAGAACTTGGGGAGGATATAAACTTGGAGCGACAATATCATAAACGAATAATATTTAACTAGGTGGAGTTTGGGGGAGAGATTTCTCGAAGGTTTAGACCATTGTAGTCTCTGAGACAGGGGTGTTGCCTGGGCTCACCCACCAGGAGTGGCCAGGGGGCTTTAGTAGTTTTAATTCTATGTCCACTACCCCTACAGATTTGGACAAGTGCTGGACCACTTCCACTAAGAACATTGACACCCATACTCTTCTTCTGAGAGACTGATGATTTTCAGAAACTCAGTGGAGAATGAAAGTAAAGAATGCTTAAAACACACAAAAAATAGGGGTTTTTTTTGGTTTTCTTTGTTTTTTTTTTTTTTTTTTTTTTTGACTGAACTGGTCCAGAGCCATCATTTCAGATGAGAGGTGCTCTGAAGAATTCTCCAACTGGGTAATCTGCAACGTGTTAACTATGCCCATTCTTCACCACTTCAATTAATAAGGACCTGAAAATGTGACTATAGAAAATACCTGCACAGCCCAATTTGAAAATGATGAGTCAGTGTGAGCCTGTAAGATCTAAATGCATTCTATAACATTATTTAGTGGCAGAAAAAACCACACATATTTTACTGGTATTACTATGAATACTGGTAAAATACCAATTAGATCAAGATTTTTAAGATCTTGTAATGTTAGATCTTTGACATGATTATACATGGCTTTTCTTAAATTCCCTTCAGCTGTTATGTTTTCCTGTTTGATACCCAACTGGATACCAGTTTTTCAGGAAATAGATGCTTACCATTTTAAGATGGAACCCTCTACAATGTCTCATTTTGTTCAAAGATCACTGCTTGTTACTAAGAATAACCTCTCTTTGCAGTTTAATCTCCTTTAAGAGTATTTGCACTATGTTTGCCGAGTTTTTTCAAGAGTGCTGATAATATAGTTGTAGGTGGTGTCATGTTCCACTCCAAAGAGAAAGGAAACCCCAAGATTCATAGATACCCATGATCAAAAATGAAAAATAGAAGTCAGAAAGGTCTGAAAACATGAAGTCTTATTAACAAATCATACACAAAGTATGGAAATAAGCATAAGTTAGTTCCTTGACTTCTAATAGTGAAAGAAATAAAATAAAAGAAAAGAGGGAAGAGAGAGAGGGGTTAGATAGGAGAGGAAAGGAGATCACCTGTCCTTGGTCCAGCATCAATCCAATCAACAGGGTGTCCAGGATCCTGGGGGACATGTCCAAGGCTTTGTTGGCATACCTTTTTAATAGGTAAGTTTTCACCACTCTAAGGCAGTTTCTTGCTTTCCATGCAAATGAGTTATCATGCACAGCCCATTCTTCTAGACCTTTCTGGAATGGGTCAGAGAGTTTCAGGGGTTTTAGGTGTTCTCATCCCCCTCTCCTTGACCTCAGTCCTGCACTTACACAGTGCTGTGTTGCGTTGATCTGCACAAGCCAGAACAAGGACATTTGTCACAGAAAAGTACTGTCACAGGATGCCACACCATGGCCCCTTCACCAGTCACAGCCTGTTTTTCCTCGCCTGTTTGCACAGCAGGTTCTTACACAGCAATTTTTGGTTGGCTCAATGGCCATTGGTATTTGAGACATACACATTAAGCCCTTATATTCTGGGCTTCTAGAGGTGCTACATGGTTAGAAGCTGTAGTGATCTGCTGGGTTTCACTGCCAACTATTTCACTCTTCTCTCAGAATTCCCTCCATTAAAATCAAGATGTTGTTTCTCAGAACAATGACAACCTCTAGCCATTTCTGAAAAATGCACAAATTATTTCTTTTGTTGTTTTGGATACTTGTCAATGCTATGTGGTTACTAACACCAGAAAAAGAATGTGCAACTATTTTTTCACTCTCAGTTTTCACTCATGGTAAAGCAATGATTTTTAAGCATTAAGTTGAAAATATATGGAGGTCAGAGGGCTAAGTAGAATCCAAGGATGGAGTGAATTCAAATATTTATACTCAGATATTTGGGCTGCTTTTTTTTCTTCCCCTCTCCAGAGGGCACACACTTATGCTAAACCCATACTTGGGGATTCCAATAAAATTACCTGAGTTTACAGATAACAATTCACTTCTGGTGACAGATGGTCCTTTGTGGTGAAGACCTTTTCAATTTAGGCTATATTTATTAGAGATCCAACTCTGGACTTGCAAGTTTTCAGTAGAAAAGAAAGCTAAAACTGCCTCCTAAGGCTCCTCCATGGATTAACAACTAATGTTTACATAGAAGTAAGAAAGGCTGAAAATATTAGTATTAACATAATACAGGAAATAAGCCACACTTTCTTTTTTTTTAGTCATTAGTGGGAGCTGTGCATCAAGTACCCTTCACATTGCATCGAACACTGTAGCTCATGTAGTTGACTTGTCATTAAAAAAATAGGAGAGTAGATAAAGTGAAGCATTGCAGCATTGACACAACTTGTCATAATGGAGTACTTCAAAAGATGTTTAAAATATTTTTAAACAATTAGTCATCCTTCTTTATTCAAGCAGCAACCATCTGATCAAAGAAAAAATGCAAACCAAGAACAAAAGCAGGCAGAGAGTGAGGAGGTAAAGATCACTCAACATGGATCACTGATTGTTCAAATTATTTCCAGTTGTTTGGCAGATCTCCAGGGGTGCAATTCATCTTTGTACAGGTTACAGAGGGAAATCCATTTTTGTTCCTAATAGAACAATTTCACAGCGTGATCTCCTAATCTTAAAAAAAAAACAAAAAAGACTTCTGAAAATGGTTTGATTGTTCTTTCTGCAGATGACATTTCTTTGGCATATAGTATCTTTTTTTTATTATTCTTTGCAAAAAACAAAATGGAGACACACCACAGGAAAATTAGATCTGGAATTAATTGGGCAGGTGGGCAACTCTACTTTCCTATTAAACTCTCTGCTTTCTGATAGTACCATTTTATTCAGTTTGTGTGGCAAAGTTTTGGAGCTTCCCCCAAGCACAACTGAGTCAATGCCAGCTGGCTCCAAGAGGCACCCATCACTGGCCAAGGACACACCCATCAGCAATGGGAGTAGCACCTCCAAGACAACATATTCAAGACGGGGAAAAAAACCACACTCTTGCAGAAGACAAGCCAGAAAGGAGTTGAATGTATGAGAGAATCAGCCAGGCAGATGTCAGGGCTGGTGGAGAAGTAGGGGGAAGAGGTGCTTCAGGAGCTGGAGCTGAAGTTCCATGCAGTCCATGGTGACGACCATGTTGAGGTCCATAGAGGTCCACAGTGAAGCACAGATCCCTCTGCAGCCTCATACTAGTGCAGGTAGATGCCTGAAGGCAGCTGTGACCCAGTGGGAAGCCTGTGCTGGATCAGGTGCCTGTGGACTGGTGCACCAAGGAGTCCATGCTGGAGCAGGTTTGGTGGCAGGATGTGTGACTGCAAGGGGGATCCATGCTGAAACAGCCTGTTCCTAAAGGACTGCAGCCCATGGAAGGGGCCCATTCTGAAGCTGTTTGGGAAAAACTACAACCTGTGGCAAGAACACACATTCACGTTCCCATGGGAGGGAGCCCATGTTGCTCCACATAAGGAAGGTGAGGAGTTCTCTCCCTGAGGAGGAAGAAGCGGCAGACACATCATGTGATGGATTGACACAGACCCCATTCCTTGTCCCTACAGACCCCATTCCTTGTCCCTCTGTGCTCTGGTGGAGGAGGAGGGACAGAAAATGCAGAATGATTTTGAGATCAGGAAGAAGGGAATGGTAGAAGGAAGGAGTTTTAAGATTTGGTTTTTATTTCCCATTATCCTACTCTGGTTTGATTGGCAATAAGTTAAACTAATTTTGCCCAGCTGAATCTCTTTTACCTGTGACAGTATTTGGTGAGTGATCCTTCCCTGTCTTTATTGTGACCCATGAAATTTTCCTTATATATTCTCTCCCCTGTCCAACTGAGGAGGAAGGTGATGGAGCTTTGGTGGGCACCTGGCATCCAGCCAGGGTCAACTCACAACTATAATTTTCTAATGTTTTTTAATCTCATTATTTTGTTTGCTTTTGTTTTCCTTTTGTCATTTATATATCATATTCCACCTGACATCTTTATATTTTATAACTTTTTCTCTCTTATGGAAGAGATCTGTAAGAGAAATAGTAAAATTAAAGCCTTAACTTGAAAATTTCTCTTAGTATTTTTTGTTTCTGCATTACCTGGCATAATATAGCTCTTTTCTGTGACAGAAGATATGAAATCCAGCATATTCAGTAACTTAAACTAGAAAAGCAATGCATTGGCCATAACAAAACAAAAAAACCAGTAAATATATTCTTTCAGAAATCTTTGTATCTTCTTTCACAAACACAAGTGGATAAAGGCAAAAATAAGCCACAATAAGTACAGAACAAATGAATGCATTTTTTTAATCTTTACAGAACGTTGTCAGGCAAAGAGGTGTATTTTTGGACTTCACTTTGAGAGTTCTTATTTCATATTTAGTGTCTGATCTCTGAGTACCAACTTACAAAGCTCTGGAACATACCAATAGAATCAGAATCTCATCTGAAGGATTGCTCTGGCCCTGTAGTCCACCACTGAGGTAAAAACAGCTAAAGTCCATTGGGATTGAACTTTCCATGACTGATAGATAGCATGGGCTCATTCATAATTTGGAAGTTACTTTTCTTGTCCATTTCAGATAACTGAAGTTTGGAGAGTGTGTTTGAAGGTGTTTTTCTGTAATTGCATTTTTTCAGCTGATTTGTAGCTGCAGATGCCTTCTTAAGATAGCTATTAAGCATATTGCATTGTGTTGCTACACCTATTAAATCAGAGGCAGGCTGTGACAACAATGGATCTCCTTTGTAATCCTGAAAGGAATTTTATCCTTATCCTTTATTTGTAACTGTTACAAATTGAAGGCCAAATCCTCCTTATCCTTTCCTACTGCAAAGGGAAATAAATTCATAGTAATTCCAAGTAAATATTTCCTAAGTTAAGGTTAGAGAAATACAAGAAAGTAGTGTTTTCTACTTCTCTGAAAGCAGCATCTTATATAATGGCTCTCTCAGTTAGAGTATTATGAATTTAGGTCATCTGGCAGGTGCATGAAGGTGGCCAGAGAATATTGGAATTTCTTTTCACATACCTTTATGTGCAAGAGGGAAGATTTAACTGCAGATTGATTCCTACAACCCTGACATAGAAAAGTCTTCTAATACAGCAAAGCACCCAAGTACTTTTTAAAGAGCCAGCTTAAATCCTATATTTTAGAAGGCATCCTTAATACTCCAGTGTACTTTAACTTTGAGCTTGATATTTAGCACATATAAATAGAACATTGCTGAAATTATATGCTTGCAAATATGCCTTTAAGTAATTTGCTTTTTCCCAGGGAAAGGAAATCAGGACAGAGAGAATGTTGTGAAACAAAAGGAAAAAAATGGAATCCTGACAAAAGAAAGACGGGCAAGCATTGGCTTCTGTGTATCACCAAAATAAACTGACAAACACAATAATCAGTGTATAGTTTTAAAGGTCAACTTCTCAGCTTCTTTGCAGAAACTCTGATTATCAGAGGGGTTACTTAAATAGCTTTCTTTTACTCACTAAATCTGTCATAGAAATGAAGCATACAGACTATTCCTAATGAGTTTAACCTTCTGCTTTTTGATATTGAAAAGTATTGAAAAGATCTTTGATGATTCTTATGTAACATTATTTTATCGTTGTACTGAGTTGTTTTGAACATTTACTGCTCGTTGACAACTGCAATCATTTTATGACAAAGGAGAAGCAGAATAACTAATAGCCTATAATAGCTTTATCTTGCGCCACGTGTGGTATTTACAGTTGAAACATTTCATTAAATATATTTAACTTGCAGATGATTCGCTCTCTCAGTCTCCCGGGCTTCTCAAAGCTAAAGAGGTTTTCAGGTAGGTTACACATTACTTGGTAGCATGTTTTTATCCACTTTTGAATTTTAATTAGGGTTTCTGTAGCTAGGCATTTGAATCCTTTTGGCAACAAATCAAAACATGTCTGGAGTCTGGATGATCATGCAATAGTAACAAATACTGAGGAATCAGTATTCATTTCATTTATCATAGAAAAACCCACCCTGTGTTTCTCTTCTGGCCTACTGATGGCCTCTTTCAATCTCCAGGTTGGATCCAGCCCGGATCCAGCCCTACCTCATTGCATGGGAGTCAATACTCTGAGTGCAGATCACCTCCTCCTTTGTTGTTTTTCCCCAAGCATGTTCTTCTTTTTCCAGGCCACTCTCCACAGCAGTCAAGACACTAAGGGAGACCCTCTTAGCGGTGTCCTCTATGAGGGGGTGTGTGCTTCCACAGGTTGTGTGTCACAGCACAAAGTCGGGACAAGCTGGATACTCCCACATTATCCCTTCCCAGACCTGCCTGACACACCTTTGCTGTGAAGGGAGTGTTTTTTTCTTCCTTTTGGGTAGCTTGTCTTATTTTAGGTTCTTTATTCTAAACCTTTCATTCTTAATCATGCAACATGATGTGACTAGTGAGTGACAATAAATGTAAGTCTCTGAAATGTCTGTCTAAGCATTGCAGTGAAAAGTGCAGTGCATAGCATTGCATGAGAGTAAGAATCTAAGCTATGGATAACAAGAGAACTGAATTTTAATTTATATGTAAAACAAAGATTGTAGTTATAGAAAAAAGTTAAACAGCTTTGGAAGAAAAATGGATATTCATTTTTTTTCTTCTTATATAGCTGCAGTAGCATAGGTACTATATTTGAATAATAAAAGTAACTGGAGCATAAAATTAACAATTTTCCACTGACCTCCATATTAATTTAAAATTATTTTTCCTTGCAGACAGGTAAAGCTTTGTGTCAATTCTCATTTTCCTTAAGCTCTAGACAGTTAATCTAATCCAACAAAATAGAAAGTGAACAAGAGTATATTAACGGGCCAGAAAGTCTCCAATACCCTGTTAAGCAAAAGTTCAGGACTCGGCACTCATGTGGAGGCTGCATATAAACAAAAGTGCAAATTTTCATGACATGACTCACACAGAAAATAAATTATTAAAAAGCAGTTGTATAAAATGCAAAAATGAAGTCCATTTTCAGACATCCTCATATCTACCATAAATCATATATCCTTCTGAGTTGTCAGACTTTCTGCTTAAATTATCAGAAACTGATTATATATGATTCAGTTAGCAATAACCTAAATAATTTATTGAAAAACCACAATGTTTTTCCACTTAATTTTTACAGCCATCTGAGAAAAGAGACACGTGACTTCATACAACATCTGGAAATATTTTTTCATCCAGTGTTGAAGTGTCCTCATTTTTCCTATGCAGACTAGAAATTCTCTAACTAAATTACATCCTCACTGCAATGTCTAAGTCAGTGACTCCTTATTTCCAAATGTTTCTATCCAATACTTACTCAGGAAGGTAATTTGTTATGCTGTATGAAAGCCAGGTCCACAAAGAAGACAATGCCTTGTAACTTTATTAATGACAAATATATATGTATTTTCTTGAAGTCTCTGCTTGGTTGATTCAACCTAGCCTTCCATAGATCAAGGTGGAAAAGGAAAGAAGACCAGAAGAAATATATACGACACAATAATTAAATAACATTGTTTACCAATCACCTCTATTCGTTTCTTGATCTTGAGATTAGGGTTCTTTAAAGGTTAAAGTGTAGCCTGTGCAGTCATTATAAATATTGGAGATTTTTAAAAAAGTAAAAAGACAGAAATAAAAGGAGAAATTATTTGAAAGGACAAAGAGAACTAAGAAGATAATGATTCACATAGAGTGGTTTTATTGCAAACTAACATGAACACAGCAAAAAATGATAAAATATCAACAGAAAATAACCACTTTATTAGATTCCACGGTTTTATCTGATTCTTTTTACAAAGACAAAATTTTATCCGAGCCAGTTTGGATAGGTACGTTTTTGCTAATTAATAAGAAACTAGAAATTCTTAAATAAAGATCCAAATTTATCACCAATCAAGTTCTTCTGACAGTGGAATCATAGGACTGCTAATGTTAGTTCAGTCAAATAATTGTAATTAAAATTCAGACATTTAAAGAAATCACTTAATCATCACGGACTGCAAGCTCATTTCAAAACCACCTTGCCTCGATGGTTGTAGCTCAGGTTTAGAACTTACCCAGCCCAAAAGACTCCCTCACATTACAGCGAACATCTGATGTGCATGCAATAATTCTAATGTTAACCTAATCTCCCTGGAACAGCACAAGCAGATTAAGGTCTTAAGCCATTTCCTTCAAAAAATTCAAGAAGTGGCAAAATTCTTACCTTGCAAGGTAATTCAAAGAGGACTTTTTCTTCATTTTCCCTTAGGAGATATCATTTTTCTTGACCATAAAATATTTGATTTTTCAAATGAACTCTTAGAAACACTCTCCACTAAATTTTAATAATCAGCAACAGAAAAAATTGAATGAAAACATATAAAAGCACCTGTATGCACCTTGGGACAGTTCTGCAATAAAATCAAGAGAGCTCTATGACACACAGACCTGTTTCTCTGAAACTGCCCATTCAACTGATAATCAGGCTTTGGGATCTTACAGCACTTTGGAAGAGTCATCTTAAAAGTTTATTATTCACATTTCCTTTCAATTTGCAGTTTTGAAGGAATCACCTACATTAATATAAATGCTTCTCAGGTAGGCCCTTGTTAGAGCTGGGGTTTGCATTTCATATTGATCCAACCTAGTTTAAAGCAGAGGGGTGGCCAAAACAGCAGTCAGTGGTTAAACTGCTGGGCAAAAAAACCTTCCACTGAACTGAACTATGCTTCCACTTTGAGTTTTCATATACAGCTCCCAAAATGCATCATTAGTATTTCTAAAAATATTGTGTGTTTTCATTTGAGCAAATGACTCCGCAATATTATATCTTCATTGAGTGCTAATGCTAAAACATAGCTACATAGCATACACAATTTTAAAACAATTTTTGAGGTGCACCCAAATTAGTAATGAGTCAATTCTTGTCAATGCACTGCTATGAATGAACAATAGAAAGTTCAGTCTCTACAATTAAAATGTTTCCTCAAAATAGTGACCATAATGGTCTGCTTTTTCTGTTTATAACTTTTTCTTTGTTTCAGAACAGAGAGCTTTTTAGAGCGTGCAGTTTGATATGCTGTACATATACTTTTTTTCTGGCCAACTCTTGCCATTTTTAATAGCAGCAGACTGTTTCCAATTTTTGAATTAGTAATGTGATAGCTTTGAAGAGATGCACAATGCACCACAAAGATGGATGAGATCAAATAAACGTGAAGTAAACATCAAAACTGTGTTAATTCTTTGTGCTGTTTTGACTGGGGTAGAGTTATTTCCTTTGCAGTACATGGTATGTGGCCATGTTTGGGATTTCTGTTGGAAACAGAGTTGATAATACAAAGAAGTTTTAGTCACTGCTGAGCAGAGCTTGCACAGAGTCAAGGCTTTTTCTGCTCCTTACCCTACCCCACCAGTGAGGAGGATGGGGGGTGCACAAGCAGTTGAAAGGGCACACAGCTGGGACAGCTGAACCCAGCTGACCCAAGGGGTATCCCATACCCTGTGCCACCATGCTCAGCACACACTGCTGGGAGAAGAAGGAAGGGAGGATGTTTGGAGTGGTGGCACTTTTCTTCCAAAGTCACTGTACCTGTGGTGGAGCACTACTTTCTTAGGGTTGGCTGAACACCTGCCTGCCCTCAGGAAACAGTGAATGGAATCCTTGCTTTGCTTTGCTTATGTGTGTTGCTTTTGCTTTCCCTTTTATACTATTGCCTATTAAACCTATTAAACGCAAGTTTTCTCTCTTACTTTTCCAATTCTTCCCTCAGACCCCATCGGGGTGGGGAGAGAGCAAGGAACTGCATGGGACTTAATTGTCAGATGGGGTTAAACTGTGACACCCTATAATGTTTTTATATATAAAATAGTCTGAAGAATTGTATTTTTATTTTGCTGAACAAAATTTTTAACTTTCAGCTGATATTTAAATTTTGAAATCACAAAATTGCAAAATTAAAAATAGAACCATAAGTTTGAGAAACCCCTGTATTTTTGTTGTTACAAACAGGAAATCCAGCAATCAGTTGTGTTTCTCTAAGGATATGCATACATTGTAAATTGACACAGAGATTTTCAGAGAGATACTTCTGAAATACTGAGTCCTGCAGCTGCCTTATTTTGGAAAGAATTTCCCTTAATCAGCAAATAGTTGGAAATTTAATTCTCCTTCTGGCTGAAAACATAAGTGAAAAAAAAATCCATCTCAGGCAATAAACAGTTATGGAACACTAAAAAATATTAGTAACAATTGCAATAGATTTAGTAAGAAACCTAACTGTACGGCATCCAGCTAATAAACCTTTTGGAATATTCCTGGGGATTTTTTTCCACAATGCTTAGAAAAGAGACATGGAGAAAAATCGGTGCAAAAGCCTGAATGAGTGAACCCAGTCTGAGAACTAGAACATCATTTTGCACTGCCTGCACAAGGCAGAAACTGGTTTGTGAGACTATTTGCTTATTGCCCAGTCTCCTCCTGGACAATTCTGCCTGTCTGAAATTAGGATGCATGCTGTGGAGGCAGCACAATGTCCCACACTTATCCCCTCTCCCACTTGCAAGCATGAGAAGCTTACTTTTCTTCCATCTCTAGATGACGACATGAGAAACTGAACACCTTTACATGTTCCTTCACTGCCTGAGATGTACAGCAAACAGTAATCTGTAGGAAATTATTTTTAGTGCTAGAGAAACAGAAGGGTGCAAGGTAAACAATCAGACAAGCACTTCAGTCTGCCCCAGGTGCAATATTGTTGGGAGCTTCCCTCCCATTCAAACTCCTATGCTTGAATACTCTGGATAGAAATTGCTGACACCCATAAAGAAAATACATAAAATCCATATCACAGGGATAACACAAATCTACACGCATGGAACACAATACATAGCTAAATCTAGATTCAACAAAATGACATGAGAAAAGAAAAAGAAGAAAAAACTTTATAAAAAATGTTCATTTTCCATTAGGGAAAAGTAGACTGTAATGAATTGAAACTACCTTGCTTCAGGATTTATATCTGCAACATAAGCAGAATATTGGTAAAAGAAAAATTGTCAAAACGTTGAACAATAAAATCTGAGAAGCTTGGGAATGTCTACTGCATATACCTGCTTATATAAGAAAAACCTACAACTTTATGGAAACAAAGCTAAATTAGTCCAGCAAGCGCCATGTGGATCCTCCAAAAACCAGCTGAAAATATAGCCTGACATCAGTGAAAAGACAGTATTCATGCTATATATGGTGTCTAGCTGTCAGAAACTCTTTATCCAGAGATTATAAACTTGTCAAACGATGTTGTTATTGACAGGAAAAAAACAAGACTCACAAGTCAAGAAATATTATGGCATTTTGCAGTCCTTCTTTCTGCCTTGATTGTTCTATAAAATTCTAAAATATTTTTTAATTTATATTTTACTTTCTATTAAAGTTGCTTAAAAATTTTTCCTGGCTCATTCTACAGAGTGCATTTTAAAGATAGTTATAATAAATCTAGGTTTAAAAAATAAAATCTACGCTAAATGCATTGTAAAACAAGAGCAGTCTTCAAAAAACAGATCAAAAAAAGTCTTCAAATACCTTAATTTCCTCAGACAGAAATCGTCCCTTTAACTTTTTTCAGTCTTGAAATTATTTAGGGGTAAAACTTTCTCAGCTCATTTACACACACACACACACACACACACACACACACACACACACACGTGGTTGTAATGATGGTTTTGAATCATGCCTGGTTTTCTGTCTTTCTGTCTATAACTGTGCATTTCACAGACAAAGCAATGGTGTTATAGGTATCCAACTACCTGAGGCATGTGCATATTCCATTTAAGTTGCTGAGCAGTAGTGAAAGTGCTCAGACAAATAAACTGCAGGAGAAAACCAAGTCCAAATAAAGATGGAATGAGTGGAGATCAGCAGATCGAGTCTGGGAAACCAGATCTTAAGGACTGTTACAATTGATGCTTTTCCAGATGTCACAGTAAGACAAAAGGAATGTCATGTTCAACTGTAAATTGCTCAGAATCAGTTCTGTGCCAAGTCTGAAGATAAAGTCATCTTGTAACCCCTTAATCCCAGTGAGCTTTGTGGCCTTATTGACCTCTAAGTATTTTTGGCTACAAGTCATATAGTGGCTTGTCAGAAGATCTCTAGGTGACCTGTGAAAATCTTTTTTATTCTTAGATTTTTATAATTGTTCTAGAAAGTTGAGCTAAAGTCAATTTCTTAATATTTTGGCTAACATATTTAATATGAAGTCATGAGGATAATTTATTCAGGATAATATCTTAATATTTATTAAAAAAAAAAAAAGCCTTGTGAAGGATAACAACATCAATACAGGTTTTGAATGGATCTTTCTAAAGGCATAAAATTTTTACTACATAATAACTCTGAGCTATGATAGAAATTTTCCAGACTATGAAAAGTACAAGTGAAGAGCTCAGAGACTTTCCTGGTATTCCTATCTTTGATGAAGTTGTGGGTATGAGTTCAGGTTACAGATAAAAAAAAATGTAATTTTCCATAGCGCAGAGTAAATAGCTATTCACCAATGAAACCTTACCCTTACTTGTTTGGGCTTTGGAGCAATTAAAAATGCTCTAATATACCAAACAATGACATTAAAAATATTTTTTCTAAAAATTATTGCATAATTTTATAAATATAACATATATGTTGATATATACATGGAAATATATATGTACACACATATACATATGCATATATATATACCAACAAATAATTATGGTCATTTAGAACAGAAGTCTAAAAAATGTATATCATAATTACAGAGATCTTTTGATTGTTAATTTGAGAGCCTGTTCTGCTCAAATGCTACATCTATGTCAATTTTTAATGCAGTGAGCAGGTTGTGTGTGTGTGTGTGTGTGTGTGTGTGTGTATACTTTTGCATATTTGTAAATTCCATTTTTATATATTTTACTAAAATTATTCTTGAAACTTGAGCCAATATCTGGCTGCTCAATAATTTGATGGATACATTTCAGAAAAAATCACAGCAGTGCAACTAAAAAAAATACTGAACTAGCTGTGCCTGCCATAGCTAGCTTATTGTTTCTACTGCCCTACAGATGACTGAGCATCTTTCTGGTTCAATAGTCATAATTCCTCTTTAATAGCTCAAAAATTATCTGGAGGAGCAAAGGCAATAGTGCAATACTTTCCTTTTACTGTTTTCACTCTCTCACTGGAGACTCTTGTTTCCACTTTTCAAAAAAATAATCTCTTGCATCTACTCTGATTGTAAATAATTCCTTCTAACTATCTCTTCTTTGTTAAATAAACATACAAAATTGTCCATTTTATAACCAGCCTCCCATAGGTCCATTATTTCCCTTGTAAAAATTTCTTTAACATGTTCATATCTCATTTGATATTGTCTTCTTCTAAGTCTAGTAGTGGCATTTAAAAAAATTAATTTAAGAACACTGGTTTCTCTAAACATTCAGATGTATTTTGAGGACACTTAGCATCTGTTCATTTACATTTTTATTACTGGCATTAGGGAATTGATGCATTATCCTATAATATGGCTTCTGTGCATAATATTTAATGCATTTTCTAGAGAAGTTAAATAAGGCCTTTCCTGGTATAAAGTCAATATTTTTTTTCAACTTAAAAGTTTTAAAAAAGCCTACAGGTGAGACTTCATCCTAAATTTCATTAAGTGCAGTTTTTTAAAATCATTAGATTCACTGACTAGTTACCCAACCTTTCCCAGCATTTGCCAAAATAGTTTCCTTAGGAAAAAAAACTAAACTGCTCTGTCAAGGAATGTACCCCAAACCAACCAGTTGCTGTCTTCCAAATAGTACTTCATTTCTAATGTGCTAATCTCAACTTTGTGCCTCATCTCTAAATGCTGAGGAACAGTGAAAATTAGTTACAACCGCTGTCAAAAAGTTTTCTCAGCAGTTTAATTTTAGAAGGTAATTGTTAGCATTTAATTGATCATTAATTGCATAAGATTGTTAATGATTTTATGATGCTTTATTTCAGTGAGATTTAAAATATTCATCAACAGCTCAAGAAAAATATCTTGGCTTCCTCTTTCTTAACTTTCATGTAATTTAACTGGATAATTGGACTGAATTAGTCTTAGTTCAACATGGATTTCTAAAATTAGTGTTGCTGATGACACTAAACTGGAAGGAGATGTAGACCCTCTTAAGAGCAGAGAGACCTTACAGAGAGACTTCAACAAATTAGAGGACTGGACAATCATCCATCATATGAAGTACAACAAAGAAAGTGCTGAATTCTACACCGGGATGGAGAAACCCTGCATGTACAGACAGACTAGGGAACAAGATGTTGGAAAGCAATGCCACAGAAAGGGGTCTGGGGGTCAACTTTATACCAGCAAGCTGAACAGGAGTCAGCAGTGCCCTGGCAGCCAGGAGGGCCAACCCTCTCCTGGAGTTCATCATTGCCAGCTGGGCAAGGGAGAGGATTGTTCCACTCTGCTCTGCACTGGGGTAGCCTCACCTCAAGTGCTGTGCACAGTTTTGGGCACCACAATATAAAAAAGATGTAGGTTACTAGAGACCATCCAAAGGAGGGCCATAAGGATGGTGAATGGCCTGAAGAGGAAGCTATATGAGGAGTGGCGGAGATCACTTGGTGTGTTCAGCCTGGAAAAGAGAAGACTGAGGGGAGAGAGAACTCGTGGTCTTCAACATCCTCATGAGGGGAAGAGGAGGGGCAGACACTGATCTCTTCTCTGATGACCAGTGGCAGGGTCTGAAGAAATTGCATGAAGTTGAGTCAATGGAGGTATAGGTTGTATACTAGGAAAAGGTCTTCACTCAGAGGGTGGCTGGGCACTGGAACAGGCTCCCCAGAGAAGTGATCAAAGCACCAGCCTGACAGAGTTCAAGAAGCATGTGGACATGTGCTTCTCAGGCACATGGTGGGGTTCTTGGGATGTCTTGTGCAAGGCCAGGAGTTGGACTCGATGATGCTGATGGGTCCCTTCCAACTCTGCTTATTCTGTGATTCTGTGAAATGAGTTTACATGGTCAGTATTAGGAAAAGAGAGAATACTTTTAAACTAAAAGACAGACTTAGATCAGATGTTAGGAAGAAATTCTTTACTATGAACGTGGTAAGGCACTAAAACCTTTTGCCCAGAGAAGCCATGGATGTCCCATCCCTTGAAGTGTTGAAGGCCAGCTTGGATGGGGCTCTGAGAAACCATGTCTAGTGGAAGGAGTTCTTGACTATGCAGGGGAGTTGGAACTAGCTGATTTTTATGGTTCCTTCCAACCCAAGCCATTCTATGATTCTCTGATTCTACGATTCTTTGAAATGCTCCAACTAAAAGAAAAATTACAGCTGGGGGTTCAGGCTGTGTGGCTACATAACAGCTGCAAATATGCATATAGACAGAGAAGGTTTTTGAACTTTCAGCTGCCTTTTTGGTGCGGCATTTTGAAAGACTTAGTGAGGTTCTGAGCTTCCATAGTTTACCATTACTTGACCTTTTCCTTTTTCTCACTTTTTATTCTCCTTGTAGTAAAAATTCACATAGATGTAGCATGATGAACAAGCAAGGCTTTAAAATCACCAGTTAAACTAATTTCATGGCTTTCAATATGCTCTTGAATGCTTTTGCCCAGTGCATGCATAAATATTTAATACTGTATGACAACATAAGAATTAGGAACATAGCATTATTAGTTTAAGAGTAGAAAAATGTGTTTATATATACCAAAGCCTAATTCAAATGCTAAATTGACCGATTTTCTACTATTTGAAGTGGAACTGTAAATTATTAATTGCACATGACACTGCAGCTTGTGTTAGGCTGCATTTCAATGTCAAATTGACCAATTTCTCTCTTCAGAATAACGACATGACATAAGTGCATAAAAATGGATTGATGGTCTGTTGCACATAATTTCTGATTCATAGGTGAATGACTAAGTAGCTGTTAGCTTGAATATGTGACTCTCCTGAATTCTATGGCAATAATCCTCTGAAGAAAATTTTGAGAGATTATTCTTAGTCACTGGTAAATATACACTGTATGATAATCAGTTCAATATTTTGAGGAAATCCACATTTCCAAGTCCAAGGTATATTTAGTAGTTTCAAATCTTGCCAGATGAATATTTAAGATTGAATCCAAGTTTTACCAATATTGCCACTTTAGCTAGTATGGTTGATTTTCCGCTGTCAAAATTTTCGACATCTGTTTACATTTAGCCAAGAACTTTAATGAAGAAAACATTTCAGTATCTTTAAAAAAGAAAAATATTCCTTTTAAGACAAAAGCCACAATATTTTACTGTGAAAAGCTTAGTAAATTTAGCATCTTTTTTATTCTCACAGATATATTACCATTTTCTCTAGCGCATTATTTAAAGTAATTGTGTACAATTTCCATGAGCTTTTAAAGTATTTTTAGCTCATTGAAAAATCCATATTTAATGTTGAATATTTAATATTAATATATTAAAATGTGTTGTTCCTGTGCTTTGAGTAAGTGAGTGAACTCAGTTTGACAATGAAAAGAAATGCTTAAAGTAAAAGCAGAGAAAGAAAATATTTCTAGAGGAAATAATGATTAAGGGAGACACTTGAGAAAATGGAGTGAAAGAAACATAGACTTTTTTTCCAGTGGGAAGCATAAATGTGGATTTTTTGTGATTCTTTAATGTCTGAAGTCCTGATCCAGATGTCAAGTGTCTTTCTGCTCTCAAGTTCCTGTTCCAAATGTGAAGCTACTGCTCCACTTAGTTTATTTCAATAGGTAAAATAATCACTAAATTTTAATATTTTAGAAGGCTGGAATATTTAGTGAAAATGACCAAAAAAATCCATGCTCAGATAAGCACAGCTTGAAATTTTTGATCAATAGATTTTTTTACTGGATTCTTATATTGGACATACTAATATGTGGGTATCCTTATAACACAAATAGTAAACATTTTATACAAAGTTTAATTCAATCCATTTACTTTAAAAATAATAAAACAAACCCTTTAAGATTTTTTTAAAAGTCCCAAAACTTGAACCAAGAGACTATAATTAAATACACACTTTTAAAAAACCCATGTAATTTTTAAGTATTTAATATTAGATTAAAGTTTATTTCTATTCCTGTAAATCTTTTTTACCTTCTTTATCTATGCCCATAATTGTTTTAAGATAAACTGGAAAAATGTAGTACCCACAAATCAAACACTATTTTAATTCAATTTCCTCAGTGTAGAAATACATTTGAATTATGAAATATGTGGCTGTATATTCAGGGTTTTAGATTTCTGCCTTTATAAGTTTATTGCAGGCTCATTAGCAAACACATATAGAAGTTTCATCTCTACCTAAGAAGTATAAGACAACAAAGAGTTTTATCCATTCCACAATTTTCAATATATTGTTGTGTTTTACCATGGTACATTGGTGTTCAGAGATGTTCATTTATCTTTCCAAATTTTTATACATTGTGGCTGACAATGGATATTCTTATAAACTTTCATGAAAGATAAAAGCCCTGGAATTAGGTTGAAAGATAATATGGCCAAGGAAAATTTTTCGTGCTCCCATACTCACAGTTTTTGTTCCCTCCTTACTTTTACTTGAAACTGGACTTTCATATTTTACTTTCTCAGTAAAAAGCTAGACTATTCAACCATATACAAAACATATATAATAATATATAACCTAGCTATGATGATAACAACTTTGTGTTCTGAGCCTTTAAGAATTGTATAACCACTATGACAACACACATGGTAATTTTGTATTTAGCTATTCTTCAAAAATCTGAGTAGAGCTATCACTTAGATAAATACTTACACTAGAAGGTGTGCAGTTGAAAATACATGCAGTACTAAAGCACCATAATTGTGTGAAAAATCTATGGCATACTTTTAAGGCAATTTTAAATAAATTTAATTTACAGATTCAGAGATTTGCAGAACATTCTGAGTTGGAAGGGACATACAAGGATCATCAAGTCCAGGCCTCAACAAGGGCATGAAAATCAAAGAGAAGGATAATCCAGAAACACAGGGCTGCAGGGAAGGAGTACAAGAATAGAGTAATAAATTGATGTCTAGTGTTTGAAATCAACATTTTGAGTGTAAATGAAGTAATGTTGAGAAATAGCACATTTTAGTTAGAGAAGCTACAAATATTAAGTTAATGGCAGGAAAAATTATTCAGGTAAAAGTTCAAACAGGACTTATACAATTCTAGTAAACCTTTGCTATCACTTGGAATAAACAATCACTGGGTTTAATACTTGAGGATCTTAGCTCTAACATAATGCTTAAAAATTTTTCTAGTTTGAATATTGGGAATTAATTAAAAGATTCCAACTCCTAAACAACTTTTTTGTTGCAAATAAAAAAGTACATATTAAGTACTTTTTGATGAATGATTAGCTCAAGGAGTACTTTTTTTCTTCGTAATGATATCATTATATGATAAGATGCAAAGGAATAAAAACCTAAGAAAGTAAAATATTCAGGAGAATCTTGGTGTGAAGCATGACAGAATCGGGTTTTTTAAACATTGATCTGCACAATTTGTATGCTGGGAAATATCTCTATATCAGCCTTTTCTTTTTTTTAAACATTATAAAATGTTAATTATCTGCAGAAGAAAACTGGAAGTGTTTCACATTTTGTGTTGAATGTTAAGACCCTTTTAAGAGTTATTCAGGCTCTGTCATCACAATAATCTACTTTGCAACAATAGCCTTATCAAATTTCATTGCCCTCTACTGGCAGAGAAAGAAAGATCTGTTACCTGAGAACACACCCTTACTCCATTGGTTGATATTTTGTTTCTCTTGGCAATGGCAGTAACGACCACCTCCAAATATTCAGAGCACAAAACCCTACTAGAGAGGGAAACGATGCTAAAATCTTTGAAAATTCAGTAGAAATCCCACAAGGCTGTAGCTTTGTAAGGCCAGAGATGATAAAGTGAAAGATGTAGGTTAATGTCTGCGGAGACTAGGAATCAGGAATCATCATTTCATTTACATAATATTTCCTTTCAGTAGAACACATGTTGATTTATAAAAAGCACTTAAAATAAATTGTTTGGATCTATTTCAACTATATAATCTCTCTGATATATGGTTAGCCTTAAATCTCTCTCTTGTCCCATTCTGAAAGACCTAATATTTATAAAAGTGTACAAAGGTTATAAATTTAAGGAGCAACCACAGGCACCTGATTAGTTCTGGACAGAATCTAATGAGTTGATTCTGAGCAATTTTAAGGAAGATCCAGAGCCCCTGAATCAGATTTCTGATACTTAGTGCTTTTATAATTTTTTATTTTTTATAATTTATATATTTTAATGGAAGTGGCAGTATTAATTGAACCAGGCTCATTACAGTATGAACTTACAGCACTTTTAACTCTCATCATTGTACAGAAAGAACAGTCATTGCCTTGGTGCACTGCACTTTCTTCTTTCTAGTGAGATTAATTGCTATTGGATTAATATAATTAGAATGTGCAGTACATATTTTGCTATGGATAACAAAATAATAAAAAAAACATATATCCTCCCTAGAATATGAAACTCATGCCACAATAAGAAAACAGTCTTAAAACCTAAAATAAGTTTATCTGTAAGTGTTTTGAGTCAGTCCTAATATTTACGTATCAAGTGGACCTTGGCAACCAATGTGTGCAACGATGACATGTACGTGCATGTATATACCTGCATACTTTCTTTCTATAAACAAGTATAACAGCAAAATGAAATAAGATCCTTCATTAAAAGACTGGGGTTAATTTAACCAGGAATCCTCCTCTGCATTCCTATTGGTAGAGAAGATTATTAGGTAGATGTTAGCATTGTGTTTGTCCTTCATACTACTTTAGCTCTATGCTTAATGCTCTTCCCACTTACTTTCAAAGAAAAAAATTCTATATCCAAATATATTATAATTTTGTCAAACTTTTTACATACAGGACTGAGAAGAACTTCTCTTAGATAATTTATATTGCAATTGCTGAATATTCTAACAAAGCATCTGGGCTCTGATATAGTTAACTTGGTCATGTATTGGCACTTTTGGAGTTCTGCAAGTTCCTGACTTCTGTGTTCATCCATGGTAGTATCAGAGGCAAAAGCATTTCTCTCGACTAGGAAAGGAAAGAGCTGCTTGTCAGATATCATGGAGATTTTTTTCTCTTCTTCCGTTTCCTTTTAAAAGAGCTATACTAGTGCTTCTTATATAAGGGCAAAGGGAACTTTATGGATAATTACAGCAGTGTTGGAAACAACTGCTTTACTGAGAATTGCAATTACTTATTCCCAAACTTTTAAAATATTTTACTTTCAGTCAACAGGGGTTCATTGTTTTGTCCCAGTCTGAATTCTTGAGAGAATGCAAAGCAAGACAGCTACCTCAGGTCTTGTTTAGGCTGCAGAAGTATTAAATTAACAGGTTAAAACTTAAGATTCAGGATAAAAATGCTTCTTATACACATGATGTACTTTCCCCTCTCTCCACCTTCCCCCTTTATCCACCACTCTCTGGGCAAACTTATTTTGATTTATAAATCAATAGTCATGTGTTTTGAAAACACAATAGAGATGTACTTTCAACACCAGTCTATTTTTAAATCCCTAGATTCTAACAGAATTTTCTATGCTTAAAATTATTACTCCAATTCCACTGTTAATATCTTCAGGACTAGAATAAATTTTTGATATACACCCATTATTTCAGCTATCCACAGTGAGGTTCTCTGTAAACTTTACAATGGCAAATACACAGCAATTGAAGACAGCATAAAGCCCCAGGTTCACTTAAGAGCTTCTTAGGCACTCCATTCTGTATGCATATGCTTTTCTGGTTTTGCTTTGTAATTTGAAACCTTTTTGTGTCATGCAGAATTAAAGAAGTTATATCATCCCACGTGTATGAAAAGCGTACAAAAGAAATAAAGGCATATATGTATATAATCTTATGACAAGAGGCATCTAACCATTATTGAACAGATTTAAATAAATGCTGCCAATCTAAATGCACAGACAAGGAACTCAAATATTTTAAAATCCAATTCCAACTGAAGGATCACCGAAACACACCAGGAAAATCTGATACATTTTCACTTTTGAAAATAAATTTAAACATAAAGAATGTGCTTGCACAGCTAACCAAATTATCTTTCCCCAGGAGAAAGAAAAGAAACAGACCTGAGCTTTCATCCTCAAAGGGGTATATAAAATATTCAAATATTTTGCATTTAAGTAGCTTACAGACTTACAATAAGAAAATCATACTGAAATATATAAATTGAATGTAAAATTAAACAAATGTCATCTAATGGCTTACAATATTTTTTCCTTCTTTAAAATAATATTTTATGTAAATATCACTCCACATATGAAGCAAAGTAACTGTGGTATAAATGTGGTAAGGATATTTATTACATCATTATTAGTCCATTATGCTTGTTCCATTTCTGTAATTTTAAAATAAGAAAAATATTTTATTTGTATATATAGAATAGGTAATCAAGCCGCATAAATCAACATTGGTATGTAGGATTGAGTTCAATATGGAAACAGAAATATAAAGAAAAATTGCTATCTCTAACAAATTCTGTTTACATGTGCTAAGAAAAAAATTATTTTTATCACATGCTGAAGGACAAATGCTATGCAGAAACACAGGACCTGGATTAGCAAATTGTTGCATGAGTGTTACGATCCAATTATAAGTGATGCCTCTGCTCAAATAAAGGTGCAAATGATACCATAAGCCAAAGTCAATAGAATAGATTTTATTGAAGAGTAAATGTGAGGTAGAGAGACAGAAAGAGAGAAGAAAGAGAGAGTGAGGAGGGGGAATAGAAAGTGAGTGAGAGAGAGACATTAGGCAAAATTAATTCTTACAGTGTTCAGTGGGTCCTTCTTCACCCTGACCTTCTTGGTGGTCGGGGTTCCCAAGTTGTTCTCTGGAGGTACCACTTTTACGCAGTCCAAGTCCTGGGCAGCCGTGAGGCATAGATGCCGCTCCCATAACTTTGGATAGTGTATGTGTAAGCAGTTTCTTCCTTTCTCCCAGTTTGCCACTGGGTTAATTTTTGTCTGGATAGATTACCCACATCTGCCTCACCAGACCTGGAATCAACATCTTCCTGTTGTTGCCATCCGCGCTCATCACAAGTTCTGTTGTGGTGACTTATCTTATGGACACAGTGTTTTGAGACACGCAATTGCATTCTTTAAGTCCTTACAACGAGTATTTGTTATGGGGTAATTACAGCAGTGTCTGTGGAGTTCTTAGCTGCACTTCACAGCAGAGGAAATCTGCAGAGAATCAGTCTTTACAGTACAGTGGAATCACTACATGAAGCAGATTTTGTGCCTGTTTCATGCATCCTGCCACATTAGATTTACATTTCCAAAATGTTCATGTGCAGAACCAGTATCAAAATTATTCCATCAATAGTTTAATAAGGAAATATTAGCACACGAAAATCTGATGCAAAGATCAGTCAGGATGCTGACAAGGCAATGATTATTGTATTTCCACAAAAAAAAAAAAAACTGAAATAGATTAAATACGATGAGTTTTTGAATGAAGCAGAAAGTAAAGCTAGCCTGGCTTGTATATTTTTCTGTGACACTGGAACTAAGAGAAAATGAGAAAGAATTTCCAAGAAAGACTTTGATGCAGAACTAGTTTCTAGGACACAGGAGAACAAGACTAATGGACTAAGAGTACTTTTTGCATTAATTTCTTTTGAATATTTGTTGTTGTCAATACTCATATTGAATGAGAAATTCTATTTCGACAATGTCAAATATTAATTCTAAGATATTAAATAAATAGCTAAATATTTTTTATTATTCCTTGTTCATAGCTACTAGCACACCAGTAAGTTCTCATTTAGTAAGGGTTGTAGGTGATGTGAAAATATAGACATTTTCTGATATATTTGAATTCATGGATTTGTTTTTATTTTCTTTCTAATTGCAACAGCAGTTATCTAACCTGGAATTTCAAAGTCAATCCATCATTATTTCTTATTCTCAGATGCTTTCATATCTAGGATTTTACCCCAGGGAAATGTAACAAAGCTGTGATTTTAAAAATGCAGGGAAGTGAAGCAGTTCTGACACATAATATGCAATTTCCCTTATGTTTTCTATAATATTTTAATAGATAAATGAACTTGAAATAAAATGTTATCTTTATGTTTCAACCATATCATAAACTAAAAACAGCTAAGAATGACTGTTTCTCAATCGAGGCACTGTGAATGAGGCACTGGGTTATGCAAGAGGAACAACAATCTGCTTATCGCTGGGGTGGGCCTCTTTAGCCTATTTCCATAAAACTACAGTTTAGTTCAGTTACTTAAAAGGGAGATACCTAAATTTAAACTAATCACTCCACACTTCCTGTCAGTCAGCTGAGAGAAGCGGGTACATACAGAGCTGAGTCATTTGATTTATTTTAGATGCTATTTGTGTGAATGACTCACCTTCTTACAACAGGTATTTAAGTCCTCTGACTATAAGGGCAGCCTAGGACAGTTAGCTCAGACTTTGATGTTGGATTTTTGATATTTGGGGTTGAGTAGGACTCATCTCACCCTCTATGACCGTAACACTCTTTCTTTCTCACCTTCCCCCCAGGGCTCAGCTGTTCATGCTCCAAAGATCAACAGCACAGTTCTGATGTGGTATGATTATGTGCCTTTGGCTCAGGCTGCCACAGAGACTTATAGATTGTGGGAAACGGCTGTGAGAAAACCTGCAGAGAAGAGCCTTGTAAGTGATGACTGTAGAGTTACAGACAGAGGTAGAACCATAAAGATGAAAGAGCACGATAACTGAAAGAATGAAGACTAAAAAGCACCAATGTGGAAAAATACAAAATCTGAAATGGGAAAAAATAAAATATGGGAGCATGTCGGTACCATCGGGTTTGGTGGATGCTTTCAAGTTACTGATATAACAGATTTGCTCCTGGGGTCAATGGAGAATAACTCTTCTCCTGGCTCATAGCTGCCAGTAAAGATTCTCTTGTCTATTCCTGATAAGAGACTGAAAGATCTTAAGAGTGGGGCCAGAAACTGTATTATTTTCTTAGTAATGAGGTAAAACTTCATCAGGTATCTTTTCTATTCACAAGCCAGAAAAAAAACAAAACAAAAAAACTCAACCAACCAAACAAAGCCCACAAAAACCGACAAAAAACCCCTGTTCTATATTTTAAACAGAGATTTTTTGCATATGGTTATAGATGCCTAAAGAAAATGGCCTAGAGGGTCATAGCAATATAGTTAGTGAATATGCCGCCTAAAGAAATGTGTAAGGCAAACTCTTTAATTGAATGTTTGAAGCTTATTTGACACTTGCACTCTGAAGCTTGTCAGGCAGAACTTCAATGGACTAAAAGGAATGGAGGAAAATGTGCCAATATAAATGAACCATCAGAGCAGCTGTCTTCCTGCTTTCAGACTGATCTCCAGTGAGAAAACTGACATGAAATTTCTTTTGTTCAACCTTCTGAGATGTCACAAATGCAATGTATATGGCTATTAGTAAGAAAAAAATTTTAAGAAACATCTGAAGAGCAAGAAATGGTGTACACAATACATACTGAAGGACTGCAATACAAGCACTTATCCCACTAGACTATAAAGACACCACATTAACATATTTGTACACAGCAACTTGAAAGGTTGTGCAACTTTTCTGTAAACTTGTTGATGTGAAGGAGAATGTTCATGGTATTTGCAGAAGTAAACCTTTATAAAAATTCTACTGATTGCTCAGCAGTTTCTTTCCCTTGATAATTTTGATATCACTATTTTTTGGTCTGGAAGATTTTTTATGTGTATAAGCACATGTAAGTTTTAATTTTAAATTCTTTAACTCCTTTTATACTATATTGCATTCTGGAAACTCATGTGTTACCTTTCACTGGAGAGAGAGATGTTGGCTTGCCAAACAAATACATTTCACTCCTGTTGATTCTCAGCATTTCCTGGCTATCCATTTCTTAGTGGTATCTAATCCTCCAAAACCAATATTTTCTGTCAACATCCTGCCATACTTTAAATATTGCACTCTTAAGTACTAATTACTCCACTTAAACCATCGGTAAGAGGAAGAACGATTTTTTAAATAGGCTCATAAAGCTCACAATATTCTCTACACCAGTGTATTTAATATTTTATTAAAATAGAATATCCTAAATCTGGAGTGGCTTGTTTGTTTGTTTGTTTGGGTTGTTGCTGCTTTGATTGGTTTTGTTGTGCTTTGTGAAGTTTTTTCTTGTTTATTTTTTGTTTTTTCCTTGCTAAGTGTCAGTATGGGTGATTAGATCTGTGTAGCAATACAAGCAGCAAGTCTTTTGTGATTCACATGTTTGATGCCTTTTGGAAACACTTAGTGTTCCACTAATGGCATTAATACCAGAAATTGGAACTGCTGTATTAACCTGCTCAACTTTCACCCCTTTTTGCATTTGCTTAAGTTATTAGCAACAAAAATTTTATCCCCTATTTTGTTGCTTACAACTCATATAATTGCATAACGTTTTGCTAGATTTTCTTAAGGAAAACAGGTGGTGCAATCGGAAATAGTAAGCACTGAATGCTGTTAAAACAGTGTGAAAACATTAATCTGAGTTTAAATTTAAGATATGTCATCATTTAGGTACTTAGTTATCTCAACATGGGTATGCTTTTTTTTTCTTAATTTGAAGAATAGTTTTTGTTAACAAGGTCAGATGTGACCTGAATCTTCTAACCTGATATTTTCTTCATTTTAGAGAAACATTAGATTGCTTATCAAGATTGGCATTCTTTCTATATTACAAATTATTTCACTTATTATTTCATTTCTTTGTGAACTTCCCTTCAGGACTGGGAGGTACATCTGACTTGCTAGTGAATTTATCAATTTCAGCAGGGAGAAAGAGAGAAGCTGGAGATTACAGCTGTATTTTTTTAACATTAGACTAAGACATGATGGCATGTCTGTTCCAGGGACAAAGAGAGACTGATAAACTGCATGCCCTTTTACTATATTAGGTGTTTTACACCATCTGTACTTACTCTCCTTGGGAAATAAGAAATGATAAGGGTTAACAAGGTACATCCCAACTGTACTTCTTAATTATGGAAAACATTTGTATTGTTGTTACTGACCTTGAGCATAATTAAAATCTATAGCCCCACAACAAAAAACCCTCCCTAAATTCCCTAAGCAAAATTCTATCTAATCTGACTTTTATTATTTTAGAGCTGTCTTGACTTTAAACCCAGGAGGGAATCTCAAAATCAACAGATTCTGTAGGCATTCAGGGAAGCTGTTTGGGCTGAATGGAGCATACAGAGAATTTTTCATTCCTTTTTGTCGTAATTTTGTGATCCTTTTCCTTTTTTTAAATTTAAATTTACTTTTACCATTTCATCAGAATTAATCCATTACTACAGTTTTATTTTTCTTAGTGGTTTTTTTCCTCAAAAATATATTAAGGTTTAACTTTCTTTTGCTTTTTAAAAAGAACTCTTAAGTCCTTGCCATTTTTTCCATCACAGTCACATCAGCTTTATTAGGATGCTTAGAGAAAAAGCAAGCAAAATTTTTTGATTGGTAGTAATATTCTGGTCTATTCTAGGTACCCCTGACAGTATTAAAACAGAGATTGTACTTTAGAGATTGTCATTTTAATGCAGATTGATTTAACAACTGAAAAACAGGTTTCTTTTAAACCTTTAAAAAATATCCATGGCTAAAGAATGTCGAAACAAAACTTATTTTCTATGCTGGTGAGAAAAATAATACAATTAGGGTGGCACTCATTACCAATCAATAGTAGGATAAAGATGTTTTAGAATGGATTAGTACATTAGTTTTGACTTCTTATGAATTTGGGTAGGATCCAACACTTGTATAAGTGTAAGAAATCAAGGGGTTGTTAGCCAACACCTTTTGAGTCTAAGCAGTGGGCTTGTTGCCAGAGTTAAGGCAACTGTAAAAGGAAACAAAAACACGTCTTTGTTCAGTGTGACAAGAACTCACAAGAAACATCAGGCCCCCATCGATTAGTCATGACAGTTGGTGGCTTATTTCTTATCTTGGCACTGGGTTTATGGTGAGTTGTTCGTGCCTAGAGTCTTACACTGGGAGGAATGTCACATTCATGTTGGTGATTTCTTCCCCACTCTGGGATCTATCTACTTGGACTCCTTTCTGTCCTTGCTATGATGTTTTCTGCTTTCACACCTAGCTTTCTTCTCACTGACCTGCAGCTCCATGTTACGTCTAAATTCAGTATGTATAGTGCCTTTCACATATGTCATACTCCAATATAATTACTTTGTTCTCCCAAAGAACAAAAAAAAAAAACCCCAAACCAGTTTTGTCCAGATCTATATCTCTTTAAGCTGACCATTTGTCCTTTTTTTCATCTCTGTGGTCCCCAGTGCCACCCTGACTACCCCACATGTGTGCTTCCTGTGTGGTGCTCTCTGTCCCTGCTTGAAAGGCTCCACCATTGCACTAATTTGTACCTCTCAGTATTGCATCCCAGTCACAAAACCATGGCAGCACCACATGAAGATGAGGAACAGTGAAAGAAGTTAGCCAATCAGAAAATTAGAATTACTCAATTAGAAAATTGCTGTTGCAGCAGCCATGAGTAAATAAAAAAAGCTGCAGGCAATTCTGTGGAAGGTCCAGGCACAGCAGGCCTGGCAACCTTCAGTCCCAAGGTTGTGCAAAGCCAGTATGAACCTGATGGCCTGTTACTGACACAGGGCCACATGTGAGAGCAGAGCAGATTGTGCCAAACATGCCAAAGGGCACTAATATGGAGTGCTGGCCATGGCTCATGGAAAGGCCAGTTAGGAGTGCAGTGATAATTGGTATGTTATTCAAGATGTAACTGAACAGCGTCTTTTTGGAGGGTCAGGAACACCAAACAAGTTTGTTTAAAAAGCAGTCATTTAAAATTCAAATGAAGGTGAACAGAAATATCTTTTTGACCTGCTTTATGGTGTAACATCTGATCTGAATTTGAGGGTGAGGGCTTCTTAGAAACTTAAGAAAATAAATCACACAAACCCTTTATATGAACATTTTTCTGTATTCACTTACTTACCCAACTGTGAGAATACAATATACATATTAGTTTATCTTAGCTTTCTGAGTTTTCACCTAAGCAGACGAGTCTTCTAAGAAGTAGAAGTGTGACATATCCTTGAAAGATAATGTTTGCTGGAGCCAAAATACCACCATACAGCTCAAGATTACTGTTGTTTGCTTCAAAGCAAAGTAATTCACTGATGTCAGGCCACAAGCCACCACGAACAGAGGACAGTAGAGCTGTCATTGCCTACAGATGTTGTGGACACCACATCTCTGGAATTCAAGGCTAGGTTGGATGAGGCTTTGAGAAGCCTGGTCTAGTGAAAGGTGCCCCTGTGTGTGGAAATTTAACCATTCTATGATTAGGACTCCAGTGAAGAAATGTTGGATAATCCAAGTAGTGGAAATGTTGCTAACAAAGAAATGGTGCTTCTAGGAAAAACAGGGTAGATTTAATCTCTGAAAAACAGGGTAGAGTTAATCTTTGTAAGTAAGTGCAACTTCTGTATAGTTTCTCAGGTTTGTAAACTCACCCTTTAATGTGTCATTTCTCATGCTGCACATTTAATTTGTTGAACATCACAGTCTTGAGCAGCTGTCACAGAAGTGCAAGAAAGCCTCCTTGTCCTGCACTCATGGCACTAATAAACCAATCACAAAACCACAATAAATATCTGCTTGAGAACTAAATAACAAGTTAACTTTCAGTTTGACTTTCCTATTAGGATGTCCAAGTAGAAAAATAAAATGCCTACAAGGATATACAGAAGAGTCTGGTACCTCCAAGAAAGGCACATCTTTCCTCCTTCTGCCTGGAAAAAGGAAATAGATTATTTCACAGTTCTGAGTGGTACAGAGCTGAGGCTTTCTTTCTTACCTTGCACCTGCCCAGAGTGTTACTTTTGCCTGCCAGAAAGGGAGACAGAACATAAGCCTTAGCCCTTTTCCATCTCTTGAATTACTTCACCCTTTTTTTTCATAGGAAATATCACACTTCCATGAAGTGTCAGACTTCATTCTGTCAACCAAAGTAATAAGGAGAGATTTTACCCCCAAATCACTGAGCATCCAAGGACAAGCCAGTCCTAGCTGCCACAAAACCATTTACTAGAAAATAATATGAAGTAGCAGTTAGAAATAACTTTCCAGACAGAGAGATCATTTGTATGTACAGAATCCTAGAGCTTCTCAGAATAGGGCATTTATCTTCAAATAAATAAAGCTATGCAGAACAACTTGTAGCAATATATAGTGAACTAGTAAGCCGTTATTTTTCTCCAAAAGCATTTAGTTTATGACTTCCAGCTGCTTATTTCTTTGCAGCAATAATAGTGTGCCAGGCTTTTATTTATGGCTCAGCATGCAGCTTTTAGCTGTTGATAAGCAGCTATTAATAATATTTAAGAATAGACAACCATGTAATATACACATTAGTATGTGCCAGAGAAAAGGTGGAAATATCACACAAGAAAAAAGTGGGTTTGTGATAAATGCTCCAGAAAGATTGTCTGAGATCAAAAAGTGAGACTGATTCTGATTTCAGAGTGGTGAGACTACGAATTTACCATACTGGAATATATCACTATCATTCTCGTGTCAGACAAGATCAACAAAAGCAAGTGCACCAATATTGACATAAAATATCATAGCAGTGTTACAAGCCTAAACAGAGATCAAGAGAAGCTCATAATGCTTCAGCCTTAAAATATTATTTTGTTATATCTAGAATGTTTTATGACCTAAACACTATATTCTATGAGTCATCAAAAACTGTGGCATTTATTTTGTTTGAAACTAATTCAGTCTCTCAGCTGTTGGACATTCTGGAAAAGATGCAAGTAAAATAAATTTGTTCATGTACTTAAATTTTAAAGATCATACACAGAGAAAACACAAATTCCTGATTTGTTGAAACTGGATTTTTTTTAATATGCACATGCATAAGTAGCCCTTTATATAGATTTTATATCTGGTTTTGTACTTCTGTTATTTCTAGACAAGAAAGATACACTTTATTGGCAACAGGCATTGTGTGAGACACAAGCATATTAGATAAGGATGTGAAGGAATCTCTTCTTAACACGATGGCCAGAATTCTCAATTTGTATTCTTAGCATTTCAAGAGACAGAAGTTTCAAGATGGTCTCTATGAACAAAACAAAATAAAATGAACATAGAAAAAAAATCCTTTAAACTCCATGTGCAAGAAAACTTCTGTAATTTAAAGCACTATTCTATAACATTGGATATAAAAGCATGAAGATTTGACACCTCTCAATGCTTTCCCATACCCTTCACACGGACTCAGATTATCTTCCATTCCCTGTTTTTAAAATTCCTACTGAGAAAGAATTTAATTACCATGACAATTCCTCTCTATGAGAATTAACTCATTATGAAAAATCAACAGGAAAATGTGTATAATACAAGCCCCGGAGTGGTTACAACAGTGATAAAAAAGCCGTGTCACATCAGCAGATACTGCCATACACGACTCAGTGTACAGTCAGTGGTAACTGTACAGTGGGTATTAAAACCCCAGAGGATCAAGGCTCTAAAAAATAAATAAGTGAAAAAAAATAAAAAATATTACAATTAATTTTAAAATTATTTAGTTAAAACAAAACCAAAAAAAACCAATGTGTGAAAAGACTGGCGGTATGGATTCTTCCGAATACTGCAATCATGGTAGCTGTGCAGCATAGCTATGTCACCAGCCAGAGATAGTGCAAAACCTGGATCTCTGACTTGGCAGGTAATCTGCCTGGATAGTAGGATGTAGTCTGGGGACAGCTCTGGTAAAGAAACGTTAATCTGTGGAGGTGATTAGGGTTGCCATGGCAAATTTGCAGCTGTAATGGGAAAAGAGAAAGTTCTACCTTTTCTTGCTTGAATGAATGTCAAATGCTGTTTACTACTTAGCACAATAATCCATCAAGTGATCCCTGTAGTATTTTCTAAGTCTCCATTAAGTTTAACATGCAGAATGGTTATGGAACTTGTAAACAGTTATGTTAATTCCCTGACACAGCACTGTTTCCTTCACAGAATCCTGTGAGAAGCATTGGTGCTGCACCTGAGAAAAGAAAGAGAAATGCAGAAAGGTCAGGGACTGACAGAGTTCTCTGTGCCCAAGAGTAGGAATCAGTTATTTTTTCCAAACATTTGACCAATGTGAGGGGAAAAAGCAGGTGGGGAAATATTTTCGCTACCTCAATTTACTTCTGATACTCTTTATAGGGTTTTCTATAGCTGGTTTAACAACTTACTTCAGGAAACTGAATCCAAAACTGTATGGCAGAATCAAATGGGTATTAATATTCAAAGGAAGCGTTATGTTCTCCCAGGGAAATTGAGAATATTCACAGATGACCATGAAAGGAGTGAATTTCATTACTTTTCTCAGCCACTATGATTTTGTTTCAGCTAAAAATTATGAAGCATGCACAGCTATTGTTCCTGCCATTCAGAATCAACTGCATGGAAATTGTCAGACAATATAAGTATTTCAGAAAAATAAAAGGAGTGTTTCTTTTGAAAGAAGTACAATTGTAAATGCTTCATGGAATAATAAATGTGCTATTACTGGTAAATATACCACCCAATCAGAACCACACACATCTAACACAATACAAAAGAACAACCATTTAAAAACTATGAAAGAGCAAGGATATTGTGTAGCTAAAAGTAACATTTCCCCTGTAAGCAAGGACTGTGATAGCTATTAAATTATAAGTAAGATTAGGCCCATTGTCAGAACTTCAAACAGTTGGAAGAAAAAAGTTCAGATTTTCCCTAGATTGTAGTAGCACCAGCAAGTACAAAAGTCATGTGGAAGACACAAAAGTAGAGCTAGCTCAAACAAAATATGTTTCTAAATAAATGCAGTATTCTATTTAAAGTAATGCTTGGAATAAGGGAATTTCAGGAAATAGATTTGTGAACACAGGCAGGATTAGTGGTTCAGCATATAACAAAAAACATACTCCAAGTGAATAGAGGTGCCTTCCCTGATCTTGTGGAAAGTTGAAATATCTCCCATGCTATTTACTAGATATCAGAATTTCTTAGCTTTAATTTGTCTGTAACCAGAAAGCTAAGTTGGACTTTATCTTTAGCTCTGCTGGGACAGCTGCCTGCTGTCTTCAGCTTTCCCCCAAGAGGTAAAGTAGAGCATTGTGTATGTTCCTTTGACCACTTCACACAGTCAGAGGACAGAGGCAAACTCATGGCTGGTGACCAACTTGTAGTCAAGGGGTAGAGGGAACTGGATTTGACTTCTGCCTGTGTGGAAAACAGTACAACAGCTGAGACCTTATAAAATTAAAGCTAGTGGGTTACAAGCTCTTTCATTTTTGGTAGTGCCATTACAAATAAAACCCAAAGATAATTTCTAAGTATCACTGCAAATTCTGCAGTCCATGTTATTGACTCCATTGAGCACAGCAAAGATGCAAAATCCAGCATCATATTGGAACATCTCAGCTGAAAATAAAATTTGCTAATATTTGCTTATCAGTATTATTTCCAGCTAAGAATTAAAATTTAGAGTGGATGAAAGTGTAGATGAGAATTTGAATAAATTAAGGTCGCTAGATAATTTCAAGGCTCTTGCTGTGAAATCTGGTCCCACTGAGCATGACAGTATAATGGGTTCAGAATGCAGCCATTCTGGATTGCTGTAAGACACACTGACACCTACATGGGGGTTGACAGCCTGTCACACTGATAGTGCTGATGACTGCCACCAAGAGAGTCTTTATTCACAAGCAATCACAGACATCATTAAATCCAGTGGGTGGGCTGGTTACTTTTTTCAGGGCCAAATGGAAAGAGCAATTAAACCCACAGAGACACACGTATGAAATGTCAGAGGCTGTATAAAAGAAAGCATAAAAGTATGCTAGCTTCCCTGCTAAAACAGGACCTATATGCAGCCAACTTCCTGCAGAGAATGTATATACAATGCATCGAAGGATGAGAACAGGGAATGTCATTTCAGGGAAAGATATTAGAAAGATCTTCTAAGAGTGGCACATTTTCAGAAACTTTTTAAGGCAAAAGGAGGAAATCATGATGGAAATGAATAGGTGGTGAGCTTCAGGAGCAGATGAAAATGCAGTGTCTCAGGGGAACCCTAAAGAAGATAGACTGTCTAATCTTTCAAAGAAGTCCTAAACTTTCAAGGAACAGAACCTGACACAGAGCCCTGTACCTGTTATTCTTGCTCTGAGGAAGAAGATAAACCACTGGTTCTAAAATGCTGAGGTTTTTCAGGCACATTTTACT
Source organism: Eopsaltria australis (assembly GCA_034509425.1). Taxonomy (NCBI): domain Eukaryota; kingdom Metazoa; phylum Chordata; class Aves; order Passeriformes; family Petroicidae; genus Eopsaltria; species Eopsaltria australis. Next base: position 858,307 of record JAVTVJ010000072.1, read on the forward strand.
TGCAACCTAATTTCATATGTTTAGAAAACATGAAGGTGCTAATAGGTTAATAATTAATATCAGAAAGAGTATACTTCAACCCAAGCTGAGACCACAAGAGAAGAAAAAATTGACTGACTTAATTTTGTGCCCAACATCCCTGAGTATTGCTGTCGAACTCTGGTATCATCAAAACTGATTCAATACTAGATTTTAGGCATCTATGCTCCAACAGTGTCAACAAAAAATACCTTTCTCTTCCAGTGAATCCCATGCTGATACAATATGTGCAGCCCCAGCACTGTATGAGCAATACCAAGCCTGTCCCCATTTAGCTGGATTGAATGATGCCACTGAAAACGTGTCAGTGGAATGTCCTGAGTGAAAATGGTGCTTGCCCACTGATGTAAATATGTCAGCCACAAACATGCTCAGCCCTTTTCTTGGATTTAGTTCGAACAGTGACTAGAAAAAAATGGTGGATTTGAGCAGGTTGAATTATTTCATTATTATCTTTTACTCAGTTAGCTGTAGAAGGACCGCAGGGCACTAGGAATGAGCCATATCTGTAGTATGGTGTAAGCAGAGGAACATCAACAGGGCACACACAGCTGCTTAGTCAAAGAGACAGCTGGTTCAGAACACAGGGTAGCAACACAGATGGAAAAGCAAGCAAAGACTGGAGGGGAGCTTATAAGCTTTTGTTGCCTTACTGTTATTCCTGTTACCTGGTTTATTCCTGCCACATAAGGTTGAAAACAATTTTCCTGAGATTCTCCATTGAGTCCATATCAGCAGGGACTGCCTTTGCACAGATGCATGGTGACATCAGCCTCCTCCAGACCAGACTCATGTGTTACCTGCTCTCTCTCAATGTGCAAGTAAGTGCTGCCACCAGTCTGATGGGATGACAATAAACTCCTTATAAAACTCAGCTGAACTGTGAATTTGCATTGTACTGGTGAGTATGTCATAACATCAGGTATCTGAGTGAGATAATTGGGAGGTTTTGTTAAGAGTCAGCTTCGATATTGTGCTAGCTGCCTGTCCCTTCAAATAATCATTTGTCTTCCTGGAACCATAGTCCCAATCACAGGAATTTCATGTTTGATTACCACATTTTCCAGGAGGATGAAGAACTGCAAGTGTGTGACACTACCAGAAATACTTAGAACAAGATCATTCATACAGATGAATAGAAGTCAGATTATTTCTCATTAATTCATTATTTAATCTAGCTATAGATCCATTATTTACAGCCCTGAAGTCAGACCTGTATTTTTTCCTGCCATCCATTTGAATAACTCTCAACTGTTATATCTGCTGACATTTTGGTGTGGTCAAGAGACTCTTGGTAAGGCATAAGCAAGTATATTGGAATTCAATGAGTGATTCTTGACATTTCTGGACTCTAAATTCCTACCCATAATTAAGTTGATATTAAAGACCCTTGGTAAGATATGGTGGGTTGGCACTAGCAGGGTGTCAGGTGCCCACCAAAGCCACTCTGTTCCTCACCTCTTCAGCTAAGCACAAGAGAGAAAATATAAGAGAAGACTCATGGATCGAGATAAGGGCAGGGAGAAATCTCTCACTAGGGACCATCACAAGCAAAGCAGATTCTGCCTGGGGAAATCAGCTTAACTTACTGCCAATAAAACCAGGTTAAGATAATGTGAAATAAAAGCTGTATCTTAAAAACACCTTTTCCCCACTGCTCCCTTCTTACCTGGCTCAATTTTATTCCTAATTTTCTCTCCATCCTCCCCCACAGCGGCACTGGAGGATGCAGTCAGTTCATCACATGTTGTCTCTGCCACTCCTCTTCTTCAGGGGTTGTTCTCTACTAACTTCTCCAACATAAATTTTTCTCATGGCCTGCAGTTCTTCATGAACTTCTTCAGTGTGGGATCTCTTTCACAGGTTGCAGTCCTTCAGGTACAGGCTGCTCCAACGTGGGACCTCCATGGCGTCATGAGTCCTATCAGCAAACGAGCTTTAGCTCCTCTCTATATCCACATGTCCATACAGGAGTCTGCTCCAGCACAGGCTTCTCACTGGGTCCCAGCCTTGTAAGGGCATCCACCTCCATGGGATCCTCCATGGGCTGCAGGTTATCTCCACCATGACCCTCCATGGTCTGCAAGAACACAGCCTGCCTCCCTATGGTCTTCTCCATATGCTGCTGGGGAATCTCTGCTCTAGCACCTGGGGCACCTCCTCTCCATCAATCTTCACTGACCTTGGTGCCTGCAAGGCTTTCTTTTCCACAAACTCCTACTCTTCTCTCCAGTTGAAGTTGCACAGGTTTTTTTCCACCTCTAAAATATATTAGGTGCTGCCACTCTCAGCCTTGGACAGTCATGGGTCCATCTTGCAACTGTATGATATTGGTTTTGTTACACATAAGGGAAGCTTCTGGCAGCTTCGTACAGAAGCCACCCTTGCAGGTCAACCCCTACCAAATCCTTGCCATGCAAACCCAATATATAACCAAAAAAGTATATACAGTATTTTCTCCACATTAAAAATAGAAAAATTAAATTTTAGATCAGTTTAGCTAGCTGGAATGAGTTCACAAACTCAGACATGGGAAAGCTGTGCAGTGTGTTTGAAGGCCCCGAAGAGTTCTTTTAAAATTACTGTAGAGAGCAGAGGTGTGTAAAATAGAAATAATGCCTGTCCAGAGAAGCAACCTGAAAAACACCTATAAAAAGTATCATCAAAAGAGATGAAAATCTGTTATTTCTATCTGTAAATATAAGCAACAAAATCCTTCATTCCAGAAGTAAACACAGTGGTCTCAGATTGGAAACAAATTTCATGTGTAAGAACAAGCATTCCTCTCTATAGTAAACAAGTTATCTTGTGGAGATATCAAAAGTAGTACAGGAATAAAAAGCTCTAAAATATTTTTGGGATTCCTCAGTATGTGATTCTGAAAATTGATTTGTGATGACAAGAGACCAAATCGATTATACACCTCTTGAACCATATCTAGCAGGGAAAAACTAGAAATCTCTGTTTCAAAACAAGAAATTTTCAACTCCAATACTGACATGCAATCTTTTTCAGCAACAAATATACTGATTTTACATCTAATTTGCACTTTTAAAACTCTTGTTTACATAAGAAAGATCTGAATGCACTTGAAAGAATGTGACTTCAGAAATGCCAAATGCCAAGCTAACATTATAAGACATTCTCTGGCAATCTTGTACAATAGCCATAATCCAAACTGAACATGTACAATAGGTAGAGCAGGCTATTCAACATATTATTAAAAAGACACATTTGAAATTAATGATCTACTCTAAGAAAAGAAGATTTACAAACATTGCTAAATAAAGTAACACCAAGAATTGGCTCCATGAATTGCTCCCCTTGATACCCACAGTCTGTACATGTTAGGTCAACTCCTACATTGATCTCAGAACAGTCCAATTACCTTTCTCTGAAATGGAACCTTGGAACAGTTCAAGAGTATGACAGCTCAGGGAATTTTCAGTTGCCAAATGTATGTGACTAGTTACAGAGAGGTCTCTCAGCAGAGGACATTCTCCAGTCCCTTGCCAAAAAATTTAGAAATTTAGGGAACAACATAAGGCCAGGAGTAGTTCTGTCTGTATTTCAGCCATTGTGGATGGAATGTACCCATGGGAAATAAGAGAGTTTTGTCTATCCTGTTGTATGACCATCAACAAAATTAAGGTAGCCTGCCACAGTTCAGGTGCCGTGGAGGACCAGGACATGTCTTATCTGGCCATATTATGATAAACTGTATGTAATCTTTTGTCAAGAGTGTTTGTTCTATGAAGCCTGTGGTTACTCATGAATCACTAAGCCTGTGTCTCTGCTTGAGTAGGGAACAGGGAGAAGAAATATCTTGAAGGGAGTCATCTCTGGTAATGGGTCATAAAGGCTGAACAGTACCAACATAATAGGCAGCTTCAACCACCATCAAGGATTCCAAAAATATCCTATGATAATCACAGGATTGCATCATTGCACTGTGAAACTCCCTGGCCTGGGGAGAGGTTTAAAGCATGCCTGCCTGAATCTGAGCATATATGATTTTGAGGTCTAGGGACTTGGACCACCTCAACCAATGCCACTCAACAGGCTCAGAGGAGAATCAGGTGTTCCACAGGACCACCACTTTCGGCAGGACTGTAACCATCACATCAGGAGGACTGCAACCACTGCTTAATCACACTGCAAACACCACCCTGAGCAACAGGGTGCCAGGTTGTACTCTGACTTTGAGGGTTTAAGCCCGTTTTTCTGTATCATTGCATTTATTGTAATCTTTCTATTAAATTGTAACTACGACCTGAAATATCTCTCAAGGTATTTGTGGGGTTCATTTCCCTTGCTGGTTTACTTTTACACCAGCACAATGTAGTAGATAAGGTAATGGTCCATTTGTAAGCACATATGACAAAAAGTAGTGAACTCTGAACAAAAGAACAAGATTCTAATTCAGTACTTGCTCAGATCTATAGTATGAACCCATGCAGACTAAAAAAGATTTCTTAAAACAGGGAAGAAGTCTGAAGATTAGAGAAGAAAAAGCAAAGTGAAAAGGCAAAAAAGAAGGTTGAGAAAGAAAGGAAATTAAATACAAAAAGTAGTCAGGAATGAGGCTGGATAAAGGGATTAGGTAGAGAAAACAACAAATCCACATCTAAACAAAATGTTCTTTTGATCTGTGTATAGCACTAGGTTTGAAATAAATACAACCACACCTCTGTTAGCAATGATCTTTAGCAGACCCCCATTAAGGAATTAGACTGCACCCTTTAATCACCTCAAACCACATTTTCTACTGAAAAATAAACTGAATTCTCAGTTACATCAAGACCTTCTTTCCAGCATGGGAAAGCCTTCTGACTTTCAGGATCTCCTCAATGTAAAAAAATGTATTTTTGCATTTAATCTTTTCATGATGAAGACAAGGTACATTATCAAAATCCCATTTGTGAAAACCAACAATCTATTTGCTAAGACAAATTTAGTCTGTACAGGCAACAGAATCAACATGAATACTTTTCAAAAATATTACTGGAATTACCCTGGGAAAGTAAATATATACATGGGTATCCATCTTTACAATTTCTGACAAGAAGAGAGATTTGATTAGCACTGTCTTCAATAATTCAAAACACACAGTAAAATGATGAATTTTCAGTGCTTGAAGCTTTTTTGATTTGATGTTTCTAAAAGAGTTTGACAGAATGAACTAACAGGATAAATGCTAATTTTGTTATTTACTTTCAGTTAATGCCTTAGAAGATTTACTTATTTATGAGATTATGATTATACAAAGATATCTAAAAAATATTTAAAGTCATAGGTGCTGTTGATAGGAAATCAGACTGTGTTTCCCAGGGATGAAAGGTAGCTGTTAAAATGCTCTATGCCTTATTCAAATTCTTGTTGCTAAAATACAACTAACTACTGCTAAGTTCAATACTCCTGTTGTATCTCATTAATTATGGTAAGTGCAGAGATACATCAGACCATGGTTTTTACATATCTGTAACTTACTATCCTAGGACATCTAATGTGCATCTAATGGCACAACCAAAGGCAATTACAATTTTGATGTGCAAAAAAATGAAAGTAATAACTCTGTACTGAAGAAGTAAGAGTCTCCTCTTTGACTCCAGGTTAGTGACAAAGTGAAGATGCTTTTCCATTCTAAGAGTTTTGTTACAAGAGGGAAAGAAATATAATACAAGGAACTGACAGAAATATGAAATTATTATTAATATAAAGGAAGAAAGTTAGATATTAATTGATCTAATTCAACAAATATTTAATGCTTCTATTTGGTAAGATTTAGTGAATTTTACTCAGTATGAAACAAAAAAAAGTGTGGGAAAAAAATGGATGAAATTAAGGAAGAATTTTCCCTGACTATTCAGAAAATATTTCAGAACACGATATATTTGAGGACACAAATCTGTATTTTAAGACAAATAAGGAAGCATCTCAGAAAGTAAAGTTATCCCACATAAAAACTTTAGAGAATATTCACTAGGGATCAAACAACAGAAGAAAGGCTCAGGAGCATGCACAGACTCCTGAAAAAAAAAAAAACAGTGAGGGAAGAGAGCCCTAAAGGACACTTGTCTTCAAACAGGGTAAGTGGGCAGCCACAGGGTACCCATAGCTTTTGAAATGCTGCATTTTTCTGCCCCCCAGAACAGGGTGGAGGTTATACATCCACAATGAGTGAAGAGAGGTGGCATTAGTCTCTTAGAGAGGGAGACTGTGGTGGAAAACAGTGAACTTCATTTGAATAAAATCACCCACACTTCAGAGCATGGACTTATGAGCTACAAATTTCTAGAAACTAATGTCTATAGTCACAGTCTTGCCTTTTCTAGTTATTTTCATAGCTTCAGAAATTCATAATCAGAAGTTAATTTAATGGAGTTGATATGTAGACATAAAATTCATCTATTTATTATAGTGTATAAACAACTTTGTGTTAATGTGAAAACCAGTGCTATTATGGTAAATTTGTTGCCTACATTTCAGTTAATAGTCTTAAATATTTTAGCAAAAGGGTAAATTTCCTTTTTTTCATTAGTTTTGGGCTATTAATGAAAAATTATGATTGGAAAATGCTTAATGTAGAATAACATTGGGAAAAAGGGTTCATATATTTGACACAGGAAAGTAGAAATATTCATTTTGTTAGAACACTAATTGGAAAAAGACAAATAATAAATAGGAATTTGATATTAGAGAAACAACAAAAATAAACACACTACAAAATACACAGAGCTTGCTCCTGATTCTGAATGTTGCAAGTGGAATTCAGTAGACAGACCTAGATTTCAAGGCAATTATCTTCACATTATCTTTTGATTCGCTTTCAGGCAAATAAAGCTCAAAAAGAATTTAGAATGTGTGGAGAAAAAAAATTACAAAGACTTATAAAATATGAATAATAAATCGTTTGAATAGTGGAAAGATAGAGCAATTCCTGACCAGTCTATGTGATAAAAAATGTCACTTCCAGTTTTAAAGTGATCTCAAACTTTTGCTGCAGAGTGAAGAAAGTGAAAACATCAGTGACTGGCCTCTTCAAAATGAGTGCGACAACAAAAAAAAGATCCTTCAGAGCTCAGTGTTGGGGTCTGGATCTACTTTCCTGCTCTGCAGAAGTAACAAAGGCTGGAGTACCTGGCCAGAACAGACCTATCCTGAGCTTTGGCAACCAGGAGGGGAGACAATCCAGGGCAAGGACATGCTTGACAGGTGGCATTCAGCCAGATCTGGCTGACACTGGAAAGTAAAGCTCAGATTTTCTGTGGAGGTCTGGGAAGGGTTGCAGTCTGCAGAGAAAAATAGCAGCAGGCTTTTGCAAAAAGCAAGCAATTCATTTTGACACAGCCAAGGGCTTTGCTGAGCAGCACAAATTGTGAGCAATAATGAATGTGCATCTCAAGGAAGTCTCTTTCCTTCCAGACACGTGTACCTGAAGATGTGGGATAACCAGTACACTCCTCTCTGGGATCAGCTGCTGTGGAAGGCAACAATTTTGAAAAAGAAAACACACACCAACCAGCATCCTCCTGGTGCACTGAAGATCCAAGTAGCAGGAGAACTGTTTGTTTATATATAGAATATCCCTGGTACTTCCTTGCTTTGCTGTAAACCCTGGGCAGCACAGATGTCCCTGCAAGCTGTGTTATGCTGCAAGAGAACAGCACTGAGGGGCTGTGGGGATCCCTATCCCTTTTGGGGGAAGGAGCAACATAGTGACAAGATCCAAGAGTAGCATGAGGGATTATAAGGGAAAAATTCCAGGATTATGAGGGAGAAATGCGAGGTATTGGGTGGTGCAAAAGGCTAGGTTTTGTGTTTGTTTGGGTTTTTTTCTTTACTCTGACTAGAATCTTCCAGTTACTCTCAACTTTGAAAGTATAGGTATACATGGTCTAAAGGATATCATTGTGTGGCTATTGGCAATGCTCTGTCTCAATGCAGAGTTCTCAAAGCAGCACCTGAACTTCCATTGCCTCCAATATCTATTTCGAACTTTCTTGATAAAAGATATGCAGATGTTTCCTGAGCTGTATTGCTGCATTCATGCAGTAGTTCAGTGAAGGATGATCAGAAAAACAGTATACTTCCCCATAATACTTCTGTGTCCTTTGAAGAAAAGGTTTTGGGGACCTCCTCTAACAGAAAGAGGAACAAAATGTAGTCATGGAAAAGGCTGTGAAGGACACTGATACTCCAGCCTCACTCATAACTCCTAAAACTCATCTTTACTTTCCCAGATTCATCCTTGGTTTCTTCAATTTACTTAAATGGAATGCAGGTGATACAAAGTTGCATTTTACACATCTATCAACTTTTAGATGAGATTATCTCATTTTTAACAGTAGTCAGAAGTTTCACACTATCTCTGTACTGCATTTTCCCTACATTGTGCATTTTTGAACCAAAAGACTCTTCTGCTTTTTGGTTTGATTTTAAAAAGTCCAAGTGTATTTTCTGTAACACTGGACATTCATGGCATCTGAACAAATTAACACCTTAAGCATGCTTCAACCTTCCCTATCCTTCTCTCTGTAATCGACTTGATGTGACTTACCTACCAAATAATAATGGGAAAAGAAATCAGCCTGTCTTCTTTTTTATTATCTGTGTTAGAGATACTTATTTTTAATCAGTTTAATAGGAGGATGGAGATAAATTGTGGAAGCTATAACATAGAGTGATATTAACAGAATTATTAGGAAATCTTTTCAACAAGAACCAAATGCCACAGTTAAGAACTGCACAACATTTTACTTCCTTTAAATCATGATAGGCCCTTGTTTAAGTGTACACACTTTCCCTGAATATAATTTCTAAAAGAAGTTGATTTTAAGTGATTCTAAATGTCTCATTCTGCCATGAGAAATTATTCAAACATTTTAATTTAGTACCAATTATGTTAAAAATCTAATGCATTTAAAATGAAAAGAAAAATAATTTCAAATACATTATTGAAGATTTTCTCCTAAGTTGGTTCACACAAGAACAGTTCCAAGCAACAGCTAAGGAAAGCAGGAAAGATGAAAATGCTATCTAATTACAAAACAGCAGACTTTGAGGCAGGACCTTAATGATATTGGATGACTGATTTCATTGGTTAAGTACAAGTATCTATATTCATTCTACATTATTTCCTAAGAAAATCTCCTTGTTTCTGTGCAACTGAGATCCAAAACAACTTTACCCATTTGCTCATTGATAGATTTTATGGGATTATTTTCCTGAAACACATGCACAGTATTTCAGCTTAGGGACAAGCGATTAGGCAACAGCTGCATGCAATGGGACAGAGCAATTCAGAGAAAGAGATGGGTAAAAGCAACAAGACACTGCAAGTCACTGTATCTACAAGTGATACTGTTCAACAGTAGGCATTTGCTTTGAAAACATCCATGCGGTTTCCTGGTATTTTGCATGGAAAGGGCCACATGCATCATGTGGCACACTCAGAGAACATCTGTTAAAACACTCCATATAACCTCTGTAATGCCTTCTAGGTACTCCAAAGTGGGTCAGGTAGTGCCATGTGGGAGGTGCCAGTGCCTTGGTCAATGATGGCTTTGCTACTGTTATTACATACCTAGAACTCACCATTTTGAGCACATCCTTTTTAAAAAAGGCAAAATATTTCATACTACAATAGAACAACAGAAGTGAGAGAGGAATTAGTGCAACTGATCCAATAAATAATAATATTAGATAAGCAAGCAGTAAAGTTAAGGCTGTTGTACATCACTAAGTCAGAAGCAAATTTCAAGAGAACTACACAGAGTACATCTACACTACTTGATGACTCAAAATGAAGATTACCCAGGGTGTTCTATAAATAGAAGTTGCCGGACAAAAGAGCATGAAGCCTGTGATAGCAAAGAAGTTTCCCCAGAAAAATGTAATGATGTACTCTGACACACAAGCAGATTTTCTTCAGCAGCAAGAACAGGAGAAGAATATCAACAATGTACAACGTGTCAAAGGAATCATCAGTGATGTCCATCACAATGGTATCCTGCCACGACAAAATACCTCTGAAAAACTTCGCTTGCTGAATATTTTATTTTAATATCTCAATATTAGTATTTGCTATTAAAGAGTAAACAGATGAATTCTTGAAGGAATTTCCCTAGCAGAAGTAGCTGGAAAGCAGTGCTGTATGACTCTCTTGGCAGTTTTAAGAGAATAACAAGGTTGAATTTTAAACCATAGAAAAAAGAAATAAGGCCTTTTAATCTATAAGCTTTGATAATTATCTTTAGCCATAAAGATATTTTCATTCTTTCAAAAATGGCCATACACAACAGTCATTTGTCAATTTTGAAGCAGATTAAGATATCATGAAGCACATTATCTGATCAATTAATTCAACTAATAAGTTAGTGCTTTGTAACAGTTTCTCAAAGCAATTTGTATTGTTTAAATTAAAATTGGCAATCAGAAATTTGATCAAGCAGAAAGATATTGTTGGTTGGCCTGGAACTACCATGATTCTCAAATCATCGACTTATATCCATTTTTATAAAGCAGTTCCACACCTGAAAGTGCAGTACCCTATGCTTAGATAGCTCACTTGATTTCATGACTCATTGCTTTCAGTGCTTAATGAAAGCTCTGCGTTGGTTTTCCTTCCAGAAATGTTTGTATGTCTAAGTGGAGGAGGATGTCCTGCACTAATAATGAGCAGATACCAGGACGGCCAGAGATAATTTTAAATTTTAACCTGTCAAATTCTTGGGGCAGAAGACAAGACCAGCAGTTCTCACAGTTCTTTCTTAAACTTGGCGAATTCATCTGAGAGCTTCACAGAGAAGACAGCAAATCTGCCTAGCAGAACTTAGGGGTCCATTTTAAGAGCAGCTAGGTGAAAGAGGGTCTTACAGGTATGTCATGGCTGAACTTTTCCTCCCTTTGGAAGGCCAAGTACTTTGACCTGGAAAAAATGAAATTTTGTTGAAATAGTCAAAATAACTGAAGTTAAAAAATTTCTCTTCTGTACCAGAGATTTCAAGCTGTCACAACTTATGAAGTAGGGTGAATAGTTATTAATACTGTAAATAGTTCCCACAGGTACTAACAACTGGTGTTTCAGACACTTGCTAGTACAGTTTGACTACTGCTATAACATCTACTCAGTTCACCCTGTTCTCCTTTCATGACATTGTAATAAATACACCTTTTGACAAATCAGACTAAGATACCTCTTTCAACAGGAAGGCACTGCTCCAAGATTGATTCCTGACAAATGAGGGGTGGTGTTGTTGGTGTCAAAGGGGCAGAAAGAGATAAAGAAGAAAGAGCAACTCTATTTAAAAATTAGTTTAAAAACTGTGATTAAAATAACAACTCTAGCCATTAGCACACCAAGCTCATTGGCATAATCTATATTGCCTGTCCTAGACTAAGTATTATACCTTAGAGTATTTGCCTGATAAGTATTTCTTTCAGAAGCAGTAATAAAAATAATGCAAATTATTGTCATTAATCTTATTTGGCTATGAGAAGACTGGGTAAGTAGATTCATCTCAGTGGCCTAAAAATTAACCTCTTGTACCAGGTAAACTCTGTAGACAAGAAGCAGAACTTGAAGAAAAGAGGTACCTTATTAAAGGTCCTCTGTTTAGTCAGATGGCCAGTGAATATAAACTCTCATGGATAATGAGATCTATGAAATTAAGGCAGAAACTTGTAATGGAATTGTTGACTTAATATTAGAAACAGACTAAAAACTGGAATTAGGATCTCAATATCTTAAAGAGATATTGGTAGGTTAAATCCCTTATAAAATTAAATCTAGTTAAACCTAGTACCTGACAAATTCTTCTGAAAGTCAGGAGGATTCAGAGTCAGACCATGAGACAATTTTAAGCATTTGAGTATCAGTCAAGGTTGGAACAATATAAGTCACAAGAGTATACACAGGTCATTCTCATGGACATATACTAGTAACTGGAGGGAAAGTTAAAACATAGGAGAAGGTGTCACTCTCACTGGTCAGAGAAACAAGGATGTTTCACTATGGTGACAGGGCAAATTAATGTGGTTACCTGTAGCAAAGACACCCCCATAACCAAAGCTGTGGTATCAGCACTCCCCTACTGATTTTATATTATAGATGGGGACAACTGGGCCATGTATGACCATCACATGAAAGTCTATTTCATCCAGTCTGGTTCTTTGTCCCTTATTATATCATTGAAACAGAAGCTCAGCACTTCATCATGAAGGTTTATCCATATTTGAAGGGAAATACTTGTTTCTGTAAGAAACAAGGCTGTCCTGGGCCCAGAAAAAAGGAGCTGGCTTGCATAAAACAATCTGTCTCGATAAGGAGATGAAAAACATACAGAAGGATGGGCATACAATATTAAGCCTACAGTACTGGAAGCCCTGTGCATAAGACCAGAGAATAAGCTTCATTTTGGCATAGACTATGTCCTTTGTATGTATGAATACATAAAATGCACGGCCACTTTGATTAGCCAATCTAGAGTGCACCTTATAAAGAAATAAGTATTAGGGCATAAAAAGGATTTATTTATGGCAGAGCTGTGCAGGTGAAGCTATTATATATATTGTTGGAAAGGCATATTCTGAGGAGTGTTGAGAAAAACAGGAAAAATCAGTTGAAAGGAATCACGTATCTTGAAAGATAAGGATAGGGGGAAATCTGATTTAGAATTTTCTTGGAATGTTGGAGAGGTTACCTAATTATGCCATGTACAGAACTGCAAAACCCAAACCTGTGAAAATTGAATAGCTGATGGCAATGGCAATTCTGTCTTCCCACCATCTATGAGAATTCACACACACTGAGAAAACAATATAGTTGCCTTGTCGCATTACTTCAGACATATGAGTATAGTTCTGTTCAGTCTGGCATCCTACAACACTGATGCTACGTATGACAGAGGATTTTTATTTTTAAAGGGAAACACTTTTATTACTTGTATTTGATCTGGCATTTTGCCTTTGAGCCTTGTTTGCAATGTAGCTATAACAATTCTTAGGCAACAGAATGTTTTTTTAAACTTTATTATTTATCTATCTTTATTAAGAATAAGCTCTTACTGGAGCCACAAGGGAGCATAGTCTTTTCTAAATCATGGAATAATTTAGTTTAGGATTAACCATTCAAGTTCATCTCATTCAACCTCATGATGAAACCAGAGCTTATTGTACTAATATATTGCATTAGCATTCATTATGTCATGTATGGCAATAAAGTATGTGTTTTCACATTTAGACCCAAATGACTTTTAGTTAGAAACTGTACAAGACAGACTCATGTTTTTATTCTGATGCTCACACAGGTAGGGCTGCTGTAATAGGACTTAGATCCATGACAAGGACATCTAGATACTGCAAGTATCCAAGTAATAGAGTTAAGGAAACACAAGTAAGCAAGGCATTTGACACATAGCCCAGCAATCCAGTTAATGCTCTAGCAACTCCTAGTCCTATTTCCCTTGTCTAACAACAGATGGTCCAGCCCCATAAGGATGCAGTAGAATTGTTTTTTACCTCATTCGGAAGACCTAAAGTTTACATGTTACTATGATAAAACAAAGACCACAGAAAAACTACGGTATGTGGTAAAGACATTAATATTTAAATGAAATTGAATCAAATTTAACCTTCGGGGTAAATCTGTTTTCAAACAATCTGTGCCAGTGATGTAACAGGCCAAAATTTTGTGGATGCTTTTTGCATCACACTCTAAGATGTGAAACATTTATTTCATTTTTAGTAAGTTTCAGCTAGTTAGCAGTTGCCACCCCACAGAGAATTTAAAATAGTTGACAACAGTGGTCAAAAAGCCATTATTTTTTATTCCATTGTACCTTTTTTCTTCTTCTATTAGTACTACCAGTAGAACTGCTTCTTGTTGGATTTGTCTTTTCTTTCCTAACTCTTCTTTTCTTCTGATATTTGCTAAACTAGACCCATAGAAAGGAGCACATTCCTCTGAGAAGGGTTATACTCACACATGCATATATTTCAAGCTTGGAGGGAATTGGAAGCTATGTTCTGAACTGAAGGTGCAATTTTTCAGCACTGCTGCAAACAACAGAAAAGTTTTTTCAAGCTCTTTTAGCATAAGTTCTCCCATGAGCATCAATGTGTTCATGTCACTTCTAGAAGCCAGAACAAGAGCGAAAGCCTTCTACAGAGACAGCAGCTTCTGGAAATAGTTTTTTTGAACAATTTCATTTATTTTATTGTTCACAGCAGAGACTATTATTCAAGGCCAGTCAGCACTGCTTGCAAGACACCTCCCCCATCTTTGTCATAGGAAGAGGGGGCTTGGCAATAGCTCCTCTAAGTGAGTGTTCTACTCCAATTCAGGGAAGAATATTTATAGGATAGACAAACATGTTTACTCCTGAGAGCAGCACCAAGTGTTTCTCAAATTAGAATATACTCCCCATCTGCCCTCTTAGTAAAGAAGGAATATGTGATGAATATCGTGAAAATGAATTTAAATGCTCCTCAATATTGTCGGGTGAAACTGAAGGTGAGATGGGAAGGTTTATTCATGAAAAGGAAACTTTGATATGTAAAAAATTTAAAAAAAAGCTATTCCAATTCCTCATTTCTTTGTCAGCTTGCTGTAATAAGCAGTACCATGTGGGGCAGATCTGACCAGATTATTATGTATTTCATCATGCAGAGCAATCTCAGTTTCCAAAATGGGAAGAAAACAGATGCAAGTGATCATGACAGGAAATGAGAAGCTGTAGTTAGTGTAATGCTGCCTGACAGCAGGTGGCCATAAGCTGCCTTCACAGATCATCTTTTAGTCTAACACTGTTCCAAAGTCATATTTTTCCCAAGAGGAATAACTGTTCAAATGCAGGAAAAGAAATGGAAGTACTGAAGAAAATACATATTTGGCAGTGTAGTGACCTGTCAAAATGGCAGTCAGTGCTCTTTACAGAAATGTACTCACAAAAAAAAAATAAAAACATTAAAAAAAAGGTACATATGATACCAAGAAATCTACGTATCATTTCAGATTCATAAGAAGAGCCTTAGGACAACTGACGTGAAAAGATGACAGGAAAAGATAACGATTTAAAAATTCACCTGAAATTAGCTGGAATCAGCTATTGCCAAACAGTTACAGAGATAATACATCTTCCCACCTACCCAAGTCAATTAAGATGCAAAAATTTACAGCCAGTTGATGCATTCTTTGAAAAATATTATTTCTTTAATGTGCTTAACAGAAGAGGTGCTGACATTCTCTTTCATGGCCAAATATAACAATAGGACTCTGACATCAAGATTGGTCAAGAGAAATTTTTCTTCCTACTAATGTAGTATTTTACAAAAATTTTGTCTTCCTAAACCATCTCTAGCAATTTCATTCTTCCCTGGTTTCAATGTGAGAAACCTGTAGCAACTAAAGTTTAAAAAAAAAAAGAAAATAAGCCTGTAGGTTTTTAGCAACAGCATTTAAAAAGCCTATTGTGAAAGAATCTTTAATTTTAATACATTTTTTTCCTGCAAATGAAGAGAAACAGTTTCAAGAAAATTCAGAATCAGTTAACACTTCTCTCCATATGTTCAGCATTTCTGGTGTAAAAAAAAATAAAACACCATTACAATTGTACTGAACAAGGCAAGAAGACATCTTTTATGTTGTCCCTAATTTTTACTATACAGACGCACATTCTCAATGCAAAAAATACACACAGAAGAGCCATCAGCAAAAAACAAAAAGTTTTCCATATGTTTCTTTTACTTCAATTTCTTCATAGAATATTTTTAAGCAGTGTTTTGAAGGCAGTCAATTCTAAGACAAGATTGCCAAGTCTTTTTAAGAGAAAATTTTCCTCAACAAGACAACTTTTGTGGAAACAAATGATAAGAATTACTGAATATAAAAAACACATTAGAAGAAAAGCACTCTTAAGTGAAAGATTTTCACTAGTAAGCTCATCGTGGAGTAACCATCTATTTTATGTATAAACCTATCTTTTTTAGTAATGTACCCTAAGAAAAGTGGACAGAAAGTTCAGATTAAATGCATGAAATTAGACTAAAGCTAATTATGATTAAGGAATAAAAAAACCACAGAACAAGTGAGTCTAATTTGTCTGATAGTTCTGTTAAACAGAGACCATTAAAAAATTCATTCTGTTGTTTCATGTTAAATGCTTATTAGTTTCAAAATAACTAAGTTTTGCTTAGCTCATATAATTTTTGGAATTTTTGCACCATTTATAGGTGTGTGTATGTATTCATTATTTTATTTTGATTTTAGTTATGGTTTCGTGTCAGGAGAAAAAATTAGTTCATCTTTGCCATTTTTTGCCATTCCACAAGACCCAAATTAAAGCAGAAAATTATTTCATAGGATTAACAGATATTTCTGGTTTTTAAGATTCCTTGAACTATAGGGTTCTTCATCAATAAACCTGGTTACAAAACAGAAGCTCCTAACACTACAGCCTTTATTTGCACAGTTAATCCTACTGAAAAAAAAAAAAAGAAAGAGCTAATAATTTTCCAGTCTTGCTTGTGTTCTGATCCATTGCCAGACTGTCTTTTACGTATCTCAGCTGATGAATGCGTATGTGTTCATTTGGATTTTATTTATATGACAAATGCTTTCCAGTGCACTGTTACGCAAATGTTGCTGTACTCACAGTGATTTCTCCCTAAGAGAAATTAAATGCTTGTTTGGCAATATTTATAAGACTTTCTTTAGAAAGCACTGGCCAAAGGGAAGAGTAAATCAGTGCACAAATTTCCATGCTGTTGCAACCAGACATCTTTTAGTACCCAAGCAGTACTTTTTTAAAGCTCGTGTCTTATGGTACATTGCACTAGGGAACAAATACAGCTAATCTTAATATATAAACAGAAAGACAGCTTCTCTTAGCAGATAAGCCAAGAACATGCAAAAGTCTTTCAAAATGCTCCTAAATATGATTGCACAACAGTTGGCATAGTCAGACAAAAGAGTTTTGCTGTTTCATACTTTGGTAGCACTGCTGCTGAAGTTCTCTCAGCTAAGTACCTCCCTATTTAGAATGAGAGAGACCAACATTAAGTATGATTGCTTAGCCCTTGTGCTCCTACTGCAAAAGACACCAATGGAAGTGGAAGGCATTTTCAGAATAAGAAGAACACTGATTTTATTTGTCAAAAAAGTACACTTTTCACTCAGACAAAAGGCAAAGTGTCTAATGAATCCAAAGTAGAATAAACACTGTAAGTATCAGTTGAAAACTAAATGTAGTATCTTTTTTCTCCCCAGTTCAAGCTCTCCAGTGCTTTAAAAGACTTTTCTAGATTAAACACAATGTAGGTAGGAATAGCAGATCCTGCCATCCACCTGACCTGCTTCAGGCAAGTATAAAAGAAAAGATTTTACTCCCAGAGTTCTCTGTTAACAATTCACAGTCTCATGGGATTGTTGGGCTACACAAATTACAGAATCCTTCTGTTTTGAGCAGGTGACTGCATTGCAACAATGATCTGAATTCCTTCTCTAGCAGTCTTCTGTTAAACTAAAAACATATAGATGAAGTAAGGAATGAGCCCTTGGCTCTCATCTGTGCCTCTGACAGTTGTCACCACCCTGAAGGCAAGAGGGCCAGAGACGCTCATGAGCAGCCAGTTATCAGACTAACTTATTAAGCTAAACTGAATTTCAACATGGGTTTTAAGGTTTTCAAATAATTTCGAGGAGGTAGAGAACATATCTGGAATAATAATATTAAGCAGTGAACTAGCCAACTGAGAATGGAACACAAAGAAAATTGAAAACAGCAGGGAACAAAAGCATACAGCATTGAGTCTTCTGAACATGAACTGTGATAATAATTCTCCCAATTAGAAACTGTTCACAATCAAAAGCATGTTATGTTAGGTTGGCTATAAAGTTCTTAAAAAAAAAAATCAGAGAATTTGGACCCTGAAATAAAAAGATGATAGAGGTTATTTAATTAATGATGGATATCATTTCAACTTCACCCAATTATTGAAAAATGACTGAATTTTCAAAGTGCTAGAGAATCAGTAGAATTTATCTTAAAGATCAAGTAACCTAATTTTAAATTAATTAAAATTATGACTGCATTCTCCAGAGAACTCACTCATAATTGGTGAGGTTATAGAGAAAGTGTTTCAACTCTGTTGATAAAGGGAAAAACATTGGGGTTTTTTTCCAGCTCTACAAGATTACACTATGTACATAACAGCAAATTTTCAGATGAAACTTAATTAGCACAAGTCCCAAATTCTTTGGTGTTCTTCAGCAAGAAAAAATCTGATTTATTCCAAACAATTTTCCTATGAGAAAGACAACAACCTTTCCCTTCTTTCTTCTAGTGATTTTGAGAATGATAATCAAGTAAAATCTCTTTCCTGAATTCAAGTCCAGTCCTCCAGACTATAGTAAGAATCTCTTGTTCCTAAGAAAGGCTTCATCATTATAAACCCTCATATTTTTTCCCTAAGCAGAGATTAGGAAATGTTATATCTTGGATAAAAACAGGAAGTTGCAGTATCTTTCAACAGTATTTTGAACCATAAACCAGATGGAAATTACTTTCACATGGTAGGCAATCTGTGTTACTGTCTAGGTTCATGCTAGCACATGCCAACAGTGGTGTATCACTGTCATTACAATCCACAGTAAAATTCATGCCAGGTCATGAAACCCAATCCAAACATGGCAGATGATGGGCATTATGGTTGTAGTCATTCATGCCATTCTATTGTACAACAACAAAAGTCAGCCAGTGAGGTTCTTTCAGCCCACTCTATTTAACCAAAACAATATAAAGATCAAAAGATTAAAAATAAATCTGGTCCTGGTATGCTTCCACACCACTACCTCAGTTTTCTTCCTTTAAACAGAAGAGTTTGAAGAGTTCTGACACAGGCAGGTAAACAGTTTGATTGTTTTAGTTTTCTGCATATGTAGCCTGCTCTGTGATAAGCAGGTTTCTCTCTCATGCAAACACAGTAAGTTCATGAAAATCAGGCACAGAAAAGTATGGGACAGAACTTCAAAGGACACATTCATCGTTGAATCAAAATTCAGCCACTGATTTACTGCCTTACTTTCAAATATGTTCTGCTGCCAGGAAAATGTTAATGCTTCTGAATGAAGAGGTTTTTCATTCATCAGAGCTGGAAGGAGTCAAGATTACTTCAAGATGACAAAATGTTGTAGTTCAGTAATTGAAGTAATTTGTACACAGACTGTTAAATAAAACAATACTTTGGGTCACAACAGAAATACTATGACAGTGAAACTTCATTACTGAGGATAAATATTTACTGTTTTCCTTTGTTGCATGCTCTTATGCAAGTGTTTCACAGAAAGAAATATAGTGCAGTTCAAATTGCTCAATGCAAAGCAAAGCTTTATTGTAATGCATAAGGGTACATTTTAACAAGGGAGAATATAGAGTATTGTTGACCATTCCTCCTTGCTCAAGATGTACAGACACAACGCAACCAGCTATTTGTGCTAAACAAACCTCAGCTTGACTGCAAGGATAATATCATTAGATTATTCACCAGGACTTTCTTGAATCTATGTTCACAGTCTCTACACTTTGACAGCTACAACTATTTAGCTAGCCTAGAGTTACAAGAGATGGCACCTTGTGGAAATTGCTACTACAGGAAAAGTTACACTTGGTGTTTTAACACTTCAGGGCATGTAGTGACATTTTCAGCACCAAGAGTATCCAAGTCCTTCCCACAATGTCACGAGATTTTGTTCTTGAGAGTTTGTGAGAAGGCAGGCCCATTGAGCTAAGAGCCTGGAAATTACACTTTAATAGAACAGTAACATTGTCAGGGTGGTAGGCTCACTCCTATTCACATCTTGGAGACACCACTAACTTAGCAAAAACAAGAACAAGCATAGAGAGCCTTGTACTTTTTATAAAACATAGTATCTCCCAGCATAAAAGCTGTAGCCGGGATAGGAGCAGACAATTCTGAAGGCAAATTAGCTTTCCCACTAAGGAAGTGACGTGATTTTACAAAACAGAAGAAACAATCAAAGGCCAAGACAGTCAAATGTGGTGCAGGAGTGTAGGCTCTGAAAAGGCCATCTTACAGTGCAGCCTGAGGAACTATGATGCACAGTGTAGCATCAGCTAGATAGCTAGAGATGGGAGGGAGATTTCTGGGACAAAGGAGAAGTTGCCAATAAATGGCTTAATGAGGCAGCTTGGCAGCAAGTGAGCAGGATCATCAAGGGAAAGAGGTGGCTGATCTCATTAGGCTCCACACCAAATGTAAAGAGTATTTGTGTTAGTCCCAGCCAGACTGGGAATTACGAAACACATGGGCTCCTCTCAGTGCCAGAGAGCACCTGTCATCAATGGCAGTAAGAATGCTGCAATCATCTGCAATTGACATGAGCACACAGCAGGAAAAGCCCTTCCTGTTGATGAAGAACCAGGGCTGGCCACAGAGACCAGGTTGCATATGTTGGACAACTGAACCAGCCAGTGAAATTCCTCCTTACCTCAGTTCTTCCTTTCTCTTTTCCATTTACCTGTACTCATGCATCAAACACCCTTAAAATGGAAACAAATATGAAGTGAGACTTATCTGTTACAAACATCTCTACATCACTACTCAAAACAGCTTTGTGATATTCCAACAGAAAGCCTGATTTCTGTCATTGCTCACGTTGTCACACACATTTATATGTCCCACTAAGGGTTGCAATTCACTTATGTTTTTCAAGTGAACTCTTTACAGTTTAGACAATTTTACTCAGATTCAGGACTCACCAAGAATATTAACTACCTACTGCTTCCAAGAATCCTACTCTTCAGAAGCCATATAACTTAATATGGAGCCATACGACATTTCTTCCTTCCAGCTGCATTACTTGGCTACAGCTAATAAATCCAGTTACAAACTCCCACTGAATTTCAAATGACAGAATAGCTAGTTATTATTATACTACTGACTAAGTCTAACAACATTATAGAAGATGAGAAAAGCAAGATTGCTGTGATGTTTTAAGTTAGGAAGGTTCTCAGAGACAACCACCAGAGAAAGGTGCTTCCATTTAACAGCTTTAAACATAAAGGCTTCAGGTCAACACAGCAGAATCAGAGCAGAAGAAAACAAATCTAAAGCTCTTAAGCTAAAAGATTAAAACAATAAACTTGTTTCTTTACTCCAAAAACCTTTGATATAAATTACACTCTTTCACATCCTACAAAAATAGCCCCCACACCTCCAAGTACTTTTAGTGCTTTTTCAAGTATTCATCAGGCAAAGAACTTATTCAAATCCATTCAAGAATCAAGACAGCAGAAAATAACTCTATCTACCACTAGGACCGGTGGAGCTAAGGTCGGGTCTGAACATAAATGGAGCCACCAGCATGATGGGCAGAGGGAATGGGTGAGGGTTCTGACTGAAGCTGATCAGGGAAATTAAGTACCATTGGCATAAAATGAAAGAAAATCAAACAAGTAACACCCTTTTAATCTTTGACAAAAGGTTAGTAAGTCAATTATTTGATATTTCAAATCTTCTCAAATACAGTTTCTATCTCATTAAGAATTTGAGTTTATGTATGCACAAAAATGTATACAAGATGAGATAATATAAATCTTATGCTTGACTATCTGTATACAATTGCATTATTGTGATAATCAGTGGTGGAAATCACGTTAGGAATGAGGGCAGGAGGAAAAGAGCATACTAGTTGAAAATAAAAGCTAACATCCCTGGCATCTGTCATGTCTGTGAAAGAAAAAGGGGATCTTCAGCAGAAAAAATTAGAATTGAACAATGAAAAAAAAAACCTAACTTTGCCACACAGATGGGAGTGATGGCAGTTTGTAATGTTGCACTTTAATGCCAGATACCATCTTCAAAAAAGTTTACATTAACGGTATATTCATGTACAGTGTTAAATTGGTGCTTGCATTTCTAGCAGTAATTTTTCACATATGAATAAAAACACAGCAGTTACATAGCAGAAACACTTTATTGCCTTGTTGGTCTCCAAAAGGGTTCAATATTTATATCCTGAAAAATATATTAAGTTAATATATGCAGAGAAAAAAGAGCAAAAAATTTATCAAGAGCTGTAACAATGAGATGCAGTAAGATATAGAAGTAAAGAGAGTTTGCATTTCAGAGAATCTCTATTTTTGCAGAGAAAAAAAAAGAAAAAAGTCCACTGGCACAATATGATATTATCAAGGCTGAAAGGCAAGGACACAGGGAACAAACACTGTCAATTGATATCATACGGAAAAATGTAAGAACCAGTGGCTGAAATTCTGCTATGACAAGCCTAAACACACTTCTGGTGGAAGAGTTTTTTCTGTGATGATGACCTAATTTAAAAGCCAATTTTACAAAATCAGCCCCCTATCTATAGGGGAGTATCAAACAAATGTGTGAAAAAATATTCTTAATATGATATTTAATACTGCTTATAAAATAACAAAAGGAAGTCCAAACTGTATCTGGAAGAGCAATTTAGAAAAAAAAGAAAAAGGGAAACAGCATGTGTTTTGCAATGTCATTTTGATCATGATACAGAAATCAATATATATGGTCTATTAAATTATTTTAGTTTAAATTTATAAAGATAGGTATAAAATTTTCATATGAACCCATTTATCAGAAAGATGTTCAGAAGCTAGATATGTTTTTTTGAAGTGGGGAAAGAATGAAAAATATGCTCTCAATGCTACAGAGTGAATAAAATTATAAACCCTTCCTCTCTTAAAATAAACAGACTTTGGTGTTTATTTAACTTTTGTATTCTTCATCAGGTTTAAATACTTTTATATTGTTCATTTAAAAAACAATTTTTATTTTCTGAAGTATTGTGGTGGTTATATTGAATTTTAGTATCTAATGATACTCATGATAATACTTAACTTGGAGGAACTCAATATTCTCTTTGAAGCTTGTGAATTAAGTATTTTATAGAGTTTGAAACCTCTGTGATAATTAGTTTTCTTTGGAAGCAATACTGAAATTTCACTCTTTTTGGAGCATAATTTCCCTTCAAATCTGGCATACTATTTGAGTCACAGAAAAGATTCCTATTCATGTGTTCTCCATGTGGAAAATACCAATGAGACTTTCAGTCCTATTGACATCAGCATTTGAAATGTACTGTGAATTTGTACATGGTGTGAAGAGTTTCCAGTTACAGAGCTAGAATCAAAGTCTATGGAAATCTTTCAGATGAGATTTTTAAATGGTCAGCTCAAAATAATTTTAGGACCTATGTCAGCAATCTATTTTATAATCTAATTTTAACCATAAATACCTTAAATACTTCTAGCAAGAAAACACATACACATACACACACAATAAAAGATTATTCTGTGTTTCTCCTGTTATTACTCCCTTTTACTACTGGTGTCAGAGATTAGAGTTCCATATTGATATTATCTTAAAATGAGTCCAGTAGCTTCTTAGTTCAGAAAGACCAGCATAAATTTAGAGAACAGACAGATGTAGTATAAAATAAGGTTGTCTTCTAGACTTAAATTCTGCCTTTAGTTCTATTTACAAACAGAAGGCCTAAATCACTGCATAATAATAAAAATTATGGTATTAATCTGAATTTCAGTTTTGAAAGTCCCAAAAATGAGTTTATTTTCAAACTCCTTAGATTATTTAGGGTGAGTCAATAGCAAGTACTTTTCTTTTAGTTGTTGTTGTTGATTTCTGGGTGTTTTATTAGTAGTAGATAGTATGTTGTTTTTACAAGATTTACTCTCCAGCCTCAGTGAGATATATCCAGCATTCTCTTCAAAAGCTTTTCCTACTTTGAGGTACCAGTAGACACATTACTAAACATGAAATTTTACACTTTTACCTGGTGCTGAGTATTTTACTGACCTGAGTATTGATTTCTAGTTTGCCTGAGGACTAGAAGAAAGCAAAAGTCACCCGTCTTCCAAATGGAAAGGAGGACCCAGGGAAGTATTGGGCAGTCAGTCTCACCTCAATCCTTGGAAAGGTGACAGAGCACTTCATTCTGGAGGCCATGTATAAGCACATGGACGACAAAAAGGTAATCAGGAGTAGTCAGTATGGATTCTCTAAAGGTAAATTATGCTTGATCAATTTTATTGCCTCTTACAATGGAAAAGCTACCTGGATGAATGAGAGGAGGGCAGTGGATATCATCTATCTTAAGGAGGCTTTCAACACTATGTCCTCACAATGTCCTCATAGACTCAGGAAGTGTGCACTGGATGAGTGAACAGTGAGGTGGCAGATCCGAGAGGTCACAGTCAGATTTAGGGACTGAAACATCTCCCTTAGGAGGAAAGGCTGAGGGACCTGGGCCTATCTAGTCTTGAAAAGGGACAATTGAGAGGGCACCTCAGAAATGTCTGTAAGTGTCTGAAGGGAGGGTGTTAAGAGGACGGGTTCTTCTTGGTGGTGCTGAGCAATAGGACGAGGCAATGGGCAGAAACATGCAGAGGAAGCTCCATCTGGATAGGAGGAAGAACTTCTTTACTGTGCAGATGGCTGAGCACTGGAACTGGCAGCCCTGAGAGGCTCTGGAGTCTCCTTCCCTTGAGATATTCCAGACATCTAAATACATTCCAAAGTAACATTCTACATGGGACCCTGCTTGAGCAATGAGGTCAGACCAAGTGACTTCCAGTGGTCCCTTCCAGCCTTACCTATTCTATCATTCTGTGCTATTTTCACCAGTTCTGCTTGCTGTTTTAGCTCCCACATCAAAAGACTTAACTCCTATATGCCATTTTTAGAGATTATAGAAGTCTGTCCTTGGAAATAATTTGCTTGCTTTGAGTTTGCGATCACAAGGTCAATGCAATGAGCCTTGACACCAGCTAGAAATCAAAAACTGCAAGAAGACTAATAATACTTGAAAAGGTGAGTTGTGATTTCATTAAGGATGGATCTGATTGACAGGTCTGACTGCAGTGCTCCCTTCCCAGCAGAGACAAGAACACTGCCACAGGGCTGTTTGAGACAGCCTAAACACAGAATGCACAAGGTGGGACCATGACCAAGCTGCTAGGCTGGACCATTGCCCTGTGTTCAGAGCAGCATTCTGTCTCCCCTTACCTCTACTCTACTATCTCAAGAGAAACCAAACTATGGTAGTGTTCATTTGATGGCTCAGATGATGCTGTGAATGCATGTGTGAGCATGAGTTTGAGAAGATGATCACTTTTCCCCAGCAGCCCTCATGTGAGCCACCCAATGAACTGAACTTAGCAAGTCATATTATTTGGTGTTCCTCTCCCTCCCTCTGCTTTGACATCCCTGTTTGCATACTTTTTTTTTTTTAATTTCTGAATTTCATTCATTAGCTTCAAGTTTTTTCTGTTTACAGTAAGTCTGCTTCAAAATACAAATTTACAGCAGGTATAACAGATTCCTGTTAACAATTCCAGCTTTCTTCTTTACATCTGACATCAAAATCCCAAGGGTGTTCTTTGCCTCCAATAAAGATGAAATATTGCATGATTTGATTAAGCCTGTGTATTGTTTCAACATCAATCCATTGCAAATTTTAATGCCCTATATAAATAACCAGAATGAAAAAGTTAATTTCTTAGATACAAAATAGTCTTACATTATAGCTTGCTGGTTTCTCTGTCCAGCCTGGCGTTGCCACGACAGATTCCAGCTGGCTATATTTCCAGGAGTGCCCCTATCCCAAGGCACTCTGGCAGCGTCTCGGAGACACTTAGCCAGAGAAACTGCAGCCTGCGGTTGCTGCAGGAACGGTCCAGTTTAGCTATCAGCTGAAGATGAATAACGAGAGGGCTCTTGGAGTGCCTTTAATTCTGAGTGAATTTATTGCAGAGTCTTCACACAGAGGAGAGGCAGGGTCCAACAGGCTGAGGGGTCCTCAGACATGGCCTTAAGAGTTACCATGTATCACCAATCACCAGGGGGTTTGGGGGAGTATAGGGAAGGCCTAAGGGTATTTGGTCCTATGGGATAGGGAAGAAAAGGGGCTCAGGAGATAACAGGGAATAGAACAAAGGCTCTTAGGGGGAGGGAGGAGATGATGGACACTAGCAGTGGCTACTCGGGTTTGTCCTGGGTTAAACCATGGTCACTTCACTTTCCAGGGGTCTCCTATCTCCTTGGAACTTTCTCCACCAGTTATCTTTCTCCTTTTCTAAGTCTTCTCCCTCTGGGGTCTCTAAGGACCCATCCACAGCAGCTACATTACATTAATACTTCTAAGCAAGAAACTTCCACTTTAAATTATCTCAAGACATAAACCATGCTACACAACCAACATTCAGTAACTGTAAATACAGCCAATGCCCTGAAAAACAACAAATTAAGGCAGACTAACAAATTTGCTAGTTAACAATACTTCATGAAAATAACTACTTATCATTCCTATCTTCATCTGAATGTGCTTAACAAGATCTAGACTTTCTTCCAAACACTTTTTTTCCCCATTTTGTATTTTTTTCCAATATGTATTCTTTGGACAATGTGACCAGTTCAGATGGTTGGTCATGGTGCTAATAATGGCAAGGCTGCAGGTTCAGTCCACATCCAAATCATTCACTTCAGAGCTGGACTCAATGATCCTTGTGAATGCTTTCCAATTCAGAATACTCTGTGATTCTGTGAAATTTAACTTATTTCCAACTGTTTTCAGTTCAATTACATAAAATTTACTGAAAACTTGTCCTGGGTTAGGCCAGAGGGGTAAAAATCTAAGAAGTGATCTGTGCTGCAGGAATGCAAGAAGGAATACAACTTCCTTCCTGCGAGAGAGAGAGCCAATAATCAGGTAGTTTTAAGGATTGATAGGTAGGTAAACCAATTAAAAAGTTGGTCTGCCTTCAAGGAAAAAACCATATATAAGCAGAGACTTTCTGACGCTCTTCCTCTTTGGACCTGCTGCTGCTGTGTAGAGAGGAGCAGCTCCTGCTTCTCTCGCTGGTAAGGCCCAAGCGCTTTCCCCACCCCCCCCCCCCACCCCCCTTCCAAAGGAGGGATGGGGGCGGGGGGGAGGGAGGTTTTACGGCAGCCGTGCCGCTGCAGCCGGGCAGGCATGGGGGAGGAAACGATTGGAATTTTCAGCAGATCCAGCTCAGCCGGTGTGTCAGCTACACAAGAGGGAGAGCCGGGCCAGGCAAGGACCGGGCCAGACTCCATCCAGCTCGGGCCAGGCCCTGCCCTGTCACCCCGGGCCCAGATGGCCCCACCAGGCCGAGCCAGCTTGGCAGAGCCAGGCAGAGACTCTTGAGAGCGTCTGGCATCCAGCTCGGACCTGTTCAAACAGCCCGGCAAAGAGCACGTGATCCTCACACTGCCGGAGAGAGAGAGACAGAGATTAACTCTCTCTATGCCTGGACTAAACTCACAGACACCCATCCTTCCTCGCAGAGAGAGGAACGAGTGAAGACATCTACATAGTGCAGCGCAGAGACTTTACAGTCAGTGAAGAAAGCAGAACTGATACCTAGAGGGAGGTGCATGGGAAGTTGCTTCAAGAGTGAAGCTGAAAACTCTTTGGGAGAACCATGGTTGGGGACTGAGCTAATAAATTCTCTGTAATATATGAAGATATAGTCCAAAGGGGGATGTGAGGTTCTTATTGCAGCCAATGAACTGAAATACCTAAGTACAGACAAGTAAGTGTTGAAAAAGTACAGCCTGATGAGAAAATAGAACCAAGAGAGAGGAGAGGCTGTGACCCAGAGCCCTGGTCCCGGGGAGAATGCTAGAGAACCTGAGTTGTCAGGAGAACCTGTGTTGCTAAGCACAGAAGAAGGGATTTTCTTTGTTGCTGCAATTGAACTGGGCATCCTTAAAACAGGTACCCTGTGGACTGCTCATAACCCACTATAGTGGCTGTGGGAAGGCTACTGGTGTGGGAGAGATCTACCATTAAGCTGGACTTTGCTCTGGGCGGCGGTTAATGGTGAGGCAGAAGACCCATAAAAACTGTATTTTTCTTACAGAAGATCCATGGTGTAAGCAAAAGAAACTTCTCTCCCTAAATGAACTAGAACAAGAGCTGTTTCTGAGGTGGTAAACTGACTGGAGGTCGAAGTGTTGTCTTTTGTATGTTGTCAGGGAGAATGAAATGGAGAGTGGGGAAAGAGGGGTAGTCTGGGGAGTTTGTTCTAGTTTTTTCTTGAGTTTTTTTCTTCTTCCCTTTGTCTTAGGTATATTAATAAAACTTCTTTGTACTTTATAAAGTTTGAGCCTGCTTTGCCTACTCCTAATCCTTATCTCACAACAAGCAATCAAGTAAATTTAAGTAGGTGTGCTAGCATTTAGCCACAAACCTGAATAGGCGAACTAAAACCACAACAAAACTACACAATTAAGTGGAACTAAACAAAAAGCATTAGGCATCATCTGAATGATGGATATGGCTCACAAGAAAAAAGGTTGATTAATGGAAGTTCTTTGAGGGCACAAAAATCCCACGGCTGCTGCTGCACCTGCTAAGAGCTGCCTCTCATGTGTAGATGTGAAGTCATGGGCAGAGGTTACTCTTTCTTTACCAGACATGGTTTGTGGAAGTCTCTTCTTCCCCTTCATGATAGGAGGAAAAAGTAAAATAAAACCGGGAAGCATAACCTCATTAGAGTATTACTAAAAAGCTAAATTGATGGTGATAAGTCACAGCTGCATAAGGACCTACTTTGTCGTCTAAGCAATACTTGGTTCCTAAGAAAAGAGGAGATGATTATTAGGAAAAAAATTTACTTTGGTCTGTGGGTAGAATTTGAGATTGTTTTGTAAAACTCCTGACTTTCAACCTGCCAAGTTGTATTTTAAGGCTACCCTTTTTAAATAAAACAGTTATGCATTTAAGAATAATTTCTTCTCCTAGCATTATTTAGAGTCTGAAGGAATTACTTTACCTAGGTTTATTTTCTGCTGAATTTATAAATATCAGTATACCTTCTTACATTGGTACACCAATTGAAATGCTCTCTTTTTCTGTTTGTTTTGCTGATTAGACCATCTTGTTGGAGAACCTGGTAACTTCCTGTAAGTGCCAGGACAATTAAGGACTTTACTGGACAACTCAGTGTTAGTTTTGGTCATCTTTTTTTAAGTCAGCTTTTCCTCTTGCTTTCTAGATTGATAAATACAACAGAAAACTAACTTTGAAACACACAGGACAAAATATATTTTAGTTTTATATAAATGAGCATTCTGAATGCTTAATGCAAAACAAAGGACATGCTAAGTTTTAACTCTTCTTAAGACAACTTTATTTTCTCTATTATATTATATACGTAATGGCTTTTTTTTGTTTTTTGGATGCTATATTGGGTTTTTTGACAGACATCTATAATCCATATAATTTTACTCAGATCCCCAGTTAGTTTATCCATATTTCCACAAGTTTATGCATCACCTACCAGTTTGTTTAGTTAGGGATGTATTTTCCCTCTTTTGCACATTGTTAATCTCTAACATGAAATGGATTTTTGCATTAACTTTTGTCTTTGATAAACAGTTTAGTCAGTTGATCAGTCTCCCATTGCTTCAATTGCAAAGCTGTAGAACCACCCTCTCAATCTTCCCATACCGACTTAGATTACAATATTGTTTTATAATGCTATGATTTTCATTAACTTGGAATAAAGATTGTCAAACTAAGAGATTTTTTTTCTCCTGGGAGTTATAAATATTTTTGCAAAAAGAGAAGCAAACTTTATAAGAAACTACAAATTGATCTCTTCAAGATGGTGAATTGGCAGCACCAACAAACAAAAAACAAGCAGTTTTTGGCAATTACAAGGAATAACTTTTTAAAACAATATGAGTTTATTTTAATTCCTGACTTTTTAAAGAACTGTTTGTAAACTATCATGCACAGTTATAAGAACTGATGCAACAATGATCGATAAGTACCTCTAAGCAAAATTCCTGGCCTCTTTCATTTCAAAAAGCGTTACTCTAATTAAAAAATCACCAAATTATGAATAAAAAAATGAGCAGGAAGACCAAAAGTTTTGCACAAGTGAAGAAATGGTTAAAACCATGTTTTCATAAAAGCAACAAATGGAAAATCATACACTAGTGAGAAAACTAAATTGAAAGAAAAAAGGATGTAAACCATTCTCTTTCTGTTTTTAATCATGTAAGAATATGAACAATATGTTGAGAAGAGAGAAAGAACAGAGTACGTACTACTAACTAGAATAAATCACCATTCAGTCCATATCAGTTCCTGCAGGAGGATGTAGACAGACTCTTCTGCCAGACGTTGCACTTCTTTGAAGAAGCTTTAGGAAGAAACAATCAGATTAAGCCTTTTGTGCTGTACTGGTGAATATGGTCTGAAATGAAGGCTGAGCATCTCAAAACTTCTTTCAATACATTAGTCTGGACAAACAAGGAGAAACTTGAAGCATTCAAATGTATTGAAGTTAACACCAGATTCTAGGCTGCTTCAAGACAGTGTGGCCACTGAGTAGGTATAAGACTTCAGAATGGTGCTTTAATGGATTTTATATCTGAACCTGGAGATATTGAAGGAAATATCATAGCTGATGAATGAGTGTTTAACAGCATGATCTGATCACTGATATTTCTGTATACCAGAAATATCTATTGCCTTTCTAAATATGCTGAATTTTCTAAATATGCTGAATCTTTACAAAAATATTGCATAAAAACTTCAACTTCTTTGAGTTTTAAAATTAGTATATATGTAAGCTTGAAGAGCACTAAATGCACATTTGGCAATGCTTACATTCTTCTGAGATCACTGGTGTGCACTAGTCATTAAAATTCTAGAAGTATGCAGGAAGACAATATAGAAAACAAATTTTAAAAGGTTTAAAATTTATTTTTATTTCAGTTGAGTAAGATGGGTAATTTTTAAAAAATTCTTCCAAATGTATTTTTAAATAAAATGTTTCTGTGCATTTATATGAACAATTTTTCTCTGGTCTCAAAATGGTTGAAACACTTTGAAAATATGTTGAAAAGACTTGCTTGTAAGAAAACAATTGACTTGGAATGGAAATAATTTTTGTAATCTCTGTCTAGTTATAAGAAATTTCTGAAATGAGAGAGCTGGAAAATCTGCAATGTTTACAGATAAAATCATTAAAAAGCCTGCTGGCTACATATTTAGCTATTGCTTATTTAAACACAGGCAAATTAATTGTTTTTAGATAAAAGAAATGTGAATTTTAGAAAAAAGCATGTGAATAGAATATTTTTCAAAGTAAACTGCAAGAAAAATGAAACTTAAGAGAGACTGGGTGTAGTGGTTTTCAGTTCACCTATTCGAGTTTCCAGCCATATGCCAGCACACTTACCAAAATTTATCTGATGTTTGCTGTGAGATGAGGATTAGGAGTAGGCAAAGCAGGCTCAAACTTTATAGAATCTAAAGAAAGTGTGTTAATACACCTAAGACAAAGAGGGAAAGGAAAAAAAACCAAGAAGAACCAGAACAAACTCCTCAGACTCTTCCTCCCCCCACCTCTCCATTTCTTTCCCCCTGACCACACACAAAAAGACAACACTTCGACTTCCAGTCAGTTTACCACCTCTGGAATTGCCTTTGTCTTGGTTCATTTAGGGAAAGAAGTGTCTTTTGCTTATAACATGGATTCTCTGTAAGAAAATACAGTTTTTTATGGATCTTCAGCCTCACTACCAGCCACCGCCCAGGAGGAAAATCTGCTTGTGGTGGATCCCTCTCCCCACACCAGTAGCCTTCCCACAGCTACTACAGGGGGATCATGACAGTGCATGTGTACCCTTTTAATGATGAGCAATACTATTGCAGCAGTAAAGAAAATCCCCTTCTTCTGTGTCTAGCAACACAGGTTCTCTTGGCAACACAAATTCTCCAGCATTCCCCGGGGCCAGGGACGGCTCACAGCATCTTCTGTGTCTCAGCTCAAGCTTCTCATCAGACTACACTTATTTCAGCACCTTCTCATCTCCAGCCAGGTGTTGTGGCTCACTGGCTGCAGTTAGAACGTCAGATCCCCTCTTTGGACTATGTCTTCATATATTACACGGAATATATTAGCTGAGTCCCAACCATAGTTCTACAAAAGAATTTCCAGCTTCACTCTCGAAGCACTTCTCATTCATCTCCCTCTAGGCATCAATTCTGCTTTCCTCACTGACTGCAAAGTCTCTATGCCGCCTTTATGTCGATGTCCTCACTCATTCCTCTCTCTGTGCAAGGAAGGATGGGTGTCTGTAAGTTTAGTCCAGGCATGGATAGAGTTAATCTCTCTCTCTCTCTCTGGCAGTGTGACGATCCCGTGCTCCCTGCCGGGCTGTTTGAACAGGTCCGAGCTGGATGCCAGAAGCTCTCAGAGTCTCTGTGCCCGGCTCTGCAGAGCTGGCTCGGCCTGCTGGGGCCATCTGGGCCCGGGGTGACAGGGCAGGGCCTGGCCCGAGCTGGATGGAGTCAGCCCGGTCCTTGCCTGGCCCGGAGCAGGGGCCTGGCCCTGTCTCGTGTAGCTGACGCACCGGCTGAGCTGGATCTGCCAAGAGCTCAGGGCGGTTCCTCCCCCATTCCTGGCTGCAGCGGCACGGCTGCCATAAACCTCCCTTCCCCACCCCAGGAGGGAGGAAGGGAGGGAAGAAGGCCCAGAAGGCCCAGCCTCACTGGGGAGAGAAGCAGAGGAGCTGCTTCACTTTGAACAGCAGCACGAAAAAAGAGGCAGAGGCACAGAGGTTCTCTGCCTATATATGATTTTTCCCTTGAAGGCAGATCACCTTTTAATTGGTTTACCTACATATCAATCCTTAAAACCACCTGGTTATTGGCTGTCTCCCTCAGGAAGGAAGTTGTATCACTTCCTGCCCCATAGGTCACTTCCTAGATTTTGACCCCTCCTGACTAACCCAGGACACTGGGTATGAATAATTTTAAAATATTAAGTTAAAGTATTGGTGAAGTGACTGTCACATTACCCAAACTGGTCACAAATTTAATTAATTATTCTGGACACCCAACCCAAGAAATAAAAGTAACTGCTTTGTTTTATTTTGCAGGAAGATGAATACAGGTACTCTCTGTGCAGGAGGGGATTAATATATCTGTATTGTGTCACATGTGTTTCTGTTGCATTAGTTCCTGGGCCAGCAAATCAGAGAACTGTCAGTCACATTACTTCTGTATGGGGATTATCTTGAATTTTCAAACCAAGGTTGTAATTTGCTTGAACTCAAAAGTTTTAGCTGATTCTGAAATGTCTAAAAGCAAGAAGGAAATTACCTGTTTCCTAAGGGCTGCTTTCTGAGATAAAAAATTGCGCTCTGCACATTTCTGTGAACAACAAAGTTGCATTTTGCCTAGGGTCCTGCTAGTAGCTAGTAAGTATTAGTCTAGTGGCTGGGACTTGCTCCTTGGGTTAGTAGTAAAAAAAAGAAAAGTGAAATACAAAGATAATATATAGAAAAATAAAAAGAATACATGAAATACAATGCAGAGAAGGCAAAGTAAAACAGGCATATGATTTAAAGATGCAAAATATCTGAAGAGGTACAAGCATCTGTAAGGTCAGGATTGTCCAAGAAGTGAATTTGTAGATGTTTGGCACTGGAGGGTAAATGGAAAGCTACTCTCAGCACTTTTTTTGTCTGTACATTCCACAGATCAGCTGAAAGGTTTACTCTTGTAGCTCCTGTGGGTGCCATGATTGTCAAATATCTCATGCTTGCTCAGTGCTTAACAAAGGATTTCTGGTACTGCAACCTCACATAAAGTTTTGACTCAGTGCAAATGTGTTCACATTTTTATTTTCAGATTTGGTTTCCTGTGAAGAAACTCAACTGTATAAAGTAAAATAGCTGAGACCTGACGCAATATGAGACAACTGGAGATGATTTGGATTCATATCAAAGGACTCAGACCACTGATATAGATGAGGAAACTGATTCTCCTCTGAAGGAAGGAAAGAGTATGTTAATTGCAGAGGATACTGTTGAAGTTCTGTTAGGTGCTGGAGAGATACTGATTAAAGAACAAATTCTAGAAATTTTTTGGTACATGAACTGTCTCATTTAGCATGCTTTGCAAAAAATATTAATATATCTTTTGTCAAGAATAAATTGGGAGACCTGGCATAGAGGAATTGGAGCACATATCAAGATTAGTGTTTTGACTATCATCTTGCATTAAGATTTTTATTGAAAGCGTAAGAAGAAAATATCAACTGTGTTTGAAATTGTGTTAAGTGAACTCTGAGCACAACATTAAACAGTATTGTGGGGAAAATTCTGAAAGCTGCTTTTCCATTCTGTACATATACTGCTGATCATAAGATTTAGGAGTTCTCTTCAGTTTGAAGATCTGATGGTGAGAGAAACAAAAATCTCTAATGTGTGAGACATTGAGCATGGCTGAAATACTATTTCTCAGATCTGTTTAGTGTACAGCATGCGGAATTGTTGCCACCTGAAACATCTTTTCAAGTAAGTAAATCATCAGGGAGAAGAGAAAATAAGAATCACTACTTTTTGACACAAAATGCCCCATACATACCTTAAAGTTTGAACTGAAAAATATAATAAAAATTACAGACATTTTAGTCCTCTTGGGAAGAAAATCAGTCATTTCCCTGCATCAATGAGAATCAAACTAATATTCATGCAAATATTAGAATTCAGGTGAAATATTTTTGCTATATTTTGAACATGACTTGTGCTGAGGCTGGTTTTGCAGCTGGATTCTTTGATCTAAACAAGAGTCTGCAGTATTCTCATTGAATGGTAGACACATAAAATGCTGGTATATTTGAATTTGTTCTAAACTTGATTGAAACTTCTAATTTCTATTTCTCAGGCAACATTTTTAGTATAAAATTTATGCCTATGAAGCAGAAACTTTTTATAAATGCTATACATCATGGAATTTGCAAATTGACTCAGGAAAATACTTGGCATCTTGTGGGAGGATTTCATACTTTGTTTGCACAACACCTTCATAATGTGCTTGTTGAAGCTTATATGAGAGGCAGAAATCGTAAAAATGAAAAATATCATCACCTTAGAGTAATTCCTCTTGAACTTTTTACTTCCTTTTCAATAAGACCATAGTCACCACTCTCAAATACATTAGTCAGTGTTACTGAATGTTTGCTAGAAACTTTGATCTGCTGAGTGACAACCACAACCAAAGCAAGCTGCATGATTTTATTAGAATAACACTAGAGAGTATGGATTTTTTTTCTTTACAAACCACCACTGAATATAATAGACTATAGCTACACTATCTTTGTTTGTTTTTATCTGTTCAGAAACATGAAAGTATGGTTACTAGAGTTACAGTATTCCTGTCAGTCTCTAGCTGTTACAATAACTTTCTTTTCATTACCTGGATCATTGCTTCCATCACTGATAAGAACAAATAGGGGCTTCATGAAATGGGCAGAAGTTCTATTAGTGCAATTGACAAACCATTTTGTCCAGGAGCATATTTATTGGCGATGTTATTGTCCAAGCTCATGGTTTTGTCAAGTAATCAAGTACCTGCAAATAGAAAATTGTGTTTTACAAGGCAAATAGAAAGCAATACCTCAGTCTCAATAACTGTCCTAAGTGAAAGGTGGCTTTATCATCCTAGTAATACAAGGGTATACAAAAGGAGAGTGTTGTCTTTAAATTGGAAGTAAAATATCACTCCTAAAAATGGTGGCAACTGCAACAGAACTCTGAATACTCTTTTGTTTCACAGTTGTCGGTAGCAGAAAGGGTATGGTTTCCTCTTTTCACATTCATGAATATGTTGTTAATATTTCTACTGCTATTTGTGCTGTGTAATACAAGTCACTTATTAATGTTTATTTGCTACATGTGGTCAACCCATGGCTTATTATTTGAAAACTCAAGAGATAAAACACTATGTTAAAAGATGACTTGCAGAAGACAGCAGCAATTGAAGGAAACCATGGTCTGAAAGAAGATTCTGGTGAGGTTTGTTTGCCTTTGCTAGGATTGAGACAGCATTCTATTTTTGGGGGGGTTTGAAAATTGGCTGACCACATCTTTTTAGTATAATAAATTGCTACTATCTTGATCATAGAATCATAGTTGGTCCCTTCCTGAGTTGGAAGGGACCCACAGGGATCATCAAGTCCAACTACTGGCCCTGCACAGGACCACCCCAAAAATATGCCTGTGAACATAGTCCACATGCTTCTTGAACAGTGTCAGGCTGGTGCTGTGACCACTTCCCTAAGGAGCCTGTTCCAGTGCCCAGCCACCCTCTGAGTGAAGAACCTTCTCCTAATATTTAAGCTAAATATCCCCTGACACAGCTTCATACTATTCCTTCTGGTCCTGTCACCAGAAAAGAGATCAGTGTCTGCCCCTCTGCTCCCTCTTAGGACTAAGATGTAGATTGCTATGAGGTCTCTCCTCAGTCACCTCTTCTCCAGGCTGAACAGACCAAGTGACCTCAGCTGCTTCTTGTACGGCTTCACCTCTAAATCCTTCACTCTCCTTGTGGCATTCCTTTGGACACTCTCTAACAACTTTATATCTTTCATAAATTGTAGCACCCAAACACCAGCACACAAGTGAGTACTCCACAGTTCTACGCTCACACAAGCCATAACATTTTCTTGTTTTCCTGAAAACAGAGGAGTATTCCAATAACAGCTACTACTATGAAAGCTCTTCCTTTCCTTTGCTTTTACTTTACTGAGATCATGCTTTCCACTGTCATTCTATGCTCCAAATCTTGATTTCACTGAAGGGAAATCGTGGAAGGGAAAGTACAGGATGGAAAGCTAGAGGAAAACAAGTTTAATTATTAAAGCACCCCTTGGGGCTGTGTCTATTCTACTAAATTAAGCATTACCAGGAACATTTCTTAGCAATAGAACATGAATATTCTAGGAAATTTTTTCTCTGGCAAAACTTGCTCCAATCCAGCTAGTACTTTCCCTAAAATCCTCAGGTCCAATTCGCATTTCAGGGATATGTCTGTTTGCTGATATAGCTAATACTATGTCATTTTGAACTATGAGGCTGTTACTACTCGGGCTGTTGAAGCTTTGTGTCTGCCAGGCCACACCCAAGGCCTCACTAGACACAGGCACCATGCTATAGAAGTGTTTTTTATTAAGAGATGGCAAAGATGCCTTTAAAACTGTTATTTTTTTCTTTTCTCTCTCTCTCTTTTTTTTTTTCCATCATGCAGGATGGTAGACTCAGTCCACTATGACTTAAGTAGGCCACCAGATGAAATGTCCAGGGCTCTGACCACATGGAAACAGCATAGGGCATATACTTGGCAGGTTCAGTGCAAATCATTAACATAGAGTAAAATTATCTGTTAGGGTGATATCTATATGAGAAAATAAATGAGAAACATTGTAGATAACAAAAGATTTAAAATAACACCTCAATAAAATTGCTGACCTTCACAGAAGGGAGTGGGGCAACTGTAAATATCAAATAAATAACAAAACTGGGGACAATGGAGAAAGATTAAGCATCTGTGGGGTGCTAATTTGGAAGAATATGAAGTTGAGTGTGGTTAGAATTGTTTGGGGATACCTTTTAAGCAACCTTGCACCTGATGAAGACAAACAAGAAAAAAAAAGTAGTTTCTCAGTGTACCTGTATATGCCTTTTGCTGTCAAAAAACAGCAACTTGTTTCTTCTAATGCTGATTAAGGAATGCTCAGACAAGAAAGACTGAACTTCCTAATAGTACCCTTCATATCAAAATAGTCTGAGCATTGGTTGCCTTTCTCAAATCGAGGAATTAGGAATAGAAACCAATATCAACAACTTCCTATGATGTGTTCTGACCTCAACTTCTTTTGTGGCCAAAAGCACACATTGACTTTTTCTCTTAAGTAAGATATTCAGGCATTTACTTCAGCCTATTCCAAGTTGCCTAAAGGGGTGAAGGGTAAAGCAAAGCAGCTGGGCAGTGGGATCCCTTGCTTTTTTCAAGAATAAAGAGATTATCTACTCATTATATGATGATACTGCCTAATTAAGCAAATGGTCCTAATTTTAGCTTCCCACTTTGAAAACATCTGTGCACTTCTGAGTCAGACAACAGGACCATGAGCTTCCTGATTCCTGTCATAGTCCTGATTAAAAAGAGACTCAAATTACATTGAGTAAGGATGTTATTGGTAGGGTGTGGGAGGTGTTATTTAAATTTTGAGCTTCACAGTACTTTCTTGTGCTGAAATTAGATGCCACACCATCACTTCTGCTTAGTTATATGTTTGTTTAAAACATGCACAGCATGTAAAGTGATACTGAGTGTAATCTTAAAGAATTGTATGTTACCTTAAGTGAACCCTAGGGATAGCTGAGAAGATCAATATTTTCAAGAGGAGAAGAAATTAAAAACCAAGAAATCTGAGAATTTTAAGAGGTGGGAGGTTTCCTTTGCAGCATAAACAATGGGTACCATCCCAATTGCTGCTACTATTCTCTTTTGCAAAATTATTTCTCTTCTTATTCTGAGTTGGCCTGTGAGCAATATTAACTTCCAAAGATGCTACAAGCTTATTTTCACATTTGATTTAGTAGAACAGGTGGTAATAATCTGTGTTTAACATACACTATGACTTTTATAGTGTGTTTTATCCATGATAAAACTAGTATGGCCAGAAGAACATATGATTTATGATTCCAGGGGAACTTCTTGCTTCTATTCAAGCTGACAATAGAATCCAAAGCTGCCGTTAGGTAAGCAGGGAAAACTTCCGTAAGTACTTTGCATCTGCTAATACAGTGTTGAAAAAGAGATGTTTGGAGATTCATGGAAACCCTTTCCATCATCCACAGAAAATAATTTTCTTGGTGCTACTGTTCCTCAGAGACTAAATTCAACCTGAACATAACAGACCATGTTAAGAGTAAATGCCTCACTTTAGGATATATATACGTGGAAGGCCAATTAGAGCTATCATTCTCATCTCATCAGGTTGGGTCAACCTGATGGTTAGTGGTTAATTTGAGTGATAAATATTGCCACTTCATTTTACTCAGTATTTCTTTAAAACGAACTAGTAAAGTGACCTCTTTCCTTTTCTTGTATTTATTGGGATGGGAAATGTTCTCATTTCCTGTTAAAGTGGAGGACACATTTACTTCAAACTTAGAACCAAGATCAGTACTGTTCTATAAAGGGCCTTTTTTCTTTAAAAGTTTAGATACTCTGTTGTGGAAGGTGTATTTCAGTTGTTCGGAGCATAATTTTTAAACTGCTGCTTTCTCTTCACTTTTCATTCAGTTTGCATCATTTTTTCCCCTTTAATCTATGTCCTTTTACATGCTGCTGTTAGAGCCCTACCTAATAAATATCTAGAACTCCTATTAATTTCATTGGATTTCCTCATGCCAAGGCTTCATTATGATCAAAGTTTTCAGTGTGATCTGTAATATACGCTGGAATTAAAGAATATAAAATTCACGGTTTCTGCCTGTAGTGTGTGGGCCACTGTGAAACAAATATATTTTCTATTAGCAAACATGTATAATCAAGTTTTGCATTTTTGCCTATTTTGTATTACGTTATTTCAGAACCCCACATTTACCTCTTACAGAATAAGCAAAAGCACAGGCCAAAAGAGAAATGCTGTAAAATTAATAAGAAACCTAAATTCCAAAAGATTTTTTGTAATGCTAGAAGTTCAGTATTTCCACATCAAAGCATTCAAAATATACAAATTGCAACAAAGTACATATAAAGTATATGAAATACACACAAATAAGAGCTATTTAAAGTTATGTAAAGACTCATCTAACAGATTATGCAAAATCAATGTTCAACAAAACAAGGTACAGTTGTTCTACATTAAAGGCAAAAAATGTCACAAACTTTATTTTGAAAGGCATTCCTTACATTATTCTGGCTGAAGAAAGCTTGCATGGGTCACCACATTTTCTGTTGCATCTGATGGTATGAATTTGAATAAAAATATTTTTCAAGCCAGAAAACTAAAGTGACAGACCTAACCTCAAAATTATTACATCTTAAAGTTGTCTGAAA
The DNA here is from genome assembly GCA_034509425.1 of Eopsaltria australis. Taxonomy (NCBI): domain Eukaryota; kingdom Metazoa; phylum Chordata; class Aves; order Passeriformes; family Petroicidae; genus Eopsaltria; species Eopsaltria australis. The sequence continues at coordinate 898,331 of JAVTVJ010000072.1, forward strand.
AGAAGTTATGATAATATTTATATTTATCTCTTAAGCTTTTTTATAGTACTGCATGGTGCTACCTTGTAGTGGCATTTCTAGAACACAGGAAGTCAACTTCTGAGTCAAAAATATTCACTAAGTGGTTGCTGAGAACCATTAGAAAATGGAAATATCTTAGAAGCAAGATTTTTTATTTACTTGCTGACATAGAAAATCTGGTTATTTCCCACATTTTAATTGATTTTGTTGCTTTTCTCTTGTTAAGAAAAATTGCAAGTAGGATTATTTTCATCTATCTTGATATAAGAGAAATACAGTTTATCTGTTAATCAAGTGAAATACACTTTCTTTAGGAAAATGAAAAATCTTTTTCCAGTGCAGATACAATTTCACTGCTTCCTGGGTGGCTTTTGCCTGCATTAACACTTCCCTGCCAAGGCAGAATATCTAATCAAGATTTTAAAAATACAGCTGTACTTTTACATCCCCATGTGTTTTTCTATCTTACTTTAACACAGTTTTGATCATTATCTACTCCAGTTCCCTCTAGATCTCTAAGTCCTTCTCTTAGCTTGCTGCCCACATTGTGTCTAAAGTATGAAAAGTTTATGTGATGGCAAAATTTAAAATGTGCCACAACCGTAGTGCCTCCTGTAGCCGGCTGAATTCCCTGTTAAATTTGGTGAACCAGAGATTTTATTTCACTGGGACCTTCAGCTAAGTAATGGCCATGATCACTTCAGGACAAACAGGTAGCAGTTCCCTCTTACAGAAATACCAGGTTTTCTCATGGCAAAATCTGTTCAACCTTGATTTGCTAAGTTTAGACAGGAAATGCAAACTGGTGCATGAGGGAAATCCAGTTTTTATGTGCAATTTGTTTTACCTAAATGGCAAAGCAACAGGTCATTACAAGTGTATTCAAGGACAGCAGGTAGACACCACTCTTCTGGAGGGATCTCTAGATAATTTTTACAAAATTTTCATATGGGAATGAGCTCTGGTATCAAGGACAGAATAACAGCAGGGAAAGTGTCCTCTTCTGAACTGGCTCACTTATGATTCTGAATAACCCCTCCCAAGGATGGATAGATTTTTGCTCTCATCTTTTACATAATACCAGTCTTACTGAAGACTTAATAAGAAGTATAAAAAGCACAAAAAGTAATCCTTCTCTTGGTTTCTCTGAGCTTCAGAATTAGCTAGCTCCACTCTTTAATAAGAAGTCGGAATCTCTTGACAGTACAAGTTTTTTAGCTACAGCTTTAAAGATCTGTGTTTGAGGATTGGCCAGACATAAGACAGCAACAATGTGTGTCTATCTGGCCATCTATGTATTTCGTTGACCTTTCGTTGACACCTTTTGCTACTTCTGTAGGCTTTATTTTTTGCAAGTGACAAAGGGACTTGAAAATACTTTGAAACTGTTGTCTCATTAAGGACTAAACAATTTAGTTCAGAATCCTTTGTGCTGGAAGTCCTGTATGAAGAGTAACATGTGGTTGCATTGACAAAATCACAATATTTGCCTCCTATTTAAAGACCATATATCACTAATAAATGATCTTTTGAAAATAGTAAGACTATTTAAAATGCTCATCTTAACATCTGTGTACAGTTCTCAGCAATTAGTTTTGGGTTTTTTTCTGTGTAAATCTGTCAGGAAGACATTTATACTCCTGAGGGCAAAGAGACTCTCAGTAGCTGTACATCCAGTTGTGTATTCAGTGTGGGATTACCTCAGCAAAGGCACTTCTTCCATGAATAGGACTGGTGTTAAGATAAAAAAAATTAATTTCAAATAAGATTTATAGCTATCTGGGAAATTAAATACATTTAATTTTATGAGGGTGGTAGAAAACCAACTTCTAAAATTTTGCCATTATCACATCAGGCAGATTGACAGCCTTGAAATGAAGATGTTGAGTGGCCACCAGAACAGAACAATGGCAGTCATTGACTTAAAACCAAAACTTTGTCTGCTTGGCAGGATGGGCATGCTGAGCACATAATAATTCCTTTTCTGCAAACACACACATGTGTACACCCTACATTCAGACCAGAATAGCCTACAGGGTTCCTGGTGTACTCACAGCCTTTGAGTTTTGTTTTCTGTTGTCTTTAAACGTGTTGTTCATTAGGTGGTGTGGGGAATTGATAAATGTGCTTCTCTGATTTCATAGGTTGCACTTTTGAGAAATGTGATTGTAAAATTAATAAAATACTATTTTAATATAAAAGCTATAAACAGAATAAATAAGCAACCCTCCCCTGCTCCCCAACCTAATTTTTTTTAATTGAGCTGAATAATTCATAAAAAATATGTCTAAAAAGAGAAATTAAGATCTTCATTGTGAATGTTTATTTTATTCCAGTTGAACCAAAGTCCTTGTCACTGAATTCCTTTACTGAATGCAGCTTGATAATTCACTATTAAAGACTGTTTGCCAGGAGAGACTATGCACTCACTATGCACAGCTTGCAACTTAAAGCAATATTGAAGCATTCACATAGACTTCAATCAGAACTTCAACCTCTGGAAGGTTTCACCTTCTCCGTTTATGCTGAGACTGTGTAAAACAGCAGTCAAATAATACTGTTCTGTACTGCAGAGACAGCACTGTCCTGTAGGCCCTATGGATTTTCCTATAGGCTAGTTATACACAATTTTGTGTGAGCACAATTTTTCCTGAAGCAGAGCACTGACATTCAAAGTTGTCTACCAAGATCTAATGCTTTTGCAGTGTCATTAGCTCATCATGTTCCAGACACCTGAGCCTGTCATGAGAACTGTGATAATAATGTTCTGCAGCCTTGTTTTGTGCACCTATTCTGCCTTCTGTCAGTCATTAATCTCTTTGGGGTGCAGCAACCTACTGCTGGAAAGGTGGCAGTTGAGACCTCACAGGCAGTCATTCAGTTCTCCATCTTTCAAAAGGTACCCCTGGGGAGCACTGAGTCACACAAACCTCCATCCTGACGCCAGCTGTCTGGAGCCATTTGCAGGTTTTGCATTCTTGTCCTCTGAGCTTTTACTGTACATACTGAAAGCACTCCTGCCTTATTCTCTGTGGTCACACAATGCCTGGGGACTGTCAAGGGAGATTTAATGGCTTCATTGATAGCTTTATTTTCTGATCTCATGACACCCATGTTTTCTGGAAAACTGAAAATATGAGGGATGCTAGCAACCTCATCCTCCTATATGAATTGGATCTCTTAACAGGTCTGAATGCCCATGAGTCCCATGCTGGAGGGATAAGCCCTGGACTGCTCAGGTCACGTGGGTTGTCCAGCCAAGCATTATCTGCTTAAGGATGGATGGAGGGGAAATGTACATTTGGTCATCTCACTGCGTGGTCAGGAACTGTGAAAGACATATAATATCAAATTCAATAATATCACAGCCATTTAATTCTGCCTTTTTACTCTGCAAGGAAGTGAACTGTTTATTCAGATTGTACTCATTAAGAACAAGTACTTAAGCTACAATTTTTCCTCTCTCCATTATCTTCTGCTAGCAGTCACAGTACCCAGGATGTCATAAGATCCTGATGCATTTCCCTCTTAGAGGAATGTAGGTTGTACTAGAAAACTCAGCCATTTTTCAAATCTGTCCCTTACAGTGGTTTAACTATACTCCTATGATCCTTTCTCTTGGTACAGCTGGGGCTGCAGCTACACATTTTATTAGCAAGCACGTTGAAGTTTCTCCCCATGCAAGCTGAGAAAGAATTCAGACTTGTTTGCTACACAGTTTGCACGTTATTTCATAACTTTCTCTTCCCATTTCAAGCCAACTCTTTGAAATGAACATGTGCTACAAAGAGACTCACCATCACAACTTAGCAGCATCAGGGTAGGGCTGAACTTTTTGTGTGTTTTTACCCATCACTACTTAAAGCTGGGCTGACAACCTCATGCATCCTCTGACCTCTCCAGGTGTGGAGATAAAATCCTCAAGCAAATTCTGCCCTTTGGTATGAATCTACTATGTGGTGCTGAGCTCCTCATTCACAACTGAGAACTTGCTTGGGTTTAGGATCACTTTACCATTTCTGGGACACTTTGAGCTCTTCCTTTTGGTAACCAGAAGTCAGGAGAAGTTGTTGAGATGGGATTATGCCTGCATCTCCACCCAAACTCTGGTTTAATCTGCTGTCCTATAGACACTCTTCCAGCAGAGGTACAGAGACACAAGATAACAGTGATGTTGCCAGGCTGACAAGGACAAATTACTTCCTTCCATGCATTGTCTCACTATTTGTTGCCTGGCTTCACACACTGCTCTTATTTGCTAGCTTCTCAGATGAAGAAGAAAGACACAGATGTCAGCTGCAACTGCAATGTAAGTGGATATCTGCCTTTTAAAATTATAAAAGGAGAGTACCTGCAAGCTGAAATTGTTCCAGCATCTGGGGCACCTGTAATCAGTACTACTTGTACTGTGTCATACTGGTTCCCTTCACCCCTTACATCTGTAAAAGGGAATGGTACTGTTTTGGTTTGATGTAGATCCTTCTGAGGGTCCTGATTGCTGTTCTGTAGAAGAATATTACACTACGATACCAATTAAGCCGTAATCAACAATTCCTTCAGTCTTGGAGAATACAGAGGCTCCATAGAATTTATGCAATCCAGAAATGAGTGTCAGCTGTGCAGGTTGGTGCCACAAATACCAACAACTCCTTTCATTCTACATAGAGAGCAATGTAGAAGAGAACTCTTACTGCTTCTGCATAGATTCTGTTTTGCACTTTTATGATGACATCTTCAGCAAGTTCATTAAATAGATGTAACACTGCCAAAACTATATACACTTAATAAATTTATATACACCTGTATAAAACTAAAATAAGTGCACACCTCCACACAGGCCAATACATACATGTTGTCAACATAACCTGTTAAACTTTTAAACTTTCTTTTTCATGGGCGTAAAGTATCTTTTGCTGATAACAGGATTTCTATGTATCTCATGTTCTTGTTGAAATGAAACGTTTTTTTGGTATGAAATTTTGCAATTATTCTAGGAAAGTGACCTGAAACTAAGTTGACTTCATTATCTTGCCAAATAGACTTGTCCTGATAAAGCTTGTCATACATTAGCCATTGGTATGTAGGACCTAAAGCGAATAATCAGGTCAATAACATAGCATCAAAAGACAATGGACTCCTCTGGAGTAGAAAGAAGAAATTTTTGACAAGTTCCATACTCCCCAACAAAAATGAAGAGTACATATCCAAGGGATTGTTCAATGGATTTTTGTTGTGCAAATCAGTAACCAGGCATATTTATCACCAGTGTAAATTACTAAAACACAGATTTTGCCATATATGTATATATGATCATTAGCAAAAGTTTCTATTGCCCTTGTCTTTCTTTCATTGTCATCTTGATCACCTAAAACAACACCCCTTACTGTAATTGTGCTGTAAAATGCTGACAACTGAGCCCTTTAGACTGTGGTGCTGAGGATCTCTATCATTCTTGCAGAACTGTGGGATGGGCTGCACTGTCCCGAGGCTCACAGCAAGAGTGTGCCATGTTACCCACTCTTCACACATGCAAGTTCCAAGCATCCTGTTGTGCTCCATATCTGGCAAAACAGAAGGATACCGGTAGTTTGGCTTTCTAGGCTGGGAGTTGCTGACTAGCACGTAGTTATCTTGAGATGATTGTTGTGTGGGTGGTATTATGTTATTTTCTGCAGAGGTGTCTGCTCAGCCATCCACCAGACTAATGAATGTATATCAAACCATTGAGAGTTCAACTTCTGTTAATTCAGCAAAGACCATTGGTAAATGTGTGACTAATTTAGTGTGTTTATTCAAGTGGTAGAAAAACTTCAAGGTAACCAAAAAAGAACTCTGCAAAGAACCATTCCAAGAAAGCTCCAAAAATAAAAACTCTCTTACATTGCATGTCATCAGGTGTGGTTACATTTATATATTGATGGAGGCGTACCCTGAGTGAGTATCAAAACTGTGAGTGTCACTGAGACAACCACTGTGATGGGGGAGTATGCAACTTTTCAATACCTATGAAGCAGACAATTAAATATCAAGTATGTATTACAAGATGCCACAAATCCCAAGCATTAGCAGAAGCATAAAAATTCTGAAAGAGAACAGACCTTAAAAATAGTAACTTGGCTTCCAAAATAATCTGAAATATGTGATAATCACTTTCCCCATTATGTGTAATGGAGAAACTTTAATGTATTGTCTAACATTACACATGTATCTCTTCAGGTATTAGTGGAGCATTAGAGTATCAAAAGGAATTATCATCGGAGAGCTTATACATGCATGTCTGTTTAAATGTTCCATGTTGGCATGGTATGATATCATTGTTGTCATTGTACTGAAAATACTGACAAATTCATACCTCAAAAAATTAATGGCTGTTGTTACTTCATTAACATAAACAGTCTCTGTCATGCTTGAGGCAAGCAGTTAAATGCTTTTTCTGTTATACTCATATTTGTTATTAAAAAAATCCCACACCATTAACTTGTCCCCACAAAATTCTAATTGGTTTCCATTTGTCTACCACCCTAACTGGAAAGCTTTTGGAAAACCAGTAAGAACTTCAGTAGAGAGCAGTACAAACTTTTAAGATGTACTAAAAAAAGAGAGATCTGGAGGATGTGCAGTGACATGGTTGAAACTGTCCTTCATTCACACTTTCATGTTTCTCACTCCTTTATCAGGAAATGGGAAAAAGCACAGGCAGGGGCTGTAAACGAAATATTTTTTGTTTTGGAAAAATTCAGAATAAAGAATGTGTGTTATCTGTTAAAGGGATGTTTATGAGGTTTTTTGAGTTATGAAAAAAGCAAATGCAGAGTTTCTAAAAAAGAAATTTGCTTACATGCATCTGCAGGAAACGTAATGATGTTGTACTGATATGTCCACAACACCTTCAAGAATGAGTAAATCAATCTGAAACAGATCTACTCAAGAACAGTTGGAATGACTGGAGAAGTGCAGCCTCTAACTTTTGATGAAAGTTTAAAAGAGTTAATCTGGAATATGCCAAACTGGAGAAGTGCAGCCTCTAACAAAGTTTGTTTTGAAAGTTTAAAAGAGTTAATCTTGTGTAACCACAAATAAGAATATGCCAAAGTTTGTTTTGTCCTGGACTACAAATAGGTAAATAAAACCTATTAACAAATGTAGGTGTAAATTACTTGTTACTAACTTTATTTCTGTAATTAGAAAAGTTTTCCAAGTATTCAAAGCCAGTGGGTTTCAGAGAAAAGTTCTAATTAACAACAGGATAAAAAAAAGTACAATTAGTATCCAGCTGGAGCTTGGTCTTAGAATTTACCAACTTAAAGCAATGTGTATCTTAAAACTTAAGAAGCAGTGACCTATTTAAAGTAAATTAATCCTAAAATTAGCTAGAATCTTTGTAATTAGACAGTTTGACGCAGAGTTAGAACACATACCCAAGTCCGTAGTCTAAGGTGCAAGTAAAAGTACATATTAAACCAATGAACTTTATCAGACAACTCATTGGCAAGCCTGTTCTAAAGATCATTAAGGCCTTAGAGAATGACTGTGGATAAGTTTCACAAATCCTCATCATGCACTCTACCACATATTGTACTTTAGTGACTGATTATATCACTAAGCCCATTTTCTCAAGAAAAGGGATGCAGTTATGGAAATAAGTTAAACTACATATTTCAAGGTTGGCAGAGTTTTTAAAATTGAAAGACCTATTAGCAATGAGAAAATTTCCCAGCATTTTTGGGGAAGCATATATCAATATTAAATATGGAAGGAATCACAATCTCTTATTTAGATAGTCATGAAGTTTCTGCGTTACTCTGATGGTAACGTGATGAGGTTTTCAGGGTTCTGGGGAGGGAAAGATAATGTAGAAGAATTTTTGGTTTTATTTTATTGTTTACATTCCTTTTGATGTGATCTGACAGGCAGGAAATAATGAAGCATTAGTCACTGAAATAAGAGCTGAAGGGGTACCATATAGTTTCTATGTCTTATGCATGGAAAATGGAAAACTCCATGACTGTTTAATAGTCACCATGTCTCTCTGTATTATTCAAAATTTTCATCCATCATTAGAAACAGTCTTTCAAAATCCTATTTTGACTAGAGTTTGCAATAGGTACTGCTATTCAGCCTAGGTGTATGTGATTATTCATTGCAGTTGGGCCTTCAGCTGAGTTAAATGAAGTGCACTTAAATGCTCCCTCTTTCCCTATCATTAATTGCTCTACGGCAGCCTCTAGTTAGGTCCTATAGATCAATGTTTCTCAAACTGTGGGCTATAAAAGAACTCAAAGGGGATTTCCAACTGTTAGACAGCAACAGTCAGCAGCAGTTCAGTTCCCTAAGCCTGCAGTAGATCTTTTTTCCCAGTAGTGGAGAATGAGAAAAAATACTACATAATGGCTGCACATATTTATGCTATCCAGGAAACTACTAGCTACCTTTGGCTGCTTCAGTGCCTAATTTCCATCAGGGTAGACAGTACATAATAGTGGGTTTTCAATCTGTTGCTGTAGAAGAACTGATCTGTTATGAACTCTGGTGATTATATTGAAACAGCTGAGTAAACTGCAGATGCTTGACATATTGTATTGAGTGCAGATTGTAGTGCCAAAGGGTTTGGAAAACAATCTGGCCTTTAGATTATTCTTAGAGAGAGTCCAACTCCCCCTTTGTCTACCTTTCTCACTACCGCTTTCTCCACTTAGATGTCTCAGGAGATACTCAGATGACTTTACTTTTCTATATGAGTATTCAGAAACTGACTTTCCTCTTTTGTTTCATTTTCTTCTTCCCATTTTTACCAGCACACATCCCCTACACAAGTGTCTTTCTTTCAGCATGCTACAAGTAGACCACCCTCCTTGCCTCACAGGGCACCACTCTATAGGGTTGTAATATGGTCAGGATCTTTTTTCTTTTTTCATACTGGGAAGTGAGCTCAGTCACAAATGATCTTATTCTTTAGTCACCTGTGATTCTATCAGTAAGTGTATTGACATTTTTGGTGAAAAAAGCAGTGCATTGCACCTCTTCCCCAGGAAATTTCCAGCCTGAGATGACCAGCTGTGCTTTTTTCTCTCTAGTTATAAATTTCCCAGTTCAGGTTTCTCTTTGTTTCCTCTAACTGCACTCACCTGGCATATTAGCCTGCAACTCTAAGCAGACACTAAAAATAGACATGTCTTTAACCATCACACTGAATGAGAATATCTTCATAACACAAAACTTCTTGAATTTTAAGACTGCAGCTTTTAACACAAGATGACGCACAAGGTGAAACCAGCACTGCCTGCACAAAGATTAAAAGTCTGTGAGAGAGTGTGGCTCATAAGATAAATAATCTGTTGTGACTAATAGGAAAAGGTAGAGAGAGATGGTCCTTAATTACTCTTCCTGAAAGGAGACACCTGTGGGTTGAGCACAGCGCGTCCCCATTAGAAAGCGATCACAGTGGGTGCAGGACACCTGCTTCACTGCTGTCTGGAACTAGATCGTTTGTCCTCCGCCAACAGCAAGACCTGAAACAGTATGGGGCATCTGGGGACAGCGGAGGGATTTGAATCAAACTAATTCCAGATGAAGCTGTGGGGTTAGACATGGAGTGCTAGCAGAGCAGCAAACAGCAATCAATCACGAGCACTGGCAGAGTCTGCCCGAGCTGAGCTGTGCCCTCCGCCATCCTTCAGGCTCTAAACCTCAGCGTGTCTTTCCAAGGGCTTGCGATTGCTTAACCTCTGGTGCCCATCAGTCTTTGTACTGTGGGCACGCTGGTGCTGTAGGTGGCAGCCAAGTAGGGGGAGGAAGTGCGAGCATGACCATGGTACAGCTTTATTAGCAGTAGAAGCAAAAAGAATTGGGAGCCAGCATTAGGCATTTATGAATGTCAGCTTTGCTCTATCCAGGGAGTTGATTAATGTCCTAATTATCTCAGCACAGCAGGATTCTTCTAAGATTCTCCCTCCTGCAGCTGAATAGCTTTCACATTATTTCAAGGTTTCCTGCTTAATCCTAGAATTTAAAATTATATTTTTTCCTCTGTCGAAGAGGAGGGTAAAAATCTAAAATCCATGCTGAATACAGAAGATCCCTAAGAGGTTCTCTATATGCATTCCATAATTCTTCTAATTGTTCTGCCACTGAGATCAAGGATGAATCTCAGAGGTTTTTCTGAAACAGTCATACTGCTTTTTATCTCATTTAAATAACAGGAGGTTTTCCTTCCAAGAAATTTCATCAGTTGCCTCATATTCAAGCTTGAAGATCTGCAGAGTCTTTTATTTCCATGATTCCAGCATTGGAAGCATACACCAAAAAGATTTAGCAAACATGGGAAAACGTTTTCCTAGGTTTTCTTTTCCTTCACATTGGCATGTATGGTAATTCATTCTTGCAGTCTAATTTCAACCTTCACACTATTGTTGTGGATTACAAAGGTTTTTTCTAAAGTTTTTTGTTGTACTTTTCTGGACATGGCACAGGAAACTGCCAAAGAAAAGTTGTCCTTGAAGAGAAAGTAATGAAATGTACCAGTCTGGAGTATAGGAGTAATGAAAATGTCCAACTTCACTTTTTAAGAAGGGCAGATTATTACAATATTTTTTTTGTTTAAAAACCCTCTTGTAAGCTTATCTTCAGGTTTGGTTTGGTGGTTAGGTTCTTTTTTCACTTACAATGAGATGAAGTGAGGGCCTAGATATCACATTTTTCTTTCTTGCAGGTGAAAATGTACAATACTGAGAACTGATTTTAACTGTAAACCTTCCATGTGTCAGATTGGTTGATCCAAATTAATTATGTTCCTGAAAACAGCTAAAACAAATATGGAGCTCTTGAAATATTTGTTTATTTTCAAATTACAATAGTTTTCACTACTTCTTTACTATTTTTTTTTCTAATTTGAGCTACAATATCAGAGCAACCCCTTCAATTAAAGAAAAAAACAGCCAAAAACCCAAAACCCCTAAACAAAACCTACACCTCCCAAACAAACAAAAAATGCCACAAATAAACAAACAACCCCAAAGAATACCCTCACACACACAAAGATCCCCCCACAAAAAAACCCAAAACCCACAAAAATAAAGAAAAAAGGTACAGATTTTTTACCCATGAAAAGGTGCAGAATTATAGTTTCTCATCTTAGGGTATTTGGCCTATGTTTAGTTCTGCAATCTTGTTTTACTAAATACAATAATCACATGTAGGATTATCAATCACTTTAGGTTATTAATCACTGATCACAGCAAATTTTTATAATTTATTCTGATGGGGTTTTCAGAATTACAGTATAAAAAATGCTTGATGAAATATGGCTCCAACCTTGACTTTACTTTTCTGACAAAAGACTGATTGAAGGTACCCAGAAAGGTGTAAAAGCAACTTGTGAAGCAGGTCATGGAAATGCTGCAATAGTTGCTGAGACCAAAATCAATCTAGATGTAGGTTCCTGCTTACTTTGGGGTGCCTGAATGGTCAGAGGCATCTGGTCACTGTAGTTTTTCTTTCAGTTACTTCTCTTTTTGGAGACAAAGATCTTTTCCTGTTCATAAAGATACCCTGTACACTTACAAAACCAGTCCTGTGTTTGGATTGACTCCTTAAAAGTTTGCCCAATAAATCATAATTATCTCCTGTTTCACAGGGAATCTCAGTTTCCTCTAACAGATCTTCAGTTTCACTGAGCTTAATTCCTTTCCCACTACTCATTAATTTTCTACCCCCCAAGTTGTTTTACATTTCTCAGTGTGGCACTGCTGATTAAGAGCTCCCCTGTGAATCCAGTGTAAAATCAGCCTGTCTTTATAACTCCCTCTTCAAACAATCCGAAGATTATTCTTAAAAATTGCTGATGGTATTTGACACTAGAACCAGCAATATTGAATACATGGAATTCATTCTTCTGTAGTTTGTATGTTTATGGTGCAACAGAAGCCATAATGCAGTTTGTTCTTGTGATCATTCCTGCCTATCCCTCACCATATATTTGAAACAGATCAGCAGTCTACATGCAATTATGTGCAAAGCAGTAAGGAGGAAAAAGATCACATTTTTAGCTCCAGCAGCTACATGGCATCATTACCAATAGCAAGGGCTTCCATTCAAAAACATTGAAGCTCCACTGAAAAGAAAAGGGATGAAATTTAGACAGAGCTAGGACAAATATTGATTCAAGCAGACAGATTCAGGCTGCATCCATCAAAGGCATCCTAGATAGGACAAAGACGTGATAGAGCAATTCACTGCACAGAGACCTTCCAGAAAAGACTGGTAACTGAATGCCACTGCTCTCAAGGCGCAAGTAACAGACCATCATGCAGAGACTAAATAAAGCTCACAGAGCAGACACTCACCAAAACCTTGGAAGTTAATGGCTCAGTTACAGCCTTGAAGATTGGGAGATGGTGAAAACTGACTTGCATAGATGTTTAGAACAGAATCAGCATCAGGGCAGAAGCCTTTTTATAAGGCTTTGCTTTTTTATACAGTTTTCCATTTAATAAGCTCTGCATGTGCGATCTTTTCACTTAGGCTGAATTTATGATCCCCCAAATCTCCCTAGCACCCAGCCAAATCTCTTTCAGGTTATGAGGAGCACCTGGTTGTTTTTTTGCTGCAAGTGTATTATAACTCACCCTATTGTCAAGTTTGCAGCCCTCAATAATGTTCTTTTCCTTACCATGGCATTTGGTGATGCAATTCATAGGCTGAAGAAGAATGAAGGGATAATATGGAGATGAGACTGTTAGCTTAGTGCTGGGGAACTGAGCCAGAACAGGCATGCAAATATGTACAGCATTAGCTAAACTGCTGATGGAAATATTCTTTGGCGTGTGCTGGGAATTGTTTTGGAGCATTCAGATGCATCAAACTAGAAACAGAGATTGTTCTAACCATTTACAGGCAACTGTCTTTCTTGTAGGCAGGAACTGAACACTGTTTAATTTACTGGTTTAGAAAGAGCCAGAGGAGGTTGATCACATTTAATTCACTCTGAATATTTGGTATTCTTTGTTGCTGACAAATGATGGTTACCGGTGAGACAAATCAGATTGTATAATGGATTAAATGTGTTCTCACCTGGTAACAAAAACTACTTTTTGGGTCGAATTTAAAATGCCTTTGGTAAACACTCATACTGGTAATTAATACCTTGGATATTACTTTTCCCCTTCATGTAAAAGACTCATAATATTTTTATAAGCAATTTGTCATTTTAAAGGAATGTTTGGTACATAACTTCTGTATGGTGCCAGGCATGATAATTCTGCATGAGGAATACTGCAGAATCTCTTCACCATAGCAAAGAACCAGGATAAGAATATGAGAATTCTGCCTCCCTTCAGCAGCTTGGTTGTCAGAAATTAAACTTTAATTCAACAACAACAAAAAAAAATATGTGTAGGTCGATTTTTTTAAAGTTTAGTAGGACCTGCTGACATGATTAAAGTTTAGCAATGGGAATTAGTATATTGCTGAACCAGAGCCTCAGGGGATGTAATGGGACTTTCTTGATTATCCGTCTTTATCTATACAAATACTATGGACTGTTCATGACTTGTTTGCTTGCTTCACAAGAAAGAGAGGCTAAATTCCCATACGAGAGATCTTTTGGTTTGATGTAATACAAACTTTATTACCTGAGATCTTGCAACAATTAAAATGTGCATCAAAAGTGCAAACAGGATGGGGTTTTTTTCTTCTAAATGCATGAATTGGTTAAGCAATGTTTCTGTACTTTAATTAGACAGTAGAAATCTATGAGATTGCCTTCATTTGGCTTTCAGCTGTTTACTTTACATCAGTAAAATCCATACACTTTAAAGGAGATCTCAACTATAATTAAAAGTGTTATTGAACTAAACACAATTACCAATGTTTATCTCATTATGTAACGCTGTTGGCACAAAATGCAGAATTCAAGCGTGCTTTCTCTTTGGCATTGTTGTTTTGTAGAGCTTAAAACAATGACTGTAATTTAATCAGGTAATGAGAAATACTGCTGTCAGTCTTGGGGAAAGTTTGGTGCCTGTTAAGTTCACATGTTTCACCTACTCTCTAGATTTTGAGGCATGTTGAATTCCAAAAAACACAGAACTGGGAAATTGGACCCATAGATATTTTTCCCCAGAACATCTTCTATTGGAATTTGTCATATGGAATTTTTATTTATTGGTACAAAAAGACAAAAAAGCAGGTAACTTTCTAGCTGCTGGAAATATTTCACTGAATTTTTCAGTGTGAATTGATATATATAATATTGTATGATGCATGAAGTTCTTTTAAGTTCCAGATAACCATAAAAAAGCTTACATGACAAACATTTAGGAATATACAACAAGTAGAAGTCAGGCACCTGTTCAAGACTTTCTTCTTTCCTCTGGTATTTATAACTCCAAGAACTATAACAGATATTAGATAATGCACAAAATGCATAGAGTTTTCTTCTAAATGGACATTTCTTGATTTTCAAGCTAGTTTACTGTATCTACAATCTCCAGTGACTGGAAGCGCTAAAATCCAGTGACACATGTCTGGCCAAGGTCTTCTGTAGATACATCTTTTTAGAGGATCATCCTGATGGGGATCTGCAAGCTTTAGTTTCCCTCAATCTCTTCTCCCCACTCTGTTCCAGCACTCAGTGTTGTCCTGCCTCACTCCAGCTTTCTCACTGCTCGGTAATACCTCCCCTGTGTGGCTGGGATGTTACAGCAGCCAGCACAACCCCCACTGGACCCTTTTCCCAAGCAACAGGCCCACTGCACAGCAGCACTAGACACAGGGAAGATTAGGACTTAGGTAGACCAAAGATATTGCCCACAAGAGCATTTCAGTAGCCTCTTTGTCTTGTCATTTGGCAGAAGAATGAAATGCACTTCCATTTAAGTAAGTTGTGAGATCTTGAGTCAGACTTAAAAAAGACATGCAGGCTTGAGCCTTACCTCATAGGAATTCTGGATTGCATTGCTCACCTGCACAAATACTGGGAACTAGCAACTCTGTTCAGACATGAGCAAGTAAAAGATAATTTTTTTTCTCCCATATTTCTCAAAATTTTTACTTCTCTCAAGGCTGCACTGATTTTTTTTCTACAGATTGTTAGTTCTGATGATGTTATGTACATCTTCCGTGCCCTAACAGACCTTAAAGTTGGCTCCTACAGAGTCACCCTTATGAAAGAAATGAACAGCTCTTACCTAGTTGTGCATAGTGCAGTTAAGGACTAGGGTTGAAAGATTGTAGATGTAGGTTTTGATTAACTAAGCTCAAAACATTTCAAGTTCAAGAAAAATGAAACCTGGTGGAAAGATAGTTTGAGAACAAAATGTGGCCTCTTGGACACTGGCAGTTTTACGTACAGCAGAAAGCTTTCTCACTAGTTACTGACTACCTTGGGGTGACTTTTTGTCAATACTTTACTCCCTAATCATCGGCTTTCTGCCCAGAAACGGCTGCTGTAGCTTTAAGATGGACCCTGTGGCTTTAAGGGATGGGGCAGGGAGCCTTGGGCTCCTGTGCAGTTTGATTCAAACTTTTTCTGACATGCTTGGGCTGCAGCATGGACCGGAATGTTACATTATTCCTTTTGTTGGATTAGTTTTTTTGCTAGCTTGAAGCAAGAAGGTTTCCATTTATTTCATTCCCCTAGCCTGGAGGCTGTACCTGGGATCCTCTTTGCAGCCTTTTTGGTTTTTTTTCCTTGAACTCTTTCAGCTTGGCTTTTTTATTTTTTTTTTGCCCATCCAGGGAGCCAGTGCAGGGCTGCCCCAAACCCAAGACCTGGAAGAAGCAGAACCAACATTAGAAAGGACAGTAGAACCCATCAGCTTCTCCTGCTGTGAGGAGGAGACTAACACCAGAAAGGTTCCCATCTATTCTGCCCAAACATCTGCACGAACTCCTGCTCCTCCCAGCCCCTGGGACACAGAGGGTGATCTTTGCCTCCCGGCCACGCAGTCTGGTGTGGGATGGGGGTTAGAGTTTAGAAATTTCAATATCTAGAATTTATTCAATCCTTTTCTGTGCCTTGCTGGCACCCTTTTGGGGTTTTTTGGTTTGGTTTTCTTTTTTTTTCTTTTTTGTTAATATACCATTTGGGTTTTTTTTTTTCACTTTCTTTCACCCACTGGTATTCATTTCTCATGGTAAATGGAATTATCAAAGGCCTTCTCTTTAGAGGAAATGCTCATTCCAGGGTGTTTGCTCCTAAAATTTGTCTCTAAACTGAGACACTGACACACTTCAAAAGAGGCCGCGCTGAAAGTGACACTTGGTTTCAACCACTGCATGAGAAAATAACTTTTAGGAGAGAAACTGTTCTCGGCTCAAAGTTAGTAGTAGTCTTGAACTAAAGCAACTATGAGATAGATGGGTTATGTTGTTTCTTTTACTAATGTATCTCCAGAGCTGTGCAGATATGGTAAACTTTATTAAAGGACTTTTGTTGACACATCTCAACTGCCTATATTAATTGCTATATATTGTGTAAAAGGTGGACAATCACAGTGAGCTGAAAACTTACAGAAACATCTGCATCATTTCTCACTGGTATCTTATATTCTTCAAGTGTAAGCAATACAACAGCCCTCTGAATAAGGAAAAGATAGATCTGCAACTTGTGGTAATGGACAGCCCCAAATGGCAGATGTGAACTGCAGATACCAGGGAGAAACTTCCGTATCTTACTCTCTGTGCTTCATCATCACAAAAGCTGAAGCAAGCTTGGAAGAATCTAATGCCACAAATATTTTTATGTAAAATTCCAAAACCTTTTTTATCCCAAAATGCTGTAGTGGCAGGTCTCACCCTGGGAGTGTGTAGATACCATCATCATGATCTGTCAAACCATCTTCAGATAAAGTGTTTCCAGGCTCTTGGAGAAATCTGGAAAGGGTATTTTGGGGCTTTCTGGAGATATCAAAGCAGTGTATCACATTTGGAAATGCTTCTTGCCAGACCATCAATTCTATGTATTTACTTTCATACATAGCACTGGGAATTGGGTTTGGGTTTTTTCGTTTCATTTTTCTTTCTTGACATCAGATTTCCTGAGCAACTTTTCACTAAAATTTTCATTTTTCCATTTTCAAACATCTGTTTATTAATTGAGCTCATTGAACCCTTCTGCACAGACAATTTGAGAATTTATACAAAGTCTTTAATGTGAGGGAACAGTCATATTTCTCATATTTAATAATATGGATTGGCAGGTGGATTCTGACCATTCAATTTTTAGATTCAGTTTAGATGAACTGTTATTCAAAATATGATGCAGGCTCTTCTCTATTTGGAAGTCATTATCCTGACTGGTTTATGGTCCTGTGGTTACCACTAGTTATTTGTGAAGTGTTCCATTATTGTCACATAAGATCTTGCAGTCTCTTAGTTTTTCATACATCAATCACTTATTCCCTGTAAAAATGATACTTTAATAAACATTCAAGAAATTTAGAAAGGTGTATCTCTTCTGTGAGAAATGGATTTAAATAGTATTTGTATTTGCAAAAAGATATACTCCAGCTGATGTTAGGTAAACTGAAATAGAAGGTGGGGGTTTGTGATTTTGCTTTTTAACAAGTAATTACCATTAACAAGAAATTACCATTAAGGCAACTTGCAAATGTAAGTCAGGGACTTATTCATATATGAGGCACTTTTTTGACATCCATTTTTGAACTGGATTTAGTACTTTGTTAAATAATTTATTTATCCTTATGAAATTCACGTTAGGTTGTACATATACATATATATATATACATTATAAAAGACTTCAGAATGACTTCATCTTTTATGAAGATAAAGCTGATCATCCAAAATACCTTCCAGTGAGGACTTGTCATGAAGTGGAATTTATAAAGGCGGGTAGTTTTATCTGAAATTTTTTAATTGTGCAGAATTAGAACTTCTCTTGTTTCTTCAAAGAAAATCTTGCCAGGAGAGCTGAGCTACTCTTGTGTTGGCAGGGAAGGGTCTTGCTCAGATGCATGAATGGCACCTACTGGAGAAAACAAACACCAAAGACATTGCTTTATAAATCTTTGAGCCTGTACTTTTGTCATATGGCAGTCCAATTCCTAGACTGTGCAAGTGTCCCTTGACACATTTCTCATCTGGGACAACACGGTGCTGGGCTCCTCAGCCTCAGCCCCAAGCTGCCATTCAGGCTGAGGTTATAGTTTAGAGAACCCCAAATCTACAGCTCCAGGGAGATTGGGCTGCAAAAGGCATACCAAGGGGATCAAGGCACTGGACAAACATTGCCCCCTCTACACCTTTCTCATTTAGTCATACAGCATACTAGACCTCTCTCCTCAAGCTGCCTCTAGGTTGTTAGCTTTACGATTCAGAGACCCACAGCCTACAGCTCAAGGTGCATTGTGGCTGCAAAAGGAATGCCAAGGGAGTTAAGGCATTGCACCACCATTGTTCCCTCCACAGTTTTCCCATCTGGACCATCCAAGATGCTGGTGACCTCAGCTTCAGACCCCAGCTGACATTACATTTACGGTTAGAGTTCAGGAAGCCACTGAGCCTATATCTGCAGGGACCTGGGGGCTGTAAAAGTCATGGCATGTTTGGTTTTCTCCTTCTTCCTTTTGCCCATATTCATTCTACTGTTATTTTCATTTTATTCAGACAGCCAGTAGCTTTAATGATTGCAGATTTTATGCATTAAGCTGAGAGGACAGCTTTTCAAGACACTCACATGCAGATATAAGTAAACCTTGTAAACATGGTAGAAACTCAGGAAATGAAAGTAATGATCATAAGCATTAAAATTATTATGCTTTTCAAACATGGTTTCTTCTTCACTCCCTTACCCTGAAGTTTCACAGCCTGGGAGTCATTAATGAAGGCAGACCCTGTGTTCTCTTTCACCACTAAACAAGTTACAGAAAGGCAGGATTTGGAAGAAGGCCAGTACAGAAATACTTTTACTACTGGGGAAGAAAAAAGCCTGGACAGTTGCTATTAAGAAGAAATGATTCCTAATATGAGGTTACATAGTGGACTGGTTCCCTCAGCAATTTGCTGACTGCTTTCAACATTCACACATCAGTGACAATAAAACATGAGTGGTGTTGAAATAAAGATTCAAAATAGCACCACAGTCTTTTTCACGAACAGAAGTAGCAGAAAGGCAATAAAAGATTTAAATAAGGGATGGGTTGTGCTGTATAACTAGAGACATAGATTAAAAATTGCAGTGAAGGTTACGAACTACTTCACAAAAAATAGCCTATGGAAAAAAAGCTTTTCCCATATATATAATACAAATAAAATATGATATAAATACATTACAATTTTAATTAAAGACTGTGTCTTTACACCCATATATTTATCTCCTGCTATGCCAGATGTGGAACAGTAGACATTTATCCTCAAATGATTGTGGGAAAAGGGGCAAGTAAAGTCCCTCGGGATGAAAAAGGACAGGAAAAATTACCACCCTCAAGATAGATATCATCAAACTATAACTCCTTTCTTATCCAGTTTGACCTTGGGAACCAGAAAAATGTGTTCCATAGGATACAGGGTGCAATGCTTTTACTGATAAGAATTTTTTTCATACATTCTCTCTAGTCACAAAGCTTTAAAAACCTCATTTTGGTGTGCAGAAACAAAAATCCTTATCAAGTCTGGAGGAAACAGTGCTTCAAAAATAATGAGCAACTTGGCTACACAGTCCGTTCACCATGTTGCCATCTGAGGGGCTATGAGTCTCCTAGTCGGAACTGTGGCTTTAAAATGAGCATATGGGATTTAGGATGCTTATCCATCTGTCCTGCCCAAAGGAAGCTCAAGTAAAGTACAAATTGACTCACAGCTGAATTCTATGAGATACTTGTTTTATTCAGCTTTTTAAAAGTCTCAGAACTAAGGCCCAAGAGCATGGCTTACAAAACGCAGCAACAGATTGCAGTTTAGCCTGCTGGCTCCAACATTTTTATTGTACTGGGAATTAAGTTTAAAGGGTCTTTCTTCAATTAAACCCAGGCCCAAAGGCTGCTCAGTTGTGCCTTTGCAGCATCCTAGCAGAGTAGCCCAATGCTGGAATGGGTAATAATGCAGAAAACCTACATCTGTGACTTAGTATTTTAGAGTGGGAACAGCAGAGATGGAGCAACTTAGGGCTTCATTTGTGCCCGCATCTAGAAGACTCCTGAAGAGGGAGATAGATGTCTCGGTGTTGACTGACTCACCTAGAAATTAAGCCAGGTAAGGCACTAGACATGCACAGAGCTAGACATGGGACTGGATATTTAGGACATTGATTATAATAGCAGGGGAAAATATCCTCAGCCACCATAGATATGTAAATTTTATGTCCAGGATGTTGACATTGAAAAGCAGGTCTTTTCAGATTTTAAAGTCCAGTCAGACACATCAGTAGGGTTCAGTAAAATACCTGTGTTTGCGAAGAAATAATCACATTTTCTGGTTTCTTTTTCTTTTTTTCCTATCTTGATAGCACTAAGGAGACTATGACAAACTCTGACATGCTACAGTTGCTGACAAAGTTGATATGTGTGCTTTATGCTGCAAGTGCAATACCCTAATTCAGCCAGATCATGCCACAGACCCTAGAACTGTCAGTAGAGTTTTGTTTTCTTATTTGGACATCAGCTGTGAAGTTTACTGCACAAGTCATATAGTGGCTTTGACACTTGAGAACATTTGGTATACATGCAAGTCTTCCTTGGAAGCCAATGAATTTTGTATACGTGTCCACCTAGACTCTTCAGATATCAGAAGCAGGAAGAATTACTAGGGAAATATTTACCTATTATGTGCAAATTAGTACTACTTGCTGAGGAAATGACAGCATTCACCACATCTGGCCAATTGCTTGTGGTGTCTTTTATCTCTTCTTACAACTCAAATTAGATTCCTTTCCATTCACCAGAGTATTCTTAACCTACTTCATCCTGCAAATTGCTCAAGGCTTTAAGTGCAAAAGAGTGATCAAGAGTGTTTTTAATTGTTGAAAGTTGTCCAGAAGTCTCAGTAGAAGTCTAGAAAGTAAAGAATCTGTTACATAGGAGAAACACACTCATGAATGTCTGATTAGTAATTTTAGTAGAAACAGTGAATCCACTGGGGTATCTATAAGATTTTTATCTAAAATGTTTAAACTAGTCTTGTACTGTGCAAGCACTATTCTAGGATCTGAAAGATGACAGATTCTTATTCAACAAGTACTTTTAGATCCAACATACTAGAATTAGATGTGGTTTTAAAATTCTGTAATTGTAAAAGTTTCCATATTTATTTCTAACAGCTCTGTATTTTTTTTTGTTTGTTTTATAGAATAAAAATTAGTCTGTTACACTTCTACGAGTAAAACAATAGCATGTATTAGGAATTTGTTTTGAATGATAAGCCATTGTCAAGGAGTTCCTTTACTATTAAAAATATTATCTTGGGTCTGGTTTACAAATAAGCTGCACATAACACAGCCTGTTTAAATCATCTGTTGAAATTCCTGTAGGATGTACCTGTCAAAGAGTTTTTATATTTAATGGGCATAGCAGGAGGTACCCAGCATGGATATTAGCCATGTTCAGATCATTTGTTTCTTCACTATATTTCACCCTGATTGCTATAACTTGTGAGAAACGTGTCCTCTCTTCTATTTTTTTTTTTCTTTTTCTATTCTCAAAGTATTAGCTTCTTCTAAAAAATACCACTTCATTCAACATTTGCATTGTGATAATTTTGATCTCATACTCAACCTTTTAACTCTTTATTGGCAAAAGGACAAGGAGCAGTGGCTTCTGGGGAGAAGATATGGGGTCCTGGGCAGGATAAGGGAGTCCTAGGGTAGTAGGGCAGGGACAGGGGAGTCTGGAGCCCACAGGGCACTGGCAATATCTTCTGGCATGGTTTAGGAAGCTCTGTATTTATACCTTCCATTGAAGCCTTATGAACAAAATCTCAGTTTATTCTTGAAAATTTGCTGGGGTTGCTTGTGTTTGATTCATCTTTCTGGTTTCTCTCTGCTCTGTAAAAATAATCCAAACAGCTGTCATGCTGCTTTGATGTTAGTAAGGAGAACTGATCTAGAATTCCACAGCTTTTTGGTTTTATGCACAGGCTCTTGTAGGTTGCTTTTCATGTGAAGAGCAAGTGACCACTGAAGACCCTTGGGTAAGACTTTCAGCTGAGGATGTCAGCAGCCATGCCTGGAAAGGAGGAAGCCAGAGCAAACCACCCAACTCTTCAGGGAGAAAAGTTCATCAGCCCACAGCCAGAAATGATGTGACAGAGGAGCTTGGCAGCTTTTGCCATAGATTACAGAGAACCCTTGGGTGTCCCAATGGCCTCAAGATGCTAGGGCATTGGGAAGACCTTCTGCAGTCACTCTGTGAGGGGCATGCATTACTTCAAGCCAATAGGAGACGAAAACCATCACCAGAGCTCATGGGTCTTCAGGACATGGTAGGACCAGAATGCTGAGTGACAAAGACCCAATTTTGGCCGAATAAAAGGATGTTTAGTTGGGTGTGCAGAAAAAATGAAGCAGATAATTTCCTGATGCAGGCTCTTTGTGTTCATTTTAAAACATACAGACACTGATTAATAGCTGTAATATTACAGCTGATGTGTTACAGGACCTGCACCATCAACCTAAGGTTTATGTAGAGACAAGTAAATGCTACTAATTCAATTTACTTTTTCTTCTTAGTATTATTTTTGATACCAGTCCAATCTATTTTAAAAGAGGGAACATGAGTTTTTAATCTTGAGACAACTGTCTTGGTGTGGAAATGATTGAATTTTTCATAGACCGGGATAGACAATTTTCAATATTTATATCAAAAATTTGGTTCACATAAAACATATCAAGCTCCAAGTATTCAGCATTTGCAATCCAGATCCCCTAAAGAACAGAATGAGTTAACAAAATGAGAATAGAGTTTTCTTTACAGCTTGGTTGTATTTGCCTTCTTGCTTTTCAATCTTAGCATAAATTGATTTATTATTGCAATATTTTCTCTAAACCTAGGCTTATAGGGGTCTGAGTATTTGTTTTATTTTAAATAAACCATGATTTTTCAGTATGAAACTGTTCTTTAGGCTACTGTCTCTTCAGTTGCATGATCTGTTGTCTCACCTGACCTAGGGAAGCAATTGCTGTTTTCAATACGACTTCAGCTTCTTAACATAGGCAGGAGCTATTTCTTATCCATATTCCAGTACTTGCCAGAAATGTGATAGATATTCTACAAATAGGAAAAGGAGCAGTTCCTGAATTGAAAATCCTGAATTGAAAATCTTACAGTATTGTTAATTTTCCCAGAGACTGGGTACTGATAACATTTCCCATTAGCTGTAATGTCTCCTCTTCCTTTGGCATAAAGGAAGATTGCATAGTGGCTATCCCTCCTTTCACCTTAGATGAACCTTGCTAATACACATTGGCGCATAAATTGACCATTTTTCTTCTAATTCTGTAATTGTATCCAGGTGATGCTTTCTTCTGGAAAGTTGCTGATGTTTCTATTTGCTGCTGATATCTAACAATCCTTGTAACATTACTAAGAAATGTAGAACTGCCAGGAAACAATAAAGAAGATGTCAAATGGTAGTTTTCTACAGCAATTGCACACACGTGTGTTATCCTGCATAGTTATATATATCTATATATAGATATATAGATATATAGATATATATATATATCCTGCATAGAACATATTGTCACCTACCTAGTCAGCACCAGAAATTTTTATCCTTAAACAGCTGACACTCTGTTCCTTTTCATTAATTTCTCAGGCTTAGGTATACCCAGCTTTGTTCATACTCTTGGACAGAAAAATAGTGGTTATATTTTAAAGATATTTTGAAGAGCATCTTTTAGTGTCATGTCAAAGTAGAAGGACCTGTACCATAACTCAGCAAATGTTTCATTTCAAATAACCAATCGGAGGGATTTAGAGCAGACTCACTTCTCAAAATTATTTAGTGATACTATTCATAAATAATATTTAAAATGTTTAGTTGCTGAAGTGGACAGACTAGGTAAGTTTATTGTCAGTATATATAGGAATTTAAAATAATACAAATGTATACTTTGCCTGTGTGAAGCTTAAAATTACTGTGGGTGACCTAAAAAACCACAAACTTATTTTATTGCTGTTGAAGTGTTATATAATAATGGATTTCAATGTTTTTTTATCTCTTCCCCTTTTTTTGTAGTATACATATAAATATTATGTAAGATATAAGAGCCTGTCAAAAGTAAATTGCAAGTTATTTATTATGCCCAAGTCATATTTTTTTATACAGCCTCAACTTAAATAAATTGTCAAAAAGACACTCAGTGCTTGATGGTTTTTTATTAATCAAAACATATTTTCACTTTATTTCGGGCCCCATTGCTTCTGTAAATGGATCTGAATAGATCTATATGAAGATAATCACCAAACTCTACATTGTTTTATTTCTCTACTATCAGTACATAAAATATTTTAGAGTCACAATATAACAGTTCAAATAATTTGCCTACAGTATTCAACAAAACTTAAAAGAAAATAACATGGGGCTAAAATTTCACTTAATGAGTGCCTATGAAATGATCACATGATCAAATTAAAGGGATTACACTGGTGTATACGATAGTTCATGGCTGGTAGGAAGAAGACCCTATGAAAGCATATGCTTTATTTACCTTTTCCTTTGCACCATTATCAAAGATTTCTCTTGAAAGTCTTAGGATAGAATTTGGGCCCTTGACATAAGTAAATAAAAACCTTTGTGTAGAATTTTGGCCCTTGACATAAGTAAATAAAAACCTAAAGCAGCCTTTGTAGGCACTGCATGCAGCCAGAGGACACACAGAGAACGGTGCTCTGCTTGTGATGCACTCTCTGTAGGCTGGCCCTCCTCTTTCTTACAAATCCTTGCAGGGAATGGATAAGAGACTGAAAGGCAGGACCTTCAGGCTCAGCATTTGGGAGGCAGGACAAAGCTGTGGGTAGCCTTACCAGAAGCAGAACAATGCTGCTGAGTTATGAGGAAGCAAACAATGGGATTCATGGAAAGGCTCAAGCAATTTGACTCTATGTGACAAAGGACAAAACACTGCAGAGGCTAGAAGAACAGACTGGCTGGCTCTACTGCTTTCTAAATTCAATATGAGCACCTCTGTGTCAAAAATTTGGTTTTTAAATTACAAATGTGTACCTTTGTGCTGAAAATTCTCATTAATACCTTATGTAAAATAAAACCTGTTATCTGACAGTTTTTGCTCTAATATGTTGTAGTTCATCTCTTCTTTTAAATGGGTGTCTTTGGGATTTTGAACACAATTATATCATAAAAATCTCAAAATAAGGGGAGAAGGTAAAAAAGTTATACAGTTTTATTGCTAGTTCCTAGTTAATGGTATTTAGATTTTTTTTTAATTTGTTTATGGCTAACACAAATATTGATTTGAAAGCTGAGAATAAATGTAAGATATTTCCCAGTAGTAGATGTGGTAAGGAGAACCATGGAAACTTATTTAAATATTAAATAGTGTTCCATTGGATTTTTTATTTTAACAAATAAACATATTTTGGTCTAATTGACTGCGTTTGTACTTAGAATATTACTCCTGTTGGTATGAATTATGGTTTTGAAACAGACACAAGGTAGTGACTCAGTTCTTTTAATGAATTATACTGAGGATTTCCCTGCTTTTTGTGTAAGTTACCACTTCTTTTGAAGTTCTGATCCTTTACAAATAATTGTGAACTAGCTTAAAAATGTGTTATAAAGTAATGTAGCAAAGTTTGTCTTATTAAATATATCTCAAATTAGATAAAACCCACTGAGTTTATAGAAATCATCGACTTAAAAATATTCTATGAAAGAAACCAACCATTGCTACAAAAATTGCAGGGACTATTCTGTAATGATGTCCCCTTTCTTGCAGGTTATACTGCACTATCCATTTCTCAGTTTCAAGTCATGTCACAGGGAGAGTGAACATGTTATGAAAATTAAACAAAACATCTCTGTATTAGGTCTTCCTGGGGATGATTTCAACTGCAACTTTTTTTTTGGATGTTACATGAAGTAAGCTGCTTCTATCAGAATTCAAATCTCTTTTGTAATCATTTTATTAAATCTTCATCCAATACAATTCCTAAAATCATTTACCATTAAAGAAGTGCCTGAATCCAGTTACAATTTGCAGTTTTCTGTTTTTTGGTAAATCTTATCCCTCTGCCTATTCATATAAATTGAAAAATGAGATGCTGATCTCAAGAAAGGCATCACATTTTTCACGAAGCTTTGGAAAGTGAATGAACTTAGAATTCCTATTCTCTAAGGATTTCATCAATAATAGTTTGAAAAGAAAGGTGGGAAGATGTCTGGGAGTGCAGCTTTTCTAGCTAATTATCTTTATTGACTCTGCAGTAGGACAACTAGGTTTTCAGTAAACGTGACAGCTTTCTGTTGTTTTTGTGAAATTTTTGGGTTTTTTATCTTCTTCTACTTAACTGCTTTCCCCCCCTTATTTTTAGTCTTTTCCAGATGAATAATAACATAAAACCTGATCCATATTTTCCATGCATTTTTTTTTGGCATGGGGAGTATAACTGTCTTAACAACAGGACTGCTATGTCAAGTACACTGTCTAATCAATGTCAGTAAAAGACAATGCCATGGTACACTATCAGTATGTTAAAATGATCTTTAACACATTTAAAGAACTTACTCAAGAGAATGATGGCCAAATGATGTGTTTAAACACTGTGGACAGAGATTAATAGATTTCCATCTCTAGTTAAGGGAAAAGATCAGGAGACATGCCAGAAGCCATCAGTCATAGTTATTATCAGTAGTACTCTTTCCTTTTGTGTTGCTGGAGGTAGGAGGCAGAGGAGATAACAGGATCACATTGAAGTGAATCACGAGGGTAGACTTTTCTTTCTTTTGTTTTTTTCCCTTTTTCAAGCTGAAATCTCTAGGATCCCTACAAAAGGTATCAAAATCCCAGGTGAGTGTTTATTCCCTGAAAGGTGCAAGGAGGTAAAGGAGAGAAGAATATCATGAAGGTTTTAGGAGCTGTAAGGTTAATGCCAAAAAGAATAAATACCTCTTTAGAAGCAGAGGGAGCAGGTGTGTGTCTTGGGGGCCAGGGCAAATCTCTATGGTATGTGCTTGTTAGTGCAACCTCTGTAGGATGTCTAAGGAAAGCACATCAAATGAATGTCCCACAGCTGTCCAGATGTTTGCAGTTGACCTCCCAGGTGGGCCAGGGCTGCTGAGTGGGAGACCAAGGGAAAGCAAGCAGTATGTTTGTCACCTCTGTCCAAAAAAGAACATTATTGCAGGATTGGCTCCAAAAAGTTTTACAAGCCATTGCCAGGAGGGAGAGATACCAGAGAAACTTCTAGCAGGTGAGAGCAATTTGCCCTCTGATGGCTTTATTGTGCAAAGACTATCCAGAATAGGAAGCAAAAAGCAGCTTTGCTATTTCTTCTGTAATTGATATATATTTTTGATAATATAAACAAAAATCTTATCCAAAATATCTTGCAGTTGTGTCATTAAATACTTCTACAAGTAGATAGTTTCTCCAAGTTGTTAGATTGGGGGCTATACCTCATTAATTGAAACTTAGAAGTGAAGGGCTTTTTTTTTTCTCTCTTTATTTTGCACTCCTGAATATAAATTTATTGTCTCAAACTGTGATGTTTTTAAGGTACAGAAACAAACTTCACAAATTATTATTATTATTATTATTATTATTATTACTATTACTATTACTATTATTATTACTATTACTATTACTATTACTATTACTATAATTAAGAAGTTGCACAGAATAAGGCTCTTTATGATATATATCTCTTAGCCATGTGGTCTGACTCTGGGTTAGAGAACTTGTGTGCAGTAGAATCAATGTATCATTCCAAAGTCTGGGGCAAAGTTTTTCATTGTATTTCTCTGACTAAAATCTGAGGTTAAAATAAAAAACAACCATGATCATCCTCTTATCATGACAGCTCTGATGACATCTTTTTCTTCATTGCTCTTCAAGAATCTACAGTGAGAATATTTGATTGTGTGTAGTTGCCTGGAAACTTGAGTTTGACTTCTCTCACTTACCTGAAGAAATTCATTATATGTTTTACATTGACCTTTATAGTTTCCCACCAAGAAATGGATTGCATTCATTAGTGCTTTGTGTCTTCAGAGAATCTAAATTGTTGTTTTAAATGTATTTTAGGAGCAGACTGACAGAATAAATCCTTTCTTGCCCTTCTATTATCAAAAACCTTCGTAACAGAAATAAAAGAACAGCATGAAATGCCATTAATGAGGTTAGTTGACAGTTTAGCATTAAGAATAGAGAAAGATATCTGTTCCTGAGCATGAACTGTAGAATGCAGAAAATTAATTGTTTAATTAATTACCTATATTTGAAAGGTTGGCATCAAACCATTCATCCCTATGTATTGTTTGGAGGTTGTAAATGACTAAAAAGTTTCTGTAGGTTGTAAATAAAAGTCTCATTCAAAACTCTAATTTTCTCAAATGTGATAATGATGTCTCTGAAGGGA
Organism: Eopsaltria australis; assembly: GCA_034509425.1. Classification (NCBI taxonomy): domain Eukaryota; kingdom Metazoa; phylum Chordata; class Aves; order Passeriformes; family Petroicidae; genus Eopsaltria; species Eopsaltria australis. The sequence continues at coordinate 926,902 of JAVTVJ010000072.1, forward strand.
GAAGGTTCCATTTCCCTTCAGAAACACTAACAAAAATATATATATGAATAATCATGACTTTTTTCATTCCTCACTGACTTAGAATTGGTATATTCCTTATATATGATGCAAAATATAATTTTTTTCTAAATACCATTTTATATATTTAGGTTATTTTACTCTCTCAAAGTAAAGGAGAGAGTAGGCATACAGTGGAGTTTAGCTGAGTAAATACAGTCTGCAGAGATCTAGGGAGATATCCTATTTTCTCAGAAAATTTTTGGAGCTTGTAGCATGTTTGACCAAAATGAGTCAATTATTTGCCTTTTCTGAATCATAAAAGTATTTCCTATCTGCAGGTGTTTTCATTTTGCATGGCAAATTCCATTGACTAAATTGTCTCCAGAAAAATTCTTTGGAATCTTGGATTTTCTGTTTAGCTTCAGAAAGTTCATAATGCATAGTCTTATTTTCTTCAGCCCATTTTTAAATTTTTTAATGGGTTTATATGCTTTAGTTATGATAACTATGAAAGAAAAAATGTTAGAGCAGTTTTCCATCCATCAGTATTCTTTATTGAGCAGGGCTGCATTTTTTTAAAGTAATTGTTCTGAATCCTAGGTTTGAAATGTGTTACTTGGGACACACATGCATGTACATTACAAAGGAGCTACGAAAGAAAATCTAGTCCCTATGAAAAGGCCTGCTTATGCAACTTCAGGTTACATGCCAAAGAATCTGCCTGTTCCAACATACAGGTTACATGTGAAAGTTCAAACCCCATCAGTCCTGAAAGTTTTCTCCCATGAGTGCAGTATACAAATTTTAGTGTACCAAGTGAAGAAAATTTGTTCACATTATAATGCTTCCCATCTTAGTAATCAAACCATGATAGAAACAAAGTGAGCAAGTTGATGATGGAATGTAAAATTCAGGGTTTGTGGCCTCTGGGCAACTGGAAAGCTCCCAGGATACATGTCTGGTGTTCTGCTTGTACTCAAATAGACTCCAACAGCTGATGTTCAGCTGCATCATATCACCAGCTGTCTCCCACTCCCTTTTTCCTCTCTCTTCCAGCTCCCTCTTTCTCTGACTCCCTCTCTCTATCCCCAGATCTCTCCCCCTCTCCTTCTTCCTCTCTTTCTCATTCATTTTCCTTAGGAGCACTTAATACATCCACATTTTATATATTTAAACTGTATAATAGACTTGGAATTAGGAATTAGAGGGTTAGAAATTACTTGGAGGGATTTAAGTAAAAGGAGCATAGAAATAATTGGGTAACAATATAAAAAAGAGACATTAAATATTTAGTAATTGCATATCATTGAACTTGGGGTTTTTTTCCCCATGAGGGTTAAAGAGATTATTCAGAATTGTGGGGAGTGAAAGCAAAGGCTTATAGGTAAAATATCTTAAAATAAGATATTATGAGAGAGATTCATATTGGTTAGCTTAACATACTTTTATCAGTATGTCATACTGCTATTATGGTAAGCAGGGAAGAGAGAGGGAGATGTTTTCCTTCACAATGCCAATGAGCATCACAGTCAGGTGTCTGCTCTGAGCTGCTTTCTGGAGAACCCCTTCTCCTTCCCTGACTCCACAGAGCACCTCATGAGTTTCAATCTGCATCTGAGTTTGGTGCCTAAACTGGTGTCTAAAGATGTATGTTGGGAATATTTCTTCACCAGGAACCCACTGAGAATACAGAAGATATCTGAGCAATGGAAACCTATGCTTGTTCTCAAAACATGGGATTAAAGAGATATAATTGGTACCATTCATCTCTTTTTGTGTATATATGGATTTTACACTCCTACAAAGAACAAAAACAAAAAAAAAGTAGCAAGATAGAATTGAGAGACTTAGATACTGAAATTGAAAGAGAACACATGCCTCATCATTGCTTGTCTCTAGAATTTTATCTGAAGCGACTCTTGAGGGATCAAGGATGAATTCAGCCTTTCTGATACTTTTGCTTTGCATCCAGCATTGAATCTGACATGCACAGGTACAAATTGGAGAAGAACTACAAGTTTTATCATGCTAGTGCTGTTAAGAGGAAGAGATCTTCAAAAGAATTTTGCCACATCTCATTTGGTGTACTTTTGATTTATGGAATATCTTTTATAAATATATTAATCAAAAAATAATTATTTTCTGAAACTCTTCTGTCTTTGTAGGTTTATAATTTTTTTCAGCTTTCTTTCAGCATTCTATGCAGGACTCACTTTCTCCTTAAAAAAACAAATCCATCATTTATTTCTGTGAGTACTACTGGAAACAGATTTATTTGTTCCCATCACAGCTTATTTTTTGAAAAACAACATTTTCATTTTTTTCTCTAATTTGTGCATAAAAGTACAAGCTTTCTGTTTTAGTTTCACAGAGATTATAGACTAATTACAGATTTTATCACTCATTAGGGGTCATTTTCTTACATCGGTCACTACTTTCTGTTTGCAAATTGATAAAATGGAAACACAGTGTATATCTGCTTTGAGAAGCTGGGTTGGGGTCCTTTCAGGGGTTAGGGCCCTAATTTAAATGATGCTTCTCTTTTGCTGTCAAAAAAATGGAATTTCTCTGCACTGCACTGGTGATAGTAGTAAAGCCACAATCTAAAGTATGTTTGGAATTAAGAGGATTGTGTATTTTTCCAAGAGAATAATTCTTAGGCTTACAATAAATGCTAATAATCTGCAAAAGAATACAAATCATGTTTCTTGTTTCCAGCTCCACTGAAATATATGCTTGGAAATAAGTTATTGTTATTCAAAAAAGCAGGAATTAAATTCTCAGGTTGTGAATGTATGAAATGGATTTTTTTCTAGTCAATTGCACTACTTATATATGCATATTGCGCTATAATCTGTTAGTGATACAAATGTGTGTTTGCTTCTTTCAATAACTTTTAGTACTTCAGAAAAGGGGGTGAATAAAATTATGGTTTGTACCAGTTCAAGCATTACCAGCAGTTGCTGATTTAACTTCTTCATTCTTGGTATGTTGGATTACCCAACAATAAGATATTTGCATTAGAATGCTAGGTTCAAATTTTGGAGCCAGCTTTTATTTGTTTTTCATGTATACACAAAACAGAATGTCAGAATTTGACATTATTAAAACAAAATCAATACGTAACTCTTCATGAACATTTTAACTGGAATTTTAGAAGGCAAACCAACTGTTTCAAAGTTACATTTCTTACACAGTTCTGTAGTGTTCTCTCACAATACCTTTGTAAAAAGCCTTCTTCTAGAACTTAAATTAGAGTCAGCTTTATAAAATTATTTTCTCTCTTCCTTCTTCCTGCCCACGTTTTACATCATGGAATCAGACTCATTTGTAGTCATTCTGACTTTGTGTGGTACAGAGATTTTTCTTTGTTTGACATTTTTCATATTAAACTTCCTACTCATTTTTCCCTGAAATATACATTTTGTTCATGTTTTGAAAGGACTTTCAATTTTTAGAGGCCAAAAGTCAGGATTAGTTCTGATATAATAGTTTAGTTACTCAGCCACTTTTCAAAACAAATGCCAGATTTTGGTTTCATTTAATGTAGAGCTTTCATACATAGGCAAGGTAAACCATATAGAGAACAAAACAGTCTTTTATTTATATATATGTAGTGGAGTTTGAAAAAGTAAGTTTCTTGTGCTTGCATACATGTAAACTCACAAGGACAATTTCAAGATTTGGTGATAATCATACCAGAGTCAGTGAGAACAAATTATATAAAAATAATGCACATTTTTTCCAACTCTGTAAACCCAGTTATTGGTAACAATCTGAAAAGCATCTTATCTTGATCTAGATGTCTTTTCAGACAACATCAATAAATGACAACATTTACCAGCCCCTTTCTTTTTGTATACCCTGGAAACTATAAAGTGTAACTTTTCCACTTCCATATTTAAAATAAAGCTTCTCTTTGAAGTTGCCATTCCCAAGTGGTTTTGCCTGTTCAGATACAAATATAACTCTATTTGAACACTTTTCTTTTAAATATGGCTCATAATCCAATGCACAAATTCAGGTTGTTAGTTAGTTAATTTCTATTGACATATATTTAATTAGGATAAATCTTGTAATATTCAGCTTCTGAATGATGAGAAATGTTCATATTCTGTAACATTATCTTTACAACATGGAAATTAATTGTGATAGCAAGCCCTGGAATAACTTCATTTTATTTGTAAAGTATAAGTGAATGTATTTAGAAGATGACAAAATAACAGCCTACAATGCATAGCACTTAAGGACAGTTTACAGTTAGACCACAGGCCTGATTTAAAGAGTTCTATAAAGTTGAGAGTAAATTATGTAAGCAAATCTGTTCTGCAAACGAACCTGTTTCAGCAGAAACAATATACACAGTGCCTGTTTAACCGGGTATATTTACTTGCACGTGTACAGCTCTTTTAAGAAAGACAAAAGAAAAGGATTTAACTGCAAATGTCCTACTTTTCCCCTCTCCTCCCTGTATACTAAGTTTGTATCAGGTCTGTCATCAGGGTATGCATCCAGCACTGTACACAGTGATACAATTGTGTTATAATAAAGATAAATACTGACTAATAAAGATATTCTGTACAATAATGAAATGTTTGATTTCTTTCAGTTCTCATGTGTTCTCTCTCCCAATCCGCACCTATAAGATATCAATAGGGTTTTTACTTCCTTCAAGGTCCTGCCTAAATGGCTGTCAAGTCTCAGCCTGAAAAGTCATTTTTCTATTACTGATGGTAGTTGGTGAAGGAATATTAGACATGTTCAGTCTTTCAAATGAAGGGGAAAAGGGAAAATGCTGGTGGTCTCAGGTCCTTTGACACTGAAATCGTCCTTGATGATCCATATACAGGGACAGTGGGAGAGCTCAGTCCTCTGCAGCATTGGCCACGACAAAAGCTGAGAGGATGATGCCCAAAGTCCTGTCAATGGGACTGTGTTGTACTGTTGTGTCACCTGTAGCACCATTGCCACTGTGGCGACAGAGATACTGCATGATCCTCCAGATGTAAATATTGCTCTCTTCCACACCTAGCAACTTTGAGCACCTTTTCTGGACAAGCTCATGAGTTGACAGGTATTTTGTTGTCTTTTTCTCCATAATGTAGCTTCTTTATCTTATGCAGCATGCTCTCAAGGAAGGGTATCCTAGGAATCTGTACCCTTTCTTTTGCCATAGCAGAGAAGGACTGAGAGTGGAACTGACAAATAGGGAGGTTTTGTCACTATCAGAAAAATCAGGTGAAAAAAAGAAAATAAGTATTTAAATTCTTGAGAGCTCCTAGATGTTTTCCTGTGGTGGCTGTTGAAGCTAAGAAAAGCACCCCCCGAAAAAGCCCTTGGTGAGATAGATCCAAGGAGCAGCAAGATCCCCCCCGGGGCAGGGCAAAGTGTGATAGATGCTGAGTTGGGGTGTGTTCTTAGTAAGCCAGCCGCTCTCTCCCCATTGGTTTGTGCTTATGTTCATCAATTGTCAATCACCCTCAGTTTCTAGAATGTTCGTTCTACTCGGTAGTTGGTTGGTTTTCCCCCTTGTCTTTCTCTCAGCCCCCCCCCTCCCTGAAATACCCTCTGTTGGTCCCCTTCCCCTTGTCCCTCCCTTGTCCCTCCTCGGTGCCCCGATCCTATTGGTTGTTATGATCACAATAAAGTCTGATGCGCGGCTGGGCTCGGGGCTCTCAGCCACTGAGTTACTCCACTCTCAGAGCTCACGGAGCACGGATCCCCCGATACTTTGTTTCAGTGTCGTTATTCCGTCTCGGGAGCCCCTCGCTTTGCTACAGTTTTGGCAGCCGCTGTAGCCTTTGCCTGCCTGCTTCGGAAAGCTGCAACCCACGGCTTGGGGTCCCAGGATCCTGGCGAGCGTGGACCTGACCCCAGCGACACTCCCTCGCCGCCTCTCGGGTCGCTGACTCTAACCCTGGCGGTCAGCCCTCGTCTTGGAACACCCGAGGGTCGCGGCATTTTCCTGCACTGTGAGCTGTTGTTAGCCATTTCTCTCACAAACCCTGGGCAGGACCCTGTTGAACCTGATACACTTGCATGGTAGAAACCATCCTGCATCTTTCACTTGCTTAATGGGCCCTGACTGATACTTCTCTTCTGCAGTTTGCGTCTTTCAAATTTCATCTACCAGAAGGAGCCTTACAGTAGTTCACGGGACCCCAGGGACCTCCTTGTGCCCTGGAAGTCAGCAGAGCAGGATTGTGCTCCTGGTACACCTTGGTTGCAGTAGGGTGAGAGAAGAAGGTTAAGATTAGTGTCATGATTTGTAGCTGGAGATGGAGATACTAGTTAAAGTGGACTTGTAATATGGAATGGTTTCTAAACAGGTATAAGGAAAGAAACTGGATTAATGAATGGCCAATTTACACGGTGGTTTCCTCTTAGCAACCTCTTCCCCTGCTAAGTTTGGGGATTCAAACCAGCTGGCTAGCTGAATCCTCGCATACCCTCACATGTTAAACTAATGTCTTCATATAGAGGCAAGATAGACAGGTGAATCCTGGTATCTCATAACTTTTCCTGATCTTCAGAAGTATCACTGCCTTCAGCTCTAAGCTTTAAGCATCTCTTCTCTACCATTTTGGTTTCCCACCTACCAAAAAGACCAGAAAAGGACCAGAAAATCTTTCAACCTTCTGCTAATTGGCTATGTGCTGATGGTCTATCTTGAGATTCAGGGCCCAGCAGGATGCAGGTTCTCCTACAGTGTGTCCCCAAGAACTGAATCAGAACTAGATTTTCATTTTATATTTACCTGAATAGAAGATTTCAGATTTTTATGATTGTTATTCAAGAACCAAAATCACATTAAGGGAATGGGGATAAATATCTCAGATATTTAAAATATTTCTTTTCCAGGCTGTATAGACAGAGCTCTAAGATGAGAATTTAAAGTAAAAACACTTTAGGCAAAAGAAACTATTTTACTATTTGTACAAATAAGTTATTTAACTATTGTCATACGCACACAGATTTCCCACTACCTAGGCTGTATGTAAAACCTCAGGACATGGTGGATTTAAGAACAAAAAATATACATACAAATTCTATCACATCTTTTAGGATCAATGGCAGGTGTTCAGGATTTCCTAATTAAAGCCCATTAATCAATTGTGTAAGTTAGACATCTTTTAAATAAAGGTGCTGCCAAACAGTACACTTCATGTTAACAAATTCAAGATGTATTCCTTTCCACAATATACTTACTACAAATTGTAAACTGATGATTGTGTGCAATACTATTCTGTGTTGACTGAAAGAACATGCCCCTAAGAGCTGTCTCGCACCATGAACACAACATATGAAATATCACATATTACATCATTCTAAAGAGTCCTTGTTCTCTCTCTATGGCTTCGATCTCTGCTAAAGGGCAATCTTCTGAGACAATAGATTGAGTTCAGACTGAAAATGAATAGTAGCAAAGCAATATCCTGACCAGTTAAAACATAGACCTGACTCTTTGGAAAGGGTAATTTTACACTGTTGAAAACAGTTACAAGTGGGAGGAAATACTGAAACATAAAAGCATGAATTACGATAGGGAATTATTTTAAAATACTTTATGAAATGTCAATGTCTCCCACAATTTTATTCTCATGAAAGACTACTTCAGTAAAATAACTACCTCAGTTAAAGTGAGATGTGAAAATGGCAATAAAAACATTTTTTCAGAACTACAACATGCAGCAAAAGGAGAAGCAGTCAGAAGAGATCAAAAATTCTGGAATGTTGTAGCAGCACCACAGTCTGTGTATATACTTTAGTGTTAAGAATGATAAGGAATTTTAGAAATTTATTGAAAACAAATGAAATGTAAAATCTGCAATATCAAAAGCTGATATTAACTGAAAGTGCTAAAATGACTAAGGAAAATTCACAAATCATACAAATATTACATAAATATTCTACTTTAGTCTTCAAAAACATACAGAAAAGGAAAAGCTAATGTGTCAGTTTTAAAAAAGGTGCAATGTCTAAAAGCTGATAGAGCTGATAGACAGCAATATCAAGAAAATGGGACACAGGTCTCTATTCATTTAGTATGTAGGCACCTGACTCTGGCAGCTCTGGAAAAAGCAACTAAGCTCTCTATTGAGAGCAAAAGTATGGGTCAGTCCCCATGGAATAGAGATCAGAATAGCTTTAAATTTGAAGGATTAGCTGCCTTAAATAAGGTAATAGAAACCGTTTATCTCAGCAACGTCAAATCGTCTGGCACATCAAGGTTCTACCCAACACCATCAGAAAAATGCCTTAGATTTCACAAAAATAGTGTCAGGGTGGAGTTTGGAGTATTTTTTTGATATATATTTTTGCATATTTTTCAAGACTCTGGAAAGCAGCTTTATTTTTAAAATCATGCTTGGAAGAGTGAGTATAGTTAGAGTTAGGTGGCAATATATGACTACTTCCCAAACAGTGTGCATGTCTTATATAATGATAGTTCAGTGTCAAAACTACAAATTACCTCTGTAAGGAAGCTTGGAAAAGGATCTCCCTCCTTTTTGGTAAGCATTCTAACCATTAGGGTACCATTTTATGTAATTTTGCTCTCTTTTAACTCCCCAGTTGACCTGTCATTATTTTATGCAAAGATGATACAAGCAACTTGACCTCAGAGTAAATTCTACAGTAATTATAAGGGTTTATTCCTTACAGAAGGATGCCTTTGTCTACTGTTTTTGGGAAAGGAAGTTTTGTCTAGACTTAAACTGCTCAATGAAATAGTCTCAAAAAAAGAATTCCTGGCTCCCAAGGCCCAGTCAGTGTACTGAACTCACATCTGCTAGATCTCTTGCACCTTCCTTTCCTCCAAAGCTGGCTGGCTGCAGTTATGGTTGAGTGGACACCGCATGGGATTTTTATCCGTGTGGACACAATTTTGCGCCATTCACAGGTTTCACACAGTGTACGTAGGAAAGTCAACATCCACAAAGAAGATAATGCCTTATTATTCTCTGTTTAGCTCCTCCTGTAGCAGGTTGGTGCTGGTACTTATGTCATTTTTGTGACTTCTTTCATTTTTCTCACATCTACATTTGCTGGTAATGTTCATGGCAGAGACAGCTTTTGATGCTACTTTTGGCCTGCTCATTGGATGTAGAGATATAAGGGTCTTCCTTTGAAGATAATGTCCTTGGCAGGCTGCCTGGAGGCATGATCTGGGCACAATTTGGTGAATGTCTCCCAAATTTTAAGGACTGATGGTTCTCTGAAGGCAGGTCCACATCAGAAAACAGTCTTTTCTATGCACCACTGTGCTTTTGGTCTGGAAGAGGGTCAGTGTGCACAGTTTATGCTGTAAGAAAATCACTGACACCATGACACTGCTTTGCCATGTCTGTGGCAGCCTGCTGTGTAGGGGCTGTGGGTTCTGTCTGCCTGCATGTTTGAAGATGTCCTACTCTGCAGTGTTGCTGCCCAGACAGACAGAGATGTAGCGGTGTCCTTTGCCAATTCTACTGAGATGTTACGTGCTGCTTCTGCTGAAGCATAGACATCTGAGGTGTTGCACATCAGGTGCCCAGTGCTGAGTGGGTGTTCACCAGATTGTCATGAAAGCCAGTCTCTTACTACAAATTCCAACTGCAGAAAAACCTGGAAGCTGAACACCTGTGTTCCACCTGTTCTTGAAGAACCAAGAAATTGTGTGGTGAAAGGGGACAGGGGCCTCTACTTCATGGATAACCATATGAGTGGAGTTGATATTGAAGGTTAAGGATATTAGGAGAGTTGGAAAGTTTTGGAGGAGAATATTTCATGGATATTTGCCACTTAAGACAATCAAAATCCACTCCTAAAAGCACACCTTTCATACCAGCAGTGCATGGAGGAAAGTGTTTCTTTTCTGTGCAGCAGCTTATGTGCCCTCAGATGGATCCAGAAAGGATCATGGACCCCTTTCTAGCCGCGTATATCAGGAACATTCCTGACTGGAGGATGTATGTGCAAGCTGCAAAGGGAAAGGTGTATGAAAATTGGAGATAAAAGAGACTGACTGCTTTTTTTCTGAACCCAATAATAGCTATTTGTGATCATGTTCCCCAAAGTATCTTCAGCCTAAAAGTCTTTATACTGCAAATAATATTTGAGTTCAGACTGCTATTGCTATTCAGAACCACTGCCAGATAGTTTCATCTCTCTGTGCTTCACTCATCAAGTGAAAAATGCAAACAATAATACTTGTCCTCACTCAGACAACTTTCATGAGGTTCCATACATTTCTGCTCATGAATTGTTGTACTATATTCACTTGGGTTTATTTTGAAGTGTAAAATAGCTGAGAGAATAGGATGCAAATGAAAGACAAGGCATTGATAATCTAAGTTCCTTACATTTTTCTAAAATGAAAGGAAAAAATACAGAACGGCTGACAGTTCTGTTTATACTTAGGTCAGACTCTACAGAAATGCTGTCCTTTTTTTCTGAAAATGAAAAATTGGCCCTACTATTAGTTGCTGACTACTAATTGCAAAGTAAAGAAAACTTGGACAAAAGTGCAGTAACATGTCAGACAGCTGCTATAAGTAAGGGACTCTCACTCAGTGTCATGACTGAAGCTTTGCCCCAGTGATTCAACAGGAACTAAATTAAGAACAACTCAACTGCATATAGTGGTGGTATCCAAAATTTGAATTAAAAATTCCCTGGGCTGTAAATGCTACTAAAATACCTTTTTAATTTTTTAAAATTTTTTTTTTTTCACTCTGAGAATGATCTAATTTTGTGGTAACAAAGCAATATCTCTTTGCTATACTTTCATATAAAAGTGCATTTAATATGCAACATTGTCTTTCCTAAAATCAGCCACTTTACACTACTTCTGACACATTACTTTTCATTCTATGTTGGCTCAACAGTCTTAGAAGCAATTGTTAGTTGCTAAAACATGCAATGACTTTCTACAAAATGTGTTGAACTGCTTTGTAGAGATCTTTTATACAGCACTTTACTGTATTTCCTTCTTTATACTGTGATTTTTGTGTTACTACATTGTTACTGTCTATCTATTTCAGTAGTTCTGTAAGAATTCTCTTAAATCTTATTGTCTAAGAATTGGAACATCTTAGCTTACAAACTTACCATACTTGTCCTCTGTTTTTGCCATTTGGATTATAATTGGAATTTTTTCATCAAGAAGTTTTGAATTCTTTGTATTTTCAGACCACTTGTTTATTCTGAACATTAACTCCAATTTATATTACTATTCTCAGTGAGCTCACACATACCGATAGACATATGATAGAACTTTTAAAGTATTTTAAATTGCATTTGCTTAATGGATATAACTAAAAACTCTATGATCAATCAAAACCTTCCAGGGTCAAAACTGTTTTGTATTAAAAATAGGTTTTCTCTGAAATTTTTAGCAGGATTTCATTGCAACTCAGCAGTAAGGCTTTCTTTTGCTGAAATGAGATTTATTAAGTCTGCTTTACTATGCTGGAACAGCTTTTTTTCAAAGTTCCTAATATTCCCATTGATGCTATTCTGTCAGCTCTGAAGGCCAAGTAGATTTTGGAGCAGACACTGAGAAACATCTATTCAGGGATTTATTAAATTTGCAGGTAAACTGCTTACAACTGTCATCAGCTATTAGGAGTTAGTTTTGTTCCAGCCCTTTGTGGCAATCAGGGAGGTATCTTTGTTTTGGGACATATTCCTCAACACAGCTTGCTGTTGGACATCTGATTCTTAAGACAGAAGGGAAGAACACAAATAGGAAAGTATTTTTGTATCATATCAATACATTAACTTTTTGTGTGCTTCTGAATTTACATCTGCATGTTTTTAACATCCAGCTATGCTACCTCTATTTCATTATTTTAGTTGAAAATATCTTTTCAAGTTTGTGTATATAAAGCTGATTTAAATCCTGCTTAATGCAGAAATACCTCACTTGAGAGAACAAAAAATAAATGAATTAGAGGAACTGTATGGTTGTATGTACAATATATTAAAATTCCTATGGACCATTGGTTTCTAACTGCCCTCTGTGGTTCATTAACCTTTGAGTTGCAGGCTGTGCAATTCACATAGGTAGATAAAATACCAAAATACAATTTCAAGCTGGCTTTTGCCCTTAAGTGTGCAAATAACTGGAACAAATTTATTTTTTTAACTGTAAAATTATTTTTGCTAACCACGGAGAGTAAGCTATCATAACTACTAAGTTCCTAGCAAGACTGCTTGATATCTTTGCAAGTGTTTAGCAGGTTATAAACAACTGGACCTTGAAAATGAATACATTGTAATTTTTATGGTATGCAAATGTCATTTCATTTTTCAGGTTAGTTTTGTTTAAAAAATCATGCGAAGATCAGTAATATGGAATAAATATGCCATATTTTTTGTTCATGTTTACTGCATTCTCACAGCAGAAGACAGAAAATGTATGGCATGCCTTGAAGATGCCTGCAGAGAGGACTGAGAACAGCAGTGAAATGGAAAATAGATGCTCAGAATCATGAGTGGACTAGCTTACAAATGTCTATTGTTACGAGAAGAATAGAAGAAACAACACAAACAGAATTTTTATTATAAAAAAAATCACAAGAAAATCGATATTTCATACTATGGAGCAGTGTGTAAGAGAAAAAGTCCTATTTTCTTCCAGTATGTCCATGGTTTTTCTTCCACGTTTTTTCAGTCTATCAAATTTGCATAATGTCAAATCATGGTCAGAGAATTTACAAACAATGAAGTCTTAATCCAGGATGGGAGAAATGTAGCTATGGGGGAATTGCTTAGGTATCAGCCCTTCTGAAATGGTTCAAATAATGTAGTTTCAAATATCATCTCTCCCTCACCTTAACAAGGTATGAATTTACAAAAATGAAGCAGAGTACACTAAGTTCTGCATGGCTCCATGATTTGACTTCAGACCCAGTTCTTACACCTCATAAAAGACACAAGAACACAACTTCTGAGGGTAGATAGGGCATTTTCACTTTATTCCTGAATGCTTTAATGAATTTACATGAGCAATAGTAACAGGCTAAGTAGAAAAGTCTTCAGCTGCTATGATTCCAATGCAATGTCTGAGTGTTCCCTGGAGACCAATAGCTGCCTTTGAACTTGGAGTTTGTGAACAAGACAGAGACACAGATGATCAGTGTTTCTGACCACTGCTCTAATGAGCAATCCCTTAAGCTCATTTTCAAGATCTGCACTGTCTATATACTTGGATTTAAGCTGCAGTAAAACTTAGCTGTGCATACGCGTGAGAACTGCCTCAAGAATTAACCTCTGTCAGTGTAAAAAGATAATGACATTAAAAATTACATTGAGATTTAGTCAGGGTTACTAGAAGACACCAGGCAGCTTGAGGTAGAAAATCTCAATGTACTACCAGAAAACAATCTGAACAATGTTATATTTACATTACAGTGAGTTTGCAGCACTGAAGCTGTTGCTACACATTTGTCTTACTGCGCCAGAAAATGGCTTTCAGCCACCTGTTTCACACAGATAAGCAGAACAGAGAGAGAAAAGAAGCTGCAGCAATAACTTGTGTCCTGAACTTGTTTCTGGAAATCTTATGTTATGATCTTCTATCCTTACTAACTAGGCTTCCAGGACTGCCTCCAAACTATGGTGGTTGAAGGTGGAGAGTGGAGCAATCATTAAGAGGTCTGAAGCCCTCAGCTGGAGAGATGATAGATGAGGAGTTCTGTATTTGAATTTAAACTCAACAAACAGTGCTTTTTCTGCTTTTTTCCTGATGAAAGTTGTTATACTGATAACCAAACTGACATTGGCTTTTATTTCAGAAAGAAATATATATTGGCCTCCGTGAGGGTAAAGCCAGGAAATCACAGTCAGAAGGTTCAGAAGATTTTGTTATATTATATATAGAGGGCTCTTACTTGAACCTTGGAAAATAGCCTGTATTTTATATCACTGTGCATACTGATAAGCACAGCTTAAAAGAATGAATGTGTCCCAAACATCTACAAACCTCTAAAATCACTTATCTGCTCAGAGAGAAGACACTTAGCTACCTAATGGAAGTTTTCATGCTTGAATACAAACACTGAATAAAGACTGAAACTGAAATACAAGGAATAGTTTTTCTGTTTATATGACCAGCCTAATTATGACATGATCCAAGTGGAAGAAACTGTCAGCTTCAGTAGCTTTAAATCAATTTAACATTTTTGTAAATAAAAGTGAGAGGATTTATGAAAAAAATACAGGGAAAGAAGTGTGTCCTGTTTCAACTGTTGTGAACTACAAAAACACTGATCACTTCTATTCCCCCAGGTTAGCAAGAATGATTATAGACCTGTGATAATGTGTTCAAAGAGAGATAGAGCAGCATTAACTATCCTTTTATCAAGCTCTGATATAAAAGAGAGAATGAGGAGACTGTGGAGAAGCCAACTACTCAAATGTGTAAAATTCTGATGAGATATTACGAAAAAACTCTCATAAAAGAATGGTTTACATTTCCACCTTCATTGACTGACACAAATGACAAAACCTGACCATTGGATGCAAGCAAAGAATTCCAAGAGGCACCTTCCTAACTTTTACAATCTAAATGCACCTTTATGGTCATATAATCAACTTAATTGCCTATTACATGCTGAAACACCTTATCTAGAAGTTTCTGTATAAGATCGTAGTTGTTTAAAGCTGTAGTTCATTGAATAGTCTTAAAAATCTGTAGTATGTTCCAGGGCAATTGTTCGAATAGTTAATTATCCTGTCTGCCAAAAATCTCTTCTTTATTTATATGGCACTTACTTCCATTTCCCACCTGTCGTTTTCACTGAGCCTTTCCTCTAGAAAAAAAAGCCATCACCACTGGAAATGTTTTCCCAGTAGAAGATACTTTTGAAGAAATGCCTTACATAGAATATTTTTACAATTTAAAGATTATCCATTAATTTTAGGAATTGAGTCAAAGATGAAGATTGAAGTGGTTCTTGAAGGGTTTCAAAGAGAAAACAGCGTTGGTAAATTTGGGTGCTGACTTTAGGAACTCATTGTAATTATCATTTTAGTTCTGAGTTTGTGACTGCAGCAGGAATGCAGTCACATGAAAATGCAGTCACAGGAATGCATTTTCATGAAAATGTTGAACTATGAAATTGGGACTGAAATTCCTATCTGGTTTTCCTCTACATATTTGCTTATACAGTGCAAAGACATTGGAATAGACCGAAATGTTAATGGCTAATGTCTCAAGCAATTGGCCATTTCCAAAGCAAGAGACTGCTTTGCTGATGATGTGCAAGGAAACATCCAGGTGCAGAGGGGTGTGCACTCACCACTGAAGCTGCAAGCTGGGTTTTGAGCCAGATAAGGGAAGAGGAAGATAAGATGCAGATCCTGCAAAATGGGATAGTGCTTTTTATCAAGTCAGTGTTCTCCCTTGCACAACTGGCTCCCTGTAAATCCCCCTCTACCCACCAGGGGAGGTATCGGGACATTCATACATAGGCCTGGAGGTGTTCGGTCCTTCTGATGGGGCATAACTGGCTCGACTGTGTTGGCATGAGAGGCAGTGGTCATTTCTTACAACGGGTCATAAATCATTACATCAAAGACCCCTGATTATACACTCATATCTGGGGTCTTCTGCCAGAGGACTGTGCATGATCCACAGTGTTGTAATAGACAGTGTTAAACTCTCCCCTTCAGGTATTCCCACATGAACATGAGCGTTTATTAACTCATTGAACTTGGTGTTTCATGGGCTCCTCCCACCCCTAATGTATCAAGTCTTCGACCATCAGTTCAACCAACTGATGTTGAAATTGCAACAATCAAGTCTTTGGGTCCACAGGTGGTGGTATATTTCCTCTTTTCTATCCTTCCACTCTTATCCCTTCTTTCTCTCTCTTTCTCTTCCTTATACATGTTCTTAAGTGTTATTTTTATGTTTTTATATTGCTCTATTTCTATAGATAATAACAAAAAGGGCTACATACCTCATTTTCATTGCAACCAAATTGTTCTAAAATAGATCCTACATGTATAGATACACATATTTATATAAAGGCACTGGTGATTCAGCATCATTTCACTCTAATCTGTCCCAAGGGATCTATTAACAAGCTGAGTTGCCGTCGCCTTCAGGGGCAGGTCATAACACACAAGCATTTCAACTTTAAAAATCAGGGGGAACAGGATGAGGAAAATATAATTCCTTTGAATTTATGTACATACCAAGGTTTTCTTCAACACAAATATACTCAATTCCACTGAGAAGATAGAGGCCACAAGTTGCTTACTTGTGGAAGGATTAGGTGAGTTGAATCTGGTTTAACATTGATGTCATTTTGCTTTCCTGCACATGAAAACAAAGATTTTCTTTTCTTAAAACAGTACACACATTGGGTATTTCAGATTATTAAAAAATGTCCAATCCTCTTATTTTTGACCAATGAAAAGTTACAGGGATGTAAAATGACCAAGGCAAACCACAAACAACACAATTTCTGCTACTTTGACTAGGCCTCAATTATTATTAATTTGTGTTTAAAAATTCAATCATGCTATAGCCACATAATGAGCATAGTGTTTCATGGTGATGATGATTTGATAATATGCACTTTCTGATGGTTATGCAATAAAAATGATCCACTAACATGATAGAAAGGCTTTTCCCCACTTTTACTCCCAACTCTGGCCCAAACCCCTACTTTTCTAACAGAAAAAGGAAAATTGGCACACGATACCAGCCTCCCTCCTGTGCCTATGCAGGGAAACAGAGCTTAGGAGAAAAAAAAAAAAAAATCAACTTCAGACTTTGTTTTAGTAGATACTACATTTTCTTAGATGGGAGATTCATCCTCAATGAAGCACAAAGGACTACAGCAAACTTCTTGACCTACTGGTAAAAATAGGTGAAGAGGTGCAGCATGTATGTCAATAAAAAAGGAGGAGAAACATTACCCTGCTGGCCAGTGCAAAGGGGCACATCAGTAGATTATTCAATCCTCAGCCTGTCAGTCCATTAGGGTCACTAGGTTTAGAAGTGATGTTCACTGCATTAAAGAGTGCAAGGCTTGCATGCACTTGCTCACTACTTAAGATACAAAGGTACAAGGACATCCTTCTACTTCGTTACAGTTCTCATATCCAAGTTTTCTTCAGTTTTCTCATCCATGCTTAGGCACAGTCCTGCTTCCAGATGAAATATCCTAAGCCACCAGTAACAAACCAGTATTGTTGAAAATTTTGAATTTATTTTTTATTTTAAAAACCCCAGTTTTCATTTTCTGCTTGAAATTTCACAATCATATTTTTATTTAATATTTTAAGGATAATTTAATACATGAAATTTGACATGATTAATACAAGATTTTTTTCCTCATATACTGAGTTGATTTGCCACAAAACTAGATATAAGAGCTTTAATATCTTAAACCCCGCAAGGAGAAAGAGAAATATAAAAATTGCTGCTACTACATAGCTGAAAGCATTGCATCATTGATGACTTAGAATCTCTGGGTTGAAGAGGCTAGCCTGCAACTGCAGGAATTGAGACTTGGTGATTATCATGTCCATTTCAGTCTTTATCTTGTCTAGTGCGCTTTGGCGCATGGCACCAATGACCCTTTTTGCTCTTCAGAACAGGCAAAAAACTCCTTCAGATCTTTGCCAAGTAGGCAGCAGTCAGAAACAAGAAGGGCAAATCATCAGACATATTGCAATGAGGTAAGGAAACTTTCTGTTACTGCCTACTTCCTAGCTGACTTTTGAGTTTAGTATTCCAAAAGGCAGGATTTAACACTTGTATCTCAGGGGGCAATTTAAAATATTACATGGATGGGTTTACATGGAGCTAATAAATATAAAAAGCAACAGAAATGTTCTGGATAAACTTGGTTTATTTGGAGAAAAAAAAATTGCATCCTTTTCCCAAGCTATTTAGTGATTGTCTTGGGATATTTTTTCTTAGTAGTCAATTTCTGAGGAAAATAATTTTCTGATTTTCATTTTTTTCAATTAAAAAAACTTCAGGCAGAGGAAAAAATTGGTAAATCAAGCAATAGAATTATTTTATTTTTTTTGGTCATTTTCTAGAAATAAAGCTGAAGGTGCCTTGAAAAGTACACTGTAGAATAAGAAAATACAGGAAAAAATCGGCTCATTTTCCCAGGCCTTTTCACAGTAATATGGCCCTCCAAGATAATTCTCTCAAAAGCAAAAAAAAAATCTAATTAATTTGCAAGAATAAATAAGAATAAGATGTTGCTATGATCAATGTCAAGAGAGTGGACTGATTTTAATTTTCTTGAAGTACAAAGTGTATACTACAATATGGAAAGATAGATAAGCCAACACTTTTGACTTACATGGAGGATGTCTGTGTGTATGTATAAAATAATAAGTTTTCATTACTATTCTGTCCTAGGGAATGGAAATCTCTTTTAGCCCTTGAACATATTCCCAGTATTATAATTTCCATGGCTTCAGACTTTGAAGACTTGTTTTTGTTCTTGGCATGAAATCTTACCTGCATAGAAATCTTCACCAAAGTTTTCATTGCCTTAAACTATTTGAATGTATGTGCATTACACAATGAAGGAAATGTAGTCTGGAAATACCATAAGGATCTCAGGGAAAAAAAATCCTGACGGTATTGGACCCTTGAGATAAGTGGTAGCTGTTTTGGGTTTTTTGTTTGCTTGTGTGCAATTATGCCTGAAGAAATATTTTTATGTTTTTAGAATGCATTTTGACGAGCACCTCATCTGTCGGACTGATCCATACAACCATGCTCAAACAAACCGTAAGTTTGTTTTGTATTCCTTCATCTTTGTATAGATGTAGAAATAATATAAATAACACACACTCTTCTGGTAATTGTGGAAAAGTGTAGCTGTACGTTTGAAAGTTTAGATCAAAGTACTCTGTTTGAAGTTTAATTTTCCTTAAGATAACAGTGTGTATGTATCTAATAAATATTTTCAGGTGAACAGAAAATGATTTTAACCTTTTCTGCTTAAATAGTGTAAAAGCCTACCATGCTGGCTTTTTCTTTTTAAATTTTTTTGGACTTGCAAAAACTTTTAAAAGAGCATTTGTTGTCTAGATGAGCATATTCTTTTTTGTTGTTAAATCAGCTGAAATGATATTCAATTACACAAGAACTTAAATTTCAACACTGACGAAGCTGATTAAAACCTATTCAATCAGGCTGTAGTGTGATCAAATTTGGTCTGAAAGGTCAGGCTAAAATAACTTCCTATTTCTCCATCTGATGTTTATAGTCTCTTAGGTTAAATCCATTTGAGAGAAATTTTGCTTAGACAGAATGACATGCTTATGGAATGAAGAGGGTGGTAGATTTGCTTTTATGAGGAAATGCAAAGAGAGAGACTTGGAGTGTGATTTTGTTCTTCAAAATTTGCAGAGCAAATGAAAGGGAGAAAAAAAGCTGAGATACTCAGGGAAGAGGGTGGGAAGAAAAGAATAAAACAAAAAAAAAGAGGGATAGAAATGACAGAATTAAAGACAGCTGCTCAGACCAGTTATTTGCAATGTGCCAGTATTTTATTTTTGTATTTTGTTTCTTTTCTTTTTATTCAAAGTAATGTTTTTCTTTATATCTGTCTTCATAAATATTCCACCATTTCTCCCTCTGCTTTTCTATTACTTCTGCATTTTTCAGGCCTTTTTGTCAAAATTGATATAATTTTGAAAGGAAAGATAATCTAGTCATGTTCCTTATTCTTTCTGCCTAAACAAGAACCTCCTGGATATTGAAGTTCTTGAGGGTCTTAGTTTGAACCCTTTTTTGGTCGTTAATATTGGAAACATATTTTGATTTAAAAATGAGTATTAGCCTAGTAATTTAGCTTCTAGGAATACCAGTCTGACCATTAAGGACAGGAAAGACGTCTTTTCCCCACTTTTGCTCAGTGTAAATATCTGCATTTTTCCATGGGTTTTTTTTCTGCATTTGTCATTTTTGTAATGGCTCATTGCTATATCCACATCAGTTTCTACCTTTTCCTGGAGAAATGTTTTCTCCTCTCCTCTCCTCTCCTCTCCTCTCCTCTCCTCTCCTCTCCTCTCCTCTCCTCTCCTCTCCTCTCCTCTCCTCTCCTCTCCTCTCCTCTCTCCTTTGAAAGGAAGAAAAAACACTGACACAGATTACACAGATAATTTTTAAATAATGGATATTTCCTATGTTGTCATATCTGGTATTGTCTACAGTGAATTTTTAAACTTTATCCACAAGTATAATTGCAATTATGTCTATCTTGATCAGAAACTGCAGGCAGTATGATGGTGAGATGTTTCAGTATTTGTGTTTGCATGTCAGTTTTGTAACTCAGCATTTTTAAATTCACATTGAATACTTTTAGAATTAGGATCAGGAATGCTCTCCCTAAGTCATAGGGCTCCAGCCCCCACCTTGGAGGGACTGCTAAATGTAAGAGAAGTCTGTTAACAACAGCTGAGCAGATCCACAGGACTCCTCTGCTTTGCCAGTAACTTAATCCCCTGTGCAAAGTCTTTATCTGGATTTGTGTGAGAGACCACTATTTAGCATTCAGTAAGTAGACAAGGCTGTTCTCCTACAGTGATGACCTCCCTGACCTACTAGAGGAAACCAAAAATTACACTGATCCATTAGAAAGATTAAGACAAAGACAATAATAGCTGCTGTGATTTATCTTTCTGTTTTTATGAAAAGTTCCCAAGTTTGCCAAAAATGACAGACAGGAATAGATAATCTCTGCTTTTTATCACTCAGATAAGACAGCCTTAATGTTACCAATGAAAAGACAAATGCCATGCTTCTATTTGTGGAGGCCGAACAAAGAATAGATCATTCTTTTCCCCTAGGAAACATAAAGTTAAAATTCTTTACTTAGAGGACCAGAGTAATAATTCAAGTGACATTTAGCAAGGTGAAATGAATAGACAGTTATTATTACTAATGTACATTTGTTTCAGTATTTGACACAGACAAGGTCAGAGAGCACCGACCATTTCCTCTACAGAACTCCTGCAGTTGATCAGGGTATGTGTCTTAAAGTGAAATCTCTACTGATACAGGGATTTTGTTGGTGATGTTAACAGCAAAAGTAGATGAAGCTTTATTTTTTGTAATTTGCTGGAAATTTATTCATATTTTTCTTCTGTCAAATCACTGGAATCTGATTATAGAATTATCTGCTGCAATCATCCCACATTTGAGGAATAGCAAGGTCAGGTAATTAAAAATAACAAAGCTGTGCAAATAATTTCTCAATAAAGGTAAAATGGAAAAGTTTTGTTTTATCCCGTTTAGCAAAGAGGTTTAAAAAAGTGAATAAATAGTATTGGATTTTTAGGGGGGAATTGCTGGATTTGTGGTTTTTTGGGGGTTGTGTTTGTTGTTTTTTTTTTTTTAATTGGTGCAGAGCTATGTATTTACAAGCAACTGAAGCCCATGGGACATGGCACTCTGCATCATGGAAAGATGGAGGAAGGAAAAGTTAATATTAAACTTGAAGTCTCACGTAGTCCTAATCCAATTCTTGTCAGGACTATATGGGAACAAGGAAATATGGTTTTGTGGTAATTTTTTTAGTATTAGAAATAATCTTTCAGGTTCTGTCAGAGGACAGTGTATGAATCTATTGTTATTTCTTTAAAATGCAGGAGCCTATAGTTATTCAATGAAATAATTTGAGTGTGATACTCTGTTAATCATATCGTACAGTGTTCACCAGGATAATTTACAATACTAATATTTAAATCACTGAATAAATGAGGTTGGGACATCTAGTCTAACCCCTCTGCTCAAGGTCAACTACAACAGATTGCCCAGGACCATTTTAAGTTTTGCTTTGAATATTATTGAATATAAGGCTTCAAAATTTCTCCAGGCAACTTGTTCCACATATTTTTTGAATATCCGCACATATTATACTCTAACTAATTAAAATCTGTACTCCTGACAATGTGATTAAGATGAATCTGTGCCTGAATTCTCTTTTTCCAGTTTGGTACTGGACACCTACTTTAAGGAACAGCAAGAAATTTCAGGAAACTACCTTATACCCCAGTTAATAGTCAGACAACCACAAAAGAAAGGCATTTACTAGCATAGTAGAAAACTGGAGGACATTCTAATTTTATTTTAATTTAAAAAATAGTACTACAATGTTCTGTGTGCATATATATCTGTATTGGTTTTTCTTCTTTGCAGAAAAAAACCAAAACAAAACACAAAACCCAGTAGTAGATCACAGAGAACTAGTTTACAAGTCACTTGCATTTGTGACCATTTAAGGCCATCCAGCCTGGCCTTAAAGTCTTCCAGGAATGGGGCACTCACAGTTTCTCTGGGCAGCCTGTTCCAGTGTGTCACCACTCTTAGGGTAAAAAATATCTTCCTGATATCTGATATAAACCTGCCCCCTTTGGGTTCAAAGCTTTTATCACTTGTCCTATCAGTACATGACCTTGTAAAAAGTCTCTCTCTACCTTTTTTATAACTCTTCTTTAGGTACTGGAAGGTGCTCTAAGGTCTCCCCAGAGCCTTCTCTTCTTCAGGCCAAACAGCCCCAATCTCTCAGTCTGTCTTTATAGGTCAGGTAATTGCACAAAGCATTCTGCAAGGAGTAAGTTGAAAGGAAAAAAAAACAAACTAACCTCTGAGTAACATTCTGTGATTTCTACCCAATTATTCTCTACTGAGTTCATAAAAGTACTCTCCTGTGCATCATTGAACTTATTTGTTTGAGGAAGAAGCAATAAGAAACTGTAAGAATTACAGATTCTGACTATTGGTTTTAAGAGAAAATACAGAGATTAAAAACCCCTAATGAATTCTCTGAAGATTCCACTGTGCACTTTTTCTTTATTTAATCTTAGAGAGACAACAAAATTGACAGAAATAGCAACCCACAGCTACTTTTGTATAAAACAGACATCCTGAATAACATTTCTCATATAAATTTTCACTTACAGCACCATAAATAACATGAACACACACTGTACATTACACAGAATTGCTTTGCAATTTCTTATTCTCATTACTACATCATGTAGGAAAAAGTCCTCACTGTGGACAATAATGTAAAACTTTTAGCACTCAAAAGTCAGAGTGATTCTCACTTCTGGGAGCAATATAATTTTGAATTTCTGAATAATTCTGAATAATTTCTGAATTCTAGAAAGAATCTGTTTTTACTTTATTATGATAGGGCTTTAAAATAAGAAAGAGGGATTGGGGGAGGCATGTACTTGATTCCAGATATGTTTGTCATAATGCAGAGGAGTTACATGTAAATCCAAAGACTGCATGCAAATCCAAAAAAAAGGATTTGGGGTTTTTCCTTTCCTGAGTCCATGGTCTAGGAGAAAAAAAATAACAAGTCTGTATTTGTTTGGCCTGTTATTTGTAGTGCAGGAAACCTAAAAGCTTCTGCAAGACACTTTTATTCAGTCTGAGACATATATAGCAGGTAGTTCCTGTCTGTACAAAACAAGGAAGAAAGTTCTACTTAAAGCACTAACTGTTCTCATGCTTCAAGTTTTCAATCACTCAATTCACACTAGAGACAGACAAATTTTTGTATCCTAATGATAATCCTGCAGAATCTCATAAGGATTTTTTGGTTCAGACCCTTCTAACCTTTACATGCACAAGCTCATTCAATCAGAAAGATTTCATCCTGTCCTATGATACAATGTGTTCTTGATCATAAATGAGCAATCACTGAAAGCATCGAACAAAATCTTTTCAGGGAGGGTGTACTTCAGTGTTGCCAATGAACCATGCTAGAGCACCACTTTTATATTTTGAAACCTTTATGGCTACTACTAGAGAAATCAGAGCTGTAAGGCATCACTGAGTTAAGTTAAAACATCCATCCTTACGAAAGAAAAAGAATGGGGGGTAAAAAGACCTAGCTGGTGTGTACCACAGAAACAGCTTTGCATCCTTTGAAGTTGGAACATCTCTGACGCTTCCTAACCCTGGTTCTCAGTGATAATGAGCATCACAAACATGTCAAGGTTCAAGCAAACGCAGAGAATGGAATATTATTCTATTACTCACAACACTGTGCTCCTTATTTTTCTGTATGTGGGAGGTAGGATTAGCCAGCCATATTAGGCTTTTTCTGTCCTTTAGCATAAACATATATCAGTCATCGGTGTGGGCCCCGGGGCGCTGCACAACTGTAACACAGCTGTACGTGCCATCCCCTCCTTTAGCAGGATTAATAGCCAACCCTGAACAATTGGAATGTGCAGGCAGCCTGACTGCAGACTGACTGCATTTGCAAACAGTTTGTACGCAAGGTAAACTACAGGAGCCTCAAATTAATTTTGAGAACCTTGTACCGTGCCTCCAAATGGCACTGTTGAAGCTACTTGAAATATTCTGTGCCCTATGCATGTTCTCTGGATTTCCATTTGTTTTTCTTGTTTTTTCAAAATCTTTGCCTCTAATGTTCTTCATACCAGCAGTAAAGAAATGAAGGTGTAGGATGATGTCTGAATTAATGGTACTATTGAAGGCTATTTCTTAAAAGAGCTGTGAAACAGACTTGCTCAAAGTATGAAATACAAAACCAGAAGATAACTTAAGTAACAGCCTCCAACTTTTATGGAGTCAGATGGTCTCAATAGCTTTTCATATAATGAAATGGTCTTTTATTAAAAACAAAAGATACATAATCTTCAGATATTTTTCTAATTGGGCCATGCAGTCCACACAGTTGCTTTGATTTCCTTCTTTGCGTGTAGGGAATAGGTTGAAAGAGGTGTCAAATTAATTTAGGTCTATTACATAATATGATTCATTTGAGACAAGTTCTGTTTACCATCTTTTTTTCTCCTAAGAACTCAAAATTTTCTCCATAAGCTTAAAAGATCTGTACTGGGATAAGTACAGTTTAGTGTTGTCATCAATGACAAAGATAATGGGACCAAGTGCATACTTTGGAATTTGGCAGATGACTCTGATGCCCTTTGGTTTCTGCCTTTTTTCTTTTATATGTTCTCTGTACTCTTTGCACACATATTTGTAGCTCTGTAACCTATTGTATTAGTAGCTAGTTTTTCCAGTACTTTTCCATGGCCTTTCCCTAGGCAGAAAGACAAAACAAATTCCAGAGCACCAAGCCCCAGGGGGGTCCAAGGCCATGTCCTATCTTGGTTCTTCCTGGGAACCAAGGCTGAGAACAACTCTGAGGTACATTTTCATAAACAAAGTATAGCCAGTGCTGAGAGGGGGGCTCCAAAGAAGGAGCTGGACCTGGGGGGGAATTGAATCACCACTTGTCCTCCTAATTGGTGCTTTTAAAGAACTATGCTAATTTTCTAAAAGCTTTAAGTATGTCCTCACCCCTGGAAGGGGTGGGCTTTTATGGACATCTTTCCATAACTGCTCCTGAAGACCTTCAAAATAAAGATCCGCTTTTATACTATCTCCTTGCTAAAATGATCTCGAGTTTCTTTTCCAGGCTGGGGGAAAAGGCAACAACTCCAAGCTGAGTGGGGCAGTTGAAGCACCTAAGTGATGGGATGCCATCCAGAGGGATCTGGACAAAATCAAGAAGTGAGCTCAAGGGGAATTTCATGTGGTGTAACAAGACCAAGTGTAAGGTGCCATATCTGGGTCAGGGCAACCCCCAGTATTAATATAGGCGTGGGGTTGAATGGATCAGAACAGAAAATATTTGAGTATCATAAATGCTACACTACGAAGTCTCACCTGGTTTTGTCCTTGTTCTAGCAGTCCTTTTTATGAAAAAATAAAGCCATGTAGAACATACATGTCTTTGTCTCCTGACTCCCACAGTAAGCTAAATAGGCCTCAGGCTGACTTTTTTGTTTTTTAAAAGGTACTCCCTTTAGACGAGCATTGTTAGCTTCCTAACATTGATCCACTGAAGATTCTCAAGCAACCTTCATGGCTCAGTTTATGAAAGTTTAAACTACATTGCTTGCACTATATATCTGGTGCAGACAAAGGGATTTACAGTAATAAAGATTTTTCTGATATACTCATTCTGAATCTTTGTAAGCACAAAAACTTACTTTTTATTTTTAAAAGAAAAAAAAAAAGATGTTTGAAGACACAGAAGATATATTACACTTGCAGTGTCCTGTAAACTGCAGTTTCTTATCACAAAACTATTTATATCCCATGATCTCAAAGATGCATTGCTTTTCACATGTGCTATTGCAGCCAGGGAGAAGGGAATGGTAAGTGGTTTTCTACTTCTATAAAAGAGAGATAACTGGTTTGTTAAGTATTTTTATGTGCAAAGTAATGGATCACATTAATCACATCCAGACTCAAGGCAGAGATTTAAGAAGGCTTTCACCTAATATATATCATCAACTGTACTTTATCATATTGTGGTAGGACATACACTAACATGAGCTTCTGGGTGTGTGAGGGTGTATGTGTTGGCACACACATATTCACACATGGATTTGGAAGCAAGAAGGTATGGGAAAGAGGAAAGTAACTAAGCTCTGTCTTTGAAGCTTTTTTATTCTATACTCTAGGAAAATATTCACCTGCTCACTGCTCTCTGAAAACACTGAATCATTTTAACTGGAATAGAGTCTTGAAATATATTAACAACACATTCAGCATCAAGACTCACTCAGCCTTGGGAATGATATAAGGTTATTATGAAATCCTTCCTTTCAGCACTGTGATAGCTTTCTGTGATTATTTTTTTTCTTGTAAACAGAATTTTCAAGTTGAAGTGAGTTATATTTTGACAGTAATAATATGATAATGCCCTCATGATTTTAAAGGATTTAACCCTAACTGGTCTGTACAAGAGCTTCCTTCGCAGAAGGAAAGAGCTTTCTGCAATTACCAGTGGAGCCTGCATAAAATTTGGGACAGGAGGGTGGCATACTGCATTGAACTTTAATTCTGGTGCTGGCAGTTTTCTCAACTCTTTTGGGAGTCAGTCTGATTCTTGGCTGTACTGCAGAAATTCATCTTAAAAGGGGTAAATAGCTACTAACATCAAGACTGGGAGGCAAGAGGACAAGATGGAGACATGCCAGACTCAATGTAAATGGAAAGGTGATTTTTGGTCAATATCACTATCCAGATGTCTGCAAGAGAGATGGGTCAGATAAGTGAACTAAGGTTTTACTTTGACAGCCGAAGTATAGATGTCCCTGCAAGATAGAAATTGTCTTTCTGCTAAAACCTCCAAGTGTTTCACTAGTCCTCAAAGAAACCGTCTAACAAGTAATTTCAGATAGTTCCTTCTCAATTAGCTGCAAAGGTGTTTTGGCTGGGTTTTGTTTGGTTGGTATGGTTTTGGTTTTTTATTTGCAACACTGAAGTAATTAGGAAATAGCCTTCCTCATTTCAGTGTTTAAGATGTTGGGTTTGGTTCTGATATATTTTTTGAGCCATTTGTATTCTCACTCTCTACCTGATCATTTAACAAGTGAGGAATACTTTTAGGAGGAGAAATGAAAATGGAAGAGGAAAGGAAGGCAGATGAAAAGTTCGGGGATGTTGACCTGAGTATCTGAATGTAAAGAAGAGTTGTCCTACTGTCACTATAGCTTCCAAGAAGGTTTAAGAAGGGAAGGGTATTTGGGATCTTTGGAGAAACACATAAACATTACAGCTATAAGACTTCATTCATTCCATTTCCCTTCTGTGACAAAACAGGTCTCTGCTGTGGTGTTAGAAAAAATGCAACTATTCCCACCAGTCTTTACAGTCATCTTAGATTAAGGAACACTGCCTCAAATTACTTTTAGAATGTGAGATTTGTAACACCTAGCTGAAATCTTCAAGGGAGACTTGACTAGAATAATGCTTTTTCGGGCAATACATCACATATTTCACATTTTCCACATATTTCACATTTTCACACTCATCACATTTTCACATTTCTCACATATAGAGAAATACATTTTATACTAAAATGCAAAGGATGACTTTGAAAGTGGCTTGATTTAACTTTCATAGGAAACTAAACATATAGGCTTCTGTTGCTAGCTTTTCCTATTTTTTTGTCTTCTCTTCCCCTCAGACGTACACTAGAGTTCTGTAAATTTTTATGGCTATATGAGTTTGGGAGTACAAGGATGCAGTGCTTTGTATTGTGCTTTGAAGGGTGATTTTTTTCTCTTCCTCCATATCCAGTCACTAGCTTCTGGATTAAAAAAGCACAAAGAGATACACAGCAGCTGTGAGTCAGAGCTTTGTCTAAGCACAGAACTAATGTTCTCAAAACTGCCCCTAAACAGAAACAGAGAAAATAAGACTATGTTAAAAATACTTTGTTTTAAAATAGCTCTTCTTTATGTTTCAGGAGACTGGAGTGGGGGAGTATTTATTAGTTTTTTCTTTCCAGAAGTATAATTTATATTTCTGTAGAGACAGGACAGCAAAGACCTCTGGAAGATGAGATAAGCAAGTGACATTTGAAAATAAGGAATAAATTTGACTGAGGGAAAAAAATAAATAATAGGGAATTAGCCTTTTAAAATGGTTTGACTTACTAAGAAGAGAATATAAAATACATTGGAGTAAATGTCAAAAACTTAGCTGAACAAGAGGTATCTTATGAGAGCTTGATAGTATGACCCTCTCAGCTGTTAAAGTCCCTCTTAGGAACAATATCATACCTTATTGTAGTTATATACCAAGTGAGAACCAATAAAAAGCACAGTATTGGTGTAAAAGGATGATTAATCTGTGTCTAAAGTTTGTGATCTATTTCTACGTGCAGAGTTTGAAATGTACATTCCTGATAGTAATACTGCTTCTTCCGATTAGACTTACAAACTGTTTTTGACAAAGTTAAATGTTCAAAAACAACAGAATGGTGCTTGAATCCATCATAACCCATGTCATGATACTGAATCATCCCTGTACTGTCACGGTATTAAAGCTACTGTTTTCATTATTGATCACATTAACAGCTTCTGCTTACTGAAATAAATCCCTAGTATAGTAAAAGTTTAAAAATTGGTCACTTTGAGAGGTTTCTTTTCCACATTTTGTTGTGTTTACATTTGCCTCTGTCAGACACTAGTTACATCATCCACTATGAATTTAAATAGTACCCAAACATAAAATAAATATTATGGATTTCTTTCTATTATTTAGATGCTTATACAGCTACATCTAAAATTTGTCTTGTTCTGAGGCTAGTGGTTTTGTTTGGTTTGTTTTTTTCTGTGGTTTTTTTTTCTTTCTTTCTTTGTGGGATTTTTTTGGGAGGATAAAGGGATAGAATAGTTTTTGCATAATTTTATCATTATTACTTACTGAAATAAATAGGGCTGTGGAGTTAGTTCATAACTCAACATTAAGTTTACAGGACTATCATCCATACAGTTGAATTCTGCTTCTGCAGATATAAATACTTGAAAGTGTGCTTTGTTCTAGGCACAAAAGTCATCCAAGGGACCAACCAGAAGTTTGAGTTAAGCACATACATTATATTTCCCATGCTGTATACATATGTATGGAAGACACGTAGAAACAATTTTAGACCCAAACTTAGTTACAATTTTATTCAAAATGTTTTGATTTGAACAGCTGTGACTTCATACTCCTAGTACAATGTGTTTTGTGAGAAAATGTTACCATGTGTAATAAAAAGGTTTCAAAAGCATTTTCATGGTAAGATGGGTTTTTTATGCTCATAACTTACTCAAACATTCCATCTTTTGAGTAAACTTATGCATTGCTCAAAGGAAATCAAGGAAAGATGGTTGAGATTCTGTGTATTTAATAAGGATGAAAAATACCCCCTATACTCTAGGCATGTCATGAAATAACCATAAATTCAGGATTGTTTCGTTAGTATTATTGACCCCAGGTTACCTGAAGAAACTGATGCTTAAAGATTAGATAGCTTTTGGGCTTTCTAAAAATTTTATTCTGAATTGTATCATGGGAGTGCATAATTGAAGTTGTTACATATCATTAGATTATGCATACTGATTAATTACATTGACTAATTTATTTAAAACATAAAAAAATTAAGTTTTAATACTACTTTATTGCAACTATAGCTTGTGGGACAGGTTATCTGTGGTTCTTAAACAGAATAAAAGAAAGTGTTCGCATTCCTTCTGAGACAAAATGTACCTTTCTAAAAAATTTTCCAATCTTTATATATTTTTTACAAAGAAATATCTGCCAGTGTTCATATCTGCTGAGAACCAAGAATAACTTTAGAGCTTCATACTCAACAGATTTTATTTCATTGTCACTTGGTACCCTAACTAACTTCAGTATAATAAATTCCAAGCATCTTCTCTTTATACCTTAATTTTTCACACCTTTGAAGAACAGATATTAAAGCTTTTCTAAAAGAGATGTGAAATTACTACCTGTGATAGCACACATGGAAATACTGAGATGACTGAGTGCTATTTATTCAAATCACACTCCCGTAGATGAAAATAAATCCATAAATTTAACTATTCTAAAAATCTTTAAACAAATTGATTAAGCATTCAGATAGATGATTTCAGAATACACAGAATGCACTAAAAGGCCAAAAAATAGTAGATATGAGCTACAGTCAAAACAGTTCACAAATCTGAGTTCACAACACTGAGAGAATAATTTTTATTTAATAAATGCTTGGAGGAAAACTGCCTTCTCCCAAACAATAAGGCAAGACACAAAGGCAAGACAGTAAAAATGGGAAAATGTTGACCTGAGTCAACATATATTTCCAGATAGCTGGAAATATATTAGTGGACTACAAAAAGTATTGACTGAAAGAAAGTTTTTAGGAAACCAGTCTTAGCATTATCACTAACAGGAGAAATACTTGTTGATCAGGAAGAGCTAAATTATTTGGGAAAAAACCAAACCTTCAATTGAATTATGCAGCATAATTTTCATGACTCTTTAGGATTAGGTGATTATGTTTAGCAGAGACATCTCTACTTCTTTAAGTTTTTTAAGATTGTCTGCATCTGATGTCCTCTGCTCCCTTCTGGTGACATATTTATAATGTTTTTATGTGTTTGGCCTTTTGTTCTAAAGATCTTTAAGTACGTTGGGGAAAAGAGGATTTCTCTGTGGTTTTAGTAGGTGGAGGGAAGGTTTTCTGATCCTAAGGGTGAGATTTATCTTGCCTAAAATGCCTAAAAGCCTCTGAAGCTTAATATTTAATCCAAGTCAGTCATTGAGGCTCCTTTTATCATCAGAGTTACCTGATTTTAGACAAGGTTCTGAAACTGGATAGGAAACTTAGCTTCTGGAGATCTTGCTTGCTCATTGACTGAAGACAGCCGTGATTAGATGGCATTTAAGAGTAGATGCTTAAATTTCTAGTGTTTGAAATTATGACGTTATGAATTTGGACTGACATTATAAAAGTCCTTCTGTAGAGATGTCTGAATAGCTATTTGGGGTCACAAAGGAACAGTCTGAGTGTCAACATCCCTACCAACAAGCTAAATGTGTCACGAAATGAACTCTGTGTCTGAAGTCTTCTGATACAGGAGAATCTGTACTCACACAAGCAAAGGGACTAACACAGAGATTTTACTCCAGAATTAGTGTTCAAAAACCCACTAGCCCACATGCATCTCTGACTCTTCCTATAACCTGCCATTTGCCGTACAGGAGACATCATCACGTTGCATCAGTACCAGGACTCAACACTGACATAGGGTTGCAGAGGAATTACAGTAGAGTAATGGTTGAACTTGGAAGGAGCCTCTGGAGGTCACCTGGTTGAACTTCTTGCTCACCCAGGGCCATGTAGAGCAGGACTATGCTCAGATGGTTTTTGTATATAACTAAAGATGGAGGCTCCACATCCTCTCTGGGCAACTTGTGCTGGTGCTCTGTCACCATCACAGTGAAAGTGTTGCCTTGAGTTCAGTGATATCCTCTTGTTTCTGGTTCAAGACTGTTGCAAATGATTCTGTCACTGGGCACCACTGAAAAGAGTCTGGATGTGTCTTCTTTGCACCATCCTTTTAGGTATTTCTGAGTATTCATAAATATCTTTGAGTCCTTTTCTTTAGGTGTAACAAATAAACCACTCAAATGAAAGACATCTCAGAGTAGGTGGGAAGGGGTGATGGTCCCATGAAGACCAGGAAATAATGCAGTATGTGACTGAGAACAGCTAATACAAAGGAGACAACTTTTTCCCAATACGAAGGGGACTAAATGCAGCCTTTCTTTTAGAAAAAGAGCTATAACAGTTGAGTGGATCAACAGGTGGTGCAAATATTTGTCCCTCAATTCATTAAAAGAGCATGAGTATCTGCCTGAGTTGCTGAGACCAGCATGGATGGGAGTGTTTCCTTCCTGGCAACAGGGGACACGCAGAATTGTGGTGGTGGGCATATTCTATGATACAGTAGTGAGAATCACATTGGCATTGTGATTGAACTATGCTATAATTTTCCATGTGTAACTTAAATTTATATTTTATTTTCACAAGTATTAAAACAGACATCCTGAGTGATATCAACAATCTTCAGATGGGTAAATCTCATATTAAACATCATATCCTGCATGTCTGAAATACCTAAAACAGCCTGGTTAGAGAGCTCTGACACTAGGATTAGCAGTCTCAGATCTCTTATCCTTTCCTTACATGAAAGGTTCTCTAGTTCCTTAAGCTATAAATGTAGAAAACTACAGTGCAGTAATGGAGGCCAGGAGTTTCTCAATCAAATCTATATTTTGATTGTTGACTGCAGTGTTATTAATTGAGCACACAGACTGGATGACACTCAGTCAGTGCCTGATGCACAGCCTGAGCTGAGGACATTGGCAAACCTTTTCATTAGCACTGGATGCAGCAGTCTTCTTTCTGTCTACCCTGGCATCACTCCCACTTTGTGGTCTGGTAATGGAGAAGGGATAGACAGGCATACATCCACCTGTGACCACTGGGGTCAGAAAGCCTTCTGTCTCAGCCCTCATAAACTATAACTCTGCTCTAAACATCTTGTCATTTTTATGTGACTGTGTAAGAGTCTCTTAGTAGACTTTTGTGTTTGTCTTGATAAATTGTTGCATGTCCTAGATGCAGGTTGTTTGGGAAAGGCTTTGGCACAAAAAAGTGAGTTTACATTCATTGAAATATTTTGTTGACTGGATTATTTTGAATTAGAATTAATGTAGCATACCAAAAATACGCTACATTCTTTTAACTTGTCTCATTTGATTTCTACATTGTACTAAGTTCTGTTCCATTTTTATATAGTTATTTTCTGTAATTTCATTTCTAATTATGTAATATTAGCTTTGCATATTTCTCTAATTTCTTAAGTAAGAAAAGCAACATAATTAAGTTATAGCTCCCTATAATAAACAGATCAATCAACACACATC
Source organism: Eopsaltria australis (assembly GCA_034509425.1). Classification (NCBI taxonomy): domain Eukaryota; kingdom Metazoa; phylum Chordata; class Aves; order Passeriformes; family Petroicidae; genus Eopsaltria; species Eopsaltria australis. The sequence continues at coordinate 960,209 of JAVTVJ010000072.1, forward strand.
ACAGGAGTTTTAATACATTTTAATCAGGCGAATGCTGTGACTTTTGAAAGTGTGTATGTGCGACTTATTCTGCTCACAGGTATTAGGTGTTGTATAGCCACATTATGTGTGATAAAATGTATCATGCTAAAAATTATGATGTCTTGGTCTACTGGTCTACTTCCTATACTGTGATTACTGAAAGCCTGAAAAAATATTTTTCTTGGAGAAAGGTACTCATAATAGCAGGTCTACTGCTTTAGTCATGAATCTGGATTGTAACAACTAATACAAAGTATTCTCAAGAATACTGCTTATTGAGAACAGGTAAAATAGTTGCATTTATGCAACATTGGTCCCACATCTCTTTCAAAGTAAAGACTGGAATAGTTCTGAAATCAGGTAAGGAGTGGAAATTGTGGGTAATAGTGGCTGAGATATAAGCATATAGGAAATGCAGACTCATGAGAAAAGCTTCTAGAAGCATCTAAAAAGTCATCTACCTTTCTTTTTTAATAAAAAGGAATTACTTATATTTAATTTTTTTAGGGGGAGTTGCCATTTTTTTCAATTGCTCTTAGAAATGTTAACACTTTTTATCTGTGAGATTCAGACAAGATTCAAGAAAACTCTGAAGATAAATTGCTTGAAGAAACTTTCCAATTATAAAATTTTTGCCAATTTTAACATGGGTAAAGTTAGAAGTTATTAATTTCCTTCAAAGATGCATAAGAAACAATGAAGTAGCTATTCTTGTCAGTATGAATGGGCAAAAGTGCCTGGATTATCAATTAGGAAGAAAAACCTAAAACAATGTGTTGATGGACAGCAGTCAGACTAAAATTAGATGACTTCTAGTTTCATTTAGCTCATAACTTCTAGTCAAAGATAACTGTGTCATCTGTGCTTTGCCTAACCAAATAATAAATTATAACTATCCATTCTCATTGAGACTGATTTTAATCTACCTTTTTGCCAATAGTAAACCTTCTTCATTGATTTCTAACATATTTTATGGTACATCATTTTAAAAAATCTCAACCTGTTTGACCCTGGAAACTGCTATAAACATTTTGAAATAATTTTATGCTGTATCTTCTCTACTTCAGTACCTGAGTCAAAGTTAAAGACTTTTTTTACCTTATCTTGAAAGGTAGGTTAGAAAAATTAATTTCCTGTGCTATTGATCTAGTTCAAATTATTTATGAAGGTGCAATTCACCTGCAAGCTTGGACTGAAACCAGTCCTGGAAAGACCACAGGACAAATTATCTAAAATTTAAATCCTAAAAACAATTGCATTCAATGATTTATGCATTTTTTTTAAAGAGATAAAAAGAAATGGGATTGTGCATCCTTAAATTCCACTCCTGATTGATTACCATACAACTGAAAACAGGAAAGGGAAAGTGGGAAAAAAATGGTAAGATTTTATACCAAGTTTGGGAAGAAAGAAATTATCTAGGAGAGAATGAAACAATGAAAAGGAGAAATCGCTGCAAAATTTCTTAATGCAATGAGTCAGGAAAGATTTATTCATATTAAAATAATTATTTCAGTTTAGGGAATCAAGGCACTGAAATACCTTGTTTCCCTGAGAATCAGGTCATAAAGAAATAAGCATAATAACAGTTTTAAATGCAATTACTGTATCATTTTCCCAATGATGTTATGAATTTACAGTTTATGCCCATTAATTATCAGTCTTCAAGAAACTTAAGTTTAGGAAATTTAAGGGAAGGACTCAATGTAATTATTAAGAAAACATGAATAATCTAGGTTCATTTTCCTGAACTGAGAGTCTTGCAATGCTTGATCCAGCAATTTGGTACTACCCTATATTAGTGCAACTGGACTGAAGTCAATTTTTTTCCTGTAGATTTTCTTCCAAGTACAAGAATGAGAACAGCACTGACTTTGAAAGATAAAAAAGGAAGTAGGATTTTTCTCTCTTTTTTTTATTGCAAATCATTGTTTATGGCCAAGGTAACCATCTAAAACTCAGATTTTGGAAATTAATAAGAATCTGACTGGGATATGCAGTAGAATAGAGGACTGCTAACCTGGAGTGAATGAAAGGATGCTCAGAGGTGCTAACTATGCCACTTGCACGAGGAGCACACAGGGACCAGAAGATTTACACAATTAAAGGTCAGAGAAAAGAGAGAAATGGAAGTTCAGAACTGATTGTAAAACAAACATAAAATGGGAAGAATTTCTCTGCTTTTTGAAAAATATCAGGAATGTGTAGCTTTTTGAACCATCTGTAAGTCAATCCATAGCTTTGAGAAGATATTTTGTCTGTTGCAATACAGAGGAAACAGAATTTCAGGATATCCATCTTTGGCATCAAAGACAAACAGATATAATTGAAACTACCCGGCAAGACTTATGAACAGAAAGGATTTTCCTTGTGTGATGGGCATACATCTTTATGGTATTGTTTTCCAAAGGAATAGAGTCTCATTCTTTACGTAAGTCTGATGAGTCCCTGAACTATGTCAGATATTTTATGATAATAAACTTATAATCTGAATTATATTTTATTATTTCCAGGAATTTCACAGCCAAATGGAACATTATTGACTCATATGACACAGAGTAACCTCTGCAGTCTTCTATCTTTGATTAGTTCTGTTTTGGAAAGAAAAAACAGACACACAGAATAATCCCTGAGTTTCTTAAATTCCACATGTAATAAAACAATGAATGCAGTACTAAGACTCAGCTTTTTTAGTACTCAGCTTTCTGAGATACTGATGCCCTAGATATCACTTCCGCTTTACTTTATTGCACCACTCTTTCTGTATGTAAGTACTGATTATTCATCAGATCCAATTTGGTATTAAAAAAGCTCTGTGGAAAAAGTGTCAATGTCTCTGAATTAAATATATATAGGAAGAAATATTCTCTTATTTCAGGCTTACAGTTATTCTTTGGAATACTACTTACATGAGGAGGTTATGGTTTGTGTTTTATTCTGTTTCACTTTGCCCTTCTAGCCACATAATTGCTCAAAAGCCAGATGTATACTAATCAGTAGGAAAAGAAAATAAATGTCTAGAAAACATGATATATTGGGGTTTGTTTGAGGAGAAATGTAAACCAGATGCACAAGATGAACAGATTTAACTTATTTCCCTGGTGGCTAGAAGCCAGCAAGAAGGTAATCAAGGCAAACAAACAGCCTTCATATTTGCAAGCTATCCTACATCTAAAAATACATGGGGTGGACACATATTTTTTTCTTTCTCAGACAAGTTAATCAGAAGTGAAAACTTTCACAAAATTGTGATATGAAAGGGAATAGGCATGTGTATTGCATTCCTGAGCAAAATGTATTTCTTCTGTATGCTCTCCTGCATTTTGCAAAAGTTTTCCACTTTAAGATATTTAGTAGCTCATAAATTTGACAACTCCGTATCTTTAGAGTAACATGACATATTGTGCATTTTCAATTTGCAGATTACCATTAAATGTAGTATCAGCACAACTTAGGGCCTTTCTAATTTGCATTATTTCTACAACTTACATTACAGCTCCAGTGAGTAGCTATTGCAACCTCGTGAAAATTATTAGTCTTTTCCTGAAATGATTCTTTTTCCAGCAGGAAGAGGAACTTCAGCAGAAAGAAGGAATCTGGTCTTCCTTTATTTCTGTTATGAATCAAACCAGCAAATTTAACAAAAATCTAATGTATGAAAAAACACTACGGCATCAGAGAAAGTACTCATCACCATACTACAGTGTTTTAAGAGCCCAAAGTTCATCACAAAATGAATATGAAATACTTTTTAATTAAGTGATATCCTTAAGAAAGGTATATAAACCTATAAGAATCTCTTTGGGATTATTTTCACCATTCTTAAGACACAGATATCATAAGAATAAGAATTGACCACTAACTTTGTCTAAAACTGGTAGAAAAATGTCCCAAGAGAAATGCTTGATTAGTTAGCTTAAAAAGAACTTTGCTGAATGTGGAGTCCTTGGAAAAATCTATTGGAAAGAGGAAATGAAGATACAAAAGAAAATGTTTAGCTTGCACTGCCTGGGGCTTCTGCTGTGTTTCTCTGACTAATGATGAATGTCATTTATGGGTAACACCCAAGCTTTCTCAGCAGCCAGAGATGTGTCCACACCAGAGGCTAAGGGTGAGGTGGGGAAATACCCACTGATTTCTGTGACAAATTCCTGTTCCTGTAAGATGCATGATATATGTAGCCAGCTTCTAAGGGCAAGACATTTATTCCTGGATCTGTCTTTCAGCTCCTCTTTAAATCAGGCATACTGGATCCTCACAAAGATCACTGTACTAGATTTTGGAAGAAAGTTTCTCCAGGAGACCTTACCGCAATATGCTGTGTGGCCTTTTTCTGTCTTGTTCTTGACATGCACAGGGCTTATCTAGAAGATTTATGTTGTGATGCTGCAATTCTGGCAGATGATATTAGTGATTTAGGAAGGACCTGTTGGGGACGTAAAAGCTCTCCACTCTTAAACTGCAAAATCAATACTGGTGCAACTCTACTGGGGATTTCTGGATGATTTATTCTTACTAATTATCAATGTTTCAGCCTCTATTTCCAGTTTTTTCCATGGCTGAGATTTCACCTAGTGTTTCCACATATAGAAAAACATGACTAATAGGAAAATAGCTAAATGTGATGTCTACTGAGCATGCAAAGGATCTGAACAGAAAAGGTGGAAAGACGGAACATGTGCAGACACATAATAAAGACAAACCAAAAACTAATTTAAAGGACAGAAAATTAATATCTAACACTTCTCTAATTCTTAATAATGACCCACTGTGACTATGTTCATATAGATGAACACTGCTCACTATCAATCCATCTCACCCGATTTATAGGATACTAACTGGACATTTATTGTCAAAAGCCATAGACAAAATGAAAAACAAATCAATATTTCTCAAAATTAATGGCAGCAGAATTCAAATTATTTCGAGAACAGTCATGCAGCTAAGTACTTTCTGATTCAATTTACTGAATATTACGTCAAAAATTATATGCATTTCCAAAATTGTGTTGGAAAGCTATAATGTAAAATAACATTTTTGTGGGGGTTGTTTTTTTTTTGTTTTTTCTTTTTAGTCCAAGGACCGAAATCAAATAATTGGCAGAGGTTTTTTTTATTTAATTTATGTTACAATGTGCAGTTCCTGGAACAAAAATATTTACATTACATTACGTTAAATACCTTAATGAAATAACTAAGATAAAAGCCTGGGAGTGCCTATAATTTAATATTAAATTACATTTTTAAAATACATCCATATGTACTTTTCTTTTAAACATCAATCTCTTTAACAAATAAACAGATTATTCACAGTTTTCTGGGAAAAAGCAGAGGTATCTTCCATTCTTTCTTGAAGACTGACTTGGTTGCATTTCCAAGTTATAGTTGGACAAAGAACTGTGTCCTGAAAAGAAAAACTGCTGAGTTCACACACTCTAAACCAAGGAGGAAAATTTGACTTAAGGTTAGTAGTCCATGGGCCCTGATGAGGTGCAACCACGAGTTCTGAGGGAGCTGGCTGATGTCATTGTAAGGCAACTCTCAATTACTTTTGAAGGCTCCTGGAGCCTGAGGACTGCAAGAAAGAAAACATCACTCCTATCTTTAAGAAAGGCAAAAAGGAGGACTCAGGGAACTACAGGTCAATCAGATTCATCTTGATTCCTGGGTAGGTGATGGAGAAGCTAATCCTGGAATTCATTTCTAGACACATGAAGGACAAGCAGATGATGAGTAGTCAGCCAGATTTTACCAGTTGGTTGTGCTTGACCAACTTAATCATAGAATCATAGAATCATAGAATCATAGAATCATAGAATCATAGAATCATAGAATCATAGAATCATAGAATCATAGAATCATAGAATCATTTAGATGAGGAAAGGGTCATTGAGTCCGACTGTTAACCTAACACTACCAAACCCACCACTAAATCATTTCCCCAAGCATCATGTCTTCACATCTTTTAAATATCTCCAAGGACGCTCACTCCCTGCTTCCCTGGGCAGCCTGTTCCAATGCTTGAAACCCTTTCAGTGAAGAAAATTTTCCTAATCTTCAGTGGAGACTTCCTAGAGTACAACTGGAGTCTGTTTCCTCTTTACCTATACTTTGTTACTTGTGAAGAGAGACCAACCTCCACCTCAGTGAAACCTACTTTTAAGTAGTTGAAGAGAGTGATAAGATCTCTGCTGAGTCTCCTTTTTTGCAGGCTAAGCAATTTGAGTTCCCACAGATGTTCCTCATAAAATGTGTGCTCCAGACCCTTCACCAGTTCTGTTGCCCTTCTCTGGACACGCTTCAACACCTTAACCTTCCTGTAGTGAAGGGCTCAAAACTGAACACAGGGTTTAAAGTGTGACCTTACCAGTGCTGAGTACAGAGGGATGGTCACTGTCCTAATCCGATGGCTGCACTAATTATGATACAAGCCAGGTTGTCATTGGCCTTCTTGGCCACCTGGGCACACGCTGTCTCATGTTCAGCAAGCTGTTGGTCAGCACCTTTTTCCTCTCAGCAGTTTTTCAGCCTCTCTTCCCCAAACCTATATTGTTGCTTGGGGTTGTCGTGGCCCAAGTACAGGATACTTGATAACTTTCTATGAAAAAAATTACTTGCCTTGTAGATGAGGGGTAAGGAGTGGATACTGTTTACCTGGACTTCAGTTAGGCGTGTGACCCTGTCTGATAAGATCCACTTAGAGAAGACGAAATATTGGCAGGATGAGCAGTGAGGTTAATTGAAAACTATCTGAACAGCTAAGGCCTGAGGGTGATGATCAGTGGCACAAAGCCTAGTTGGAAGGCATTTCTGGGAAACCTCAGTACAAAAGAGACATGGACATACTGGAAAGAATCCAACAACCGGCTACCAGGGTGATTAGGAGGACCTGAAACATCTCACATATGAGGACAAGAAGAAGAGAGAGCTGGGACTGTTCAGTCTGGAGAAGAGAAGGCTTAGGAAGGTAAATCTCGTGAATATATATAAATATCTTAGGTAAATACCTTAGGGAATGGTGCATAGAAGACAGACTTGGACTCTTTTCAGTGGTGCCCAAAGGCAAGAGGCACAAACAGAAACACAAAAGGTCCCTTCTGAACATAGGAAACACTTTTTCACTTTGTCAGTGGCAGAACATCAGCACAGGCTGCTCAGAGGGGTGGAATCTCCATCTTCAGAGATATTCAAAAGCTATCTGAATATGGTCCTGGGCAATCTGCTCTAGATGGCTCTGCTTGAGCAAGGGGTTCAACCCAGTGACCTCCAGATATTTCATCCAAGTTTCATCATAATGTGGTTCTGTGGTGCTGTGAAAGCAGTTTCTTGAATTATTACCAGCACATAATTGACAAGCAGTCCGTGCACAAGAATTTCAAAATGAGTATCTGCAAAACAGATAAAAAATGCTACAGATCAGTTAAATAGCATTAGCAATGCCGTGCAAGTTTCTGAACATTTATTACAGATAATTCCCAGAAGCTCTAATCCCACAGGCACACTCAGTACTCACACATAAGCACACCCACAGCAGCTGTGTCAACAGGCTCTTCCACCTTGGTAATTCCCTTGGAACTGTTTGATCCTGCTGATGGTTGTCTTCTTCAGCACTGTCAGTTTTGAGGCATATACCACCATATATAGACAGCTTTGGTCTACAGTTAAATGCAAGGGTAAGATCTTATTCCTGTCCTACCCTCTGCTGGCACTGAGACTATACATGCAAGATTGGAACATGACAACTACTGATAATGCTCATTCCTTATTACATCTTTGTGGTAGCCTGTCACAGTTTACACAGCTCCAGTGAAGTAACTCTTCATATAGGTGTATATTCCACAAATAAATCATGTGACTGCTTTCCTTTTTTTAATCAAAAGTGAGCAATTTAACAGAACATATAAAGCATATGTACTAAACAGGACAATTGCTGGAATCAGTAAACAGTAGCAGGAGCAGCAGAGACAGCAATAGTTTTCAGCTACCTGAGACTCATGCATGTGAGGTCCAGGGTAATAAGTTTCTGCTGTATTTTCTGAACTGCCTTGGAGAAGGAAGAAGACAAATCTCAAGGTCAAGGTAGAAGTAGCTTTGACCATCTCTCTCCCTAATGAGTTTTCTAATGAAACACCCTATGAAAAAAGTGTGCCCAAAAAAGTCCCTCACCCCTACTTATACTTCAAGAACAAGCTTGTTATTTTCTTGCTGCCATTCATTGACTTGTATCAAAGCTATGGAAAGCAACAGTTGAGCCTCATCATGTACCCTTGATCAATAAGCTCAAAAAGAATCTGAAAGCAGTCTATAGTGTGAGCATGTAATTTTTAACCCACTGCAAACCCATCAAGGCTAAAATCCTATACCTTGGGATACAATTTAATAGGACTGCGAGAGGTACAAGTTCTTTTTCTGTTTTGAAAGTATTAGCCACAATCCTCAACTGCGGCTTTACTGCTCTATCGTGGAAGCCAAGAGCTTTGTGTCATGAGTCCAAAGCACACTGCAGCCAACAAAGTTAGTCACCTCCAAAAGAGATACAGAGAGACAGAGTGTTGGGAAGGGGACTGAATGGGTTGACACAGGCAGGCAGTCAGAACAAGCACAAAGCCACAGTTGAAATGTAAAGAGCAAATTTTTTTCACTACCCTGCTAACCAGAGGATGCCAGTGGTGACACACAAATGGCAAAGTAGGCACCATCAGACTCAGTCGATCCTGGTGGGGCAGCGAGCCTGATGTTTGCACAAATTCATCAAAGGCCCACAAGTGTAGTTTACCACCATACTGTGGAATCCTCTGAGCCCTTTTATGATCTCTGAGCTTTGATCTTCTCTCTCCCAAGAGAGGGAGCTCAAGCATGTCAGTGAGAGTGCCTCCAAGTCTTTCCAAATGCCTATGTTATCTGTACAAAAAGATTATCCTTCTCAAAACAGACAGATGATAAACAGCAGTAGGCATGCTATATGGGGTTTTCCCCAGTGTTATTCTCCAGGCCTTGGCATTCTTAGCTACAAGGTCACTTGAACAAATCTACCATCCTGCTCATCACTCTTCTGCTTTTAACCTCTTCCTGACAATAGAGACCAAGCAAGTATTCAGCACTGAGAGCTGCTGAGTGCTTTCAATCTTATTGTTCTTGAGTCCATGAATCTGCCTGGACTGAGAATGGAGCACGCAAGACTTCCTGAGGAATCCTTTTTCCAACCCTCACAGAAGGGCTCTGGAAGATTTTTCTTTCTTTTTTTATTTTTTTTTTTTTTTTATAATCCATTATTTAAAACATGAAGACAATCTGTCTGGGTTTATTTTTCTATACAATGACAGAAGCAGTTATATTCATGCACTCAGGATATGAGGCAGGCAGATGTAATTACTCCTGCAAATTTCTGAAAGCTTGCATAGATATAGATAGCAATAAAACATTACAGGATAGACATGGATATAAGAGGAGTAACAAAAGCTGTGACTGCAGGACTATGCTGACAGTGAAGAGGCTCTCTGGTCTTTGCTACAATCAACATAGTGAAAATTAAGCATACAGTGGAAGCAAACTCTGACTCCTCCCAGGCTCTCCTTTCCCCATCTGAGGCTTCATATAAGATCCCTGGATGAGTAATTCCATGACTACACATTTGGGGGGTCGTATGCCACCCTTCACTCTCCAGATATACTGAAGTATCTCTGATGCTTCCAAGGATGTTGCAAAGGAAGGGGAGGCTGAGAAGTTACTCTGGGCTCTGAAAGCGTATCTCTATATGTGGTTTTATATGTTGATTTTAAAAACAAATTTAGCACTAAATCACTGTTCCCTGGTCATAAAGTTTCTAGGGGCAAAGACAGAATCAGCAGATGTGCCAGTAAGTGGCATGCTTTTATCCAAAGTCTTCAAGTTCTTGCATTAGAACTGTGTAATTCTCTCCCATGCACATTCTGGAGAAAACAGATTTGTATGGGAAATACTCTTAAGCATCTCTAAAGCCTGGAGACACAGTAGTAAAATCTCGTGCTTTGACTTCCTCCCCACCAGATATCAGATACATCAAAAAACCTGACAAAATATATAGAATCATAGAAGCATAGCACTCTTTAGGTTGGAAAGGAACTTCAAGTTCACCCAGTCCAACTGTTAATTCAGCACTGCCAAGTTCACCACTAAACCATGACCCCCAGTGCCCCATGTACAAAAACACCTCCAGGGATGATGACTCATCCACTTCCTCAGGCTTGATAGCCCATTTTTTTTTCCCAAATAGCCAATCTAAATAGGTTTTAAACTATTTCTGGATCTCTCCCCAAGATGTTATACATAGACTTGTATTCTGGAGTCTACATCACTTCCAATATTATTTTATTACACAACACCAAAATGGAATTATATAATCACAGGTATGAATTTCATTTTAAAAGCGAAATGAAAGGTTGCACTGAGGTAGACTGCAATTTGGAAAAAGATACATGCCACTAGTAAAAAGATAATAGTGTTTGGTGAGAAGCATTAAGCTAATCTGATTAAACTTTACTTTATTGGTTTTGGGAAGTAACATAAATCATTTAATCCTTCTCAGTAAAATAATAGTGATTAACCAAACACTGTTGATGGCTTTCTAATCTATTGTTCACAGAAGCAAGTAAAAAGAGAAGTAAAATTAATTTTTTTAAGGATGCCTGTCCGAAGATATGTTTGAAAAATACCTAGGAAAGTAATCATCTAAATTCTGGCAAATATTAGGTAAGACTGATACTTTCCTTGCAGTTTAGATAAATATTTGCCACTTTATTACACTTCTGGCTGACAGTGGTACGGCACTGTAACAATGATGGATGATAGCTATCTATTTATTCATCCACTGGGAAATATAGACCTACCAAATTGTAGTCCTGGGACAGGGAAAAGAATTAAAATGAAAATTCAAGAACTTTATCAAATGTCAGACTTGAAACTATAAGTTCCAGAGCCTTTGTTTTTTACAACTCCATATTGGCATGGGACAAATAGAAAATGCATGAACAAATTCGAAACACATACAGTTTAAAAATATCTAGTTTTGTAATGGATCAGATCAATCTATCTGAAAGTTTCCCCTTTCAGAAAACATTCTGAGCACAACAGACTGTGGGACGTGCCATGGCAGTGTGAGAACTTCATGTTCAAAGCATCATTATAAGATTAAAACTTGGAATGCAAAACCAAAACCAAAAAACCATCCCTGTCCCCCTGTCATACCCAAAATCCTTTCAGGACATTCAAAGAGACAAGCACAGGAGGCAAGACAATGTTGCTGATATGCATATTACTCAGAAGCACATGAAATAGGAAGAAAAGGTCAGGAAACTCTGGACAACCTATATGTCCCACTGCAATGTTAAATTGCTTACATATATAATTAAAGAGAAATCTTGTTTATTCTTTGGGCAAGTTATGTTCTCAAAATTCTTTTGTGCTATTGGAAATGATTTTATTAGTACATATGACTTCTATTTTCATTAAATTAGCAAGTACCCAGCATCAAGACCTCAACTGTTAACAGGAAAAGAAGGGTAGCTGTAAAAGGAGACTCCCTTCCAGGGCAACAAAGGGCCCAATATGAAGACTGGACACAGCTCACAGGGAAGTCTGCTGTCTCCTAGGGGCATGGTTAAGGGAGACTGGAAAGCTCTCCAGTCTAAGGCCCTCTGATTACTATCCAATACTGGTTGTTCCAACTGGCAGCAATGAAATAACAAAGACAAGTCTAAGGGGAATAAAAAGAGACTTCAGGGCCATGGGATGATTGGTAGAGGCATCAGGAGCACAGGCAGTGATTTCTCAATTCTTCCAGGATCAAGGAATAATATTGATAGGAATAGGCTGACCTACCCAGTCAATGCATGGCTCTGAGGTTTATATCAGTGGAAAAATTTTGGGTTTGTTGACCATGGAATAATCTATTTAACACCTGGTCTACTGACATCTGAAAGGATGCACCTGCCTCAGAGGATAAAAAGAGTTCTAGCACAGACACTAGCAGGGCTCGTTGACAGAGCTTCAAACTAACTTGGAAGGGGGGAAGGGACAAAACCAATCTTACGAGTGATGAGTGACGGAATGGTATGCCAAACTTTGAGGAAATGAAAACTGATGGGATCCCTCAATCTGTTTCACGAAGTGTTGGCTATGTTGACTACAAAATACCATACTTGAAATGTTTCTACACCAATTTGTGCTGCATGGGGAACAAACAAGAGGAGCTTTAGTCTGGTCCCAGAGATAGGACATTATTGGCATAATTCAATTATGAAGCTCAAAGTTGGTAATGGCACTATTGAGAGCGCCTGGATAAGACTAAAGGGATAAACAAATATTACAGATGTCATCGTGGAAGTCTACTATAGACCTCCTAGCCTGGACACTGATGCTGACAAATTATTCTTTAAGGAACCAAGGCACACTTCCAAGACAGTGGTCTTGGGAATCCAGAGAAGTCCCAGATAACTGGAAGCTGGAAAACATTGTCCTGATTTTCAAGAAGGGCAACAAAGAGGACCCCAGAAACTACAGGCCTGTTAGTCTCACTACAGTGCCTGGTAAACTCATGAAGAAGATAATTCTGAGAGGCATTGAAAAACACCTAAAAGACAATGTAGTCATTGATCCCAGCCAGCATGGCTTCATGACAGGAAAGTCCTACTTATCAAACCCGATTTCTTTTTATGACAAAGTAACCCACCTAGCTGATCAAGGGAAGCCAGCTGATGCAATGATTTTGAATTTCAGTACTGTCTCACATAGGATCCATCTAGACAGAATGTCCAGCTGACAGCTGGATAAACATGTCAAGTTATGGGTAGACAACCAACTCATGAGTCAAAGGGTTATAGTGAATGGGGTGACATCAGACTGGTGACTTGTCATTAGTGGGGTTCAGCAGGGCTCTATCTTCAGTCCTGTGCTCTTCAATAACTCTATAAATGACAGAGATGCAGGACTGGAATGGATACTAAGCAAGTTCTTAGATGATGAAAGCAGGGAGGAGCTGTTGACTCCCCTGAGGGCAGGGAGACTCTCCAGAGAGACCTGGAAAAATTAGAGGGCTGCACAATCACCAGCCATATGGAGTTGAACAAGGAAAATTGTCAGATTTTGCACCTGGGATGGAATAATCCCAGATGTGTGGAGAGAGCACCCTGGATATATACTGGAAAGCAGTGTGGTGGAAAGTGACCTGAGAGTCCTGGTCAATGGCAAGCCGAACCTGGCAATGGCAAGCCGAACCTGGCAGCCAGGAGGGCCAAGTGTGTCCTGGGGTGCATCAGGCACAGCATCACCAGCCAGGCAAGGGAGGGGATTGTCCTGCTCTGCTCTGCTCTGATCTGCACTGGAGCGGCCTCACCTCGAGTACTGGGGTCAGCTTTGGGTGCCACAATGTAAAAGACACATTAAACTCTTAGAAAGTGTATGAAGGAGGGCAACAAAGTTGGTGAAAGGCCTGGAGGGGAAGCTGAGGTCTGTTCAATCTGGAAAAGAGAAGACTGAGGGGAGAGTTCATTGCAGTCACAACTTCCTTGTGAGGGGAAGAGGAGGTACAGACTCTGATTTCTTCTCTGTGGTGACAGTGACAGGACACAAGGGAGTGGCCTGAAGTTGTGTCAGGGGAGGTTTAGGTAGGATGTTAGAGAAAGGTTCTTCTCCCAGAGCATGGTTGGGCACTGGAACAGGCTCCCCAGAGAAGTGGTCACAGCACCAACCTGACAGAGTTCAAGAAGCATTTGGACAATGCTCACAGGCATATGGTGTGACTTTTGGGGATGGTGCTGTGCAGGGCCAGGAGTTGGACTTCAATGATCCTTTTATGTCCCTTCCCTCTCAGCTTATTCTGTGATTCTACAATTTTGTGAAGTGAGCAAAGTGAGGACTTTTTAATATTTCCAGATGATGAATAAACGTTATAGCAGTACATAAAAGAATGATGCAGAAAAACACGGGGTTTGATACAGGTTATAATCTCTTGCTTTTCTCTTTTTCCTAACAGCACTGAGTTTATGGTATAAATTAATAATAGCTATTTCAAACAATCTTTTTTGCTTCAATATTGAGTCCACAGGTTCTTGGGAAATGTCACGACAAAGCATATACAAAGTTTGAGAGCTCTGAACTGTTGTAACTCTACTTAAAAACTTGATTCATAGTTTCCTTTCCTAAAACCATTTTTGATCTTATAAATGACCATTTTTCTTCTAATTAATGCCAGGCAATCTCCTTAATTCCTTTGTTTTAATGTGTAAATTATTCGTCAGAGGTTTCTTTTCCACTTATGCAGGATTTTAAAAAATCCCTTTTATGCATAATGAACTTTTGTAATTGACTGTCACCTTAATTGAGAAATGATAATTTTTAGCATTAGTGTTCTTTAGGGAAAATTGTTCTGAAGTATCACTCTTGAAGAGAATATGTTTCAGTCCTGTGTCATCTTCTGATTTATCATGACAATTTTAAGTCTTGCATAATTGTTTTGACCTAGAATTAGAAGAAATATGTTAATGTTTCCATTGACTAGATAGTATAGCAGTCCTTGCAATGTCACTATACATATCTATATATACATAAATCACAGTAATTCTACCTTCTACCCTCTAATACTGTCTGGCTGGTGGTTTAAGATTACCATTATCATTTATAAAATTTATGTATATATATATATATAGCTTTGTAGTCAGACATGAAACACCACCATCTACAATAGGAAAGTCTAGAATCCTTCTAGATGTACTCATGTACAGACCTATGGGTAAAATAAAGTGAAAGAAGTAGAGAAAGAAGATATTAACGTATTCGAAAGGTGTTTCTTGGCATATCTGTGTCTTGACTTGTCTCAAAGAATTGGTTCAGGATAAAGTTTTTTGTACTGTTTTATTACTAAAGAAACCAAGACTCCTCTTTCCATTGCAGCTTTACGTACAACTATATGTGTGTCTTATTTGCCTTTTTTCTGTTTTTTATGTGCCCCTGTATCTGCTAAATATGTTGATGGATATATTCTATGCCATTAAAAATCATCATGAACCTGTGTGTAGACACATTCTGGCTGGTTATACTCACTTCTTCCTTTTTATTTAAGCTTTTAAGGAAGAACAATGAACTACTTGGAATTCAAACCTGTTTGAATTGGCTCTTAAGTACCAGCATAATATAAGTAATAACACGATAATATTCATTATGTCATTACTATTAAGAGAGGGCTGAAGAAAACAATGTGTATTTTTTTCTCCATAGAGAAGTTAGTTCAGAAGGAGAAAAGAATATTTTAAGGTGAAAAATTACCTCACAAAGAGAGACTTTTCAATTGCGCTGAATATTTTTATGTGGATAAATTTATTTCTTTTGCTAAATGTCTGTCCTCAGACAGATTGTGTAAGAAAAGCACATAAAATGATGTTAAAATACATTCAAATACTATTTAAATTTTCAATCAGGATTTACTTGCACAATCTGTAACTGCTGGAATGTAATAACAGTTGTTTCCCACTAAGCTCCCCAGAACACAAACCCTTGCAAAAACAATCATTCCCAAAGATGTGTTACAGCTTATTCTTTGTACAAAAGATTCTTTTTCTTGAGTTTATCAGCCGATCATTTAAAAGGCATAAACTGATACACCATGTTCAAAATTTGAAATTAAGTCTGCACACAGACCCCCTGTGAGGATTGTAAATTACTTCCAGATAGCTCTGCTTAACAGAGCTGTTACCAGTGGGGTCTCTGTTAAGTTAGACTAGAACTTACCATTCTTCTTGAATTGTTCAGTAAGGAAACATAAAATAAGTTTTACTTGATACTGTATGCTTATTTTTCTAAGATAACTTACTGGAGATCAGGAAAAGATTTTAAGTTCAAATATGAGCTTGATTCTTCTTACTTGCACAAGGAAGAGGCCTTTGACCTGTTACAACCTGCAATGCACTGGCTGAGCCATGAAATGGGCCACAAGGAGAGTTATGAAGTGGTCCTCAGCAGTGAGGCAACAGCTGGTAGCTGCCTGTATTCCAGGCTTTTTGTGATGAGCCTTGTTGTTTAGCAGAGTTTGGACATTTCCAGTGAAAGAATAATAACTTTAAATTCTTTTCCACTCTTATTTTTCCTCATGTTCTAGCTATTTTTCTCCAATATGTAAAAGAGAAACACTTTTCTCCACTGTCTGAGATTTTTTTGCCATCTCATTAATTTCTTTCTTCTTAAAGCTGTTGTACCAGATAGTAGAGCTAGATTACAGAACAATGCTTATAGGGTGAACGCTTTATGTGGTCAAACCCAAACATTTTTTGGGAACAAATTTGGCAGTGGAGAGGACCCTCCAAGCCATCTGCTAAAGTGGGTCCTGTCATAGAATGGAATTGTGGTCTCTTGTTTATCCTGCATGGGCACATATTAAAGCAGTACACCGTGGCTGCTACTCAGAACAGGAGAGGGTTGCTTTCTTACTGTGAAGACTGTGATGCAGGAAATATTCTGAGAGTACTGCATGTCACAGAATCCCAGAATCATTAGGGCTGGCAGGGGACATAATCTAATGGACCTTAGAGATCGTCTAATTCTACCCCCATGCCAAGGTAAAGGCAAAGAAATTCTTCCTCATGTTGATGTGGAACTACTTGTGTTTTAGTTTATGGCCATTGCTCCTCATCCTGTCACTGCACACTACTGAGAAGTCTGTCACCATTCTCTTAACACTCACCTTCGAGATATTTCACAGTATTTCAGATGTGGCCTCATTTAGGCCAAGCAGAGAGGCAGGATCAACTCCCTCCACCTGCTGACCACCTGCTTCCTGCTGCCCTGCCCCAGGGCAGGGCACTGCTGGCTCATGGTCAGCTTGTGACCCACCAAGACTCCCAGGTCCTTCTTTGCAGAGCTGCTCTCCAGTAGGCTGAGACCCAGCCTGTGCTGGTGCTTGGGGTTATTCCTCCCCAGGTGCAGGACCCTGCACTGGCCCTTGTTGAGCCTCACTGTGTTTCTCTCTGCCCAACAATTCAGCCTATGTCCTGCTTGATGGCAGCTCAACCTTCAGGTGTATCAGCCACTTCCCCCAGTTTTGTACCATCAGCAAACCTGCTCAGGGTACATTCTATCCCTATGTCCAGATCATTGATAAACAAGTTGAATAAGCCTGAAGCCAGTATTGATCCCTGGGAAACATCACTGACTACACTGATTTTGCTTTTCTGATCACAACACTCTGAGCTCTACCATTCAAACAGTTCTTGATCCACCTCACTCTCCTTTTATCTAACCTGCATTTCCTGAGCTTACCTAAGAGGATATTATGGATGACAGTGTCAAAAGCCTTGCCAAAATCAAGGGAGATAATATAGTGAGCTCTGTAGTACAGATATAGCATGAAAGGCTACAGAAAGCACAAAGACTATCCACTAATTTCATATTGGTTTCGTTTTTTCCCTAAGGGTTTCAGTAAAATATCCTGCTCTTTGTAGCAGTGGTTTGTGGGACAGTAGAAACATGGCTGAGATTGAGAATTGCGAATTGAAATGTCAAAGCAGAAAAGGTACCTCCATGCACTAGATAAATCCTACCCCATCCCTCTCCGTGGCATTTTTACTGTTTATAGCCTCCTCCCCCTCTCAAATGGTGACTTTTTAAAAAGTTTGACTTGTTGACAGATGATTTTTCCCAGTAAAGAGAGTCCAGCTGCATCATTCAAGGTAGAAGTCTTCATTCAGGAGCAAGGGTTTTGTCAGGTGATGTACAGTGAGCATCAACACATCTAAGAGAAATCTCTGGTTATAACCCAATGTTCTTAAGATAGTCCCAAACTCTGACTTAGTGCATAATAAGGAAATGGGTAAGACCAGTAATATAACAAAGCATATCCAGTACACACATTGTGTTTGCATGCAATTCTTGGGGAAAAACTGGTTTAGGGTGGTGACTCAGCTAAATGGAGCACGACTTTTTCAAACATATATTTTTATTTAACGCTTCTGATGACACTTAAAAATGTAGTTGTGCAGTACTCCAGCAAAAAAACACTTCATAAATATTCTGAAGCTCTTTTAGATCTTCATTACACATGTGAAGGTCAACTTGGTTGTAGAATAACACTCTTAATTCCTCTAAAAATATGATGTGTAAAAGATCACAGATTTTCATGTCTACAGACAAATGGGCACTTTGTCGGATTCTGCAGCCAAGCTTTGCTTTCAAATTTTGTTATATTTATATGCTTAGCTAGCTTACCCATGGCTTCCTTAGTAGTTTTGATAATTCAATGCATAATTTGTATTTTCACTTAGTATATTTTTTCATTACTCCTAGTTAGAAAAAAATATAAATCTAGAATTTCTTTTTCCAGCAATGCTAAGGTTTTCTCTGTGACCCTGAAGAAGAGATCTTCATTTTGGTTCACTTGCTTCTGTATTAAGTGTAATAAATACAACATACAGGAACTTCAGGAGAAATAAATTGGGAAAAAAGACTTTATTTTCATTTTAAATTTGAAAAAAGCTGTAAATTGTCAGTATTCTTTTTCTTCCCGTGAACTTTCAGCTGCCATGAGAAACATGGCATCTGAAACAGAAATGTATCTATCATGAATAACCACCAGCATGCACATACATTGCCTCTATGATAAATTCATATTTTAATGTTCAATTGTAAAACTGACAATTTGACCCATCCCAAAGATCAGATAGCTTTCCACCTCAGTCTGGATAATATTTCTTTTACTGTAGCCAATGAGGATTGCAAACTCGGAATATGAAAATAAAATGCAATTCACATTTTTTTATAACATAAGTAATATAAATTTAAACAATCTTAATTGTGCGTACAGTAGTAATGACTGCAATTTGATGTGAATGTTCCCTGTAATAAAAAACATTTTTGTGAAGTACGCAGTGAATGATGTATATTATTGAGCACATTCCACAATTTTGTGTTAATCTTCAGAACCATAAAAAAAATCGAGTCAATTATTTCTTGTAAATCATTTGTTCAGATGATTTTCAGGCTTTTTAAAGATGTAAGTTCTGATATTTTACAATAAAATATCTTTTTTTAATGTATTTTTATCTTTTAGTTTTACATGGCATAGAAGGACTTCAAGCATATTACTTGCAATCCAAGCTGTAAATAAGAATGTGGAGATAAAATTACTAGTGTATAAGTGGGCAAGTCTTATCCTATATACATAACTGAAAAGTTGAGGGTTTTTTTCCTTAAATCAGGTTATTGATGGATATTGATGTGTACCTCTAGCCTTTTAAATTTTCTGTAGTTATGCTGAAGTCCTTAGTCCCCTGTTTATTCCTTTTGAGTGGTTAAATGGACTTTCTGTTAGACTCTTAGGACACCAACAAAGTACAGCCACACTTTCTGAAAAGAACCTAGATGTTCTTTGTGCTTTTCCTTCTGAATTCTGGAGCACACAGACAATACCTAAACCTCACTGCATGTGCAGCTGCAGCATGTCTCCAGTTCCCAGCTCTGAGACCTGGGTCCCTTTCAGAGCTCTGTAACATGTCTTCCCTGAAGGAAAAAAATTTGCATAAGGATAGTGTGTAATTGTGTATTATCTTCATGTGGAGTGGAGATGTGGCATCTGGCTTGGGGACAGAGAAGCAGACCTTTTATGCCTCAAGGAACCTGCAGAATCTGAGAAGCAGAGGTAAAAACTTTTACTTTGAAGAACCAGAGGAAGCAATGGGGAAAAGCAAAATATAAGGAAGGCTATTGCCACCAGGATTCATAATGTATGTTTTGCATAATTCACGCATTTTTTAGATTACCCAGTATATACCTCTACATTTGTAACATATTAGCCAGTACATAGAAACAGTGAATACCATGTTTCTTTGAAAATTTGCAGACTATTCAAATTCTATTGGTAATCGATTGGTGTGGATCTTTATTCAATTAAAGGCCGAAGTGTGCCAAGAAAAGAAGAGGACAGACAATTATATACATCACTTCATTTAAATAAAATCAGAGGATTAAAAAAAATTAAAGATCCTGTATTAAAGAAGACAGAGCTTGTCAGCTGATTTTTACTTTTTTGAGGAGTGTCATTTCTGTATATAAAGGCATTTTTGTAGAACTCTAAGATACATACTAGAGACAGAATTAACCCATCCTTTTAATGAATGTGGACACCTTCTATATCTCTTTTTTGTTTTTATTGTAATATAAGATTTCAAAATAATTATAAAATGAGGTTCTGAAAATTCTTTATAGCTATTGCTTTCATCTCCCTGTTGTATCTAGAATGAAGCTGCCAGATCAGAGTATGTTTCCTTTGTAAACCTTCTCTGTTTACTTCACAGGAGTGGGCAAGAGATTTTAAAATTTCATAACTTACAGCATAATTTTAATTATTGTTGCTGTAATTTGGGGTAGTAATGTAGTATTGGTAATGTGATGATAATTATTATTCCTTTATTTATTTGCCACTGAAATGCTGACAACCTTTATCTCTTACCAAACGCACATGGCAAGCGATTACATTCTGCCCCAAAAGGTGGGTTTTCACTTGAGCTCCTACCAGCTTTACTCACCCTGCACAGCACATTTATGCAAAAGGAATCACCATATTATGAAGTGATGCCTCATGGCAAGGATGCAGGTGATGTTGAAAACCTGTGGCAGCTGAGAATCCTGCTTGGTGGAGGAAAAATTGGAGACTCTGAACTCATGCTGTTCCTGCCGCTGGTTTTTTTCTGCTTTGAGAGTGAGTAGTTTCCCTCTCTCTCAAAATGAGCTGCCCTCTGTCCATTTCTGTCCATCTTTCTCTAATGCCCACAATTTCCTGATAGCTGTACAAGCAGCCCAGGAGCTCTGTGTGGCAGTGGGCACCGCCCATACCACCTCCTCTGTGTGGCAGGGACTGGAAACAGCAATTGGCACGGCAGGAGGGGGAGGGCAGCCCCTCTGCCTGGCTGCAGCACCCGAAATTCTCACCAGTGGGGATATTGGCACCAAAGTCAAACGTTCTCTGAAGAAGTTATCAATGAGGAAGCTGGCAATCAGCTGATGGCAGTGTGCAGCAACATGTGGGACCTCCACCCTACAGTGTTTGGGGGCTTTTCCACCAGCACCTGTGTTGGTGGGTTCTGGGCATCTGCAGGGGCATGTGTGAGGCTGGAGAGGTCTTGGAAGCAGGGGAAATGGGGCAAGCCATCCACTCCAGAGAAGGGACTGGGACTTGTGATCCATACCTGCTGTGTGTGAGCAGAGGGAATGCAGAGCTCTGAGTTCATCTGTTGGATCAGAGCCTGGGTGGATTACTCCTAGAAGAATACTTAAGAAGTATGTTTACTAACATTTTGTAGGAGTCTTGTGGTCTTGTGGTCTGGTTTATCCGTAGAATTGCAGAAATTGATCTTGAAACTATTGTTCACTGACTGCTTGCTAATAATGTGCTATTCATAGATGCAGAGAACAAGTTTTGATGTGGGCTGGAGCTAAAGCATGTAAGCTGAACATTTTTTCCCTGAGATTCATGGCATCTTAGTGAATAACTTGTCATTTCTGTGATCCCTTTCTTTCTCTTCTTCACCAAGTCCTGCGTGTTTTATTGCAATCATGCTAAAGATCTTTTTTACTATCTTTCTCTTTTTAAAACAATATGAGTCCAAGGTACCATCAAAAGGTCTTTTTGTGCAGCTTGCAAATACAAGTCACTTCTGAGAAAGCATGCACAGCTATGCAAGTGGACGTCCATTTTCACATATTCTAGAGACAGCTAGGATATTCTGGCTAAGAAGATGGTAGCTGAATCTCCCACCAGGTATCCTATTCCTTCAAATGCTTTCTTTCTAGTTTCAAAAGGGAGCTCCATACTCCCCGAGATGATGCAAATGAGAGAAACGTGCAGAAAGAAGCATATGAGCTGAAATTTGGCAAAAGCTTTTAACAGATAAGTATCTCATTCTTACATGACCCGATTATATAGTCACAGAAATATCTTATTGTCAGAAGCCTGCTTAAAAAATGGTCAAAAAAAGCAATTAATTTTTTCTTGTGGGTGAGACAGGTACATGGCTGCACGTGCAGTTTTGTATACAACTTGATAAAACTAGTCTGCAAGTACATGTTGCAAGTAGTTCTGCAGAAAAGAACACCCATACTTGCTCCAAATACACATTTAGCATCTAAAAATAAATCCTTTTTAATTTTGGTTCATGAAAACTTCTCACTAGCTGTCTTTCCAATTGTACTCCTAGGATAACTTTTCTTCTGAGTCAATCTTTTTCACTTAAAGCACAGCCCATAATATGTATGCAAAGACTACAATTCTCAGATCGCCAGACCTTGACAAAAACATTTTCTTCCTAAAACAGGGCTGTAGATTATTCAGTGAGGCATATGTCTGTGACAAATTTCGGTTGCCAGACTGTGGCAGTTCCAGGAAACCATGCATAGCTTTAAATATTGACTTATTTCTTTTACTTATCCATTTCTATAATGAATCATATGTGCTGAAATTCCCAGGGAAAAAATGTAGGAAATTTCAGCCACATTGTCTGAAGTCCTTCACAAGGTTAAAAATATCTGAGGCAGATTTAATTTAAAACGTTGTCAATACTGCTATAGAACTTAGGAAAAACCCATGGAATATACACATCTAGCACCAAAGCCCTATGGTTTTCCAGGGATAATTTATCTCTATTTCTGAGAGTACTTCTACATTAGCAAAAGATTGGTCTTGTTAATGTGATCTACAGCCGAGAATGTTACATGACACTTTATCACCAATGATGTATTAACTGAAGACTATAACCTGAAAATAATGAACACAGGAGTATAACTCCACTACCATGTCATAAACTCTAGAAACTATTTAACTTTTCTCTGCAAGAATTGAGTGGTTTGTGAATTTAATTTCTATGCACTGGTGAGGCCTACATTTTATTTAACCTTTTTCACATGTTTACCTTCATTGACTGCTTGTGTTTTAATACCAAGAGAAACTATTTAATCCACTCAAATATTTCCATTAGATTCTTCTTCTAAGTGGCACTATGGACAATTAGATCTCCTAGTAAGGCAGGTACTCATTGTTAGAACAGTGTCTGTTGTCACTGGAGCACAAAATAGTCTGTGTGGCTCATGAATTGAGGCAGATTCTAAAATATTTTAATCACATTTTGGTTCTTGAATGTTCATATTAAATTTTTTTTCCATAACCTAAGATCTGAGATAAATCAATTTCAATAAACTCACTGATGCACGGAATAAGCTTAGAGTCAAATATAATTTCTCTCTCTTTCTTTACTTGTTTGGATTTCTGTTAGGGTTTTTTGTGTTGTTTTCTTTTGCAAGGTCTTTTATACTTTTCCTGAATGCTGCTACCCAACGAAACAATCTTTAATTTGCAAAGCATATCTAACATTTTTTCTAGTGGTTTACTCTTCTTCTCCCTTCTTTTATAGAAGTTTTTGGATCTCTTCAGCACAATAGAGTTCAGTGGTGAAAAGTCTCTAGATGCCTAGTGATGATACAGCGGTTTTGTGATCTTAGACAAAATTTTCTCCTGCTCAATTGCCATATTGCAGGCATCTCACACTGAGAAAATTAATACTTATGACTAGAAATAATATGATTCTTGGTATCCAGATGTACTTCATGAAGGGAAGTAATTCATCACTAAAAAAATGAGTGCTCCAGCTTCACCCCAAGGGTCTACTCCTTTTTAGGCCATCTAAGAAAAATTATGTTTCCTAATAATAGTGACATAAGGGATGTCTGACTCTTTTCATTTCTAGAGGCTTTAAATGTTATTTTAGCAGCTTTGAATACACTGGGTTTTTCTCTTCCCTTTTGAATTGGGCAGATCATTCTGGCTTGCTAGAAAATTAGAATGCAATAAGATGTCATAACAATATCTTTCCTGATTCTTTTCTGGTTTTGTTTTGGGGGGGGTTGGTTTTTTTTAATTGCTGAATTACAGAAACTTCTTATGTTCTTACTTCTGAAAATACAGCACTGCCATTACATATTATTTTAAAAATTGAAGCCTCATAGTAGAAGGCTGTTGGAAAACAGTGCAGGCATAACACAGGTCACAACATAGAAACATTGCTGCAGGCATGCAGTGTGGTGGGGTTTTTTTCAAAAATGTGAGAAAGGAAAGAATGGAAACCAGAGGGTGAAGTATGTTTTAGTGTAGGTGACAGATAATGAAGTTTTGCATTGGCTTTTCCATAGCATGTTATTCCTTCTGGGGGATTGATGTGTGATTATAATTACACCCCATGAGAAATGGTTTCAAGCTTGCAATCTAGTTTGCTTTGTGTTTGTCATTTTGCAGCTATAATTTTCGGAGGCTGTGTGTTTCCTGTGACTGTTACACTTAGAATAAATTACGTAGGTGGAAGAGAGACACACTGTCAGTGCTCCGTGAAGAGTAATTTGCCCGGTGTGGGCTCACAATGCATTATCTTACAATGCTATAATTAATCAAGTACCTTTTGGCAAGTTAGTGTCAGCTGCAGAGCAAAAGACTCCTGTCACATCATGACTTGCTAGTCCTCATTAGCTATATAATAACCTTTAAAATTGCAGGGGCAGACTGACATTACTTAAACAACGTAGATTCTACCCCTGTGTGCACATGCTCAGCTGAAAACACCTATTCACTTTCATAAACAGTTACTTTGCAGTAGTAAGAAAATATTAATAATCTGGGCCCTTAATTCTTAGCTTTTTGTCTTAAAAGGCATGGTTGTTCATAAATTGAAAATATTATTTCTCTTGTTTCAGAATGTCTAAGCACTTATTGGTGCGGAACAGCAAATCACTGAAAGAAGTAATTGTAAGAAATATACCTGTTTTTAATATGAAAAAGTGATTTCATGACTCACAATTTAAATGACTTCACAGTGTACAGTAATAGGCACTCAAGTCTGACTTCAGCTCAATATACACAGATTACACCTAGCCTGGGGTACATTACTCCACAGCAAACCTGGGAGGGGTATTGACAGAAGATACAAAATGGTGAAAATCAATCACACCACACAATGAATTCCCCTTAAGTGAATAGTAAGGGCAAACAGATTCTGCATCTGCATCTGAACAACACATCTGAAAGAGATGCACAGGATGGAAAAAAACTGCATTAGAAAAATCACTGCTAATGCTTCCTTCTTTTCTTGGGCAGACAGAAGTAGCAATCAAGCTGCAAGCTTTGAGAGTCACAGCTCAGTCTTTGCTCTCTCTTTGATTTTGGATGCTTTCATTTTATCATGCACAAATAAAAGCACCTTGAGGTGATCTAAGTGGCATATTAAGGCCTCTTTATGAGAAGAAATGTTTGAGATTCTGAAAACATGGTCTTCTGAGGAATATTAAATTGGATCTCAAGAACAGAGATGAATGAAATCAGAAGATATTTTCAAAAACTTTTGTCAGTAATTTTGTCTGGTTGCCAGTTAATCACTAGAAGAATGTCTCATTTTTGCTTTCCAAGTACACTTTAAAGGGACAAAGAAAAAATAAAAAGGAAGAGCAGTGTATTTTTTGAAGAGGAAAATGAGAAAATTAAATTACAGTGAGGTATACGTGCCTAGTATTTGTTTTCTAATTCTCTTACATGCATCTGTGATAGCTCTTTCATTTCAGTGAGCTTCATCTTTCCTGTTGGATCATATCTACAGTCACTGACAGGATTTTTCCTGTTTAGTATATGGGTTACTTGTAAGAAGTATGAAGAGTGGCACTCAGACCTGTCTGGTAGGACCCAGGAAACCACCAGGACAGAAGGAGCTCTCTGCGGCTTCACCTGGGGAAAGATGAGCTGTGACTGCCTTTCCACACCCACTTCAGACTCACCCTATTGCTGTGTGGATGCATGTGTGTGAGCGTCTGGGAGCTTCTCTCATTGTCTTTGAGGATGTGATGTTGCAGCTCAATGACACCAGGACAGCTATGGGAGCTCTGTCATTGAAGATGACTTGGCATATTTTAGTGGGGTTTTCACATAAATATTTCAATTTGCAGTCCAACTCAACCTTTCCAACAACAAGAATATCAGAAGGATTTGCACACACACACAAAATAAAAAAGCAGCTTACATCACGGTGCAATTCATAAATACTGTACAAAGCTATTTTCCGAAATGCCACTTTCTGTAGATAAAAATAACCCAGGTCTACCCTGAAAATCTAAACACCAGAGGTCAACTAAAAGGAACTCAAATTTAATTCCTTTATTATATGCTTTTAAGACTGCTGTCTATATCATAGTTTTCAATATTTGCAGTGTCAATCCTGCAGTTTTATTAACTCTCAACACCACTGGGTGGTGAAGCGGTAAAGCAAGAATTGAGTGAAAGAGAAAAACGGGGTTGAGGGAGGAAACAGTGTTAGTATTCTTAAAGCATGACAATCACATAACCAAGAGAGAGCACTCCAGAGATCACAACCTTGATATATTTATTTTCTTCAAGTTTATATGTTGGAAATTGAGGTAGAACAGAATTAAGTACAGGGGCAAGGCAGGTTAGGTAAAAGGGCATAGTTCATCACTGACAGAAAGTATCTAGAACATTTTCAACCACTTTTCCTCATCTGTTTCTGAGAAGAGACCGTATTTAAATTCCAGTGTTCAATTTACAGCCTGGAGAGCATATGAGCACACATTAATGGGTACTTTTTCTCCTTTCTTGTCTTCAATACTTTTCTGAGAGGCTTTTTTTTTCCATTAACCTAAAGCAAAGGTGTGATTCTTATGCAGGTTTGTTAAGTAATTAATACAAACATTTTCATTTTTCATGACATAGCATCTGTATTCTTTGTTTTAGCAAACATTTGCTTTTTTCTCTTTTGTTCTCTTTTTAACTAACTCTGATAACACATGGTGTTCCACTACTCAGAAGACTAAATTCAGAAAAGTTTCTGTGATATAATGTCAGAAAAAATTCCAGGGTATATTTAGTAAATAGAATTGTTCATTTTTTTCATCACAAAAAATCTACAGAAGTAAAGATAAGGGAATTACGAAGTATCAGGTGAGGAACTGTCTTTGTATTCATGTTATGAAGCTAATGTGATTTCATGCATAAACAAGAGCTAAAAGCTTGAAAACCTCTACAATTAATAAGCTAATCTAAGGGAGGCTGTTGAAGGTTGGATCTAGTTCTTTTCCTCAGGAATTTTTCTCCCATGGGTTGCTAGGACACAAATGACTGGGTACTTAAGAGAAACAAAGCACAAGGCTGTAGCCTTTCTCCTTGGCAGGGTGGGGCAAAATTGCCCCTCATGGAAGCAGAGCCTGGTAACGGGAGATTTGGAGAGACTGAAAAGCAAGGGCAGAGGGAGGTCACGCCCTCTTGCTCGGGACCCTCGGAGCGGGACGGTCAGAGCTGCTGTCTGCTGAACCCACGGCCCCTGAGAAGCCAGCGCGGAGCTGCCGGTCTGTCTGCTGTGAGTCTCTGCCCTCTGCCCCATCCGGAGCCGACCTGCCTGCCACCAGCCCGTTTTTCTCCGCTACATTGTAGCGGGGTTTTTCCCTGCACGTGGAGACCCCTTACCATCCCAGCTCCCTGTGTCCGGGGATCCTGCTGTGGCACCGACACCAGCTGCCCCTCCCGAGGGTCTGTGGAGCAAGGGCTCTCCTCCATCCCTCCGTGCTTCGGGCAGCCGCCATTCGCCGTGTGCTACCTGAGCTCACGCCGGAGCGCCCCCTGCAGGCACTGGGGAATCACCGCACCCAGAGCGCCCCTGCAGGCTGTGACTGGAACTGCACCGAAGGGAAAAGGTGCCTGAAGCCGAGCAGGCTGCCACTGGGTTTCTAGTTCTGTTTGTTGGTTAACATTATAGTTGTTGTTATTTGTTATCCTTTGTTTTAGATAGTAGTAAAGAACTGTTATTCCTATTCCCATATCTTTGCCTGAGAGCCTCTTGATTTCAAATTTATAATAATTCGGAGGGAGAGGGGTTACAGTTTCCCATTCCAAGGGAGGCTCCTGCCTTCATTAACAGACACCTGTCCTTCAAACCAAGACAGAGGCCCATCATGGCATATAAAGAAGCATGTGATGTAACCAGTGATGTAAAGTTATCCTTGAGTTGTGGGGAATTTTTAGTCTTTCTATGTATGGCGGGTTTGTTCTGTATACAATACACATCGCATGTCTTTCAGTACCTAGATCTATACAGGAGTTTTTAATTCCTGATGTCAGAACTAAAAACTGTGGCAATCATGGGAATTTTATCACTGATCCTGTGATTCTGTGATCAACTCTTTTAGAAATCTTAATCCCTTTGCAAATTTTTCTGTCTGTGGGGTTTGTGTTTTTGTTCCAGGAATAAGATAGAGGTGACGACTACATGCTCATCTCAGAGCCGTTGTAGATTTACAGGTTTTTTATTCAATTTGGAAAGTCTGATATGTTCAGTATCGTGTTCGCCTCAAAATGTGTGGACTTTTTCAGAATGCAGCACAGGTGGAAATCGTAACTTTTTGTACATTAATAGTATGTGACATGTGATATTATTACTGAAGCATTTCAAATTCTGTCCTGGAGTTTTCCAGTACCTTGATGGTTTCTATGCTATTTTAATGTAGGTATTAGTAAAAAGATTCTGACAATTCTATCTCAGTAGAAGCAAAAAAAACCTGATAATTTGCTGCATTTGTAGAAAACTTTGGATCCCTGATTTAGCCATGAAATGAAACTGAAATCTCATGTCAATGTACAATACAGCAGGACTAAATATTTCGCTCACAAGATACTCTCAGGATGAGCTGTATTTTTTCACACACTCTGATGAAACAGTCTGCACCATCCCTCACCTTTGTCTAGACTAACTTTGTATTTGACAAAGCTGAGCTGTAGTGGTCAGTGTCCTGTATCACAATGTTCAGTCTTCTCCTTTGACTTGTTTCACCCACAGAGAGTAGCTAGGAAGGAACTTTTCAGATGCTAATGATATGGGAGCTCCTTCTGTGTACATTAAGACATTAATTTTATTCACAAAAGACTGTGTTGCAGAAATGTGGAAGTTTTAATTGAGATTAAGTTAACTCAGAGACTGAGAAGGGTCAACCAATTACACAGGAACATTTTTTTCAGTGCAAAGTACCCTGGCTTAGGGTTGAATATTGTTTGCATCCCTAAACTCTAGATCTTATGTATATGTAAGATCCTTCAGAAAGTCTAAATCCCTTTACTGATTCAGAACTATCCACAGTATTCACACTAAGAGAATCCCATGAAAACATACTTACTGCATGATCTATCAGGCTGGTGAGTTTAAAAGAGCACAGCAGAAATTAATGGATTTAGAAGAATGTCTAAATATGTCCTGATGTTGCAGAAGCAGCTCTCTGGTATTTGGATGATAACAAAATAAAAAGTGCCATCCTTAATGGTGCCATTTTTCAATGTCTTTCTGACTGTAAATTTGCAGGGAAAGAGTATATACGTGGTTAAATTGTCCAGGTAGGTTGAAAGAAGCCGATGTGTCCATACCCATGGCACACACAAACTCTAATTTCATATTTATGTGATAAAACCACTCCTACTTTCTACCTACCTTTTATATAGCAGGGTCAGTCTTAAATAATCTTCAGCTCTTCCATACAACTACTGTGGATAAAATGAAACAACTTCATAGTAAATTTGAATCAACTAGATATAGTTAGAGATTCAAGGAGGAGAGTATAGAGCTAAAGCAAAAGAAGAACAAGAAAATCCTGTTAGATTTAAATACAATTACATAAGAACTCAGCTCAGATAGTGAATATCCAACCTGCCATTGTTGGTCAAGGTCATTTTCCTCACAGACTAGATGTACATTATTAGGAGAGATATTTTAAAATCAGTCTGCCTTATTAAAATATTAAAAGTTGAGGAGAAAGTTCCAGCTACTCAGGAAGTCAAAAGTGAAATAGTTCTAGGGAATGTAAGAATATTTAATATTCTAAACACATATAAGAAAAAGAGGGCAGCAAGAACACAACACAGAGAACAAAACACACAATAGATTAGCCATCTAATTTCTCCTTAGATCTGATATAATTTAGCCATTTTGTTATAAAGCCAAGAATTAAAGTACAGTAAAATAAATTGCTATATTTCTTCTGTTGCCATTATCTGCAAATTGGTATCTTGGCACTGCAAAGTAATGAAACCCTCAAATTCCCTTCATTCCACCATGACCACAAAGCAGTCCCCACTTACATCAATGGTTGCTAGTCCATTAAGTGTTTGCATGCAGTGCTCCTGAACCTAGCCAAACTTGAGGCTGAACTCAGCACCAAAGTGAAATTTTCTCCATCAGATTGTCTAAAAAGGCAGCTGCACAATCTGCCTCTTGTGAGACCTGAAATCTTTAAAAAACCTTCCTACACGTCCAAGACAGATTTGTATTTTTTCAAATATTGATTCATCCAAAAAAAAAAAAAAACAGCTTTCAAGATCTATACCTGATCAAAGAATGGATGACTGTTTTGAGATATCCTAATTGTTTCTGTCAGTTCTGTGACATTTATGAGCCTGTATGTTACCTCATCTGAAGAAGGGACAGTAAACTGGAAACAATATTTTACTGATTTCTGATCCTGGCTTTTTATAGGGCCTGAAGAAATGGAAAGCTCTTGCTTTCCAGACTGAAACTAGGAATGATACTGTTTTCTTTTAAGTGTCTTTACCAAGCTAGAAGGATCAATGCAGACATTCAAATGATCTTATGATCATCACATTAGCTTTGAATGTTACTCTAGATGGGGAGAAAGACACTCATGGGTGGTAGAGCACACTTCATCTGTTTAAAATGTAGATTCTCAGTCAAGTAGTGAATTTCACTAATCCAGCTTCAGAAAACTCAGGTTTCTAATTAAATGTAGAATAACCTTTAGTCAATTAATACTGTCATGTTTGTTTATTATGAATTTGATAGGCCAGGAGTTTGTGAAGCACTTGAAGGATCAAATTCAAGGGCTTTCTTAGATTCATAGACTTAACCTGTCTTTTCATGAGATGGACCAACCCCAGTAGGTGTTTGAAATATATCCCTAGATTTAAAATATACAAATTGAGCAATTGATTTAAAGTAAGAACATCTCTATTTTTGCTGTTTCTCATGATGGAGCTAAAACTATTTTCTCTCAAAAGCACCTGTTTCTTCCATCAAATTTAATACAACTCTCAACTTCCATTCTATGCACTAAACAAGCTAAAATGTTGGGGGAAGCCAGGATAACTGTGGAAATCGGACATTGCTCAATAGCTGGAAACTTGGAAGTAAGTATCAGAAAAAGAATATGGTAGAAAAAAATCAGTGCTCAGAGCAATATTCGTTCAGTGCTTTCAACACCAATCTTCTTGTTTTCCTAGTTTGAATCATTTTGGTAAAAGATGGGGGCATTTTATAAAAAGCATTCCTTGCTTGAATATTGCTTTTTAGCCTGAAACAAAACCCTGGGACAATGTCAAGCTAGCATTCACCGTGAGTGCAAAATCGTTCATCTCACTTCTCTTTGCCATTAAAACAAAATAGACTTGCAGCCATCTATGGGGGGAAAGGAATACTTTTTTTTTCATAGATAGAAATCCTCTTTTCATAGCCTGAGAGAGCACTCTGTAAGAGAGGTGAAGCTACCAGAGGTCAAGCAAAGTGCAATATGAACAACTACTGCTTTTGATTTTCTAAAGTATGCTTCCATAGGGCTAGCAGAAAGCTTTCTTGACTTGCGGTGTTTCATTACATCTGTCAGTCCTTTTTTTGAGTAGTAACACAGTACAACTGTATTCTTTACAGATATTAAAAATATTTACAATACTCAAATCTTAAAAAAAATTCAGCACTAAACATATCTGATTATGTGCATACAGTTTCACTAAAGGCAAAAATCCTTTTTGTTATGCTCTATCTCAAATACACGAGGAAAAAAAATTGAGGAGTGCATTTGAAGAAGCAAAGGGTGCAGTATAATCAGTTCAAAACTCCTCCACTATAAAAAATTTCAACTCTAATACATGTTTGCAGCTTTTCTGTTTATTTATAATGACAAAGGCAGGTAAATAAAGGATAAGTGGATATAATTACTGAATTTATAGCTATGGAAAACTAGCATACACTGTATGGTTTAGGACATTATTTGATATTTATGAAGTCCCAGTTTTCTCTGAATATAGAATTTCAATAATTATTGCTGTCACTGCTTGTGATTTCTACGCAATTTGCTTTAATTTAGAGGAATTTGGCGTTTTTGGTTGCATTTAGAAAGTGCTAGATGTTTACCAGCTCTTCCTCTGGGTTTATGCTATTGGATATTTTATTAAAAACCAGTATGAATTTCCATTTTATAGATCTCAAATTTTTAAAAAATGCCTGATTAAACTAATAGTATCTTCTTTCCAATTTTCTTATCCCACCTATATTTGTACCATATTAGATTGCATTATATTGTACTCTATTTTTACCCATTCTTAGTTATTTCTTAAGAGCATAATTGGCAATCACTACTGAGACAACTTTCTCTTAGATTTTCTATCTGTAAGGGTCTTTCAAATATTTAGTGGAGTGCTTTCTTCAGTCATAGGATGATTCTAGTCCTGCTCTCCTCCCAGCCTTGACTGTGAAATCAAACAGGGCTTCTCAGCTCTGGGGTCTAAAACCATGTTGTCTTATCCCCACAGGAGGATAAGGTTTGGGCTGACATTCCAAAGGTAAGCCTATACTCTGGAATGCACTTCAGCTTTTCTTTTGCAATTCGTGAATGATGATCAATTTTTTTCACAATTTTCCTTCTTAAGTGCATAAGTCAATTGCATTTTTTAAAATGACATATAAGTAGCTTCTCAGAAAGCTGCAGAAAAGGTATGAATCATTTGCTTTTGGCGCAATACTTGTTAGAAAGACAAGCACCTTCATGCCACTGCAGGAAGGAAAAACCTGAATTCTCACTTTGAAACTTAGACATGAAGGGCAATAGATGTTCACACAATTAATGAGGCGTGCTTCATTGATGGCTTTGATTTAAGAAGGCTTATAAAACTGTCAGAAATGATTCAAAGAGTATTTTTTGCAACAAGACCATGACCTAAACCACACATCATGTGTTGGGTTTAGTAGGCATTCTACACCTCAGTTATCAAAGCATCTATATATAAACTTAAAATAAAGAGTTCTTGCTATATTGGAAACTGACTTGGGTCCAAAATAAACTCATGAAGGGGAAGATATACAATAATTTGGAGTGCAATTTTATAATGGAAAAATGAAAACTTGAGTTGATTCACTGACATGAGAGTTATATGTTCATGAAGGTGCTTTCTGCCATTTTATACTTGGGTATGTAAAAAATGTGTGGCAAAAAATTAATAATTAAATCATACTAATGTTCTAGCTAACCAGCTAAGAAGCTAACTGAAATAATACAAACAAAAATTGTAACGTTTTCTTAACATTGTTCTTGATCTATTTGAAAATTTGAGTAGGTAAATGAGGGCAGGAGATAGATCACTTTGTCAGCTTTAGTTTCTGTCCTGACACTCTGAGATCTAATGTCATCTTGAGCAGTTCTCTGAGGCTGAAATGACAAAAAAAAGATCAATAAATCCACCTCTCCAAACAGCCACAGAGTGATTCAGCCAAATATTTAGGCAATTTGTTCAGTAATTCTACTCCTGCTTCATTAGTTTATGAACATAAATAAGGAAATAGGATGTATATCAGCATGCTGCTGTAATACAGATGTTTCCTGAAACATTATTTGATCTAATATTCAGGAACATCTTAGAAAACATATTTACTTTGCTACAGGCATATTTATATATCAAGAAAAATATGAAGCAGCAATTATCATTTTAAAAAGTAATATATTCCCTTTTTATGCCTAAAATTGAGTGATTTACTAATATTTTTGTCTTAAATAATAGCCTGTAAAGACTATTTTAAAAATTAATTGAGTCATCATTAAATTTTTATATTCAAAATAATGTCACCTCTCCATTTCACTCCATTAGATTATTTCTGATCCTAAAATCTACAGCTTTAGATATCAGCAAGCAACATAAAAGAAGCATTAAACAGTAATTTTTGCAATCTGAAACAATTTCATGCTGTGGGTATTTTAAAATTTGAATAAATGTCCTGGGTTAGGCAGGAGGGGTCAAAGTCTAGGAAATTAACTATGCTGCAGGAAGGGATATAACTTCCTTCCTGGGAGAGAGAGACAATAATCAGGTAGTTTTAAGGATTGATATGTAGGTGAGCCACTTAAAAAGTTGATCCGCCTTCAAGGAAAGAACCATATATAAGCAGAGACTCTCTGAAGCTCTTCCTCTTTGGACCTGCTGCTGCTGTGTAGAGAGGAGCAGCTCCTGCTTCTCTCTCTGGTATGGCCCCCCCTCCTTCCAAAGGAGGGGGGGGGGTGGAAGGGAGGTTTATGGCAGCCGTGCTGCTGCAGCCAGGAATGGGGGAGGAACCGGCTGGAATTTCCAGCAGATCCAGCTCAGCCGGTGTGTCAGCTACACCAGACAGGGCCAGGCCCCTGCTCCGGGCCAGGCAAGGACCGGGCCAGACTCCATCCAGCTCGGGCCAGGCCCTGCCCTGTCACCCCGGGCCCAGATGGCCCCAGCAGGCCGAGCCAGCTCCGCAGAGCCAGGCACAGAGACTCTGAGAGCTTCTGGCATCCAGCTGGGACCTGTTCAAACAGCCCGGCAGGGAGCACGGGATCGTCACATTGCCAGAGAGAGAGAGACAGAGATTAACTCTGTCCACACCTGGACTAAACTTACAGACACTCTTCCTTCCTTGCAGAGAGAGGAATGAGGACATCTACATAAATGCAGCATAGAAACTTTGCAGTCAGTGAGGAAAGCAGAACTGATACCTAGAAGGAGGAGGTGCATGAGAAGTGCTTTGAGAGTGAAGCTGAAAATTCTTTTGGAGAACCATGGTTGGGGACTGAGCTAATAAATTCCCTGTAATATATGAAGATATAGTCCAAAAGGGGGATGTGAGGTTCTTATTGCAGACAATGAACTGAAATACCTGGATAAAGACAAGTAGGTGTTGAAAAAGTACAGCCTGATGAGAAACTTGAACCAAGAGAGAGGAGAAGCTGTGACCCAGAGCCCTGGTCCTGGGGGAATGCTAGAGAACCTGAGTTGTCAGGAGAACCTGTGTTGCTAAGCACAGAAGAAGGGATTTTCCTTGTTGCTGCAATTGAACTGGGCATCCTTAAAACAGGTACCCTGTAGACTGTTCATAACCCACCATAGTGCCTGTGGGAAGGCTACTGTATGGGAGGGATCCACCATTAAGCTGGACTTTCTTCCGGGCAGCGGCTGATGGTGAGGCAGAAGACCCATAAAAACTGTATTTTTCTTACAAAAAATCCATGGTGTAAGCGAAAGAAACTTTTCTCCCTAAATGAACTGGAACAAAAGCTATTTCTGAGGTGGTAAACTGACTGGAAGTCGAAGTGTTGTCTTTTGTGTGTTGTCGGGGAGAATGAAATGGAGAGGTGGGGAAAGGAGGGGTGGTCTGAGGAATTTGTTCTGGTTTTTCTTGGGTTTTTTTCTTTCCCTTTGTCTTAGGTATATTAATAAAGTTTCTTTATACTTTATAAAGTTTGAACCTGCTTTGCCTACTCCTAATTCTCATCTCACAACAAACATCAAGTAAATTTAAGTAAGTGTGCTGGCATTTGGCCACAAACCTAAATAGGCAAACTGAAACCACTACAATAAATAAACATTCACATTACTTTTCCACACAACTTACGAGTGAATAAGAAATAATATGTTTAAAAATAACAATTTAATTATCTATCAATGTATAAATGTGTATTGGTTTCAGTTTGCCTATTTAGGTTTGTGGCCAAATGCCAGCACACTTACTTAAATTTACTTGATTGCTTGTTGTGAGATAAGGATTAGGAATAGGCAAAGCAGGTTCAAACTTTATAAAGTATAAAGAAACTTTATTAATATACCTAAGACAAAGGGAAAGAGAAAAAAACCAAGAAAAACTAGAATAAACTTTCCAGACCACCCCTCCTTCCCCCACCTCTCCATTTCATTCTCCCTGACAACATACAAAAGACAACGCTTCAACCTCCAGTCAGTTTACCACTTCAGAAATAGCTTTTGTTCCAGTTCATTTAGGGAGAAAAGTTTCTTTCGCTTACACCATGGATTTTTCTGTAAGAAAAATACAGTTTTTATGGGTCTTCTGCTTCACTATTAGCCGCCGCCCGGAAGAAAGTCCAGCTTAATGGTGGATCCCTCCCACACCAGTAGCCTTCCCACAGGCACTATGGTGGGTTATGAACAGTCTACAGGGTACCTGTTTTAAGGATGCCCAGTTCAATTGCAGCAACAAGGAAAATCCCTTCTTCTGTGCTTAGCAACACAGGTCCTCCTGACAACTCAGGTTCTCTAGCATTCTCCCCGGGACCAGGGCTCTGGGTCACAGCCTCTCCTCTTTCTTGGTTCAAGTTTCTCATCAGGCTGTACTTTTTCAACACCTACTTGTCTTTATCCAGGTATTTCAGTTCATTGTCTGCAATAAGAACCTCACATCCCCCTTTTGGACTATATCTTCATATATTACAGGGAATTTATTAGCTCAGTCCCCAACCATGGTTCTCCAAAAGAATTTTCAGCTTCACTCTCAAAGCACTTCTCATGCACCTCCTCCTTCTAGGTATCAGTTCTGCTTTCCTCACTGACTGCAAAGTCTCGATGCTGCATTTATGTAGATGTCCTCACTCGTTCCTCTCTCTGTGCAGGGAAGGATGGGTGTCTGTAAGTTTAGTCCAGGCATGGATAGAGTTAATCTCTGTCTCTCTCTCCCTGTGCAGTGTGAGGATCCCGTGCTCCCTGCCGGGCTGTTTGAACAGGTCCAAGCCGGATGCCAGAAGCTCTCAGAGTCTCTGTGCCTGGCTCTGCAGAGCTGGCTCGGCCTGCTGGGGCCATCTGGGCCCGGGGTGACAGGGCAGGGCCTGGCCCGAACTGGATGGAGTCCGGCTGGTCCTGTCTCGTGTAGCTGACACACCGGCTGAGCTGTATCTGCTGAAAATTCCAGCCGGTTCCTCCCCCATTCCTGGCTGCAGCGGCACGGCTGCCATAAACCTCCCTTCCCCTCCCTCCTTTGGAAGGAGGTGGGGGGGCTGGGGCCTTACCAGAGAGAGAAGCAGGAGATGCTCCTCTCTACACAGCAGCAGGTCCATAGAGGAAGAGCCTCAGAGGGTCTCTGCTTATATATGGTTTTTTCCCCGAAGGCAGATCAGCTTTTTAATTGGCTCACCTACATATCAATCCTTAAAACTACCTGATTATTGGCTCTCTCTCCCAGGAAGGAAGTTATATCCCTTCCTGCAGTATAGATCACTTCCCAGATTGTGACCCCTCTTGCTTAACCCAGGGCAGAATGTCTTCAATATATGTAGAAACTGAAAAAGGAAAAACAAGTTTCTGTTCTCTGTTGCTAATGTCCCTGTCTGTATTCACATATGTATTTTTTTAGTGGAGAAGGTAGATGTGTAAAAGAAATATATAGCTTTTATTTCCTTAATGCTACATGGAGGAAACAATCAAAACTCTATTTTCTTTTCCACATTCACCATATAAATTTGTATTTGTCCATTTGTGTCTATCCGCAGAAAATATATAATAAAATTCAGCTATATAAGGATTTTTAGGAGTTCCTATGAAAAAATATATTATAAGGAAAATCTAAATTTTGAGAAAATTAAATATATAAAACTTGACCAAAACAAAATGAAAATTTATAGGGAGCCCCTTGAAAATTGTCCTGTTTTTAAATATTTCCACAGTTCACCAGCATAGAGGACTGGATCTTTTCTCTTTCTCATGCAATTAATTTCTTTTCTGTGAGGCTCATATCTTTTCCAAAAATGTATGATACAAACAAGGGATGTATTTCATTATCTATTCTGAGACAATTTTGGCCTTGTTTTTGCACTGCAACATGTGTTGGATATTCAAAAGAATTTCTAAATGGGAGAAAAAGCTTAGAAAGGGATTTGACCAAAACCTATTTAACACTTAGTGTTCTCACACACAGACTTCAAAGTTTTCTGAGTGCTGTGAAGAACTGAATGGTGTGAATAACGTATGGAAATCAATGAAAAATATTCCATGATCTTCTTAAAGGACTGTTGACTTCATTCATTGAATCAGGGTTAGTAATCCTGGAAAGGACAAGGCCATCTTCAGAGGTAACCTTGGTGCATCACCCTATTGCATATTGGTTGGGCAGTCACAACCAGAGGGTATTGGGCAATGGCTGAGTGCCCTGATGGACACTGCTGGCAAGTGCTGACCCTCACGAGTCTGTATTAGGAACAGTGTTATGTAATGTCTTCATCAGTGATATACACAAGTGACAAGGGACTGAGTGCATCCTCAGCAAGTTTGCAGACAACACCAAGCAGAGTAGTGAGCTGAC
The DNA here is from genome assembly GCA_034509425.1 of Eopsaltria australis. Lineage (NCBI taxonomy): Eukaryota > Metazoa > Chordata > Aves > Passeriformes > Petroicidae > Eopsaltria > Eopsaltria australis. Next base: position 998,649 of record JAVTVJ010000072.1, read on the forward strand.
ACTCCTGAAGGACAGGATGATGTGACCTGGACAAGCTTAATTAGTGGGGACATGGTGCAAGGTGCTGTACCTGGGTCAGGGCAACCCCCATGATCCATACAAACTGTGGGATGAAGGGATTCAGAGTAGCCTGGCTGCGAAGGCCCTGGGGGTGCTGGTGGATGAGAGGCTGGACATGACCCAACAATGTGCACTGGCAACCCAGAGAGTCAGTTGTGTCCTGGACTGCATCCAAAGCAGCGTGGCCAGCAGGACGAGGGAGGGGATTTTGCCTCTCTGCTCTGCTGTTGGGGTGGTTGAGGTAGAATTAAAATTACAAAAACCCCCCGGCAGTTCCTGGTGGAATAGCCCAGGTGCCACCCCTGCCACAGAAACAACGATGGTTTAGCCCAAGGCAAAACCCCTCCCCTGAACTCCACCTAGTTAAATGTTATTTGTTCCTAATAGTATCACTCCAAGTTTGTTCCATCCCTAAATTCTGGAAAGTTCGTGGTTTTAGTAATGTTGATTGGTTGTTGTTCCTTGTCCCCTCCCTTGCTCCAATCCCATTGGTTGTAATTCCCTCGCCCCTCCCCAACTCCGCCCCAATGCTGTTCTCCTATTGGTTAATCGTTGCAGTTAAAAGGTTGTGTCTGAGCTAGCTCAGGGCTCTTCTGCCTCGGGACTCAGAGAATAAACTTCTCTGCTACCCTGCAGTTGAGTCGTTCCCTCATTGCCTCGCGGTCTCTCCGTGATTCAAGGAATAACCTGCGGCCCTCAACGCTCTACCTCCCTGGCGGGACTTTAGGTCCCCCACGTTCGCCCACCATCCGGTTAGGGAGTTCGTGGTCAACCGGCTGAGGATAGAGCAACCAACGGCAGAGAGTCCATAGGTCTCCTGGACCCGGAGCGGTCACACGTTTTTTATTTTACAGTTGGCGCCCAACACCGTGATTCTTTTGAATCACGAGAGACTGCTTGCGAACATCCGCAAAGACGCGCGTTGTGGGCCAAGCCCCGCAAGTCTTCCTCTTGTTTTAGAGGGGGGATTTGTGGGGAGAGCAGCCACCCCACACTCTGGGAGTGAGGGAACTGCTCTCCGCGAGGACCTTCACCTCAGTTTGGATTTATTTTTGGGAAGGGAAGGCTTCGTGCTGACGGAAGGCTTCGTGCTGACGGAAAATCGCAGCTGCGTGGAGAGGCTTCGTGCCCGGGAAGGAGCGGTAAGCTCGGAATAATTTTATCTTTTATTTTAATTTACTGAGGTGAAGAGGGATAGCCTTCTGAGATGGGGCTCCACCTCTCAAAGAAGGAAAGGGAACTTTCTTATTTGTTTAATACAGTTGAAACTAAGTTGATTGGGGCGGGAGAAGATTTTAATAGGGCTTTGTTAAGGAAATTTATTAAATGGATTCGTAAATATGTTCCTTATTCACACCCTTCAGTTATATTAGAAGTTAATTTTTGGGACACAGTGGGGCACCGTTTAACAGAAGTTGCAAACTCGGGGGATGATTCTGTTAGAAAATTTTTTCCGTTGCAGATTTTAGTTTATAAAGTTTGGCTTGGAAATCGGGAAAGTTTAAATGTTCGGGATGTTGAGACCCCTAACCCAAATGAATCCCTCATCACCCTTGGCCCTAATCCCTCTGTCCCTGGTGGGGAGCCTACGGAGGTACCCCCTGATAGCCACAGGCTCAGGGGAGAAATCCGGGGTGTTAGAGACCCCGACCCTCGTACCTCCTCTACCAACCCTTTCGGTACCGGGACTGGCCACCCTGGTGCCGATCCTACCCTTACCCTTTTCCCTAACCCCTTTTCCCCAGTTGCGCCTGTTGCGTCTTGTCCACCCAGTTATGATAGCTCGGTAGAAATTTTAAGTGCGTCACGGGAAAATGGCGTTCGAGAAATTAGTGCTGCGCCACAACATGGCGTCTTGAGCGCGGGAAAAATGGCGCAATGCGGCAATCATTGTGCGGGGTGCGCGTGCGCGGGACGGAAAAGCGGGAACCCCTTTCTCCCCACCCCGGGTCCCTCCCACCTGCCGTCGATTGGCTCTGCGTCGGTCCCTCCCATCGCGGCCGATGGTGTCACTCCGGCGGGTCCCCTCCCACTTTCCCAACTCCACCCTCAACTCTCCTCCGCCCCTTCGGTCCCTTGCCCTGCCCCTTCCGCCTCACAGCCCGCCCACCTCCCTGCTCCTCCCATCGTGAGCCCTACCCACCTTCCGGTTTCCCACGCCATCAGTTCCGGTTCCCACGGGCCGAGACCGGGAGGGGGAAGTCCTGAGGCCTGTACACCTGAGGCCTACCCGGCTCCGGCCGACGTGGCTGCCGTACCATTCGCCGCGCCGGTCACATACAACCGGCAAGGAGCCAACCCCAGATGGAAGCCACTGCCTCAATGGACAGTGAAAGACATTTGTAAAGCAGGGAAAGAATTTGGTCGGGACTCTTCTTATTTCAAAGGACTGTTAAATGCTACCTTTGAGTCCTCCGTTTTGGTGCCAAAAGACATCAAAACACTGATGTCAAGTTTGTTAATTGAATCACAATATTGGATTTGGGACAAGAAATGGAGAAGGGAATTGCAAAAGTTGTTAGAAAATGATAAAACTGACCCGAACAAGGCGAATCTGACCATGGACCATTTGGTGGGGGAAGGAAATTACATGAAGGCCCAAGACCAGGCTTCTAATATCCCAGAGGATGTTCTTTTGGACATTCAAATGATAGCAAAGAGGATTCTTTTCAGCATACCAGTCGCACTAGGCCCTATGAGGAGCTACACTGATATTAAGCAAGGGCCTGATGAGAATTTTAGTGTATTTGTGGATCGCCTGAGGGAGGCGATGGCTAGGACTGTAACAGACCCAAAAATGCTTAAGGAAATGCTAGTAGAACTAGTGCGACAAAATGCTAATGATGACTGTCGGCGTGTTATTGACTCCTTGCCAAAAGAACCCCCCCCCCCACCATTGAGCTCATTACAGTGTTGCTCTGAAATTAGAGCAAAGATAGAACAAGATCAGAAGCGTCAGAAAAGTGGTCCCATGGCCTTTGTTGCAGAAAAGGACCAACGTAACAAGGCCAAGTGCTATAACTGTGGCATCCCAGGACATTTTTCGCGGGAGTGCAGAAAACCAAAGCAATATAAGTTTAAATCAAAAAATGATAATAACATCAAACCTTCTCCTAGCATGTCTTTACAGCAACCAGCCGTGGCACCGCAACAGACCGCTGCCATGCCGCAGTGGGGACAGTTTCCACCAGTATTTCCGTGGTGGGCGCAGCCATTTACAACCGTGCCACAAACGGGAAACGAGGATGGGAGCGCGGAGCAGCGCCGCGCTCCACAAACAACAAATTAAACGCTGAAGGTAAAAGAGACACTCTCCGGTCACCGACATCTTCTACCGGACCCCTTCAAAAGACTGTCAAGCCGGACTTTACTCCAAGAAACAGGTACCAAGTTGTTACAGACTTCACACTACACCTAACATCCCAAGAGTTCCAACACGTTCCAGTTATGTTAAAGGATGCCCCCTCACAGATTATGACAGTTTTGTTAATAGGTGATTCCAGTCGAGGTCCCCCAGGGATCTTTGTGGTACCTGAAATCAAAACCTACCACCCTGGAAAGAACCTAAGCCTAACCTTGTGCCCAAATACCACGCCTTGGTTCCTACCCAAGGGGACGTGGATTGGGCAAGCCGTAGTCCTGCCAGACGACCTTCCCCGAGACAGGAAGACACCCTACATCTGGTGGACAGAAGTCGTTGGCAAGGACAAACCAGTTGTAGATTGCAAATTAATTAATGGACTTTCATCCACCACAGGTCATGCCATGTTAGATACTGGGGCTGATGTGACCGTCATTTCCAACGCAGACTGGCCATCAGCGTGGGGGACTAAAGAAGCCTCACGCGGACTCCATGGTATAGGGGGTCAGGTGACTCCGCAGAGGAGCACCTCAGATATTCTTATTCAAGGCCCTGACGGACACATGGCATCTGTTCGCCCCTTTGTCCTACCTCTCGGTTTCAACCTACTAGGGAGAGATGTAATGTCCCAGTGGGGGGCAACCTTAGAGATCCCTCCATTAACACCGGCGAGGGGTTTCTAAGGGGGGTCACTGCAGCACGCGCCACTCCAGCCGTTAAGTGGCTCACAGACCAGCCAGTTAGAGTGGAGCAGTGGCCCCTTCAAGGAGAAAAATTGCGTGCATTAGAAGAACTAGTGGAAGAACAGTTGAGAAAAGGACACATTGCCCCTTCTTCGAGTCCATGGAACTCGCCAGTTTTTGTTATTAAAAAGCCTGGGACAGAGAAATGGAGGCTCCTCCATGACCTGCGAGCAATCAATAAGGTCATGGAGGAAATGGGACCACTACAGCCAGGGTTGCCGTCTCCGACAATGCTTCCGAGAGGTTGGCCTTTGGCCATAATAGACATTAAGGATTGTTTCTTTTCAATCCCATTAAATCCCGAGGATGCGCCAAGGTTCGCCTTCTCAGTTCCATCCCTGAACAGGGAGGCACCGATGAAGAGATACCACTGGCTCGTATTACCGCAGGGAACGAGAAATTCCCCTGTAATATGCCAGTGGTACGTCTCCGAGGTGCTCTCCCCTGTCAGGAAGGCGTTCCCAAAAGCTCGAATCATCCACTATATGGATCATGTTCTGGTATGTGCCCCAGAGAAAGACTATATGGACAGGACCCTAAATAGTGTCATTCAAGCCATAGAAACAGCAGGCATGGAAGTCCAACCTGAGAAGGTTCAACGAGAGGAGCCCTGGAAATATCTGGGGATGAAGATTTCGAAGCGGACCATCGTCCCCCAGCTCCTGAAACTAGAGCGACATCCCAAGACTCTCCGCCAACTTCACCAGCTGTGCGGGTCAGTAAACTGGATTCGACCCTTGTTGGGTTTGAAGACCACCGAGCTAGCACCCCTCTTCGACCTCCTAAAAGGCGGACAAGCATTAGACAGCCCAATTGAAATGACACCAGAAGCCATCCACGTCGTAGACAAGGTATTGCTAGCAATCCGCACTCGGGTAGCACACCGTATCAACCCTGCCCTTCCCTTTCGATTCACAATCTTGGGGAAGACCCCGTTATATCACGGGTTGATTTTCCAATGGGACGGAGGGGCTAAGGACTCTCTCCTGATAGTGGAGTGGGTGTTCTTGCCCCATACCCCGTCCAAGACAATTTCAAGGCCACAAGATTTGGTGGCTGGGCTCATCACACGAGCTCGGTCTCGGCTCCGCATGCTTGCTGGGTGCGATTTCTCGTACATAACAGTGCCCTGGAAGAACGAGCAATTTGAGGAAGTCTTCCAGGAGAGCGAGAACCTGCAATTGGCTCTAGAAAACTACTCAGGTCAAATTGGCATTGAAAAATTAAAACACCATTTATTTAATACAGAATTCGAATTGGCACCTAAATTTGTCCAAAGCAAGACACCAATTAAGAATGCTGTGACAGTTTTTACCGACGGCTCTGGGTCGTCCCACAAGTCTGTTTTGACTTGGAGAGATCCAGAAACCCTTGTGTGGGACGAGGAAGTTCACACTGTGGAGGGCTCTCCACAGATTGCTGAACTTGCGGCGGTAGTCAGAGTATTCGAAAGGTTTGAGGAGCAACCTGTCAATTTGGTAACCGACTCGGCATACGTAGCTGGAGTAGTATCTAGAGCCGAACATTCATTGCTCAAAGAGGTTCAGAATAAGAAATTGTTTGGACTGCTTGCGAGATTAGTAGAGCTCCTTTCCCACCGCAAGCATCAATTTTTTGTTATGCACGTGAGGTCGCATTCAGACTTGCCAGGATTCATAGCAGAGGGGAATGTGAGAGCCGACGCCCTGGCGATGCCAGTGCTGAAATGTAACATCCCTGACACCTTTGCACAGGCACGCCTGAGTCACCAATGTTTCCACCAGAATGCGCCGGCACTCAGGAGGATGTTCAATCTCTCCTTAGAGCAAGCCCGAGCCATTGTGGCCACATGCCCGAGTTGCCAAGAATACCAAGTTCCATCTTTTAACCAGGGAGTCAACCCAAGAGGGTTGAACTCCAACGATGTGTGGCAGATGGATGTCACACACTTTCCACCATTTGGGCGACTGAAATATCTTCACATGTCTGTAGACACGTTCTCTGGAGCGGTGTTTGCCTCAGCCCAAACAGGGGAAAAGGCCAGGGACGTCCGGAAACATTTGACCTTGGCATTCTCTGTTTTAGGGGTGCCAAAAGAAATAAAAACTGACAATGGCCCTGCATATGTTTCTGCAGCTATCAGAGATTTTATGCAGAGATGGGGAGTCAGACACATTACCGGAATTCCACATTCTCCTACCGGGCAAGCCCTGGTAGAGAGAAAACATAGGGACTTGAAAAGGATCCTTTTACAGCAGCGGGGAGAGGCAGAAGGAAAGTCGCCAGTTGAGCGCCTCTGCAAGGCTTTGTTCACCATAAATTTCCTAAATTGTTCTGAGAACGAGCCGACTCCCCCCGTGTTCAGGCATTTCACGAACTCGACAAGAGCAAAATTGGCTGAAAATCCGCCTGTGCTGTATAAGGATCCTGAGAGTCAACAAGTGATGGGGCCCGTGCCGTTAATCGTCTGGGGGAGGGGATATGGTTGTGTCTCCACCCCAGGCGGACCGCGCTGGCTCCCGGCTAAAAACATCAAACCCTACCGAAAAGAAAGTCCCGCACAAGCCGACGTTACCGGACAAGACACAGATACAGCCTGGAAGCGACGAAAAAAGAAAATCCCACCAAAAGACCCACGAGAAAGAAATGACACAAGCCGCCATCAGCGAAGAAACAGCCTTTAATGACTCTACACACAAACGAGCAGTGACATCACCCCTTTTTCCCTTCCCCACTTTCCCCTTCCCCATTTCCCTTCCTTCCCCAGTCCTACCCCTAAGAACCCTATATATTTCTACCCTTAAATATATCTTAATTAAAAGAAAGAGGGGAGTTATGGGGAGAGATCTAGGGGCATGGGAAGAGAAAAAGGTTTGGTTCAAGAATCAAGGAGGAAAAATGAAAAAGTATTTATAATCATGTTATTTGTGGATTTGTAAAGGTTAGTTTGTCAAGATGAAGAGAACTCTGGAGAACCTTACGCCCAACCGTACTGCCATCTACCTGGTGATACTGACAACCATCCTACCAACAGCAGACGTGTGGATCGTGAAGCAGCCAAGAGAGAATATATGGGTCACTCTTGCGAAAGCGACACAACAAGACCAAATGTGTCTGAGTATGCATTCAGCAGATGACCCCATGTCGACCTGCCTGGTAGGGATTCCCGAAACATGGCCAGAAGGTAACCCCTTCTTTGCAGGCCTTCGCCAGTCCCGCAGTTGGGACCAGTGGATGCAGACGTTGCCATCCAAAAACACCGAGCCCCAGGAATTGGACCTGCTGGGGTCGGCACAACCAATTTTCTGCACATACTTTGCTGAACCTGGAATTTCTGGACGCCGGAAACGAACATTGTTCGGGTCCCTTAGAGATTGGGACCGGAGAAAAAGCTGGCAGGTTCATAGAGATTCACCAAGAGAGCCAGCAAAAATTAGGCCCGAAATTCCCAAAGTCGATAAATTGGCCATACCTCCGGTAGTCCCAAAAGAACTTGATGTTACTCCAAATAATTGGCAGCTGTATGACGTGAAGTCATGGTGCAAATTTGCAAATTCTACATGGTCGGCATCCACCAAGTCACCCAAGAAACTCCCTAAGGGGATTTTCTTGATCTGCGGTGACCGTGTATGGGTGGGAATCCCTTCTCGTCTTAAAGGAGGGCCATGTATGCTCGGCAGGCTTTCCTTGCTGACACCTGGGATGGGCCAGCTACTAGCTTGGAGAGACCACGCAAATGAGGCAAGGCAAAAACGATCCACCCTTCAATTGGATCCCAACTGTGATAATAGCGTGGTCTCGTGGTCTTTCTCAAAAAGGGTTGCGGCCTCAGTGTTTTTGCCATGGGTGGCGGCGGCCAAAGCCCTAGGTGAGCTTACTCACCTAGAGTGTTGGTTGGGAAAGCATGCAAATTTAACATCTCAAGCGCTGTCGGAACTCCTTTCTGACGAGGAAACCACCAGGCAGGCAACGCTGCAGAATAGAGCAGCAATCGACTTCCTCCTCCTCGCACACGGGCACGGGTGCGAGGACTTCGAGGAACTTTGCTGCTTGAATTTATCATCACACTCAAAAAGCATCCACGCCAAGATCCAGGAGATGGATGAACACTTGAAAAAACTCCAAGTCGAAAGCAAGGACTGGCTGCAACATCTCTTTGATGGGACTGGACTTTCATCTTGGGCGATCCATTTGATAAAATCACTGTTATGGGTTCTCGGAGTGATTGTTGTCGTTTTGTTACTGTTTACATGCTTAAAAAATGTGATTGTTAAGCTAGTTGTAAACACCTTCTTAAATAAAAGAAAAGGGGGAGATGTTGGGGTGGTTGAGGTAGAATTAAAATTACAAAAACCCCCCGGCAGTTCCTGGTGGAATAGCCCAGGTGCCACCCCTGCCACAGAAACAACGATGGTTTAGCCCAAGGCAAAACCCCTCCCCTGAACTCCACCTAGTTAAATGTTATTTGTTCCTAATAGTGTCACTCCAAGTTTGTTCCATCCCTAAGTTCTGGAAAGTTCGTGGTTTTAGTAATGTTGATTGGTTGTTGTTCCTTGTCCCCTCCCTTGCTCCAATCCCATTGGTTGTAATTCCCTCGCCCCTCCGCAACTCCGCCCCAATGCTGTTCTCCTATTGGTTAATCGTTGCAGTTAAAAGGTTGTGTCTGAGCTAGCTCGGGGCTCTTCTGCCTCGGGACTCAGAGAATAAACTTCTCTGCTACCCTGCAGTTGAGTCGTTCCCTCATTGCCTCGCGGTCTCTCCGTGATTCAAGGAACAACCTGCGGCCCTCAACGCTCTACCTCCCTGGCGGGACTTTAGGTCCCCCACGTTCGCCCACCATCCGGTTAGGGAGTTCGTGGTCAACCAGCTGAGGATAGAGCAACCAACGGCAGAGAGTCCGTAGGTCTCCTGGACCTGGAGCGGTCACACATTTTTTATTTTACACTCTGCTCTGGTGAAACCCCACCCCACAGTGCTGCATCCAGCTCTAGGATCACTAGCACAGGAAGAACATCAGTCTGTTAAAACAAGTCCAGAGGACACCAATCTGTTAGAAAAAGGCCAGAGGAGGCCACCAAGATTTTTAGAAGAAGGGACTACTTCTCCTTTGAGTAAAGACTGGGAGAATTGGGATCATTCAGCCTAGAGAGGAGAAGACTGGGACGATCTTACTGAAAATTTTCAGTACTTGACAGGGGCCCACAGGAAAGATGGAGACAAACTTTTCAGCAAGTCCTGTTGCAAAAAGGGGAATGGTTTTAAACTGACTGGGTGTCTAATTAAATTAGATACAAGAAAGACCTTTTTATGATGAGGATGGTGAAACACTTGAACAGGTTGCAGAGAGAGGTGGTGGATACCCCAACCCTGGAAACATTCAAGGTCAAGTTGAATGGGACTCTGAACAACCTGATCTATTTGAAGATGTCCCTGTTCATTGCTAGATGGTTGGACTAGATGATCTTCAAAAGGTCCCTTCCAAATCAAACTATTTTATGACTCCATGGTTCTATATAAGAGGTGTATCCTCTGACAGAAAAGGAAATATTTCCAGTGGTATAATTTTGATCTACATATCATTTATTTACATACTTAATATTTATGCTTAGCATAATTTGCTTCTCTCTTTATCTTTAAAACAATGAAAATAATAGAAAATCAAATTAATACATTTCTCAGGTTTATGCCCCTAGTTTATGAGTGTGTAATAGACTAGGGGAGAATTCCAAAAAGTTTATACTGGCAGAATTTGATGTTGATTTTTGTCGTGGAGGAAATTAAAGTAGAAACACTGGGAGTCAGTTCTGATAACTAACAGTCTGAATTTTAATTTCACTATAGAATAATTTTCTAAGTCTGTTGGAGCTTATCTGAAGATTATTGGATTTGGAAAATGGACCACATATTATAAAAAACCTTCAGACATTTTGAATTTATTTATTTTCCATTGGATTCTTGGCAATCTAATAGTTTACAATTCTGTTGGATCAAGAATATACAAACAACAGAATTTCAAAAACTGCTTTGCTATTTCAAATTGGGAACAGCAAACTTTGAAAAGGTTTTCTTTATGTTTTTATGATTTTCTAGAGATTATTCAGTCAGGTCTTATTTCTCTCATCTATTGTGGTAACTAAGAGAGAATTGATAATGGGCTCCTGGTCTGCTAAAACACCTAAACTTGTGCTTAAGGCAAATAGTCCCATTGAAAATGTTATTGCTTTCTAGAGAAATAAGTTACATTATTATGAGGAAATACACGTTGTAAACTAGCTAGGAAGTCATCTAAGCAGAGATTTTTACTTCAGAAAGACATTAGTCCCTTTCATAAAATCATATAAATCTCTCAAAAAAATGCTGCTTGGTTCAATTTCTACAATTACTTTTATCTTTCTATGCACAAAACCAGACATGGAATGGTTTCATGCATATTTACTCTCAACAGAGGAAAACAGAGTCCATCAGAGAACAATGTTGTTCATTATGTACCTGTTTTCAACAAATTCACAAAGCGTTGCTAAACTCAAGAGAAAGTGATCCATGTTTATTTTTAATGCCCTACTTTCCCAGGAAGTTCCAGTGTAAAAGGCAGAGAGAGGGAGGGAAATTGAAATTGAGAAAGGAACAGAAAAATAGTGTTTCCATCTGTCACTTAGAGTTTTCTTCTACCACCTGCTGATTTGACTAATGACAGTTGCATAATTATCATTTCACATGTGTTTGGTAATGTTCTTTGTTTGGACTGCCAGTTGTCTTGATGGAGTACACTCAATGGTGTTATTCAAGAGCATGAGTTCCCTATGTGGAACATTCATTCCTTCCTTGCAAATGTATTTTGTAGGTTTTTAATTTTGCCTCTGAAAATTCCAGTGCTGGTAACCATAAATACACCATTAGTATCAAGCTTTTCTTGAGAGAAGAAGTGCCTTTTTGCACATATCAATACAAATGTTCAAGACTGGTAGACTGACATCCAAATTATTTTACCAGTGCTTTTTAAAAAAGAGATAATAAGAACCAGTGTACTTCACCATGGCTCTAATCCAAAGATCATTGAAAAGATACAATATGATCTATCAACAAAGATACTATCTGTACTGATAAGGCACTCGCCATCCAATTAGGATTTATTTCTGAAAACAACATTTTAATATTAAAGCATAAATGCAATCTTAGTGATGACTGAATCATTCCTTTATGTAATTTTATAATGTTTCCTTCTCTCCGTGAGGGAAAATTTCTCGTATTTCTAATCTGTCAGGAAGTTCACCTGAAGTTACATTTAAATTCTTCACTCACTGTCCTGTCAATATTCTTACCAGACTACCTTAGAAATACAGCATTAACATTGAGCTGAGTTCCTCAGAAAGCATTTTGTCAGTGTAACAAAATAGCTCAGCATACTTTCACCTTTCTGTGTTCCAAACTACATTAACTGATTAGAAAAAAATTAGCTAAAATGTTCCACGGAAATAGAAAAGCATATTTGTCATGAACATATTGTTCAAAACTTATTCTGTTTTTAGAACAACAAAACAATTGGTTGGGTTTTTGGACTAACACAGCATTAGCAAATTAGAATCAAATTAGGGAAAAAAATCATGAAGTAAAAGGTCATTTAAAAGCTGTTTTCTTCAGCATCCAAAAAGTAATACAAGATACAGACACATAAGAAGGGAGCAGTAATATTCAGCACCTATGAAATACAGATGAGTTTATTGAAGATGCATATTGCTAAGTGACTAACAATTAAGGATCTTTATATTAGCTCAGGAACTGAACAAATCTAATCAGATTGGTTCTGAACACTTTTCCTAAAGTAATTTTTAAAATTCTGTAAAAATAATTAGGTTTAAATTTTGCAAAATGATTGTCTGTTATATACTGAAAACATTCTTATCAGTATTAAAATTTATGCAGAAGGGATATGTAGACATTTTCAGAGGTTAGCTTTTGCTCATAATTTTCTCCTTTCTGTAGATTCTCAAGTCACCCTCATCACTATAATGCAATTGCTTTCCAGTAGAGCTTTAAGCACTCTGATAACATCTGTCACATATAGTTCATGATCCCTCTCATCCTCTCCCTAGGGAGTGTGTGTAGAGCACTGAGTCATTTTGTTAGGGTTTGATTTGGAGGAATTTATTTTTCACACATTGCTATATCATTACTTAGGCATGTAGACTGTCTGATAGAGAGTCTTCATCTCATTAAATGATGTGTATTTAGTAGTTTACTAGATGAATATGAAACATGCTTTATTAAGTATTTTTATCTATTTTGGGGTAGTTGAACTGTAGCTGTTACAAAAGTCAATTGCTCAGCTAATGTGCTCAACAATATAAGAAATGGTTGGGAGTCTATAAGAAGGGTGCATGGCTCTTAGCATCTTCGGCATTTTTACAATGCAGAAGAGTGATTACAATACAATTCCAGGCCTTTGACACTTCATTCACTATAGTTCAAGTTGATTAGCTTTTCTGGCTGGGTTACTGGTTTCCCTCCAACTTTTATGATATTACTAGTGATGCCATCTGTTCCAGGTATTTTTCCTCTTAAAGGTTTCATGACTTTCTCTATCTTCTTTTTGAGCGCATAAGATTTTTTTCTTCATGTCTCTTTATGTCATAGGAGGTGGTGAAACTTGTCATGTTTGTCTCTATGCATCCTTGTAGAATGCTGGTAAAGCTCATCTGCTCTCTGCAGGATGCTATCTCTCCCTCTGTAATTACTCTTTCATCACTGTCTGAGAGGGACATCTGGTGTCAATTATCTGTTTTCTTCTCATATTGCTACAGCTGTTTCTTTTAAGAGTATTTTAAATCCTTTCTATGTTGCATCATATATTTGAATTGTTTGTGATCTTCCATTTTCAAGGTCATATGAAACTTGTAGTTGCAAGCAATCATTCTCTCTCTATTTCAATTCCATTTCTTTTATGAGTGTCCTATATGCATTTGCACTACTAAACTGATCATGATGAACCACCATCCTGATATCCACAGGTATAGTTATAATGAGATTTCTTTTTCAAAGAAATTCCTTGACAGAATTTTTCCCCCAGTACAGTATGATATTTAATTTCATTATTTTCTTGATGCTTTTTTCTAGTTTCATTGACCTAGTTTCATAAGTAGAAATACTTATATAATGTAGAAGATAACGAAGTTGAAGGTTTGAGTCTGAAAACTTCACGTAAAATATACTGGAAGTGTACATGGAACCTGGTTCTAGCAGACTGTCCCTCTGACATCCATTAGCAGAGCTGGTACCAGTAGACCAGATGCATGTCCTCTTATAGCTGGTGACAATATCTTCTTTATGTTAAGGGTAGGGTGCTAACCCTCTGCCAAATAATGCTGATGCATCTTATCCAGGTCCAGAACTCTCTTACACACAGTTGCCGGGAAATTCAGACAATGCTGGTGTTTTTTTAACCCCAAAGTGAAAGCATTTTTAAGATCTCATGAAAATAGGGGTTTTGATCTTGAATAAAAGTCTGCTTATCTTCAATGGGTCAGAAATTTGCAAAGAACAGATAGTAGGCACTCAGATGTTCCAAGCTACATGTGTGGTTGCAGGGCAATTATTATTTCAAAATAAAAAGCAATCCAAGCCTCTCCCTTAGACAGATTATTATCTCCCCTTTGTCTTTTCTATCCAAATGAAGAAGCTTAGTATCATTGCTTTGGTTTGGCCTTTTTTTTTTTCTTCTTCTGACTAACATAGTGTCAAGGACATAGGCTGCTCACATTTCCTAAATTTGATTGAAGTGCTATATAATTGCACTGCTGAATATGCCAGGGTAAAAAAGAAAGATTTATTTATTTATTTATTTATTTATTTATTTCAGGTAAAGGACCATTTGCAGACTTTTGTGTACCTAGAGGAGAAGGATAAATAGCTGAGGATATACAGTCTCTGGTCATGAGAAGCAATGCCATGGTGACCAGTGACAAGCTGGAATAAACATACGTATTTTCCCAAATCAGCCCTCTGCTGAGAGAAGTAAAGATGTTTAGGTGTCTCAAAGCTATTAGGTTTTTGTTTTGTGGTTTGCGGAAGTGTAATTTTAACTGAAGTTTGGTTCTTATTTGCAGGGTCCTCTTTGCATTTAAAATCCAGCAAACAAGACTTTCAGGATGTGCTGATTTTGGCTGAGGTACACAGTTTTCATCGTAGAAAGGTATGGGGTCATGTTTTGGGCATGTTCTGGAAATAGTGTTGGTAACACAGAGATGTTCTTGTTACTACTGAACAGTGCTTACAGAGACTCGTTGCCTTTTCTGCCTCTCACACCACCCCAGGAGCAGCAAAGCTCTGTGTGCACCAGAAGATGGGAGGGAACACAGAACGCTCCAACAGACCCAAGGAATGTTTCATACCATATGATGCTGTCTTCAGCAAATAAAAGATAGGGAAAGAGGAAGGAAGATGTTTAGAGTGATGGCATGTTTCTTTGTTATGCATAATGGACCCCTGAGTTCCTGGGGATGTCAGAAAACTTTCCTGCCTGTGGGAAGAGGTGAATTAATTCCTTGTTTTCAAAAATCAAAACTTTGCTTGATGTGCAGCTTTCCCCACTAAAAGGGGTCTTTATCTCAATTCCCAAGTTTTCTTACTTTTACTCTTCTGATTCTCTCTCCCATTCCACTGGTGGGGGAGTGAGTGAGCAGCTGCATGGGGCTTGGTTGTAGCCTGAAGTTAAACTAGAACACAAGAGAAATCAATTAATTCTCAGAAAGTTGAGTGTCCTGTCAGAGACTGAAAATAGTTCATGCCTCAAACATTGATACAAAGTTTCGATCAGAGAAGCTTCCCTGAAGATACCTGACTGGGACCTTGAACTGAGCCAAACTGCTGAGATTAGATAAAGGGAAAAGCCTATTGTTCAGTCATTTCAGTCTGAGGGAAAGGAATGTGTCTACAGAGGCTGAAGCCACCAGCTGTACTGAGAATAATTTCTGGCTGAGTTTGGGGTGGGGGCAAAGCACAGCTCACAGAAGCCACATTTGCACAGTCTTATCCCCCAGCTGAAGGGGGGAGGACGATGGCATAACCTCTGATCAGAGGCAATACACACGCATCCTCCAGGACACAAACTGGCCCAGCTGTGGAACCCCCAACCCCACAAGCCACATCCACGGGACTCTCACGTGAGAGGCAGCTGAGGGGGAGTCACAATCTATCACAGACCCCCCAAAGTGCTCCCCAGACGCCTTGCACCACAGGACTGCACGTGATGCAAGCAGAGTCTGCTGCTAGAGGCTGCCCCCTCCCCTGGGGGGACATGCCTGGACATTTCCACCTGGCCTGAGTGTATATTAACCCATGGCATTCTGTGCTTTTTGGGGGACTTCCACCACCGAGACCAGCTGAAGAGGACATCAGGACACCAGTGGGACCCACGGAGTGGTGATACTTCTTTGTCCCTGTCCCTCTCTGTCCCCCCCATCTTTCTCCCTACTCCCCCTTTTCTCTCTTTTCTTCTCTCTCTCTCTCTCTCTCTCATATTTACTATCAAATAAAACTCATACTATTGATTGGCATATGGTCTCGTTTGTACCTTAATTCGGGCAGAGGTATTTCTAAAGACCTTTAACAATTAGATCATAACATGTCCCTATGTGAGAACCCAGAACTCTGATCACAAGATGGTTGCACCTTTGCTATATAGAAACTGGAAAGTGCTGGATTTAACTGAGACTTTTATTAACATATGATAATCATAATTTTATTCTGTTGACATTGAAATCAAGACGATTATTTTGAAAAAATTATTTCTAAAATGTTTAAAACTTTAAGAAATGGATTTCTTATTCAGGGGAGGAGAAATCTCTTTTTCTGCGCTTCAGAAATATTATACCACTTGGCTCATGTATATTTTGAAATATACTTCTCAACAAACACTCTAGTTTGTTTCCTTTTATTATTATTATTGTGTACTTCATGCAAGAAGTCAATTTGCTTCTAATTTCAGATTTCTACTGCTTAACGTGACACAGGTTTAAATGAAATCTGTTCTATCTGTTATACAGCAGCATGCATATTCAATTTTTTTGCCTCAGATTTTACCAGAAATCACTCTTCCCATGTCTCTAAATCTCTAGTAATACAAGAAGAGAAGTTTCAAAATAATCTGTGAAATGTGAACACACACAAGTCAATGGGACAATGGGACTTGACAAGATGAATCCCAGGTGTCGCATCCACGCCTGCCTGGCCGATGGTCCTCTGGCTGCAGACCCGGCGTGTGCGACAGTAGAGTCCACTGCCTCGGGGCAGGTTCTCTAGTCGAGGGGATCTGATCCCTTGCGTTGCTCTGCAGCAGCCGGTGTGGATACACTGTGTCTGGATGCTGGGGTAGCTAAGGGAAGGCTCTTCCCCGAGGGGCGCAATGATACAGAGACACAAAGTCCATTGCACCAGGAAAGACCCCAAGCACTTGGGACCACAGCTTTTATTGAGAACAGGGCAACCAATCACCGAGGGCCCTGGAGGAGGGATGAGGGAGGGACAAAGGGGTAAGGGCCAATGGGGATGACAAAGGGGAGGAGGAAGGGTAACAGGCATTAACATGAACCAACAACCAACCGAGTAACATAGAATCTTCCAGAACTGTGAGAGGGGGAACAGGCGATGGGCAGGTGGTCAACCCTATCAGGCCAGGGCATCCGGCCCCTTCATGGCCCATCCTACTTTTGGGCTCTACCACCAGGGAACTCCTCCTCAGAGGTGTTCCCCTTAGGGCTCAGCCATTTCCCATGGCTTGCTTACAGGAAAGGGTAAAGCAACCACCCCTACACCCAGGGTCTCAGGAAAATTGACAGATGCAGTCATTATGCTACTCTGTCACATTTGAAAAGTCATGGCAGTCAGGTGAAGTCCCTGGTGACTGGGAGAAAAGACAGTATTACAACCACAGTCAAAAAAGGTGATAAGAAAGACCCTGGGAACTACCAGCCTCCTCTCTGTGGCTGGCAAGGTTATGGAACAGATTATCCTGGAAGATATGAAAAAGTGCTCAGAACACAGGGACAAGGGAGTAGAGAAAACTGACATGGCTTCACCAAGGCCAGATTCTGTCCAACTAATCTTAACAGTGGCCTCCCAAGATGGAGTGACAGCATCAGTGAATAAGTGAAGAGGTTCAGTTGTCATTGTCATCCACCTAATCTTCCGTATGGCCTTTGGTATGGATCCCCACAACATTTTTACCTCTAAGTAGGAGAGACATGGATTAGCTGGATGGACTGTTAAATGGATAAGGAATTGTCTGGAATGGCCACATTCAAAGAGTTACAGTCAATGTCTCAATGTTCAAATGGAAATCAGTGGTGTTCTTCAAGGGTCCATATTGGAATGAATATTATATAAAATCTTCATCAATGAAATTTTCAGTAAAATTCAAAGCATCCTTAGCAAGTTTGCAAATGACACCATGCTAAGCCTGGGTCAAGGCCATCCCCAATATCAGCTCAGACCAGGGGATGAATTGATTGAGAACACACGGGCAGAAAAGGATAACTTTGTTGTAGTCACAAATTCACACTAACTTCATACTAAAACCTGTTTTTTGACAAAAGCTTTGATGATTCTTTAAACAGTTTGCCATGTTGCAAAATATAGATGATTTCCTCATCTTAAAAGCATGAGAAATGTGTATTAGAGTACTTACTAAATGGGGATATTTTTTCATGTCTAGTCGCTTTTCATATATTATTCTTTATTTAGATTATAGTTATATGGAATTAGGCCACTTCTTAAGAGAAGTGATTTTTACATACTATTATGTAGTGATGTGATACCTCCTTCACAATGTTCCACCACCAGTGCTCACCAAGTAGCAGAAAGTCTCTGTGATGTGAAGTTACTGCTTCATGTCACTCTGAATTATCTCACAGTGGGTGATAGACATCTGCACATGAACAGAAACCTCCCAGAGGAAAATCTTTTCATTACATCTCAACAGCCTTCCAGCCTCCATCAGTCTACAAAGCAAAATTCGTGTTTGATCATGAACTCAGCTCTCTACAGGACAGGGCATATTGCAGCACTATCACATAGGGGTTTAACTCTGTGTTGTTGTCAGGAGTACTTTAGCCTTCAATATGTATTAGAGGAATTTTTTTTTTTTTTTGGCCTGCAGTGCAAAGAGACGTTCTTTACTTTTAATTAGTCATCACCTGCAAATAAATCCAATTTTGAGAGGTGAATGTTATCTATTTTCAACGAAGTCTTTCTAATCCAGTTAAAATAATTAATCCTTGATTTTAAATAAACTCTATTGATCAACTTCATAAATATTCTTTTGTAGAGGGTTTTTTTTTATTCAATTAGATCTTTGGAGTAAATGAGATGGCATCCAAACACTTTTCAATCTGTTGATTTAATTCTTCACTTGTCATCCTCTCTTTGTCATCCACTTTTATATTCAGATAAATTATTGGCTTGCGCTTTCCTAAATGTCATATAAATGAGCATAAGTTAAGTAAGATATTTGATTTCATTTTTCTGAAAGGCCTTTTAAAAAATCAGACCTGTGGTCATGAGAGAAAGAAGAGGAAAGAGTATTCAGAATAAATTTAAAACTGGCTTCTTGGTTTATTTCATAAAAGATCTTTTATAAGTTGCTGCCTTTCAAGTTATCAGAGGTGGTAATGCAGCTGTTTTCAGTCTGCTGAATTTCTATTTCGTATAACAACAATAAAATCTTTTTGATCATGTAGAGTGATAATCACTTCTAACACCCTTCCCCCAACCCCAATGCAGGTAAATTTCTGGCCAAAACTAGTAACTGAGGCTCCTTTCGTAATCAATGAAGTGATAACAGAAGCTCTGGATGTGATTCATCCCACCTTGCTTGGAAAAGCATCTTTTGGCAGGATGAATAACTTTCAGGAAGACACCCTTCTCACTCCATGTAGAATCCCAGAAGATAAGAGGCTAATGTGTATGTCTCAAACACCCATATCCAGAAGGCTGTGGAGTCAACCAAGGACTGTTGGTAATAACAGACAAGAACTGTTAGCAATAAGAAAGGACTGTTAATATGATGTGAGTAAGAACAGGGTATGGCTGGAGAAGGGGGGCCATGCAGAGATAGGGCACCACTTTTCTCGGACAAACATTCTTGTTTCTAGTCTACAGAGAGATAACAAAAACTAAAGACAGTTAGAAGTGTAGGAATGAGGCCAAAAAGAGGCAACAGACTGCAGGGGGATATTAAGACCCCAGAACTCGAAAGCCCTCGTACCCATTTCTGGAAAGGTCTGAAAGAATGGACTGAACATAACTAATTTGCAGAGAAAGCAAGAAAACCTATCTTCAAGGCAGAGAAACCTACCTATGAAAACGTACCCCACCAAGCCTGGGTGGTGGTCCTAGGACCCTGCACATCCCATCAGTGGGACTGATGCACCTGGATCCATGCTGAAGTCAGGATTGACTTCCCATCAGCTGTATTGACACTGGAATTAGGACTGGTGATCTCCTTGTCTCTCTTTTTCTCACTTTCTTTCTCTTTTTCTTTCTCCCTCTTTAATTAATCTTTTCCTTTCTGTCTTCCCTTTCAACCTACCCTTTTATCCAAAACCCATTGCTGTGTGCTTATCTATGTGGCAGGGACTAATCTAGCAATTTCCATGCCAAGTGTTCAATTTACTAAAAAAACTTTCTGATTCTTTGTGGACCCTCTGACTTTTGCCTTTCCTTTCAGCGACAAGCATTTATGAATCTTAGGTGCTTCCTTCTTAAGGATGGGACATCACACTCCACATAATTGATCTTTGAACTTACTTGGCTAAAGGTAGATGGAATTAATCTTGCCTACAATCACTGAAAATAAAGGTTATGGTATCCTTAGATTTGCTGTGTAATGCCTGCGTGTAATGCACAGCCCAGTTTTATGTGACACAGCTACATGACCTTCATTTAGCCTTTCTTGTCTTGCAAGAGTTTCACAGAATCACAGAATAGGTCAGGTTGGAAGGGACCACAGTGGGTCGTCTGGTCCAACCTCCCTGCCTAATGGTTCTGGTCATCCTAGAACACAGTATTGTGTCCAGACAGTTCTTGAATGTCTCCAGTGAGGGAAACTCTGCACCCTCTTTAGGCAACCTGTCCCAGTGCTCAGTCACCTGCACAGTAAAGTTCTTCCTCGTGTTCAAGTGGAACTTCCTGTGCCTCAGTTTCTGCCCATTGTCTCTTGTCCTGTTGCTGGGCACCACTGAGAAGAACCTGGATTCATCCTCTTGACACCCACCCCTCAGACATTAGAGGGACATTTGTGGATGAAAGCCATGCAAGATGACAAATGCAAAAGCAAAGATGGACGTGAAATAGTTGAGATAGTGATAGTTGGGCTCTAAAAGACTTGTGATCTGAAGAAAAAAACATTGGCATAGAAATTCATTAAAAAATGAGAAACAAAAGAAACAGAATTTAAAGACTCAAGCACAATTACGTCCAGCTTCAAAAAACCCCAAGGAGAGTCAGATGGCACCATCCTCCTGAGATTGCCAAGCACAAAGACAATTACATACTGCAAGAGATCCAACCTATGTGCTCATGAAGCAAATCCGTTTCAATGCACTTGAACCAGCAAATGCTGGAGAAGACTGGCTTCCTATGTGAGTATGAGTCTACAACATTGATTTGCAAATAGTTGTTTCCCATGAAAAAATGAAAGTGCAGAGGTTAAATTAAAGGACTGCCTTACTGAGCAGGACACTTCAGGATCAGTCAGGAGACTCGGTACCTTTTGTTCTTATTTTTGTTCTTAACAGATTTATAAAGTTCATCCCAGCATGGAAATGATTGAACAAAAAAGAAACATTAGGAGAAGAAACAATGCATTCAGGAAAAAGAGTTTGAAGAAGCACAGAAGAACCGAGAACTGTTGTCAGCACCCACAACTGCTGGAATGTGTCCACAGATCTGTTAAAAATTGCACAGCTGATCTGCTAAGAGGAATGAGCAGAAGAGGGAGACAGAGCTGGTCCCACAGTCTCAGGGATTCTCAGGGACATTTTGGATATTTTTTCAAAGCCACAGCCACAGTCCTGCCTGCATGCAAGCAATTTACCTTTTCAGTGTTGTTTATCTTCTCACACTTTGCCTTTTTCTTGCCTGCATAGCCCAAAAGGTGTTTAGATGTAAGGTTTGTACCCCACGGTGTTTTGGAAATGCATAGCACAGTGCTGCTGCAATACAATAAATGACGGACATAAATATTTTTACATAGCCTAAAATCCCACTGTAAACTTACATAAAGTTCTAGTTGGCTCTGGAAAGTTCTAAGACCACTAGAAATGAAAAAGAAAATTCCTGGCAGTTTCCTAAGAGACATAAAATAGCTGTGGATTTTAGAGATAAACAGTGATCTACCCAGACTTTTCCTTATGAAGTACATTTAAAACTGAATCTAATTATTCATTTCTACTTTTATCTTTGCAGATTGTTTTATATGTTCTCTTTTGTGTGTAAACTATCTAAAATCTCAAGTCTTTCAGCAGCTTGACTACTGGAACAATAATTCAGGAATGCAAGAATACATTCAACTGACTAAATGAGCAATGAATTTGTTAAGCTTTTACGTCTGAAAACACACTGAATAGAGTGAGAATGAAAACATGCTATGGGGTTTTGATTAACCTCTGCAGTTCATTATTTGTGGGGGTGGGTTTGGAAGCTTTTTTTTTTTTTTTTTTTGAAGGGGGGGCAGTTCTGGGATTTTGTTTGTTTGAGTTTTTTTAATAATAGTCTTACTGGAATTCCCACAAGAAAATCTAAATGCATATTTGGTTTACAGCCAGAGGATGTAATAGTCCTGATTAAATTTTTACATCAGTTTTATGCTAGTAGAATCTCAAATTACTTAAACAGAGTTTGTTACTGCATTCAATGGAAAGCAGACTTGGGTTCAAGATATATTCTATTGCCTGAATAAAGAATGTATTAGCAATGAAAATTATTAAAAAGAACTTCTGTGCAGTGCTATTACCCATACTATCTCCAGTCCATCTCCATCTATGTATCTTAAGTGATCATTTTAAATCTTCTTCAAGTCTTCCTGTAGCTATTTCCCACCCCATACACTTTTAATAAAAATATTAAATGCTTTCTGAGCTGCAGCTTATTTTTAATCAGTCCACAACAGATTTTCCTTTGACATTTTTTCTTTCCTAATGTAGAATATCACCTTATACAAAGATATGGCCTGATGTTGTTTCCTGCAAATGGATAAAAAGATAATAAGGAGACTTAAGACATCACGAGGACCTGAACATGTGACACCACATCTTTGGAATTCCTAACCACTGGTTGGATTCCAGGTGAAATATCCTAGTCATCACAAATAACACTAACGAGTTAAATGTGGGTGACTGAAAACCCAAAGTGACTTATATTATTAATGAAAATTTTGTCAGCCTTGGGACCCTCTGTATGTTTTTTTACTGTGTTTAATCATTTTTGCCTGAACTAAAGCAGAACTGCAACAGACAGCTAAAATATAGTCACTTCTCATTACTTCGAGCAGAACTGCACTCACTTAAGTGGATTTTCATTCATTTTATACCAGTGTAATCATGTACAGAAGATGTTGTTGACATTAGAGGGAGTTAATTGTAACTCAGAGCGAAACAATCTCAATTTGATTCACACATGAGAAAATAATTTTTTGACCAAGAGAAAGCAGAACTCATACTAGAATTACAGGTGTCTGATGGATCCTGAAGCCAGGAAAAAAAATACACATAAACTCTATTTTTTGTCTTCTTAAATGGTACTCCAATTCTGAGCACAGAAAGCAAACTAGTATATTAGATATGTCATTTGTACTCTACACCAAAAGAAATCTATAGCAACTTGGGTTAAACAAAGAAGTCATTTGCATAAAACCATAAAAACCATAATGGAGTTGGTCCCTTTCAAATATGGAATTGGCATCAGGAAATGAATAAACTTAGAAATGTCACTCATATATGAATACTTGTGGTATCACAGTAGTTCAGGAAAATAATCTGATCTTTTTAATGGTATTTCTTTGTGATTTGACACCTGTAAACTATTACAAAGGCACATAATAAGGGGATTTGCCATACAATTTTTAATTCCCTCAGAAGTTTACATTGAAAGTCTGGAATTGTGGAACCTTGGAAAACCCATGGAACTAAAATATAATCCAAGTTAAGACCACTTGGCATTTATGAACCCCTCATCCAGAAACTGTCTTCCTCTCTTTTTAGCTGGACGCCAGCATCCTAGTTACCTACCCAGAAATTGCAACCCAGGATGTGTATATACGCCATACACTTTTGAATATTAGCTCTGCTGCACTTTAATTTGGCAAAGCCCTTTCTATTTACCTTGATTTTTCCTGCCAAATAAGTATTTTATAGTGCCTGTAGAAATAAAACAAGCTGTTTTGAGAAGGTGACTTTTGAAAGTATAACTTTTGCTTCTAACAACGTATTTTTTGCCTGCAGATTCCAGATTCCAAAAAGCAGGATAAAAAGTATAGGCTAGAAGATTTTAATCACAGTCAATCAGTCATAAAATTTTTTTCATAAACAGCATCAGAACCATCTAAATGTTAATAAACTCTTACTTGCACAAACACTACAGGAAAGCTGTTCTAAACCCTCACTGTTGTGATGATTAGAAGCTTATTTCTGACTTGCTGTGTACTTATTTATAGGCTTTTTTTCTTTCTTGTGTCAAAGTCACCCTTTGTTTTTCTTCTGGCCCATTTTGGTATGCAGACCTGTCTTATTAATGTTAATATCAGCTGCTAAACACCGATATATTTTTAATATAAAGGTTTATATTTAATTTCATATATTATTATATTTAATATTTTATTTATTTATAAATTATTTATAATTTTTCTGTAATTTTTAACTTCTGACCTTAAAATTTGTAGCAAAATAATATTGCTATTAGTCAGTAAATACATTTCCTTCCAGAAAACATCAAGTTATATGAGACAACTTTCCAGCTTTCAAAGAACCCTATTCTTACTATATACTTCTCTCTTTCTCTATAATAATACCATAAAACATCAGAGAAAGAAACACTCCTATTTTTGTACAAGACCATCAATGAAAACTTTAACTAAAACATACTGTGTCTTGAGTAATATCAGTACTGGTCGCTTGCAGCCAAACTTTTTTCTATTTTATAATTCTTAAAACAAATGACAATTCTCTACTCTGATTTATATAATTTACTCAATGTCCCAGCTGAGGTGGTATGGGTGTGACTGTGTTATGATCTAATTGTTAAAGTTCTTTAGAGATACCTCTGCCCGAATTAAGGTACAAACGAGACCATATGCCAATCAATAGTATGAGTTTTATTTGATAGTAAATATGAGAGAGAGAGAGAGAAGAAGGGAGAAAAGGGGGAGTAGAGAGGAAAATGGGGGGGACAGAGAGGGACAGGGACAAAGAAGTATCACCACTCCATGGGTCCCGCTGGTGTCCTGATGTCCTCTTCGGGTAGTCTCGGTGCTGGAAGTCCCCCCCCGAAAAACACAGAGTGCCATGGGTTAATATACACTCAGGCCAGGTGGAAATGTCCAGGCATGTCCCCCCAGGGGAGGGGGCAGCCTCTAGCAGCAGACTCTGCTTGCATCACGTGCAGTCCTGTGGTGCAAGGTGTCTGGGGAGCACTTTGGGGGGTCTGTGATGGATTGTGACTCCCCCTCAGCTGCTTTTCACGTGAGAGTCCCGTGGATGTGGCTTGTGGGGTTGGGGGGGCTTCACAGCTGGGCCAGTTTGTGTACTGGAGGATGCGTGTGTATTGCCTCTGATCAGAGGTTACGCCATCCTCCTCTCCCCTTCAGCTGTGGAAGGGCTGTGTAAACGTGGCTTCTGTGAGCTGTGCTTTGCTCCCCACCCCAAACTCAGCCAGAAATTATTCTCAGTGCAGCTGGCGGCTTCAGCTTTTGTGGATGCATTCCTTTCCCTCAGGCTGAGATGATTAAACAATAGGGTTTTTCCCTTTATCTAATCTTAGCAGTTTGACTCAGTCCAAAGTCCTGGCTAGGCATCTTCAGGGAAGCTTCTCCGACCAAAACTTTACATCAATGTTTGAGGCATGAACTATTTTCAGTCTCTGACAGACTGCCAGAGTGGCTTCTGGATGATCGGAAAAGGAAGTTAGTTTGACACTCTGTGAGGGACTGAAATGTTGATGGTGAATGATGCAAAACTATTGACTGTGGAGACAGCATCGTCCTTGGCTGGGGCCAAGGGGGAGGAGGAGAGGTTTTTGGGTGATGACAAAATCTCTGATCTGCATAAGGCAGAGGGAGTGAACACTCATCACTAGTGACTACAAGCTGGGTTTTGAAGCAGATAAGATAAAGAAAGGACAGTGCTTTTATCATGCCAATGCTGCCTTACATAGCTGGCTCAGTTGTAAAACTCCCCTCTGGGCAGATACCGAGACATCCATACACAGGCCTGAGGGTGTTATTCCTTTTTGAGGGGATATAACTGGTTCGACTATGCTGACATGAGAGTTGCCATATCATTAAAACGTGCCCTATGGGACCCCCTGAAGGGCCCCACACTGAATTTTGGGGCCTTTGACCTGAGGATTGTACATGATCCGCAGTGTTGCAACAGACAGTATAAAACTTCTCCCCAGGGAGTCACCTGGGTATTCCCATGTAAAACTAACTATATATTAACCCATTGAACTTTGTGTTTTCGGGGCTTTTCCCCACTTGCAACAGATCAAGACTACGACCACCACTTTGACCAAAGGACATCTGAATTGCAATAAGCAAGCCCTGTTACGAGATCCACAGACGGTGATATCTTTCCACTCTTATCCTTTGTTTTTCTTTCTTCTCCTTATACATTTTCTTCAGTGTTATTCTTTATGTCTTTATATTGCTATGTTAGTATTTATAATAATAACCAAAACACCAATCATTCAGTTTCATTTCACTCTTACCTGTCCCAATAGATCTATTAAGAAGAGCCTGAGTTACCGTCACCCTCAGAGGCAGATCATAGCATACTCTTGGGCCCTTTCTGGTTACCAGGTAACTTTGGTGTTAGATGTTTGGTATGGCATCTGATAGTATGCCATAATGTGTTTGAACTAACACTTAAAAATTAATCATTGAATGCTGAGGTATAATATTTCCTCCTAAATCTTAGCACCCATTATGAAAAATCCATCTAAAAGCTAATGGAGATGTGGAGGGATGACAAAGCACATATTATATTTAAGCTTTGAAACAAATGCATATTGAATCAGTGATCTTATTTAATAACATTTTTATAGTTTTTGTTCCTGTTTAATGATGATACTTAACATAAAATTTTGTAGATCAATGCCTCTTAACTTCAAACATTAAGATAATAAATAGTAAGATTACTCACTAAGGTAAATTAAATTTTTAAAAATTAGATGCAATGCACTAAGTATTAATTTGAACTTAAGCTTTTTCTACAGTACAAAGAATGATGCTTTTAATTATTCAGATAAAATTCTGAAATATTGAACTCTTATTTTCTCACTTAGCCTTTGTTATATATCTTTCACAACTTACTGTCCAACAGGTCATGAGAGTTAATGAAATTATATAGGCGCAGTATATAAAGCTGAAGAGGCTGGTAATCTGATGAGATATACAGTGGAAAATCAGGGAATCTGCAAAATCAGCCTTATGCAGTATTACAAATGGGGAAAATCTGGTACTGGATAGAGAAACCTTTATTGGAGCCTATCTTATAGCTCATTTCATTTCTACCTGAGATTTCATAGGAAAAAAACTTGGAGCACTCCAAATGTATTCAAAAATAGAAATTATTTAGACATTATAAAATGAAAAGGAGGCATCAATATTAAAGATTACTCTCTGGTCCTCTCTTAAAAGTTCTTGGCTAATGAGCCTTTGGCACCATCTTGACAAGTACAAAGAGTCCCTTTAGTGTAGTATAAGTATTTATTTCTATGGACAAGTCCCAAGATTTAAGAGCATATTATCTAAAGAAGTTTTAGTTTCTGGCATATAGAAACAATGTAATGAGATGAAGAAGAAAGAGACTTCATCCAGAAAGCTACTCCCACTTCAGAAATTGAGGCAAACTAGAGTAATGTCAGGGCCAAAATGGAAACCAGGCAGATATTTGTCCCTTAGGCAAGCCCTGCAAGAGCACACACCAAAGCATTGCATATAGAGGAGTTCATTGGGCTGAGGAAATGGATATCCAACAACATGAAAGGTATACCACCTTGGAAGTCTAAAAGTTATTAGATTGAATCATATTGCATGGAAGATATTAGAAGACATCAGATTTATTTGTTCACTATTGGTTTTTAATGAAAAGAATTTAAAAGGGTATGAGCTTTGTCAAAACACTTGAGTGATTGAATCTCACTTGTATGCCAGAACTTGAAAGTCCCAGAACATGGGAAGCTTTTATAACTAAGAAAGATAAAAGCCTTATTACTGTCTTTTGAAGACAAAGCTTAAATACTTCCTGAATAATATATATGACTTTCAGTAATATTTTTTACATACTCACACTTAGGCATATGCATGTAAACCATTTTTAAAGCTCTGTTAGCCCACAGGATTTGCATAAACTTCAGAACCAGTAAGGTTCCCCAAAAGTACTTTGGAATACAGTAAATTGTGAACATAAATCATAAAGATTGAGCTAATGGCTCTAGACACATTAGTGCTGAATGAACAACAGCAAGGTCAAGTGGGCTGATTTCATGAATGCTTGTTCTGGGCGAAGAAACATACATGAAACAGATTTGATATTATTGTAGAAAATAAAACCAGATGATATTTTTCCAGGATTCGAAAAGGGGCTTTATTACAGCATCACAAACATGAGTACATGGTGAGGGGGGGAAGGTTGGGGGGGGGGGCGGTTCATATTAACTTGCTCTTGTTTTAATCCAAATGGAACTATTTTTAGAAAAAGTAGGCCTATAACAGAAGGCATCTTTAGCATATTTTTATATCAAAGTTATCCTGTCGAAATCATGTTCTTGTGAAGACAACACAATAGCCCATTGAGTGCTCACTCTGGGTTACTACTTCTCTAAGAATTATCAGCTGAAGTTTTCTTAACACACTTTCAAAATGTTGTACCAAATAGTATAATAAGTCTAAGATTCTTATATAACTACTCTGATTCTTTTTTACTCTGGTAAAAAAGCTTTTCCCCCCTTCATCCTTTGAAGAAACTGTGTTTAATATTAGTTTTATTCAATTCTTTCAATATTTTGTTAGTCTCCTGATCCTGTGACAGATATGGAATCAGCATATAGCTAACATTTCTTAGTCCTTAATCAATAAACTTAGGCTCTCACCAAACATCTACCCCTATCAGTATTTATTCTCTTTTGCAAATCATTAATTTCCCTAAACAAATTTTTGGTTTCTCTGTTTCAAAAAAGAGCAAGATTTTTTATGTTAAAACAAAGCCCTCCTTGGTGTGGAGGCAACATCCAATATATAAGAAAGAAAAGAAGACTTTGTGGTTGAGATATAAAAAATAAAAAAGATAAAAATATACCTTTCTATTAACTTCAAGAAAACTTTGTGAAAGATTATCCATTCGTTTCAATATTAAAAAGTTAGTCTCCACCTATATATTAGTTTTCACTTAAATCTGTCATCACAACATGGAACAAGAAACCCTTATTCAGATGATGGCCCAGTTCTTTCCTTTTAACCTATCAGGTTTTGACTCCTCACTTTTTTGTCATACTTATTCATCAAAATAAAGTATTTATAATATTGAGATTTTAATATATTGTTGTACTTCAGAAATTATTTAGAGACACTACTTCAGCAGACGATAACTTCACACAAACTACTGATTTCAGAAGGCCTTTGTAAATACATAACTAATGTAGACTGCTGCTTTAAATTCTAGAGAAAAATGCCTGGATAATTTTGTTGTAGTGGGACATATAGTAAATTTGGGGCAAGGACATGATCTTCCTTCTCAGACATATAAAATTGGGTCATATGTCCTGGAGTTAATGTACAAAAAGAATAGACTTTAAAGAAAACTCCAATGTCGATGAAAGTTGCTTGGTACAGCTTTGGTACTTCATTTGCAGCAAAAAATCTGAAATGTGGTGTCCATGAATTCACTTTTTTCTGACTAGTCCTTTCGTTTAATGACATACTGTGTTATGATGTATTAAAGATACAGAAAAATGAATGTGTTTCAAACATGATAAAATGTGAACAAAATAAGTTCAAGAAAACACATTGCTTAGTCACAGTTGTTTTTTTTTTTCCTGAAGCTCATATTTCTTTTCATTAAATTCTTTTAGTAAGTCAGACAGCTGTGATAATTTATGCTGAAAATTTGATTTCTGAAAATACAGAAGCAACTGGAAACACAGACCTACAGAACATGAGTGGAGCTTGTGATCCTAAGACATTTCTTTTTCCTTGAAATCTCTGTAGGTTTCGGGGAGGATATTTTCAAAATGCCTAAGGCTCAGGTACTTATTGTTCTTGTGAGACTTAACTGGTACCTGAAAAATTCACTGTAAGCTTGTACCATTCAACTGAAGAAGCAGCAGATACAGAATTTTTGGAAATGAAAATCACTACTGGCAAAACTACCCTGCAGACAAAACAACATGTATGCTGCAATAGTTCTATAGCAACACACAAAAGTGTCAATAGGTGATATGGAAGTAGTTAAACAAATGTTAACTATTCTTTGGCTCGCATCAAGGAAGGTAGAAGAGCCCACAATGTAAAAGGAATATTTTGCAGGGTACCAGTTTCTCTGTCATAGCATGTTAATGTTTATATTTGCTTTCTCCTGCTTTCTATTGCTTTTGTGCCCTTAATTCTTGTTTCTTCTGGCCCATGAAGGGCAAATAATTTTCTTTGGAAAAAGTGATGCAGGATTAATAATATCTGCTCAAGATATGATATAGCAGATGTTTTGTATTCAGGCATTTTGTATTTCAATTAGTAGAAAAACCATCCCTCAATAGGGGACACAACTTCACTGGCTCAAAGTTTTACTAGGTTCAAAGAAAGGGAAAAAGTCCTCAGAAATGTACCTGTGACATATTACAAAATTATTTCCAGTGGGTCCATTTCAGAAAAGTAACTGACAATGCAAGCTGTGTTTCTGTATCGTTCTATATCAAGAAAAGAACATGCATTACCCTTGCTTAAAAATTATAAAGGGATATGCAATGAAAATCAGAGTAGTGAAATTCTAACTAAAATTAACAAATAACATAATTGATAGATTGTCAGTTTTTACAAAATGCATGACAGTTAAATGGCTTGCTTGTTTTTTAATGTTTCATTGTTATTTTGCTGTTGCTGTTACTAACACTTTCTCTTTTTGCATAAGAGTAAAAACTCTAAGGATATAGCTTCAGCTGCTTCAAAAAATACTGCATATGAAGTGAAATAAATCCTGTCCTTCCAAGATCACATGAGCCTGGAAAAACACTCTTGTTACTTTCACTGGGGTTAAGGATGAGTTGCTTTCACAGGTATAAAACAAATTGATAGACTCTGATGCCTCAACGATAATTTGCTTTGGTGAAGACAGAGTTTTCCATGTTTCCATAATTTGTTTTAACCAGAAAGAATGCTGTTCCTTTTTCTTCTAAAGCAGACATTTTTGAAAAGTATACCAAGGACCTCACCAGTCAATTTCCTGAAGAAAACTTTAAATTACCCTGATCTTGTAGCTGTATCTATACTCCAATTTTGACTTTTTGGTGACTTATTTGAAAGTATAATGTTGAATTGAATCTGTGGTGTGATATTTGCTGGAAGTCCTGGGTTTACAAAGTTGTTTTTCCACTTTCATACATTACAGAATAATTTATTAAAAAATCAAAAGGCATGTCAATAAAATATTGTGAAGGTATATCACATGTAGATAAATAGATGAAGTTGTTTGAGGAAAAATTACAATAAAATTTCTTACAACTGCACCTGCAACCACATGTTTGCATGCAGATACAAACAGACAAGCTCTTTAAGCGCAATCCTGTAATAAATAAATCAATTCTGCTTTCATAATTCCAATGACCTTTAGCAGTTTTATCCCAGTATTCTGTTACATGAAACTCTGCTTTTGATCCTTTTCTAAACATATGAAATAAAAGGAGAGATTTCAAGTTTCATGGAACATTCATGTAATTCTTCACTTGTACTGTTGAATTGTTGGTTGATTTCTTACAACATTACAAAGTCCTTTTCTCTGGAGAAAAATATACACATTTCAAAAGAGTGGAGCAACATGCAAGATTTCTTCAGCTGTAGTTTCTGGTGAGAGATGCTGTATTATAAAAAATAGCTGCTAGCAATGACAGCAACATGAAAAATATTTCTGCACTAATGAGGAAGGGAAATTAGGGAAAGGGCAAGTTTACAGTTATTTATATTTTAGTTCTGTATGCCACTATTGTAATCAATATTTCTATTTACATTACACAGTGAATTATTATCAGAGAAATCATTGGCATGGCACCTGGGAAAAGTGTTATTCAAGGTACATCTTTCAAGAGCTGGCTTTTCAGGTGACGCCTTGCATCAACAATATGCATCTATAGTAGACAACTGTGTTTCATTCTATTGCCTATAGATGCACAACAAAAATTTGTGGTGATTTTTCCACCTGTACTTGACAAAATCGTAAGTGGTGAAAGATGGTGCAGTGAAGCAAGAGACAGAACTGTCATTGACCTTAATAGAGTACCCCGTTTTTTTCATATTTCAGCCAAAATAAGGTTATTTTTTCCAGAATCAAGGTTATACTCAATGCCAAGTGGATTCTTTTTTATCAATTCAATGCATGCAGACACAAATTACAGTTGCCTTTCACAGTCCCCGAGCTCTTAGTCTCTAATTCACTTTCTTTTGGTGCTGTACTTCCTAAAAGTTACATTATTTGCCCATGATAGCTCCAGGTCTCAATAGACTTAAAAGATAAAGGACTTATGACTTCATGCAGCTTCTTTATAGAAACAATTCTCAATAATCTTGTAGAAACTGTGAAAGGACTCTTCCAGAGTAGATTCAGTCACTCTTTGAGAAGCATTTTTAGTAATCCATGTAGAAATGCTAATACTCTACCACCTTACTTACATGTTACTACTGAAGTGGTGAAAAGCTCTTGCTGAGATATGTCTAAAAGAGTTTAATGTTTTCATATTTTTTTACTCTGATGTAATTTTTGAACAAACTAGGAATAAAACAACAAACGACCACTTGAACTTTAATTCTAAATTAAGTCATGCCTTGAAGGGTAATTTAGATTCTAAAGTTCAAGTTTTCATGAAAGTGCTTAAAAACCCATGTCTAAGGTAGCTGACTTTTGTAAGCAACTGCTGAATCTGGGAAACTTTAGGAAATAATTTTTTATCTGGGCTAATGCTATGTTCAAACAAGTTCACTTGTTTATGTAAATTACTAAATTAACCTTCTGTATCTCCATACAGTAAAATGCCCACAGCATCACATATATGCATAAATTCCTAACTGCTGTAAGTATTGAAAGCAACCTAGCAATGGATTCATAAAGTTTGTTACTAATTCATCAAATTTATCAAAAATGTATTATTTTGATAGAAAAAATATTCACTGTCTCCCAGTAGGTGAAATTTACTGAGTTGGAGCATTGGGTACCATAATTCTCAGTGTCAACCATCTATTTTCCCCATCTATAATAAGTCATTGTAGTGTCATTTGTGTAGGTGATGGCCTGAGGCTCCATCACCAGGGTGGTGGTTTCCAAAGAAGAGCTGTCAGCCACATCTCTTACTATGTAAGCCAAGGAATGGCAAACATTTGAGTCTTTGACTGAAATATCTAACTAAACCTGCATGTCCAGCACAAAATAATTTGTGCTAAAAAATAAACTTTGCAATTTTCCAAGTTTGTTTCACTGTGCTTTTATACTTTTCAGACATATTCCCTTCCATGACACCTTTTTCTATGGTTTGAGTATGATATTTATACTCTCATGTGTGTGTGTGTATCCAGAAGAATGAGCAAGCAAATGAGAAACACTGGGATGTGGAGAGACAGAATGTATTTTTTGTGTCATTTTACAGTATAATAAGAAACTCACTTTCCTAACGTATTCAACCCCCTAAATACCCTTGTGGGCAATTAAAAATGCTTTCTGACTGCCTTTGAGTCACAGCACACTTGACAAGTTTGGCAGATTCCTTGTCAGCTTGCTGAACCTTATAGAAGAGCAGGTAGTCCCAAGTTTATATAGCTCTAGTTTTATAACTCCCAGAGTCCCTTTTTCCAAGAAAGATCTATGTGCATACCCATTCTAACAGCTTTAAGAGCTTGAACACCTGCTCCTTTTAAGTCTCCCATCTCGTGTCATTATTTATAAGTACTCTAAAACACAGTGCATAAATCATTGTTGGTGTATCAGTGAAAGAAATAAAAAAATGCCCTAAATACACAAATAGGTGCACTGAAGAAGTCCTTGAAGAAAACTCTCACTCATCAATAGGCTGCATTGGAACAACAATATTTTCAAAGTACATGCTTTTATGTAATAAAATAGAGACTTGTTTTGTGTGTAAGCTAAGATTAATTAAAATTCAGGGGTTGAAAACAATTATCCCTCTCTGAGAT
Organism: Eopsaltria australis; assembly: GCA_034509425.1. NCBI lineage: Eukaryota > Metazoa > Chordata > Aves > Passeriformes > Petroicidae > Eopsaltria > Eopsaltria australis. The sequence goes on from JAVTVJ010000072.1 coordinate 1,032,442, forward strand.
TTCCTGCAAGACAGAAATATTTGTTGACCCAAGATTAGAACAGCAAACCCATTAAGTAAATTAATAACCCAAATAATTTAAGATTGCTAAGATTTCTGGTAGGAGTTTTAAACAAAGATCTATTACATCTGTTTGACATCCACACTGCTGCTCTCATTGTAGTTCTTAGAAAAACATGGACTTTTTCTGAGACCCAGGAAATAGCCGTTATTAATAGGCTGAGAAACAGAATGTAAATTAGGTGGCTAACATCCTAGAACGTGGTGTTATTGCAAGTTAGCATAAGCAGAAAAATGATTGTTGTATTCTACCCACTATCAGGGTATTTTGAGAGTAGCACCACTAAGTCATAGGAAACCGAGGGCAGTGTTTGGACAGAACAATAAGAGCAGAATTGCTCTTGGTTTATTTTTGTGGCAGGAATTGTTTCGACTGAAACGGGCCTCGGGAAGAAAGTTTTTGCTAGCTATTATCAAGAAAAGATGGAATTTTGATTGCTATCTATGGACAGAAAATTCGTGTCTATATTCTTATCTCTTTCCTTCCTATTGCATGCAGCTACAGAGGGGCCCGTATTCTTATTTACCTACCTACCCTTTTAAAAGATAGAGCATGAAGATCAGCAATGGCCAGAAAACAGGCTATAAGGGACAGTTTTTGTCTCTATGAATTGCTTTAGATCTAGAGAGTGTCAATACCGTCAGTATCCCAGGCCACCCAGTCCTGGAGATGGCCTGGGGAAGAGAGACAGAGTAGTGGATGGAGCTCATGGAGTCTTATATCAGCTTTCTCAGCATAGGAATGAGTTGATAAATAGCAGAGACAGATGAAATGCTGACAGCGCAACTTCAGAGAGACAGCGAGCATCCCCAGATGCTGCAAATATCATCTATATCTCAATGTGAATCATACAGCAAAATCCAAATACACAGCTCAGAAGGGCTGTGGGCACAGTATCTAAAAGTCACGCCTGTAAGCAGAGGAATTCAGTTCTACTCATCATATCCAGACCACTTTCTTTGGACCTAGGACCTTGAAAGGCTTTGAATTCCTTTTAAATGCATCTATTCAACTAGTTATTTAGAGACTCAATAAATGAGGTTTGGCAGCCTGCCTGAAACTAAGGAAATTTACAGTTGTCAGCAACAGCCACAATGAAATTATCATCTACCCCATTCTCCATCTTCATTATTATCACCAGAACACAGCATCATTATAACTTTTTTTTCAGTTAAAAATCATACTCTGCAAGCCAAATAAAATCTACATCAAAAAACTTTGTTTTCTGATATACCATATGGTTTATTCAACCAGAAACTTGGAAAGAATAGGAGGCATTTATTTGTTTTTATGTTGCATAAATAGCTAAGAAAGGTTATCAGATTTTCAAAATTAAATCCTAACAAAATGAAATATCTAAAATGCTTTTCCATATTTTGTGACCATTTTTAACACAGTTTTTGTCTCTCAAAATAGACATAATCCAACTAATAAAATATTAAGTCTATTTCTAGTAAATAGGAGTTTTCTACCAAGTATTTTCCGGTTCTTTAGGTTCTTTCCATGATATTTAAGATAACTATTTATTTTCTTTTTAAAAAGCACCAAAAGAACTATTCATTTGCATCATCAATTTCTCATTGGATTTCATGTAACATTTTGCTTAAACTTTTACCTATTTTCAAAACAAGAACTTACTTTTAAGATATCTGTCCTATTCTCCCACCAATATTTATATATAGATAGTCTTTCAAAACCCCTGGTGCCTATATAACTGAACAGCATGTAAAGTTTATGGATGAAATTGCTGAAGGAAAAAGCCATAAACAAATATGTGCATGATCCCAGTGTACCCCTCCAAGCTAAATTTTCAGCATTTTCACAAGCTGTCAATAGGTCTCTGAAAACCCACTACTTTAAATCCAAAGATAGCAAATCATCCAGACAGTGTCTACCGAAAATTTTGGATTAGAATCTACTATATTAGAGGTATAAATTCTATGTTTTGAAACTTCTTTTTTCTTTTGTCAGATATGATTGTTGAATGTAGTCATAAAATTGTCTAGTGCTATTTCTCCTGTTAATTAGTCAACATATTTTGTGAGTTTTCCTGAAGAATATAAACTGATATGCAGGTGATTCTAATGACAGTATTTAGGCATAAGAGTGCATCACCAATCTTTTAATTTTATTTTTTATCTGTGTTATAAGATTATTTTGTTTCAGAGAGCTTGTCACACCTGTAAGAAAATATCTCTGAATGAAAAAATAACACTGCCATCAGTAAGATATGACCTCTGGTCCAGTTGATTCTACATGAAACTGTTAACCTTGAACTTCATAGCAAATAAAATACATTATATATATAAATTGTGAAATAAACCAAGATTACTCAGTCACTCTTTTTAGAAGCTTTTAAAGCAAACTGTTCTTGATTTGGAAAGCCAGATTAAAGCAAAATTAACCTTCCCTCTTATGTTTCCTAGTTTTGGGTCAAATACTGACATTATGTGATCAATCAAATTTTGTAGGCTGGTAATTAAATGTAGTTGGGAAATTAAATGTAGTTGCTTGTAACTTAAGAACTTAATGTCTGCATGATAAAACCAACTTACCTTTCCAACAGAAGTAAAATAATTATTAATGAAATCAAGGAACACACATGAAAATCCATTTTCTTTGTTACATGCCATGCTTTCCAGACCCAGAGCTGTAGCTAAGAGAGTTTCTGGGTCAAGGTTTCTGGTTTTTAGGACCAGTACCCAAGAAGGGTGTGAAAAATCACCTGTGTTTACAATAGAAGATCATTCAAAGAATTGACCTAACTAGTGTTATTTCCAGCTTCCCTTACTTCCTTTCCCCTAAGAGTAACCACAGCCTGCAGAATAAAACCCATCATGAGCATCATCTTTCCAGACTCCCTTGGGAACATGGCCTACCCTGTCAATCATGCTTGCCACTGAAACCATCAATGAGATACCTAACTTCAGTATCCTCCACGACACCCTGAATTACACTGATTTTTATCGGCTACCCTAGCATTCCCCACTCAGGTTGTCACCACCACTGGCCAATGGTTCTTTGGTGCAGAATAACAGATATAAGCATCAATTACAGATGAAGATTCAGATGACAATAGCTGAAACACTGGGATTTCCAAGTACAGCAAGGATAATTTCAGCCCCATCCATTCCTCTTATTTCTCATTCCAAAAGTAAGTATTTCAGGGGGTATACATACGTCTTGAACCATAAGAGGAGTGCAGGTAAAATATGGTACATATTTTATGGTACATAAAATGCTCAGAAAATAAAACATTTGCAATTTGTAGAAGTGTTTTGTAATGAGATCTAGCTGAAAATACTAATTTTAATATTATTATAAAATGTGCTACTGTGCCTAGCTCCATTTTTACATATGTAAATGATCCACAAAACACCATCATTGGCTTTGCATGCTCTTTTGATTAGTGATGTCTCTGCCGGGAAAAGTAAGAAAACATTGATTTCCAGACCAAAACAGAAATATGGATATTTTTGACAAGTGCTTCCCACGAAATCATCTTTATTTTCTTCTTTCATAGAAGGGTTACAGAAGAATCTATTCTTTAATTGGAGTTGGGGATAAAACTCCCACTTCATGCTTGTCTTCTGATAATGCTTACACTATGTGCAGGTTTCAAAAAATTTAGCTAGTCATGTCTCAGGGTTACTGCCTGCTTTAGAGAATTTACCTTTGAAATTATTTTGAATATGAAACCCCTACTAGGAATGTTTCACCACTATTTTCATCTTTTGCTGAGTTCCTCCATCTTCTTTTTAAAGTGTTATTGAAAGGGAAATACTTGTTTATACATATTTATTTCACTTGCAAAAAGGGAGTACATTAGTGTCAATAGTACTAATTAACAGAACATTAATTTATTCTACATTTGCATCCACATTTTAAATTTATTTCAATACATTTGACTTTACATGTAGCTTCCAAAGGATTTTGCTGTTAAATTCAGAAGAGTCTTTCTTGGCAAAAATAATAAAATGCATCTTATTTCTTTTCTTTAGATTTCAAATTCTCTCCCTTTCTGTCCCCTTTTCTTAATTCTCTGTCTCTTTCTTATTTTAGTTGCTCCTGTGGCTTGTGGCTGCATGTTAGATATAGGAAATGACTGCAAGTCTTTTAAAACATTATGCAAGTTTTAAAAATTAGCGGGGAAAATAACACTCAAGCCTCCCACTCTTGACAATGGAGGAAAAATATCCTGAGAGACATTATAGATTGGAATCACAGTTAACTGAAGAAATTGCAATAAATGCAACAATATTAATTTAAAAAGATTGTACTACAGAGAGAATGGTTGGCTCTCTGCTGAGTTCAGTTACAACCAGGCCACTGTACTGGGGGTGTGTGGTGGGTCCTGGAGGAACACGAGTGGGGTCTGGTGGGGAGGAGGGGATAGGATCTGCAAGTTCCTCTTCTGGAGCAAGCGAGGCAAAAAGAAATGGTGCACTTCTGGTTTGGCACTCTGGCTTTTCCTGAAGAAAAATCATGCCCCCAGTTGTGATGTAGGTGGTATTGAATAGCCAGAACTAAAAAAGTCCACCCCTTCTCTTTTTAACTGTGACAGACACCATGCTTGGCAATATGCAGAATATTACATGTTAGTGTTCTGAGATGAAGAAAAGAGTGCAGTACTCTTCTGGGGGCATCTAAATGTCCTGGGAGAGCTTTTGGACAATTTAGGAAGTGAATTTGGACTGGGGATATACATTTAGGACTCCCTGCTACTTGGCACTTACTGCAAAGTGCATTTCTAATGTAGTATGAAATCCCAGCACCGGGAAAATACTGTGCTGAACAACTGCTGTGGAGTAATGATACAGACACAAAACAGAGCCTCTGGGCTAGTTCTGCCAAAAGCTGAGGGGTTCAATACAGAATATTGCATCTTTAAAACATCAAGCTGTGAGTCCAGCCTCTGGGTCTGCAATGTGGTTCTCTGCATAACAGAGAGGAATATTTGCAGGTGTCAAATGGGATCAAGGAACTAAATGGGGAGTCAGTTAAATGCCTAGAGGAAAAACTGGCTTGAGGAATATGCAAAATGAATTCAAAAGCATAAGAACATTACCTTAGGGTGCAAAAAGGCACTTAGATGAGATTCCATGATTCTGAGCTCTTAGGTCTCAATGTATACCCCGCTCTGTACACTCTAGACACAGCAGGGAAATTAGATAATTTCCTATGCAGTTTCATGGTTAACATGAAGTTAACAGCAAACATCTGTCAGTAACAGATATGAGGTCTAGACTTCTTCTTTAGGGTATTTGAACCTATTACATTTTAATATTAATTTTTAATTATATAAGTGATAAAATCTTAATCCAGGAACAGGGGACAGGACTAAGGGACCTCCCCAAGGTTGTTTATAGACAGGAAGGGAGGATATTTCTCAGGAAGGGAGAAGAATAGCTACAGTAGACAGAGGTGAATTGGGTTCCCTCCTGCTAATGAGTTCTCAAACCACAGTGTTGGAGTATAAAATAACACAATCATCTATCAAAGGCAAAGCCAAGCTCAAGAGGGTCAAACTGTGAGAAGGCACACAGGTTTGGAACCTGCAGGCAATATTACTGTGTGAATCTCAGTCATGTTTGAGGAAGATTTGAGAAAGAATTAATCATTTAGGTGAAAACAACTCTGTTTCTGGGCATGAAGGGGAACATACCTTCACATAAGAGGAAAAGGTTCCCAGCATTTAACGTGAAGCAAGGGGATACCTATCTGCACAGAGGAATAGGGAATAAATGCATCCATCAGATCTCTACTGTGACAGTAGCAGGGAAATGCAGCCATATTTAAGAGATTGCATTAGAAACTTGCAGGTATCCTCATCTCTTTGCTAGAAACTAGCTCCAGTATAAAACCAGGCTTGGTTTGTAGTACCTAGATCAGATACAAATGGAAAAAAGGATTCTTCCAAGTGAAAGAGGGATTCTTTTATCAGGGTATGACCAGTGCGTGACAGAATCTACAGAGAAAGCTATCAGCAAAAGTTCTGGTGCCTCTAGATTTTAGATGGATATGGATAAATGGATAAACAACAATAAAATATTTCTGGGAAACTTGTACATAAAACATTGCAGAAATTAGACCCATAGATATGAGAAAAAGGTACTGTGTCATTGATCATGGGTTCTGGTATATTTGAATTATAATATAATGTGTATGGAAGAGTCAGGCTCCCACAACAAAGGCTTTTAAGTTGTTCTGCATGTACAGGGTGGTGTTCCTCTTGGAATACAGGACATTTGGTAGGTACCTGGAGCAGACAAATTATCAAGTACTTCTTCTTCTACAAGAAAAAAATCTGACAGGCAAACCCAAATAGATGCAGCTCTATCACAGAGCTGTATAATTAATAATTACATAAGTTATGGATTTACAAGATTTAATTGTTTTTCCAGAGCAAACCTATTGCAGCTGAAAGATCTGACAAAAACTGTAGAATAGAAACTTCTGTGACTCAGACTTCACATAATATCCATCTTCAACTGAGACAGGTGAGTCATAAGACAACTCAGGAAAAATTAATTATGATTCAAAAACTCAGATTAAAGCAAGATTTTTCCTTAAAAAATCAGAAACCAGACATGTTTCTAACTTAGCATATCTGCTTCCCATGGCTACTGAAGTACCTATCTGATGACTTCTCCACTACCCCAAAGTTTGTAATTTTTCTGTCATTCTTCTTAGATATGAGAATCCCAAAAGGGATTCAGGAGAGTTTGTCCGTCCTTCCTTCCTTCCTTCCTTCCTTCCTTCCTTCCTTCCTTCCTTCCTTCCTTCCTTCCTTCCTTCCTTCTTGTAGGACAGATTTGGGGGTTCTCTTGTAATTTTTCAGAGGCTTGACAATCTTCACTTCATACTGAACATCTGGTTTGGGCACACCTCCATGACATCTTCAGGTATAAACAGTCTCCCATGTAGTCCTGAATGCTGGGAACTGACTCACCACTTGGCGAGAGAGTGAGTTTCCATCTACAATTTAGAGAGAAAGTAGGAAGTGAGTCATTAATGCAGGATCAAAGTGCAGTCCTGTTGAAGTCACTATCTATTCACTACTATTGAGTTCCATATTATGAGAATATGTCTTTCCACTGCCTCTAAATCAGGAAGATGATACTTCCAATTTAAAAGTGTAAGCCAAACAAACCTGAAGTCAGTGGAGGTTTCTCCAAACACTTCAGTGAGTTTTAGATGCAGTGATAACAAGCATTACTGAACGCAAGGGTAAAATCTCTTCAGATCATAGACCAATAAAAAGAGTTTAAAAAGTTTCTTTTCTATAATGTTGATGGTCCCCACATCTGCTTCAAAGAATAAACAAGTGCATACATATAGTGTGTGTTACATTGTATATTTCAAATTAATTGACTATTAATTACTCAGAATTTTTGTGTAGTTACTATGATTGTTATTTAATTGCTGCTTCTCATTTAATTGGTGAACTAATCACAAGACAATTGTACTGTGAACTATGAATATTACAACTTTGAAAAAACCTCCAAACTATCAATCTTTTTGTTTTAGATGTATACAGCATAGTCACTTATGTATTAAAATTAATAAACTTGTTAAAGCAGATACCTAATTTATCAGAAATCCTAGCATTTACTTAAGTAATGTTAACCACAAACCAAGAATTATTTAACAAAGTTGTCTGTAAACATTAACTAATAAAATACATCTTGGAAAATTTCCATTCTCTTCTGGTTCAGTTTATGAAAAGGAAAAAAAAGGCTAAATTCATCAAATAAATTATTCATTGACAGCTATTTGCTAAGCACTGTTAATTAAGCAGTAGGTTAATTACAGAACAGAATTTTATGTGAGGGGACAACTAGGGAATCCTGCTTGTGAGTTAAGTATCCTGGGATTGAACTGAAGAAGTGTTTTCTCCTTCTCTCACCAACTGAGAGATGCTGTTAATTATTCCATGTATTGTGCACTGTAAGAATTCAAAATCTAATAAAATGCCAAGGAAAAGTCTTTCCATTAGATTATTTCTTTTTCAATTAGCAGTAGACTGGGAATCCATGTAGTACCTAATCACTATTCTTATTGCCTGTTTTTAGGTTCTTTAAGGATTCATTTTTCTTCCCTGAATCAATTAACAGTCAAGCCATTTCACCCATAGGTAAATGTAGGTCATTCTAAATAAATGGGAAAACTGCTTAAAATACTGGATCAATATTCACCTTTGAAATGCTTATCAAATCTCTGTACACTGTGCACCTTTCAAACTGTCAAGGCCAGAGTTTTAGACAAGATTCCCAAAGGGATACAGGCAATTGCGAGTTCAAGAAGCTTAAAATATTTTGTAACCTCACTCACCATTCTTCTTATCTGCAGAAAGAAAAGTGAGCAGGGGAATATAACAGATGAAGGTACATAAATCCTTCAGATAAGGGTTACACCTCAAAAAATAAGATTGTTAAGAGGTTAATACTTGATATTGTTAGCAGAGTTTTTCAACAAAATCCTAACTCTGGCCTCCACTATCACATAAGCAGATTTATATGCTTCAACAGACACTACCCACTGTGTACACAAGTTTTAGAGGATATGTTCTTACCATTATCTTCTTTCCAAATGAAACACATTTGTCCATTTTGACTCTTTAATCCTGTTAAACTGTTAAATAAGAAAAGTTATACTTTGTTTTATTAGTGTGGCTAAATCCAGTAAGCTAAGCGCAGGCATAATCTACTGACAGTCTTTTATGCAAGTAATCATGGCTTTATTAAGTTTTGAATTATTTCTATAGGCTTTATAAGAATTATGTATAATATTTAAAATATAAAAATACATAACAAATACATAATAATTTTTTTCTCTAATTTGTCTTTCTGTTGATGGATTACATGGGAATTTTTTTCATTTTATGATCAGCTAGTACATGCACACTTTTCTTTGCTTCTACTCCTAGCTAAAAATCCTGAATTGCATGAGAAATTACTTTTAGTAGCCTTCAACCTCGTGTTATTGAACTTTGACCTAACAAAGTTTTCCTGCTTCTGCTATTACAACCATTGCAGTTACCTGGTTAATCTGTATAAATATCCTGATTTTTCATGCTATGAATGATGCTTCTCAAATCAATATTAAAAATGTCACCAGTGTTTTTATATTTTTGTATGTCTCTCTTTGAAAAAAATATTAAATCAGACTATTTTCAGGACTGAGAGTTGAGGAATGCCATGACTAAACTACCCTCTGATGCCAGGCTTCATTATAAAGACATGCAAAATCACATTTTTCTGAGTAGTGATTTTTTGCAAAAGCTTGATTCAGCACCATTGATACACATCTTACTAAGGTACTCTCCTCTACAGCAATTCTAAATTTCAGTGCAAGGCTAAGATGACTCTGAATGTTCCAGCAGGATTTCTGTCAGCATCTACCTGCATTGTGCACTCTTATTGTTACTACCAGTTACTTATTGAACTTCCAGTTTACAGTCTGTAGTCAGAAAAAGCCTTTTTTCACCTGGAATTCTCAGTAACTAGTATTTACTGAATGAATAGCTCAGAAGTTTGTATGTCTCAGCAACAGATGCAAGCAGAAAGCCAAATTCCCTCCAGCACTGTTTGGTACAGGGCTCCTCTGAGTGCTCACTCAAAATAGAATGGAATGTTGTCAAATATGTTTATGAGCAGTGCTGCCATGGATGAATGAATGCAATGACAATTGTGATGAGAATAGATGCTGATATTTACATGCATTTAAAGTAAATTTAGTTAATTGGAAAAGATTATACATTGTAGTCATTAATCTTAATTTAAAGATAATTAAAGGATACTGAGATCCCAGGTAATAGCCATAAGACCTTTATTACTTAATCTCAAGAGTAGCCCTCATGCATATTGAGTGATAACTTTCTCTTTGACTTCATTTTGTCTCAGGCTAATGGTGGCTTAAGCTTGACATTGCACTGCATGCCTACACTACACAAAAAAAACCCCAAACCAACTGCTATGGGTTTTAGGATGGTTCTGTACACACATTATTTTTTTCTTTATTGGCTGAAAATCATTATTCTGGTCTGCTGGCAAATGAAATGAAACCATTACTCATTTCACAGATGTCAGGCAGCTTCAATAACTCCTACTCAGGACTGATACAGGTAAATTTGAATCATTCACCTCAACTCTGTTAATTTCCTCAGTTGCTTGGTCTGTTCAAGTATAATTTTGATTCTTTGCAAATATCTAGATACTAGAGCTCCTCTTACATGCCTCAAACGAGTAGCACATGCTATTAGCTTCTTTCTCTACTGCCAAATATTTGAAAAATGTTTTCCTTTAGTAACCCTGCACATCTGTTTCTTGATATAATAGCATTTTATTTCAAAAAATGAGGGAATAGAAGAGAAGGAGAAGCTGCATGTTTCAGAGACTTACCTTTCAGAAGTGACCACTGAAGACCTCTAACTGAGAAAGAGGGGTATGAGGTATGCGCTGCATGTACTTTTCTCATGAACTGTATTTACTCTTTCTGTTACTACTGGAGCTCAGACACTTGTCAGGTAGATAAGCTTCAATGCAATGAAGTAGTGAAATCAGTATTATGTCTTCATGAAACTGCAAAAAGTGTGGAGAAAACAGTGTAGAAAGATGCTCCTGGGTCAACCACAGAATCACTTTTGGCTTCCTTTAATATGGATCCTTTGGCTTCCTTTACTCAACTGAAGCCAATGCATTGGTAGTTCAGAACTAGAGTTCTTGGTCTCTAGTGGCCAGGATTTCCATGGATGTGTTCTGATTCCAATCAAGTGTGGCAGCATCTGCTCATATTTTTTGATACGCTGTGCTGGCATGTGTTAAACAAAAGGCGAAGCAATTCTTGTTTCAATAGTGCCTCAATCCTTTTTCTGCTGTAAGCACCTTTTTTATCATCACTTAGAAATCCAAAGTGATTCTTTCTTCTGGCAAACTTCCTTGTCTGGAGAGTGAGCTACCTGGTGGATGCAATTCCATTAAGGTGATACTGATGGAAACTATGTTGGGAAAAACTTAAAACAGGTTCTGACACATTTCCTCTGCTAGACTACAACAGCTGTACATTCTAGAATTACTTAACTTCCAAATTCTTATTATAAGCTAGATTGGTTTGTGAGTTCATTCAAAAGTGAGAAAACCAAGCAGTACTGGCAGCTGTAGTCATGCCCTGGTTGAATCTGTCTGTCACTTACAGCTCGGTGTTCAGCGCAGTTTGGATCAGCTGCTCATTTTCTAGTGTTCCTATGCTCTGTATAACTAGGCTTCCTTTGAATCTGCATACGCAAAGTCTCTTACCATCTGTTTCTCATCCTCTGGCATGGGAGTTTAGTTTTGTTGCTTCAGCTCATTTTATCCTGTGTTCCACCTTATTGGGAAGGCAATGAAAGAGGACAAACTACTATGCAGTTATTAGATAGCAAATTTTAATTGAAAAAAGAAAATTTGACTTAAAGTATATATTTGACTCAAAACTTTGTGGGTCACACATTTTTCTCAGAGTCTACCAATCTTTTGAGCCTCAAAATTCTTCTTTCTTATGAGCTGCTAAAATCATCTGGCATGAGTAGATGAATTTTGCTTCTTATGCTCTTCTACAGTGAGTTTGAAGAAACCTTTATTTATTATTTAAAATTAGGTATCAAATACCAATAGTCTCATTTCCTCATCTTCTTCCAGAACCATGCCATTGCAAAGAAAAATTATAATTTGGAAAAAATTTTGTATTTTTTTACTGCAAATTCCTGGGTTTATATTTTAATCAGTTCTATGAATTAGAAAGTCAAGTATTGAAAATTTGGTACCAAAAAAGTATTTGCATTAATGCAACATTTAAAAAAAAAAAGAGAATATGCTAACATCCACGGAGGTTGCTAATGACAGTGAAGTAATATTGAAAATTATTGTGTTTAATGGTGAGTATTGATTTTAATTTATCATCCTCGTTCTAGCCATTCCCCTCACTGATTTAAAGGAAAGCAGGACTGAGAAAGCACAACTGTGAAGTCCTTGCACTTTACAGGCCTGTGCTGAGAACAGGGGTATTGTATAAGACCAAGTTCTGTCTTCTGTTTGCAACTAATTGTTCCAAAAATCAGACACATAGCCAGATATCAATCGTATTCCAACTTATTTCTAGATTGATATCACATGAATTTTTTATATAGATACATATATATACACATGCATACATGCATATAAATGTTTTTTAGTGTGTGAGGATCTATGCATATACATCTCTATGTGTGAATATTTATTACTCTTCTTAGTAATAGATACGGAATCCAGTTCTGGAAAACTGATTGAATTCCCTTCTGATCCAAGCATTACTGGCAGAATTGTCAATTATTTCCAGCATGGAGTCTTAATTGCCAATATGTGAGCTGAAAAGAACCCAGGTTCATTAGCAGATTCCAGGTTCAATTTGCATACTATTTGCTAGCAAAGGTGCATCACTGTAGCTCAGACCATCATTCTGGAAGCTCTATAGTTCTTTCTTCTGGTCTGGTCTATATTAGTTGTGCTGACTATCATGCAGAACAATTCTGAATCCCACTGTAACAGAGTTTTCCCTGTCAAACCATGAGGAGACTATTAACACCTCTCTGCTGGAAGCACATAAAATAATCATGGGAGCTGTTTATGTAAATTCTGACTAACCCAGGCTTCTTTTTTTGTTTCAGAATAATTACTGGTTCAAAATATCAGCATGTGTTAAGAGATCAGGATTAATTTGTACGAGCTGAATGACAATATTTCCAATGGCTTATTAAACACTAATTAGATTTAAAATGGCGTGACTCTACACACACTTGTGTGCATCAAGAAGTTTAAACATCTGTTTTATAAGTAATGCAGGTTGTAAGGTTACAAAATTTAATATCACTTGGGGATATCTTACCATATTTGATAACAAGTGACACATTCAATTCTGTATTTTTTTCAGAACTGGCATAAAAGATTTAGTTGTTTTTTGGGGTTTAGTTGTTTTATTTTAATTAAACAGTTAGCTTAAACAATATGGGGCTCCACTCATCTTTCTGCACTTTAAACCTTATAAATCACAGGATTTTCTTAAGTGTCTGCCCGGAAACAAGTTATAGCTCCCCAGTAAAGTGTAAGACACGAAAGCGTAATTCAAGAGAAAAATATATATTTTAATATTTAAAATGCTGGGATTAAAATTTGAGTCATTTTTCCCTGTGTCAGTAGTGCAAGTCAACAAAAAAAAAAAAGGAGAAAGGAGAAACAGAGAAATGAAAACAGAATTCAAAAATAATCCTAGTGAATCTGCTGAAATGCACAACATTAATCGAAAGCAATAAACTTGAATAATGCCAACTACAAATCTGAGTGGGTAGCACCTGGAAAGGTTATCTGTTAGCTTAGCACCTAGAGCATACACTATATTACAAAACCTGAGTTCAAGTCAAAGATAACACTGAAGACATTGCACAGTGCAGTATGTTCTGGACTGACATTGCAGGGCAACCCTAGTTAACTGCAGATGCAATGAAAAGTTGGGCAAACAAGAAGCTTATGAAAGTATACATATTTGCTTAACTTTTACAAGGTTGTTCAAACCCAAAAATATTGTGTCTGTAACAGCAAATATATGCTCATGGCCAGAACACTGACCCTTTCTTCACAGCTCATGTGAATTTAGCAGATTGGGTGCAAGGTCCGGGTTCTATTTGAGTCTTATTCCCTTAGGTTATTTTTAAAGGCAGAACTATATTCTAGCCCTATTTTGTTGATAAAATTTGATGTGAAATCTTCACTTTTTAAAAAAATAATGAGGGTTTTGATATTTCTGCAGGACCAGGGCTTGCGCCAATCTTATCTGAGCTACCTCTCCTGTATCACAAGTTTTGTTCAATGTTTAATCTACTTATTTCAGTTCCCAGTATGCATTATTTTTTTCCCACCTGTTTCTCAGCTTTCCTTTTCTAAATTTTATTTTTGACATGTGACTGGCAAACACATCAGCCACTTCCTGCAGAAGTATGGGCTATTATAGCTGTCTGATGATGAGAAATCTGCTCAGCAGCTCTCTTCCAAATATCAACCTCTATTCTAGAGGAAAAAAAGAACATTCAAATACTTTTGCCACTAATCTGCTGTGCAAGTATATGTTGGAATTAATTAAACTTGTATTTGGTTTTGTTGTTTTTCTTATTGCCTCTACTTGCTGATAGTCACCAAGAGTAACATGCAACATATCTGCCCAGGCCTGTGTTTGGTCTGACATTCACTGATGCATCACCCAGCATTTTCTGCTTGAACTTTTAGGATTAAATCTTAGATTTATTTAGGCTTACGTGAGTTATGTCGTTATATTTCCTAAGTCAAGAATTTGCCCTTAAAGATTTCAGCAATGTACAAAGCTAAGGGGTAAATTATGGGACAGTGTGAATGAAATCTTGGTTCTGCTGAAGTCTGCTGGCATTTTGCCTATGACCTCAAAAGAGACAACAGCGTGTATTTTATAAACAGGAATGATCTGCTGCACTGTGTTTCAGTTTGGCATGATAAAGGTGTAGAATTTACATATACTTAAATAAAACTTTAAATTTCATTGAGAATTTACCTATTTTATCTCAAACTCAGCTGTATTCATCAAAAAATTCCTATTGTTTAAGTGGCATTTAAAGCTTGAAGTATCTCATCAATTTATACAATTACGGTTTTATTCTAATGACATGCTGGATATAAGTCACCTGAGTTTTAATAATCTGTGTGTTTTAGTTCACTTACTCCACTATCATATCATCCAATGTGTATTCCATGATATCTGGAAGGTAGCTGTCCTCACTGGACCTTGACTGGCTTAGCTAAGGTGATTGAAGTATGTTGTCACACTTTAATTGATTCTTTCTGGTTCCATAATTGCTCTTGCCTGATCTGTGGGGTACAGGACCCCACTGAGGCCTACACTAAACCTGGATGCGATATAAGTTAACATTACATACATCTTAGTTTAGCTAAAACATATAGAATTCAGGGTGTTTAGGGCCCTCAGGGTGTCTTGTAGTATCTGATCACTTCTTGAGTCAAGAGTAATCTTTACCATCTAGAAAAGTTTCAGACTTAGTTTGAAGTTGTAAAAAAGAGCTCAGATGGACTCCATTCAATGTCATGTGACTGTTGGACTGTTATATCCATATGCTACCGTGTATCCAAAATACAGATTTATCACTTTTTCAAGCCATAATCACAGACTACCTTGAGAGGAAGTGCTGTTTTTCATCAAAGTCGTTCAGATGCATGCTTGGGTTTTTGACTGCTCTAAATTTTTATTTCTAATTTTTGTAGATGTCCTTAGGATTATAATATATTTGGTTCCATTTTCCATCCATTAATACTACAAAACATTGTGACTGCCAAAGTGTTCCTTTCTACTACACACTTCCTCTAAATATTTAATTACAAGTATTCAGTATGTGAGTTTATGGGATTTTCAGTTTAAAGAAATTATTTTCTGTGACATTTAACAGAAAAAAAATAGATTAATTGCTAACAGTTGCTAATAAAATGTTGTCGTGGGTTGACCCCAGCCCGGGGCCAGGTGCCCACTCAGTCACTCTATCACTCCCTCTCCCGCTGGGAGAGAGGAGAGGGTAATATTGAAAAAAAGACTATCAGGGTAGGAAAAGGCAGTTTTATTACAGTGGGAAAAAAAAATAGAACAAGCAAGTTGAAAGTTGCACGAGCAAGAGCAAGAAGGAAAAACAATCAATCTCTACTTCCCATCAGCAGCGATGTCCGGACACTTTCTGGGAAGCAGAGCTCCAGCACGCGTGGTGGTTGTTCAAGGAGGTAAACATGGACCAGCCCTGAGTGCCTCCCCCTCCTCCTCTCTTCCTTCCCTTATATATCTGAGCTGATGTCATATGGTATGGAATATCCCTTTGGCTGACTGGGGTCAGCTGGCCTGCTGGTGTCCCCTCCCAGGATCTTGCCCACCCCCATCCCCTTCAGTGGGGGAAGGAATGTCACAGGGACAGCACTGCTTGGCAGTAGCCAAAACACTGCTCTGTTATCAATGCCAGCTTCCAAAGCAAAGTACAGCAGTGTAAGGCCTGTGAGCTTTACCCCAGTCAGACCCAATACAAATGTGTATATCACTATCAGCAAAATGGATCTGAAAAAAATTCCAAAAATGATCAATTCATACAGAAAAAAATTTATCTTCTTTATTTCTGAGAGTAAAGTATAACTTCATAAGGTTTCAAAGCATGTTATGTTATAACTTGCTACCTTTTGTATTAAATAGCCTTAATTTTTGTGAAATTATTTATAAAATTATATATAAACAACTTTTTTTTTACTCCCTCTAATACTATATGCATAGAAGAATATTATATGCATCCTTGATGTAAGAATATATTTAGTCATCAAAACTAGTAATTAACAAGTAGTGACATTCAGTGGCTGATTTAAAGAAATATTTTCCAAATAATCAAAGAGGATGGAATAAATCGATGGGTACATGACTGCAGCTCTGAGTATAATCTCACAGGAATGTAATGTAAGCACCAGTTAATGCCTCAATCAATTGGCAATGTGGATTGTAGATTTTAGGACAAAACTCGTCTATATATTTCATGATCTAATGTACAATTTTACATCTTTCAAGAGATCAAAAAGAAATGGATGGAACAGTGTTTTATTCACAATATAAAACAGAGTTGGAGGGGATTTATGTTTCATAAGAGAAGACTTTCAGCTAATTAATTGTGAATTTCTACAATGCTAAAATTAGTTGGCACTGCATAATGCCAATTAAATTCAAGGCCAACTCAAACAATTCTATCTAAAGAATTGCATGATCACAGTTCCTAGCAAAACCCAAAGTTTTCCCTATATTTTCTATCTAAGCCTCAACTTTAGGCATAGGCATAAAATGGATTCTCATGAATCTGTGATGAGAGAGATGTATTTTGATGCATACAAGACTATAGTAAAAAGGAAAAAGTCAGCATGCAACAGAATAAATTGCATGTTTATGTGGATTGAAATACCAGTTTAAATAACTCATACTTTTACTGATTTTTAGATTTTGTGGTTATTCTAGTCTTTCTGATAACCACCATTACCCATATACAACTGAATAAGTGTGTAATATCTCATTTTCCTATTGATATCCCAGTCAGTTTTAGTCTTAGGAACTGGAAAGGGGACAAGCAAAAATGATGGCGTTTTCAGTCCACTGGACTATGATTTACATTGATTTTATTCTCCTGCAATGTATTTCAGCATAGCATGACCATGTCTCCACACATGAACATTTCATTTCAGCTAATGGAGCAAAAAAAATTGGCATTCAACATGCTACTTTAAAACATTAAATATTTAAAACATTATTTAGTATATGCATTATGAAAGAACCAAAAACTCTATACATGTACTCAGAGTACATATGTTTCTGATAAACCATAATGCTTATTTTGTTTAAAAACATAATGAGAAGAACAATTTCTTTTTTTATGAACGCCAAACTTGGAAACATAAACTTAGAACTTTCTTCCCAAAGAAATAAAAATAAAATCAATTCCAAACACAAATATTTGCTCTGATTTCTTGGTTTCTAATCCAGAGTTTAATTGCCATAATATTTTTCCTACATTGTGAAAAAGTCATTATAAATCAGCTCTGTATTTCAGCATTTCAGAGTAGTTTACGTCACGCTCTGTGCCAAGCAACCTTTAGAAAAGATCATCACTTTCTAGACAGTTCTAAGGATGTTTTTAATTTGTAGAATCATAGAATCATTAAAGTTGGAAAAGATCTTTGGAAAAGATCTTTGGAAAAGTCCAAGATCATAGAGTTCAACCTTTGAATGAACTTCACCTTGACAGCTAAACCCATAGCACTGAAGAGCACATCTATGTTTCTGGAATACTTCTAGGCATGATGAGTCCTCCACCTCCTTGGATAACTCATTCCCATGCTTAACCACTCTTTCAGTGAAAAAAATTCTTTCTGATGTCCAACCAGAAACTCCCCTGGGATGGATCAAAGCCATTTCCTCTTGTCCCAGTGTCAGGACAAGAGTAACTATTGCCTGGGAGAAGAGGCTGACTCCCACCTCACTACAACCTTCTGGAAGTAATAGGGGGATTTGCTTCCAGCTGCACAAGGAACTCTAGCCAAAAAATGCATGTTGTTTGGGAAGGAATGGCTTTGTTACACCAAGTGATAGCCTGACATGAACTCTATCTTTTACAGTGGTGACCATGACCACCTGCTTCTGCTGTCTCTGGACACAGTGCATGTTTTTGATTTGGCACAGACTGCAGCTCCCATAAGACTTGTGTGAGCTGCGAGCTGGAGCTGTCCTCAGCATGGACAGGATCTTGCCTGGCACTGAACCCAGGTCTGGGCAGCTTCACCATACCCAGAGTGCCATCTACCTCATCTATGGATAACTGGAGACCCCTTTCCTTCCTCTTCTTTCCCCTTCAATGGCTGTTTGATAGCTGTGCAGCACTGGCAGGTGCCCTGATCATTGCATCTGGAACAAGCATAAACTGAACTGCAGCTGCACTTTGCAGGATCAAACCCATCAATTTGTTCTGAGAATTCCTTGCTTTGACACAAAATGGTTTGTGAATGAAAATAACTCCTGGGTTTGGTTTCTATGGTTACTACTGCACTAAAGAAAACAGCAATTGTCTCATTTATTTATTGACTTATTTCCTATTAAAATGTTGTTTGAAAAATCCAGAGGCTATCACTTTTGGGACCATTTATACCTGTTTTAATTTTGATATTCTTAGTATAAATTGATACCAGTAAATTGTGCTTTTGTGATTTTGCACAAGGCAAAGACTATGCAAGAGAGTGGTTCTCTTTATGATCATATTAAGGCATTAGCTAAGTTGTTTAAGCCTAAGCAATTATAACACTATGTCGTTTTAATTAGATATGTAACATTATGGGCACTTACAGCAAAAGCTCACCTTGTGGCTGCCTGACTTTTCATTGATAATCAATTTTAACTCCCCAGAAGGGAAAGAAGAAGAAATAGTACTGTTTCTGTTCATATGCCATTAGCTTTTCTATCACTGTTTCACCCAATGAAATACGACTATGTATACCTATTTTTTATTTTAGAAAGAAAGCTCTTACTTTATATGAATTTTACTTGAAAAAAAATGAAGTTTAATGTTATAAATTGATAATGACACTCTTAGGTTAATCCTTAGTTTCTAGGTTTTAACAGTTGACCAAAGTCCATCAAGGCTTCATAATTCCCTGCATATGGAACATGACACACATGGGATTTTTTGGGGATATTTTCCCCCAGGTGAAATGGTCCTTTCATATTCAATTCTTCCTCACATGGAAGAAATTTTAAGCTTCATGATCTTTCTGTTCCCCTGAGTCTTTCCCATTCCTGGTATGTTCTTTCTATTATATTAGGGGACTACAGACACAGAGTATCAAAGGAGTAGGTTTGTTGATTTGCCATAGATTTATTCAGGAGAATAATTATTCTGTTTTATTTTCTTCTTGTTTTTAAATTCTTCTTATCATCTGAAGTGCTTGTCTTACAAGCCTGATAAACATTATTGCAGATATTTTCAGGCAGCAGACTGTGCTAACACCAAGATATAATTCCAGAATGGCAAATACCAATTCAAGATTCACCACTTCCTACGTAATTATTTCCTTAGTTTTATTTCTTGACATTCACCTACTGTGAGTTTCACTTGCCATTTCCCTGCCACAGTGATAGTCTTGTAAGGTTCTTCTGCAATTCTTCACCCACTGCCTTCATATCTACTACTTACAACATATCATTGCCATATCATTGCAGCATTTTCCCTTTTTCAAGAATTTGGCTGCAGTTTCATTAATCTGTGGAAGTGAAGGTCTTTGTACATCATGCCAGCACTGTCACTTTTCCCATGCTAGTCCACAATAACTGAACAAAACTGTGTGACATATCCTATTACCCATGAACAATACAAAAATTTGTAATTAATCTACCTTAGACATGAAGACTGTTTAGCCAGAGAGAGATAACAACTCCAGATATCAACTTGTTCCTCAATTTTAGACACCTGTCTGGAGATTAAAGTTTTCTGGCATGATTTCTTGGAATCACCTGTAATATCCACTGAGCGTGGATGAACACTGGAGTGTTAGCAGTTTGAGAGTCATCATGTGAGATGATGTTTCAGTTGGGTTTCTCTGTTCTTTTAATTGGTCTGAAGGATGGTGAGATATCAGCTTTGAATTCTGTTCCATTTAAAACATTTAATTTTCAGACCTTTCTGGGGTGTTTCTAGTGCATTCAAATAGTATATTGGTTTCTTGAGACTCCACAGTTTATTTATTGGGCTGCAGTTCGATTTTTGGTGATAAACTGCCTGATGAAATAGATCACAGATTTTCATTATAGGTAGAAGCCACCACTCATCTAAAGTGTTAAGCGAAGGCTATATCTCAATTCACAGGAGAACTGAACTGAAATATAAGCCAGTTTGTTTTTAAAAACAAGATCAATAAAAATTGCCATATCAAAGATAAAAATAATCATGCGATCTAGCCTTGGAATTTCTGCTAAATCTAAGTCATACAGTTATTTTTAAAGGCATGATTTAAATTCAACAGCTAGCAAAACGAGAATGTTAAAGAGCTTTAAGAACTGATCAGAGCTCCCAAAGTAATTATGAATTAGTTTTCACCAAGACAGAGGAAAAATGCATATATTCATCTTAACTGAGTTATATTTCTTGTTCAACCAGACAATTGGGATGATGCTGAATAAAACAATGCAGTACATGAGAATTTATCTGTTATCTATAGGCATAGAGTAAGAACTTCAGTTATTAAATTTTCAGTTTAATTTGTTTCTAAGAATCTCCATCAGTTGATACCAGATAGAGATTAATCTCCACATCTGTACTTTGAAATAAGTTTTGAAGGCCGTTGTGTGTTTATAAGTTTTATTTCAGTCCTTAACTGATATTTTTCTATCCGGTAATGTTCAAAAATAAATAAAAGACCATTAGAAACTAGAAGGAAAACCAACTCAGACTCAATACTATGTCTCCGGTACCTTGGACCTTGAGAAAAGAGTTAGATCAATGAAAAATAGTCACTGAATTAAAAAAAAAAACTAGAGGTGATGTTAGAGGAGACAAAACCCAACTTTAAATTAGCTTGTCTAATTCTCCTTTGACCATCAGCAAAGTCATGGCTTACATGATGTCTTGTTTCTAGTTGCCTTTAGCATCAGGATGAAAATTACAGGAGGTATTTCTCCTCATAATGGCTAATAGCTTCATTTTCAGGGAGCTAGATGAGCAATAGAAACTCATCTTTTCCAAGAGAGGGGTGGGCAAGCACATGGAAGAAGCACCTACTAAGGTTTGCTAAGCAGACAGGCCATAACTGTATCAAGATGTCTTGACCAGAAACTGTGCAGAAAGTGGTTGGTGGCTGAGCAGCAACTAGGGAGGAAATATACTTGTACTGTTCTCATTATTCTCTGTATGTCCATTATGGTTAATCACGATCTGAACAGTGTGGCCATTCTCGTAGGGCTTTTAATATGCAACTGCAAAATATAATTACAGTAGGAGTAATGACCAAACAAGCAAATGGGTCCACTGTAAGGTCTTAAAAGCTTGAAGCCAGAAATTTAGAGCTCCAGAGTCAATTCCCTGTTTAATGTGCTCATGTGCAAATCACTGAACTTATCTCCTACCTCAGTTTCCCACTTTCTAAAAAGAATCAATGCTTCTGCATGTCATCAAGAGAAGACACAAGTAAAAAATGCAGTACTGCTGCTTATTTATTTATAATTGTCTGATGCAGACTGATTGTGTTTCCGGGTAGCCTCCACAGCCTGGATTTGGAGACTCTGCTCACATGTCCATGTTGATTGATCAGAACTATACCAGGACCTGAGATCTTCCAA
Organism: Eopsaltria australis; assembly: GCA_034509425.1. Taxonomy (NCBI): domain Eukaryota; kingdom Metazoa; phylum Chordata; class Aves; order Passeriformes; family Petroicidae; genus Eopsaltria; species Eopsaltria australis. The sequence goes on from JAVTVJ010000072.1 coordinate 1,054,438, forward strand.
GGCTGATTTTTCCCCCTTATCTTTTCTTCCCTTTCTGTGCTCCATCCTTACATCATAACACAGCTCTACAATGTTTCACAAGTGTCTAAAAAAGATGACTTAGAAAGGGGAAACACTTTTAGAAATACTCTATTTATTAACAAAATCATATTTAAATTGACTTTAACACAGATTTTTGAGTGTCTTCAGAGCCAACCAATGCCAATACATCACATATGCAGATGCTGACATGGACATGAAGATTTATAGCTGTCTCATGTGTCTATTTAATATAATCACTGTATTTATATACAAAACTCTGAACCACTGAAAAAAATCAGACAGAAAGAACGGGGACATTCATGAATTGCCCAATCTAGCAGCTAATTCAGAGCTGTAATGGAGTTGCACAGAACGCATCTTTCATACAGGTATTTTTAGCAGGCAATGGAAAAGGGCTTCCACGTGGTATCAGACACTATTAATCATTACCTGAGGCAAGAGAGATGGAAAGACTGTTAGACTGAAACCTTTTGGAATCGTTTATGTCCTTCATGAAAAGTTTAGCATGACTTATTATCAGAACACTTGTCCCTCCATGAAATAAAATACAGTCAGATGTTTATCTGAACCTAATTTTGATTTATCAAATATCACCTAACCCTTTTTAACACTGAAATCTCACTATTAGCACTTTGTTCAGAGCAGCACAAAACATCAACAAGTGAGAACAGAAAGAAAAGAAAGGTCACAGCCCACTTAGGTCTTGGTTTCCCTATTTGATGAGCTCAAAAGCCTGATAGCCTTGATCTCATCAACTAAGGACCATGACAGATCATAAATATCAATGTTAACTAGAAGGGAGTTCTGTGACTGTATACTAACTGCTAATTTAGGATGGATTTGTTAAGGATAAATTGTTTTGGGTACATGGTGAGAATGATTGGTAGTGACTGTCAATGTGTATTCTTACTGAATATTGATACAGTACAGTGGTTTTTTTTATTTATACAATACAGAGGTTTGAAACAGGCGTGATCCATCAGCCTGTCAAGAACACTTATCAGAACTACCTCTAATTTCCTAAAAATATCTGGCTTGAAATTTTCCTGCAAGTGAAAGTAATGATGCTGCACAAGAAATAACAACTCCACCGGCACTGTTTGTGTACTGATTCACCTTTTGAGTTGGTTTTCTCAGCTCTCATTTTCTGTCTTGGACTCTCTTCTTCCATGTCTTGTCTGCAAAGTAGGTCTAAGAGTCTGCTTTTCCTGCACTGTAAAGCCCAGAAAGTCAAAACAGCTTATTTTCCTCTTTTATACATTTTGAATGGGATGTACACTGCAAAAGACTGATCATAGGGTGTAAACACTTTTTGACAATTAAAAAGAAAGATGCATAATAGGATGCCACAAAGTGAAGCCAGTAACAACCAGTGTTTTGAACAGACTCTCCACGTCACTACTTTCTCCACATTTGAAATGAGACAGTCTGTATTGAATATCCACATTCTGAAAAGCTAAATACCACTAAAATAAATGGTTTAAAATAGAATTAACTTAAAATGAGGTGGGCAAATATGTGTTTTCTAGTGCACATTTCAGCTATGGGATTCAAACTTGTTAGAGATAGAAATTGTTTTTTTCATTGCATCATGGGAAGAATATAATCTAACCCATTCAAACTGTAATAGAAAACTATGATTTACACACTAAAGCCCCTAAACTATCTAATGATGGAAAATACCTCTTACCACCATCATGCCAATTAAAGTGTCATTGAGGTTAGGAAATGTACTGTGATGAGAGAAGGTGCAGGCAAATTGAATTTCCTTTCTGATGGTGCTCAGTAAAAGATAATTGACCACTTGTTATTCCTCCGTGTCATGTAATAACAGGACAAGAAAAACCTAGTCTATAATAACTATATTGTGAGCAGAGATATATTCCACCAAAAAAGAAGATATAGAAAGTTTAAAAAATAGTCATAAGGGAGAAAATATCCTCTTCTCAGTAAAATATTGCAATGAATATCCAGATTTACATCACATATACACACAAACCAACAGCAGAGTATTTTTTTATTCCAACCTATTTTTCAAATATGCCAAAGTTGTCTCCATGTACAAAATAATATCATTGTTCTTTACAGTTCTCAAGTGCAATACTGTGATTTCATTGTACTGATCCTCAGATGTGTTGGTGTTATAACTGAAGTACTACTTTTAAAATGTATGTGAATCCAGAAAGTTAGTGAGGCTTTATTTTTAGTTTTATTGAGAGTAGTAAGCAAAATAATGTGATGAAATAAATAAAAAGGAAACAAATGAGATTATTAATGAGAAAAAAGTCTATGTGTCTAGATAAGAAACAACAAAGACCCTCAAACTGACAGCTGTATTTTCTAAGGCCAAATGTTCATTGAAGTGATTTGATACTTTATTTGTAAGATAAAAGAGTTCAGTACTACCAGCTGGCATCACAGAAGACAGCACTTTAACCATTTTTGTCAAATCCAAAACTGCTTTTTTTGGTACCATATAATGTAATGAATGGAGTGAGTGGACTGTACAGTGATTTGAATTACCTTTTTCTTTTTTTTTCTTTTTTTTTCTGGTTTTGTTTCATACATTTAGAGCATATGTTCATTTTTAACATGAGTTTTTACATTTTCCTTGTGTGACAATGATGTATTCACTTGCCATCTCTTTGGGGCAAGGTCTGTTTCTGTTCTCATCCTGTGTGTTTGTTCAGTAGCAAGAACTATATGATAGTGTAGGAACTATGGTAACACAGATAAATAGACACAGTCCTGCCTTCTCTCCACTTAGATTTCTTTTGGGTTAGCACAAATATTTGTGCATACTGGGGATTCATACCAAGAGAAAAAAGAGATGAAGCCACAGGAGACACTGAGGTCCATCAATAGGGTTATTTTCCCACCTGTAGATATCACATTTGATCTAGACATTGTCTACAGGGTCCCACTGTGTAATATAAAATTTGTAGATTCTTCATGCCTGTTGTTTGGCCAGCTGGCTGTTAATGAATTGAATTTACTGTCAATATCTTGAGAGAGGAGAGTATTTTCAGTTGTATCTACCTCATCTTTTGTATGAGGGAAAAAATTCAAACACACTGATTTCATTGAATTTTTTTTAGGTTTTCATAGTAAATTATTTATTATTCTTCTGTAGGCTGAAAACAAGCAAGTTAGTTTAAGTACCTCACGTTTCCTAATAATATAAATTTTCATCTGAAAGAAAAGAAATTCATGTACCCAATGCATGATTCAAAAATTGGATATGAAATCACATTTTTTTTCAAGATCTGAAAATATGTACTTCAGGGAATAGACAGTTAAGAAAGGTATGCATTCACATATAGTCCACTGAATTACTGTATTTTCAAATAAAAAAAAACCAAAAAGAAAGACAAAACTTCAGGAAAAGCAGTTAGACTTGTTCAGAGATCACTACATTTTTCTATGTGGAATCACGAAATTTGACAATATGTGGCAGTACTGGTGGGGCTGCCTCTAGATTGATTATGTAAGACTGTCAGAAACCTCATTGATCAGCAGAAGTGTCCCTCTCCTTCCTAATCAAGTAGGCAGATTTGGCCATTGATATATTTTACTCCTCCAATACTTAGGCAGGTGTTACTAGAGAGCTGCATTGTAGTCATGGTCTTTTATTGGACTGCTGCACTTATCTTCCTTTGAGAGCCAGCTATGAAATCTAGGTGCAACACTCTTTATAGACAAAAAGTGAAGCCTAAGCTGTAATTTTAATACATTTCTAGAAATGAAAGAAAATTAAGTGATATTAACTGAAAGGCAGAATTAAAACACAACTTAGTTTCTCCTGTGCAAGTGGAGAAGCTTCACAGGTGTGGGGTGGCAGAAAATTCAACCCCTAAATTTCATCAGTGGCTGTCTAAGAAAACCTTCTTGCCATAAGTGTGTTTTAGAAATACTTGTTTCTGCATTGTCCAGATCCCCAGAACAGGGCAGGACATGGAATCTCTCGATGCACTGTGATCCCTGATTTTTAACAACATTTCTGTCACACTGGCAAGAAGCACGGGTAAGAGCTGCCAGACAGGGCAGGACTGCAGGAGAGATGCAGCAGGGTCTAAAAGTCACCTTTACAGTCCTCTTAAATCAACTCCAGTGAATGCTGGCTGGCTGTGGCTGGACTCTCAGTACCAGGGCAATTTGCATGGAAAATATGAAGAGATGGAAAACTCTGCAAAGCAATTCTTGCTGAAAAATCTTGTCTAGGCATATTTATACAATTCTGTGTCAGAATTCCATATCACTATTAGTGATTGTATTTAGGCACTTATACCAATAATCTTCCTTATAGAGATTGTCTCCAGGTACTTTCTGTGAATTCCAGTGGTCAGTGTTAAATTTTTAGCACCAACTTCCGACAATGACAAGCTATCCAATCCATTGAAAATGAAAAAGATAGTGTTTTGGCTAAAATAAGTAGGTATCTGTTTCACAAGGTAGCTTTTTTCAAAAATGCATTAAGATAACATCATCTTTTTTCAAATATTTCTTTCCCTCCCCCCATTTAAACATACATTATGATGCAACAATGAAGTAATCACATGATGAGTAGATGGCAGAAGGATTTAAGGCTCTTTCTAGGGAAAAAAAAAAAAGAAAAAGGCAGATATTTCTAATTATCTGGAGGGGAAAACAAAGCAGCTACTGTGATAATACTGCAGTGAATCTTGCCCTTTAAGTGTTGTCACAAGATGCATCCCTCAAAGATGAAGGCTATACTTTCATTCTCTGGAAGCTCCTGCTGGATGAGATGCCACTTTTCAGCTACAAACTGTGATAGTTTGATCTTTTGTTACTTTATTGCTATGAGATCCAAAGATACGCACAGAGTTCTACAATTTATATATGAAAAAATTTTAATGCTATGCATTGACACACAGACTAAATAAAAATTTGAACTGTATCTCTAATGAGGGGCAAAACGGAACTGATCATTCACAACAAAACTAAAAATCCTCAGAGTTTCGGTGACTCAGAAACCTGGTAGTACTAGGAATGTTAGATGTCTCATTCTCAAGGAGATTTATATTTGTACTGGGATGCATAAAATACAGAAATTGTTTGAAAGGGTTCATTTTCCTGACATTCTCTTGAAGCTCTCATCTGAAGATGTTGTTCATAAGAAGAGGGTATTCATTATTTTCATTAAACTGAAGTAAATGTACATATTCCAGCACATCTACAGTCCCCAAAGAAATTTTTACCATCATATCTAATTTGGCCAGCCACACAAGGTTAGTAAGGCATTATAAAAATGCTGATGAGTTTCAAGTGAATCCCAACTTGGCAATCATCACAAAAACTATTAGTATTCAAAAATTACATGATGTTAAATTAAGGTCCTTTCTTCTTCTCTTTCACCCTTGTCCAGTGTATAAGATCTTCAGCATTAGGGATTCTAAACCCTATGTGCAGATCAACATTCTTCTAGTAAGAAAAACCAGCATTTTGAATAACATTTAGGATCCAATTAAATGTTTGTTTTCTATTGGAATTGCTTTAACACTTAGGATTCTCTCTGTAAACTCATTCTCTGGCAAGGGCAAGAATTCATCTCATATTAAACAGTAAAACATATAAATCCAAACTACTTATTTAGATCTTCTAGGCTTTCATCTACACTGTTAAGATTTTCAATCAGCATTCAGGATTTTATTATGTTTCTGTCCTTCAAACAGGACATTTAAGATGTTGTCGGTCTGCAGCAACTTCTTGCTGAAGGTGTTTACTTCTACTGTGACCATAATTGACAGTAAAATAATTGAAGATGCTTAGACAGGCAGAGGACACTAGTTTCAAATCCATCGCAAAAAAAAGGAACGTTCATGAATTTAAAGAAAGTTCCAAAGCCTATTTTTACATAAAGCAGTTACATGACTGTAACAAGTTCCTCTTTTCTGTAAGTTAAAAGAAATTATTTAAAAACATAAAGAATCCTTTGCTGCATAGTACATTGCCACTGCTATTTTTTCATTATTTACCCTCCAAACAGTCACAAGCAGAATTTATGGTAGATTCTTTTGCCAGGAAAGGCTGGGTTATGTTATGCACTGAGCAAGCATTCTCAGTGAGCGTATCATCCAGAGGCAAAAGAAATGGAGGAGACAAATACAGGCTGTAAAGAACAGATTACTTGATCAAGAGACTTGGACAGATTCAAATTTAGAGGATCAGGAGTATCAATTACAAGTTGCCATGTGGTTGGTCTTGCAATTAATTTTATGCATTGATGGACAGGTGCATTTTGAAAGCATTTTTTTTAAAGAATGAATAGCAGTTACCAGGTGACACATTTTTGGGTATAAAATGCATTTTTGGGCAATAAAGACTGCTAAAGAATTTGAGTTTAATTAGTAAGATTATTCCAATCAAGATAATCCTGTGAAAAAAAATGAAAGTAAGTTACATATTTGCAAAACCAACATAAGTTGGTTGTTATTATTTAGCCTTATTATTTGCAATATGTTTAGATCATATTTAGATTTTTTATTTAGTTGACTAAATTTAGATTGAAAACATAACTCATTTTACTTTTATTTTTTCTATCTGAAAATAAGAGGCTCCTCGAAAATTAATTAAAATCTCTGTTTAGTTCACTTTTATATGGTCAAGAGCAAATTTCTTTCAATTCTTTGTTCCTGTAGGAAAGCTGAAATGTTTCTCTTTGTCCCAAAAGAATTGCAACCAAGGTAATTTTAATAGATAACTTGGCCAGTGAACCAAAACCAATACTTTGTTTCAGTTTTTTTGCACTACTTGCTCGATGAATCTGGTATTCTAGGTATTGCCAGACATTCTATATCATTAAGTGAAAGTGATTTCTTTTCAGTCTCTTGTGGTTTGTTCAGCTAGCCCAAAGCTGAAAAACTCAGACACACAAATGAATAGTGCATCTCTGAGCTATGCCATATTTCAGAGAAAAGAAAGGAAAAAATTCAATATTAAATGGGAGTAATTCCTTACTTTCCCAATATACAGTTCTATAGGATCATTCAGAATTAACAAGCAAATGAGTTCGCTCTCCCAATAATTAGATTTCTTGCATGATTTTTTCTCACCCTTCTCTTTTTCCATTTCAGTTTACTTTGACTGATCTTTTTTGTGAGGTTTGTCTCTCAACTGGTTTCTTAATATCCCATGAATTTATACCACAGTCTACAGCCCAATCAAAAATCAAGTACATCTAAATCTTTCTGTCAAGAAAAGATGAATTCATAAAAATATAATTACATGCAGTGTGAAAAAATGCCCTGAAGTACCTTCCATCCCTCAAAGCTGAATTTCTGTGTGACAAACTACTGCAGATATTTCTGAACAGCAGAAGCAAGAAAAAAAAAAAAAAAAGAAGAAAAATATCCCACAATAAAACCTAAACAAAAAACCCTGTGGCTGGTTTTTGTTCTGTGACATCACGGTGGCAAATTTCTTCGTGTTAAATAAGGAATTTACAAACACTACCTCTTTTTAATACATGTTATCCACTCAACAGAAGAAAAACAAAGACTGATTTCTCAGTGTATGTCTGGAAATAGATAAGGCAGCAATTCAAATAGCAAGAGATTTGATTTGAAAAAAAAACCCAAGAAATTCAATGATATCTTAAAGAATCCATTCACTTTTCTTAGCTTTCTTGTGGTGAGATTTCACCATACAGAATTATTTTCCTTTGACCTATGAAACTTACGCTCCTAATGCCTTAACTTCTAGCAAAATCCACTACAAAGCAAATCCCATGAAGCAGCTTTGACAAATTCAATGCAACTGTTGCAGCAATTTTTTGCTTAGCTGACGAGAAACCTCTTTTTTCATTTGTCTTTTTTAACCTGGTAAACATCATTTATGAAATACATTTGTGAGTGTAGCAGCAATGGCACAGAAGCATGCAAAGATACTGGAGGTCCTTATGGTACATGCTGGTGTGCTTTAACCAGGCTGACTGAGCAAATGTGATCTGAAGCATAATGGAGCTTGACAACACATTATAAAACAAAGCTTTATTAATAGAACAAGAAAGATGAGTAACAACCTGCCCACCCAACCCCCTACAGCACACATGGAATCATAAGTGATGCCATGGCTCCAGTGGGGTGCCAGGGACACTGGCTCAGCTGGCAGCAGTAGCCAACCATGCAAATGCCTGTAGAATGTGAGATTGCACCTTGGCTCGACCAAGAGTAGAGCGATGTGAGGGAATTATGCCTGGTGTGGATAACGTGGGAAGGATAAGGCCTGTGCTGCTGACAATGTCAGTCTGGGCAGGCTGTTGGGAGGAAGGGGGTCAGCAGCCAGGCATGGCCCCTCTCGAGGGACAAAAGTAGCATGTTCCTTAGCAACTAAAGATGTGAGTCATGTGACCTCTTGAATTATTGCTCTTGAACAAGGTAAGGCTTGATTCTTTCCAAGTCTGGCAGCACTGACTGGTCTAAACTCCTGTAGGTTTTCCGCACAGAAAAGAAGGATCAGCTGGCTGTGCAGGCTGTCCTGCAGATCTTCATCTCTTTAGGTAAATATTCTACTTAGGGTAGAAAATGGATTTATAGGCCTTCACATCTTGATTTCTTGACTGCTTAATTCAGAAGAATCCCATTTCACTAAAAATATGCAGAAAGGCTTCTGTAAGGAATAAGAACTGGAATATGTGAGAGCTGGAACACACATACCTTCATGCTCCTTACGGAAGTCCAGGCATACATTCTATTTTGCCTATGTTATTATAGCAATACATCATGTATTAAAATCTTTCCTTCAAGTTATTGCAATCAGTGTCACTGATGCAAAAATTATCACATAACCATGTAGGTCTATGAATTAGCTTTGCTAAAATGTTCTTGTAATATTGATCTAATATGTTATGTTGAAGGAATTTTTATACTTCACCTATATAGTTCTGGACAGTTCTGGGCCAAAGCCTGTGAAGGAGAAGCTTCATGAAATTTTTATTCTATCCAAGACAGAGACCCAGTTGTCTAGAGACTTCTCTAAACTTCTGATTACTGATGGGTTGGATATGAGTCTGTAAGAGTGGTCACCTTGGTAACACTGGTGTGCTTCAGCACTGTTGCTGCTGTGGCCAGGTCTTATATTTTGTTTCCTGTCCAAAAATTCTCACTGTCTTTGTGAAAGACAAAAACCCAAAGCTTTTTCGTGTAGGTAAAGCAGACAATGTTTTTTATACATAATGCTGTTTGCATTGATAAATGTTCATATAAATATGTTTTATATGTGTTACTTCAACTCCAAGAAAAAAAATGGCACATTTCATCAAGAAATGGGTCTAAGCCCTTCATTTTAGGTCTGGATTCAGACACTTCAAGTGATTGTACTTGCTTTTGATTGCTGCTTTGTTCCTGTTCCTATTTTCAAGAGTATCATTTGGAAGATACTAGCATGAAGAAATAAATATTTGAGGACCAGAAACAAATTCACTCTCTCTTCTGTTAAATGCACGAAAGTAGCTGTAATGTAGAGACTGGAAAGTGATGAAGAACATATTAAGGTACAGTCTTGCTGGAAAGATATGTCTTTCACTGGAGAAAACTGTGTCTGACATTGACAATTATTATATATAATAAAGTCACATTGTTAAAATAAAAAGATAATTCATACAGAAACATTATTAGTAGCTGAACATCCTTTCTTCAAGGTAGAAAGCAACTGCAGGCTAAAACAATTTTTCAATAGCACTGCTTTAATTCTGGATAAATATCAGTGATATGTGGATTTGTTTGTTCCTTTTCAACTTGAACATAACTGCATTCAAAATTGGATTTCTATGTCCAGCAATAGGTCCATGAAGACATAAATCACCAAAAGTTTGTTGATGTTCCTAATATTTGTGAACAAAACAGCTAAGAAAATATTTGTGTTTTTCTAAATATTAAATGTTTACATTCACTAAAATTTGACATCTGTTATCTATATTATGGTATGTATATGATAACTTCCATTTAGGGCTAAGAAAAGCCCTCGTATGCTGGGATCACTTTAAGAAGTTAGAGTGGAAAACAAAGCAAAAAGATGAATGGCTTATTATTCCATTCTACATTTTGAAGGCATCATTCAATACATGAAAATGTTTCGTATAAGTACAGCCACAAAAGGCTATTGTTGAGGTCATACTTCTGGATGTGCAAATATTTGAGAATATCATGATTCTGAAAGGGACTAGGAATTGAATTGAATGAAAGCAGCTTTTTTAGAATCCTTAACATGCAGCATTTTCTTCTTCTACTGTACTTCAGACACCTATGCTCCTCACTGATTTGTATTGTCGCATGAGATAAGTATCAACTAAGGTACATTATTTTTCTTAGACACAAAATGTAGTGTGAGAGATGTCAGAACATTATAGAATGTGCAGAGCTATACACAGAAGCATGGATCACAGTCATTATTTCTCTTATCTTTCCAGTGGCAGTGAAATAACAAGATTTTTAATTACTACAGCCTGAAAGTTGCATATAAAAAGTGATCTTTTCAGAGTCTGGGTTTTAACAAGCACATATTTCAATTCTTGGATAATGGCATCATAAAGAAATTTGCAGTTATATTTTATTTATTCATTCCTAGTTTGGCTTGGAGGGGGGGTTTACATCACAGACATATCTGTCCAAACTTTAAGTGACAGGTTCTGAGAATTCTCTTTTTTACATTAAAAAAAAAAAATATGGAGTCTGATTTATAAGCAGAACACAAATCAAAAAAATCCAGGGGTCTGTGTTCCAAGGCTTGAGTCTGATTTTCATTTTGTTTTAAATGACCTTTCCTCGCTTATTTCTCAGAAATTAATTGGCTCATTTGAAGTTCAATCCATTTAAAGTGAAGAAGTTTGTTAAGAAATGCCTACAATATAACCAAAGTAAAAGTTATTGGTAAAAGAATTATTTGCAGATAGTCACAAGCAAGATCAGTCAGTGTGTATGATCAACAGTCAGTTACAGGTTTTGTTAATTATTGGCCTTATTGAGGTCACATGATGAATAAAAATGGAATTAAAAAAACAAAAATAAAGGTAAGAATCTGAACTATAAGCATCCATCCACTGCCTAAAGCCAGGATTCAGCCTTTCTTCCCTTTTCTGTCCTATTTATCTTCATTGGAGATTGGAAGCAATTTGAACTCAGACTTTACAAAGCTGAAGTAAATTGCCTTCTCACAGAACATGTTTCATAGCTTAAATAATGAGTTCCATGCCCAATAAGCATAGGAGATAACAATTATTTCAGGTATGTCTGAAACAAAAAAAAATAAACAAAATTATAGAAACGAGAAAACAAGCCTTGGGAAAATAATCAGTAAAATGACAATGACAAAAATGTGCTGATAATGAAATACAGCATTTCTTTAGAAATATCTGAACATATTTTTTTTTCCTGTGATAAATATGTTTCATATTGTGAATACTGGTAGTACAGGTACATTTATAGTTTTCAAACTTTGTCAGTAAGGAAACAACAGGAATATTAAATCATTATTGCTATTCTTTAGCTCGTGATCACTATTCTTCAGTTTCTAGTCCTGCCAATGAGAATTATTCTATAGAGTAGCTAGTGAATGGATCTTGAGCATTGAAAAAAGAAGCCACATTTATTTCTGTAGAAATAATTTTTCATGCTTATGAAGCTGTTCAAGGCCAGAATGAAAGAGCATGCAGCTTCTCATGACTTCACAAATATTTTTTCTCAGTGATTAAACTTTTTTGGAGATTTTTTTTCTCTTTTAGCATGTACAGGATGAAAAATCCATGGACAACCTAGTATTGATTAATATTTCTTGTGCTAAGCTTGCAACCTTTTTCCATTCCTACCTTCCTAATGAAACTGCCACAATCTCATTAGGCTTTAGCATTTAATACATAACTTCAACATGACAAGGTGGACTGAAAGAGTGACCAGACAGATGTCTCTCATTCTATTTCAACCTTCATTACCTTATCAATAAAAATAAAATAGTGAGGTTCCCAAAATCACCAAACATGAAACAGAATAATGAACACAAATAAAACTTCTTGTTGATTTTCCCTAAAGAACCAACTAATGATAAATGCCACCAAACTACAATTTGGATGGGAGAGAGAGAGTTTGGATTTAAGTACCTCAAAACAGATGAACAGATGTTGGGTATCTTAGGTGACAGATTTGGCTGGTGCCAGACTTTTCAGTTCTCACCAGAACAGGGATGTAAACCTCCAGGCAGCAATTCCTAAATCCTTAGAACAGCTATTGTACTGGCAACTAATTTGTTCCCGTTAGAAACAAAGTAAATGACAAAAAAATCCCACCCAATGACCAAAAACTTGTTGGGTGGTCTTTTGTTTCTTTATACTGAGAGGAAAAGAAAGGATTTGGTAACTGTAATAAAGTAGTATGGCCATAAAATACAGCGACTGCAGGCAGCACATGTGCTTGTGTCTAGGAAAGAAATAAAAATGGGGAAAAACATCTGTGGACAGTAATGGAACTACAACAAAGGTGATCCTCCATAAACCATCCTCTGATGCGGGGGTGGGGAAAAAAACCTTGGACCAGAAGCTATCAAATACTACTATACTGAGAAAGGAGTAATTTGGGCTGAGAGTCTGAAAGGAAATAAAGGCACAAATGATTAACCAAGGAAAAATAATAAAATGCAGAGGCAGCAAAAAGGGGTGCAAAGGTGAATGATGAAAAACAGCAAAAAGAATAAAAAGATCCAGACGTACAAAATTAGAAATAATATTTAATCTTTTTCCAAAAATTATTTTTAAGACATTAGTGCAAACAACCATTAATTGTTCATATTTTTTTCTGGTGGATGAGGAATGTTTTAAATATTAAGTGTAATTTTAAGATAAGTTTCAATATTTAGTATCCCTTCTGGAGATAAATATTTGCTTAACACATGTAGCAGTAGCACATGCTGAGGGTTAAATATGAATATAAATACTTGATGAGAAAAAAGATAGACTTATAACTTCAAATGGAGACATACAGAATGCCTTGATTATAAGATAGGTAAATTACTGTAATTAATACTTATTTCTGCTTCTTTCTCTTGTTTCCTCTTAATACCTTAATTTCTGGGCACTTGATAAAACAAATGCATCTTTCTTTCTGTTTTATGTCACCTTGTGGATCTCCTGATTGTAAAGAAAAGTTTTAAAAGGCCTCTGACATTTCTAGAAGAAAATAATCAAATGAAAATAATATCATACGTAAAATTAAAAATATGTATAATTAAAAGACTTATTTTGGAGAGTTGATTCATTATTTTTGATCCTTCATGCGAGTTTTAAAGCAATCTCAATAGACATAATAAAATTCAAAGTACATATAATTGCAAGATATAGACTTACAATTCTATTTACACTCCTGGCCTTTTGATTTTTTTATTCCAGTTAATTGTATAAATATAGAAATGGATTTCTTTTTCCAAAAGAAAAGGCAGCTTAGTTTCTTAGTGTTATTGGCTTTCAAAGTCTGTTTAGACATCTCTTTAGTCTCTTTAGATACTGCCATGAGAACTTTTTAAAATTCTTACCAGGAAAGAGATCTAGTGTTTTCATTTTCTCACTATGATTAATTTTTTATGGATGAATAGATGTCAAGTGATAATAACCACTGATACTGCAGAACTCCACAGGATGCTGAGTAATTTATAGCAGCCCTTATCACAAAACAGGTCTTTGCCCTAGAATTTTGGTGCTCTGTGATTTTAATTAGAGCTCGGTCTTCAAGCCCTTTCAATTAAATAGTAGCCATCCTTCAGAACAATGACCACTGAAGCAATGTCATTGACAATCTGAAACATTTAAAAAATATAATCACATCAAATGTATGGAATCTTATAAGAAATTTGCATTCTCTGCCATATTTAGGCATTTTTTTCTACATATACTAAAGGAAAATATTTTGTCATCTTTTTCAGTCTATGGGGCCAGAACGAGTACTAAAAACAAGCCAAGAATAAAGGAAAATCAGAACAAATATACATATATTTTTAAGAATTTGGCAAAATTCATATAAAAATATACTTTTTTGACTTCCAAGTAGATGTCTCCATTGAAGTCCATCTGGAGTTCTAAAAAAACTCTTCTGATCTCATTGGTGCCTTCAGAAAGTGAAAGTTAAATGTCATGGGAAAAAAGTATATCTTTGTAAGTATAGCCTGAAAATGGAGAAGAGAGAGACAGAGAAGAGAAAAATGTCCTGACTGTGCTTTAATGAATACACACCTTTCATTCATATCAGAAAAGTAGTCATTCATACTAAATATATAAAAGTGTAAAAATGTAAATATGGAAATTTGGTAAAATTCAACATCTTCCTGCAAATGATTGATTAATTCTTATTGTTAAGGATTCTTTAGGCCGGGCATCATATTGCAGATCTGCTTCAACACCTTGAGGTGAACATGATTTTAGTGTGCTCTGATGACTGAAGTACATACTGTCTTGAATTCCATGGAGCTTTTCACCCTTGTGATTATATCATGAGTCTTGTGATACTTGATATTTAATTTAAAGATTCAACTCCTGGAGATGTGAGAATATATCCCAGCTTTCACAAAGGTTAAAAAGAAGGGTTAAGAAGGAAAGAGGAAAGGATAAGATGTCACAATTAGAACAGCTGAGTTAAAAATCCTGAGAGGGAAAGGAATTTTATAGCCTACAAATGGAACTAAATATGGCTATTTTCCCAAAAGTGTGTAATTTTCTACAACAAAAGTCACAAAGGGATCCTGCCTGTTGCAGCTTCTAAAGTGTCATATAACCAAGATGACTGCAAAGCTGCAGAGCCTGGTACCCAGACACGCTGAATTAAATGCAAAGCAGCTCAATGCAGAACAGTCAGGGAGGGATTGCCTGTAGTGGAATAATCTGCCTGAAACTCAGAGCAGAATGAACTGTTCCAGAGGCCACTTATGTCACTTCCAAAGTGAATGAATTAAAATAGAATCATGCACAGAGCAAGTAGAGAAATAAGCTTTATGGATGGATGTGAGGCATTTCACTATGGAAAAGCAGATCATATGGAAACAGTGACAGTATATGGCCCGCTATTGCTGTCAATATATGCTACCCACTGTCTGGCAAACTGTAGTCTTACTAAGTTGCCCTTTTTTCCCCCACAGATTCTCAGTACCTGCTTGGTAAGAAAAAAACTCTCCATTTTCATTTCAGGGTAGGGTCATCAGAACATTAAAAAAGTATTTGGGATAGTATAAATATATTGAGTAGATATTTCATCTTCATAAAGACACTAGTAGTGAAATTTGATTGTTTCCAAGGATCTTATTCTTCCATCTTTACCCACTGAAGATAAGCAAGTAAACTGGAAGACTAAGGCTTTCAGAGACAAAGCATTTGTCACTACAGAAGTGTCACTAGAAGACAGCAGTCACAGGTAAATGACTTCTAATAAGCATGGTATCCAACTGTACTAAAGTAAAAAGTTATATGAGTAGTCCAAAACAACAGACAAAAAACCCCATTCCCCTTTTCTTTTTGACCAAGCTGTTCCACAAACATTGAAAGGGTTTAAAGAGATAAGAAGTCATAAATACTCAGTTCTTGCTTGTACCTGCAAGACAATCAATAAACAATCAGTATGATCTATCCTGTATTTGTTTTATCCTGAAATTCCAAGTTTGATCTTTATATGCTAGAAAGTTCAATGAAATAATAAGTCATCTGAGCATTCTAAGCTCAATCTTTAATTAACAGATCACAGTTACATGTTTTATCTGAGCACTTTACAGAAATAATACAGCCATACAAAACATTCAGGCAATGAAAATACATTCAATTTTCCTTCTGAATTTGAACTTTTACATTTGGACTACATGTTATACTTCTTCACAGGAATTTAATCACTTTTCTGTCATGTCTTAGCCATACATTACAGAATTCTGTTTTCCCATGGGTTAGGCATGAGAAAATATATTTAGAAAATTTTGCTGAAGTTGTATAGGGTTCAAGAGATTATTAATGATATACACCAAAGGGGAGAGATAAATGCTGCAGTTTAAAAATGTCCAGACTAAAATGATTAGCCAAGGCAGAGTGCTTAGAAGGAAAGAACATGTACATTGTTCCTATAATCATCATTCCTGTGTATTTCCCATCATGGCTGAAAGGGCAGAGGATGACTTCTGAGCCTTACTTTTTGCACTTTCCTTCCTCCCCTTTTTGGGGGTGGTATCATTGTGGACATTTCTCACAAGGCAAAGCCAAATCACATTTAATTGTCACTGAGCTTTCCCTAGAGTATGTGGAAGTGAATAGTGAAAGTACATTAAATTCTAAGCAATATTGTTTAGCAACTTAATTTTAATTGTCTGAAACAAACAAAAAAATTGTGGGGGAAAAAAAACCTCAATATTTTATATGTAATCTCCTTAAAAGAAGTATTCATATTCATTGGCTACTATAATTAGAATCACTTCCCAATTTATAAAGGAGGCATAATGAAGGAAATTAGCAATGATTTCAGTGTTCTTATGGAATGAAAACCTGATGGCTTTTCTGAGACAGAAACCCAGCTGTGCTGTTCCATAAATTCTGGGTGGGGAAATTTTGAGAATTCTCTTTCATGGTGTATTGATTTGTTTTCATAAATGTCATCCTAGTTTAGAGATACTCACTTGTTTGAAAGAAAATGCAAGTGCAAAGCTCATGTCAGGAAGTGTGGGTTTTCCACATAAATGGAAATCTGGGTTTAGAATATTTTTTCAATTTTGTTAGTACATTTGTCAAAAGCAAAGCATAAAGAACAGTAATAAAAACATTTTTGTTTTTAAATGATCACACTTGCTTCATCATGCCTTCTTTCATATGGAGTCAGAAAGCAACCAGCACTTTGAAGGGAAGTCAAAATCAATGGCACCTCTATTTAGAAGATCTACCCTACTCTATAGCTTTGTCTAGCTGCTTTATAGTTGCCTTCAAAACCTGGTCCTAGCCCTTAAAGGAAACATGACAGAAGAGAGATTGAAACATCTGAAACATACTGAAAAGCAAGTTGATGCTATAACCCACTTCATCATCTTTCTTCTAAGTGATAAAGAAAATATTCTTTTAATATGCTCCCGTATTGTTAAACCATGTGAAAGTTAAACCATGGATAGTAGTGTTTAATTAGGTCTATGAGGACATGGATACTTTAGATTGATAACTGTTTTTAAAGGTCATTGCTTGAAAGTGTCTAAAACCTTTAGAAGTATTGCCTTCAGATCCTTTGAGTTCTGAATTGGGTTCTTGGTGGCAGAGAAATTATGTAATAGAATTTTACTAAATACCTTAAAATTATAGTTTTATTTATACTCTCTTGTCTTTGAATTTAAATCCCTGTAGAATACAATGAGCTCTGATTGTGGCTTGGTTAGTGATCCTGATCAGAGTGGGAACTTTCTAATATATGATAATCTTTGCAATCACTCCACAATCTAACAGATCATTGAGACACACTGTTATGAAAGCTTACTAAATATGTGGGTTAAAGTATCAATAAATGAAATTAATCCATTTTAAAACACTACTATTAATTTGGTGTGACTAAGATTCCCACTGTTCAATGTGTGACATTTGTGCACATCCACAAGGCACACACAGGACACTCTTGCACATTTCAACGTACATATTTATCTATACACATATGCATATAAACTCTATCTCATTACAGTATTTCAACTGAAGATAATAGCTAAATTGTAATTAAAAATAATATTCCAATTTCCCTTTTTGACTATTCTTTATAGAGTTACAGATTAAATAATATCACTCTTAAATGTCAATCTTAATTTTTTCTGTCAATCTCTTAATGTCTTGATATATTTATTATCTATGTTAATAAGAATTTATGACTTTTTGCACAAGAAATTGCAGCTTACTAGAGGTGATACCTGTAGATTTATTGCGATTTTGATTGGTAAAAATTTGAGGGATTTTTCCCTCAGGTACTTTATGGCATTTCTTCTTAGCATTTTGAGTCCAAGAAACATTGTGCAAAGATTTTATCATGACAAAATAAGTCTGGAGCCTCCATAACAGGAACATAAGCAATAATCAAAAATTGAAAAAATCAAATATGTAAAACTATTTCATAGGGGCATAGACAAACCAAATCCAGACCTCATAAATTAGATTTGGAAGAAAACAAGTTTCTATAATGGGAAGCAAGTAAGTGAAAAAAATAATTAGCACTTTCATATCTTACCCAGCCCCCATTTGAACTTTCCATAATGCCCTCCTATAACTGCAACATTATATAGTACTTGAGAACAAAATATGGCACTGTGTTTCTAATTTTTGGAAAATAAAGCTGATTTGGGCTGGAGGGACCTGAGTAGGTCCTTACATGCAGGCTGCTGTGACAGATCCTTTAACCTTAGAAATGAAGTACTCCCATCTGGACACATCTGTCCAGAAGAGGCACCAAAAATATCCACGAACAGTGCATATATACACAGGATGCACTCCGACAACATCCTTTTTGGACCTATTTTCAAACTGAGTTTGTAACATCTTTGCAAGCAAAGTTTCCACTTCCTATTAGTAGAAGAAATTTTGTGCATATTAAATATAGCAGCACAGCAGGAATCCCAGCATCCTGCGCTGTGCCTGGGCTCCTCTTGGTGCAGGTAGAGCACTTCTGGTACTTTTTCTGGGATGCATAGCTACCTTTATATTACAAAGAATTATGGGAATATTTTTAATCAATAGTAAAAGTAGAGATAGCTTTCTGAACATTCAAAACTGGCTATTAATCTCACAGAGTCATTGTTTTAGCACTTTAGCACTATTTCTCACTCTTACCTGTGAATCCTATACATCACATTGTAGCATACCATATCTTGAATGCTAATATAAATTATCCCATTTCCTTTTTACTGTTCTGCAAATGGTTTCTAAAACTCTACTTATAGCTTGTCATTAATCACAAAGAACGTGTGAATAGATTCACATTCCAGCAGATGTGTAGCTTTTGTGATTTAATAATTTTAAAACCCTCCTTTTTCACAGTTGGATGGGGTCATGCTACTTTAAGAGAGGATCAATCTATTTTCCAGACTAAAAATCAATGAAAGAAACCAACAAAGACACCAAGAAGGCTTCTCATATTAAGGGAAATTCTAGGCACTCTGTATTTATTTAGTAGCAGGAAAGACAATATTACCAAAATGAAAAGAAGAATGACTCAGAAGTATTTCCTTAGGGCAACAGACATCTATCCTGCCTCCTTTAGGAGGAAATTTTTCATCTAATATTCCAGTTTTGAACTAAACATTTTGATCTTAATCAAAGAGTGAAATTATGTCTTGAGGACACACTAGGGAACCTCTACTGAGGGTTTCCACACCAGGCCTTTCGTAAGGCTTGAGCAGATTTGGAAGTGAGTATTGGGGTCCAGTGGCCTCATGTATTGTTCCCTCACAAATACTCATATATATTAATGCTATCCTGGCACTATGTCATCTGCCTACAAATTTCCTCTAGTCTGTGTGACCATTACAGAAATTTATGAAAGTATATCTATGATGATAAAGCAGAAGTCAAAGGATGCAAATCCCTCTTTTAAAGTAACTGCAGGTTATAAAAGAAAATGGTTCCCAAAGAGAAAATTACATTATCAAAACTTGAAATCATGTCTAAAATATTTTTTTCTACTATTTTAGAGAAGTATCGGATTCTGTCAAGATTAATGTATACCTGGTGCCAAAGTCTGAGAAAAGAACAGTATGGTCAGTTGAAAACCAACAAGGATGTTTGCTCTAAATTTTTCTTACCCACCTTTTGTAAAACGTTTGGAAAATATTTTTTAAAAAGTAGTTGATATAAAATTGAAATTTATCTTAATCTTATTTTAAACAGCAGTTGATTGCTCAGTTATTTTAATATTTCTCTCTGAATTGTATAATCTTTTGTCAGCTTTACCAAATGTCAGTCTTATGGGTATGTGTTTTATATTTATGAGAGGAATTAACCTCTTCCTTTTTGTTATATATTTCTACAATCTTCTCAGTGTCATCTGCTGAACTTAAGCCAGAATCTGGATACAGATACATTTGCTGCGTTCTCAGCATGTACCAAGGTTAAATAAACCTCTGTCAGCCCAAATGACAGAAGCTTGTTCCAGCTTTTCCAGGTTTTTGTTTGGCATTTATTTCTGATCTGTCTTAATATGCACAACTTCTTCAAATTCATCCCTTCAGCACTGTTCCATCATAATCACTTGACTCTCTTTGAGCTCTGTTCTTTACAGCACTCACAGTGATGAGTCACTCCTTCAAACCAAATGGAGCCATATCCATGTGAAATTCCTGTAATTATTATTAAAATCAATTTCTAGACTGGAAATCCTTAGAGAACTTTTACACCCACCCTTAACACAGTCTGTATTTTGAAAAAGGTGTTAAAGACTTGCCAATCACCTGACATTCCTTTGTGTTCTCAGTATGGCACAATCTGCTACACAGCTCCAATGAGGATCCCTGGATGTGCTAATGTCAAACTTGCTGTGGCAAACAACAGATGTGTGGACAGCAAAACTTGTCCTGAGTGCCTTGGTGAGTTACTTGGCACAGTATGAAGCATGTAGTACAAATATTGCTGCTCAGTTAAGCCAATATGTGGCCAGTTTGTGAAGAAGTTGCAGACAGATGAATTCAGATGTTGCACTTAAAAAAAGTAATATTTATTCAACTGCTCTTGAATCTAAAAAGCCCTGTTTCCCCTCCTTCAAAATAACGAAATTATATGATTGAACACATAGACACACAAAAGTGAGGAACATAGCAACATCATTTGAGAAGAAACAGGAAAAAGGTATGGGAAGCTAAGATTAGCAACTCCATTTATCTACAATTTACTAGAATTGTACTCTGGCTAATCTCATTTACTTGAAGTTGCGAGTAACTTTTCTGATTTTCAGTTTATTCACAGAACTTTTTAGAGAGTTTTGCTTACAAAAAACTTATTGGTTAAAATTCATCATACCTGTCCTTCATTCAAATTGCTCAAGAAAAAACAAGGAGGTAAAATTGATCCTTTTTACATAACAAACTGAACTGTTTCATTTTCACTTTCCTTTATTTGTACTTACGTGTGTCAGTTTTCATATTTAAAAAAAAAAATTGAAATGTATTTTTTGAAATTGAGCTTACAGACAGAATTTACAAGAGCTTTTTTTCAAGATAATTTTATTTTACACCATATTTAGAAGAGGTAAGAGAACAACCCATTTCCAATGTCATATGTGAAACATGTATCTTTGTAATGGACCAACTGATTAAAAATGCCCCAATATTTTTTCTCACAGAGTTTTACTTCCATGCCATGGTGTACTTTCATAAATGTATTATCATAAGCCAACTGACAAGCAAAGGAGAACTCTATTACAGTCAACTGTGTTCATTCAGTTAAGGCACAAAAAGAACACGTGGCCCATATAATTTACGGGACACATTGGAAATATATCTCTTTCATATTGAACCTACACAAGGACCTGCATCTCAGACTCTTATCTCTGCAGTCAGAGATAGATCCAGAACTGTTGGGTACAGATAAACTTTAACAAGATAGAGGTAATAAATAAAATGGAAACTATTCATATATCCTCCTTCCTTGATATCATGCTCACCAGAAGTCGGTCTTTTGTCAAACGCATGAATCAGTACATTAACTTGTGCTTGCTGTTGGATGCTTGAAATATTGTTAGCTCAATTTTCTCTCACATCCATTTAAAAATATTTGCAACATATTGAGACCTAGGGAGCGAATTACCCGACTTGACCCACAGATCAGAACTTGGATCTGACCTCTGTCTTGGAATGTATGCATGCAGAGCTTCATAGTAGGCATTACACTAAGTTTGGCCCCAACACAGAATAAAAAGGTTGGCAAAATACTGCTGTTGATGAGTTTAACCCTGACAGAGCTCTGACTGCTTCCACAGATTAAACCAGTTCAACTTTTCTGCATTATAACTGCGGTCAGGTGCAGGCAAACAGAAGAAGGATGCAAGATGGCCACAAAATTGTTACCACAGGAAAAAATCAATCAGATTCCTGTTGCTGAGAGTGGTGTTACTGTACATGTTATAGCTGCTGACACCCTACCTGTGAATTTGTTGATTTTTCTAACCACTGGGTGAGTGCTTTCTGGAGATTCCTAGTTTTTGTTTTTATGCTTGGCTGGCCCTAGCCCTGCCTCATTACTTTGCCCTTTATACCTCCAGGAGTTGTCGCTCTCTCTGCTGTTATTCTGATAAGGTGTCTCCAGCCATTCTTTTAGAGCAATTAATTGCACCTTAGACATGGGATTATTTCTGACTGTTTTATTTCCAGAATGGAGTTTTACCATTCCTTTTATTAATTGAGTTTATAAAAGGCTTTTGCATCTTATGTTCAGGGCCTATTACCTCTGGGGTTGTTTGAAAAATAATATCCAAATGCTAATTGAACTCAGAAATCCCTATGCCACCAGTGTTATGTATTTCCTCTTTGGAAGTCAGATCCCACTGATACAGTTGACAATATCACAATATGTTTTCTAGTAATAAAGAAAAAAATGTAGTTAATTGATCCCTTTAATTGATCTGCTTTTCTATTTACTAAGCAGCTGATACCACACAGAAATCCTCCTGCCTGTCTTGAGAAATATATCTTTAGGAGGATTGCAAATTTGATAATGTTTTTGATTCTACTATAATTTGTTTTTAGCTACTATAATCTGCTTTTAACTCACTTGCTTTTCGTCAGAATGCAAACACTAATCTGAAAGATTATTTCTTGCATAGAATGCTCATCAACACTGATATGATTTTTTTCTCAATAAATTGATTATAGTTAGATTTATATACAGTTTTGATATAATTAACGATTTTTCTTTCTCACTAAATATTTAATATGCCTAAATATAGCTTTTACCTTCTAACTCAACAACTTAAATAACATACACATATATGCATATATAAAATAAAGCATGCATGTCTGTATGTACATATATATTGTGTGTACATTGGTGTTAAGTAGATATTTCTGTTAGATATTTCTATCCAGAACATTCAAAAGTCAACCAAATTGAACAGAAACATGGTGGAAATTTAGGAAATTACATGTAGGCATCTGTTTATAAAATATATATCTCCTTATGAAGTATGTGGATTATTTATGGTTTAGTAGAAGGGTAGTAATAATGAAGTAAAAACAAGAACAGAATATAATATGAACAATTTTTAAGCATATTCAGTTAATATGAAAATGAATTATAAAGGCAATTGCAAAAGAAATGTGAAAACAAAGAGAGCAGGCCTTCATGATAGAATAGGGGGGGTACAGCAGGGAGTAATCCTTTGAAGAGGATTAAGGTTTAATAAATTTTGTCTCTACATGCAGATTAGACTGCACAGAGACTCCCAGACCTGATTCTGCATACCTACAGGCTGAATGGGAACATGTCTATTTGCCACCTACAAGCAACCAGGTCCCAAGTCCATAACTAGAACTAATTTCCACTCAATAACTGCACTCCATACCTGGTATTGGGCTATCTTGATTTCTTAAAGACAGGGTTTTCAGGCCCTCTTTATCAAACTTTGGTGACATGAACAGGTGAATCTTATGGAAAAAGGATACTATTTTTATGAAAATCCATGTCTCCTAGCTGCATGTAATATTATATTGTTTTTGTGACAATTTCAGCCCTGCTCACTGTGAGAAAGTTTGGCTTATATTTTGCCCAGTGAGAAAGCAAGATTCTACTGCTGATTTGTGATTTAAATACAACCTAGAGTCCTTGCAATTCACAAAGGCAAAGATTTTCTTGGTTTGGGGAAAATGGAAGTCAAATCACTCTACTTAAGCTTTGGTGAGGCATATGGGCTTGCCACAGATTCTGAATTCCCCGGGCAGTCACTTTAAAGGTTATCTGTGAATACATGAACCTACTAAAAATAACTCAAAATGAAACCCACTGCAGTAAACACAAAATGAGTGAAGTTAAAGTTATCTCTGAATACAATACTGGTGAAAACTATGTGGAAAACCTCGTTTAAGTTTTGCTGTCTCTTTTAAACAAAGAACTGAATATTTGGAGACACTAGAGAGAAAAGGCCCAGATGTGAACTAGGGGTTGGACAGAACATCTGACAAAGAAAATCTTTAAGCCTAAATGTACTTAATCTATCCTAAGTGGAGCTGAAAAACCAACTTAATTGTATTGTTTATACAACACCATCAGTGGAAAATACCTGCACTGGCTAAGATGCTTTCTGAAAAGTGCTCTTTAATGAAATAGTTTGTCTTGATGATGATAGAATATCAGATCAGATAATGATGCAGTTTCTCCTACAATTAACATCTGTGAGTTTGTGACTATACATTCACACAATGCTGCTAAACTGAACCAGAGAAATGAAGCCCCTCCCCAAATGAAATTTTTGAAAGTTTTAAACAAAATTTGATGATAAATAATTTAATTCAGCAGGAAGATATGCAAGGGTTAACTTGGTTAAGGGTTATCTGGTAGGACTTGATTTTAAAGGGCTTTTCCAAACTAAATGATTCTATGATTCTAAATCAATAAAACATATTAGAGCACAGGGGGGAAAATACATACTTGGGATCTAAACCACTATGTAGTCAATTTGACAGACAAAGCTTATATTTTATAATTAAAACAGTAAAATGTGATGAAATTGGTTTAATATTTAAAGATAAACTTTTTATAGCTGTAACTGACCCAGAACCATTAACTTCATTAGATCTAACACAATTTAGATGCTCATTTTCTTTAATATTCATGATAAATTTAACTGTCTGCACTGCTCCAAGGATAAACAACAAATTCAATAAACAGTTGAACAACATTGCTTTTTTCCCCCCAAATGAGTACCTTTTTTTAACCTTGTCACTGATTTAAAAACATTCTTCTGTTTTCTTTTCCCCTTTCCTACTTTGTGGTAGTGGATCAGGTGATGTAGTTTTGCATTTGAGCTTCCTCAGAATTGAATCAAAAATTGTTCATGGAAGAGTGCTTTCCTATAAAGAAGAAAGTTGAGCTTCAATGGTTTGCAACAATCATTTAAAGAACTTTTAAACATTGGCTTATCCATTACTGCAGACTACATTTTCCAGTTAAGAGAGAACATTTGCTGAGAGATGATAGTGGTGTTTGCAGCCATCTGAAAATACATCTTTCCTCATTCTGTGTGTAACATGGAACTGTGTGTGACCAGTTTTGCATGACCTGAAAAGATTTTCACAGTACATAATTAAAAAAAGACACAGAATATAGATTCACTGACCCTTCTGACTCAGACACTTCTTTGTGTGGTGTTCTTTCATTTGATCTGAAACTTCCCAAGCTTCTTTTTTCCTTTAATTTGACAGAGAAGGGGTTTTCGCTGCAGGATTATGTGTCACTCTCTCAAAAAGATCATGTTCTGGGATGTCAATGGGAGTTTTGTCTTTGGCCTCAGAGAAGTACTGCTCTGCATTTCTCATATCCAATTGCTCATAGGACCACATCTGGAAATGCAGCAAGTAGACACTCCAGTCTGGATTTCCCACAGATTTGCAGGTCTGTGATTACTGTTCAAATCAGCTGCTCCGTTCTTCTGGCTTTTAAACCTTGAGAAATGAGACATAGGCTAATGAACTGCTGGACCTCAACACTCACTGATCAAGACTGCTTTGTCTGTGGGATCGCAGTGTGTGCACAGTGGCTTGACATAACTTGTAATATCCTCTGCTTGCTCTAAAACTACTGAGGATGTGGGAAAAATGTATGCATGCCTGTAAGGAGAGAAGAGTTGTAGGTGGGGGTGCGTGGTTAAAGAATAGTCCTGAACAATAGACAGAGCATTCTTTTTCATTGATTCAAATGATTGACTCTATTAATTTGATATAGAATATTTTATTGCTTTCTGAGAGAAAATTAAAGGAAAACATGAACAGAGCATGCTTTTCCACAGTAGATATAAAACTATTCTGAGTTTCTCACACCATATACTCTCTCATAATTTCTGAGATTAAAAACAAGGGACAGACAAATTAAACTGGAAATGGGATACTTATTTCCAATAAGAACATTTATTAAACATAAAAATACACTGAAGAGCAGTTCTTTGCCAATGTTTTCAAACCTGCTGCTTAGGACCAGCTACTTCTGTGGAAACTGAACTCCAGAGGCTTAACCCCTTATCATTTGGAAAAAGAGAGGAGTAACTTACATGTTGCATTAAAAGTTCTGGAGTACAGCTATGGAAATAACCTTTGATATTTAGCAGCCTATGACCACTTCAGTGTGACAATATGTCTAATATCTCATTAAGGTTGTTGCCCCTCCAATATCCTCATTATACATGATTCTTTTTAACAACTAATAGTAGATAACAGTCAGAGACCACTGCATTCATAAACTACATCTACTTTCTTGATGGACTACCACCACAGTGGCTTCCTGACACCACAGAACCATAAATGAGCAATTCTCATCCTTTGTGTAGTACACTAAAAAGGCATGAGGAATCCTTTGAATGGCTGACCTCGGTTGGAAGAGAAAGCTGATTAGGAAGGCAGACATTTTCTTCAAAACAACAAAGCATATTGATTGTAGGTGTTGAGACTTGGCTGTAAACAAGGATTCTCTTTTGTTGTATTTTGTTTGACAGTAACTGCAGAATTTAAAAAGTCATTAATTGATGATTTATTTTTTTCTCTGAATGCTGTCTGCTTATGTAGTGGCTAGATAACAAGTAAAGGGAGTCTTGTTATGGCTGGTTTGCACTAGTTTAATTAATAGCTGCTTCCCAAGATAAGAATTTTTAGAAGAAATTCCATAGTGACAGCTTCAACCTCATTTGCCAATGAATTAATCCTCCCAGCACCATGGGTTGCAGTTTTGCCAGTAGAAGGTGTTAAGA
This sequence comes from Eopsaltria australis, assembly GCA_034509425.1. NCBI lineage: Eukaryota > Metazoa > Chordata > Aves > Passeriformes > Petroicidae > Eopsaltria > Eopsaltria australis. The sequence goes on from JAVTVJ010000072.1 coordinate 1,081,398, forward strand.
TCTGATTATAAGAAATGCCTCTGCCTGAATTAAGGTGCAAACAAGACTATATGCCAAAGTCAATAGTATGGATTTTATTTAACAGTAAATGTGAGGTAGAGAGAGAAAGAAATAGAAAAAAGGGGGAGGAGGGAGAGAAGGAGAGAGATCAAGCAGAAAAGAGTCACTACCTGAGGAGCCAGCAGCATCCTGTTGGTCCTCCTTCACCCTGAGCTTCTTAATGGTGGGTGGGGCCCCTGGGTTGTTCTTCTGGGTGTACCACCTTTATACAGCCCAAGTTCCAGGTATCTGCAGGGTGGTCGCAGGTGCCATTCCCATAATTTTGGGTGGTATGTGTATGAGCAGTTGCTTCCTTTTCTACAGTTTGCCACACTGGAAATTTTTGTCTGGATACATTAAGCAGGATATGTTAATCGAATTTCACCTCCATCAGACCTGGAATTAGCACCATCCTTTCACATATTTCTCCTTATCTTACGGCAGATTCCTTTTGTGGCCTTGACAGTATTTGAGACAGGCAACTGCTCTTTAAGTCCTTACAGGAGAAACAGAAAGTTTGATTAACAGCAAGAGCAAACCCTGCTTCTGTCGTGATTTATTTTTGTGATACTGAATATGCCAAAAATAGATTAACACATTTCCTAGGCCAAAATTCTCTTTGAAAAGTGTCTAAAAAATAATGTACTTCTACAAAGATGTTTCTCGAAGATGACAAAGCAAAAGTATCAGCTATGCAGTTAGATAAACTGCACAAGACTACTGAGACTCAGCTTCAGCCATGCCAGAGACAGCAGCAGCGCTAGCAGCCAACTCAGGCATGACATGTCCAGGTCATTCAACCATAAATCATTTACATCCATTTCAGGAAATACCAATATATCTTAGAAATAGCTGTTCAATTCATAGAAAGGACTGTAACTCATTAGTTCATGGTACTTTTTAAAAGTACTACTAACTTCTGTGGGTTTTTTCTTTCTCTGTCAATTGTTTAAAAATGATTGCAATTTGAGCATTACTTTCTCATTTCAGATCTTTGCTGTACCATTACAGAATCCATTGCATATCAGAAAGGAGAAACAGCCTCAGCTTCTTCTCTTTATATTTGTATCTCAGCTAAATCTACCACCCATCAGGGGATTAGTTCTTATGTTTTTTGAAAATAGGTATTTTTTTCCCAATGATTAGTTAAGCTACCTGTCTCCCTGCTGTGTAACATCCTAGCATATAAATGTACATGGATACTCATCAATTAGTAAAATATTACAGAATAGAGGAGTTGAATAGATTATATGGATATATCAGACACTATGAAAAATTAACAAAGGATTGTTACCACATTGCCCTACCTGCTGCTACAGTCCAGGATCCCTACAATATTTACTGTTGCAGACAAAGTATTGGCATGTTGGTGGCCATAAATAGATGCAGACATCAATGAGGTTGGATTTAATCACATTCATTTATTTCCTAGCAATTTAATCTGCAGAGTCCCACAGTGCCAAGTTGCCCTCCCTAGTTTTTAAACTGCTGGAAGACATCAGGCCATTTATAGGCATCAGCAATTGCAAGTGCATGTCAGGCACTTCTACTTTACATTGACAAGAAACACTGACTGCATCATTTCCCAGCAATAGCACCAGGTGTAACTGCTAGAAAGAGGATGAAATATAATTGATGAAGGGTGAGTGTTGTCAAGAAATAGATTAAACAGGCATAAAGGAAGAATAAAGAAAGTAACTTTTCCATTCTCTTCAAAACTTCTTTGAGACAAAAGGGGATTTTAAAAAAGAAACAAAAACCACACTTACATAGACATGTGTTCAATTGATGTGCCTGTATACCTGTATCTAAATATACATACACTTGAATAGATCTATATCTATATTATCTATATCTATATCTATATCTCTCTATATATATTTAAGAAAATCATTGATTATTAAAACAACTGTATATTTAAATAATATTTCAAAGTCACAATTGTATTTCTATTATCTATTTCAGTTCTTCAGTGTTTGGAAATATTCTGTGGGAAGATGTCAGAATAGAATTAAATTCATTATCTATTATGAATATAAAGAAATGAGAGTTTAGAAATAGTGATCAGACTCAACTATATACATAATTAAAATAGTCTCCTTAAAGCTAAGATCAAAGTCCTCATTGTCAGCTACTAATGAGAAAACACTTTGAACCTGAATATAAAAACTATTTTGTAGATATGTGTATATTAATATACACACACAAGCATATAGATCATGACATATATAGTAATTTTATGTTTCTAGTAATTGAATAAAGTAGGATATTTAATTTAAATGTTTCTTAGTGTGAGCTGGTTCGCTTTCCCATTACTTGTAGCATTTAATCAGAAAGCTAGATTTTCCATGGAAAACTTAAAAAACTTATTTCTATCTGAAAGGATGAAAATGTTACTTTAAACTTTTAATGGCATCAGTATTTGGGATTTAAATTTCCTTAATTTGTGTATTTCATCCCTGCTCTCCTTGTCCACTTTCATTAAATCATTGTCATTGTCATGCTTATAATACTTAAATTATTACTAAGAGATTGTAAGAAAATATATCTGTCAGCAAGTGAATATAGAACCTATTATCACCAGAGCATGTTGGAAAATGGAGTTTCAGTTTATACCAAATTGGAGCATTTCAAAGTTCCTCTCTAAGTGGGAAATTTTCTGAATGAAAATCTGCAGAGGAGTTCCTCAGGGAAACACAAGATATGATGAAGCAGGTCTCACTTTTCTGAGGCTGAAGCACTTTCTACCTGAACCACTGAACAAGTCCTTGTACTAAGACTCTACCCTAACCCTTTTTGGTTCTAAGACCAAGCACAGATCCTTTCACTAATAAATCTTGGCTAAAATCAGTGTATAAAGTAAGTTCAGACTCTGGAAGGGGAAAGGTATGGGTTCTTCTCAAAAAATGATTTTGACTTTTAGTAACAGGATTTGTTTTTCAAATTTCAGACATAATTATTTCTATTTTTCACAATATCAATTTATGAAAATAAATATAAATTTTGAATTGCATCTTTATAAAAAGAGAAATAAAATATTTAAAATAAATTAAAAAACAATAAACCTGCAAAACTCTTACCTACATTACTGCACTGTGTTTTTGTACAGGAACTGATTTATGTGGTTAAGGAGAGATGTCCAGTGTCTCTGGGAAGCTGGGATATCCCCATCAGGAATGGCAAACATTAACCTAGGAGCCCTGCTGGCTTCTGGAAAGGCACATAGAAACCAGGAGCTTTGAATGGCAGCTAGACTTCTTCCTAGAAGAAGGAACACCCAATTTGCTCTTCCTCCCCTCCCCACCCCTCCTACAACCACACTCCCATCTAATTTAAGTCTATAGCTGGGACAGATACTCAGTTTATATTCAGACCAGCTTGATGTTTTTAGTATGACCTTCAGCACGGTGCTTCTGTGATCCAAGTGCTGGTTCAATTTTGTTAGGATGTCAAAACTCATAACAGATAAGTGTAATTGTTCAGATTGTCATAGGCTGCAGCTAAGGATTCAGGAGGAAAAACACTGCCACGAGAAAACCAGAATCAGAAGGCTGCCACTCAGCAACACTGAGGATGAGCCAAATTCAAGGCACAACAAAAATCACATTTCTGATCCCTAAGGGCTGTCTGACCAACAAAGACTTTGTGGGTCAGGGAGGGCTGAGAATATTTATTCTGCAGCTTGTAGTTAATCAGCTCTGTTGCTTTCTGTGTATATTAGCCAAAAAGAAAACCAATTGTTTTGTACTTTCAAATTGCACATCTTGTAGAGCCTCTGTCTCTGTAGTAAAAGTTGTCAGAGGTTATTTTAGGAACCTAAAACTATTTCAGCATATCACAAACCTGCATTTCAGATGAATCAAACATTTTAACTTCTCACTGACTTCAGTAAGTAGAAAAATGCATTGTTTTTTCAGCTCTGAAAGAAAAAAGAGTGAGCAAAAGTTCAAGATTTCAAGTTATGAAAAGATTCATTGTGAAACCTGAGTTAATAATTCAGATAGGCCTCATCTAAATGAGGCTAAAACTTGAAGAATAAATTTGTAGAATTTCTGCCATTGTTTTGTTCTTGGTCAACAGTTGGACTTGATGATCTTAGAGGTCTTTTCCAATGTTAATGATTCTAACATTCAGTTATTTGACTCCATAATAAAACCAAATTTAAGAAGGTGTAACTCAAAAGGTAGTTTCAGTATAATATTAGTAAACAGTTTAAAAAGTAAATGAATTAAAAATGTAACAAAACAGTAGGAAATTTATAATATAGTTATAATTTGCATATTTCATATTTTACTTACACATGTAAAAGCAAAAGTGGCTCTATGGAAAAGATTTGTAGAGAGCTTGGAGGCCAAAGGCACTGAAGTAGAGCCATGTTTCAAATGCTGAATTAATTATTTAAGAAGGAAAGTGGCTATAATGATCCACTGTTTCCACAAGATAATTGTTTGGTCAATATGGTTATATCCCAAAATAATCCTCATTCCCTTTAATGTCACCTATAGGAGCCTAGTACAATTGGAAATATTGATTAGAGCAGAGGCCATTATGCCAAGATTTAGGCTATGAAATGTAGCAAGAACTGACTTGCATTCTCCTTCTTGGCTTTGTATGACTAATGGTCAAATGTTCTCTAACACCGTAAACCCACACTACCCATTGTGTCTGCTCCATTTATATCTGGCAGTTGCTGACTGTTTTTGTTCTGTGCCACAATGAAAATTGGAAAAAGGTGTAAACAGCAACATATTAAATAATGCAAATAAAATCAACTTCAAGGAAAAAATATGAGAAGACCAGTTTAAAAAGTAGCATTCTGTTCTTGTTCCACATAGGTCCTGGTTAAGTAGATTGTTATTTCATGGTGCCTGAAGTATTTCAGGATGTATTTCAGCTCAAAGTGTTGTGTGTAGGGGCAACGTAAAGGCAGCTAGAAACACACAGAATCTAAACTATTATCAAGATATATTCATGCAATTTTCATGCTCAACTTCTTTTCAAACAGTTTTGTAAAAGGCTGAAAAAGTCTTCATTTTTTTTATTTATTGGCAGAACATTTATACATTTTGTGGTGCTTTGTGGCTTTGTTTTTCTTTTGCTTGTCTTCTGGGGATTTTTTAATAATTTCCTTCCATATGAAAAAATGTGTGGAATGTGCATAAAATACATGAATCAGTCATTAAAACAGGACAGGGATGAAGGCTGCCCTTCTGATAGATTTCTCTGACCTTCACTGTCTATGTAAATATAAAAATGCATATAAAAAAAAAGGCTTTACATTTTGTCTCATACTTTTAAATACTCATACTGCTTTCCAGTACTTTATTTTTTCCCTTTCCCCTTTCTGATTCAGTTAGTCTGAGTACCTCCCAGAACTGCACACTCTCAGTGAGATTCATCAGATCAACATGCTTCATTAATTTCAACTTTCATTGAACTTATCAGGATAGGGAAGCCTAAAAAAGAATGCTGCTGGTTTAAGTTCATCTAATCACTCATGCATTGATGTTTCTATTTGAATTTTGTTGTACAGAACTCTTCATTTATTTAAGAGTTTTACCATACATTTCTGCAATATAAAGGCATTGATAAGAAGCCTATATTTCTAACTGTAATATGCTGAAAAATGAATGCATAATTCAGTCCTCCTACCATATGTCAATCTGTAGTAAACTTTCTCCTGGCACTTGTGAGAACAAGATCATTTAGAACTAAGAGTCTTTTAAATAGGAGAAATCAGCTATCTACAATAAAGGAAAAATCCCAAATATATTTTAGTGTGATATGCACAAGTTCTCACTTAGCATCTCAAGAGACTTGTGATTCTGTATCACAGAATCATCACAGATGACATCTTGCAGGATAATTTGATGGTTAGATTGCGATGATTTCTCTCAGTTGTTTAGACTTAGCTACATTTTCTTTGCTTGGTGGGTTGGTTTTTGTTTTCTGTAGATAATAGTACAAGCAAACATGAAAATAGAATTCCAAAGCCAATGTTAAAAATACACCTGCTACCAGGCTGTTCTAATTCCAGCAGGTAATTTTTTCCCTATCAATCTGTATTTTAGAATGAAACTCACTGTATGTTGCATTTGATTTTTATGTGATTAGGATGATCTTTGTTCTGCATAGATCAAAGTATAGGAAAAGATGCCATTGAACTAACCAACTACACCATATATTGTATATTATGCATAAGTATAATATTGACACATTTAGTAATGCATAAAAATGTTAATGGACAAAAAAAACCCAATTTCCAGTGGGTGACTGTGTTTTTGCTTGTAGAATTCCTTGCGGCTGAGAGAGAGTACCACACTGGAAAGTCTATTTTTCTGTACTGAATTCAGTAGTTTTCAGTAGCAGTTTTTCAGACAATGAGACACCTCCAAAATTTAACTTTTAGACAGTTTTTGAATAATAGACGCAGCGAATGCTTATTTTTATATTCATCTTCAAAAGCAAGTCCATTAAAATATACAATCTGTCCTTCAATACCTCCCTTGAGCATACTTAATCAATTGGACTCTGCCCATAAATTGGGAGAATAATTTCTTAAAAGCATGTCAGAGGACCTTTCATATAATAGTTTTGTATTTAGAACCCAAGATAGGAAAGCCTCAGGTAGAGAGTTTTAAGAATGATAAAAGAAAAAGCAAGGCACTGCCCCCACAACCCAGCTGGTTTTAAATTCCTTTTAGGACATGTTGATATATACAACTCCAAAGTCAAATATGTTGGCTTAACTCCCAGAGTTTGTTCCATCACAACCTTTCTGCGGATTAAATTCACATCATATCCTTTAAAAAAATAGTTGGTGGATTAATATTCCCTGAGATAAACCATCTAATGGAAGAATCAAAGTAAGCTTGCTATCTAAACTAGTCAAAATCCACTAAGTTTTGATATCTGCTCTGTCATCACAATAGTCAGCTTGAGGAAACTGAGTAAAAAACTTAAAATGGGACTCATGAAAACCAGATTGCATTTCACATTTCATTGGTACCCTATCTGCAGATGCTTGGATTTTAACTTGCAAGACAAGCAGAAAGATCATGCAAAACTTGAATTAATTGTAAAACAAGAACTTTAATTTTCACAAAATTAAAAAAGATTACATTGGCATTACTCTCAGAGTGTATCAGTCTGAAAGCTGAATCCTTTGCCTTAAGGCAGAAAATTCAAAGAGAAACTAACTAGAGGATGAAAAATATTATTAAAAATCAGTTGCAGAGAATGGGTATTTTTCCTAGAGATCACAAACCAATATATTGTGCACTGATTTGGTTCAATGTGGAAGTTGGTACAGTGTGGAACTGTATGTTGCTACATAAACATATGAAGACAGGTAGAGATGGGGGCATACATAACTCCCTCACACACTCACAAACACATGTACACACATTTCAGTTATAGCTGTAATCAAAGATCACATATCTCTTCACTTCACTGGTTCAAAATTAGATGGAAAAGAAGATCTTTGTCTCAGGGGAAAATAAAATTTCCCAGAAGTGACAGTTGTAATATAGTTTGTCTGCTTTTCATCTTTTCAGACTGGTTTGCAAATGTTTGTTGAGGAATGAGAAATGATACTATCAAATCAAACAAACAGTTCTGACAGGGGATAAAGCTGTATTACTTCCACGGTTTCTTTCTTTTCTGCATGTTTTCTGGACAAAAATCACAATTATCTGAAACTGTCCCTAAATTCTCTGACACAGTTTTGATTGAAACTCATGAGCTTCCACTCCACTTTTTCATTAAAGGCATGTAGTTCATCAAGTGATACTTGTCAGTATGGTGCTACAAACCTTTTTGTAAACAAACATTTACCAGGAGCACAATATGTAATTAAAGAGAGCTGTCTGCCAAACTCTCCCTGTATTCCAGTTCCTTGAAACCTACATATCACCAGCAAATATATTCTTTACAGCTTTTCATGAAAGCTTCAGAGGTATACATTGGGTTTTGGCAGGTGTAACAAAATAAAACTTAGAGCTGTATAAATAAAATAAAAGTGCATAGAAGCCACAACCAGGCTTCAACTTTGGCAAAGGTATACAAGACTACAAAAAATACAAAGAGTGTGAAATAGATCTAATAGGGCTTTCATCATCTCTGCTGGCATACTCAATAAGGGCAAGTCCGTCAACTGAGAGATTCACAGATGTCAAAGTCATCCAACCAGGTGCTTATTACTAGAGCAGATGCTCTAAGTTAACAAGAGCAATGGAAGGTTTATGGCCCATTTTTATCTTGTTCACAAAATAAATATAATCATGGACAGTGAGGCAGTAAAGTGCTCATGCAAATCGGTTCGTAAGAGACCTAAAACAGAGCTTATGAAAACAAAAAAAAAACCCCAAACCTATACTGAGTAGGAAGCTGACTATGCAAGGTACAAATCTTTGTGAAACTGCTTTGTGTGATTGCCCAGAAAATACTTGTGTGAACCGAGTCGACTGTATGTTGCACATGCATTAGCTCGTTGTTGATGTGATTTGCTATACTGTTTGAAACTATATCCAGGAGAGGCACACCTCAAAAACAAAAACTGAAAGCAAAAATGCATCAATAGAAAAACAGCCAGTGTGCTCTTGTGGACATTTCTCAAAAGGAAATTGTTCCTTACTAGAGAGATGAGTGGATAAAACCTAAAATCTGCAATACAAATGCAGTCACAATGAATTATCAAAATGAAGAGAAGATTCTTACTAGGTGAAATACATGGGAAATTTTCTAATCCTCTAATTATTCAAGTTGAGGCGGTGAACATCTTTCTGTGGGTAAAACACCTTCCTATTTTGTACACTTTGGTTATTAATATTGTTACTGTGCATTTCTTCAATTGTATTGTGCTTTCAGTAAACAGTTATTTCAACCCATAGTCTCTACTTTTGTCCCTTTCCCCTTATATGAAGGGGTAGGATAAAAGAAGTGGCTTATTTGGAATTTAATTTCCAGCTGGTGTTAAAATTACCACACATAATTTATGAAAAACATAACTCTGTGTTATTTTACTTTTTTGAAACCAGGCTATAAAACCAACTGTAATTAAATGTTGAAACTGATAAAGTTCCTGGCTACTTTCCAGAGAACTGACATTCCAATAGGAAAACAGAATACTTTTATTATAGCAATTCAGTACAGGAATAATTTAAAGGATTTGTTTCATGTTTCTGAGGGTTGCTTCACATGACTAGCAATATTGTTCAGAGATTTTGAACCAGTGAAAGCAGATACATTCAGAGAAGAATTTAGTAGCGTCTCTGATTATTGTCTCTCAGACTTTCAGTTTGTGACACTATCACTAAAAAATAATCCTCAACTTTGCTCTTCACCACTATTATGTAAAGAAACTATTCAATGCAGTCACATAAATAAAATTAAATGCTTCTCAAAATGGGTAAAGGAAAATTTTCTATAGTTAGCTATTATACATTTTGCTAGTATCATATCAGGAAACCTCTCTCCAGAATTAACACCTGCATATTCAGTAATCACAGTTGTAACTTTAAATTGTTATTCTTTCTCTCATTTCCATCTCTACAAGACATAGAGAATGGCCATTAGATTTGCAATTGCTTTGCACAGCTATGTTTCACTTGATATCTGACTTTTGTACCTTCATAATGCTACATGAGGAAATCCAAATTATTTCTCCTGTGAATTATGTGCTGATTTTCTCTATCATCTCATACTTATTAGTTTTCTTATAATTTTATTGTAATTAAGAAAATTTTATTGTATGTTTCTTTTTTGCAGTTGGTTGAATGCATGAAAGTAAGTTAGGCATTTTGTTGAATGCTTTGGTTCACAGAAGAAAAAATTATCTGCTATGTATTCTCAGATAACATATTCAGCATTTGAAAGTTCAAAACAAATGCTTGAAAATATCTGTGTTCTATTAGGGAACATATTACTGACACTATCAGTGGCATAAATATTTTTTACTTGGAGATTCAACCTTCTTTTTTTCAAGTATAGGTAGAAAAATAAATACACACAATCTTTGTCTTTTCCTACATATTTGAATATATGACCATACATAAAACATACTTCTGGGGAGAAGTCAATTGAAAAAAAAATCTCCTTTAAACAGAAAATTCTGGTCATAAGTTCCAAGAGGAACTTATTGCTCAATCAGTCATTGAGTATTATGTTCTATAAAACACATATAAGAGAAGCTCTGTTGAAATTCTATAGAGCAAAAGATGTTGTTGTGCTGACAAATAAGACTTTCTGCTACAGGCAGTCTAGCTCTTAGTCCACAGAAAAATTACTTTAGAGAGGAAGGTTTAACAGAAATAGCTCCTCTGCTCAGAGGTTGTTTTAAAATACAATCTCTATTTTTTTTACTGAAATCATAGAAGTGAACCAGTTTGCACCTCATCATATGATTTAAAAGACTATTTTTAGATCAGTACTAACTCCCCCCTCCCAGTCTTCTTCCTTCATTTTCTTGATGGTTAGTGTTGGAATGGGCCTTATGCAAAGTAAATGGTTAAAAAGCATGCTTTTAAAAAGTTTGAATCTGCCAACACTTCTCTGAGTAGTGCTTTTTATAGAAATCCCCTATTATGTGACTGTACTAAAGTGGGAAATAATCTCTATATCCTTTACAAAATGTTATAAATCCCAGTAGGAAGACTAGATTGTTACTATACCGTATATGCAATATCCACAGAGACAGAGATTTTTTTATCCTACAAAGGTTTTCAATTTAAATTTATTTACACAAAACAAAAAAAAAGCATCAGAAAGTGATCATCATTATTAATGTTTCCCAATAGGAGAACTAAAGCACAGACCATCACAGATCTACTAAAATATGTCTCCCAAAAGAGAAGATCTAGAAATTCCTCATTTCCTTAAAGATGTAGGATGCCTACCAAAACGTTGCAAAATGGGTGTATTTGCAGATAAATAGACAGCAGTGAGTATACTGCAATGATTGTGCTTAAAGACAGTGTCTAAACCAGCACATATGACATAGCTGAAAAGTTAGAAGGCAACTGGTGTGAACCACGTGTGTCAACTCATGAGGTGCAAGCACTAACGCAGAGTACCCACTTTACATTCTGGCAGGCACTGTCTTCATGTCCTGGGTGCTCCATGTGAATAGTGCCAGCTCATACTCTCCACAGGAAAGTTATTGTTCTCTTGAGTGTCCTCTGTAAAGCTTATGCACAAGAGATATTAAGAAAAATAAGGGGAAAGTACTATAATATTAAAGGTATTGAAACTGTCACCAGGGTCATTCTTGCATTAAACAGCATGGATGACAGAAACCAGATTGTACTATCCACCAGCAGCAGAGACTGACTCACAACAAGCTGGAAGTTAGTGTTGAAAGTCCCACTGATCACCTACTAAAATCAGGAGGCATCAGATTTGACCTGAATAAAGTGCAACATCCAAACAATTTAAAATTTTTCTCAAAAAAACATTAACATGTATGACAGATGTAATTTAACCAAGATCAATACTGAGATTAGCCAAATTATGTGATGTTGCTCAAAAGTTGAAAAAGCAGAAGAATGAAAATGTGTAGCATCAATTTGGTTCCCCCTCAACAGGAGCTGTCACTTTAAAACCAGGTGACAATAAAGCAACACAAAGAGTTGTTACAGGACAGAGGCTAGTTGACCTCAATATCAATTATAGTAGTGAAATGGAACTAAACTGAGAAGAAAAAAAGTATTATTTGCCACAGTTACAGAAGTCTCATGAATATATAGATCTTGCTCAGAGACCAAGTACAAGCTGAAGCAGATCACTGTTCCTTAAAGAACATTCCTGACAACCTGATGCCCACCATACTGAGAAGACTGCAGTGCAAGACCACAGAATTACAAAGGTCTGACGTGAAAGTAATACAGAATCCCAGAAGTGAAATTCCTGTAGCAGTTTCCCTTGCACCATTTCACAAAAGGACAAAAAAAAAAAAAAAAAACAAAACAAACAAACAAACAAAAAAAAAAAAACAAAACACAAAAAAAACAAACAAACAAACAAAAAAAAAAAAAACCAAAAAAAAAAACCTCGGATGAACAGATGCCTATGCTATTAAAACATTTTCCAAGCACTTAGACAGTAGAAAAGCATTCTCTGAAGAGTGCTAATAAACTATAGAAAGCCCATGAAAAAGGCTGGTCCCTGGACTACCAGAAATTAGTGGTTTAAAAGAGTTGTATATGAAGGATAGATCAGCTCTAAAAGATGTATTATGATTCTCAGGATTACATTTGCTGTCCTTCAGTATAACACAGATGGGTACAATTTCTATGCTTTTATGGAAGCTTAGAACGATGAATGGATAGGTTATTGCAAAGCTCAGGAAAAAAACTGAATGCACCTTGTTCATGATGCATCACACAAGGCTGGCTCCAGATCCCAACACAATTAAAGCCAACACAGGCACAGTCATGAGATAATACTATGGCTGCAGCTACAAAAAGCAAAATTCCAGGTGTGTAACTTAACTCAAAACAAGCAAGCACACAAACATCCTAATGCAGTTACTCAGCAGGAACATAGGTAATAACTACTCCAAATAACCTGTATTTACAGGAGGGATATTTTGCATCTCTTGGCAATTAAATGGCAAAAACACTGTTCCTCTAAAAAGAGAAATGAGAAACACCTCTGATATAGCTTTGCTGTCAGTCTCTCTGTTGACATACTCTGCTGAGACTTCTGGCATCACCATAGGTCTTTGAAACACCTGTTACTAACCCACTTTAGCTTACACCATGTTGAATGGAATTCGATTGTGTTCAGCTATATAAACAGAGGAAAAAATAAACACTAAGAGAAAAGAATACACTATTTGGCTTATGTACCCTGATCCTTTGTGAATATCAATGGCAGCAGATTTTTTTTAATACAGAATTATTTTTTATTGAATATCTGTGAAAAAAAGAAAGCTGTAACACAAAACCCACTTTCTTCTCAAGTAAAAAAATATCAAATAAAATTTGGAAAAATTACTAAATGTGGTATAATTCCAAGTGCACATAAGAGTAACAAATGCCATTTTGATTAAGTCATAAAGACTTTTGTAAAAAGCAGAAAGCCTTTAAAAATTATAAAATTGGAATCAGCAGAGGATGCATGATCTATAAAATCAGAGAAAATTAAATATTTAACTAGTAGAGTTTTTAAAAATCCTATTCAGTATGAATTGCCTCCGTCCAAGAAACTTTAAGGATTTCTTTAAACTCATGTGCAGTAAAGTGGTAAACAAAAAAAAAGACATTTGTTCACTAATGGGGCACTTGATAACTGATCCTTGAAGATGTTAATTGATGTGTAATAGTAAGATATTTATTCAGATAAAGATACCTTGTGTGAAGTGTTTTGCAAAATACTCTTAAAACAAGAGTATTTTGAGCTTTAAACAGTAGTGGGTTATTCAGTGAGGATTATGATTGTGATCGCATTGCTACAAATGAAACACCTGCAATTCTGTGCTGTAGTTCCTTTTCATCATCTGTCAAACATGGCAAAAAAGATCATCCCAGTCATGGAAAATCCCTAAAACCAAGCTGTATCATTGTTCTACAGTTAAGTTCTAATTTCTTTTGGATGTAACTTATTCATGAATTTATTCTTTCTGGTGCCTTTGTGTCTCTGGAAGACTGGAAATTTACTACAAGCAGGCCACCTCTGTTTTAACATGAAGTTCTATTTCTTTCGCATAATTTTTTTCCTCATATAAACATATTTTATACCTCTGATTTACATGTATAAGAGGCTAACATATCTTTGCCTATCCCTTTCTTCAAACTCCTCCTGGACAGATGAATATATCATAACGAGTAAGGATACAGCTCAGAACATATTATACATAGGTGATAGTTATGAGACCAAAAAAGCTTGATTTCGTTATTACTGTGAAGTGCACTGAGAATGCTTACAGCCACATGGTGTGAGCACATCCTGAATTCATGGAATCTTCTTACACTCCTTTCAGGGCCCGTATTGGTCATAGTGATATAGATGTAGCCTTACAGTGAGGGCATTTTTATATGAAATGTTCATAATTTGGAAGTGTTTTAGTCTGTATCTTGTTTAATTCCCACATTTTAGAGTTACTGTACTATTTGGTTTGCATCTTTTAAACTTGCAAGTAATTGTATTTTTATGTCATTATGTTTTAATAGAAAACAGGACCAAAAATACTACAACTCAATTTTCCATCTAGAATAGAGGGGGAAAAAAGATAAGATTTCATAAGATACATCACTCAGACAATTATTTCTGAAATTACTACCTTCCAGTGTCAAATGATCAACAGAAACAAGAATGAAATAGAAATCTCATCTAAGAATGACCTTAATGTCAAGAGCTTTTCAGATACAATTGACCATCATTCCTTATTAGTGAGGTTAAGTACAGCTAAGCTATCAAGAATGATTTGTTGGAACCACATGCTGCATCCTGTCCTCAGAGTCCCTTCCAAACAGGTGCCCCTCTTCAATGGTGAAAAACAAATATTTATCCAGCATGTTCTACTGTGTTCCAGTAAGTCCTCCTGATCATGAGAGCAGCTGACTACATGGGGCCAGGAAACTGGGTAGAGTCTGTAAACACTTGTAAACCACTACAGAATATTAAATCTGGCTTTCCTATTTTGTCAGTAGTCCTGACCTGTGTTTGGTATCTTCCCAGAATTTAATCTGTACCCTTGTTTTCCATTGTGATGCTAAATGTGATAAATGTGATATTTGCCATGTGAAACAGACACAAATGCAGACTGAAATAGATTGCAAAGACAGGAAAATTGAAAAAATTCAATCACTGCAGCAAAGTGTAAATATGATGGGTTGGATAGTTGTTAATAACTCTAAGTACTCAAAGGAAGAGAGACAAGGTACAAGAAATACTGATGTTCTACTATGTGCTTTATTAAAGAGAATTTCCCCCTGAGCTTGCACTAGCTCTATTCATTTCCCCCATGCCCTAAAACCAAGATTTTCAACAAATAAACAACAGAGTTCAGAAGAAAATTTTATTACAAAAACAGGCATTATACAAGTGTGCCTGCTTCTTCTGCTTTTCAGTTAGGCAGTCCTCTCTACTCAGTTTCCTTATTCTCACCCCAGGGATTACTGGCTTAATATAATTTAATGAATTACAAAACATGTTTATAAAACAGTTTATGAGTTAGTGTGTTCAGACTGTAACAACATTTGAAGATAAGTTCAGACTACTTTGGAGAAATGTTTTGCTCCTAATGTTAGGAAAAATACTGATAAAAATCAGATTTTGATGAAGAATATCAAGTTTTTATCTAATCACTAATGCTGCCTCAATATCACTTTCTTTGTGGGATAAATTGTGTCTGAAGATTCTCATGTATACATATCTTGTTTGTATATGTCAGATAAGACTGACTGAGAACCAAGTGGACTAAATTAGCAGAGAGTAAGATAACCCATGGATACAGATTTATTCTAAGTGAAATAATGAGGAGTTTCAGTCAATGAGAGCTGAGTAAACTCAGTAAGAAGACATAGACTATTGCCAGAGCTCAGGCTCTTTAAATCTCTACCTGAACTTGTCTTGCATTAGTTTCCAGTTTAAGCCTAAACAATATCCTGGCAGACATCCTAATTCAAATGAGCACTTGGTCTAACAAAAAATGCATGGACCTGCATTTGACGGCAGAACTAGTACCTACTGAAAAACAAAACTTTTAGGAGTCTTCTTCATAAAAATTGGGTTGAAAGCTGTCTGGGGGTGTCTCTCCACTTTGTTTTAGGTTGGTCATCAGGAGGAATTTCTTCACGGAAAGGGTGGTCAGGAACAGGAAAGGGCTACACAGGGAGGTGGTGGAGTCCCTATCCCTGGAGGTGTCCAAGGAAGGACTGGATGTGGCACACAGCGCTTGGGTTACTAAGGTGGGGATCAGTCACAGGTTGGACTTGATGACTAGGGAGGTCTTTTTCAACTTCAGTGATTCTAGAATTCTGTGTTAGTGAGCAGGGCAATACAAAGTTCAGGAAGCCAAGAAAATAAGGAAATTTAACAAATATGAAAATTATTTTTCAAGAATTGCACTCACTTTTCCCAACACAGAGGAAAAATTTGAAAGTTCTTGTTCTGAAAAAAATGCATGGAAGTAAAAACAGGACAAAGATAATTTCTAAACTTGTTTCTCATTTAAAAATCTATTTTAATACTGAAGCATATCTTTATCATTTTATACTGCAAATAGCTTATGTCAACTTAGAATATTCCAAAGTATTTAAAAGATGCCTTTCACCTGGTAGTGCTGTTGAGAAGCAAGTCTCAACATTAATTTGTGAGAAATAACCAAAGTCATAAGTTGGAAGTTTAATAAAGAATGTACCTAAGAATGTAAGTGTACATTTACAATTTGTATTGGATGTTGGTTTTCTCATGAGAACATGTTACATTACTCTGATCATTCCAGAAATCCTTATGTTCTTTTTATTCTATACTTTCAAATCAATTCATTTCCTATGACGTTATTCTTCCTGGTAAGATTTTCTATGCGGTTTTACAAACATTAGCATCTGAATTTAAATCTAGGTGAGATTTATGAAATATTTCCATGATTAATTGTTTTTGTCACTTATAATAGTTTATAGATTTCAATTTAGAAAAATTGAACTGCATACCATATAATAATAAACACTAGAATGTCCTGCTTTGGAGGATCAGAATGTTTCAAGAGCAATCCCTGAGTGAATAACTTTTAAAAAAATCTCCCCTTAGTAATTTCCTATTATTTTTTTTGAAATTCAACAGTGTTCCTAAAGAAAATGAATGTGCTTTGGGATATGGAAAGTATACCACAACATGTTCCATAAGAATGCAATGCATCACCACTTTTTCTATATAATTGAGCGAGATTTTTCTCATTCTCTTTAAGTTTTCTGACTGAATAACCATAGAGAAAGAGCTAGAAATTAATATTTCTTCCTATGCCATCTTGAAGTGACTCATTTTCTTCAAACTACTGATAAGAATTTCAGCATGTACTAGATTTGCATTGCCTGAGAACTTTTTGCTCTGTCTGTTTGAAGTAGATTCTAACATCTTTCTTTTCCATCCCTCTCACTCATCTTGGCACTGATCTGCCCTACAATGTAGCAGCATTCCAAATCATTGCCCTTCTTGGATGTAATTCCCATACTCACCTAAAGCCCAACTAATCCCACTTAA
The DNA here is from genome assembly GCA_034509425.1 of Eopsaltria australis. Taxonomy (NCBI): domain Eukaryota; kingdom Metazoa; phylum Chordata; class Aves; order Passeriformes; family Petroicidae; genus Eopsaltria; species Eopsaltria australis. The sequence goes on from JAVTVJ010000072.1 coordinate 1,098,639, forward strand.
GTGAAGACAACCTGAAGAAGACAGAGTAAAAATTAGGTTTACACAGCCTGATATTTCTATTTGAACTGCTTCACTCTGCTGTGACCTCTATTCCAGGAGCAGCTCTGCTCAGCACAAAATGTAGTTGGTCAGCTTCAACTTGTGAAAAGTTTGGTATATAGTATGTGGTCCAATACATTCCATCATTACTTTTTCTTATGGTTTTGTAACACTGTATTGGGAAAACAAATTCAGTTCTTGTCTACAAATATAGAAATTATGGCAGGAAAAATATGAGGCAGACGATGAATTCTGTGGCTGGAAAAGAGAATTAGAGTATTCAGCCTTCTGTGTGTCTTGTCTTCTGGGCCACCTGGATATGCTGACCTTATTATGCTGTATTTTACAACTAAAACAATGTTTCTGTCCTACTCTGTAATGACGGCTTCGGGGCACTCTCAAAAAACCCAATTATAGCACTATGAAGATATAAGACAGTGGTATATAATTCTTACAGAATTATAACCCAATTCCTTTTCTACATGTAAATAAAGCCTTCTGGTTTAGTAAAACCTGGGTTTCCCAGACTCAAGCCACCTCTAAGCCCCTTCAATACTGTACTCTGCCTCTGGATGGAGCAAATTTCATGTTATCTGAGGATTATATCTGTTTTGAACTTTAGTGCTGCTTGTAGAATACAATGGAACGAGCCCCGATTCATGTCAGACAAAAGGTCTGCAGCAAAGCAAATTGCTAGTAACAAAAGAAAGGTTTTAGTGAACTGCTAAGATGGAGTGCCAGTCTGCCTCTTCTCAGTGATGGAGATGCTCCTTATCTTCTTTGTCAAAGCCTGACGTACATTAATATGCCAGACACTCACATCAGCAAACTCAGCACAAGGTAGCATATAACATGTACCCACAGGTGACTGGTTAATATAATTTCCTTCATTTTCAATCAAGACATATTCAGTTTAATTTAGATACCTGTTCCTTCTTTGCCACTGGGGTTTGTGTCAAGCTTATACAGGAGATGCAGCAAGCTTTATTAGCATAGATATTAAAGTCACTCATTACAAGTGACACAGACAGAGCAAGCAATCCAGCACTTGCTCAGTGTCACTGGGTAAAGCTGTGCTAAACTTGATTTGAAACTGCTCTTCTCGATCTGAAGATATAATAGTTACAAACTACCAGCATCACCCTGGAGCAGCAACTTAAATGCATTATATGTATTTGAGCTGGTACTTTTGCCTGCAGAGATATTAAATATTAAACAATAGCTGTCTATGTGTTTCTGGTATTTATTCTTCCTTAGCAAAAAAATAAAAGTTCTCTGATTCACCAAAAACCTTCTTGTCTCCTCACAGAAACCTTGTTGTCATTGTGTTCCATGGCCACAGCAAGATACCTCGATCCAGATAAGGAACCTATTAACTTTATATTTTACTAGAATCCAATGCAAATAATAAGAGACAGTCATGGCTTAAAAACCTATAATTGCAGTGAACAAATCATTTAAGTGAGTAGGAGAGGAACAGAGTATCAAGGGGTTGAAATGATCTGCTTGAGGTTACAAAACAAAGCACATTCAAAGTAATAAAAGTCTTCATGTCTTGTAGTTCCTGATCACTAGGTGAAGATGTCTTCCCTCAGCCTGAAATAAAAATTGGTTTTGGCCTCCCACATTTAATGTCAATCTGATCAAACCACCATCCTCCAGCTGTTGTTGCTTCTTTTTGTGGTAAGAATAAATGATCTTCTGTAATATCTGTCAAAACGAGAGTTTGAGGACTCCTTTTGTTAGTATTTATGAGATGAAATGGTATGGCAGCATTTACATTTTTATATTTTATAATACCTTGTAAAAGCAAGAGACAATATTTGTGGACACTTCGGAAGAGTGCTTGAAATATAAGATCTGAGTCACAGAGCCACCACCCAGAGGGTTAGCAATGACTAGCTTTAATAGGTTGCCCATATTTCATGTTAACGAGAAACTTGTTAACATGAAATAACTTGTATGTTTTTCTTGCATAAGATACTTTCCTTAGAAAATTCTCTTTATAATCTAAGAGTTTATGTTCCTGCAAAACTCTCAAAATTCAACCCTTATCTTACAGTGTTGCAGTCAATGTCTTGATGAGGAGAGAAGAGGAAGCACATCTTATATATATCCATATATATAAAAGAAATATATCTTATATATATTTATGATACAAATATATACACACACATGAAGTCAAGAATGTAATGGCACTATAATTGAAGTCTTAAATTCTAATCATTATTGGTTTAGATCTGATTGTCTAATAGTTACTGGAAAAGAAAGAATTCTACAGTTAGAATGCTTTCATACAGGAAACGTCTCAATAATAATAATAATAATAATAATAATAATAATAATATGGTTGCACTTGTTATGTACATACTTTTTGGTTTCTGTCTCTTTCCTTTTCTGTCCCCTTCCCCTGCTTTGGTTCCTGAGGGCAGTGGTTTCATCTGACTGAGGAGGAAAGTGTGTGTGCATGAGTGTTGCAATAAATTATCAGTATCTTGGGTCATTAGTCATCTCTGAATTTAGATGATTACCCCTAAAACCAGATTTGTCCACCTTCAGGACTGGATATATACACCACTCTCCAGATTTACTTGCTGTCCAAAATTAGCTTTGTCGTGCCTGACAGTTGCTTTTGATAATGTCAGAGGAATTTACACTATTTTAAGTATCAGAGCATTTGAACCATGATATGGAGGCTGTTGAGCACGCACATCAATAGAGTTAATTTCTTTAGAGAAATGATCTGCACACCTGGTTACAAGGGCAGAAGAGCTGTATTTTCCTATATAAGTATTTAACCAAGTCATCCTGAAAAATAGTGTAAGTATCTTTAAGATTCTTTTAACCCACTAACAATTTTACTGAACTATTTTAATGATTTAAAATTAAGACTCAGATTGCTATCTTCAGCAGGAAAAAAACACCAAACTTAGTTCTGTACCTTATTCTAGACATAGTTATATTTTCTTTTCTTCTAAGGACAAACTGCTTCTCTGTACACACCAGGTGAATTGTTTCCAAATCCTTTCCCGGGTGTGAATCTGGAAATGCAAGGTGATAGGTCTGGTCACAGTTAGAAACTTGCTTTCTCCCTCCTGCTCTGCAGTACCCTCAGGAATCAATGTATTGGCAGATGATTCCTTGGGTCCGGCAGCAGTTTTTGCCCTTGCTTGTTCTGGCTGGGTATTTAATCTTCTTGTCAGCAAGAGCAATTGAATGTGTTCTTGTCTGTTTTTCCTTCATGATGAAAGGGGCCAGCTTGCCAAAATAGTTTCCTTCTTTCACGTTTCATCTGACTTTCTAATTTTTGTTGTCGGATGTGCAAGGGAAGCACAAAGCTGGGCTCTGTAAGACCAAAAAATCTCTTTTTCTCTGCACTGTTAAAAATGCCAAGTCCTAGAGGAGTCCACGTGTGTGTGTTTTCCCTAAGCAATTCAAAACTCTGTCTAGGTCACTGTGTACTTAGAAGTACATTTTACCAGATACAGACTTGCTTCTTCCTCCCTGGAATGTTTTGCAGCAAATTGTGAGTACAGTGAACCCACCAGTCACAATTCACTCTCCATTCTGCTGCAGTGATTTCCACAAGCTGTGTTTTTGGGCTCTCAGCAGCTAGGACTTTTGTTTTTATAGTGGTCCCCCTGGTTCTGGTTTAGAACTTTACTATATGCATTAAATCTATATTATTAGGGACTTCTAGAAGATCTGCTAAACATCTGTTCTTGACATTTTGAGGCTTTCTTTCAAATGAAATAATCAAAGATTGGAAGTTTTTATAACAGGACACCCTTAAAAGTCACTGAACAAGTAGATATGTTACTTTTAAATGCAGCTCACAGATAATTTTAATCATTAATCACTGAAAGAGTTATTGATTGACTATTCTTCCATAAACGAGTTGACTGAAGAGTGACAAAAATGTAGTAAGCATGCATACTGATGAAAACTAGAATGATGAGACTGAATGATGAGACTCAACTAAAATGTTGAGTAATAAGTATGTTGGAAAAAAAATTCAATCAGTTCTAGACAGCAATGGTTTTGAAATATCAGAGAGAACTAGTGTCTGCCTCCCACTGGATTCCTATGTAGAGACCATGGGTTACTGACTCATAATTCTGTTATGCAGCATTTGGGCAAACAAACTGGCTAAAGCTCAAGAGCTGAAGATGAGGAATTTTCAATTTTTGCTGATGCCAGTGCATTCTGAACACCACTTCACTAATAAAGATTATACTTCAAGTTATGGGTGATAGGAGAGAAAGAAAGAGGAAAAGAAAAGGTTTTTCAAGTGTGAGAAAAGTCAGGTCATCAAGGTATATTTCAAATTCTGCAGATAACAGTATTTGTTTCTCCAGTCAACATTATACTCAAATCAATTTCAGATGCTTTTTGGGAGAAATATGTGTTTTCTGTAATGTGTTAAACAATATTTAGGTAGATTTTCTTGATAAATTAAAAAAAAAGATATTACAGAAAGTGTGCTTACCCTGAATAATTACAGTGCACCAGTGAAAAAAATGTCTCTGAAAATAACAAAAGTCATTCATGGTTATGCACTCATTAGTGTTTCTGAGTGACTCTCACTACAGTTTTGATATTGCAGTCTGTCTTGTGCCTGTTCAACAGACACATAAAGTCATAACCTCATCTAAATGCTGATCTGAAAGAATCTAGAACAAATGAAAAATCACATGCCTCAATGATATTTTGTATTACCCTGTCAATAAACCCTTCATAGACTGATTCACAGTTGCTATTAAATAACCATTGCTACTTTCTGAGAAGTAGAAAATCACTTTTTAAAGGTCTGGGAGTTAGGTTGTTAGGGATTTTTTTGTTTGGTTTTAGGTTTTTTTTCTTTCCTAGATATCCTGCTTTACTACAGTATTTGTGTGTTTTGTCTTTTCTTGTGAGATTTCAAATACTCTGACATAGCTGCACTCTTAAATCTCTTAGGAGAGACACAGGCTCTGGGACTCACTTCAATAACTTTGCATGTCCATGCAGAGAGCATTTGAATGCCAGATTAGGTGTTGGGACATCTCTTCTGACATAAATTCAGATCTACACAGCTAATATAGGGGTTCCTCAGGTTTTATGCTGTATACAAATAACAAAAACCTCCAGTAAAAAACAACAAAAAACTAAAAACTGTTTTTTCTTCTCTAAATTCAGGCAAAAAAAAATCACAGTGAAACCAAAACTAAAATGGGTATACTTTTATAACCTAGAGCTGGTTGGGAAAACCTCAGAGAGAAGAAAAGGGTAAAATATTAAAAATTAAATTTCTTGTCTACTTTGGGTGATTATCTGTTGTTAGTTGTGTCCATTTTGAGTAATGCATCCATTTTGAGATATAAAGATTTCTGTACAATGTAAGCATCCTTTAAAAAAGGTGAAAGAGAATAACACTAGGAGGCTTACAATGAAAGACTAGTGGGGAATAGATGAAGGACTTGGTTTAGCCAAGCCAAATAAATGCCACAAGAGCGAAATGGTAAAAACCATTTATGGTGGAAAAGATTGAAGAAAGTGAAGAGTTTGTGTTGGGGTAGGACACAAAGACTAAAAGGTAAGTCTGATGAAAACATGGTGGGATAGTAGGAGAATTTAGATTATTCATATCCTAGAATGCATAGTGTGTTAATATACTGAGTAGAAAGCCAAAGCAAAACCAAGCTAAGGAAAATGAAACATTGGGTTAGAGGGTCTAGGAGGACTACAAAACCCCTCTGAATGATTATAAACCAGATTGAAATAACCCTGAATATTGTTATCCTTCTCATAAAATAAGGAAGGGTAGACTGTGTCACTTCTGAAACTATATAGGTTCTATACAAGGAATAAGTGAAAAATTATTAACATGAATATGAATAAAGGGAGGAAAAAGCCTTTATCTTCTGTTTCCTGGACTTTGGTAAATTTACTTTTTTGGGACATGTTAACATTGTAGCTGGCAAATGTTAAGAAACATGATGCTACATGAAGAATTAAAAATGTCCAATTCATTTCCTTAGTGATGCTCATTCTTTCATGACTGTGTTATTTCTTAAGGATAAAGTGAGGCACTTACCCTCAGGCTACAGCCCTGTTACACTGAGGCTGGCAAGGAGTGCTGGACATGACCAAGGTCTGAGCTTGAGCATCCCTGAGCCAGGGGGGAGTCTGCTCCCACCCAGCTCCCTCCCAGTCATCAGGCCCAGGTCCCATCCTTGCATCTCGGATAGCTTGGTACCTACTGCCAACATCTGGTCAAGAGTAACTACTCAGGAATAACAATTAAAATTTTTACTTGCTTGTTTGTTGTCCCCTTGTGTTGTGTGTTTCTAATCCCTGATGCGTTATGATTTAAACCTTGCAGATGGTCCACATAGTTCTCCAAATGAGCATTTGCTTACAATCTCCACAGTGGCCTGTGCTGACAAATTGGTGAAAAGGGCTGCACAATGAACACTGTAGAAGTACGACAGCATAATGTGCAAGCAAGATGATAGAGCCCATGTTTATCTCATTGAGTTGAAAAATTTGCAGTGGAAGTTTGAACAGCTGCAGTACTTTGTTTAGTCACCAGCATTGAAGTCTTGCATAAATCTTTTTTGACTCAATGAAATATTGGGAAATATTTGCATTTTTAGTTAATGGAAGAAAGGGGGGAGCACTGGAATGGAAATGATGCTATGGTACATGCTGTAAGGGTTCTGGGTGGCACCACTTATGAGTATATTGATAACCCATAATACATAGAAATGTAGATGTGATCAGTGAAGAATAATGAATAGTATTATATATAGTACAGAGTGAAATATACCTTATTGTTACTCATTTGAAACTGACTTTAGGTTGTATAGAAATAAATACATATCTGTTGGAACATAGAAGGAAAGACAAAGAGCAATAAAGGAATAAAAATGCAAAGACAAAATGCCCACTCCTAGTACACTTGTGTAGTAAGCTATAAAGACTCACTATAAATAAGAAATTTTGGGGGTAAAAAATAGACCCTTTTATAATGTAATGCAAAATTTGAGAAGTTCCTGGATGGAGGAAATAATAGGATATTCTATTTTAAAAGACATTTCAGGAAAGAAAAGGTTTCAATTTGTCTATATTTCCATCCTTTTGATGAAGGCCAGAAAGCCTTTCCTGTTCTCCAGATCTTTAATGGAAAGGTTGAAAAGCCTGAAAGCAGCCGTGTTCTTCGTCAGAGCTCTGGCCTGAGATCCTAAACTCTGACCTTAGTTACATGCATATAAATATCTTTAAACATAAAGAGTCAGGAAATGTTTCATTGCCTTGAGGCTACAGGGTCATATGATGACTGCATTCAACTACCTAACTCTTGCCGCTGGATTACCCCTACAGCACAAGTAGTGACCCAAGAAAATGGGGCAGAGGGGATCAATTTTTGAATTTCTAACTGCCCTGCTGCCCCTAGAGTGGAGTAGGTCTGGGATTTTACAGCATTAATCCACATTGCATGCCTTGGGGCATTCAAAGGAGTATGCTTGAATCTGAAAAATATATTATGGAATAATAATTGCGTGCCACATATATTGGAGAACAATATAAATGCTAAAACTTGACCATACCACCTGTTATATTGGTCCCTGCTCTGTACACCTCCCAAACCAGCTGTGGACATTGCCTCCAAAAGTTTCAAACGTTTGGATTCACAGAGTGCAGTCAAGAACAATCTCCATTGGCCCTATTAGTTGTATCATGGTTGAGCTGTCTGTTTGCAAAAATAGACACATGGAGCTGTGTAATGGGGTGTTGGAATCTTCATTAAATTGGCTTATTTCACTGAAATGTCTTGCCCTTCAAAAGCCCATCTGTCCAAAATCTCTTTTTAACTACTGTTTTAAAAGTTCATTGAAAAAAAGAGGATATTGGTACTAAACAGAGGAAAATAATTTCTTCAAGAAAACCAGATTGCACAATGGTTAAATAAAAGGAGTTGCTCTTACATGTTCCTCATTGAAGAACTAGGCAGTGACATAAATTGTCAACAATGCATAGGTTTGAGACTAAGTTCTTTCCTAGCTGGAGGTTCTTAGTAAACCAAATTTTCTGCTGTCAAATTCCCGGATGTCACTGACCCCAGGAATATATGATGGGATTGAATCACTTCACTAGGTATATTTGCAGTATTACAGAGAAAAAATGTCTTTAATATAGACTTAAAGGACTCAGAAATAGCAATAGTCAAGGCCTGGTTTGTATTTATGTCCTGTATTCAATCTCCAAAATTTTTCTTCTAGACAAAATATGAAGGTCATATAACTTAAAGCCTAGCAAACTAATTCAACAAACAGGAAAGTTAGGAGGCATAGCAAGTCATTCAGGTCCTCTTGCACGAACATATAATAAACTCAACACTGATCAAAATGTCCTGGAAAGAAGCAGAAACTTCATGAGAAGAAAGAAAGAAAGAAAGAAAGAAAGAAAGCAAGAAAGCAAGAAAGAAAGAAAGAAAGAAAGAAAGAAAGAAAGAAAGAAAGATGTAAGACTGCCTGCATTAACCATGCATCTGAGGCTGCTGAAGAGGTCCTTTGGGGGAAAAAACATGAACAACAGCCCACACACAAACAAACAAACAAACAAACAAACAAATATATTCAGAAAGCACTGAAGGTCTTTCAGCCACAGGAATGCAATGGATACAAATTAAATTTAAAAATCAGTACCAGGGACACTTTGGAGTGTTGCTCTATTTTATTTCCCATTTGGGAGAGAGTTAATTTAGAAACCCTTAATCCTCTATATTGCAGGAAACATCACAAAAAGAGGCAGTTGATTACAAAGACAAAGACAAAGATTGTTTCACCCAAGAAACCTTCATGCTGTCTACTCTTGCTTACGTTCAGTAGCAGAATTAGAATTGGATGAAAAAGTGGTTATTACTTTACTTTAATCTGTCAGCACATTTTTAACTGTATTGGTTTTTTCTGCCTGTCTTGGGAATACAGAACTGGAAGCAAGCAACTGTGTAATAAAAGTTGAATCAACAGAACCTGACTTCCACACTACAAGACAACAAGAATTTAAAATAACCTTTTGACCTCATATTCCTTAGATGTTTCTCTTTTTCCCATGCTTTTAAAGTACGGTAGGAGGGACTGTGGACGTGTTTGCAGTTTCTTCTGTCAGTCTGTCAGATTGGCCTCAGCTGTAAGAGAAGCAATGGGAAGGGAGGGGGGAAGGAAGGAAGGAAGGAAGGAAGGAAGGAAGGAAGGAAGGAAGGAAGGAAGGAAGGAAGGAAGGAAGGAAGGAAGGAAGGAAGGAAGGAAGAAAGAAAAAAAAGAAAAGAAAAGAAAAGAAAAGAAAAGAAAAGAAAAGAAAAGAAAAGAAAAGAAAAGAAAAGAAAAGAAAAGAAAAGAAAAGAAAAGAGAAAAGGAAAAGGCAGCTTGTATGGATAGCAGTGCCAAACTCTTTCTCTTCAGGAGCCCAGGCTGTCAGTCGAGATCAAGCCCACAAGTACAAAAAAAACCACATAATACCTGCATAATTCTATATCATAATAGCCAGGTCTGATAGATTTAAAAGAACAGACCTTCAACAAATAATGGCAAAGCATAGATGGATTCTGAAAAAATGTGAATTAATAATAACCACATAAATAACAATAATGATGAATAATAAGTGAAAAATAGCAGCAATAATAATAATAATAGTAAGATATTTCTACATTGTAGGTGTAATTGCTACTGTATGACTTAACAAAGCTGTAGTCCAGATTATTGGACCTTTTGTCCTTTTTACATGTGGATCAAAAACATGGAACAAAGCATAAAAAAGGATACAAACAAGTGGAGAACACAAGTTCATTTTGGGTACAGTTGTATATGTGACCAGTAAAAATAGCATGATCTGGCCTAGTGTTTTGGAAAGATGTAAGATCTCCCAAAATTTCTCTGATTGTATCGCTTCTAATCTAAATATATAACCTGAGTCTTCTTTTCATGAAAATGATCAAGGCAAAATATAAAGACTATCCTGAATTTCTTGTATTATTTATTATTTTTAGCTTGGGATAGAGTGAAAGACAGATAATGAAAAACTTAACCCTTCCAAATGTAAAAAAATCTATACAGCAACAAATTATCATTTCCCCCCTCTATTTCAGCCTAATGCTTCAGACCCCCGTCACATCCAAATGCACATAAAGGTCTGCCCAGCCAAGTGAGTAATGCAGACCATTTTTTCAAAATTTGGTTGTTGATGATCCTAGCTTAAATTTTTTCTCATTAAATAAAATATTTTAGTAGACTTTAATCAAGGTATAAAATTTTATTTTTATGTCACCCTAGCACAGATATCACATTGAGCTATGAATCATTGTTCCAGGTCATTGTGTTGCACTTCTGTTAAAAACAGTATTCATAGATACACTGCAGAAAAGGCAGAGATTTGTTTATTTGTTGTACAGTGTTAATTTCCTTACTAAGGAAATTTCTTTGAAACAGATAAATACAGATATACATTATATATATATAAGCGCATATACATTATTATACATGAGTATAGAAACACGTGAAATGGTTTAATGGAGCTCACTGTCATGACTGTAATTTTTTGCTTTCAAAAATTGAATTTTCAAATACATTTGAAATTTAAAAAGTTGGTTGGTTGGAGTTTTTTGATGTGTCTATAATTGAGAGATTGGGAGTTATTTCTCTTTGGCAATAAAAATCTAGATGAATATTCTTCCTCAAATACTTTAAATCATTCTTTCATACTTTTATTTTTGACATTCATTTTCAGACTTTTTTTTCTTTATTTAACTTCCAGGTTTTTTTAGCCAGCATTATACAGAATTTTTGAATTTGTTCTTACAAGAGGAATGCATAAAAGCAATACAGTTAACATTGTCAATGCTTTACTTTTAGTCTCAAGGATCTTTTTAAGACCTGGTACTACAAATCCATGGCCATTGATCAATGTTTTAAGGAAAAAGTATATTTCGTAACTGCAGTTTCCTTTCTTGTTAATCATTTAAACAGTGAACTTCCATGGAATTTTTTTTTATTACTGTTTTTTTTTATTACTGTTACTGGCCAGAAACAAAACCTGAGAAATGGTAACTGAGTTGACGCCGTTTGGTTTCTGCCTTTTGTCTTTTATATGTTCTCTGTACTCTTTGCACATATATTTGTAGCTCTGTAGCCTATTGTATTAGTAGCTAATTTTTCCAGTACTTCTCCATGATCTTTCCCTAAGCAGAAAGACAAAACAAATGCCAGAGCTCCAAGCCCCGGAGGGTGCAAGGCCCTGTCCTATCTTGGTTCTTCCTGGGAACCAAGGTTGAGAACAACTCTGAGGTGCATTTTCATAAACTAAGTAGAGTCAGTGCTGAGAGGGAGGCTCCAGAAGAGGGGCTGGACCTGGGGGGGCGGAAGGGGGGGCGGGGAATTGAGTAGCCACTTGTTCTCCTAATTGGTGCTTTTAATCAATTATGCTAGTTTCCTAAAAGCTATAAATATGTACTCACCCCTGGAGGGGGTGGGCTTTTATGGACACCTTTCCATAACTGCTCCTGAAGACCTAAAAAATAAAGATCCCCTTTTATATTACCTCCTTGCAAAAATGATCTCAAGTTTCTTTTCCAGGTTGGGGGAAAAGGCAACAGAGTAACTACAAAACTGTACTTAGCTGTGTGTATTTCTTTATGAGATCTTTTCAAATTGTGTTACGTTCATAGAACATCTTACTCTCTACCTTAATTTTGTATCGTGTATTTGAAATGCAATGGTAGGAAGAGAAAGTTAAGCAGCACTTTTTAGTCAATTGAAAAGTGAATTCATATAGCAATAAAGGTTAATTTATATAGATATATATAAATACAAATATTTTTCTGTTTAAATGTATAATTTTGCTAAATTGAAACATAAAAAATGATCTTTTAGTATTTGAAAAAGATACCTCATTCTACTGTATTTTCAAAGTGTAGCTGCAAAAGCTTTTGCTCTAAATTTTTATTTCAATTATGAAGCTGAGGTTCTCGTTAAAGAATAATAATTTAATATTAGATAGCATAGCTACAGTCTTTTCAGTGATCTATATTAAGTGTTAAATTGAGCTCAGTCCTTTGACTTCAGTGAAACTACGCCAAATTCTACCCTGGTAGAATAAAAAAGAACACATATTTTTATTTTGTGATTAGTCAACAAAAAAGTTTTCTTAAATATATATTTTCCTTCATTTCTTTGGTGTGATACAGCACCTGTATAACCTACATTCTAACTCTGCTGCAGAAGCACAAAACCTGGTGTCACATAGGTAAACTTTTGGGCATCTCTCTGTGTCAACTGTTATCTTTGCTCATGCAGGCTCACTAGTGGGAACAAGTATATTTATCCCATTATCCCACTTGAACTAATAGTGTAATTTGACCTTGAGTAGTTGAATTAATCCCATTTGCATGACTTCATAACCTGTACAGCAGCCCTGGAAAACATCACTTGATTCCTGAAACACTTGTATTTGTTATCGGATAAATGTATGTGTGAGTAAATTTTATTCCAGCTCTTCCAAATATGCTAATCAGAAGATTTGACATGGTAAAGGGTTACTATCACCATCACTTCTCTGAAAGTTCTCTTCATAGTGAGAAAATCTGAAAAGACCACAAATGGAAGCCTAAGAGAAGTTGGGGTTTTGGGGGGTTGGTGTTTTGGGTTTGTTTGGAGTTGGGTTGTTTTGGGGGGTTTGCGTTTTTTATGGGTAAGGAAAAATCTATCCGTGTGTCTTGTGTCTAAGAGCTTCTTATTTTTTTTCCAAGGTTAAAAAGGATGGAACTAGCAGACTGTCCCATCTGCATATAGCATAACTTATCAAAGTTAATAAAAACCTTATGCAGTTTCCCGACATTCTGCAATCATTATCAATTCCATTTACATTTCCCATCAGAGATGCACCCAAATGTGTGGAATTGGTAATCATTTTTCAGAAATCTTTAAAAGTGAGATAGCCATGTTCCATTTATAACATGAACTTTGAAAGGCTGGTCCTGGATTATGCTTTGCATAATCAGCCTAATGGATTAAGAAGCTCATTTACAATATAAAGAATCTAAAATGGGTCTGATAAAACCTTGATTACAGTCACAGTTACATCTGAAAGGGATGACATCTGTTTCTGCCTGAGACTAAACCTATGATTTGGACCCAGTGAGTAAAGGAAGATGCTGTTCTAAAACAAATTGTAATAAAATGTGAGGTTGCTTTCAGGTTCTGTAAAACATCAGCTCACAGATTGGAGCTTCTAGGAAAAAAGTCAGAAAGAAACATTGGTCTATTTGCTTCATTTACCAGTTAGCCCTCTAAAGCATTGATTTTCTATTGCTTTGCATTCACTTGTGTTGGAAAGCAAAAGTGCAATGTAGATGCAGAATTCACTCACATGAAATAATGATCTACTATGCAGCATTCAAATAATACACAGGGGAACTTAAGAATCTCTAATTACTTCTTATTATTTAAAGTCTAGTGAAATAAAGACACCTTGATAGACAAGAAAATATGAAGAGCTGCTTTTGCTCTCTAAAGTGTTCTGCTTATAGAACAAAAAAAAATATTAAAAATGAATTCTTTTGAAACATCTGGCATTCACTTTATTTGTCATATTTAAAAAACAATTTGCTGCAAATTGCCATGCATATCCACAATGCTGGGTCTGGGTTTTCTCAGGAGGTTTTCAATATCAAGCTCCAATGAACACTAATCTCAGTTTTACAGGCAAACTTTGAAATGAAATTCTCCTTGGAAAGATTCTGCCATTCACATATCAACGTTAATTTGTATTTTAAAATTATATCACCAATTTTTAACCTCTCTTATTCTCTGCTCAAGGTACAGTCTTAAGGAACTCTGAAAGAACAGAAAAAGGGATATAACATTTTCATTTATTTGCAGAGAAATAAACAAGTGTTACTTTTTGTCATTTTGAAAAATTCCAGCTACTCGGAATGTTTGGTTTGGATTAGTTTGTTTTTTCAATAAAACCAAGGGCTTTATTACTTGCTAATTGTCAAGAACAATTACCAAGATTTATTCTTTGAAAAGTTATGTTGGCCTCATCTCTCTGCAAGATGTTGTATACAAGCATCTTTGTAAACAAAATTTGAATCTAGACACTTAAAATCAATATATGGCTGAAAGGGATTTTTCTTTTAGCTATCAGGCCCTTCCCAGAAGTTTCCATTTAACAAAAATGCAAGGGATTTTTCAGTTGGTTATATTTTTCAAAAATAAAACACATATATTTCTGATTTAAAAAATCCTACTTTTTGTATTCTTCAGCAATAGAGGTTTTATTTCTTGTTTAAAATTTAAACTGAATTACTATCCACCACCATATTACAGCCAATAAGATCATAAGACTTTAGGCTAGACAGTCAAAATGATAGACCAAGAGATGGGGCATGCACTTCATTTATCTGAATACAGTCTTTCCTGCACATATTATTGCTCAAATGACTCTTGTACTCATCATATAGTACTTATATAAAACCTTTCTATCTTGGAAGTCAAATGTTTCCTTAAAAATTTACAAAAGTACTTATAGAGGAGAAAAGACTCAGAAGAGAGAGCAGGGTACACCATCTCAGTGATGGAGAATTCCTCAAAAGACACAGAGCAGTGGCCTGCAGTTGTTACCCCAAGACCCCAAAAAAGCCCTACAAGCTGCCAGAGATGAAAAAATGAGATTGTGGCACAGCAGAACTGACCAACAGAACTGAACACCATTCTTTTTTTCTTACCTACCAGATCTTGGCAGCCAATCCCAACATGGCTTCTTTCTTTAGATGACAGAAAAGGATAAGTATAAGAATAAGAATCAGCATCAGATCTTAGTTTAAAAGATGCAGAGAATATCCCTAGCTAGTCTTCACACCACACTTTCACATATGATATCTGAACATGCCACACCTTTGACTTGTAAAAGTTGTTCAGAGGAACAAAATTGACTTGGGAGCAATCTGCCAAGGGTTACATTGAATAACCTGATCCTTAGATCATTCCTGATCCCACTTTGAATAGCAGATGAGCTAAAAAAAATGACAGAGCAATATAAGTGATCCATGTATCTTAGACTGCAGTTAAGATTTGCAAGACTTCATAAAGCTTTTTTTTTTCTTTTGGCAATGATGAAAATGAGAGGGGACAATGTTCTTTCTTTACTTCTTCATTTTGGAGTAGTTTTCTCTGAATCTGCTGAGGAAGCAGAGATTTACATTTGGAAGCAATGTCTTAGAACTCTTTTTTCAAATGACAGCAGCAATTTGAGTATAATTTTTTCCTTTCCCACCAAAGTGTCAGAAGATTTTCATTCAGACAATGGTTCACAGTTACCTGGTATACAACTTTGGTGCAGGAACATCATCTACTTCTTTTTGCATTTCTGGGGCAAATATATAGAGCTTTTGAGTTTATACGCTGGGTAAGCCAACTAGTTTATCTCAGATCATCACTAAAATCCAATGCAAAATAACATTTAGCCTTGAAAACTCTGAGTTAGGAGGGTAGACACCACTTTCACTTGAGTGTGCTCAGGAAATGTGAACATTCAGCATGTGAGCTGTACAACTTCTTTTGTATTACTAGGAAATGCATGAACCACAATAGTCTTCAAAGCCAGATAATTAAATCCATCTCTGCTCTAACATGATCTGAAATACCCAAAGGAATCCTGTAATTCTTAGTCTCCACATAAATAACAAACTTGAAGGACAATTTTTGTAACATGTCAGACAATTGCCAGGTATCCATACTGTGACATGTTATTTGCATTACCTCTAATCATTTGTCAGTTTTATCATACACCTTTTTTCAGTGCAAAAATCAGAGAACAAAATAATGTAACCTTTGGCTTGAACAAGGAAGTATCATTATATTTCTCTTTCATACTCCATAGTAAATAAATAAATAAATTAAATATAGCATTTTCACATTCCATTTAGAAAAAGCAACTGAAAATGGCACCTGTTGAAAATGTGAGTCAAGCAAATGACTGGAGCAAATGTGCATTTCATACACTGGCACATCCTTACTCTCTAGCTTCTCTCAGTAATGCTAAGAAAACCTGATTCTTCTGGTAAGGTTTTCTTGAGAGATGAATAAGGAACAGCCCCTGGGGTATCTCTCAGGTATAAAGGAAATGATAGCTTGAACAATTTTATATGCCAGCTCTGTGATTGAGGAGTGAAATAACATGGATCAGGAAAAGACTTCTGCTTTACATTTTAATGAAGAAAATACAATATATTTGACTTTATATGAGCAGCTTTTTTGTCCTGCTTTATCTTATAGAAATATATAGTCTAATTGTTTCAACATTTGAAGAAGTATTTAGCAATGTAGCATTACTTAGACTTCAGGTTTCTGTAAGTTCTTTTTTATAATGTCTGCACTACCAGAAATATTCTATTGTTATTTAGATCATTAAACCTCTAATGTGTGCTAATATTCGTTTATAGCCCTACAACAGGTCTCTTCATTGTTTCTTTAACTGTCCCCTATTTTACACAGATTACAAAACCCGACCAAAGCCAACCCTCCCTTCACATGGAATTTCAAACGTTTTCTGATACAACTATAAGACATCTACTTATAAAATATTTCCAATTAAGATATTTACTCTTGGTTAACACATTACTTTTTCTGAACATTTAGTGGTGAACTCATTAAATCACTTTTCTGTTTGTTTAAACAAACCAAAGCTGGCTCCTTTAGGATATTTAACATTTGTGTCAGCCAGATGTTCACCTGAAAGGATTTTAAGTGTAAATTATGCAGACAATTACATCTTTCTATTCAATAAATTAAAAACAGTAAAAGTAAAAATATTTTAAATTATCTGTATTTTTAATGGTTTTTAAGAACATGCTTTAAACTCAGTTGTTGTATCTAAAGATTATAACTACAAAGAATTTATAGGATTTTGTCAACAAATTAGAGAACTCTTCTTGGGAGATATGAAGACATTGCAGTTACTGCAGTCATTTCGTCCTTCTTATGTACATTTAATTGCTTGTGGTGACAATCCTGTTAGAAGGAGTAAGTCAGCCCAGCACCTTATAAAGTCTGGATCTCAATAATACAGTTTCATAGGAAATGTTAGCAAACACAGCTCTAAACCAGCAGGAAATGTGCTGATGTCTTCTGTTACAATTCCTTCCAGTGCAAAAGTGCATTTTCTGCAAAATTTATAATAACCAAAGTGCAGGAACATACTGAAAGCGTGTCACCTGATTCAAAATGTATAAGCAAGAAATTCGATAGCTCCTTACTGGCTTCCTGGAAAGAACAGGAGAAACGGCAATTTATTTCATTTGTTGAAACCTAATGTTATTTATGTGGAGTTGAACTATACATATATTTTTATATATATGTAGTTATACATAACTATACATTATATACTATAATAGTATATAGCATAACACAGCATGGTACGCATTTTCTGCTACATAAAACCCCACAAAAACCACAGTGATTTGGAAACAAGTATGGGGAAAAAAAACAACAACAACTAAGCAGGTGTTAAGGCAGTACCGAGTCAAATTTAAACAAAAATTTCCTCATACCTGACCATTACATTTGCATCTTAATGTGAGGAAGGTCTTCTTGCTTGCTTTCATTTTTTGTTAAGTAAAAACAATTTGCTTGATCACTTAAAGGTAGTTGTGTATGGAATCTCTTAAGCAAGTATTATCATAAGTCATCATAGGACAAAATGGAGATCTGATGACATCAGCTGGCCTGTATTCCCATAATTTAGTTAGGGTAGTTTTAAAATCTGGTACATATACATATGCCTTCAGCTTTTATATGAAAGCAGTGAACATCCTTGAACCAAGATCAAAAGTAGGAATGTATATTAAATCATACATTCCTTTCTCTCCCTTTATCCCTCTTCTTCAGTTCCAAGCATTAAACAGCAGATTCAGCACAGAATTATTCGGATCAGTATTTTCTAATCCATTGATCAGTCCTTTTCTTTCAGTGATCAGACACTCTCAGACAGTATGTTGTCTTCTGTTTTACAGCCAACCCGATACAGATTAGACAGTCACAAGAAGTTGGTAATTGCCAACACAGTTGTTCTTACAGCTAATCACAAACTGAAATAGACATTAATTCTCTTCTAGGTTGGATAATGAGAGATATTTTTATTCCAACCAACTTTACCCCTTACATATTCTGTGTGAACTGATAGAGACTGAAGGCACTAGAAGTTTAGTTCATAAAGATGAGTTCTTTGAGCAATTTTTTCCCCTTTCTTTTAATATGCATGTTAAGCCTGATGAAACTTTGGGAGAGATGTTCTATCAATGTCTGCCATTGCTCAGTTAAGGGTTTTTGCTGTGTATTTCCCTCAAGGCTTCCAGTAGTCATTTCCAGAGAGCTATAAATAAGTGCTTTTCTTGATGAAAAGTGCAGAGACTTAATTTCTTTTTCAAGAGAGCTTCTGAGGAGAGTGGCTAACATCTCCATTCAGATTCATAGCACAGGCAAAAACAACTTCCCATCTCCATTCTTATGGGATCTACTTAGGCCTAGCTTCTTCACAGCAGACACAGAATGAATTGCTGCTGATAAGATTCAGCTTCAGCTTCAGCTAAAAAGACCTTTTTCCTGTTTACTTTGGAAAGTTGTCTAATTTCTTTTTAATAGCATTAAAGTCCTTCTCCAATGGACAAAAGCCAGCCCCAAGTCCTCATCAGTGCATTCCTTTAATTATTGCCTCTCATGATCTCAACTCTGGGCCATTTTCCACTGTCTGCATGATCTAACAGCTTTGCTGAGCTCCTTGCTCTGTTATCAACTCCCATGCAACGACTCACACACACATATACAAGCACACAGAGAAGTGTATATACACGCAAGTTTCATCCCCTCACTTCTTGATTGAAATCTTTTTTCTACGAGATTGTGTGAAGAAATCAATTCCACACTCCTATCAAACCTGAGCAGCCATGCAGCAATTTCTGACAAGTTTCCATCTTCTCTCTGTCATGTTAATTGCACTGTCATTCATTTCATGGCTACCATTGCGTGTTGTGACTTATATTTTCTTCTTTCAGTTTGTGACCTTTGGTTTTCTATTATGTATAACTCTGAAGTAATTTTCTGTATCTGTCTATAGTGAGAATCTGCAAAAGAGAAAGTTATGCTGAGGGAGTTGTACCAATTGGGCTTACTTTTATTTCAGTCTCATTTTCCAGGCATTAGTTAATGTAGTGGTTTTCAGTTCACCTATTCGAGTTTCTGGCCAAATGCCAACACACTTACCACAATTTACCTGATGCTTGCTGTGAGATGAGGATTAGGAGTAGGCAAAGCAGGCTCAAACTTTATAGAGCATAAGAAAGTTTATTAATACACCTAAGACAAAGGGGGAAAAAAAAAAAAACAAGAAAAACCAGAACAAACTCCTCAGACCACCCTCCTTCCCCCACTTCTCCATTTCTTTCTCCCTGACAACACATAAAAGGCAATACTTAGACCTCCAGTCAGTTTACTACCTCAGAAATAGCTCTCATTTCAGTTCATTTAGGGAGAGAAGTCTCTTTTGTTTATACCATGGATTTTCTGTAAGAAAAATACAGTTTTTTATGCGTCTTCAGCCTCACCATTAGCCGCCGCCCAGAAGAAAGATCTGCTGGTGGTGGATTCCCCCCACACCGGTAGCGTTCCCACAGGCACTATGGTGGGTTATGAACAGTCCATGGGGTACCTGTTTTAAGGATGCGCAGTTCAGTTGCATCAACAAAGAAAATCCCTTCTTCTGTGCTTAGCAGCACAGGTTCTCCTGACAACTCAGGTTCTCTAGCATTCCCCCCGGGACCAGGGCTCTGGGTCACAGCCTCTCCTCTCTCTTGGTTCTAGTTTCTCATCAGGCTGTACTTTTTCAACACCTACTTGTCTTTACCCAGGTGTTTCAGTTCATTGGCTGCAATTAGAAGCCTCACATCCCCCTTTGGATTATGTCTTCATATATTACAGGGAATTTATTAGCTCAGTCCCCAACCATGGCTCACCAAAAGAATTTTCAGCTTCACTCTCAAAGCACTTCTCATTCATCTCCCTCTCGGCATCGGTTCTGCTTTCCTCACTGACTGTAAAGTCTCTATGCTGCATTTATGTAGATGTCCTCACTCATTCTTCTCTCTGCGAGGGAGGATGGGTGTCTGTAAGTTTAGTCCAGGCATGGATAGAGTTAATCTCTCTCTCTCTCTCTCCGGCAGTGTGAGGATCACGTGCTCTTTGCCGGGCTGTTTGAACAGGTCCGAGCTGGATGCCAGAAGCTCTCAGAGTCTCTGTGCCTGGCTCTGTGGAGCTGGCTCGGCCTGCTGGGGCCATCTGGGCCCGGGGTGACAGGGCAGGGCCTGGCCCGAGCTGGATGGAGTCCGGCCTGGTCCTTGCCTGGCCCGGAGCAGGGGCCTGGCCCTGTCTCATGTAGCTGACACACTGCCTGAGCTGGATCTGCTGAAAATTCCAGCTGGTTCCTCCCCCATGCCCGGCTGCAGCGGCACGGCCACCCTTCCTTCCCCTTCCACCCCCACCTCCGTCCTTTGGAAGAAGAGGGGGGCCTTACCAGCGAGAGAAGCAGGAGATGCTCCTCTCTACACAGCAGCAGGCCAAAAGAGGAAAAGGCTTGGAGGTTCTTTGCTTATATATGGTTCTTTCCTTGAAGGCAGATCAACTTTTTATTTGATTTACCCACACATCAATCCTTAAAACTACCTGGTTATTGGCTCTCTCTCTTTCAGGAAGGAAGTTGTATCACTTCCTGCAACATAGGTTACTTCCTAGGTTTTGACCCCTCCTGACTAACCCAGGACAGTTAATTGACTGTTTAGGTGTTTTATTAATATTTTAAATTTTGTACAGCTCTGAAGTCAGAGCTGTCAGTTCTTAGCAGCATTACAGAATACATGAGTGGACATCTGAAGGATTTTTGCATTTCTAACATGGATCAGAAAACTCTGTCTCCTGTGAATCATTATTTTAGCAGTATCTCTATATATTTAAAGATTAATGGGTTTTTTGACTGGTTTTTTTTTCATTTATTTCTCTTTTTTTTTTTTTTTTTTTTTTAAAAGGATTTGAATTTGTCTATAGATATCTTAGCAGAAATTTCACCATGTAAAAAACACCTCAGTAATCTCAGTGTCCCATTGACAACCAGGAAAGAAGTCTTCTCAGCATCCCACCTGTAAGTGTATTTTTTTGATTTTTAAAACCAGGGGGAAGTATTTCATGAATTTTGAGCATGTGATGTCAGGAATCTGTAATACAGCTCCCAACAATTAACTGATTTCCTTACAATAG
Organism: Eopsaltria australis; assembly: GCA_034509425.1. Classification (NCBI taxonomy): domain Eukaryota; kingdom Metazoa; phylum Chordata; class Aves; order Passeriformes; family Petroicidae; genus Eopsaltria; species Eopsaltria australis. Next base: position 1,120,016 of record JAVTVJ010000072.1, read on the forward strand.
TAGCTTCAGCCAAAGCCTGTCATGCAGGGGGTACATAGTATTCTAAGTGGGTATCCTTTCACTTCTATACTTGTCATTACTTTCAGAGTGCAGGTCTATCACCAATAGCAGTTCAATGAAAAAATATGATTATAGAATCTGACTTCTAAGTGATCATTGTAGTGTTGCAGTCTTGCACTCTGCACTCACCACGTCCATGTATGACAGAACATTTTACACTGACTTGACTGTATTCCAAAGGTGAAGACAAATTGACAGAACTTACATTTTGACTTTCTGGGATGAATTAACAATTCTTCAGCATCGTCATCCATAGACATTTATTAAGAGAATGTCTCATATGGGTCACAATAATCACATTAGATATTTTTAGATTAGAACATGCTCTGAAAAAATGCCCATCTAGTTTTTTAGCTTCAGAGACAAAAGGAAATATTCCATGTGCTTGCCTGAAGTTGCCCTGTCAAATACAGTTAACTGTTCAGCAACAACGTCCTTGCGTGATTTAAGACAAGTCATATATATTACCCTACCAGTAAAAAAGGAGAGTTATAGAATTTAATAATTCTATTAAAGAAGGCCAGGCATTGAGTTACTGTGATAATGAGGAGTATATATGAATACAGGACTGCATCATTTCCTTCTTTCTTCTAACAGCTTAGAGGATATGCAAAATCCCCAGTAAGACTAGATAAGACTAGTGGACCCATTAAAAAAACTAAAAAACCCCATCTTTATTGTTCTGAAACGGAATATTTAATAAATAAATACTGTAAAAGCTATAAAGCCTCAGTGTTTAGAAAACAGAAAATTTCAAATTTTACCTTTCAGATTTGAGAAAAATATTACCTGCAGAGCACTTTGTTGAAAATTAACAGACATTCTTAAGTGGCAAAACTCTCTTGCTATTTGCATGTGGGCACATTTGAACTCTATGCCAGGCATACCATAATGAATTTTCCTCATGAGTTATTGACCGAGTCAGATGACGCCTGAGATTTCAGCTCATGAGAACTGAAATGACTGCAGCATATCAGCAGGCAGCTTGAGCTTCAGATTGTGACTGCTCAGGAATCAACCCGGCAATCTTTGCTGTGGTCTTAGATCGAGGAGAGGCAGCAAAAACACAAGGACTGGTGTATAGCCCTCTGGTTCCTCTGTCCAGCCCGGCGTTACTATGACAGATTCCAGCTGGCTATATTTCCAGGAGTGCCCCTGTCCCCAGGGCACTCTGGCAGCATCCCGTAGACACTTAGCCAGAGAAACTGCAGCCTGCGTTGTGGTGCAGGAACTGTCCAGACTAGCTATCAGCTGAAGATGAATAATGAGAGGGCTCTTGGAGTGCCTTTAATTCTGAGTGGCTTTATTGCAGGATCTTCACACAGAGGAGAGGCAGGAATCCAAGAGGGTGAGGGGCCCTCAGACACAGCCTTAAGAGTTATCTCATACAACCAATCACCAGGGGGTCTGGGGGAGGATAGGGAAGGTCCAGGGTTACTTGGTCCTATGGGATGGGGAAGGAAAGGGGCCCAGGAGATAACAGGGAATAGAACAAAGGCTCTTGGGGGGAGGGAGGAGATGATGGACACCAGCAGTGGCTACTCTGGTTTGTCCTGGGTTAAACCATGGTCACTCCACTTTCCAGGGGGTTCCTAGCCCCTCTGGACTTTCTCCACCAATGATCTATCTCCTTTTCCAAGTCATCTCCCCCTGGGGTCTCCAGGGACACATCCACAGCAGCTACACTGGTGAGTAATGCAAACCGGGTAATTGACAAAGCTGTCATGTAACCCCTGCCATGTTTCTGCTAAAAGGCTGCAAAACTGCGCTTTACCTGTTCTTTGCTTGCAGAAAATGAAGTAGGAGTCTTAAATGGATTAACAGGAGCTTCTTAGGTTTGTTCTTTCTTGTCTATTTCTCCTTTCAGTTTATTGGCAGACATGCCAGTTCATTTAAAAAACATCATCTGGTTCAGCCTGAAGATACTAATGGTCAATAATGGATATGCAAAGGACGACACAACACCAAGGGAACCATGCTATGAGAAAATTTCAGAGCCTCCTTGTTCTTTTGTACCTGTGCAATTACTTTACTTCTCTCAATACCTGTAAAATGTAGTTGCAACAATCCTTTACTCCATAAACAGTTTTTACTATTTGTTTTTTGTAGGTATACCTGAACACAAGAGGAAATGACCACATTGGCAGAAATGGGTGGGACTATCCAATTCCTCTCCTTGCGGTAAAAGGTTTGTCACATTTGTTATTTACAGTTTCAAAATGATTGTGGCCACAGTCTTAAAAAACTTGAAAGAAGGTGACCTGTGTTTTTTTTCAGCTTAGAAGAGAGCATGTAAATATACCTTTAAGTAGGTTCAGGACAGGAGCTGGTTCACCTGAAGGCTAGGCAGGAGAATAAAAAGTGAATACTCAGGCTTTAATTACTTTACAACAAATAGTTGTCTTATGAATGTCCTGTTCTTAAACATCAAGGCCTCTGCCTTATTGCTAATAATTTGGCAACATCATTCATAAAAAGTTGGTTTTCACTTTAAGTTGCTGCTCTGAAAATTTTCACCTAATTGTGCCGGAGAGGTGAAGCTGGAATTAATCTTGCTAGAGAATTTGAACCTTCTGCTTTGCATACTATGTACAGCATTTCCTGTAACAAGACTGCAATTTCCCTCTCTGACAAAAATATCTAATTTTTTTTTCAAGGAACATGAACTAAGTAAACTGAGACACACAGGAAGCTCTTCATAACGCTCCACACTGTTTAATAGTCTGCGAAAAAAGGAATGGGGCAGGTCTCCTTCTCCTGACCCTTTTTCAGAATGGTCTTTGAGGAGAATATCCTCAAATCCAATTAAAGAATCAGAAAATCAAGGTTTACATGAAAGATTTTTTTTTTAAAACATTGAATATATTTCTGGTTCTTTGAAAGACCTCAAGATTTAACCTTCCAGAAATGTCACTGATCTCTGACATGCAGGGAGGGCATTCATCTACCTTAGAAAAAAAAAGAACAAAGTATGTGGTTTGGGACCTGGATATTTCTGTTTAGTGAATTATCATTATGAATTTTTAGCATAATACTTTCTTTCAGATAAATTATAAAAGTATGTGTATTTTCTGAAACAGAAATCTTATTAAAATGAAGATTCATATCAAAAGGAAATTGAAGACAGAGCCAAACCCACCCATAACATATTTGCAGTCAACATGAAAATTGTTTGAAGATACGATACTAGAGGTTCAGAACACTTGTATGAGGGCTATAAAAATATTTATTGAAAAGCTGCAGTGTTCCCTGTTTGACAGTGTTCATCTCTGAATGCCTGTGTGAGTTATTGACAACGTTTGAAGCAATGAGGTTAGGTGAGTTCTCTCTGGATATCTGAGCTTTCCTTTTACAAAACCTTTCTGTGACAGAAAGTTCTCCTTGACTAGATGGTCTCCCAAAATATAATTTAGGTTGCCAGTGACCTTATATGCTGAAAATACTATTTAGGGAATTGATTTATCCTGAGGAAGATACCTGTACATTCATATGATTGTGTGGTTCTCTTTTTTAACTTGATAAAGAAGTATTGAATAATTTTCATTTGAAGAGCTAGGATATCTTCTATAAGTAAATGACATAGAATACATTTGGTATATTTTATATAAATGCAGTCCTCTAAAGCAAATTCCTCCAAGAGTAACTGTATTTGGACATAAGCTTAATAAACTCATCAAGAGCTACTTATCAGACTGAGATAAGATAGAGAGAAATGGGGAATAAATGGGAAAAGAGAAAAAAAAATATTTCTTAAGTAGCAAAATAACTGCTATTTTTTATTCAAGTTACAAAAAACATTAAATACCAAAGATTAAAACCAAATATTTTCAACAATTTAGGAACAGGATCGTTGTGCTTCTGTAATGTTTCTAATACAAAATGGTGATGAGAAGATTCCCTGATAAGAATAAATATTGTCAAAAATCTCTTCTATCATTAAACATAAATTTCTTGGATGATTTCTGAGCAATTATCTTCTTGAGAGACATCATTATATCCAATGACTACTAAGTTTTATAAAATGTCTGAAAGTCAAATTTCTGTGTTAGTCTGAAAAGCGGATAAATCTTCATTAAGTAAATTTCAATTCACTCTCAGACGAGAGGTTAATAACTTCCTCATCTCAAATCGATGAATTTATTGTCAAAATATTTAGCTCACTATTACTAAGTCTCAAACAAGAATGAAAGGAAAGAAATCCCTTGAAATCAAGTGTCTTGAAAGTGTCTCTTAGATGATAACATTAATGAAAAATAGACTTCTAAGGCTAAAAAAAAATATTAGCTGCAACACTGTAAATTTCATTTTAAACATTTTAAAGCATTTTTTGAAAATGTAAAAACTTTTACCTCATTGCTTTAAGTGCCTGCAAAATAATAATTAAAGGTAACTTAATTTGCGAATTGAAATTGAGATTTAAGAGCAGGCTGTAGTCATGACTGACAGGAATACCAAAAAAAAAATCTCCTTCCATTAGTAAGAGAATATATCCTGTACAGACTACAGGAAAAATAACTCTTTCACAGTAAAAAAAAAAAAAAAAAAATCATGTAAAGGTTTTGGTTTTCACTAAGGAAGCTCATTTAGTTTACTTTCCAGTGGTCATATATATGGGCAGAGCTGTTAGGGGTAATTTCAAAGTTTTCATCTTTATAGAGCACAATGTTAGATGTACATGCTTAGATAGATCCATCAAGATCATAACTGTTACCTGTAATGCTGGATCAGATAATATCTGCCAGATTCCAGGAGGAAGCCCAGGGTTACCTCCCAGGTTCAGGCTGGGTAACAGCACACAAAAAATCCTACATCACCTTGATTCCAACTACTCCCCTTTCATACTTCCACTTTAACTGCTGTAAAAGAGAGATAGAAGCACATGGAACACAAGGTAAATTCTGTGTGGCAGAAACCACAACCACTAGAGGGACTCCTTCAGTGGTCTGATTTAGATGTTTATTTTTGAATAACCTTGTGGTATTATGTTATGTATTGTCCAGCTAGGTCTATATGTGGTTAAAGAGCATGTTATAAATAATTTACTACATGATGCTTTGCCTTGCCAATCATTGCATCAAAATTCTATGTATCCTGGAAGGTTTTTTTTCAATTCATTAGGTAATTAGGTTGGATAATTGTAAAAGTCAGAGCAACACCAGCCTCTAGCAATGCTTGTTACATAAGTGAGTCAAGACAAATGTATTTTTTAAAGCAAACACAGTTTAACACAACATGGCATTATTCCCTAAATTGAAGATGATCTCCAAAGTGAGTGTCTTCCCATTATTTTTTTGTCTCTAGATTGCAGTTTTGGGGATGAGGGACGCATTGATGTGCCAGCTACATGCAGATAGGTTCTTTAATGTGAACTCCCTCAGTATTACATTTTGCAGTCAAACTGATAAGAACTTATGTTCTTGCTAGGTCTTGTTGTATACAAGATTGTTTATGACCACTTGCTGTAAAGTTTTTTTTTTCTATAGATCTTCCATTTGTTCTCCATTTGCATCTGCAAATCTGTCCTGAATCATTTGATGATGGATTCTTATTTGTTTATTTAGCTAGTATTCATTTTTCTATGTATCATTATGGTCTCTAAAGTTAAAAAAACCAAGCTAACAGAACTTTTAAAAAGATTACATTATATTGTGGCCTCATAGCATATGTAAAGACAGCTTGTGATTTTTTTTTTTTAATTTGTACTGTAGTAGTAGGCAGCTAATACAATGGCACCAAGAGTGCAGGCATAGATGAAACTTTAATAATTTATATGGAATTTTGTGGTGGTGCTTGAGGCCCCAAAGGCCTCAAACCCCCCTGAGAAGATTTGGATAAAAGGTGCCCAAGCCCAGTAAGTCTCCCCCGGGGTGGAGACAACAATGGTTTGCCCCAGATGTGGGCTGAGTCTCTCAGGGGTGGTTCCCTTTTGTCTTATTTGTCAGAGCACCTGCCACTCTCCTGTCAGTCAAGTTCAGTTGCTAGAAAGTTCTATTATATTCGGTTGTTGATTGGTTTTCCCTACTGCTTGTCATCCCCTCTCCTCCCCCTTTCCCTCCTGGTTGGTCCCTTTCCCTTGATCCCTCCCCAGTTCCGCCCCTATGTTGTATTCTGATTGGATGAGACCCTCACAATAAAAGTCTGAGCTCAGAGCTGTTCTGGGTCTTCTGACCCCGGATGCCCTTGAGTGCAGTTGGCCCCCAAGCCTCTGTGTCTCGAATTAGTCTGTGCGGCAGAAGATCCCTCCCTGTTTTCTCCAGCCATCTATTGGATAGTCTGCTCCTTGCGAGCGACCTGCAGCTGGGGACATCCAGTTCCCCACAGCCGTGAACTTGGCTCCTGAGCAGTCGGGGACGCGAGCTGCAGCCGCCGACGGGTCGTTGGCCGATACCCTGGGGCCAGCTATCAACGCCCGGACCACTGGTGAGCCACGTCAGAATTTCTGTGAACATTTATCTCCTAGTTAGCCAGGAAAATGAGACAAATTAATTTCTCAGCCTCACCTGCATTTATCAAGTTACATTTCTATTCCACAGTGCTTGCCACAAGCTTCTCTTATGTCCTCCGTGACTCCATAAGGCATCACCAAATCAAGTGAAAATTCATAATACTTAGGGTCAGATTTGTTTAGGTTCTCTGATGTGTAAACACATGACTTCTAGTCTCACCATTTTTTAGGTACACATGAAAAACATTAGCATAATGACAAAACTGCAAAACAAATTTAGGAAAAATCTCGTGCAAGGCAAATGTCTAAGAAGGGGACAGAAATTACTTAGCTTTCTTTGTTTAGTGCTCTTTTTGTTCTGGTTTCTGCTCACTTGCTTTTAAAATTATTAATGCCTTCAGTCTTTTTGCTATTAAAAAGAATGTTGAAGCTTGAACTTTAAGCCTGAAATAACAATATGCTTAAACATACTTCATACATTACTAGAAGTATACATTACTACAGCTAGACTGATTGCCACAAAAAGGCTGATGCACTTACTTCACCTAGCTTGCAGTTCAAGACTCTGGTCATCAAAAAGTGTACTCGCCTTCCACATTTTCTTTTTTTTTTCCTTTCTTTAAATGCTCTCAAATGTCTCAAATTCTACTTCTAGCCCTTCTCAAGAGTACCTAAAGCCTCACAGTCGCAATATTTTATCTCAGGTTTCTGTATTTCAGTCACAGAATCATAGACTCATCCAGGTTGGAAAAGACCTCTAAGATCATCAAATCCAACCCTTAACCCATGTTCACTGCTAAACTATGTCTTTAAGTGCCACATTCGCACACTTTTTGAAAGCTTCCAGAGTTGGTGATTCAATTTCTTCCTTGTTCCAATGTCTGACAGCTCTTTCAGTGAAGATATTTTTCATAATATCGAAGCTAAACTTCCATTGGCACTGTTTGAGGCTGTTTCCTCTCACTCTGTTACTTGGGAGAAGCATGGATTCACTTTAAAAAATAGATTTAAGTTTTAAGGCTTATCTCAGCTTATTTTAGTTATTTTTCTAACACTGATATTATAAGAGAGCTTTTTTACATTGTCTTATTGTAGATACTAGGTTTAACACCCATAAATTTGCAGATGACACTAAGCTGAATGGTGTGATTGAAACACCTGAAGGATGGGATGCCATTCAGAGGGACCTGGACAAGCTCAAGAAGTGGCCCACAGGAAGTTCATGAGGTTTAACAAGACCAAGTACAAGGTGCTGCACCTGAATCGGGGAAACCCCCAGTATCAACACAGGCTGGAGAGCGAACACATCCAGAGAGGCCCTGCCGAGAAGGACTTGAGGTGCTGGTGGATGAGAGGTTGGACATGGCCCAGCCGTGTGCACCCACAGCCTGGAAAGCCAATTGTATCCAGGGCTGCATCCAAAGCAGTGTGGCCAGCAGAGTCTGGTAGGGAATTCTGCCCCTCTGCTCTGTTCTGGTCTGGTCCCTTCTTCTAAGACCCCACCTGGAGTGCTGTATCCATCAGTATTAAGAAAACTCTGTACATTTGATAAGCAGTATGTTCTCCACAATCAAATGAATCTCTAGGGAGTGCTAGAGACATCTGAAAATTGGCAGCAGTTCTGGTATACAGTTGTCTATCATTCTAGTTTCTCTATCCCAACTCCATTTCAACAGATAACTCCTCTTGCTTATGTTAATATCTGGAGTTGTTCCTGTGCTCATATTCTTCCACTATCGTCTGCCTTGAGGAATAGATGGCATTTGAGATTCTTAAGGAACATTCCTTTTCCTCTCATACTAAATATAATGTCTTAAGCTATGTATGGTTCTACCCATGATAGAACTCGGAATGAATTTGACAGAGGTGAAGCTGATGCCTCCAGATTTCTCTGAGGTTGTTTCTAAATGAGAAGTAAAATCCTCAGTGAGTGGTAAGATCTTTTAACAGAGAATTGGATAGAATATATGATAACTGCTCTCTTTGAGGCTTGAGCGTATCAATAAAGATTAAATTTCAAACTCCAATATTAAAAATGTCTACTCTCTCACATATGACTTGTAGATGATTTTGATACATTCAAATATAATGTCCATATTAGCTTTTCCATTAGCTACATTATAATGTTTTCTGATTTTCCACTGTCAATGAGAATTTCATAATCCCATGCTCATAATATACTGGCATAGTGATGATTTGCACATCTACAAGGTTGTGATTAATTCTGATGTAACATTCAGGACAGTTTTAGTAGCACAGACATATTTGTACCAAAAGGTTTATGTATTTGTCTGAAGATATGTATTCGACTGAAGTTTAAAATCAGACTTTCATCATGAATGGCCATGAGTGAGATCAGCTGATGTCAACATGAGAGATGTGTAGCTTAATTCAGACCATATTTGTACAAAAACAACAGGAAGCACTTAAAAATAATCAAAACCCACCGAAGGTCATATTTCGCTTGCCAGTTTTTACTTATAATATTTTATTTATAGCTATATTCATATATATACATATACTGGGGATGAAGTATGGGCAGAATATAGGCCATGGTTCTCCCTGAGAGTACTCTTTCTTTAAGAATAATTAATCAAAAGGGCAACAGTTCACAGTGTTGTGCTGCAGTGAGACAAATCTAATACAGACCATGCAGCAGCGGTGACTGTAGGTAGGCACCCATCTTGCACAAATAGTAAAATAGGGTTCTTCACATCTATTAAGTCCTGACAAACTACCTGCTATAATCATTGAAAAACTGTTTTGATCTCAAATGCTTAACGGCATCTTTGTGTTTGCATATTCGAAACACTTATTTGCATATGCAATTATAGTCATCAATTGCTTACATTTTCGTGTAATTACATGTATGTTATAGTCTTCAACCCTTAGAAATATCTTAGAACCAAAATAGCTGTCAGAACCCCAATTCTACATCTTTTTGCTAGAGGTCACCTCGGATTTTCCAAAGGAAGATGCTTCGAAGCCATTTTTGTGGTTTGTTAAAATAGAGAGGGGGCATTGATGCAAAAGAACCTTCTAAAAAAGATTTTTCTTTTTCAAGAAAATCACATAAATCATTAAGCATATGAGGGCTGTATTTCTGTATACAGAAATTCTATGAAGAAGAATTCTGTTACATAATCCTGTACTTTGATCCTGTGTTCTTGCCTTCCTTAAATTTGATGTTGACAATTTCCTTCTTTGGTTGGTTGGTTGTTTTTTCTGGAAGAGACAAATGGAAGAATTTTTTCCCCCTAATGCCAGGCCCACTCTAGCAAAATTTTAGTTACCTTTTCCTTTTTTGCTCAGGTATGTTTCTGGTATTGATTGAGCCATTAAGAAGGAGGAAGGGCTTCTAGAACATTATTTTGCATATATTTGTGCCAATATTTTAGCCTCACATGCAGAGAAACAAATATCCAGCATTGTAGTATGAACAGAAGCCCTTTCTCTTTGGGAAAAGACACGCAAAATTCTATATAGCCCATAGAAAGTGTTCTGTTCCTTTGTCACAATTTGATGTTAGATAATTATTTATTTCTTAGTTTATATAACCAACTACGATGCCCTGAAAGGGTACTCAGGGAGTGTTTATTCAAAATCTCACAGCTGCTGTAAGAATTGGTAACCAAGTATTGTTTTCTGAATATTCATCATAACCTACATGATTTTATCTCTCAGTGTTATTAACAGAAGAGAACCAACATTTAATATACAACCATGGTTTATTAAGGCTTAAGAATTCTTTGTGATAAGATTTATAATCACATACAAAATTCTAAAATCATCTCATTCTATAGGTCTGACAATCTGAACATAAAACAGGGTGAATTTATCAAAAAGAGTCAAGAAACATAAAATAAACAACCTGATTTTTGTTCTATAAACAAGAAATGGAGAAAATAAAATTAAAAGATCTCACTTTCAGTATGATGAAGTATATTTTCCTCTTGTCTGTGCCTTGGTAGAGCTTATAATATTATGACTGACATAAGAGTGAAAGCTGTAGGTGTACTGAGGAAGAGTAATACAAAAGTCATATTGTCTATAGGGGGTTCTGGTGCTTTAACCCATTAAAAAGAAGGTACAAATTTTGGAAGTTGATGGAAATTCGCATATAACAGTGTAAAGCAAGATTAAGTGAACAGGAAGTGTCCCTTTTTAAATATGCTGGTTGCTTTTTCTGAACAAAGTCACTGTGTAATGAAAAAGTGGCAAAGAAAACATGAGTTTTTCAATAAATGCTTTGAGCATTTGATGTGGAGTTCAAGTTTTTTATTGGATAGCTTGAAGTGATATACTTTATACTTTTATGAGCCCATATTAGCCTCCATCTACTGCTAGAAACAAGAATGGAGAAGGATACTGAACATTCTTTCAAAATCCCTAAATATGCTTCCCTATGGGACAGAAGTCTTTCACTAGATCACTTATTTGACTCAGTTAAAATTAGCATTTAACATCAGTGTTAGCTTATTATCTATATACTGGTAAACAAAAGTGTGAGGCCTTTTGGCCCAACAGAGCCTTCCATACAGAGAAATCATAAAGGTTATGACCTTTTCTTGTCAGGAATAATGAAGCCCACAAAGGAGTCAAATTCAGAAGTGCATATTCTCTTATCTTTGAAAGTAGATTGGAGAATCTTTAAAATTGCCAGGCTGATTGATTGACAGTTCCTTTATATTTTTAATTTCAGAAGATTTTTATTTCTGATTTTATGGTTAAAGTTCCCAAATATACATAATTACTACAGAGTTCTCTGGGAAATTGTATCACTTCTTTTACTGCAGTTCCTAAAAAACCCAGAGGTATTACTGACAGATCATGGTGATTGTATTAGGCTTGTAGACAAGATTCTCCACCCATATAATTCCAGAAAAGATTAGCAATGACTTCCTGAGTCATCATACACAGTGTAATATACCCTACCTTTTACAGAAAATATTAATATAATTTTATGAGGAAATATATTTATTTCATTATGGTTGCCTTTTAAAATATTTCAGCAGCTTTCAAAAAAGGGAGTTAGCATTCAATGATTCATAGATGTTCTGAGGGCAGCCCATAATTTTTTCTGGGTAAGCATTACACTGTGTATTACAGTTAGACATCTTTGCTGAATATGATTTTTAAAAAGCCCCTCATGCAAAAGTTCAGATTGTGTTACTCTACCTAAGATGCAAGTATATGAAAACAGGTGCTTCAGACTTAACAAGATGTTTAAAACAGGAGATGTTTCTTATTGCTGTTCTTGAATACAAAGCTTTTCAAAATCAAGACCTGATGAAACAAGAGAATCTGTTTTAAAAAGTAGACTTCTAAAATAACTAAACATCAGCTGAGAATTATGGATATCAAAAATAACTATTTCATTAAACTTGTTTGGAGTTAGAAACAACTGTGTTGATAGTTCTTTAACTTTATTGCAAAGCACATAATGAGCAATTATATCACACATGATAAATTCAGCAGTAAAATATTACCATTGGCAGCTGGGTCTTTTACAAACATAACAGAATAGGAACATGAAAGGGACTAGAACTAACCATCTGCTGAAAAAGACTGCATTACAATTTTAGTAAAGCAAACCAACAAGAAAACAAAATAAATTTTAGAATGTAATTTAATTTACATCTCTATATTAATCTTCTGGGATGTGTATAAAGAGAATATGAAGTAGTTGATGGATTATAAAAAATGCATAAATGTATTCATAAACCAGTTAGTTTTGGATTCCTTGAACTGTAATCTTCATAAAGACTTATGCTTTTTATGCATACTGACATAGATTACTTGTTGACTTTAAGAAGGCAACCCATATTAATTTGACAGCAGAATTTAACTGTCCAGGTATTACCCTGTATTGTTCAGAAGATCTGTGAAAATATACACTGGTCTCAGTCTAGGGCAGGCATTCCAGCTGGAATAAAACCTACCATGGACATCGGGAGAGTTAAGAATCACCATTGATATTTTGACTGCCAGAGAGCTATCCTGAAATTTCCAGTGTGAAAAATTCCTATAAAGGTTAATCAGCATACTTTTCCTCCTTAAGAGAGCAGAACAATGTTGAAGATGGTGACATTAATTTTATATTTGCTTGAACATGGCACTTATAAACTTGTAAAGAAAGTTATTTTATATTAGTGATATTATTCAATGTAAGAGAAATATAGATGCTGAAGAAATCTTCAGCCTAGGGCAAGACTACAGGGAGACACATCTGAGCAGTACCATATCCTATAAAAAGTAGTGTTCAATCCATGATCCTGATATTGAAAATCCTACCTATACATATAGCTCCCTTCTCTCAGATTTATATTCAAGAGCTGAAGGCATCCTCATAATTGTCTCATTCAGTTGATGAAAAGTGCCCTCTGTGTATGTCTGAATTTGCTTATTCAAACCTTGTTCACAACCTTCCTAAAGTCTTGGACTTAAATTCTCCCTTGATTTCAATTCTTGGTTTTAGCTTTGAGATTAAATTTTAGCTTGATGCACACTTAGCAAGCGCACCTGACATTTACGATAAATAAAACCCCTAGTCTTTCCCGGGTCACCTTGTAGAGAATGCACGATAATGAAAATGACTCATACTTAAATAACACATTTTAAAAGTCTTACTGAACCTGAAAGTTCTCTTCTGAGTTCACTACACTTGCCTTGTAGATGATGTAACATTTCCCACTCCCCTTTCAAAAAAACCATGTAAATGTTTCATATAGCAGCATGTAATATTTCATAAAATATAATGATTAACATCATTAACAAAGCAGGTTTTAAAATATAATACAAAAAGCTCATCTGCTTATTTAATTTGTATTTCATGTGTTATACTCACTTTTCATAATGACATTAGCAGATTTAGAAATTTTCTTGAGGGACCATTCAGAAAATATATAAAGAAGAGTGCCCAGGTCTACAAGGTTTATGGAAGAAGGACTCATTAAATTACAGATCCAAATGCTCATGGTATTTACTGCCTTCATATTTACATATCAACTAGAAACATCTGGAACTAATTTGCAAGGATATTGAACACCCATAATTCCACTTACAATCAGACTGTTAGTGGCTGGCAAACTGAAAATCTGGCTCTTTGTATACCATCCTCCAATCTTTCTGTAGGTCTTGTGTGACCAGAAATGTGTCTGCAAATTTCCAGATCCGTTCAATAACATCGTGGTTGAGTGTTATGTTCCTTTTCTTTCCTGGTGTGTCCTCATAAATGAAGTAAAAACATTTTAATTTTCAGCCAGCACTGCAGCTTTATTCTTCACATGCTCCTGAGTGATGCCTAGCAAACCTGAGAAAAGCATGGACAAAGGAACGGGTTTCTACTCTAGTCCAAGCACCTGAACCAGGAAGCAGTTGAGAACTAATTAAGCCTTTCGATTCTGTACAGCAGCAGCCAGATGTTTCAGCTCAGCAGAATCTTAAGGTGTTGAGCACCAATGACATTTACTTTCTCTTCTCACTCTGCCCCAGGGATGACACACCTCCACCCCTTCCAGCTTCATGATAAACAACAGTTCTCCTTCTGTACTGAAGATAGCATGCCTTTGTAATCTAACAGATGAAGTGCAGAAAAAGCATCTGAAACAAGAGTCCAAAATTCTGTTGACATTTTTAATCCAGTTTTGTGGGGTTTTCTGATCTGTCAGTTGTAACTTGTGTGCAAACATCTATGAAGATGCTAATCACCCATATTTCTTCAGGAACGATTTAAATGGTAGCTGCGTGCCTGTGTAAGAATAAACGGACAATATTTCTCTCATAGCTATATTGGAGTGGCTTTGCTAAAGAAAGAGCTAAAATATGTCTTAGATAATACACTACACTTTTAAAAGAAAGACAGTGTAATTCTGCCTCAGAGAAGAGTAGCTCATTTCATGCTAAGCACATCTATTTCCACCAGGCCAAAGTACATTCTATCCATCAACAAGCCTTCCAACACCAAGATCTACCTTTCTCCACAGATTTCCATTAGTAGGTGACTATCCTATCTCATTGTTAATACTCATGACTGAATACTCAGCCAGGAGGTTGTAGCAGTAGGGGTTTCCTGCTATTTCCCCGTCCAGGGAGCCTCTTGCCGGTGGTTGCCGCGACCCTTCCCAGTGGACCACGAATGTCCTAAGCTTTCGCTGGACAGACGTGGGAGACTACCGGTCTCCCAGGAGGGATGGGCGTTAAGAGGGTCTCTGGATTTTTCTGGGGAGCCGCGGAGAATCAGGGAGGACTCTCGCCTTGGGTAACAGAGTACTTTACTGCTCTCAATCCCGGGGCAGAAGAGCCCCGAGCTAGCTCAGACAAGGGGTTTTAACAGAACATGAGGGCCAATAGGGATCGACCGAGGGGGCGGAGTTGGGGAGGAGTCAGGGGTGTGCATCCAATGAAACAGGAACAGGGGAGGGGTAACCGGCAACAGACAAATCGCAATTTACAGAACTGAGAACTCTCTGGAAGGAAGGGAGGGGTCAAACTTGGACAGACAACAGGGAAAACCAATAACTAACAACAAGGAGGAGCCATGGGAGTGGCTGGCATTTGGGCTAGACCATGGAGGTCTTTGCCCTGGGGGTGGAACCAGGACTGTTCCACCACGACTTCCCATGGGGTTTCTGGGGCTTTAATTCTGTGCTTACCACTCCTACAGGAGGTCATTGAGAAAGACTAGTGTCTCTTTCTTGCGGTGGGGAGTTAAAGAAACATCAGTAGTGGCATGTTTGGCCCAAATGACAGAAGCTCCTGTAGAAGAAACATGGCAGGAAAAGGAAGCTAACTCTTTCACAGGAAGTTTCCTTAAATTGAGCAGA
Source organism: Eopsaltria australis (assembly GCA_034509425.1). Lineage (NCBI taxonomy): Eukaryota > Metazoa > Chordata > Aves > Passeriformes > Petroicidae > Eopsaltria > Eopsaltria australis. The sequence goes on from JAVTVJ010000072.1 coordinate 1,135,346, forward strand.
CTTCCAAGTAATTCCTAAGATTTTTCACTGTAACTTTGTAGGGAAATTTCCTTTGGCTAATGACCTATTTAACTCTTTCCTTGGAAAATTAAAATTATATGACAGAAGACAAGCTACAAGAGTTAGCAGTAAAACCAAATGTTAAATATTTCCGTGAGAATGAACTTCTAAATCCTGGTGTGTATAGTCAGAAAGAATAAAACAATTCTGTCCCCATGCCCAAATCTATTTAAATAAACATGTTTTAAGCCAGCACTGAAAATATATTAGGTTTTTCATACTTAGAATTTCCACCATAAAGTACTAGCAGCTCTGTTAATGAGAATCCAAGTGAGAAATTACAAAGGCGTTCAAATGTGAATGATATTTTATGACTTAAAGCATTATGTTTGTACCTGGGAAATTTTATTCTACATTCTATTCTATTTTATTCTATTTTTGTAAGGCCTGGTGTTCTATAAATTCATAGACAGCACATCAAATTCAATGAATCTACTATGTTTAACAATTAAAATGTACAAGAATTCTGGCAGAGATGGTTCTCACTACATTCTTCAGGAGATGAGAAAAAGACAAATACTACATGTCCCTTTCTCTTACTTTTACCCAAATGTTCATGTAAACATAGGGAGCTTAACCTGACTTGAATTTTCCATCAAGAGGTACTTTAAACAACTATCTTCTCGAGAGCTACATAAAATATGTTTTCCACACACAACCTCCCTTTTCTGTTATCAGCAACAAATCTCTGATACCTGTAAGTTTTAACTGGATAGATGTCACAATTTTTTAATGAAATACAGCTAACGGGCAGGATCTTGATTCTTTGGCTGAGACTAAACCCTATGTCCTCCATAGCAGGTTTGCATGCCCCTATGTTGCTCCGTCTGAGAGAACTTGACCCTAAACAAGGATCAGTCTTGTCAATAATCCCACATTACTGTTCCAATATTGATCTCTATAATTGTTTACTCACCAGGACCTAGGTTGTTTTTATTTTACTGACATGCTTCTATTACAAAGAATTAACATTCCCTTGAAACCTACTGAGTGTACAGAGAGGAAAGCCATTAAGCAGTAGGCATCCCTTTTCCAATAGACAATAGTCAGAAACCTCACTGTAATTTCAAAGGTGACCTAAAGAGTCCCACTGGTAGTGTGAATTTATTATTGGGGGTTCAGAAACTCCATTGTCATGTATTCTAAACAGGGTAATTTGCTAAGTAAAATTACCCAGAACACAATTAGTAGAACCTAATAGAGCTTGTGTGATGTAAGTCTGGTATCGTCACATGTCACAGTCTCATACCTTCAGCTTTGAGTTCAGATGGAGAGAATTACTTGTGTGTCCCTAAACCTGCATTACAGTGGAGCCTGATAAATGTTTAGACATGCTATAATCAGATCATCCACACCTATTCTTGTAATTGGACAACAATGGACATTCCTATTTCCTAAGATCTTCCTTTAAAAATCACTAATTTTTTTTCCCCTATCCACCATAAAGTCAATCAGATCAGTAGATTTAAACATAATTGTCCTGGGTTAGTCACCTGGGGTCAAAACCTAGGAAGTGACCTATGCTGCAGGAAGTGATACGGCTTCATTCCTGAGAGAGAGAGCCAATAACCAGGTAGTTTTGAGTATGGATGTATATGCCAACCAATTAAAGGCTGATCTGCCTTCGAGGAAAAAAAAACCAAAAACATCATATCTAAGCAGAGGACCCCTCAGGGTTCTTCCTCTTGGCCTTCCTGCTTTCCAGATAGAAGCAGCTCCTCTGCTTCTCTCTCCAGTAAGACTGAGCCTTCCCCCTCTGCACCCCCGGGGTGGGGGGGAGTGAGGTGGGGAAGGGAGGTTTAGAGCAGCAGTGCAGCTGCAGCTGGGCGTGGGGGAGGAACCGGCCTGAGCTCTCTACAGACACAGTTTAGTCGGGCCGACATGTCAACTGCAGTGGGCAGTGCTCAGCCCTTCTGCTCCGGGCCAGGAAGGGGCCGGGCTGGCTCCATCCAGCTCAAACTTTTCAAGCAGCCTGGCAGAGACCATGTGATCATCACACTGCCAGAGAGAGAGAGAGAGAGAGAGAGAGAGAGAGATTAACTCTCAGACTAAACTTCCAGACACCCATTCTTCCCTGCACAGAGAGAGGAACAAGTGAGGATACCTACAAAAATGCAAGATAGAGTCAGTGAAGGAAGAAGACTTGACACTTAGAGGGAGGAGCATGAGAAGTGCTTTGATAGTGAAGCTGGAAATTCTTTTGTAGAACTATGGTTGGGACTAAGCTAATAAATTCCCTGTAAGATATGAGAAATAGTCCAAAGGGGGGATGTGACTGCAGCCACTGTGCCACGGCACCTGTGTGGAGATGAGTTGATGCTGAAGTAAGTGCAGTCTGATGAGATGCTTGAGCAGAGACACAGAAGATGCTGTGAGCTGTCCCTGGCCCCGGGGAATGCTGGAGAATTTGTGTTGCCAAGAGAACCTGTGTTTCTAGACACAGAAAAAGGGGATTTTCTTTGCTGCTGCAATAGAACTGCTCATCCTTAAACGGGTACCTCATGGACTGTCATGACCCCCTTGCAGTAGGTGTGGGAAGGCTACTGGTGTGGGGGGAGGGATCTTCCACAACAAGATTTTCCTCCTGGGAAGCTGCTGGTTGTGAGACTGAAAACCATAAAAACTGTATTTTTTAACAGGGAATCCATGGTATAAGCAAAAGAGACTTCTCTCCCCAAATGAACTGAGAAAAGACTATTTTACAGGTAGTAAACTGACTGAAAGTCAAAGTGTTGTCTTTTTGTATTGTCAGTGGTAAGAAATGGAGAGGTGGGGGGAGGAGAGGTGGTCTGAGGGTTTTGTTCTGGTTTTTCTTGGTTTTTCCCTTTGTTTCAGGTTTATTAATAAACTTTCTCTATATTCTAAAAAGTTTAAGCCTGCTTTACCTATTCCTAATCCTCATCTCACAGCAAAATCAGGTAAATTTTGGTAAGTGGGCTGGCATTTAGCCAGAAACTCGAATAGGCGAACTGAGAACCACTACACGGATCTATAGATAGATAGATAGATAGATAGATAGAAAATGGTATAGTACTCCACCCAGGATATGGGTTTTCTTGACAGAAGTAGCATCTAGATTCTAAATCTGACCCTTCATCTGGCAAAAATAACCAAGAAATCCCCACACCAAACAAGCAAACAATTCCCACAAACCCCTTGTTACGAGGGCTGACGTTGACAAGACTGTACTGACACAGAAGAAATATCAGAAACCAAGACTGACTGTGTCAATGGATAAAATAGTGCCAGATAGATACTATTTAAAATTTTGCTGCTTTATGTTGCATATCTGTAATTGGGTTTTTTGACATAGCCAAAAGTATCTTATTGCCCTAATATTATCACTAGAGCTTCCATTTTCAGCTTGTAGTCAGAATCCAATGAAACTGTAGACTGCTTGTAATAGATCTTAAAAGGTAGCTTTAAGAAATTTTTTTTATTCTAAAAGATAATATGTGAATAGGAAATTCCAAGAAGGAGATCACCAGGGGAAAATATATAAATCTGTGAGCTCAAAGCATTTAAGGGCTGAAATGTAAACCCACTGAAATAGCCTATAAATAGTTTAGTATACTTTATATATCACATGGACATAATAACAATAGTAGTAATAATAACAACAAAAATAGCAAAAAAATGAAACATATAAGCAAAAAATCTTAAGCTAGTATTATGTATCCAATCTTCATTGATTTTACTGAGCACATTCTGCTTAACATCAGCTTGGGAATTAATATTTGGTCTCTCCTTGTGTCAGGAAAGATCTTGCCTGTGCAAGCCAGATGTATTTGTGTTTTGACTCAGACCTTAAACGTATTTATGAAAAGAGGATCATTATTTCCATGCAATTGCTAAGATGGCTGTAAATGTAACACCATAGTAAGGAATCTAAAATTATTACGGGGCTTTTCAGACTTAACATTTTAAATTCTAGAACCCTTGGTGTATGTGTTCTTAAGTTAACTTAGAAGAAAGCCTCACATTTAAATAACCCTGTAACTGCAGAACCCCTTATTGGTCTCTTGCACAATTTTAGGATGAAAATTCCTTTAGCAGTCTTCAGAGAAACTCCAAGGTTTAAGTAGTGCTTAGCAGATCAACTCATTAGTGAGCTTGCGATGGATCCCCAACCTAGCCGTTTCTCTTCCTCATACTATTATGGGATTCTGTTTTGCAAGGTACTTTGCTTTCAAAGTGTCAGTGGATACTCTTAAATTATGCCATACGACAGAAACATCTCCAGCCTCTCTTTTGGAGATATATCGCAGAGCTGACAAAATAATTAAGACGTTGTAGTCTCAAGAGGAAAAAGCATGAACAAGAGAGATTATGAACATGTTTCCAGATTAATGAGGGAACAAAAGGAGATGAAAAGAATTTGTAGAAAACAATGGAAGGAACAGAAAAATAATTGCACAGAAAGGTTATATGGAAATCCCAGAATGTGGGCAAAGTGCCAAAAGGAACAAATGGATTAAGATTGGAAAAGAATAAAAAAGAAAATACACTATAAAGTATGAAAGGGGTATTTATCTAACACAACTAAGTATAACCTCAGCAAATTGGCAGATGACACTAAGCTGAATGGTGTGATTGAAACACCTAAAGGATAGGATGCCATCCAGAGGGACCTGGACAAGCTCAAGAAGTGGCCCATGGGAATCTCATGAGGTTTAACAAGACCAAGTTCAAGGTGCTGCTCCTGAGTGGGGGTACCCACACAGTACCCACACAGGCTGGAGATGAACAGATTGAGAGCAGCCCTGCCCAGAAGCACTTGGGAGTGCCGGTGGATGAGAGGCTGGACATGACCCAGCAATGGACACTCACAGCTCAAAAAGCTAAACATGTCCTGGGCTGCATCCAAAGCAGCGTTGGCAGCAGGGCAAGGGAGGGGGTTCTGCCCCTCTGCTCTGCTCTGGTGATACCCCACCTGCAGTGCTGCATCAGCTCTGGGGTGTCAGCACAGGGAGGACAGGGACCTGTTGGAGTGGATGCAAAGGAGGCCACCAAGCTGATTAGAGGGATGGAGCATCTTTCCTATTATGGCAAGCTGAGAGAATTGGAGTTGCTCAGCCTGGAGGAGAGAAAGCTTTGGGCAACCTTCCTGGGACTTTCTGGTTCCTGAAGGGAGCCTGCAAGAAATGTGTGGAGGAACTTTTTACAAAGGCATGTAGTGACAGGACAAAGGGAAATTAAGCTGAGAGTAGGTTTAGATTGCATATTAGGAAGAAATTCTTCACTGTGAGGGAGATGAGGCATTGGAGGCCCAGGAAAGTCGTAGATGCTTCATCCCTGGAAGTGTCCAAGGCCAGAGTAAATGGACCCATGAGCAATCTAGATTGGTGGCAGAGGGATTGGAACAAGATGATCTGCAGAGTCACTTCCATCCCAAGCCATTCTGTCATTCCATGATACTGAAAAAGGGCCTTTCTTTGATTCTGTTTGTAAGTATGCTATTAGTTGTTCTACTCACCAAAAATTCATATAAGTTTGTTTTCTCATCTGGATAAAAGGGATGAAACCAGACACTTTATCAAAGATAAAGTGAAAAAAACTTTATATTTCTATATATAAATAGTACCACTAATATGGTAAATGTAGTTGAACATGCCAAACCAGAGAAAAAATATCTTTTTATGATTATGTTGTCCAAATCATCATTCAAAAATCAAAGTAGGTATGACAGTGAAAGTTCAGACATTGTGTTTTTTCTTTCTCATACCCCAAGTAATAACGCTGTATTGACCAACTGTAGAAAGTCTGGTAATGAAAGGCTGATGTGAGAAGTCTGAAACACTGTTCAGGAAAACACCTTTCTGTTGAAGATTTTAAAAGGCTTCCCCAGAGCACCTGATTCTGTACCATATTTAAGGGGGTCTATCAGATCTTAATGGTCTTCTGAGTTTGCACAGGGAAAGAAACAAGTGTTAACAATAGACACTCATCTGGGCCAATGCAGGTGCAATAAAATTGGCCATAGGATTGACAGAATGTTCTCTTCCATACCTTGTCTCCATGAAATTGTGTAATTTATTTGGCAGCACTGTACCATGACCCTTTTTAGCCTAACTTATAAATCCATACGAGCTTAACAAATCCTTTTTACTGCAGGGCTTGAGGCTCAAGGGTTGTGGTTATAAACACTGAACATCAATAGCCCTATATTTAGTCAAAAAGATTAATTCTATCTGAAAAAAACAAGGGGTGGGAGCTGCAAGGCGAAAGAAACTGGATAGGAAAAATTGCCAAAAGTAAAGGTGTGGAGAGGTTTGAGTCCAATCTCTAGCTTTCCTAGATGTCCCCAGTTTTTTGGACCACTTAAAGGAATGAAGACTTTTCAGGAAAGACTGGGATATCTTAAGCTTTTATGTGCATGAAACTGTTAAAGTTTAATGCTGCAGTTTCTTTCTGCTCAAACTAAACAGACCACTGCAAGACAGTGGAATTATAAACCCATGCAAAAATAAAAGTGAAAATGTTATCTTGACGTTTGGTCCTGAATCGGCATCTAGGGGTAATCCAAAGTACAGCAAAACACACCTTAATCTATTCTCATTTGATGGAAAAACATCAATTATTACCATTCATACTACTATCACCCAGGGTAATCTGCCTGTAATAGAAAAAAAAAGAGAAAAAGGTTACCTGTATTTACTAAATTAGTTGATATAAAAACTGCAATAAAACATATAAAATTATTCCCAATGCTCGAGACTGACAGAATAGCAAAACATTTGGATATACTATTTTTTGCTGTTTCTGATCTAACAGGTTCTTCTGATTAATCAAATTTGTTCTTAACCACTTGTTGGTCAGTAAAGCTCCTACAAATGTCCTTTAGGAACTAAATAGATACTGAAGGGAGGAAGATGAATGTTCTTGTATTTCTCACGGTAATTTGGGTGGTGTTTGTGCCTTTAAGTAAAAACACCTTCATATTATTCAGCCCATTACAATAATTTTAAAGAATTTGATACACTTCTGATGTGATCCTGAGTACTGAATTTTGGATTCTGACAGCTAGGTTTAGTAGAGAACAAGCAAACTTTGCTTTCCTACCCTAAGTCTGGAGATACTGCATAGAGTCATTTTCCCACCATAAATTAAAAGAAATGAGCACCTAAAACAATCCCAAAATTCTAGAACAGTACCTTGGAAAATCATTGCTTAGACCAATCTAAGTAAGTAACACATAGTATTAGTCCAAAAACCTTGGAAAAATATCTTGTGTTGATTTTACTAACTACTGAAGGACAAAAAAATGCAGATTTAACCTAGTGCCAGTGTAGAACACTTTTATAGTTTGTAGATCATAGGAATGCCTAAAAAGCTCTTCAGATAGTCATTTGGAAACAACCATGCAAAAATAAACACAAGGATTAAAAAGAAGATAGTTTCCCTATAACAATCATTTTTAAAAAAAGAAAAGGAGTAAGACTGAGCAGCTTCAAGAAAAGAACTTAAAAGAAAAAGGGATGTATGTAGAAATGTTATAATTTTATAACATTTCTCTGAGTCCCACACTTAATCAGCAAAAATAGTCTTCCATGAAGTTCATCTGTAAAGATCCTTAGAGTGGTTTTAACAGTTTTAATTAGGCTGCATGTATTATTGAAAATGTTTCCACTTTGATTGCGTGTAGAGAAGTGTCTCTTTGCCCATGTAAAGAGATCAAATTGGCATTTGGTTCCTATCTCCTTCAGAGCATTCAGATAAGGATAATTGCATTAGTTCCTGTCTAAACAATGTTTCAGACTAAAGCCCTAGGGCCAAAATACTAGGTCTTAATTGGCTGCACTACCTACTCTAGTCATGTAGACAAATTAAATTAATTACAATATTTTGAAAATGCTTCAATAACAACTTTTAATCACAAAACAGGGAAAAAGCCTCAGGAATGCCACAGAGGCTTAAATGTAAGCTATCTTTGGAGAGCCAGCTATGGTACTTTGTATAAAATACTCCTTTTGAAAATCAGAGGGGAGGTGAAAATAGTTCTGTTATTCCTGGATGATTTTGCCATTAGAAATGCCAGTTTCATGCTGGTTTGAACATTAGATTTTTGCATTATGAGCACTGCAATGTCCTAATTTTTTCTACATCTCAACTAATTAGCCTATTCATGAGGCAAGTGTCTTGTGTTTATATTAATCTGCACCTGCACACTTGACCATTCCTTTGGCATCATAATTCTAAAATATGCAAAATAAATATCATTCACAATGCTGTCTACTTCCATAAACCTAGGCTTTTCTAGACAAGTGTTATAAAAAGCCTAATTTTTATGTCAAAATCTGGAAAAGGTATTTTTTCAGTTTTTCAGAGAAAACAGTTCCTAAAAGATGTTTCTGAATATTATACCAGTAGATTGTACCTTTTCAAATTCATGTCCAGTTTTTAATCTGAAAATTCTTGATCCTTTTTATTATTAAACTTTTTGTGCTAAACATACCTAATGTTTCAATTTTATGTTTAAAATTTAATTATATTTTTAAATTTATTTAGAAATGTGAGACAATTTGATCCTGGTTTCTCATGGAAGTAAATGTATGTCATCATCCTACGTATATGTAAAATCTTGACCCTCAACATGTTAATGTATTGATGCATTTCAACCAAATGAGGCGACTGGATAGAAGCCTTATCGACAATAAAGCTACAAGTTCTGTAAAAGAAGGTGGGTGAAAACACTCATATGTCAAACAATTTACAAGGGAAATAAAACCTCTACAATACCTAACACAAAAATCCACAACAGCCAGCTACAACTAGGATATCATTAGCATGAATGCCAATGAAACCAGAGACATAAGCCCATAGGGAATGTGTTTAATTTGTTCTTCAGCTCAGGGAGATTCTTGCTCTCAATTTGATACCTTGATAAATTAATACATGCATGAATTTTCAGTAATGCAAACTCACAATATTGTTGCTAAGAAGATGACAGGTGACTACCAGTCGTGAAAGCCATATGTTTCTTATACAAAGCAGACAAAAAATCAGTTTGCAAAAACATATCCTGAGTTTGTTCTGTCCCAGAGAAGTTGTCTGTACTAGCTTGTAGAAAATAGTGTGAAAAGTTCCGAAGTACCAAGAAAGAAGGTTCAAAAAAGCACAAGAGCTCAAGAGGATTATGAAATTTGGTTATTGAGTCATAATAACATAAGCATAAGTCCATAAGCATAACGGAAAAGCATTGAGATCTGAGTAGAAGCCTTCCTACAGTACAACTGATCTAAAGGTTATCAAGCTACAAGACCCTGGGAGAAGGACACATCTTAGCAGCATGACAAGAAGAGAAAAGTGAATCTGTGATCTTAATAGAGATCCCTGTTCTCATTAACTAAGACTCCTTTAAAGGACAGAACTATAACAAATTAGGGTAGTTGAATATATATTTTAAATGAAGTTAAGCAAATAAACAAGCCTGGGAAACAATGTTCTGGATCAAAAAAAAAAAAAAAAAAGAAAAAGTGCATATGAAAAGATTTAGTATCACAGTTTTATTTTCTTTTCATTTTCTATTTTACATCACATATGTAAGAAAGCATTATACAAAAAGTTTCAGGCAATTGATTGAGTGCATCATCTTCCCCTTTAGCTTAACCTGCTCACTAGTGATAAGACCTAGTTTAGACTTTTAGGAGTTTTCCATCATAATAATTCTTATCTTACTGAAAAGAATTCACAGCCATAGGTTAACGTTTATTGCTTTTATTTCCAACACTTACTGCAATGGATGACTCCCAGTAGTGTCTCCCAGAAATCTGTAACTAATCAGTTTTATAACAATTACAATATATTCTTAATAGTTTTAAGAGGAAGGATTCTAATTCTACAGCTATTTTGGGATCGCAGAATATGCTAAGTTGGAAGGGACCCACAAGGATAATGCAGTCCATCTCCTGGCTTTGCCCAGGGTCATCCCCAAGAGTCACACCATGTGCCAAAGAGCATTGTCCAAAGGCTTTTTAAACTCTTGTCAGGCTGGTGTTGTGACCACTTCTCTGGGGAGCCTGTTCCAGTGCCCAACCATGCTCTGGATGAAAGACCTTTTCCTCATAGCCAACCTAAACCTCCTCTGACTTCGCTTCATGCCATTTCTGTAAGATCTGGGTATGAGAGTGAAGAGACCAGTGCCTGCCACTCCTCTTCCCCTACAAGGAAGTTGTAACTGCTGTGAAGTTTCCCCTCAGTCTCCTCTTTTCCAGGCTGAACAGACCAAGTGATTTCAACCACTCCTCATTCAGCTTCCTCTCAAGGCCCTTCACCATCTTTGTTGCCCTCCTTTGGACTCTCTCTAATACTGTGATGTCTTTTCTATATCGTGGCACCAAAACTGCACACAGCACTTGAGGTGAGGCCACCCCAGTGCAAAGCAGAGCAGGACAATCCCCTCCCTCGCCTGGCTGGTGATACTGTGCCTGATGCCCCCCAGGACACACTTGATCCTCCTGGCTGCCAGGGCACTGCTGGCTCATGTTCGACTTACCATTGATCAGGACTTGCAGGTCCTTTTTGTAGTGCCACTCTCCAGCCTCTTGTTTCCCAGTTTGTTTATGCATCCAGGGTTGCTCCATCCCAGTGCAGATCCCAGCATTTTCTCTTCTTAATCGTCAAATGGTTGGTGATTGCCCAGACATTTAATTTGTTAAGGCAATTTTTGTGCAGAGCTGAACTCAAGCTACTCTGACATGTAAAGAATTCATACTTCGGTAGGCATATATTAATTGTTCACTCTGGCAGAAATCTCAGGAGATAACCAATACAAATTCTACAGAAGCACCCATAAAACTCATCTCACCCCCAGAGCTGATCACAATGAATGGGCAACAATGAAAATGTTGGGACTATTTCAATCCTCTAGTTCCTTTTCTGATTATAGATAAGATTAATTAATTTAAACTAATTAATTTTAATAAAGCAAAGATGGGCCCAAACTACTTGGTGGTTACAGGCGTTGAAAGTACTTTTCATGAACCCATATTTTTCGTAAGTGTCCAAAAGTTTTAATTATACTTGAGAAGGGATTCATGTTACCAAATTACACTTATTTTAACATTAGACCTCTAGTCTAGGTAGTTGTCTATATTCTCTGAAATAAATAAAGAAAGGGAGACATATTTTCCATTCTTTTTCAAGAACATTTTAACAGGACAGTTGCATTTCACTAATAAAGATAAAGACTTAAATTTTGGAGAGCAAAAGTTAGATGAGGTTGATTTTCCTTTATGTAGTCAAAACAGAGAACATGGTTATAAAATAGTCTTAGAATGAAACAAAAAAATTAAGGGTCTAGGGTGAATTAAAAATTTCTCACTTGAGGAAGACCACCATATTGAATAGAAAAACTGTGCCTTATTAAAAACAAAACAAATTATAGAAAAAATGTGCTTTTAAAGGACTGTATTTAAGAGGTTTAGTTACACTTTCAGATTACTTTTCTACTAAAGAAAATTGAAGTTATAGAAATATTTGAGACAATAAATTGGGGGGTGTTACTAAAGTCCTAGGAAGAGCTGAAAATTATAATTGAAAGGAAATGTGGCAATCATATATAATGTAATAATATTTAACATGGATTATGAAAAAAATCCCTTTTAAAGGTATTCATTACGTGACAATTACCAAATTATATAAAATTAATGCAATAGCTCCAAATCCTAAAGGTATAACTGTAAAATGGATGACAGTGCTTCTGATTCCACAGATAATTCCTGGTCTTGAAATAAAAAACCACCACGGTGAGGTTTGAGATTTTCAGCACTTCTCTTGTGGTATTTCATTTAGATTTTTTTTATGCCTCCTAAAAACTCAGTATTTTAGATCTTTTGATCACCTGAAAATATTAGAATTTATTTTGTGAGGGGTAGATTTCTGTCTTCCCGCCTACAAACAAAACTTTGAAATGAAGAAACTTAAAGGTAAGAAAACGAAGTTAAATAAATGAAACCCAGTAGTCTTGTTAAATCCTCATCATTTTTAATTTAGTCTTCTGATATTCAGATGCTTCAGTTATGATTCAAATGTATGTGCAACTGCAGCACTGAGCAGAATTTTTTCAAGTGTAATCTTTTCCTACTTCTGTTATAGGAGCATCAGAAATTCTAAAGGAATCCAATGGAATAACAAAGAGGGGCCTGGGAGAATGGGGAATCATTTATATATTCTAGTACCTGATCCTTTAGTTGCTCAAATATTTTAGTCCAGGATTGAGAGTTTTGGAAAGGTCAGTTGTGAATCTCTTCAGGAAACAACGGAAGATAAATTGCCTTTTTCTACATCCTGAATGCTCTACTAACTGAATGACAGAATACAATTAAATAGGCACCATCCCCATGGGTTTCAATATGCATGTTTATGCAGATCTGTCTAATATACTTGTGTCTTCACTGATATAGGCTTTATAGGACCCAATAAGGATTGTGGGACAAATTAAAAACAATTCAAAAAAAAGGTAAGTAGAACATAGAGCTGAAGAGCTGAAGACTCTTCTTAGATCCTTACTTTAGTAATCATTTCATCCAAAATTTTGAAATGGAAAAAATCGATATTTTTTAGAGCTTACAGTGATGCCACTCATATATATGTAACTGGAGTATACAAGGTCTGGTCTTAGATGTAAATATAAAATAATATCTAGATGCTTAACTAACATTAGTTCCTTTTGGAATATCACTTCTAAGCAATAAAGGATGAATTTTCTTAGACAACAGAAAAATAGGAATAACAAGGTGTTTTTCTTGTCTTTAACCTTTTAAAAGAGAAGAACACAACAAACACTAGCAACAAGTAATGATGTAGTAGTCTGCTCATTTCATTGTTCTAGTCATTAAAATCTGGAGATTTGCAATGGAGCTCTAGCCATGTGTGTGCTTCTAATTGAACAGAGGATATTCTTATAATATCTATCTTCTAATTTGCAAGTCTAGGTAATGATGTCAGTTTTACACTGACAGTTAACAAGCATAATGTGGTGTTAATCGAATGACCTTTCAGCAATAAGTGATTGAAGAATTAGCTTCTCCAGCCTTAAATCACATTTTCACTGAATACATTAAGTGGAGAAATATCTTTTCAAAGTATCTGCAAGCACTGTAGCAGTATTAAGAATCAAAAGATCCAGCTATCTTGAGAATGAATTATTACTGTATTTTCTGTAATGGCAAGGATATGAGAAGAAAGGGAGACTAATTACTCCACGATCATTAAAAAGACCCCTAAAAGTCAAAAAACAAAATAGGATTACCAAAATGAACACACACATACATACACATACAATCTGAGAAATTTTTTTGACCTGAATTCTTGCTTATTTTATTATAATGCAACATCATTGATATTTACTCATTTGCCCATGACCTATTGTTTTGAATCCATTTTATTTCAAATCAGTAGAGTTTTGGTCATATCTAGTGCATTATTTCCAAAAAAGTAGGCTTTTAAACAGATTTAAAAAAGCAAAAGTGGCAGCCAGGAGTAGCACATCTCAGTCTCACAAGTGCTAATGCTAATACTATTTCTTTCTAAACACAGTTTACAACAGAAAAAAAGCATAGATCATAAGCCCTTCCCTCCTCTTTTTTTACCCTCTTCTTTCTTGGTGGACATTCAAAGCAAAGTTCAGTTCACTTTCTTGTCAGTTGTTTTCACACCTTACCTGCCTGGTAGACACCACCCAGTTCTGTTCTCCATGGAGCAATGACATCTGTGACAGATTATAAAGGAAATTTTCTTAAGAAATATCCGTAATATTGATCACATATATGCCTATTTTTTTAGTAGGGTACTACTCAGCTTAAGGAAGAAAGTAATATTTTACCTATGAGAGGAAACTATTCTAATCATAAATGAAAATGCTGGATAAAGAAAAATACATTAATATTGTGCTTTTCTATCTAATAAAACTCCAAACTTTAACTAACAAGAGTATTTGCTGTACACAAATCAAGAAAACCTTAATCAAATTCTACATTGATATAGGCAGACAATTCATTCATAAAAAATTATTTAACCTAAAATACTTTTTTCTGATATGTATTGCACAATATGAGTGAGATGCATCTTGCCAGACCGTGCTCTTCAGTGTTCTCCAATGATTGTTTGGCAAGAGGTTGGAAAAATTTTACATGTTGATACTGTTGGACTTTTTTTATTCTTTCTGCTATCAATTTCCAAAAATGTAAATAAATATGTAATTGTGAAGAATTTCTGATTGTTAACAAGTGAGAATTTGATTCTGATCACTAAATATCATGGAATACAATAGACAACACTTTTGAATATAGTGCCTCTATCTGCTTTTCTAGATAGCTGTAAAAATGCTCATGCACAGATAATGACAGCCATAGAATAGCTGGAAGGCACTTTATATTTACCCTGAAAAAAATAAATGAAGGTCCCAATCAGCATAATAGACATGGTGTCAATCATTAAAACATGCATCACCAAATCCCTCTATTGCAGAAATCTGTCCCTGATTGCAGTACAGAGTAATTACTTTTTGGATTTGTAATGACTAATAAACTGTATTTCTGCAAGTTGTTCTCTTAAGCATATTTCACAATTAATTATGCATACTGGTATCATAACATCTCTTTGCTTCTTGTTCATCCAGATTACCTTGTATCTTTGGAGATGTTATGAAGAAAAGTAGAAACTATTAATTGAAAAAAATAATTTCTCAACACTTGCCATAATCTTTAAATGTCATATCAATAGCTATAGGCAATGAACTTCGAGAAACATTGTTGCTCAACTTTTCTCTCATTAATAAACTGTAGAAGGACACATTATACTCTCAGCAACTGTTTGCATCTCTGGACCACTCTCTTCGTTCTTGCTCACCATTAGCAATGTAAGTTTATAATTAAGGATGATCTATTCAAGGTCCTTTCTGCATATCAGAAATCCCAAAGCATAATTAATTGGAATGAACAGAGCATCTGGTTGCTTGTGATCTTATAGTTTCAATGTATATGATATTTAATTAAAATAAATGCCTTCCTTCCCACTCTCATAGGGGAATTAGCTCATTAAAATTTTCAAGAGTGAAAATCAGTCCTCCAGCAAATATTAACATTTGGGAAGGAGCAGAAGACTGGGTGGATAAAGAAACCTGTCTTCGGTGTTATACATTTGTCCCCTGGTGCTGGATGACACTGCTGCTACTACTGCTCATTCATCTTAACCTTGAGATATGAATCTTTGATATTCTCTCAAAACTAAGTTGGTTTAAAATACTTTTTTAAAAAACCTTGTGTCATGGGTCTTTTTGAATTCTCCAAGTAAGCACACAAAGAACTACATAATTCTGCCAAAGTTAATTCGTTAATCTGCATCTAATTAGCAAATATTCATAAACTAGACAATCTTCCTCTGTCTTATAGCCAAAATTTACTCTTTAGGTTCTTAAGTATTCTCTACTCATCTCCATCTAGGCAGGGACACCCTGTCTCATTTGGGGAGTCTGCATGCACATAATCCTGCTACATGTGGATGAGGGTAAGGTTGTGCAGGGAATCCACCTGGACTTTAGTAAAGCCTTTGAGACCATTTCCCACAGAATTCTCCTGGAGTAACTGGCTGGTCATGGCTTGAATGGATGTACTGCTAGGTGTGTAAAAAATTGGCTGAATGGCCAGGCCCAGGGAGTGGTGGTTTAAGGGGTTGTCATGTATAGGTACAGGCTGCCCAGGGAAGTTGTTGAGCCACCATTTTTGGAGGTATTTAAAAGACAAGTAGATGTGGCATTTGGGCATGTGATTTAGTGGATTTGGCGGTGCTGGATAAACAGTATAACTCAATCATTTTAAAGGTCTTTTAGAACCTAAATGATCCTATGATTCTATGTGATATAAGTTCTTTGAATTCTTATTAATACGTGTGGATTTTCCACAGCTGAATGGGAGTGGATCAGACCATAATTCTGTTGAATACCTTGCTGTTCATGCATTTTTATGCTGCTTTTCCTTTGCCAGCTGGCATCCAAAATGTCCTTTTCCTTTGTCGGGAATGCCAGGACTCCTGCCTATTAGTCAGCACCTGAGATTTGAGAAACTGAGGTGTTCTTGTCCCTACAGACTCAAGTATAAGACCATCCTGGAGATTTGACCTTGAGGGGCATGTGGGGGAGCAGATGGTCATATCTGCAAGCCTGTATCTCAGATTTCATCAGGTATAGTCCAGGTGGTCAAGGATAATACTCTGCATCCAGCTTGCTGTCGTTTGAAACTCTGGAGGGTTAAACCAACTGACCATCTCACCGAGCCATGAATTAAACAGGCATATATAAGATCAGTTTGACTTCACTGATATCAAATAAACCCAAAATTGATGTTCAGATAGAAGAGATCTAATAAAATATAAAGTGGAATGATGTCAAAAGCTTTTCTCACTTTTGATTGCACTGATATGAACATGTCAGGAACTCTGTCATTTTCTCTCAGATTTGATACAATAAGTAAAATACTTTGTAGTTGCACATTTTTATTTTCCCCAAGGCTCTCATGAAATATTAAGTGCTAGGAGATGCTGAATCTGGTAGCCTCATAGAGGCAGGACTGCTGCAACCCAACACCCCAAGGTCCAGCCAGCAGTAGAACTGAGCAGGAATTTCCAATAAGCACTAATGCACAAGCAACATAAGGAGCATGGGTGCACATGGCCGACAGAATCAACACAGACACTCTCAGCATTTGGCCTAATGCCAACAACATCAACAGCATCATCCTGACCCCCTCTCTGGCAGGTCATGAGCAATTAATCATTGGATCCTCTCACCTTCAGCTGCTCCACACAGGGTAAAACACATACAAACAGTTTTCTCAGGTTTGAAATTCCAGGTCCCTCCAGCAGACTACCACCGATCACAGTCCATAGCACTGTTTTCTGGGATATGGGAATTTTATGTTCAATCAGAGCAAACTCTAAAACCCACCTCTCCACGAAGCTTTTTGGTAACATCTTTATGCATACCTCAATTCAAAAACATTTCATATTGTATAGAAATTTAAAACACTTATTTGAACAGTTATTCATGATCACTATCTATGGCTGGGTCACTTCTTTTCACTTTTCCAATAGATATGATGTCTTCTTTCCATGCTCTCCACCTACCTATGTAGCTGACTTGAGTTGCAATTTCCAGTAGGCAGTAGCACCTTAAAAATTAAGTGATTTTAGCTGTGCATTGCTATTTTACTTGCCCTTTATGACCTAGCTCTTAAGTTATGAAGAGAGAACGATGAATATAATAATGATGTAATGAAGGAGTCTTGGTCAGAGCTAACATGAAAGTCATATCAGCTAGGACTTTTTTGAGTGGTGATAACAAGTTATAAGAAAACCATGACCCAATACTTAAGGCACCCATTTTCTGAGATTTCAACACTACAGTAAATTTATCTGGTAAAGTTCTCTGATTTTCTCTGCTCTGTCACAGCACCAGTCAAGAATGGCATTAAGAAGAAAGAGTCAAAACTGATTTAAACAGTGTTTTAAACCTGAGTAAAGTGACATTTTTGCCATTCTGTTTTAGTGCACATGGCTGTGAACAGACTTATATACATGCTTATGTACTCTCAGGTGCTGGAATATATACAAATATATTAAAAATGCACTTACTTCATAAAAACCTACTTACATATAAATATCTACGTCTAAACACAAAGATTTCAGTGACAAGTATGACTATTTTGACTTTTCCAATCAGTAAACTTAGTGTGCTATCTTTTGGGAACTGCAGATTGATTTAAATAATGATCAAGAATCTATCAACCATGCACACAGCTGCTATAACTTTGCCTTCCCTTTCTCTGTCATGAAGCTCTGAGAATTACTTCAATAATACCTTAAGGAAGTTTCACTAGGAAAACTTTACTTCTGCCTAGACATGCTGCTTTAAAGATAAGAAAGGATTGCAAGAAGTAGCTGTTGCTCCAAAATATTCCCAAAACAATATCAGAGAGCAAGAAGCAGAGATTTTTTCCTAGTATTTCAATCATTTTGCATTTACTGTGTAATCAGGTGACCCATCGAAGTAAAACCACACTGATGATTGAATTCTGACTAATATTTAACTTCAGTATCTCAACATAGTTCATAGGGGGGAAAAAAGCATTATTCAGTTGAACTTAATCCATTTCAGACCAAATCATTGGTCTTTTCAGGTAAATTCAACACCCTTTTTAAACTGAAGCTCTCTCTCTGTTTTATAGTGACTTACAGAAGAATATTTTTGTAGTGATTTACAGATGGATGTTTGTTTATATCCTTACCTGTTGCACCAAATCTTGAAAACTCAGTCTTGCAAGTCATTATTATTGCTAAGTGCATGCAGTACATGCTGAATGAAAATTAATCTGGATAAATGTTTTGGGGTTTTTTTTCAGTAGGAGTTGAACAGAGAAAACTAAATTTCTTCTTTATAGCTATGTGAATTCTTCTACTGGGAAGGGAGGTCTTTAGCTAGGTGAAGGGCCCCAGTGTCTCTTGGGAAACCCCAGAGTGCCAACTCCCCAACTTTTCACACTGGGAGTGTGTCTGGGGCAGCTCATCACTCCTTTACAGCTTGTTGACAATGGTAGAAAGGCTGAAGGAGCGCAACATATTCCCAAGTCTCCCTACAACGCTGGGTTGCAACATGGTCCCACACATTCTCATCCCCACAAATGCAAGTATATCAAACTTCGCTCAGTATACTGCAATTAGTATACAGCATAAAAATGTCTAGGAATCTAGTTATGCATCCTCATGTGTTTTAATATATACATGCATATTGTTAGGATCCTAGACTTATTCCTTCATTGCAAGCCAGATAGCCCAAATTAGTTATTAAAAGAAAGCAATTTCTTATGTTACACTCTCAAAAGAAAGTTTTTCATCATTAGTTTCTCTCTAGTGCTAAAACTACTTTGTGGAGGTAAACTACTGGCTTTCCTATAGCCTCTATTTGCTTTAAAAATTCTCAGTTAAGAGTCAAGGTGATATATTCTGAGTATAATATTAGTTTCCTTCTCTCACTAATCATATTGTCCCACTAAATATTTACACTTCAATTAAATATGCAAATACTGTAGTCCTGGGTGTTTTGTTTGGTGTTTTTATTACATTTTGATTCTAGTAATTATAGACTGCAGGGTGAGAACATTTGTAATGTGAAAAACTGTTGAAGACACAGAGTAGATTAATACTTCTTGCTTGCTAAGCAAGTAATATATTATGTAGATCCATATCTGCATATTTTACCAGATGTAGAATAGGTCTTTTCCTCCCCAACGACCAAACAATATCTTGGCAGGTCATTCCTTAATCAAAATTAATTTTGCTGGCCATCTCTCCTCCAAGGCAAGTTCATAGCTGCAAAATGATCATCATCTTCATTACATTTCCCAGAGTGTAAAATACTTCCCAAGCCCCCCAGAATATGCTTTTCTGTAATCAAAATCCTCCAGTATCAGCATTAAGTGCTTTGGTACATTCATAGTGCTGAAAAACTGACTTAAAACTGGTCATGTAAGATTCATATTATCAAGGATGTTTTGAAGAGTCCAAAAACCTTCTCCCTTCTAAATTATATATGGTTCGTAAAATTGATTGAACAGAGATAGTTATACTTTTCCAGTTTGTTTTCAAAGACACAGAACTGCTGTCAGCAAGTTTGTGGGTGAATGTGGTATGAAGAAACCCAAGAAAAAGTATGAGAAAAAAACTGCCTCTCAGAAATACAAATCAAATGATTGAATACTGTATAGATACAATCTGAAACCCTATATACTCTACATGGTGCTATTAGTCTAGAAATAAAAGTGGAATCCTGAGATTGAATTCTGGTTCTGTTCTGAAGGCTTTTAGCTGAAAGGTGTGGCATAAGCACTATTATTTGACTTGATTAATAAGCTTACAAAGGAAAACTAAGGATGCATTTCCATTTTCCATTTGAATTTAAATTCAAATGAAAGGGTTAAAAACTATTATTTTAAAACTGTATGAAGTGATTTCCTGGGAGACTAAATAAAGGGAAGGGATTTTAGGCCACATCTTCCCTGACAAGAGTGAAAGGTAATACTTTATGTTATAGGACACTCTGCCCTCAGCATCACCTACAGCAGGTACTTGTAAGTTAATATTATGAACAATTAAGGAAAATTAATACAAATGATAGGACATATGGCTCTGGCAGACATCTGGTTAGAATGCATGACTGGTCACAGAGCAACATGGAGTTAGCTAGAGAATTAATTCCAGTTAGGTAGATTCTTATAACTCTACTAATTTCTCTGTTCAAGGTCTCACAGCTTGTTCAAGATTATCAGACATACAATAGCAATTACCAAAGTATTAGGAAAGATATTCAGATATTCACACTATGGTAGATCTGCTGTAACAGTAGGAGCCCCTCTTGGTAGAAACAATTAGTACTGAATGTGTTTTTTTTGTTGAAAAAATAGTAACTAATTCTGTGTCATAGTCAGTTTGCTACTGCCTCCTAGATATTACCACCTTTGGATAACTCAAGCACTAAGTATCATCAGAAAATCAACCAGAACTGACTTTTTTTTTGAAGGAAATCTTTGACTCGCAGTGGAAAAAAAGAGGAAAAAGGTAATATCTTTTGGCCCATTAATGAGAAAAAAGCCACAGGTTCTGCTGTGTTATAATAATATGAGAATAATCTCTGTAGGATATTTGCCCTGGAAAGCCCTTATTCTTTTTCTCTATGAAGGACTTCTACCTGCAAATTTTCTCTTGCCATTTATTGCATTCCAGTGTTAATTGCATGATGCTATATTCCATAATTAATATTTCTGTCAAGCATGTGCTTGGTGTTGCTGCAAGTATAGACAGTACTAAAATAGTTAAATTGTTGGGTGAACTGCTTAACTATGGAAAGTTCTTGATATTTCAGAGAATTACTTCATATGTCCATTCTTTGATCATAGGAAATAGCAGAAACTTGCAGAAGGCATTAGGAAGTGAGCAGGTAGGTAGCAATACCAGTTCTCTGGTGAGAACAGCATCCTGGGTTACATCCATCTGCAGTTCAAAGATTTTATAAATCACAGATCATATTTTTGTAATTAAAGATCTGCCATGGATTTTCTTCAGCAAACTTCAGCTGATTTTTGAAGTCTTGAAAACATGTAGCACTCCCAATGTCCTTCAGGAAGGATTTTCTTGCCTTAATTACATATAGAGAAAAAAAAACCTCTTTAATTTTGTTTGTTTTGAATTTATCTCCTGCTAGTTTTGTTTTAGGTTTCTATCTTTATTGCTCTTAAATAAGTGAGACACTGTCATGTTCACATGAAACCATTAAACATAATCTTTTTGACTGCACTAGGAGCAGGATCACAGCGTCACATCCATGGTGTGTTCAAAAAATATGTGCTTGTTTTCAACATGGCTTGGACTCATAAATAATCATTTAGGTACAAAGCACTGCAAGAAACATGTATATCATCTGACAGTAAATCAATATTAAATCTTGATATCTTTGATACCAGCAAAGAGCTATCTTATCTTTTTCCTCATTTCATACTTCAACTATCAGGTCTTCCGTTTTCTTACCTACTATTTTTACTTCACTGTAACCAGTTGATGGATTTGCTGTCCTTTCTTCTGATGATAATGCCATCTACTGATGCTGGCATTGCTTTCGCTAAGGAGATTAATATACATGAGACTCTGTGGTTTGTCTTTGCACTATGAAATTACTGAAATAGCCATCCATCACCGATAGATGTCTAATATGTTCTATGAAGCTTAGTTTGGATGTACCAATGCCTCAGTTGTGCTACAGAGGTAGTTAAATGATACACAGCATTCTTTAGGAACTGCACTACAGTATTAATTTCTGAATAACTGCAACAATTCTGTCTCTATGCTTCAAAAATTGATTCTAATCAGTGAAAATAGGCCCCTGCCATTCCCAGAAACGTGAATCACCAGCATACACCTTTTGTCCAAGAGTCTTCCTTTTATGGTAATAAAGGGAATGTAAAGAAAGACATATAGTGTTCTTATACAGAAATGTTTTCCATATTGGGTTTAGTAAGCCCTCTTTAGTGCAGGAACTGTTCCTTCTGAAACTGCTTGTTTGGTGCGGTTTGTTTCTGTTCTGTTTGGGTTTTTGTTTTTCTTTTTGTTGTTGGTTTTGGTTTTGGTTTTTTTTTGTTGTTGTTGTTTGGTTTTCTTTTTTGTTGTTTTTTTTTTAATTGGTGGTGAGATTTTTGAATTGGTTGGTGAGCTTTTGGGGGACTTTTTTGTTTGTTTTAGTTTGTTCGTTTCGTTTGGGGTTTTTTCTGTTTGTTTCCAGGAACCAACAGGGTTCCCCAGGGCTTAGTATTTGGGCCAGTCCAGTTTAATGTCTTTATCGATGATGTGGATGGTGGGATCAAGTGCACCTCCAGTATGTTCACAGACAACAGTAAGTTGTGTGAGAGTGTTGATCTGCTGGAGGGTAGGAAGGCTTTGCAAAGGGATCTTCACAGGCTGGATCCATGGGCTGAGGCCAATGGCATGAGGTTCAACAAGTCCCTTGCTGTTTCCACTCCTCAGCTTCTTAGAAAGAAAAACTGGAATGTAGTAGGAAACATAGGACAGGTCTTCTTATTTCCCTGCAAACATACCATGAATAAATGACTAGCACATACATTGTACATCGGAAGAGCAGGGAAATGCAGTCACTGGGAGGAGGAGGAGGATGATCAGCTGTTTTCTGTTTGTAGCAGCCAGCCACTCAGCCAAACAAGGTCCACTTTATATTCAAAAGAACACGTTCAGAACTTGGTCCATGTACACATTGCCAATAGTTCTGAGCTGTATTATCTCAGAATACTGAGAAAAATACTCTGGCAGACAAAGTACTCCTAGTGGTATAGAACAGTACTGTCCCTGTCCAGTGCAGAAAGCATCATGGTATTTTCCCTTCCTTACGCCTCACACCATGCAGGAGGCAGTTTGAATAGGACAGAGGAGCTCTGTGCACTCTATTTGCTTGGTCCTCCATATAGTCAGTAATCTGCAGTATTTAGTTGCCACAAAATCTAACTCAAAAAAATTAAATTTAAAATTTCATTGAGAATTTTGTGTTCTTTTGTGTTCTCTTTCTGATATTTGACTTCTCATTTTCACAATTTAATTTCTATGATTTTTTATAAAATTCATTTCCTAGATGTTTATAACTTTGGTAAAATTTCTCTGCCTGGAATTCTTTTGAACACTTAAATCTTATGAGCTGGTTACAAAAATAGGTGTATTAGTATTCCCTTTGTTCAGCTCTTTGCTTACTTCTTTTTGCAGCACAAAGACAGATAAGACCTTTAGCAACATAAATATATTATATGAGCACTATCCTTCTTTACTTTCTGATGTTATTTTCATGCTACATCATTTCCATATGGAGTACTTTGGGTTGATATCACCTACCAAATATTAGAAGCTTAGGGCAATGATTTAACAAATACCTAGTGTAAGCTGCCTGGAATAAGATCTGCTCCAACCACCACCATTTACTTTCCATCAGGAGATCAAAACTTTCTAATTCTGTCAATTACTAAATATTTCAATGAGTTTAACTGCAGGTACGAGCTGTATTTTTATAACTAGAGCACAATTATATTGTGTTGAAACACATTTTAAATTCATTTTTGTCCTTTTTTTTTTTTGTTAGTCTGTATTTTTGTCAGGGGAATCCAGACAGGTTTCTCACACAGTGTTTTTTTTCAGATACATGACAGTACAAAAGCATCGCAGATGTCAGAATGGTGTCATTATGGAAACAAATTCTACATCTCCAGTGGAAACACCCTTCACATATTTTTTGCTGAAAAACACTGCCTGCTGTCTGCTCCAGCTTGCCCTGAATAATCTCTTAAATTTCCACTGTGTCTGAGATGGCTTTATGTCTTCACAAATCAGTGTGCTGAGATTCAGTACATTTTACCCTGGGCACATTTATCTTATAACAACAACTTCCTGTTGTGAAGCAGAACTGAGGGGAACAGTTTGTCTGTGTGCGGTTTAGACCTTGAGCACAAACTGCACCACTCTCAGAACCCTTACTTGCTTGTGAGCAAAGCCCCTGCTTTGCAAACTGTGACTTCTCTTTTTATAGTGTAATTTGGGAAAAAATGTTGGTGAGTCGTTTCCTAATTTATTGTACTTATTATATTCTACCACCAGCTGCCAAATAATTTGTAGAGATGCATTATCTTTTTGTGAATGTGCCCTAAGAGAGAGACAAACCTAGAAAGGCTGTTTGTTAAGTGTATGACAAAGAAAAACAAACACTGTCTTCTGGAAAGCAATTAAAATAGATCATCTCTCTTGGGTAAAGATTAATTAGAGAAGAAGTAAAAGGAGCATTTTTATTTAACCTGAGGAAAAAAATCATTAATTAATACAATACTCTCAGTACAATACAAATTAATTTAATGTTTAATTACATAAGTTCACCACAGTTCAATTCAAAGTCTGGCTTTACCTTCAGTGTTCAGATCCTCCTCCTTTCAAACACCTGCAAACATTTCTATGCCATAGTATTGATTTAGATCCCTCTCAATTTCAGCTTCTTAACTCAGAAATGGGGTGCTTCACTTCTGATTCAGGGACCTGTATTTATCTCACTGATTCAGTCTTGGCACTTGGCATGTGGAAGGGAATCCATAGGTATTTCTCTAATTCCTCTGTGTTTTAGTAGATGTCCCATAATACATGCCAGGGTGACTAAAACTTCAGCTATTCTGAAAAAAGAAACGGTGGTAATGTACTTTGTAGAACACTACAAGAGTACTCACTGACAGCAGAGAAACTCTGGGCTTCTTTTCTTCATTATTTCACATAAATTAGGCCAATGTGTTTGTGGTGTCAGTTTTGCAAAGGTTGATAGCCCTTCAATGGTGAAACTCAACTAGTGTGGGAGGATGGGATATGTTGAATTCTTTTGAGTGCAAATACAAAAATCTGCTAGCTTGAATAAATAGCATAAGTTAAACAGCAGAATGGATGGAAATGTGAAACAAATTAAATCATTACCTCAGATAGCCCAAAACAAAATAAATGAGGCTTACATGAGATGCATCTCCAGCAGAGCTACTTGGAGAAATAGTTTTGCAACACAATTTTCAAGCAGAGTCACTCCTCCTTATGAGAATATAAGAATGACTTTTTGTTTCTGTTTATTTGAAGAAGTTGATGCTCAATATTCTAAATTCAGATGCAACAATCTCCTTCAGAGACAATACCAACTTGCATCACAGGAGATGAATACTGACAGCAAAAAACAGAACTTATTAGAATCTGATATGCTTTTAGTTCAGGAGTTGGACTTGATGATCCTTGTGGATACCATCCAACTCAGGATATTCTGTGATTCTATGAAAAATCACCTTGTATAAATCAAAAATATTTTTTTTTCTTTTGGATGCAGACTCTCTGAAGAAAGTGTATACAGACTCTTAAATTAAAAGTTATTGAAATTCATTTTAAAATGGTACAGTATTATTAATCATCAATAACCAAATAACCTTCATGTGACACTTACTTAAATCTTATTATTTTGCTCTAGAAGGCAATGGTACTTTTGTTGTTCCACCATTGTAATAATGCTTATATTACTAACAGGGATATTTGCTTTTCAGGTAAATATCACCTATATATGTATGAAAAGTATTTCATTATAGTGATGACTTTTAAAATCTAATTAGAAAGTTAAAACTAGTCCAGAGCAACTCTATTACTTTGTATTTCTTTTAATGAAATTTTTCTCCTCATATTCCATTTCCATGGAGCCCAAATATAATGAAGTTGGTAAGAAGGCTTATTATTCTCTATATCTCAGTAATTAATTATCATTACTTTATTAGTGATGATTTGGAATCCATCTCATTATTTTGAATCAGTAATGTAATTAGTGTTCATACAATTTCTGGCAGGTGAACTCCAGGTTAGCAAAGTCTTCACAGTTTTTTTTCTTTAATAGCTTAATATTCTCCTCCTTGTATTTCTTTACACATATGTTTTCTTTTTCATTTACTTGACTGAACACTACAAAAATCAAAAAAGACCTATTTAGAAAACTGATCTTGTTAATATGCTAATATTCCTGTGACTACAATAACTTCATCAATAACCCATTGAAAATGAACCCATTAACGACCTCTTGCAAACAAACTTTTTCAGCTGTAATATTTTTAAGTAATTTTTCAAAAAACACCTTTTTCCTTGGTTGTTTTTTTTTAATCTCAAGTCAAAAATAGATGTTATTTCACGATCATGCCATCATGATAAATAAAAAAAGGAGGCTGATTCTCCCACTTGATATCCAGTCTGGATAATTTCACAGAATTTCACAGAATGGCTAAGGTTGGAAGGGACCATTGGAGGTCATTTAGACCAACCTCCCTTCTCAGTGTCCACTGGAGCACATTACTTAGGACTGCCTTCCAAGTAAAAAGGAGACAATTGTTACACTAGCCAAATTGGAGAGCAATGAATCAATGCTCTGAATTTCTAAAGTATTACATCATTATTTTTCTAACAAGGCACCTTTTTCCTTCCTGCACTGATCCATGGAATGAAGGAATACATTAGGAAAAATTCCACTGTCAATAATATGAGAGCATCATATTTCAGTAATCTGGGTGTAACTGGGCCACAGTATAGACATTCTTTGCACATGTAGCCTGTGTCTGCATTGGTGATGTTAATAGTGTCAAGAACAGATAAAAGGTCCCATGGCATGATTTTTGGCTTGCCCAGCTGGCCTGGACCCAACTTTCCTTCAAGGAGCAGTAATTAGCCCTGTCAGTGGGCTTTCCCAATGGTCAGTGTGGGTGAGACTGATCTGTCATGGGTTAAAAGGGAGCTTAATACCATGAATGCTCTTGCTGTGTGAAAGGTGGTCTCAGTGTCAGATAACAAACATCTCAGTTAAAGCACCACTGAGCTTGAGAAGAAATCTTATTTTCCTAATTAAGTTAACCCCAGATTCACCAGAATGCTTAGACAGCAAAGAAGTTCTTGTTCTCTGTCCTGCTCTAATTTTAGTAGCCTGTATTATACTCTCTTCATTTTTCTCCTCCAAAGGCAACCAAGCATTCAAAGGTTGGTTTTTACTTATTGCTATAAAGTAAATTAGAAAGTGTCAGTATAATTTCTTCTTGATGTGATGTGAATATGAAAGACTGAAAGATATCCTGGTTATATGGCAATGTTTGCCTGGAATAAACGGATGAGTTCTTCTCTATGTTACATAATCAGTTTGACTTTGTTCTCACACCAAATCAATGGAAGGCAAATCCTTTGAAAGATCTGCAGACAAAATCTATTCCTTTCACAACATCATGACTCACTGCAGTTACACCATTTTATAGGGTGAAAACTGCTAAAAATTTTTTTTTTGTTCAGGAGAGTTGTGGAGGGTTGGGGTGCGTCTGTTTTCTTCTTTTTTAATAGCCACATGTTGAGATGGAAAAAAAAATAATTTGGTTTGGTTGTCTTCTGTATTTATTAGTGCTTCTTTTCAGGAGTTAATGCAACAATAATCTTTGAAATATATGCATAATCTGGACATTTATTTTTAATACAGATAGTCAGGAACAAAATATTTGTCCAACTGGCCAACATCGAATTGTCAGATACGCTTTTATTTTTTCTGCATTATAGGAGAGAAGCCTTTCAAAGCATTATTGCAAACATTATGTATTGTAACCAATGTATGGTGCCAAGCAAGGGATAAGAACAGGACAGGAAGGGGAAGAGCATTTGAGATCAACTGCCTTTAGCATCAGTTGACTACATCCTTTAGTCTGTTCAAATAAGTGTTCATTACTAAGTTTTGTTTTTACTTTTGCAATGATATAAAGACCCTAAATGTTGCATAAGCTCCCCATCTGTTGTAGAGGTAAATGTAAGACCTTTCTTCACACTTTTTCTGCAGAGTTTCTATTATCCACATATTTTGTTATTGAGACTTCATTTGTTTTCTCCCTAAAACAATACTGATTTCCTATGGCTATGTTCTTCATGGCATATTGCACTTCAGAATTTGGTTGATGTAATACACAGAAACAGCAATCTGGCATTTTTACTGTCTCTAAAATAAAAGTATATAGTCCATAGCAAAAAAAAAAAAAAAAGCCAATAAAACAAATTATATGTGGACACAAACAAAGAGAATTATTGACTGAGAATATGGACAAAGAGCAAGATGAATTGAGAAAAAGTCCTTCAGCAACCTAAACAGGGAGGAGAAATAAAGACAATTTCTTCAATCATAGCTAACTGCCCCAACACAGTCCAATTTTTCTGATTTTCACTGTAGGATTTTGTCACAAAGATTTCCCAGGATTTGAGATAATACCAATCTTAGCCTTAATAGAAAGGAGGCTACAACTGCTTCCTATGCTGGAAGTGCAAAATAATCCTGTAACTACTTTTGTCTAAAGATTGAATGACACCTTCAACGACAGTATCAGCAGTGCAAAACTGAACAGCTATTACACACTATTGTTCCAGTAATGCATGCATTAGTGTCCCTATGGGTGTATTTATGGGGATAGGCCAAATGATTCCAGAGGAGCTATAACTGTCTTTTAAATCAGTGATGCCTGCACTGAGAAGTCCCTAAGGTCTCATTGACACTGTCATGCCAAACAGCTCCCTTGACACCTGCACTGAGGGAGATCTTCCATTTTCAATGGTAGACAGGGAACCTGGCCACAGAAATCGGGCTCCAGCATTGCCTCTGTTAAGCTGCAATCACCCCGATATTACCACTGAATGAAAAATTCTGCTAGCAAGTGTAGATTCTGAAAAACTTATCTACCATTCAGTCTCTGCTTTGTAGTGTGATTAAAGGGAGTAAAAACACTAACACAAAAAATCCTGGGACTTTTAATTAAGCAACATTTTAAAGATATGTACTTCATAAGTAAGAGAAAGAAAGGTACTAATTTATTTTTGATCTATCTTGCAAAGCAGGTAGAACAATTATAATTTTGCCTTATTGGAGTTTATTAAATTTCTATCTATTCCCCCTTCTCTGAACTAGCTTAAAGGAGCTAAAACACATGCACATGGCACATACACAGGAATTTTTCCCCAAAAGGCAAAGCCAGAAGAAATTAGGTAAATGCATATCTCCTGATGGAATAAATTAACGTTCTTTGATAAGATACGAAAATTGTTGAAAAACATATGTTTACATGTCAGCATAAATAAAAATCCAGGAGTGTCATATATAAAACTACATTGAGTACATTTCTAAGCTATGCATATCTATTTCAGTATTAGCAATGCAATTTTCAATACTACTTGTACATCTTAGTAGCAAAAGCTGTCATTAATCACACTCTTCAGGAGTTACTCAGACCCTAATATAGGAATATTGTACAGCTATAGCTGTGACAAGAGTGGGAGAAAACTGCAGTTATCCATTTTACTTACATTTTGTATTAAATAAGTGTTTTTACTTGCTTGGGGACAGCCTGTAGTTCTGCCTGTCAAACTGGTTCACTTGTCAAGGGCAGGGGACTGACGCCTCACTGAAAGGTTGTCACTGAGCCACCATGGAGATCCCATTGACTCTGATTGGCCTGGAAGCTGCTGCTAAGCCTGGGGAAGAGAGTTTGGCTTGTACAAGAACAGGCATGGTGAGGACACTGGGAGTCGGAACACACCTGTTAAGAACATGCCATATTGGAGGGACAAAAATTACACTGTTAAATGCAGGCATTTGCTCTGTACGCACAATCTTGGACATCTCAGGTCTTCGTTGTATTCAAAGGTCAGTTAGTGTTTCCAAGGTTTCAAGTGAAAGTAACATATTTGGTTGGGTTTTTTTAATGTTTTTTTTTTTTGTTTGTTTGTTTGGGTTTTGTTGTTGTTGTTGTTTTTGTATTTCCTTGAAGAATTTAAACCAGGGATACCCAATGTCCCCACAGGGCACTCAGGTGTGCCATACTGCTTCAGGTGTCTCCAACAGCCAAATATTACTTTCTTTGCTCAACCACTCAGATATAATGCCAAGTCTGGAAGTATGTCTGGAGCCCCCAGGCTAAAAATCAGGGAAAAAATTCCACTTATGTCTCATTTTTGTGGTAACACCTGGGAGTTAGCAACAGTTGTATCCAAATTTGAGCTTTGCACTGCCAAAATTCAAGGTTACATAACTTCTTCCTTAGGAGACTGCTTGACCGGTCTTGTTCTTTCTTACAAAATGCACTACTGGGAAAACTTTCATTTTAAAAAAAAGTAGTATCAATAAAATCCTTCCAATTCAAAGCATAGACCTTATGTTCAACCATCTTCTTCAAGAGACTGGGTAAGATTTTCTGAAGAACAGATTTGTGAGCAGTCTAAGACAGTGGGTACTCTGGCTTGTGCAAGTGCATAAACATTATTTGCAAGAGGAACTGAAACTTGAGAACCTACCTCCAAGGTGAATATCCTTATAAGTGGACTGCTGGAGCAGTCTTTGCCCTTCCACCTTCCTAGTAAACAATTTATCCTGCAAAGTCAGAAGTTTTACACAGAAAACTTCTGTGTAAACACAATAAAAGAAATAGTTTGATTTCAGCATACAATTTAAGGTATATTAGCCTGCTTACATATTGGTATAGCATAAAATATTATTTTTTTAAGGAATGAATTGTACACAGCATGAAATTTTCTTCTAGGAAACATAACTGTGTAAGTTATATCTGGAAATTCTAATCATTATAGTCCTACTAAATCAACATCTTTTATGAACCACATACTCACTAGTAATATACTTAAAATAATGAATACTTGTTACTGCAGAGCAAGGAGAGAGTGAGTTAAAATCCACTCAGTCAGGTCAAGAATGTTAACATCCCAGATTAATTATTTTTTCTTTGCTTATGACAAATAAAAAGGTAGAGTTAGGCTTGCTACTTGCAGGAGACTTCTAACTGACTAAACTGAAGTTCCTACCCTGGAAGATACCTTCCTTTGGAATCCTAACTGGCCAGATTTGAGATAAACATCAAGGCACTGCACAATGTTAGGTTGCTGTATGCATACTGGCAAAAGGAAAATTCATTGCTATATAGTTGTTTGTGGAAGAAAAAGATAATAAAAGAGTTTAGGTACCAAAGTTAAACACATGCAAATCTTGTTTGAAGGCCTTCAAAGGCTTTCCCCTCTGACTTACCTGTGACTAGCTCAGGAGCATGTGTATAAAATAGGCTGTTTCACAAAACACCAAATGTGGGTGAAAATTAGACTCGGGCCACTTGAAGTGTCATATCTTTGATTATTTACTGTCTCCATGCTTGCATTTCAGAACACACAATTTGTCTTGATGGAATTTGTGTTTATCACTTTTTTTTCTAATGATATCTTTTTCAGTTTCTCTTGAAAAAGGCAAGAAAGCCTTGAAAATTTCTTTTATCTTTTATCATCTTGGCTTGGGGATGAGCGTCATTTTAATTTCCCTTTCCCTTTCCTCATTTTTGATAGAATGATTTTATCTCTCAGGACTAGGCTTCAGGAAGATTGCAAAGCCAGTTTTCTCAAAGTCTGAGAACAGTGATATTACTAAAAACAACATTAGCTAACTTTTTAAAGAACAATGCAAAGTGCAACTAAAAAAAATCTTTAGAGACTTTTAAGCCACCTTTCATTCACACCATCATTCAGAGCAATAAATCAGATTTAGCTTTTTCAAAGTTTGATATTCCACTAGAAGTTCCTTTAAAGCCAGGTTCTATTGTGCTCAGCTCTAGGCAGGGGAGGCAGCACATGAAGCTGAGAACCTAAGAAGAAGGAGGAGGGGAAGCACTCTACGAAGGAGTAAAAAGACCTTCCTTTACATGTATTGCCAGTCTAAAAGTCCTAAAAGTCATTCATGTTGTTTGTATCCTGGTCAAGACTGTACCCAAATATCCATTGGAGTTTTCATAATCATCAGCTGAGTTCAAACTTTGGATTGAATGAGTACCTCATGTATCACATCATCCTTAAAGAGAAATGCAGCAGCATAAGAAAGGCAAGCATGCTGGTTTCAGTTGGGTAGAGTTAATTGTCTTCACAATGTCTGATAAGGGGCTGTGTTTTGTTTTTGTGCTGGACACAGGACAAAATTGATAGCATAGAGATGCTTTTGTTATTACTGAGCAGGGCTTACACAGAGCCAAGGCCTTTTCTTCTTTCTTACTGCCATGTTGGTGAGGGGGCTGTGGGACAGGGGAACTTGGGAAGAGACACAGCCAGGACAGGTGACCCCAACTGACCAACAGGGTATTGCAGGCCATATGGCAATCATGTTTAGTATATAAAGTGGGGGAAAGGAGGAGGAAGGGTTTGGGAATGTTTGGTGATGGTATTTGTCTTCCCAAGTAACCATTATGTGACATGGGACCCTGCTCTCCTGGAGGTGCCTGCCCATGGGAAGCAGTGAATTAATTCCTTGTTTTGCTTTGGTTGTGTGCAAGCTTTTTATTTCCCTATTAAACTGCCTTTATCTCAACCCACAAGTTACCCAGCTCTTGTCTTTCTGATTCCCTCCCCATGTGAGTTACCATGAGGTTGCATGGGGCTTGGTTGCTACTTAGGTAAAACCATGACAAAAAGATATCAAATTTAACTGTGAACTTCCATGTTTTTGTGAGGGAAAAACATTATTATCCTAACATAAGTGTAGATATTTTTTAAAGCTGTCAGACTGAAACATGCTGGAATCATAGAATTAATTTCTCTCAGCCGCTCATCATATATCTTAGTCTCCTGACTCTTCACCAGCTTAGCTGTCCTGCTCTGGACACCCTCCAGCATATCAATGTCTTTCTTGAAGAGAGAGGCTCAAAACTAAACACAAGACTCAAGACGTGGCCTCACCAATGCTGAATACAGGGAGACATTCACTGCCCTGGCCACCTAAGCCCATTGCTGGCTCATGTTCCATTCCAACCACCCTGCCCCCAGCCTGTAGTGCTGCCTGGGGTTCCTGTGACCAAAGTGCAGGACCTGCTGCTCCACTTTGTTGAACCATTTTGTTGATCTCAGCCCATGGATTCAGCCTGCCCAGATCCCTCTGCAGAGCCTTCCTTCCCTTCAGCAGATCAACACTTGCACTCAACTTATGTCATCTGCAATCTGATTGAGCGTGAAATTGATCCCCTCATCCAGATCATCAATAAAGATGCTAAACAGGACTGGGCCCAACACAGATCCCTGGGGAATCCCACTAGTGACTGGCCACCAGCTGGATGTGATTCCATTCACCACCACTCTCTGGCTCCATCCATCCAGGCAGTTTTTAACACAGAGAGTAGTGCACCTGTCCAAGACATGGCCTGCCAGCTATGGAAGACAGTGTCAAAGGCTATGCTGAATTCCAGGTGGAAGAAGATTCTAAAATGAATGGCTTCTCGTTAACTGTAATCTGGATATTATATTACATATTTTTTATGAAATATTATGCTTAAAAATGGAACTGAGAGAAATGTACTATTCCTCTAAGATTTTAAAGGAGAGTAGGAAATTTGGAAATTCAAAGTACAGTTCCTAAAAGATACTGAAGGACCACACCCAACTACTTTAAAGGAAATTATTTAAGTTTCAGAAACAGAGGGCATATACAAAGCATTTAAGAGCATTAATTAATAAGCATTGATGTTGGCTTTAGACAGAGTTTAAGAGTTTAATAGTGTTTCTTCTCATTTATACACCAAGGAAAAAAATTCCAAGGGCTGTTTTGATTTGGCTACTAGTTTTCTAGAGAGAAGACTGCCTCATATTTCTAAGTGAAACTTATGGTATAAATCTTGTCATCTGAATTTAGCCCTCTAAGAGATAAGTATCTGGTCCAAGTTAATCAACCAGTCTGTCATACAGTCAGGAGAAGGTTTCCATTTTAATGATGATTTATTCTATTTATGGTATGCCCTTATTTCAGTACTAAGTAGATATGACTTCAAAAACTCTCCTCTCAGTGCTGACTATATAGAAAACTCAGATCATTCTCTTACTCGAGATATTTCATTTTTAGTTACATAAAATGTAGAAGAATAAACCTCAATTGAAGAAAGTAAAAGCTTTGAACTGCTGTCTATTTTCATGAATCAATCCACAAGGTTTGTACATAACCAAACAGAGAATGTATTGCCAGATCAAAAAATCTTTTCAATCTCCCATTTTTATCTCTCTACAGTGATGTTTTACATCCCTCATAGAAGCCCTTTCTCACCTCAATAAACAAAATCCTGAAAGCTGATTCATTGTTTCTCACAGCAAACTCAATGGATAACTCAGTATGAATCCTACCATTTTTGTGGAACTATTTTGTAAAACTTCTTTGCATGAGCTGAATCTTTCCTAAGTTCAAAGTTACTTTTCATGTACTGAGATTTGGGCCTCTGAGACATTTGTAGCCTGGAGGGTAGAAGAGGGATGTGGAAAATTTGCCTTGCTTCACTGCTTTCCTCTCATTTATATCAAAAAGACTCACAACTGGGTCTCTTCCCTGTTTGTTTGCTGTAGTGCAGAGCTTCTGAAACATCTGCCAGAGCTACAGATTTTGCAGCACCAGACTTTGATTCAAGCCTACATATTGCATTAAACATTTCATGCATTGGCTTGTACAATCCTTTCATCACCCAGCTACTTGAGCAGAATCCATCTGTATTCCTGTAGTGCATTAACTCGTAGGCTATTTCAGAATTTGAGATTTGGTCCTTGACTATCCCTCTCAGACAGATAATTATGAACTATGAAAGCACAAACTGGCTTTCACATATTGCAGTTTGGGGGAATAGGAATTATAATCTCTCATTAGGAATGGCAATTCATGCAACATCTAGAAATTAATGGATAAAAATTGTGAATAGGACTACATTGGCATTTATGACATTGATAGTTTTTTTTTTTTCTTTAACCTTTTTTGGAGGCTTATCTCAAGATATTTAAATAGTTTTTATTGAACTTAGAAAACAAGGCTTTCTAGTCTTCAATCTACCATCCACTAAATGTGATGCTTGTCTTACTCCTTGATT
Source organism: Eopsaltria australis (assembly GCA_034509425.1). Lineage (NCBI taxonomy): Eukaryota > Metazoa > Chordata > Aves > Passeriformes > Petroicidae > Eopsaltria > Eopsaltria australis. The sequence goes on from JAVTVJ010000072.1 coordinate 1,170,430, forward strand.
TTTTGTTTAAATTCTAAATACATATAACTCATTATTTTGATTTTAACACTGGCTTGATTTTGAAGTTCTGTGCAGCTCCTATATATTTCTGTTCACTAGATAAATTTCACAGGCAAACCTAAAAATTCTATTGCTTTTTAGGATTGATGCACAATGACATATATAGACATAAATTTCAGAATGCCATTAATAACATTATGCAATCATTTTTCATTTAAAATCATCTCATCACCACAGAATTCCTCAGGAATATATTTTACTGAATAAAAACTTGCTTTCAGAGAAATCATCTTGCTCTGTGGATGGAAAATTAAATGTCATGGTCAATCTTGTCTTATTACATTTTCCATTTTAAATGGAAATGTAGCATGGCTATTGAATGAGATAACTTATTTTCAGTTTTGAGTCTCAGCTGAGACCTTACAGATAACACTGTTGTTACCGCTACAAGAAATACTACAGCTGTAATTTTTGGGTGCAGTACAGTAGCACCAAGAAGCCCAACTGATAGAAAGATTTGACATGAAGAACTGCAGATGCTCAAAGTGTAAGACAACTTACATCTACAAAGTGTTTGCAGTCTGAGCAACTAGGGTTGGAAATCTCCTCCAGCAAGTGACATTCCAGCCTATCAAATGTCAAAGAGTTTCACTTGCTGAGTTGACTGAAACAAACTGAAGCAAACCAAGAACCTTCAGGAGGAATAAAAATTAAACCCAGCTAAACACTAGATCTTAAAACATTCTATGTGTTAGTTACAAAATGCTTATTTCAGGAAATAGGCTGAGAGCATAAGGGATACATAATCAGAAAATCATTTAACTGTTCATTCAACTAGAATGGTATGAGTCCTCCCACTAAGATTTAAACCCACATTTAAAGACCTTGTTTAACCAAAAACTATGCATATATTAGTAAAGAAGACACTGGGAGGAAAAGTCATGCTTATATAGAAAAATAAACAAACCAACAAACCCCCCCCCCCCTCCCCACCCCCCCCATTTAATGCAATATTTTTTCGAGGTAGAAAACAGTTCTTCAAAGCACTTCAAAGTACTTTAATTTTCAACTACTTTGAAAAACTATGCCAAAGGAACCATATCTGGCAGGTCGTATTGCTTAGTGAAATAAAAAATTGTGCTTCTCTACCTCTGAGAATAGTTACATTTTGAAATACTATCCAGATCAAGTTACAGTGTAATTTTGTTATGACTGCTACATTGAGAGAAAGCGATCATAATCTAGATAAAAGAAAGGATAAAATAAAAGGTACTGCAATATCACTTTGATTACCCCTTTCACAGTAACACTCTAACCATGCAAGTATCTTAAGAGTTTTCAATAAGCATATAATGAAGAAAATCTGGTTACTTTTAACCATGGAAAATCGAAAGCAAGGGAAAAAATACACTGTCTTTAAGCTGTGACTGCCTTTAATGTCCCTTCCAACCCAAACCCTTCTGGGATTCTATGATTCTATATTTGCTTACATCTTTTTAATGACCAAAAAAAAAAAAAAAAACCACCAAAAAAACGAACCAAACAATTTAAAAAGCTCCCAAAATGACACAAAACAAGAACAAAAAAACAAACCAAAACAAACAAAAAAACGAAAACAAAAGCAAAAAAAAATCAATTGTAACATACTGTTCAATTTTACTTTCTACTGACAGGTTTAAATTTGATACTGCATAGCACCATTATGAAGATTCATACCTCGTCTTTAGGTGAGAAATTGCTTTATAATTATGGCACAAAAGAGCAGTGCCAGCTTGGAGTCTTTTTCATAAGCTACAGACTCAACTGATGGAGTTTTATTAGGGATTAATAATCAGCTCACATTATTTCTACTTCTACTAATTTTGTGGGTGGTAGTAATTAGCAGAGGGTTTGGCAGACAGCTGGGGGCAGAACAGTAACCTCTTAAGTGGCCTTACATGATTCTCTAAAGCTCATTTGTCAGAGTCATTAAACTTGTCTGTGTAAAGACATCCATTAGCAGAGTCATGACCTACTGATGCATCTTTTGAAGCATCTTTGTAAGAGATTTGCTGTCATGGCTCACACAGGGATACACAAATGAAATCTATTATGGTATTGACTAGGTCTAAATTTAAGAGAGCTAAACTCACATTTGGTGTTACATGCTGCATATTCTTGTGTACTACTTGTTCTTTGGATTTGAAATGTAAGTGTTTTGGAGCAGGAAATGTTTCTTCAGACTGTATTTATGAAGTACATAGCACAGAAATGGTTGAGGATGACAATTGCTACCATTGTATAACAACTGCACAGAAAGTTATCAGTATTTTGCAATGCACATTTGCAACAAAGAGGACCAAAGAAGGCCATCTCCAGCCCATAAATCCAATATTAAAACATTCAGATGCAGCTTCAGTCTTCTTATATCTGAGTCATCTGTTAGTGAAGAAGTGATGAGGGTAAGAGGCAATGGGCAGAAACTGTTGCATCGGAAGTTCTGCCTGAACATGAGGAAGGACTCCTTTCCGGTCTGGGTGTCTGAGCACTGGAACAGGTTGCCCAGAGAGGTTGTGGACTCTCCATTGCTGATGATATTCAAGAACAGTTTGGATACAATCCTGATCTATGTGATTAAGGACAACCCTGCTTAGGCAGGGAGGTTATACCTGTGCTGTGTTTACTGCAAGATCTAAATTCTAGCTGCTGGAGAATCAGTGGTGGCCACAATGCCCCCAGGTCTAGCTGCCAGAGGGTGGAGGGACAGGGTGTGTGTTTATACAGGCATTAAAAAGTATAAGCAACTGTGCATGGAGGAGAAACTGTGGGCTGCAGATCCCATAGGAAGCAAGAGGAGAAACCAGGGTGCATGGGGGTCTAAGTGCAAGCAATGGCAGAAGGATCTTTGGCAGTGTTATACCTGGGGACATTGCTCCATCTCTGGCAGCTTGTGTGTGAGGCCGTGTTGGTGGCGTGTGCAGGGAAGAGGGGAATCTCCAGGTCCTGAAATCTGCTGGGCTTGAAAATTCTCACAACATTCCTAATTAGGGTTAAATTTAACTTTCATATATTTTTCCCCCCAGAATTTCTTTCTGGTGAGAATATGAGCATAACATCATGTCATATAAAAATATATACAGAACGGAAATTTTCCTAAAGCAAGACACATATCCAAAATAAATCAGAGATCACTTAAAACAAAACTACTTATTGCAAGGCTTCTTAAAGCAATATTAAAGATACAGATATAAGTGCCAAATCACTCTAAGTACAATTTAGCTTCTTCAAAATGAGAAATATTTCTATTTAATCTATCAATTTATTATCAAACATTTCAATTTATTTGATCTTTATTCTATCATCCCAGTAAGCAAATAAAGAAGAAAGCTCTAGATACAGTCACTAATTACTTCTGGAAGTAAAAGTGGTATTTTTTTAGCTATATGAATAGCTTTGCTTCCTGTTTCAATAGGGCAGACTGGGTACTTTAGAAAAATATCTGGTTACCACTGATAAATATTTAATTATTAGAGTACTCAAGGATTCAGAGCATTTAATTTATGTCTTGATGAACATCTGCAATGTGTAGTTGTTGTGGTTTTGAACTTTTAAAAATGGAACTTAAAAGGATTAAGTCTCTCAGCTGCAGAGTGCTACTTCATAAAGTTCCAGTAAATGTATTTAAATTAGAGGAATTTATCAAGGAGAGTAATTTCTAACTGATATTTTGAACATCTCATATATTAATTGCGGGGCACTAGTTCAGACATTAACTGACAACAGTTTGATTAACTTTTTGAGAAACACAATCATTTTATACAGTATACTAAATCAATTGTTTCATTCTGAGGAGGGACAAAATGTCATAATGAAACAATTAGGTGGTAAGTGATGAAATAAATTGATCAAGAATGTATTTGATCATAAAACCTCATCTTTCATAATATATTGAAGAAGTATTGCCAGTGGACTCACTAATTCATTATGGGCATGATATTATTTTGATTTGGGAAGGACTGTGACGTATCATATCCTTAAAATTTTACATTTTTTTCTAGAAAGAGGAAATAGTTTGCAATGATTAATACTCCCTTGGGACTGTGCCTAGCATATTTGGAGTAATATGGTTTATTTATTTGATTAATTTAATCAAACAAAGCAGCTCCAATTTTACAAAAGAGGATGGGAATTAATACTCATTAACCTCAAGCATCAATCAATTATTTAAGAAAGGACATTTTAAATTATCATTCTCTGATCTCAGGGTACCAGCATCTAAGGGTATGCATTAGTCTGTGTGTAGGTTGACTTCTATGAACCAGTTTGTAATGTTCAAGGTCAGGTTGGATGGGGCTTTGAGCAACCCAGTCTAGTGAAAGATGCCGCTGCCAGTGGCAGGGTGGTTGGAGTAAATGATCTTTTAGTGTTCCTTCCAATTCCAGCCGTTCTATGAGTCTATGATAACCTGGCTACAAATGAGCTTCCATCTCTGGACAGCAAGTCCTTGAATCCTGCCTGGTCCTGACAAATCAGTGGCACAATACAAACCCTGTCACAATGTTGGAGATATACTATGGCATGCATTAGATCACTGAAAAACAGCCTTGCCTTTCTTCTGTAGTTTCTGTCTACCTGGCCTCCCTAAACAGTATTAAGAAGTAGTAGTTTAAAAGCAGTAATAGTTTAAAAGAAACTTATCTGTAAGGCAAAATTAGTTTTCATATTTTTCCTGAACAGTTAATAGTTACTTAATATTAATGTCATGTTCATCCTACCAAAATTCAGTCTGTTGACTAAAGCAGAATCAAAACAAAGACATTTATATATATATTAACCAGCAATATCATATTACAGTTTTCTAAGACTTACTGGAATGCCAATTTCAACTTGCAGTTTTAATCCAAGTGTCTCAAATATAATTATTAAAAGTTATGCTAAGATGCAGTGTTACCTTTTTATTTCCTAATCTTAGAATTTGCAAGAGGAAAATGAAGTAAGTTGACCATTACTTGCCAAAATTCCTGCATCATATGTGATGCAAGTGCCAATGTGCAATGTTTAGAATGCACATTAAGGAATCTTACACATTAAGGAATTCAATATTCCTGGTACTGAGCTGATGGACTCACGTTACCCCAGAAGAATGTGAAATAATGATAAATCCAAATAATGATAGGCTTCTTTTGTATTCCAGGATATGGGAGAACGCAGAAAATGTGAAACAAATTGACTTTATTAATAGAGACACTGAATAGCTTTGGAACATGAATTTAGGGGTATCTTCAATCATTTTGTGGTATGAGTTAGTTCAATAAAAGTCTGAACCTGCCTGACTTTCATCTCAAAAACTGTCTTGAACAATCAAAATGATAGAAGCACATGATTCCCAAATATGCATAACCCTGCATCTTTCTTTTTATTGTTTTGAGACACTAATGAGTGACCAGAGATGCATCAAATTGTCCTACTGAAATACATGCTCCCACAACTGTAGCAGAGGAACAGAGGGAACAAACCTGTGGTAGTGCACCATTTCATTTACAAAAGACTCAGACTAGAATTAGCACAGAATTATAAAGGTTATCAAGGCTCATATCCTACTATTGTAGTAACAGTGACCATGTTATACAATAATTTTCATAAAACAAGTTCCATCTTCAAAATCTCTTACCTTTTTGTATTTCACATTCCTCCTGAAAAAGTCTTTCCCACACTAAACATCTTTTTGCCAAATAAACGCAAAGAATTAAATAAAACAAATTAGCATCCCTTTTTTCATACTTTTTAAGATTTTCTCTAATTAGCCAGTCTTAACTTTTCCTCAAAAAGCTAAATGCTCACAGTTAAATTTGTCTGTATTTTGATGTTTTATCTCTATAAATATCATTTACTTCTCAGGTAGAAATGGGTATCTCACATATATTGGCCATCACCTTCCACTGAAATCCACCACTTAAAACCACATCCCTTATGTCACATTTCCGTTTACCACACCAAGTATGGCAATGTGATTTGTAGATTTCTATGCAATTGTAAGGCATTAGAGTTAACCCAAAGAGGTGAAGTTAGGAAATGTCTTGAACATATCCATGAAAACAATTAATATTTCTAGCTGAGTAGAACAAAAGCTGTTTTAAAATTGTCACAATTTTGGAAGATTTAGATTGTCTAGGGCTGCTGTAGTTGTTAGAAGAGAAATTGTTCACAATAAGAAATCAGTAAGTTTTTAACAGTTTGCAGAGGTGTTTCTGCTGAGCAAACAGCAACTTAATAAAGGCACATTGCAATAACATTTCATGTACTGCTATTCAATTTTGCAACTTCTCTTCTAATAGCCATCCCATATTCTAAATTATATTTGTGAGCAAGAACCTTTGCCTTTTACCTATTACTACAGAAAATCACATCAATTATACCATCCACAAGGAACTTGTTGAAGTTTACTGAAGAAGAAAGTCTAAACTATTCCTAAAGGTACACATTTATATTGCACTCTCTAATCTAATGTAGCTGCCAGCACTGTTAATTTACTTCAAGAATAGAGAGTGATCATATTACTTAAAGAAACACAGCAATGGGGCTTCATGTTATGCTGACAGTCTCAGATATATTAAGACATAAATACAGGTAATACAAAATCCTAAAAGGGGAATAAACCAATTCATTTAATTACAGAAGCCTGTAATTAGGAGAAAAGAAGATATTCATCACATGTAAATATATTTCCAAACCAGCCAGAACAGACCAAGAGCTGAAAATGAACCATCATCCATTGCAGCAGAGGCCCACTCTTCCCTCAAGAGGTGTGGCACTGTGTGATGTGGAAAACCTGTAGCTAATTGGTAGAAAATATTTCCACTTCTTGCATGAATAATGACAAATCTACCTCAGAAATGTGGATTAACACCAAGATATAAATATGCCCTTGGGACATACTGCTGACACAGCAATCCCATGAAGCCTTTTTCAACTGTGTGCTAGAAGAACTGTCCAAATTGGTGTTTTAAACTGGTGAACTTATCAGAAGGCCTGCTCATATTCTCTTAAATTGTTTCATAGGCATCTTTGTTCCTCATTGACTATCATGGTTTTGTAGACCTAGAAATTACTTTCTCCAATCAGCTGCTCATCCTTATTTGCCATTGTCCCAGCTGTAGCATTTAGGACAATTAGGGCTGTTTCACAGACCAGTTCTGGTGACAATGTGTTTCATTATCATGAAAGAAATGATGATGTCATAAGCGTTGAAGATGAACATTACTGAAAGAATCAGACAAAACACAGAGATATTTAATCAGCAATGAGGAGAAAAGTAATTCAGAAAAGGATACAATGTCTTCAAATGAGGCTTAGAAATTGCATTTTATTTTCTAAAAAGTATACTGAAGTACAGAATTGCCCATTAAATATAAACTCAGGGGACACATCCCCTGCAGTTGATCTGAACAGACAAGTAAAAACAGCCCAATCTGACAATGAATTTCTAATCAGTGACCTGACAGTTTGTTTCTTACTTGCCACAGATGTTTTTTGTAGCATTTTCTGCATATTCAAGATCAGCTGTGTCTGTGATTTTGCATACATTAACAAAAAAACTTTTGCCGACAGCACTTCAAAATGGAACTTACGAAAGAAGGAAGAAGTGCAGCAGGGAAACTGTACATGTTTGCCTTGCCAAAGATCTTTTCCTACATTACTGATTAGGAATAAACCAAATCTCTTTTACACAGTTAGCCTTTATTCTTCTATCATAGGATACACTTTCAGTGAGGAGAATAAAGCTAAAATTCTATCTGCAGTGAGTCAGTCCTCATTCTTGGTTTGTCATGAAAACCCCTACAGGTTTACCTAACCCAAATCCAGACCTTTTGGTTCCTGTTAAGCCTAAAGTATTTAAAATCCTTCCAGCATACTTTCTATAAACTATACCTATCCCTATAAGACTACAGAACACATTGTGAGTTAAGAATCACACAGAAATAGTTAGGTGGCATCATGAAACATCTGTCTGAGTTTAACATGCATTTCAGTAACAGTCTGAGGTAAATTTTCCTGTTTCAGATTCTAAAAAGAGGTTGTGTCCAAAAGTGGCACAGTTTTGTTAGGCCACTTTCATTGTGTGAAAAGAAAAATATGTTCATTCTATCTACAAACCATACATCTCTTAATTTTTTATGCCTCCATAGGTACAATACTACCTCTACTATAACATAAACTTTCAAACACAGAATTAGATTCACAACAATGATTAATTAACCAGGTGCGAGACCCCACCTGCTGCATCCAGCTCTGACACCCCACCACAGAAAGGACATAGATCTGTAGGAACAAGTCCAGAGGAGGCTCACCAAGATGATCAGAGGGATGGAGTGCTTCTCCGATGAGGAAAGGCTGAGAGAATTGGGATTGTTGAGCCTGGAGAAGAGAAGGCTTTGGGATTACCTAATTGATGTCTCCAAGTACCTGAAGGGAGCCTGCAAGACAGATGGAGAGGGAGTATTTACAAAAGCATGAAGTGACAGGGTACGCAGGCAATGGATGAAAATTGAAAGAGAGCAGATTTATGTCACAGTAGAGACAGACACACGACACGCGAGTAGTCCAAGGACAAAGAAGAACTACTTTATTAGTTAGTGCTAGCATCTTTATACCCTTTTTCCCAGCTACTGTGATATGCTATTATTGGCTACGTGACAAAGAACACCAAAGCTGTCTACATAACAAGAACTTTTCCCAGAACCTCCTAACAAGCTACACAAGCAGTTAACTATACACTAGAAGTCCTCTGCCGCATCCCTAATGCTCCTCAGCAAGGCCATCTCTTGGTCCGGTGCAAAACATCCCCCTTGATTATCTTCTTGGCTGTCCCTCACTGTGGCTGCAGGTGTTCATACCATCACTTTCTCAGGCACTTTCTCACGGGTAAACTCTGATCACCTCTAAGTCCATGTCCAAGAGGCTTTCAGGCCTGCTGTAAGCCTCACCCATCCCCACAGGTTTAGATTATATATAAGAAAGAATTTTTTTACTTTGAGGGTGGTGAGGTACTGGAACAGATTGCCCAGAGACACTGTGGGTGCCTCATCCCTGAAAATATTTAAGGCCAGGTTAGATGGAGTTCAGAGAAACCTGATCTAGTGGAAGGTGGCCCTGCCCATGGCAGTGGGATTGGAAGTGGATGATCTTTAAGGTCACGTCCAACCCAAACCATTCTGTGATTCTTTCTGAGAATAAATTTAATCATTAGAGTATAGTGCAATTTGCAAAAATCCAGACTGATCTCAGACTGTCTGATGTCTGTCTTCATTTCACTAGAGAGCATCCCTAAGCATTTTACATCTTCTACTGAAAATAAACAAAATAATGTTTTCATATTCATGGTTAGTTCATGCTTGCATTCCTTTAAAATTCATGGAAATTTTTTGCTGTATCTTGTAAGACAACTTCAGGCAGTTTAGAAGAGTGGTAAAACTAAGTTGATAAATAAAAGAAACAGTTAGGCTTAAGCACCATTTCCCAACTATCTGATACCTTCTGGGAGAGTGCAAATTATTCAGCAGATTATTTTCTATTAGTGAAAAATGTCTCTTCTATTGTTTTTGAGGATCACTAAACTTCAGGGTAATATTTATCAGCTCCAGGGAGAACTGGAACTCCCAAACAGAGAAGATCTAACAGGAATCCCCAACAGAGAAGATTTAAATGTTCTAGGTCCTGTAAAGACAAAGACAACTATTGACCTTGGATTCCCAGTTCCTACTGTTTGATATTAAGCAGTTCCACACCTTTTTACTAACTTGTAAAACCTATTCTCTAGCCATAAAAAACCCAGGAAAGGAAAGCTGTAAGAAAAGGAGAATCAGTAAGCATATATTCAAACTAACAAGAGTCTGGTTGGAAGCTCTATCCTGCAAAAATAGTTTTAGCATACACTGCAATCATTATAGGCCATTTAACCTGAAAGTATATTTACTTTAAATGTATTTCCATTACATGCTCATCTGATCCAATGCATTCAAGGTTCCCTCAACTGTTCTATGAGAACAAGCTGTAATAGTGACTTGCATAGAGCAGAGTTTTACAGTTTCCATGGTCTATATTCCAAAAATGGGACTAGCTTCCTTTGAGAGGGGTACAGTGGTTCTGTCCCAATTGTAGGAATGATAAAGGTACTTAAAAACACAAGACTGATTGTAAAAGAATTATTGTCCAGTATTTTAAGTTAAGCAGAAATTGTTGTTAATGTACCTTCAAATGCCATTACAGGATCCCAAGAAATTTATAAGTTTGAGCTGGACTCTCAATTCCACCTTATAAGCAATCATCTGTAACTTTATTCTCAATATGTGCATGGCTAGGACCATACCTCTACCATCTGCATCAGTTGTGTTAAGCAGCTCTCCATGGATCCTTGACCAAGTGGTGCAGAAAGTTGATGGCCTTTATGATAAAGTCCATGCCCTTCAAGCCAGACTCCATACACACTCAATATTACAAGAGTGTTCCATGGAGTGAGCATTAGTCTCCCATTCCTTTCATTTAAAAATAAATCAGTTTTAGAGAATTGCCACAAGTAAAAGGAACAAAATTCAGCATAGATCACAGTCATGCTGTATTTTGTGCTTACATCAGTCAAAGAAAACACTCTGGACTAGCCTGAGTTTCTCTGCCATTTTGATTATACTCACAACAGAGCTTGGGTATTAAGTAACACGTAGTAGGGACAAGTGGAGGACCAAGACCACATACTAGCTCACAAACAGAAAGTAAATGAGCTTGATAGAACAGGTTTTCCCAGATGAGACTAAGAAAGCAGCTGATCTTTTGATGCATGATTTGTACTCATCGAAGTGAAAGGTGTTGCCCTCTGCAGCTGTTTATTTTTATGGTGTTTATTATTTCCTCAAATCTTCCTTAAATGCCTCTGTCACTCTCAATTATGTCTTCCTTCTCAAATATGACTCTTGTTCTGAGGTTTTCTACTTAATTTGAGTAGACTTAACACCAACTCTTTAGAGGCCATACTTGCTTAAATGTGGCCAATTTAGCCTTTTATAAGTTTTCTTCACTAGAAAACAACTGAACTTTATTTATAATAAAAGAGTGAGCGTAATGCAAATTTCCTAACTTTGAGCAATGCAAATACAGTATTCTAAAAGGGTGATTTCAAACTGTTGCAACTATGTTAATGGCTCATTGCTCTCTTCCCTTTGTTACACGCAGATAGCCCAGAAGCAGCCTGTGGGCAGTCTGTGTAGGCAGATTTGGCAGCAGAGTGGCCTGCCCAGCATGCAATGTCCTGCAGAGTCTGGAGGCAGTGCCCTGCAGTCTGGAGGCAGTGCCCTGGCACTGCCTGTGTCCCACCCTGCAGCTGCTGTTAGCAAAGCAAGCCCAGCTCCTCCCGAGGGTCTCCTTCCCAGGCAGTCCAGCTATAGCCAGAGGCACGCGAAAGGCTGCCAGCTTCACCTGCATTTTCAAAACATAATTAAGGCAGAAGAATTTTGTGAGTGAATAATCAGACCGGATCATGGCAAACAGTCTTTCTGTGTGTAAGTCCTTTAAAAGTCCTGCCTCCTAATTTTTGCCTTAAGTTAATATGTGTATTTAAGACATTTTTAGATGTATTTAAGTCTGCTTTCTGTTATTGTGCATCATTCAGAATGGTTCTCATATCCAAACAATACACTTCCACATTTAACAGTCATCTCAGTGAATGGATAGAAATACACTTTAAGCTATAAATAAGTATGTGATGCAGTGGTTAAACAAATTAGTAGGGTAATGCTGTTAGTTCTGCCAGTTTCCATGCATGTCTAAGATGACTGAATCTACTCCTCTTATCTGTGAGAACACGGACTTCTCCCAGTGGCAACAGTATATATTTATCCACAGCAATCAAGTTGCTATCTTTCTACAGTATATATCAAGTACCCATAAATTATAAAGAAGTATCCAACATATCCTTGCATATATCAAAGTGTGCAACAGTGTTTGAAGGCAGAACTGTTTGGTGATGCACGGGACTAGCAATGTGACCAGCAAGAACAGATATTCTTTCAAATTCAATTACTGCTTGAATAGAATCAGGCAGAGGAATTTGGGAGTTATTCAGTTGAGTCCCTTGATCTATAAGCAATAATATTTCTTTCAGAACCACATAAAGCAACAGGATAAAAGGTTTTGAAATGTTATTTTTTAAAGGTTTTTACAGGCCCTCACTGCCCTGAAAATTCTTTAAATCCAGATTAAAGCTACTAGTCCAGCTAGTTTTCTCAGGTAAATCTTAGTCAAAGGCTTGAAAAATAAGTCTATGTAAAACTTATTACTAGGGCATATTGAATATTAGAACATACTGTATTAAATTGTGTACTGTCAATACACCACATGATGTTACAGTGAGCTGTGCTAACAACATTTCTACTTTAAATGTTATACTTGCTGTGATATAAAAGCCTTTAAATACAATTCAAATGGGAAAATTAAAATGGAAAAATTAAAACATAACATATTTTTGAAGTAAAAATTTTACCTGAATAGGAAATCTGCAAGACATTCTAGTATCAATTTTTTGTAAGAAATTCCAAAAATGTAATTTTTTTCTGACTTGGAATAAAAGTAAGTTCTGAACTGCTGAGTGGAAAATGTAATTATGAGTTTCAAATAGTTCTGAAGAAGAATAATTAATCTTTTTTTCCCCCTCCTCTTCCCACAAAGTAAGACTTAAGAATCTGCAATGTCAAGGTTGCAGTGTAAGCAGTGATATAATTCAGTTACTGTTTTTCATTGGCAAGAAAGAATATAGATTTTGAGTAAGAAAAAGTCCTGAGTGTTCTCAGCCAAATTAATTTTTCTTATTCCATAAAACAAATGTATGCAAGGATGAAATAAAAATGTTGATTCTAGACCTTGTCAATACAGATTTCATGACTGACTATCTAAAAATGAATTGGGCAAAAAGCAAAACATTTTTTTAGGTTGATAATCTTGCTTTTGAAATAACCCTTACAGATCAGTAGCTCAGAAACTCAATATTTTAACACAGTCCACTGTAAACTCATAATGTTCCTAAATCTCATCACTGAAAAGTGTCACTGAAATCTCTGAATGCCTCAGGTCAAAGGAAAAAGTGATAAAAGCACTAGAGTGGGACAAGTAATAAACTTCTTGCCTACATATAGCCAAGGTAACGGAACAAAATACTCAACAGCAGAGAAAATCCCTCTGAGATTGCAGAAAAAAAGCAAAACACCTTAGCACTAACCAATGTATCTTTACAGAGCAATGCTGAATAAAATTTGGGTCAATCTGTTGCAAAATATAAAGTTCAAATAAATGGCTGTGAAATTGAACTATTTAGAAAGTTTTCTTTTTGTGCACATCCTTTGCCATGTTAGAAGATTCTTTTCATGTTAAAATACAATAATGGTTTTCATAGTACTTTAGAAAACCCTAATTTGATCTTTGCCAGCAAACTGCTATTTAAAGAATCTTACTAAAAATCAGTAACAGATTTGGCTGTTAGTAGGTTGTGATCTAAGTCTTGAAGGCATTCCTGCATCTTCAGTCATACACATGATTCAAATATTTTCCGACACAAGTATTTTAAACACAAATATATTTAATCACAAATATATTTGAAGAGATTTAGGAATGTACTTTTCCCTAGGACAGTACTATCCAATTTGTTCTGAAGGACTGAATGGGGGTTTTAAGCACCTGCCAGTGAGAACAGTTAAAAAAAATACATCCTTAAATATCTTGCTTAATTAGAATTTCTACTACCACACATCAGGGAGAATTAGGGAACCAGCTGCTATATTTCGTTATAAAGCTGATCCCTTCCTCTTTGAGGACAAGTAATTTTTTGGGGTATCCCATTGAGGGGCTGTACTGGGTCCAGCTAAGTAATCTCACCATGAGTCTAAGGCCTGAGCAGGCAAAGAAGGAAGAGGCATCTTTCAAGGCACACCGACCTGGTACCTCCATTAATTTGATGTGAGTGCTCATCCACAATGTGTGCTTCAGTAGTGCAACTCTTTCTTCCTCCCAATGCAGCTTTTCAAGACAGTATTGTAAGGGTGTGTGGAAGGAGAGCGTCTGTTCCTTTGCAGGTGTTTGGTCAGGGACTTTCTTCAGAGCAAGGAAGGATGAAAATAAAGGGAAGAAGCCACAAGCAAGAACATGCAGGGCCACAGACCTGACAGGTGAATGATAAAGGAGGAAGTGGTGAGACCCAAACCTGATGAGCCATATTAAATTGTTGACAGCTTGCGCAAGGAAGAGAAGGCTTATTCCAGTGAGGTTATATAATAGGAGAACATGTCAGTTGGGAAAAAAAGGAGAAAAGGGGGAGACCAGAACCAAAATACACAGAGACACAGACATCACAAAACAAACATGGAGACAATGACAAAAAAACAAACCTCACCAGTCACTCAAATTGACAGGCTATCAAGGAAGGCACCACTTCCAGGAAAATCAACTTGGACTTTGTTACTGATAAGACTGTAAACAAAAGACTGGAACTGGGAGGGATGAGGGAATGGGATATGTAGGAGGAGTGAGTTCAGGGAGAAAGCAAGGGGAAGCAGAAAAGTGACAGTACACTTGTCTGTCTGAGTCCGGCACCAGATGACCACTGTCTGTCCTATAATTTTACTAATTCTTTTCTTAATGATGTCTCTGAATTAGGTCCCTCTCTATGTAAGAGCACCATGAGGACTAAGAGCCAGACACTGGTGAGACCAATTTGTGTGTGAGTGAAAATTGCTGGCTGCTACTGGAGTCAGATCAGGGTGTGCCTGTACCAATATCCAGCAACTGGGGGGACCATCAGGAGTCAGGTTGGTGACAGTCTTAGTGTCAATGACTGAAGCATGGCCACAAGGGTGCCTGTGTGCCAGCTGCTGGACAGTGACTGTATCTTCCACAGTCCCGGGGTGTACACCTGTGTTTACAGGCAAACTTGAAGCTGGACCAGTCACTAAGTAGCTGGATATCAGATCCAGGACAGAGTATTAGGACGGTAGAGGGTCTGTGCCAGTACCTCCAGGGGACTTTGAATGTGCACTGCAAGAGGGATGAGTGTCTGTGTGTCTGTCTGTGTCTGTGTCTGTGTGTGCATGCTTGTGAGTGTCAGGTTGGACCAGCTGGCAACTGGGGACCTGTGGAAAGGACTGGGAGCTAGGCAGGAGAGTCAGGCAAGCAGATGGATCATGCCAGTGATTGTGGGATCCACAAATATGTGTGTGTGCTTGAGAACATGGAGCGTATCCTGTACGTGCCTGCACTGGTGACCTGTCTCTGACAGCTGAAGAGGAGTGGGACATGGCTGCCTCTGCTTGTGTTTTGTGAGAATTCTGTACATAGGCAGGATGAGGTGGCTTCTTAAATTCCTCAACAAGAATCACCTTCTGTTGTCAGATCTATGCAAGCATGACATTGTGGTGAGATGAGAGTAACCAGGGGACCCTGACCCATGGTCTGCTTTAATCCATGAAGGCAGATCTCAAGCTCTTTCACCACTCATGACTAACCCATGGATTTACATCCCCATAAATCTTCTCAGTCAGGCAAAAAAGATGTGACACCAGATAATTATGTTTTCAAAGGTCCTGCAGAGAAAAACCAGACACCTAACATGAAATGACGAATAAGTTCCCAGCTCTAAGGTGTTAAACATGAAATATCTTTATATTATCCTTTACACTAAGCGCCTCATACTTCTCCTGATGATCATACCCGTATTATTTCTTCAGAAGTGAGAATTCTAATGATTATTTACTATTTTTGGGGTCTGCTCTTTTCCTGCTAGTAATTTTTTATCTTGAGAACATTGCTTGGATTTTACTGTAATTAAGGTGACTAACAACTGAATAACATAGCAACATTATTAAACAAGGGGCAACTTATTACAGAACAATATATTAAAAGTGTGACAAATTACGAATAATTATACAGTTATTCACTTTGCTTTGAAAAACTACATGAATAATTATTTGGTGAAAATGTCACATCACATAAATGATGTTATTGTTCTGTTATATATTCTCCTCTGCTCTTTCAGGAGGTGTGCACCATGTATTTGCACAGTGTTATTTCTAAAGGCTCTAGGAATAATAAAAAGCACAAAAAGGCAGATTTCTTT
Organism: Eopsaltria australis; assembly: GCA_034509425.1. Lineage (NCBI taxonomy): Eukaryota > Metazoa > Chordata > Aves > Passeriformes > Petroicidae > Eopsaltria > Eopsaltria australis. The sequence goes on from JAVTVJ010000072.1 coordinate 1,186,556, forward strand.
TAGTGAGGTTAGAGTTTCTAACATACCCAACTCCAAGGTTTCCTTGACAGCAAAGAAAACATTCTTGTTTGTGTAGAGGTTAGAACAGATTTACACTATTTGACCTTATTGGAACAGTAACAAAATTGACAGAGGCAACAAAATGAATCATCCTTTTAAAGTGATCTCTCACAGCAACAGAAATGATGTTATTATGTTATATGTGAAATTTGCAGGTGAATATACTATGGTGTTTTTTTCTGTACTAATAAAATTCTTCCGCCTTTCTCAAAGTATATGGATTCTACTTCTGCATGAAGTGAGGTGTTGATCCTTAACACCCAATGGATGTTCAATATTTATATGAGGTATGAAAAGAGAGGCAGAAAAGTAAATAAACTTTAAAAATTCTTTTTTTAATTCAAGTCAAATAACTGGACAGAAAAAAAAAAAGCTCAGGTAAAGGCTAGTTTCACAGTAGTACTGAGCAAAGTATGTATCCCAATCTCTAAGTATACTTTCTGTGGACTTGATCCACCCTCTATTGTATTAAAGAACTTTAAACAAAATCTGCTGGGGAAAGGGAACCTCAATCCATCCCACTCCTACAACTTTGATACCAGAGACATCAAGAGACATTCAGAGCCTGAAGAGGAATTGCAGGTCATCAGGAGAACACCTTGAAGAGCAGCACAGAGGAATTCCAGGCACTCCAGACGGTGAGACAGATTCACACTTAGCATGGGGAGTAAACAAGAGGACTTAGAGACATGCCTGCAGGGCTGCCCTCTTAGTGACATTATGGAGCCATGGTGGGATGGCTCCTATGGCTGGAATGGATCGATACAGGCTCTTGAGGAAGGACAGGCAGGGAAGATGAGGAAGCAGTGTTGCCCTCTGTATCAGTGCACAGATGGAGTGCACGCAGCTCTATCTGGGGATGGATGAGGAGCTGGCTGAGAGCTCAGGATTAAGTGGAGAACAGGGACAGGTGACAATATTGAGTGTCTGCTATGTGTTACTTAACCAGGAAGACCAAGCAAATGAGGTCCTCTGCAGATGGATAGGAATGGCCTCATGTTCACAAGCCCTGGTCCTCAAGGGGGAATTCAACCACCCTGACGTATATTGGAAGGACAACAGTGTGGGGCATAAGCACTCCAAAAGGTTCTTAAAATGTGCTGATGTTAATTTCTTCTCCAAGGAATAGAGAAGCCAATGAGAAGAGTTATGCCTCAAACTTTGTCTTACCAGCAAAAAAGGGCTGTGGGGAATGTGAAGCTCAAGGAAAGCCTGGACTACAGTGTCCAGGAAATGGTGGAGTTCAAGATCCTTGGGGCAGGCAGGAGAATTCACAGCAAGCTCACTGCCCTAGAGGTAGGGACAGCAGACTTTGGCCTCTTCAGGGTTCTGCTTAGTAAACTACCATGGAATAAAACTTTGTCTGGTAGAGGGGCCCAAGAAACCAGATCAAGGATCTCCTCCAGGCTCACCTCCCATTCATTCCAACAAAGAAGAAGTTGAGCAAAAGTGCCAGCAGGCCTGCATGGATAAACTAGGAGCTTCTGGACAAACTCAAACAGATAAAGGAAGACTACAGAGAGTGAAGCAAACATGGGTAGCCTGGGAGAAATACAGAGAAATTGTCCAAGCAGACAGGGATAAGGTTAGGAAAGTAAAAGTCCTTAAAGGATTAAATCTACTCAGGGAAGTCAAGGGCAACAAGAAAAACTTCTACAGGTATATCAGTGGTAAAAAGAAGACTAGGGAAAATATGGATCCTCTCTGGAAGGAAGGGAAGATCTAGTTGTCCAGGATGTGGAGAAAGCTGAGGTACTCATCCACTTTTGTGCCTTTGTCATACTACTCAAAGCATTCAGTGGTCCTATGAAAGGAGACAATTAATTTCAATGAAATTTATACACATTCATATGATGTCAGATTAAGTTTCAATTTGATATAATCCTATTATGACACAAGACTAATAGTCATCAATAGGCTTTTTTTTGTCACAGAACTGTCAGAGGAAAGCTGGAGTTACTGATGTCTAAATAAGAAAAAGGTGGAGATTCTGATGCTAGGGAAGAAGGGGAGGCAGCTGAAATAATTGTCATTGATGTATGTTTTTGCTAGAACAGTCATTAGTGCAATGAGAAGTGCCATAATGATGAGTTTGTCATCATTATGTTTTCAACAACTTAATAAAATAAATTTGGACAAGCTTCTTTATTCCCCCTTGTAATCATGTTTTCATATTTGGCTTCACGGCCTTTTCCTTTTACGTCAAAGTTTTGATGTTATAATATTCAATTCTAGGAAAAAATAAGATAAAAAATTTGTGTCCAGAAATATTCTGATTTCTGAGCATAGGATTTCCACTTTCCCATTCCTTCATACATATTGATTTTAGTGATGGCAGTAATTTAATTATTTATACCCTACCAATGTAAAGAAAAAAAAAATCAGTAATTTCACAGTCATGGTTATTTAGGTTAAGGTGTAACCTTACAGTAATATTAAAAAAAAACACCCTAGGAGAACAAAAAAGTCAAAGTTTTAAAGGCAAAGTTGTGTACAAAATTTTTTCATGAACATGGTACCTGATCAGTTGTAGGAGGAACATGAGTTCAATCAAACAGTGCTGGATTTGACTCAGGGTCAGTGCCGAAGTGCCATCATTGCTCTGGGAGCAGCGCTGGGGATTAAAAGAAGGATCTGAGGACAGAGATCAGAAACTGCAGCTGAAAAAGATATATTCTTCACCTGAGGACAATGACAATGCAGGCAGGGTCAAGCATATGAGATATCATCACAGAAATGGTAAAGAGCAGTCAAGAATATCTGACAAGCCTGGACACAGACTTCTGCAACCCCTTTTCCCAATTCCTGTTGCAACTGACTTTCTCTGCCATCTCATGCCCAGTACTTGATGTTCCCAGAAATTCCCACCTGCCACACTGAAGCTTGTTTCAGAGAATGACATCATGGGTGTACCAAAGGAAGCTTCTCTTGGCCGAAATAGGCATCTAACAGATTAATTGACAGTAGGTATTTAATATTTTGCAACAAAGAAACTAACTAGGCTGCATCTCTGCTTGAGCAATTTGAAGAAGTTTCATTCCCATGCCTTCGTATTGGCATACGTTCCCATCTTTCAGCATATGAATGAAAAATAAGAGCTTAGATATTTCACATATTATGAGTCTAATCATGTCACAAGATAATTTGTATTCCTCTTTCCTCTTCTTTCAAGACTCAAAGGGAACAGCAGGAAATTCTCATGGAGTTTTGCTATTCTAATTTTCTTCCTACATTAAATTTCTTCCCACCTTAACTTTCCTTCTTTTTTACTCCTTCACATAGGTACATTATGATATCAGTGAATGCTCACAACTCACAACAAAAGCAGTGACAAATTTGTTGAAGTCCTAATTCTACTTGCAATTATGTGGCAGATTTTATCATTGCATCTGATTCAAAGCCTATTGAAAACTACACAGACTGCAAATTCCTGTTGTAGAACTGTGTTTCTGTTTATTTTTGCTTCTGTACACTGTAAGGCCTTTTTCTATAATGAAAATTTATGGTGCTTTCTCTCCACACATCACTTAGAAGTGGATGTGCCTCATTAGGGAACTGTAGATGTTCCAACTAAATCCCTTAATAATATAAAAAAGTCAGAATAAGTTCATGACAGCTATAAAGCATTGCATGGAATAGGACACACTCCTAAGAATAGCTGAAAAGGAAGGTAGATCAAGAATGGAATTAAATGGACTATTCAGTGAAACTGATGGCATTGCAATTTACTATCCATTCACAAAAAAAGAGAATACCTTTTGCATATAAGACTGTATATCCATGTATAAGTCTACAAGCAAATAAAAGTCTGTATAATACAAGAATGAAAATTATATTCTGAAGAACCTGGACATGTTTCTGGCACTTGTAGGATCTTTGGAAACTGAGAGTGATAGTCCCTGGCTACCGTGACTTGAAACAGAGAACGCTTTCCACCTACGTTGTAGAGGAAGTCACAACAAGTATCTGTACTCTGGCTAGCAATATTCCCTTGAAATGTGGGGAACCATTGACATGTACCCACAACCTTCACTGACTTTGGGTTAAAAAATATCCAGCTTGTAGACTTGAATGTTACAGGTAGATGTAAGTTTTTTCCATCACATTAAGTGGAGCTCTGGAATCTTCTCAGTAATAATTTTTTTAATTTTGGTTTGGGCTTTTTGTTAGTTTTTTTTTCCCTTATAAATCAGTTCTTAAATCTGAAAAATCATAAATAAAAAATACTTTAAAAATTGTCTCAAATCACTTCAGTTTATGACAAATTATCATCTTATTAAATAATTTCAAAGGAGATAATTGTGTTTCCTCAAAGCATTTTTACCACTTATAGCTTACAGAAGCAAGATTTGGAATCCCAGTTCTGGGATTTATTACATTTTAATATTTTCCAAAGTATTTTATTTTCTATTTTCAGCAACTCAACATCACTATCACTAAAATAACCTGGCAGTTATTTTTGAAGGGTTTTTACATAAATAAGTGTAACGTAAACACATATTCAGGACCTCACAAGGTTGTATGCTATCTGAATAGATTAGAATAACATTTTTCATGGCCTAAATTGGTGAAAATAGTAAACTGAGAAATAGATAAATTAAAATTACCACTTAAAATAGGTTTTAAACCAGATCATCATCTATTCTTTAGTTTTCTCAGTTCTAAGACGTCCTGTGACTTGCAGTTACCTTTTCAGTGTGCACCTTTATGTTGTGAACGTTTATCTTTTTGAGCTCTGCCAGTTTCTCCACTGCAAAAATGAGAAGACAGCTCTTAGAGTATAACCATAATATAAGAAAGAAGAAAAAGTCTCAAGATACTCAGATTAATTTCTTTCTATATCTCCACACTTTTTCTTCAACAGTCATTTTTTTCTCCTACTTCAGACAAGCCTAGTCAAACGGCAATTCCAGTTTTGACCAAAATAAGCACTTCAACTTCTTTTTTCTCTTATGGCAGAAAAAAAAAAAAAAATATCCTAAGCTTGTCAATGCGTGTCAAAACATAGGCTCCAAGCCAAGAGCCTGTAGAAAAACTTCAAAAGCAATAAACACAGATAGAAAACAATGGTGACAGGTTCTAAACCTGTTCTTCCCATGCAGACTGCTACTTATGTCAGTTGCACTGCTTCTGGCAGGAATACACAGCAGTTAAAAAGTGCTCATCATGCTGCAAATAATAAAAACCCACTCTGAAATGTGAAACAGGAAGTTTTAAGAATACATGCTTTTGAAAATTACCAGAATAAGACTTAATTTGTCATTTCTCTAATTAAATCACTCCATGCATATATATCTATAACTATCTATCTATCTATCTATCTATCTATCTATCTTTCTACATTTTGATGTATGCAGGTTATATAAGTTCATTCTTGCTCAATAGCTTACCAGAGTTTTTAATGGAAAACCACTTTATGGTCAGTTGCTGGTGTGATTATAAATTTCAGCTGATGACAGTGTTGAATGCCTTCAGATAAAACAGGGAATGTGAGCCCATTACCAGAATTAGGATCAAGAGAGGAGTTCAGATAGACCTCAATTACATTGGAATAGCTTGATTTTCTCAGATTCCTGCAAAGCTAAAGAAAATATGCTGTTCCCAGCAAAAGTAATATTTGTGTAAATGTTGCAAAATCCTTTAATTATCCATTTGTCTTTTTTTAATCTCATTTCCTAAATGATGTGTCTTTCCAGTAAATCACATCTGGGCATTGTATTGATGGCAAAAAAAAGGTAGGTCTTCATCACGTAGAAGGCATTTTTTTTAGACTATGAGCCCCTTATGAAAGTTTTTTTGAAATTAGATTTAGAATGTTACACTTCATGTGTTTTTGATTGTACTGAATGATGTTATTTCTATTAACTTCAGGAAAAACTGGAATTATTCAGCTGCACTAATACGGGTTTAAGAAAGGAACTAGGATTTAGTGCTTAAAGAGAAGAATCCTAAACTTGAAATTGTTAGTCTGAACAGCAAACAAAGGATAAGTGTATTTTCTGTGCTTAGAACATGTGAAAGAGTTTGGGAAAACACATCTTGGTTTCTGATTTCTGCACTGACATTTCTGACCTTAGCTATATGAAGGAAATAGTATTTCAATTCCTTGCTACAACACAAGAATTTCAATTTTTCTATTCCCAATATTTATCCTCTTGAGATGACAAACTCTCCAGGGCAGAATACAGCTGTAACACCAGGTTTGCGCATTGCCTATGTATTACTGCAAAGTAAATAATTAGATTTGTACTGGGAGAAAGGGTGTGATCAGTGTATTGAGCACTCAAATTGTTGTCTTTTGGAAATATCAGATTTTCATTATCAGAATAGTTAATACAGTCTTCTCCCTCACAGTCCTTATTGGTGCCCCAAACCAATACATAATTCCCAATTTTTTTTCTCTTTTAAGCACGTTAATTTCATTATAAAATACTCCATACACATTAAACTGTTGTCTCTAATATCATAAATATGTTATATAGATATAGCAACAGATTGATATTTATATAAAAAGAGAAATTATATCAAAAAGGAAGTATTTATCCATTCAGCAATCACTATGCCTTCAATAGCATGTAAATTAACTATCTTTCATGGTGTTAAGAGTTTCACACTGATGAAATAGAAAATACATGTCTGTGTAGAGGCCCAGACCTTAACATGTTTTGTCTCAAATATTCTAAGATTGCTACAGGAAAGGTGCTCAGAGGAGAGGGTCCTGTGGAGGTGGGGCAGGGCTGTGCTGAGCCAGTCCTTCTCTGCCTTGAGACTCATGCTCAACAGCTTTGTGTGTTGTGCCTTGTGAGCCAGAACCTTTGAGGAGTTTGTTTTGGGAATTGAGAACTCATTGAAGGGATTGTTAGCCAACATTTTTTGTGGAAGAGGTTTGTGAGATTTTAAGGGCTTGTTAATTAACTCTTTTTGAGTCCAAGCAGTGGGCTGGTTGCTGGAGTCATAGAAGACTGTATAATAAGACACAAAGAGCTCCCTAACACATGTCCGGTGTCTTTGTTTAGCCTGATAAGAACTTACAATGAACATCACAGCCCCTATTGATGGATTGTGACTAACAGAAATTACCCCAGTAAATGAATAAACCTGCATGTGGAATAAGCACAAATCGTGCATGAGCAAAAGATGTCTGCTGTTATAAATAAGATTGTGTTGAATACATCATTTGGAGTTGGTTAGTATACAAATCCAGTTAGGTTGCACAATTCATTTATGTTATTCATACCACTAACCAGGTCAGATATGAAATTTGCAAAATTACTTCCATTACATATGAAAGGTCATTTTAAGAAGGTCTATACCTGTCTTCTAATTATTTTCCCACATTCCCTCTCACTAGAAGATTATAAAGAAAGATACAAAGGTTTTTAAAAGCATTAGGTTTATAAAATCTGCTCTGTTTACCATTGTCTCTTGGGATATTCTCCTTCCAGACTCCTGAAGAGAGCTTAGCCTCTGCTGCTGACCCTCTACTGACTCACACAAATCCTCTAACCACTGTAATCTATTTATTGAAGCACTATGTCCACCCGCCTGGCATCATTAATAAATGTCAGCCTTGCATGGATAAACCTAGACCTCTGACTTTATGTCTATATTCTATTGCCTTCAAAAATTATTTCAAGTGAAAATTACATTCTCTGTAACTTCCAAATAAAGGAAAGTAAGGAGAAAAGTTTTGAGGTAAAAGGAGAAACAATAAATAATAATATTTTGTATCACAACAAAGGTCAATACTTCACATCTGAAAAACTGAATTTTTCATAAAATACTTTTCAGCTACTAGCAGCTGTTAAGTTTAAAACTCTCTGTCCTCCAAAATGCTTCACTCATCCCAAAATCTCACAGATGACAGCTGACCATCAAAAGAGAAAAGTACAAAACACTTACATATTTTTTCCTTGCCTTAAAAATATGGAAAAGCAAGCTACATTTTGCATTGTATAACATACATATTTTCTTCAAAAATAAAAATATAAAAATGAAGGTTGACTGTAAACTCGTGTTGTCAATATTAAAACCGTGTCTTTTGTACCACCATATATTGACTCCATTAAAACAGCAAGCAGTAAAGTAATTAAAAAATAGTGTTCTGGAATTTCAGTAATGCAATGTAGTTTGTGTGAAGGATTTGTTTTCCTTTTGTTTTAACTGAATGTGTAGATCTACTTTCCCCTACACACTGTCCATGGTGCATATGACAGAGTTTCATGTACATTGCATGTACGTGTAAATTTGACCAGCTGGGTTGGTTTTTATGCTTGCTCTTCCCAGATTTCTTCAACTTTTCAATGAAAGATTATTATATTGATATAGTTTCTATTAAGTACAAATCAAGAGGAATTACTCCTTATAATACTATTTAGAGCAGATATAAACTAATACAAAATTAGTATGACTGTGTTGGTACAGCTTTAATGGAATGGAACCAGAACTGTTCTTTCTCTTCCTTGTAAGCTTCTTTTATTTAGAAATAGATATGTGTCCTATCAGTATTTATATTTAAGTATCAGTTCCATAAAAGTAGCAGCTCAAGATAAATTGGTTGACAGTTTAATCAAAACCAACACATTAGTGCTGCATCAGCAATCCCTTTTAGGAATTCTGATTTCATTGGATAAATCATTTGCAAAGTATATTTCTTTGCAGAGTAAATATATCCATATTCATAGTAAGAGTGAGGAAAACCAGACAAACATGTGCTCAAAACCAATTTTTAAACAATTAGTTTAGTCTCATAAATAGCTCCAGAGAACTACATCAAACACTTATTTTTCATAAGAGAGATCAATAAAATATCATATAAAAAAAATAGCTGGATAGCATTTATTTGTCAGAACAGCTAAAGATTTAATTGATGTTATTCATGAGTAATTAGTCTTTGAGTTCATCATTACATAAAGCTAAATTCTGTGACATGGGGATAGCAGTGTATGCCCCACAGGGGAGAAGGTCTCCCATTTAATGCTTACCTGTATTTCCTGAGGGACTTTAAACCTCCCCTGAAGTCATGCATTTTGCACAGCTGTGGAAGCAGGATATCCCAGCTCTTTCAGGGGATGCAATGTGTATATGTTCTGTGTAACACCAGATCTGCAGCATCCAGGCCTGGGAAGAGACCCTATTCCAAACAGTACTGTACTTCTCTTGTTCTGGATGCTCTGCATTTTTTTGGAAGAAATCTTTCTATTGGCCCCAGGCAGAGTATGTACCACCTCCATCCACCAGTGGAGAAAACTGCTGACCCTACTCTCTCTACTTTGCAATCTACGTATACTGAACAGCCAGGATAGGAGTTTCCTCAGGTATGCTAATGTAGTGGGCTAGTAAGTTAGTAAATTAGTAGGAATAATAAGTTCCTCACCTTTATTTTAATTTGTGTTTGGGATTTCACCATTTTGTTAAATGTTCAATAGTACATAGTGACTGAGAGGATAAGGTAAAGGTGACATTAGATTTTATGAGGCAATGGTTTTGACTGATTCAGTCAGCTTCTTTGTAGTATAGATTTATATTTTTAAATAAATGAACTATAAATTCCCTTCTGCAAAAAGTGAAAACGTAAATTATAGGTAAGCTACATGATTTTTCTATCCAACCAGTAAGTCTAAGGTCCCCCATAGCTTCAAATATTTTGTATGTAAAAATCATGTTAATATCACCTTGTTGAGTCCTTAAAGCTATGTCAGAGGGTGTCTAATTTGCAATAAAAAATATAATTGCTCTCTATTTAACAAAGGTGAGATTTTTTTCAAGCTAGTTATTACTGTAGCTTTATTTGCCAGAGATTTCTTTACGCTCCTGTGGAAGCAAATGACAGGACCCATATTAAACTGCAACTCTGTGACGGGGAGAAGTAAACTGCTTCACCAAGAGCTCCTGACTTCCCCAATCCAATTCTAGTCACTGCAGCAGGGATCAGCTACAATTAATCAGCTTTGTGCTCATTTCAGCAATGGCAAACAATAAATCACAATAATTCTCTTACCGTTCAGAGAGATTTCAATTCTTTGGAGATTTTTAATCACAGCAGAGAGGCAAGAGTGTTAATGAGGTCTATAAATTACCTTTAAAGAGGGTAATTATGTCCAGTGTTGTAATAAAGGCTGAGACAGCTAATATCATTAAAGCAATTAAACACTTTTTTAGATTGTGAAGATAAATTTGAATTAAAATATTACTGTAAACAGGGGACCCATTTATTATAGAGCAATTGATTAGATAGTGGACTCAGCCAATATTGCTCTGGCTTAAACAGGTTCTGTGAACTTCATTCAGATTTCGTAAAGTAACCAGGCTACATATCACAAGTAGATAGTTATTGCATTATCATCACATAAATCCATGAACAGCATCTTTACTTGCACTCTTAATTAGATTTTGTTGAATGCAATTACTATAATTTCTTCTTAACTAGCTTCTGTTCATCTTTTTTCTTGTCTAGATTTTTCCGTATCTTTCAGTTTTCTTTTCTGTGGTCTGCATTTAAAAAAAAAAAAATAACCTCATCATGAAAATTAAGTAACTGAACATTTCTGGATGTTAAGCTACAATCAGATTTCCATGGATACATTAATCACAAAAACATTAGCATCAAAAGAGCTTTTCATGATGAGCAGTCATAAAATCTGAGACCTAAAGGAATGAGGAAAGATTTACTATCTTCTATTTAGGGTATACTCAATGATAGGCTGAAATTAAAACCTCTGCTGAGTACCTAATCACTCCTGATTTTGTGCCCAAAACTGAAATAAAACTTTTTCTTATCCTTTGCTTTTCCAGAATGATGCAATATATTGCTTCCTTCAGCACAGTGGCAAAGTTCATTAGCAGAAGAGAGAAATATTCCTACACAAATTTATCCTGTAGACTTGTGATTAAGATGTTTTTAGAAGGGAAACAAAGATTTTGACTTTTATCAGCCCAAAGATGACATAAAATATGATTTTCTGTGTAGCTGATCTAGTAACTCTAAGCTAATTATAAATTGTTTGATGGTGAGAAACAGATACCTAGAAGATGCAAGAGACTAGGAGCCTAAAAGAATGGCGTAGCCAGCAGTCTGTGGGTTTCTTAGGAAAAAAAATCAGGAGAAAAGACAAATCAAGGGCAACAGTGTATTAGTGCCACAATATTTTATGGAAGACTTAACTATTAACGGGGGAGAGCAAGCAAACACAAGTCCAATGGACTAGCCCAAGAACAGAGACACACACTCATTAAAGACAGACCAATGATTTATGCAATCCTTGTCTCCAGGAGCTGTTCCCTTCTTAAGGCAGTGCCCAGACTGAGGGCACAGCAGATCTTTTCTGGGATCAGTGTTTTTCTGGGATCAATGAATATTTAACTAGAACAATGAACAAAAGTTCATTGCTGGAAGAAATGTACTGAAAGTCCTTCAGGCTGGGTAGAGGATTCATACTATGTTCCTGCATAAAAGGGAGAGGAAAGCAGCATCATCTGCCAATAGTGCTTTATTCTATACTTCTTCATTTAATTCACCTATATGTTTTGAAATGGTTCAGTAAATTAGTTCCAAAGAGTGTTTGTGGGCACGGACACTGAGAGATGCCTAAATCTGCAAAAGAAGTTGATTTTTAATGCATATCTCTATTTTCAGTACGTCTTTCTTTATCATATAGTGGTATCCTGCTCCGATTTCCTTTTTGACTTCCTTTTTCTCCTCTGTATGTTTTAGTGAACATAGGGACAGACCCTCAGACCTGACTCTAAGGACCAAACTGAAGATACACGAACCATGGAAAAATCTAATGAATCTCAGAAAACACCTGTGACCCTGGTTAAATATTGGATATATTCTTTTGTCTCCTGTTGTTTGCCAAGGTTACATCCAGCCTCTGTCAACATACTGGAAGATTTAAATGTTTTTACTCTTCTCAACTCCTTGTTTATACATCCAGAAAGCTGCTGGACTGTGGATTACTTTTTGTCTTTTTGTTTCCAAAGCGTTTGTTTTACTTGTACTATAAAACTAAATAAATTCCTTCTCAAGATGAGATGTACATTTCAGTCCACATCAGAGTTTAATAGCTCTTTTACATTCTGCAACAGCAGGGTTATAAAAACAATACTGTAGGTGTTTTCAAGCCAATTTATCCATGGTTATATGTATATATGAACACAGCTTTAGCTTTTTGTTTTAAATGATTGCCAGAGGATATAATTAAGGGAAAAGTGACAGATATATCTCAAGGACATAATCTTAAGAGATGTAACTGTTAACCAAAGCACAGGTTGAATACAAAGGTCTACCTGTATCTCACTTAATGTTAGACATATCATTGAAGCACCCAAGGGAGAAATCTGGGATCTAACTACAGGCAATGAAAGAAAGGCACATATGAGCAAAGATTGAGAAAAAGGATTGCTCTATTTATTGTCTACAAAACTGCGTAATTCTATGGGCTCCAAATTTAGAATTTTGGTTAACTAGGAAACAAGTTTTTCTAAGGAAAAGATTGAAAGGAAACAAAATTCAACCTTGCATTATCGTATTAATAGCAAAGAAAAACAGGTGAGAGGAAATTAGCCAGAAAATATATTTAAATTTGTTTTAAAAATGTGTGCATTTTATGCAAATTTCCAAAATTGCAATTAAAAATAGATAAATCCTGTAAAGGCCAGATTTTTTAAAAGCAAATATTTCTTCTTACGTGTAAGAGAAGCATACATTCTTTTTTGTCTGTAACAGAGGAAATATAATTCTCTGATATTACTTGATTAGCAAGGTCGATTAGCAACTACTACAATATTTCTTTGTTACACAGGGAAATATCCACAATTTAGAAACTGATGCATGTTTTTAGTTCCATTATGTGTATAGTTTAAGGGTTGCAAACACTCTTACCCAAAACTCCTGAATATTTTTTTCCATTTCATATAGTACAACAGACACTTGAGCGTGTCTCCTCTCAGGGTGAAATTGTGGGAGACTGCTCAGTATATCTAATAGTTTAGGAGTAGCTGCCCACACTTTTTAAGCTTTCTCCACCTCTTGGCCAGAGGTTTCAATCCTGTTTTCTATATATATTCAGATGTCACCATTCATTACACCCACCTGCAGGCTCATAAAACCTTTCAACTCATTGGAACTTAGAAATATTATTTTGGTAATACTTTTTTCTAGACTAGTGAGTTATGTGTTTAAGTGGCAGAGGATAAATCCGGGAGTAGAAAGAAAATGTCGGGGTACTCATGTGTAGCACCAAACTATTACACAGTCTAAAACTGACTTACCTAACTTTTCCCACAGCATAGCCATTACTGGAAGAAATCCAGGCATCCACCTTCAACTTACCTGTGAAAAATTCAGAAAATGGGCCAGTAATTGAAGCATACAGTATGGACAATCAAATATTTAACTTTGTTGATGTAATACATGCAAAACCATGTGAGACATTATTTTTATTCTTCTTCAGCCTCATCAGGTTGAGGGGTGAAGGGAAGTCTCTAGTTAAGGAATGAATTATGATGTCACACAACAAGCAATTGTGCTATGCTAAAGTGCTGCTTAGTTAGAAATTTGTGAACACAAATACTGTGTGAAACAGGAGGTAATTGTAGGACATTTTTGGGTAGTATTTGCTAATTGCTGCCAGCTATCAGACAAATGGATTTCCCAGGGTTATAACAAATATAGCTTCAACTGGCTTCCCATGTAACCCTCCATGGTCCTCCTCTTACTGGTGCATATATTTATCTCATTTAAATGCCAAGAGATTTCAAGATTTAAGTACAGGGGCAAAAGAAAGTTTACTTAATCAAATTAGTAAACTTATGAAGGAAATTGTATACACAGATTGTCAACTAATCAAGGAGTCTGGACTCAGTACATCTATGTATATCTCATATCTTTGTTTTTTGACCAAAGTTATTGATGTTTCATGTCAGCTAAAGATAATTTTAGTACAAGAACTAGACCTGAAAATGAACACTGGCTATTTCAGAAGAAGTAATTTGGAATAGGTCAGCAGCACATTCTTAGTCACTAAAGTCAGAATGATCCATGCTCTGAAACTTGAAGCTTCAGGTGGTGTTGAAAAGGAAGAGGGACTGATTGCTATATAGGCTTTTCCAAACTGAATCTGGCAATTCATCCATCTTGTTCTGTAATGTGCCTGAAGTAGTTAGTAGTATCTTGCAGAATACCCCTAGGGAAAGAAAGAAAGAAAGAAAGAAAAAAAGTCCCAGGACACAATCCATCAGCCAGTGATGTACATTCAGTCACACCCAGGGTGAAGTTCTGCAAGCTTCATTTCTGTTAAGGTGCCTCTGAGTTTTACTTTACCTAAACTGTACAAATAAATTTAAGGTAATTAATAAACTGTAAAAATTAGGTTAATTAAACAATGAAAACTATTTCCACTTCAGATATATTTTTAATGGCAGTCTTGCTTGGGCTTCATTTCAGTAGATGTCTGCGATCAGTCATGGACATAGTTTAATATTCACCTTGCCCAACCTAATGTTCAGGAATAGGTTTCTGGTTATTAATTACAACTCCACAATATAACAGGTGCCCCATGCATCTCACCCCATTTATATTCAGGCAGGTTGGTGCACCTCATTCTTATATGCACACAGCACCAAAGCAATTACTGCTAAAAGCAGGTGTATTATTCATTGTGCTGTGAAAAGTTTCCTTTCTGGTAGAAAGGTAATGAGTACTTGAAAAGACTAATGTTTAATAATATTCTGCTAACAGATCATCTGTTAGAAATACTGATTAAAAGAAAGAGTCAATGCCAGATCCACATTTGGTGCTCATTTGCACAGCTCTACTGAAATCAATAGCCTTGCACAGGTGTTTAAATATCCAAGTAAAAAGTGCTGACCTTAACACTGACTCTTTGATCTCTGATCATGGAGACATTTGTGTGAGTTTTCAGCTATCTCTGAAAATACATTTGAATTTCCCAAAATGATAGTTAAGGACATTTTTATAAAGCATTAATTCTGAGGATTTGTCTGAATAACAGAGCTAAGATTTGAATGCAGATACAAAACTTCTAGAATAATCACCAATCATTGTATACCACACTTCGAATGAGAAAGTCTTAGAGGAAAAAATAGATGACTAAGATATACAGAACCTTATCCTTGAGGACACTTCAAAGTGCAGGTAAAGTTAGATAGACAGCTTGATTCTCATCCATTTCTGTATCTGTAATGTAACACTGAAACCCTAGAGAGATTTAATTCATGTCCTTATTTAGACCACAAGTTTCAATATGGTCCCCTGACATGTGAGAACCTTACATTGCTCCGTGTCAGTGCTTTGACTTTAATTTAAACAATATGGACCCGGATGCAAAGGTGAAAATTAGACTACAGTTCAGGAGCATTATTGCCTGTATTCCAAAACACTTATTATCAGATTATTAAAATAGATTACATGGTTTATGAGAGGCCTCCCTTCTGATAACTGACAGGTTAGGGTCTCTTGTTAATATCCCGCTGGAAATCGAAAAAAAATGTGAAAGAAGTAAAACCTATATAAAAATAATATAAAATGAAAATGATGGGAAAATTATTAGCAGCAAGCAGAAAGATTATTTAAAGATTTCCAGGAATAGCCACAAGATCATAAAACAGCTAAAAATGTATTTAGAATAAATTTTTGAATTTAAACTATTGTTTCAGTTTCTAATGGGCTGTATTTAAATACTTAGCTTTACTTTTTACTAGTGTATTCTAATGAGGCTAAAATCATAACAAAATGCTGGACAGGTTCCCAGATTTGCTATACTCAGTTCTAAATTGTGAGTACCTTGGAGAGAATTTCAGAAATGTAAGACTGCACAAATATTTCTTGAAGGAAGGTTATTTCTATGTTTTAGATTAAGATGAGGAGGAAATTGCAAGTCCTCTAAATGGTTGATATGTATTTACTTTTCTTTACCTCCAGGCTTCCACTGATGTATATGATAGCTATGGAGATGAGTAAAAGTTTGGTTACCAGATTAACTGAAATCTTTATAATTAAAGCATGCATCCATAGGAAAGTGAAATGCTTTCTCTAATTTAAACCAGAAACATTTTCAGCATTGACCATGTTCCTTCCTGCCCTAGTGGACATTTATACTCATGGGGAAGTGCCTCAATTTTCCATTTTTCCTTCTTATTCTCTTACCAGGGGAATTTAAGAGACATAAATCATTTTTGTGCAGCTTTATGCAGCCTATTGGTCAATGCCATGAGACCTTAAGATGGCATAAATCATTTTGTGGGTATTTATTCTGCTTATTGTTGAAAGCCCAGAATTTTGTACAAGTTCTACTAGCGACCTTCAGATAGAATAGATTTTCATGTCAGATTTTAGGGGAAGTACAAATTAGCTGACAATGTTTCTTCATGCAGCAAATAAAAACAAATACCCAATGAAGTCCAGAGGATGCAAATGGAATGGAATTACATGTGTGAGCAAAGTTATGCACATGCTGAAACAGCTTAGGATGGGAAACTGATTTTTCAAGCCCTTATTTTTGCTGCAGTTGTGCCAACATATGAACAATTCAGTCATTTCCTCATCCATCTGTGGAAGGAAAGCTCCCCACCTCGTTCAGTGGGAGAAAGACAATTCCTAAGAATAGTCATTTGGCATAACTGAAAGTCTACTCTTTTTGTTAACAGACACGAAAAAAGTTTTCCAGTTACACAGGAAATATTTCCAACAATTTTTGCATATTCATCTGCAGACTTATAAGTTTTCTTCTAACATAAAGCTTAAATCCTCATTTCCTTCAAACATCCAACAAGGTAACATGGCCTCTAGGAATAGGAACATAGAGAAAAAAACATTTATAAGCACATTTTTTCCAAATTATCTTCAGTTTTAAGTTGCCATAAATTGTGGGTTAGAGCATGGTGGCAATAACACAAGATTGTCGGTTTGAGCCTGTACAAACCACTCACTCAAGAGCTGGTCTCCATGATCCTTGTGGGTCCCTTCCAGCTCAAAATGTTTTTTGATAATGTATGGTGAAAATTTACATCCCACTTTGCCCAATGTTCAGTATTTTCAGAGGTTTCACTGTGTTACATTTTTTTAAACATCAGGAAATTTTGTCAAAAATAATTCAAAAATTTTCAAAAGTTTTTTGAGGTAGGCACCCAGTCTTAATCATACCTTGGGCAACATCTGAGTTTGTATCAAAGGTGGAAATTTGGAAGAAAATTTAGCAATTATTTTTAAATAAATACAAACTCATTTAATAAATTTTTGTGGCTCTCATAATTTTTCACAAGTATTGTTAATGTTTCATAATACTTTACAAAGACTTGGAAGAAGAACACCTGCCAACAGGTCAATGATTATCAGATGTACATTATTTGATGATTATAACTGAATCTTCTTCTATCAAATCCACATAAAATTAGCTTTCAGGTGAGTCTGTACACCTAGGTATTTTTTTGCCTGGGAAGCTGATTTTACTGCAGACACCACTACTGGATTCAGTCTGACATCTATTCAAAGTTCCTCAGTTCTTCACAGATAAACAAAGGCTGAGATGTCCAGTTTTCTCTGAAGAAGGATCTTCCCTACCTTGTTGCCAGCCTGTGGGACCAAAGTGGAAAAATATCAGAAGTGTTTTAAAAAGAAAAGCTGTCAGAAGTGACAGAGGAGAGAAAACTGCAATGCTTTGAAGGGAAAGGAAGAAAGCATAAGAAATAAAGGCTTTATAAGACAATATGATGGAGAACAGCAAAGAATAACACAGAAGAAAAGATGAAGCAAGCTCTAACACAGGAACAGCTCATCTTCTTAGTTGTTCTTTATATTTAAACTAAAAAATTCCATCCTGAGTCCCTGAGTCAGGATTGAGCTCCAAGGTGTGGAAACTTCTGAGTCACATGTAATAATAGTTTGATACTGCATCAAAAAAAATTTGTCAGGTGGTTTAGCAAGGTCATTGTGGTTTTCAGTTCATCGTAACTCAGAACACTGAGAAAGTGAGATAATTAATCTACACATCAACAAATGATGGTGTTAATGTGCTTATGAATCTTGGACAGTTATTTTTCTTCATTGCATACAAATATTCAGATTTTAGGATGGCTGACATTACTAACCTTCTGAAATTTCTGTCTATTCTTTAACAAACTTTGATCATGCTTTAGTGAGTCCCCCATGCATCTTAAGAAGATCTCATCTGCAGTTAGCAGGCAATTTTACAAAAACCTTATTTAGCTTTCTAGACACTAAGAGCAGCTTCATCTGTGAAAAACAGCAGATGGGCAAGTAAGCTGGCTGCCAGTAGCCAGGGAAAGTTAAAGAGATATATAGATCCTGAGTGTAATTTACTCAGGACAGCTCTCAATGGTTTACACTAAAATTCTTTGTTTAAGCACAATTAATGCCAGAACCATTGCTTTCACATGACTGTGATCTGCAGCAGCTATTAACATTATTATTCCAAAACACCAAGGGAGTAACAGAGTGCTCTGTGAGGAATGATGCCTCTTTCTTATAGTCTGTAATTCTAGCATTTCAAGATATTATAGATCACTTTCAAGTACCTTAATGATGTGAGCAGATTTTCAACAGCTCTCGGTGGCAGTTACAGGTTGCTGACAGAGCCACTGAAATTACAGCGAACTTTGTGTAGGTGCACAACAGAAAATCAGTGATTCTGAAAAATGGTCATCAAATGGCTTCAAATCCTGAATTTCTCCAAAAATTTGGACCCATTTTACAAGGAACGAATTGAAAATTCAAGGCAAAGTACAGTCAAAAGTTTTGCCTGCCCTGAGTCTGAGATGGTTTAAGAGTATCCACGCTTGACCTTTCTCTGTCTCAGGTTCAGAAACATAGTGGCTGGAAGATTGCTAGAAAGAAGGGATGCTGAGCACTTTGCTCAAGGCTACAGAGGAAAACTCAATACAAGAATTTGAAACCTGAAGCATTTATCGATAAAAAAGCTCCAAAACCAACTCTTCCATTGCCTGTCTGTTTCTGTGTCAGCAGAGGTCATCTGTGACATAAAGCAGATGTTTTTAAACACATTTAGAAGGCCAAATGAAGAAGGGTAATGAATAATATGTTACTTTTTAAAAATAAAGATCCATACTTGATCAAAGCATTTAAAAAGATTGTTTGACTTAGTGTAAATAAGAGCCCTTTAGACAAGAATGTAGTACTCCGATCATTACTCGATGTGTGCTCTATGCCACAGTGGAGAAGAGTGCATAGAATTAGGGGGGAAAAACAATAGAACTAATCCAAATCTATCCTGAGTACTCAAACAGAAACGAAAATTAAGAGCAAAGAATCTTTGTAATGACTTGTAAAGACTCTGGATTCAGCTGTTTGGGAGAACTGCTCACCACAGAAGCTAAGATTATGACCACAGGATGTAGCCTAACAAGCAACACAAACCAGTAAGCACAAGACAGCTGCAGAGAAAGGAAAGGGATTTGTCCTTCCTACACTCCCTTTGCAGGGCACTTTCTTTCCCACATCAGAAATTTCTTAAAGACCTCACTCAGGTTTTTTTGCTTTTTTTTTTTCTTTGCCATGAAGGACATCTAATACCACCACAGTAAAAAGTTCTTCTTTTATGATTTGTATTTCAAAGCTTTGTCTTCTCTAGTCCCTTTGGTGTATGCTTCACCAAACCTTTTTGCACTAAAATCAAGCAATGATGGGTCACAGAAAGTTATTAAAAAATGCTATTCCCTGCTTTTTACAAGGTGTGATGTTTGGCATATTCAGGAGCAACACAAGCATTAAATGTCAGCATTGACTGTTGTAAGAAATAGGTTTCAATGGTGGTGTAGACTTTTTTTTTTTTTAGAGGAGGATTGTCTTTTCCTCCTTTCCATACTGGTTCATGGCACTGTTTCCTTTACAATGATCAACTGTTTGGCTGTCTTCAAAAACTGGGAGCAGTTCACATTTGAAACATTTACATTAGAGAGAGTTGAACCAAAGTTGCTAAAATAACAAGGACTGCCTACGTACCTAATTTCTCACCTTTTGTGCTTTAATTATTTTTAATTTCTGAAATGTTGGTGCACAGGGTCAGACTGCTGGCATTATTATAAGAAAAAACTGTGCATGCAGCCCCAAAACTAACATTATTTCTAGTGCTATTTTCCAATTGTGCTGGAAAGACAAAAATTTTGCTGCAAGGCTTATTCCTGTAACATACCCAGCTCAATACTGGACATCCATGTTGCTCCCAAACATCATATAAACACTCTTGCTGTTGACATACCTTTATAAAAATACCACTTTTTAATAAACTCAAAGATATTGTGAGGTGTAAAGACAGAAGGAAAAGGAAAACTTAGTCAAGTATTAGTAAATCATATTAGTGGCTGACAATGTAAAAACAAATTATTCATATTACTAGTAACAACACTATAAAACATTCCCTAAAGTGTCATCAAAATTCCAATCAGGTCATAGCTACAGACATTAAAAGGCATCCATTGAGCAATACAGATTAAAATTCAAGATGTATAATTTCAAAATGTGATATGAAAGGGGCTGTAGATTTGACCTCTTTGTCTGATGTTTCCAAGAATGTCCCTGTACAATATAGAATAGCAATGCTTGCACTATCTCCAAATGATTAGACTAGTTGAATGTGTTACAATCAACAGATTTTATTTCCCCAAGCTTGAGCTAAAAGGATGAGAATATTTTTTTCACATTTGGACATTATACAGAAAGGAATTTATGCACAGCCTTTAACTGTAAATCATTAAGCTTCTCTTTAGAGGTTCTTGGCCTCTACAAAACTCAGTCACACCCCTACAAGAGCACATGTCAGCAAGCACATGTCACATACAGATACACTCTAAGGAGATCCCAAACTTAAATCATAAGGGAAAGCAAGGAGAAACTAATGAAATGCATTTCTCCACTTTCATTTCTTTCTGAGCTCTTGAATCTCTTCAGATTAGGTTAGAGTCCACTGGAGGAGACTATTTGTGTCAGATCAATCCCTACTTCAGTGAGAAGCAATTAGCACCTCATCACAGCATAAAACTCACAGACTAAAAGGTGTTTTGTGCCCTGTCTGGGAATGTGTGCACACTTTTCTGTACTTCCCCATCAGAAACCCTGCTCTGGAAATGTCAAGACATTCTGTTACAAGATAAGGCTTTATGTCTGAAGTGTAATATCCATTAGTCCTAACTCATTCTGCCTCTATTCTACAGGAGGAGAAAATCTGTTTTACCTCTGCAAGCCATATGGATCTGCAAGCCAAAATTATAGTTCCCTTTCCTTAGTCCATGCAGATCTGCATGCATTAATGAAGTATGTTTCTATGCTTCTGTATGTATGCCTCTGTGCTTGGAGTTCCCAGATTAATGTTTCTAAAGCTAAGATTCCAGAGAGAAATATCTCAGCTGTTACTCAAATTTTGATCACAACTTGAAAGCTGGGGAAGGGACTCAAGGAAGTCAAAGTTTTTATGTTAAGCAATGCCAGAAGCAAAGAAATATTTCAACTAGAAATTAGTTGTTCACTGTTTCTTAATAGACACATGCATCCAGGAATTATGTGTTTTATGTTTCAGGGGCAATGAGCTGCAGTGAACTTTCTGGATACTACACATTGTTGCAGCAGTGAAAAGAGGACCCCCAAAGAGGTTATTACTATAGTGAAAAGAAAAGGAAAAGAAGAGGAAAGAGGAAGAAGAAGAAGAAAAAAGAAGAAATGCAAACACAAACACACAAAAAGACCATTTTTTTCTTTTAACACATACCTGCTGATATCTAATTGAGTAGTAATTAAAGAACAATACCAAACATAAACAAGCCTTGGGGGTTAACATCTCCACATACACAAGTCAGTTCTGTAAGCATTCAGCAGCTATTCAGATTTCTGTGTAAAAGAAAATAAAACTAAGCAGAAGCAAACCACTTATTTTTCAACACTGAGATTCTTTGTAGAGCAAATCCCTGCAACTTGTGTGTGTTTGTGCATCAAACTGGCAGACTTGTCACCCATTCTGTGATACATTAATTCATTCCTCATTACCATATAAGAAGCAAATTTATGATAACTGTTTTCATCAGATATATAGATAGATAGATAGATAGATATAGATATATAGAGAGTAAAATTCTTTTGCTCTAATTATTTCATTTTTCCGTTTTTATTCCTACATTATGTTTAAACATTATTTTTTCTTTTATTAGAAGTGGAGAAAGTTGGACAGGTGTTTAAGAGAATAGGACATAGAAAACATTGTCTCTGTCATATTTGTTTCCTGCTTAAGTGAAAGCTTGTTGATTCCAGAGCATTCACTGTTATTTGTCTCTCTTTTTAATACATATAGAAAACCAAGATGTCTTCACCATGTTTTTTACAGATAAGTTTCTAAGACTCTGTTATGTATTTGAAACTTTATGACAACATGAATTTTCCAGCTTCAGCTCACACTTTCATAGATACAATAAGGGCCATTTTACTCAAACTCTGGAATTATTTTGATTATGAGTTCTAGGAAAATCCACACAAAAAATCATGAATGAGAAGAGGGAAAAAGTATTGTAAAATTGAGTTATAAGCCCTAGGATAAAACCACATATAAACTGAAAGGATTCTCCTCACTGTTTTCTGAGATCTGTAAGTGTGCAGATTTTACTGTGAAAATTAAAAAATAGAAATTCTTTAAAGAAGAATGAAATTTTCCTTTAGTATAAAAGTTCTACAAGGTACATAATCAGGCAAAGCAAACACATCACCCGGACTAGTCAATAATTTAACTCTAAATATATACCATCAGATGAGCAAGAAATTTTATTAAAATCTATAATTTTAGTTATTTTTACAAAATTTCTAACACATTTTATTGTCTCTTACCTCATGCCAAATCAAAATGTTTCAATATTTGACCATTTCAATGGGACCTGAGTGCCACAGACAGACATGAATATCCTGACCGATAGAAGTATACATTGTCTGTGAAAATTACTTCATTATAAACATTTAATTTCTCAATGATTGTGTCTTTTCAAGATTTGCACATTTTTTTTAGAAAAAAAGGCCTTCGCTATTTTTGTGTTACAGTGAATGGTTTATATTTCATAATTTTGGAGGACTACAAAATAACAATATATTAGACACTGTCTTTGATCTAAAAGTCAGGTCTTTGATCTAAAAGTAAAAGATTCAGGGACCTTTCAGCATCTTTACTAATCTTTGCCTTCTTCATACTTGAGGTAAACCCATGACAAATATCTGTATATGTCAATACATAGCTTTACAGTACTGTCATTGATGAAAAAAAGAATTAAATGCTAAGAAATTGTTCTTCTAAGAGCTGAAGTATTTTCATTCATTCCCAGTTCTAGATAATTCTTTCAGATAAACAATTTTAAAAAATAATCTGCTTTTTTTCTCCAAAAAGGGAAATATGTATATCAGGGAGTTGGTAACTGACTTTATAAACAGTGTTCTAGCTGTACAGTATCATGATAGAGAGATAAGAGTTTATTATAGATAATTTCATAGAAACAGGGAAAATCTGCTTCTGTAACATAATGAAATGTCAAATTTCTAACTTCCAAAAGGGAAAAAAAAATCACTTTTGCTGTCACAGAACTATCATAATGACCTCACCTGACTCCAAAATATTTTGAAATATTTCTTTTGAACAAATAAGCATTTACCAGGCAAAAATAGTAGTTGGTAATAATTACAAGAGCAGCCTACACTTTCCCAAAAAAACTACTCAGATGTCAAATAACTCATAACCACATCTTTGATGTAGTTGTAGTTGACCCACTAATAACTATCATTGTGATTTTATTCTAGTCTTCTGGAAAGATAAATATTACAAAACCAGTGTGACACCAAGACAGAGGCAGAACTGTACAACAGTCCAGCAGCAAGTGGTGGTGAATGATGCCATATCCAGTTAGTGGCTGACCACCAGTGGGGTTCTGTGGCAGTTGTCAATATAGAAACGAGACCTAGGGGCTTGAGGACTTCCTGGTGGATTGGTCCATCGGGGAGTCGCCCCCCTGCTATAAAAACATCCATGGTTTAGCCTGGTTGTAGTCACACCCCAGTTAACACCCAAAGTTGACACCCCTTGTTCCTATTGAATATGTTATTTGTCTATCACAAAGGTGATTGACAGGTTGTTCTGGAAAGTTCTCTGTACCCCTGTTTATGATTTGTTGTTATCCCCAAACCACTCCCCTGTTTCTATATTATTTGCTGCTGTTGAAAGCTCCCGCCTTAATCCCACCCCAAGCCTTTACCCTGATTGGTTGTTTATTGTACTACATAAGTTGCTGTCGAGAGCTAGTCGGGGCTCCTTTGACTTTGGGGTTCCAGGGAATAAACCTCTCTGTTGCCTGAAGCTTAGAGTCGCTCCTGCCTTTGTGATTCCTCCTGAACCAAACCCAAGACGACCCTCCACGCCTTCCTCCCTGTGTGGAATCCTCGGGGTTCCCTCGGCTCTCATCCTAACGGACAGGGGGTTGAGGTAGCACAGTGGTGAGGAAGGCAACCACCGAGCAGAGGCACCGTGCCTGGGATCGGAGGACGAGTAGGTATTACACCGAAAAATAATATAAAACTTTACAGTTGGCGCCCAACGTGAGTGGTTCCTGGAGGAACCACGAAAGACAGCTTGCTACCAGCAGCGAAGACGCCGTTGCGGGCCACTCCCTGCGAAACCGCCTTTCGTTTAAGAAAGCAGCTTCTGCAGGTCGAGCTGCGACCCCCGGCTCCGGGAGCGGGAAAGCAGCTCACTCCACAAAGGCCCCCCCATTTCTTTGGATTTCTTTTGGCGGTTTGCCCTCGACAAGAGAGGGGACCCTCGAGAAGAGAGGGGAATTTGAAGAAGCCGGCGAAAAAGAATTCGGAGAAGAATTCGCAGAGCAAGTGAGTGCTTCGGACTTTGTTCCGCCGCGTTTTTTTTTTAAGTTTAAGGTGGGGGAGTTTTCTTCTATAGTAAGGATGGGCAACCACCTTGCTAAGAGGGAAAAGGAGCTTTCATTTATTTATTATGGTTTAAAAGTTCAGTTAGTTACTTCAGGGGAAAAATTTGACAAAAAGTTATTACGGAAATTTGTAAAGTGGGTAATCGAAAATGTTTCTTTTGAAGCACCAAAAGAGGTTTTTACTTTAGAATTTTGGGATCGTGTAGGATTTAAACTAAACGAATGTGACAGCGAGGGGCGATTTGCAGTTCAGAAATTTTTTGGGTTACAAATCGCGATTTATCGAGTTTTATCTAACAACGGGGAGAAGAGCTCTGGTTTAGATAAAGCTGTTCCCCCTTCTCTGAAAAGTGAACCTAATGCCACTAACCCGATCCCTCTTCCCCCCGGTGTGGAAAACGGCAGGATACCCCTCATTAGCGAGCAGCGTGAGGGAGAAATCCGGAGCCACAGAAACTCCGATTCTGTTCGTGATCCCACCGACCCCTTCTGTCCTGGGACGGATCCACCCAAGACAGATCCCACCCCAGCCCTTATTCCTTTCCCTCTGTCCCCAGTTGCACCGGTTGTGCGTCCCTCCCCATGTTATAATAGTTTAATAGAATTTAAACCTGCGCCATCGGGGAACGGCGGCGGGGGAATTCTTACCGCGCCATCGGGGAACGGCGGCGGGGGAATTCTTACTGCGCCATCGGGGAATGGCGGCGGGGGAATTCTTACTGCGCCATCGGGAAATGGCGGCAGGGGAATTTTCACTGCGCCGCGGTATACCGTTGAAGTAGTTTTGCCGCAATGCGGAATTCAGGGCGCATGCGCGGGAGATCGCGGCGGGAACCCCCTAACCCCCTTCCCTAGCCCTACCCCCTTGGCATCGATTGGTCACGCGTCGGTCCCACCCTCTGCGGCCGGCGATGTCAATCCTACGGGTCCCCTCCCTCCTTCCCAGCTCCACCCCCCAACACCCTCCACCCCTGCCGTCGCGCACCCCGCCCACCTCCCTGTCTCCTCCCCTGGGAACCCCGCCCCCCTTCCACTTTCCCACGCCCAGGCTTTCGGTTCCCACGGGTCTACACCGGAAGGGGGTGTGCCTGAAGCCTATAGCCAACAAGCCTTGGCAGCAGCCTTGCCCACACCCATTGTAGCACCAGTGACATACAATAGGACAGGTGCCAATCCCAGATGGGAGCCTCTCCCACAACAAACGATAAAAGAAATCTGTAAAGCCTCAAAAGAATTTGGAAGAGATTCAGCATATTTTAAAGGACTTATAAATGCAACCTTTAAATCATCTGTCTTAGTACCTGATGACATCAAAACGCTGATGTCAAGTCTTTTAGTTGAGAGTCACTACTGGATATGGGACAAAAGATGGAGAAGAGAATTAACAAAGTTGCTTGAATCATATAAAGGTGACCCAAATAAAGCCAATATTACTATAGACCATCTTGTGGGGGAGGGGAATCAATCCAAACCTCGTGACCAAGCAAATAACATTCCAGAGGAAATACTAAGGGATGTACAGTTAGCAGCAAAAAACATTTTGTTTACCATGTCTATTGACATGGGGCCTCCAGTTAGTTACACAACGATCCGGCAAGGCCCGGATGAGAATTTCACAGCCTTTGTGGATCGCCTCAGGGAGGCGATGAGTAAAGCTATCAGCAATCCAGTGATGCTGAGAGAAATGCTAACTGAATTAGCTAAAGAAAATGCGAATGAACAGTGTAAACGAGTTATTGAGATGTTTCCCATTGACCCCCCACCAACGATTGAGCAAATTACAGAAAAGTGTGCACAAATTAAACCACGTGTACCAGGGAATGAATCAAAAATGTGTGGACATAAATGTAAAGTGACATATCCAGTAGAAACTCAATATACTAAGGAGACATCAAAGACAAATGCAGGTCAACAAGAACAAAAGTGTTTCAATTGTAATGGAACTGGACATTTCGCAAAGGACTGTAAAAAACCAAAACTAAATAAGAATAAGACTCAAGCTAACAATTCTGCCAAGTCTTTCCCACCAGCACCACAACCGCAAGCGCCACCAAATCCTCCGCCGTGGGGATGGTACCCACCAACGATGCCATGGTGGATCCCTCAAACACCATCACCCTACTGGTCGGGAAACCAGGATGGGAGCGCGAAGCAGCCTCGCGCTCCTTCAACAAATTAAGGACTGCTACCTCTGACGACACTACACCATTAGAGCCTAGAAACATCCAACACCAACAGCTTTATCCAGGAGACTTATCACCTACACCATTTGAGAGACTCCAATTGGTGAGTGCTTTTGTTGAACATATAACGCGTGATGACACCCAACGTGTTCCTGCGACAATTAAAAATCCACCCATGACACCCGTGACTGTATTAATTATTGGTGACTCCAATAAGAGTCCACCGGGGATCTTTGTGATTCCTGAAGTTAAGACTTACGCACCGGGGAAGAACATTGCAGTGACCATACAACCCAACCACATACCATGGTTTCTTCCAAAAGGTACCTGGCTGGCACAAGCGATTGTGCTGCCCGAGAATATACCTAGAAATGCTCGCACACCGTGTGTGTGGTGGACAAGTGTTGTGGGAAAAGACAAGCCTGTTTTTCAATGTAGACTGCGAAATGGGCATTCCGAAATAGATCGAGTGGGAATGCTAGATACAGGCGCCGACGTCACTGTTATAGCAGAGACAGAATGGCCAGCGGAATGGGGAACAAAACCTTCCCCAGGAAACTTAGTTGGAGTGGGTGGCCAAATTACCCCCAAAAGGAGCCTCACAAACATCTCCATTGAGGGTCCAGAAGGACGGGTAGCTTGCGTAAAACCCTATATTGTCCCCTCAGGTTTTACGTTATGGGGAAGGGACGCGATGGCACAATGGGGCGCGAGACTAGAAATTCCTTTTACACCCCAGAATTTCTAGTCGGGGCCACTGCGGCGCGCTCCACCCCACCTATCAAGTGGCTCACTGACACACCGGTGAGGGTGGAGCAGTGGCCCCTCAGAGGAGAGAAGTTGCGCGCCCTAGAAGACCTTGTTGCCGAACAACTGGCTAAGGGTCACATTGTGCCATCGTCCAGCCCCTGGAACACTCCAGTTTTTGTTATTAAAAAACCAAAAAAGAACGAGTGGTGGCTGCTACAAGATCTAAGAGCAGTGAACAAAGTGATGGAGGAAATGGGTCCCCTCCAACCAGGTCTCCCATCACCTGCAATGTTACCGCAGAATTGGCCTCTAGCTATAATAGACATTAAGGACTGCTTTTTTAGTATTCCTTTGCACCCTGACGACGCGCCGAAATTTGCATTTTCAGTGCCTTCCATAAACCGGGAGGCACCGATGAGACATTATCATTGGCTCGTATTGCCTCAAGGAATGAAAAATTCCCCAGCAATTTGCCAATGGTATGTCTCGGAGGTGCTCTCCCCGGTTAGGAAAACCTTTCCACAGTCAAAGATTTATCATTATATGGACGATGTATTAGTGTGCTCACCTAACCGAGAGACTCTAGACTCTGCCTTAAAGGAGGTTGTCAAGGCCATCGAGGACGTGGGAATGCAAGTACATCCCGAAAAGATACAGAGGATGCCACCTTGGAAGTACTTGGGAATGAAGATCCAGGAGACAACAGTAACACCGCAGTTGCTGAAGTTAGAGCAGCATCCGTCAACTTTGCGCGAACTTCATCAACTGTGTGGATCGATAAACTGGATCAGGCCGCTCCTCGGACTGAAAACTTCAGAGTTGTCACCTTTATTTGAGCTGCTACGAGGAGGACAAGCCCTAGACGCCCCAATAGCCATGACACCAGAGGCCGAACAAGTCATCAAGAAGGTAATGTTTACGATCACCACCAAACACGCACACAGAATTAACCCGATTCTCCCGTACCGATTTATGGTACTGGGAAAGACACCAAGGTATTATGGTCTCATTTTTCAGTGGGACGAGGGGGTCAAGGAGTCGCTTCTAATCGTGGAGTGGATTTTCTTGCCTCACACATCGTCCAAGACAATAACAAGGCCACAGGAATTGGTGGCCGAGCTGATCATTAAGGCTCGGCACCGGCTCCGTGTACTAGCAGGATGTGATTTTGCGTACATTCAAGTTCCTTGGAAGCAGAATAGTTTTGAAGAAGTGCTCCAAGAAAGTGAGGACCTCCAGCTTGCCCTCGAAAATTACTCAGGCCAAATTGGCAACCAAAAGCTAAAACACCAATTGTTCAATACTGAGTTTAAATTGGCTCCTGATGTGGCTCAAAGTAAAACACCAATTAAGAATGCTCTAACAGTTTTTACAGATGGCTCTGGCTCTTCTCATAAGTCGGTGTTGACTTGGAGAGATCCAGAGACCCTCCAGTGGGACGAAGAAGTTCAGATAGTTGAGGGTTCCCCTCAAATAGCTGAACTAGCTGCTGTAGTTAGAGTGTTTGAGAGGTTTGAGGAACTGCCACTCAACCTCGTAACTGATTCGGCATATGTGGCAGGAGTAGTTTCTAGAGCAGAGCATTCCTTACTGAGAGAGGTCCCAAATAAAAAATTATTTGGTTTGCTTGCGCGGCTCGTAATGTTATTGTCCCACCGCCAGCATCAATATTTTGTGATGCACGTAAGATCACATTCTGGCTTGCCAGGTTTTATATCTGAAGGCAATGCGAGAGCCGATGCTCTGGCGATGCCTGTGATGAAGTGTACCGTACCTGACACATTCGCACAGGCTCGCCTTAGCCATCAATTCTTTCACCAGAATGCGCCAGCACTCCGTAGGATGTTTCACCTATCCTTGGAGCAAGCTAAGGCAATAGTGGCCACATGTCCATCATGTCAGTCCTATCAAATACCTACATTCAACGCAGGAGTCAACCCTAGGGGGTTGAACTCCAATGAGATTTGGCAATCAGATGTCACCCATTTTACACCTTTCGGGAAGTTGAAATATATACACGTGTCAGTAGACACATTTTCAGGCGCTCTCTTCGCCTCGGCTCATGCCGGAGAGAAGGCGAGAGATGCCAAAAAACATTTTACTATGGCATTTGCAGTTTTGGGAATTCCAAAACAGATTAAAACAGACAACGGACCGGCGTATGTATCTGCCTCCTTGCGTCAGTTTTTTCAAAACTGGGGAGTAGAACATACGACCGGAATTCCACATTCTCCGTCGGGACAAGCGTTAGTTGAGAGGAAACATCAAGATATTAAACGCATCCTTACACAGCAGCGGGGCGAGGCAGGAGAGAAGTCGCCCGTTGAGCGCCTCTGCAAGGCTCTGTTTACGTTAAATTTTTTAAATTGCTCTGATAGTGAGCCAACTCCCCCCGTCTTCCGGCATTTCATGAATTCGACAAATTCCAAATTGACAGAAAGACCGCCGGTGCTGTTTAAGGATCCGCAGAGTCATCAAATTTTAGGTCCCGCACCGTTAATCGTCTGGGGGAGGGGGTATGCATGTGTCTCCACCCCAGGCGGTCCGCGGTGGATTCCGGCAAAAAATGTGAAGCCGTATGTGGAGGATCGTGGGAAAGACAAGGATAAGAGCGACAACAATCCATCAGTCGCATGGAAAAGAAGAAAAAGGAGAAATGGAAAGGGAAAGGACTTACCTGATATGATGTGTACCGATCAGCGACCAGCGAATACCAGACAGAGAAGCCATAGTTTATGATTAACCCCTCTACGACACTCCCTCTAAGACTACCCTGTGTTCCAACCCCATATCCCTTCACTTACCTTATTCTCCTTGTTTATATCCCAACCTAACAGTCCCGTAATAACCCTATCCCACCTTGTATCCTAATTTAAGTAAAAGAAAAGGGGGAGGCGGAGAGGAGTTGAAAAGAATCAGAAAATTGAAAAATTGTTTTGGTTTGATTCAAAAGTTATTCATGTTTGTTTTGATATTAGATTTAAAGGATCCATGACAATGAAAACCACGGGAGTCATCATGGCCCTGATGTGGGTGATGCTGAACGTCCTGCCCCGAATCGAAGGATGGCTTGTACAACAGCCACAAGAGAATATCTGGATCACGTTAGCCAAAGCCCTAAACCAAGACAGCATGTGTTTGAGTATGGGTGCAACTTCAGATCCCATGTCGACCTGCCTAGTAGGTATCCCCCTGCGAATGAATGACACCTCCTTCGCAGGTAAAAGGCCCGAACCTGTTGACAACTGGGATGCGTGGATGAGGACCCTTCCCCATGCACCAGAGGAGCCCCAAGAATTGGCACTGCTGACTTTTGTATCAATTTTGACTACTTCCCTAAGTGGGAAGATGCTAAAATATTTGGAGGATATGATAAAATTCCATACCAGGATGTGCATCCCCTAAAAAGATCAGTGTACAGTCTTGAAAATTGGTGTAACTATACCACGAGATCTGTCCTCAAACGGTCCAAGTCCACGCCCGTCCCGAAGACTCTCCCCTCTGGCGTATTCTTAATCTGTGGAGATAGAGTCTGGGCTGGGATACCGTCCCGTCTTTCAGGTGGGCCATGCACGTTGGGCCAACTCACCCTCATGACCCCCAACAAGACCCAAATTCTTGAATGGAGAAAATTCTATAATCTGACCCGTCAAAAAAGATCACTCAGAATTTGGGACGAAAGTTGCAATTCGGCTGTTGAACATTGGAGTTTTTCAAAGAGGGTGGCTGCCTCCATATTCGTGCCCTGGGTGGCGGCAGCTAAGGCCTTGGGGGAATTAGGCCATTTAGAGTGTTGGCTTGGCAGACAAGCCAACCTCACGTCCTGGGCATTGACCCAGCTGCTGGAAGATAAGGACACTACTAGGCACGCCACCCTGCAGAACAGGGCGGCGATTGACTTTCTCCTTCTCGCACACGGGCACGGGTGCGAGGACTTTGAAGGGATGTGTTGTATGAACTTATCATCCCATTCAAAAAGCATCCATGCAACGCTACAAGAACTGCAAGGACAATTCACTCAACTAAGGACTGAAAGTAAAGACTGGTTGGACCATCTAATGAGTGACTGGGGCATTTCAAAATGGGGCATGGACTTGTTGAAATCTATTTTATGGATCCTAATCGTCATCGTTATCGTGTTAAGTATGTTTGTTTGCTTAAAAAATATTCTAGTATCGTTAGTACAACGGGCTTTTTTAAATAAAAGAAAAGGGGGAGATGTGGCAGTTGTCAATATAGAAACGAGACCTAGGGGCTTGAGGACTTCCTGGTGGATTGGTCCATCGGGGAGTCGCCCCCCTGCTATAAAAACATCCATGGTTTAGCCTGGTTGTAGTCACACCCCAGTTAACACCCAAAGTTGACACCCCTTGTTCCTATTGAATATGTTATTTGTCTATCACAAAGGTGATTGACAGGTTGTTCTGGAAAGTTCTCTGTACCCCTGTTTATGATTTGTTGTTATCCCCAAACCACTCCCCTGTTTCTATATTATTTGCTGCTGTTGAAAGCTCCCGCCTTAATCCCACCCCAAGCCTTTACCCTGATTGGTTGTTTATTGTACTATATAAGTTGCTGTCGAGAGCTAGTCGGGGCTCCTTTGACTTTGGGGTTCCAGGGAATAAACTTCTCTGTTGCCTGAAGCTTAGAGTCGCTCCTGCCTTTGTGATTCCTCCTGAACCAAACCCACGACGACCCTCCACGCCTTCCTCCCTGTGTGGAATCCTCGGGGTTCCCTCGGCTCTCATCCTAACGGACAGGGGGTTGAGGTAGCACAGTGGTGAGGAAGGCAACCACCGAGCAGAGGCACCGTGCCTGGGATCGGAGGATGAGTAGGTATTACACCGAAAAATAATATAAAACTTTACAGATTTAGACTAGCAACACAAAGGGGAGTTGTTCCTAGCCCAATGGGCCCATGATGCCTCAGGCCACCAGGGCAGAGATGCCACCTATAAGTGGGCACGAGACCGAAGGGTAGACCTAACCATAGACAGTATCTCCCAAGTGATCCATGATTGTGAGACGTGCGCCGCGATCAAACAGGCCAAGCGGGTAAAGCCTCTATAGTACGGTGGACGGTGGTCCAAACATAAGTATGGAGAGGCTTGGCAGATTGATTACATCACACTGCCCCAAACCCGCCAAGGCAAGCGCTACATTCTCACAATGGTAGAAGCCACCACAAGATGGCTAGAGACCTACCCTGTGCCTCGTGCCACTGCCCAGAACACCATCCTGGGCCTCGAAAAACAGGTTCTTTGGAGACATGGTACCCCTGAGAAAATTGAATCTGACAATGAGACTCACTTCAAAAATAGCCTTATAAACACCTGGGCTAGGGAACATGGCATCGAGTGAGTGTACCATATCCCTTATCATGCACCAGCAGCTGAGAAAGTTGAACGGTACAATGGCCTGCTCAAAACCACCTTGAAAGCACTGGGTGGGGGGACATTCAAGAACTGGGAGACTAATTTAGCAAAGGCCACATGGTTAGTGAACACCCGAAGTTCCTCCAGCCGGGCCGGGCCTGCCCACTCTGACCCCTTGCGAACAACAGATGGAGATAAAGTTCCAGTAGTACACATGAGAGGTATGCTGAGAAAGACTGTTTGGGTAAACTCTGCCTCAAGTAAAAACAATCCCATCCGGGGGGGTTGTCTTTGCTCAGGGACCAGGCTGCACCTGGTGGGTGATGCAAAGGGATAGAAAGACCCGATGCATACCTCAAGGAGATCTTGTTTTAGGGTGAACTACTTATGACACTGCGCTTGTATCTGTATCTGCATGTATGTATATACCTCGAAAGTTTAAATTTGATGTAAAGTGTTTGCATGGGAAAAAAATTCAAGGTGGAGAATGTTGAAGGTTGGATCTAGTTCTTTTCCTCAGGAATTTTTCTCCCATGGGTTGCTAAGACACAAATGACTGGGTACTTAAGAGAAACAAAGCACAAGGCTAGAGCCTTTCTCCTTGGCAGGGTGGGGTAGAATTGCCCCTCATGGAAGCAGGGCTTGACAACGCGAGATTTGGAGAGACTGAAAAGCAAGGGCAGGGGGGAGGTCACTCTCTCTTGCTCGGGACCCTCGGAGCTGGACGGTCGGAGCTGCTGTCTGCTGAACCCACGGCGCCCTGAGAAGCCAGCGCGGAGCTGCCGGTCTGTCTGCTGTGAGTCTCTGCCCTCTGCCCCATCCGGAGCCGACCTGCCTGCCACCAGCCCGCTCTGAGTTTTTCTCCGCTACATTGTAGCGGGGTTTTTCCCTGCACGCGGAGACCCCTTACCGTCCCAGCTCCCTGTGTCCGGGGATCCTGCTGTAGCACCGACACCAGCTGCCCCTCCCAAGGGTCTGTGGAGCAAGGGCTCTCCTCCATCCCTCCGTGCTTCGGGCAGTCGCCATTTGCCGTGTGCTACCTGAGCTCACGCCGGAGCGCCCCTGCAGCCACCGGGGAATCACTGCACCCAGAGCGCCCCTGCAGGCTGTGACTGGAACTGCACCAAAGGGAAAAGGTGCCTGGAAGCCGAGCAGGCTGCCACTGGGTTTCTGGTTCTGTTTGTTGGTCAACGTTATAATTGTTGTTATTTGTTATCCTTATTTTAGATAGTAGTAAAGAACTGTTATTCCTATTTCCATATCTTTGCCTGAGAGCCTCTTGATTTCAAATTTATAATAATTCGGAGGGAGAGGGGTTACAGTTTCCCATTCCAAGGGAGGCTCCTGCCTTCCTTAACAGACACCTGTCCTTCAAACCAGGACACAAGGTTTCTCCTGCCAGCTTCCAGGCTGAGCTGCAGACCAGAATTCCAGTTCTGCTTAGAAGCTGCCATATGGAAGGAGTCGTGCCATCTTTTCCTAAGACACTGGTGACTTTTGGTGCCCTTGATGAGTCAGAATGTAGAGCCCATCATTGACAAAATTAAGTTAGGGTGATCTGGGTGTTTTGTGATACCATATTTTTATAGATAAGACATGCATTCAAGTATATGTACATATATAGTGTCTCTTCTATAATCTTATCATTTTATAATCTTTAACAGTATGGCATATAGAATATCAACAAAAATAGAAACTAGAAAGAATTTTGGAGGAACTTGTTTGCTCTGTTATATAGTATGAGCTAAATCCAGACCTTTTTCTTCTTCTGAACAGTTATGAAAGAAAATGCTTTTAAGGCTTTTCACCAAATCTCAAATTCTCTTAAATCCATGTAGCTTTATAAAATTCAGTACCATTACATTGCTTCCCAAACACTGGGAATCTGTATCATTTTCCAGAACAAATTTCATCAACCTGATTTGTTACATGTGCAAAGGAGGTTATAGAACAGGAAAATCTTTTTAAGCTACTGTGAGCTTTCTATAAAAGAGACTTCCCAAAGTTAAAAAAAAATTAAGAATTATCATTACAGTTTCCATTTTATTTTAGATGTACCAATCTTATTTTAATTTTGTTTTCTTAGTGCATTTTTTGTTTCACAAATGTCAGCTTCATTCAAGTCACAATCCTTCCATGGTGATAAACTATTAAAACCAGAGAGGGGTATAGTTTCAAAGTAGTGTGTAGGCAGTATTAGCACAAATCCTGTTATACGTGAACAGATTTTAGCACATACCTCCCTTGCAGTGCTTTGAAAATATATGCTTTCATATAAAAATACCCACATGGCTGGTAATATCGAGAACAGACTTTGTTTTGTTAGAAAAGTTGTACATGTTTGAAGTGCCTAAAGTAATTAAAATTAACCCTTTTTGTAACAAACAAGGGAGAAGTCTGAGATTATACAAAATTTGGCAGAAATTTATTCAAAAGCCCATACACTTTAGTGAGATTTTTTTTTCCAGCTTGATCCACTAATGCAACAAATGTTAGAGAAGCAACGTTAAAACTAACAGAGAAAATACAGCAAATCAAAAAAAACTCAATCAAAACATAGTGTGATCAATATGGATACGGATAAAAATCCCTTTTACATATTTCACTAAGAATTACTTTTTTTAAAGATAAAACACATACAAACCCATGAGCTTTTGATGACATAATTTCAGCACATAGTGAGAATATAACACATGAGCACAATAATTTTTTTGGAGCTATCATTCTATCAGCAGAACCCTGTCTACCAAATACCGGCATAAGACACTGTAAAACCAAAGATCTTAATATTCCCTAGGGTTAAAGATGATACAAATAGCCCTCTCCAACAGATATTTCTACCCAAGATTATTATGTTTCCTCCAGCTTTCCTCCAAAGCATGAAACTTCAGATTATCTTATTGCATTTAATAGTAACTAGCCTCCATAATTCTTTCAACTGCTGCATAATTCAACATTTGTTTTTGCCTTCTTTTAGTATTTTTCTAAAATAATATTTACTTCTCATTAATTACACCCATACATATAATTTACATGCATAGTCTTATATGTATTAGGTATAGAATTATTATTTCATTGATTTTACATAGGCTATCATTCAGTTCTGTTAAATCTTGTAGCTTGCATTTTGAGAACAGAAAGGCAGAAAACCTATTTTTTCCCCGTATTATTTGTTACATTTTATAATTTTATATGAACTTGTCTTTCTCATATGGACCCAGATCCAATACATGACTTCATCGGTCACCTTCATTGGAAATTATTATGGAGAGAGGTAGAATTTAGAATCTCAGGGTAAAAAGAAAGGGTGTTTTAATGCTCTAGTCAATTTTCTGATAGTACTCCCATTTCATCCAGCCCCTCTTTATTCCAAAAAAAAGCCACAAACATCTGTGCAGGCTGGACACATCCTTACCTGTACAGCAGGACAGCTGCCTTCTGAATCAGTTTTGCCACAATTTGGAGGGATGCTCCAGCTTTTGTCTAAGAAGCAGATGCCTGTCTTACATGTAGTAGTGTTGGTTATCACACTCATCATGTAGCATGAGGAAGAAGCTATCTTCCATTTTTTAGGGTCTTCAGACTGCAATTTTGAACTGCTATTTGATCAAGAACAAGGTAGGACCTACTGGTTGCTTTGGGAAAGACAGATTTTTTTTTTTTTTAATATAGGTACACAGTTCTTTCTCTTCCTGGTTTAAGAGCTTTGGATATGGGGCAAAAATGGAAGAAGACTCCCACCATGAGAAGTTCAGTTACTTACATCTGACATTGTTTTCTCTGTGAGGGATACACTTTCAAGCGGATGGGTGTTACGAATGGATGTGGGAATTAAATACCAGTCCTTGCCACCTGCCCAGGCCTTGGCAGTAGGTAGTAACCTTATTGAGGTAACCAGCACCCCAAAACCCACTTTTGTGTAGAAGTTCTTTTAATGATGACTGATTCTATTATAGAATGAATCATTTATTAATAGATGGGGAAACTAACAGACATAAGACTTAAAAGCAAACCAACACTACACAGGAATAAAACAAAAAAGAAAGATTACTAGTAGTTTAATGTACAGTGCATGAGAATGGTACCTTTTTCAGTTACAGCTAGCGAAGAAATAGTATAAGCTTAGGATTCAATGTATCTTACCATCCAATTTGTTGGTGCAGCACATCGAGATCCTTTCTCTCAATCCCTGGGGAAGTAACCATGAAGCCTGCGTCCAGACTTCAGGGAGAAGCTTCAAACACTTTTAGGGTGTGAGAGACTTCTGCCCCAGTGTTAGCTCGTGTATCTTTTATAGTGTAAAACCATGATTCTTAAGTCAGTGATTTTTCCTTTATCTCTCCTTCCATTAGCTCTGCAGACTAAGATGTTAATTCTTAGCTGAGGCTTGAGCCCTCTGGCGCCAGAGATGACCCGTGCTGGGCCTTCCTGCCCTTGGGTTATCTTGATGCCTTAGGTTTTAACTTCTTATTTTTTTTACATCAGGACTGCTCTAAAACTCCATAAATTGTCATCTAGTGTTCTGTTACTGTCATTTAGACGAAACAATTTCTCTCGGGGCTGGAGTTTCAAGGACATACTGTTTTTTTCCAAAAGCCCAAAATGTAAACACCCATGGACAGCAGCGAAGAGAAGAAGGGGACAAGCTGGGGATGGGACTTCAAGACCCGAAACTGTAATTGGACAATGGGTTTCTGATATGCAGATGAACCAAAGGTATATCTGTCCCAAAAACACGTGCTAGGGGTCCATTTTGGGTGTAGTCTCTGAGAGACTCTTGCATGGCCCAAAGTGTACCTTGTTTTAATAAATACTTCTTTTATTCTCTTAACTCTGTCCAGCCTCTGTTTCAGGTCAGCCTTTTGTAAGGCATCAGAATTGGCGACTCTGGTGGGACGGGAGGCTTCTGAAAAAACCCCTGGACCCCAGAGGAGATCCAGCCCCCGCCCCCGCCCCCACTCTTCACCAGCACGGGAAGAGGAGGCTTCGACCACAGTCCAGACAGTATCAGAGCCGAAGGATCCTCGGACCTGACTCAGAGGCACGTGAGTAACGGAATAAAAGCAGTATTCTGTTTGTTTTAGTCTGTGAGGGAGGGGGTCAAGAGATCGTTGATCTCTTAGAGTTTGTTTAGCATCTTTGGGGCTCAATAAAGTGTCCCAAGGGGGCTGTGGCGTACTTGCCACTTCCCCCTCTGTTGTTTTAGCTCGTGAGAGCTTAGTGCTGCAGCAGCAGCAATTTGGCTTGGAGCCAAGGGTGGGGCAGTGGCTTAAGCTGCTGCCTGCTGGCACCAAGCTCGGGAGTTCGAATCCCCCTCCTACTTGTTTGCCTTGCTACCTGCTTAGTGTATCATTTATAACTACTCACGATGGGTTGCAACTTTTCTTGTTCAGATGATGCTCAAATACCTAAGGATTCACCATTAGGTCTAGTCTTAGAAAACTGGCAAAAATTAACCGGGACGAGCAAACAGTTTACAAAACCTGAGATTATACGGTTGTCTAAAACCATTTGGCCAACTTTTAATTTAAAAGACAATCAAAGGTGGCCTAAACTTGGTAGCTTGGATGAAGAACTGATACTGGATTTAACATCCCGCCTGTGTGAACAGCACTACTTCCAAGAAACTGAGTATTTGAGATTCTTTTTAGTTATAGCACAAGATGAGCAGCTGCAGAAACCTAAATCACAGTATGTGTTGTTCTTAAGGAAAAAAGAGAAAAAGAGTGAAGGGGAACCGCCCATATTAAATCCGGTGTGCAGTAATAAAGACGAAGCAGAGTCAGATCTAGTAGCACCGGCACTAAGAGCTAATCCAGCGCCGGCCCCGGGGGGGGGCCCAGCCGCGGCCGGCCCAGGGGCTGCTCTAGCCCCGGCGGGGGGGGGAGCCCAGGCCCAGGCCGTTCCGGGTGCGCAAGCAGCGGCGGCGCCGGCGGCGCCGGCCGCCCCTGCTCCCCCCGCCATGTCTGCCCCGCCGGTGCCCGCGTCTTCTGCGCATGCGCACGCCGCGACCGCCCCAGCCGTGCCCCCTCTACAGCCACCATTCCAATCAGGGGCAGGGGAGGGGGAGAGGGGAGTCGCAGCTTCCACAGAATCCCTGTCAGTGAAGAAGGAAGAATACTGCCTTTGCCGATCAAAGAAGATGCAAGCCCCTGTGCCGCCTCCCGCTTGGGAGCCAGAGCCGCCTGCGCTTTGCCCCTGCTTTCAGGAGGCCTCCCCCTTCTTCGCAACCCCGCGCGCGCCTTGGTGGGAGGGGCCAGGGGGAGGGGAATGCCAGCGGGTGCAGCCAACGGCACCACCCCTGGAGGTGGGGCCGAGGGGCAGAGCTTTCTACCGAGAGGGCAGAGAGGGGACCTCCTACAGGGAGAGCCGAGCCCCTCCCGCTCTCAGGCCTGTGAGCTGCCATAGCAACGTCGCGCGCCGAGGAGCTGGCTCAGGGGATGACGTCATCAAAGCAAGCGACCCGGCCGTAAGCGCTGTACGCCGCAGCAGATCTTGGGCTGCGATTCCTAAGATTAGAACTGATCCAGGTAAATTTAACACAGCTGATTCACAATCGGATAGCTCTCCCTCTGATAGCTCTTCTGAAGAGGAAGATGAAATCTTAGCTGCCCTAAGCAGGCGAAGGAAGGGAAGGATAGCCCGAAGGGCCATACGAGAACGCAGTCCTGTGGCAAAACGTACTAGATCAAAAAAGGAAAAAAGAGAAGAACCAGTTCTACAAGCCCCATTACGGCAAGCAGTTGGCAACCAAGGGCCAATATATGTAAAGGTTCCATACTCCCTTATTGAGTTGGAACAGTGGAAAACCACTGTAGGACAGTATAAAGAAAACCCAGATAAGGTTGCCAAGCTAGTGGATAGAGCTATTAGCACACAAAACCCTGACTGGACAGATCTGAACTCTATGTTAGATACATTGCTTGATCCCACTGAAAGGCAAATGGTTAATAATGCTATTACAACATCGTTAGAATCAGGCATAGCAAATGGATCGATCCAAGGTACGGTTGCTGAAATATATCCTTTAAGTGATCCTAACTGGGATCCAAACATCCCAGAGCAGATGGCAAGACTAAAACGGTATCAAAATCTCATAGTATATGGGTTAAAACATGGGGTCCCTAAAGCTCTAAATTGGTCAAAGCTTTACGCAGTACAGCAAAACTATGACGAATCACCCACTGATTTTTTTAATAGGTTGAGAGAAACTGCTATCAAATATACAAGTCTAGATCCTGATTCAGCTGATGGAAAAGCACACCTAGTCCTCTTGTTTATGGGTCAAGCAGCAGATGATATAAGAAGGAAGCTACAGAAGTTAGAGGGGGTTCGAGACATAGATAGAATGCTAGAAGTAGCCTGGAGAGTATATCGAGACAGGGGCTCAAATGAAGGAGTTAGACGGCAACCTAGCAAAAAGACAATCCAAGAAAAGTCATCCAAAAAAACTTCCCCTACAGACAAAGATCAGTGTGCCTATTGTAAAAAGTGGGGACATTGGAAAAATGATTGTCCCGTGTTGAAGCAAAAGTCCCCAGTTCCCCAGCTCCCGATCGAACAAGGCTCGGGTTCATGCTCAGAATGATGGGAACCGAAGGCTTCTTCCCCAGCAGAACCTTTGGTTATAGCTAAGCTGGGGTCAGATAACATCGAATTTTTGGTAGATACTGGAGCAGCATTTTCCGTACTAAATACCATGGAAGGGAAACTGAGTCAAAACACTGTACATGTTGTTGGGGCGACAGGGGTAAGCGAAACACGGCCTTTCTTCCAACCTTTAAAATTCAAATTGGGCAAACACTGGGTAACTCATCAATTCCTTTACATGCCTAACTCCCCTAAACCATTATTAGGGAGAGATTTGCTAGAGAAATTAGAAGCAGAAATTAAATTCAAAAAGGGGAAGGGAATACAAGTTGTAATTCCTGAATCTAAATTTGTCGAAGTTGCTGCACTTTTCATACAGGACAAACGTGGTGAAATCCCCATTGAAGTTGAAAAAGCTGTCAATCCAATAGCATGGGCCAGTGATATCCCAGGAAGATCCAAACAAGCAGAGCCTGTGAGTATTACTCTCAAACCAGGAGCCACACCGGTAAGGAAAAAACAATACCCTTTGAAATTAGAAAGTCGTAAAGGATTAGCACCCATAATTGAAAAATTCCTCCAACATGGGTTATTAGTGCAATGTGAGTCCAGATTTAATACCCCCATACTTGCTATTAAGAAAGCAGATGGTAAGAGCTATCGATTAGTTCAAGATCTGAGAGCAATTAACAAAATTACTGAAGACATACACCCTGTTGTGGCAAACCCATATACCCTTTTGACTGCACTGACAGACGAATTAGGGTGGTTTACTGTAATAGACCTGAAGGATGCCTTTTTCTGCATTCCTGTGCATAAAAACAGCCAAGAGCTTTTTGCTTTTGAGTGGGAGAATCCTGAGACAGGGAGGAAAAGCCAACTTACTTGGACCGTTTTGCCCCAGGGGTACAAGAACAGTCCCACAGTGTTTGGAAATCAGCTAGCAAAGGAACTAGAGGACTGGAAAAGACAAGAGCCAGAGGGAGTTATTCTTCAATATGTGGATGATATCCTGATTGCGGCTAAAACCAGAGATGACTGCATTAAATTTACCATCAGTTTATTAAACTTTTTGGGACTGAGTGGGTACAGAGTTTCTAAAGACAAAGCACAGATTGCCAAAGAAGCAGTAATTTACTTGGGGCTCGAGATCTTTCGTGGACATCGACAGCTCAGCAAAGAACGGAAAGAAGCCATCTGTCAACTCCCAGAGCCCCGCACTGTGAGGGAGATGCAAGCTTTCCTGGGAATGGTAGGTTGGTGTCGTTTGTGGATAGCAAATTATGGACTGCTGGTAAAACCCCTATATGGAGCATTAAAAGCAGCTGAAAATGGAATTATCATATGGACAGAAAATACAAGGGCAGCTTTTAAACAGCTGAAACACTCCCTAATGTCAGCTCCAGCACTGGGATTGCCAGACTTAACTAAATCTTTTGAACTGTTTACTTA
Source organism: Eopsaltria australis (assembly GCA_034509425.1). Taxonomy (NCBI): domain Eukaryota; kingdom Metazoa; phylum Chordata; class Aves; order Passeriformes; family Petroicidae; genus Eopsaltria; species Eopsaltria australis. The sequence goes on from JAVTVJ010000072.1 coordinate 1,228,920, forward strand.
TGAAAGATTGAATGTTGCTTTAGGGGTACTAGCTCAACGTCTCGGGAACCAACGGAGAGCTGTGGCTTACTTTTCCAAACAGCTAGACAATGTTGCCCAAGGGTGGCCAGGGTGTTTGAAAGCCGTGGCAGCTACTGTTGTCTTGATCCAAGAGGCCCGAAAACTCACCCTTGGACGGCACATTGTAGTGTATGTACCCCATGCTGTAGCAGCTGTGCTCGAGCAAAAGGGGGGACATTGGCTGTCCAGCAACCGGATGCTTAAATATCAATCATTGTTACTAGAACAGGATGATGTCACCTTGAAAACAACTTCTGTTGTTAATCCTGCCATGTTTCTGTCTTCCACGTTAACTGACAATGTCCCTGAGCATGATTGTTTGCAGACAATAGAAGAGGTCTACTCCAGCCGAACAGATCTGAAGGATGTGCCCCTAGACAATCCAGACTGGGAGCTTTTTACAGACGGAGCAGCTTTATGAGAAATGGTAAAAGGATGACAGGCTATGCAGTGACCACTCAAGACAAGGTAATTGAGGCGAAGGCCCTGCCAGCAGATGTGTCATCACAGAAAGCTGAGCTGATTGCACTGACAAGAGCCCTGGACCTGAGTGAAGGGAAGAAGGTAAATATATGGACCGACTCTAAATATGCGTTTGGTGTCGTCCATGCCCATGGAGCCATCTGGAAAGAAAGAGGACTGCTGAACGCTCAAGGTAATCAAATTAAACACGCTGAACAAATACTTGCCCTCTTGGAGAGCGTTAGAAAACCCACGGAAGTAGCTATTATGCACTGCAGGGGTCACCAGAAAGGGAAAACCACTCCAGAATTGGGAAATCGCTTTGCTGACAAAGCGGCAAAAGGAGTTGCAGAAAAAGGTATCCTTGCAATAATTCCCAAAAAGGAAGTTAACTTATCAGGGATCATCCCAAAGTATGATCAAGCAGATCAGAAGCTTATTAAATCTCTCAAGGCTGAGATCACAGAAGGTGGGTGGGCTGTCACACCAACAAATCAAGTTGTAGTCCCACCCCTGATTCTTCGAGAGCTAGCTCAGAGAGAACATGAAAACACACATTTTGGGACTGAAAACCTTCTAAAACATCTAAAAAAGGTAGTAATAGGAAGAAGAATGACTGAAATTGTACAAACAGTAGTAAGCAAATGTGAAGTTTGCTGCAAAAACAACCCTGATACAAGGAAAAGAGTTGTGTTAGGAGTAACAAAAGCAGGGGATCTTCCTGGAGATTACTGGCAAATAGATTTTGCTGAATTACCACGTAGAGAGGGATACCGGTACATACTGGTATTGGTTGACACTTTTAGTGGATGGCCCGAAGCTTACCCTTGTCGCACTAACACAGCCAAAGAAGTGGTAAAGATTTTGCTCAATCATATAATTCCAAGGTTCGGGGTTCCCCTGGGAATGTCATCGGATAGGGGACCACACTTTGTTGCCACAGTAATTAAAGAAATCAGTCAGATTTTGGGAATTACTTGGGATCTGCATACACCTTATAGACCCCAAGCGAGTGGTAAAGTTGAACGTATGAATGGAACCCTTAAAACACAAATTAGCAAAATTTGTCAAGAAACATCTATGACATGGGTTCAAGCCCTGCCTATAGCTTTACTAAGGATCCGCATACAGCCAAGGCGGAGGGATAACATCAGTCCCTATGAAATACTTTATGGTAGGCCATACCAGATTCCACACATTCCAGAGGAAATTCATATAAAAGGGAAACTTGATTTACAGAGATATCTAATGGCTTTAGGTTCCACTTTGCAGAAGCTCCAGAATTACATCGTGCTATCCAGACCCATCGGACTGGACACACCTGCACATCTTTTCCAACCTGGAGACTGGGTTTATATCAAGTGGTGGGACAATGAACCTCTACAAGCTAAGTGGAAAGGACCATTCCAAGTCCTGCTGACTACCCTCACTGCAGTCAAAGTCTCTGGCAAAGGACCCTGGATCCACTACTCCAGAGTCAAGAAAGCTTCTGCTCCTGAAACAACTGAGAAAACAAAGAGTGATGCAGAAGAGAGCGTGATTTAAATAATGCTTCAGTGCTTAAAGAACTGCTCATAGTAATCATAGTCACAATTCTTCTATATCTACTGTTGTTAAATATTTACTGTTATTAAGTGTATATTATTAATAGATTATTAATCTAGATTATTAATATATAGTAGATATTTAGAATAGAGACTTGACAAGGTAGAAGCCTTGTCAAGCCTCTAAAAGGGGGGAAATGATGCCTTAGGTTTTAACTTCTTATTTTTTTTACATCAGGACTGCTCTAAAACTCCATAAATTGTCATCTAGTGTTCTGTTACTGTCATTTAGACGAAACAATTTCTCTCGGGGCTGGAGTTTCAAGGACATACTGTTTTTTTCCAAAAGCCCAAAATGTAAACACCCATGGACAGCAGCGAAGAGAAGAAGGGGACAAGCTGGGGATGGGACTTCAAGACCTGAAACTCTAATTGGACAATGGGTTTCTGATATGCAGATGAACCAAAGGTATATCTGTCCCAAAAACACGTGCTAGGGGTCCATTTTGGGTGTAGTCTCTGAGAGACTCTTGCATGGCCCAAAGTGTACCTTGTTTTAATAAATACTTCTTTTATTCTCTTAACTCTGTCCAGCCTCTGTTTCAGGTCAGCCTTTTGTAAGGCATCAATCTCTTTATGCACCCATTATCTGTGGCACACAGGAGGAGGAGGAGGTAGTGGGGTAAATGTCCTGCCACAATGGGAACATATTTATCCTTCTAATTGGGCATCTTGGAGGGCGAAAAAGCACTTGAGGATTGAAAAGCAAGTGTTCAGAGGGATGCCATGCGTATTTAACTTCACCTTGACAATTTCATGTGCCTCATTTATGATAAAATTAAGTTGAAATATTTTCTGCTTCTTAGACAATAATGTAAGACAAACCCATGTTTGGTACAGCACAGGTGGTATCCAAGCATTTTCTAGTTTACTACATATTTTAGAAGCTTTAATTCATACAATGGAATACTGTACAATTTTATCCCAGGTTGGTATTAGCTAAAAGTTGAACAGGTACTCTAAACTGGTGTTAGGACTAGCTTAGGAACCTGTCTGAAGACATAGATGGATCTTATTTAATTTGCTTTTCTATTTTACATCACTATTAAAAAACGCTATCATCAGGTGTGATGAATTGAACCTCAAAAGTTTTATGATATGCTCAGCTGTGAGCATGCAAGGAAGTGGATATCTGTTCATTAGAGTACTTATGCAAGAACTTATGTACATACCTAACAAACTTGGTAAAAAAAAGGATTTATGCTGGTACTTGTAATCTCTGTAAGGATTATTCCTAAGACTTTTGTAGCACTATAGTCAGGTTGCATAAAAAATAACCAGAAAACACATGAAGATAGAGAACTGAAGATTGGATATAATTCTCTATTAATATATTTCAGCTGATTCAACACCAAGTGAGAATAGAATTTCACTTTCACATTTTTCTTCTAAAGCAAGACACAGGGGTTCATTCCATTTTTCTCTTCTCTCACTCTTCCCTGTAAGAAGCTTGCAGGCTCATCAAATTCACATATGCAAACAGACAAAAGCAATCCTCCTGGCCACCTAATTCTAATTCAAGCTGCTTTGCACAGCTACACTTCTAAAAGGCCACATTCTTGAAGAATGATTGCCTTCTCTGCATACTTATTAGCTACCTTAGTGCCTGGAAATGTTTTTTCTGTACTGTATAATAATTTTTGTGTCCTTTTTAAAAAGAAACTATATCTCACCTGCATCACAGGTCTGGCTGTCATCTAACTTAGCATATCAACTAGGTCAGACACACCTAGTAACAGAGCAGTGAGTTATGCAGAATCTCCTAGTCCTTTATGGAATGAATCTCATTTAATTTAGTAGAACAGTACCTTACTACAGAACTAAAAAAATTAACTTTCAGGTATTTCTGTGGCAGAACAATTAAATATCATTAACTTTTTAAATGAAAAACAAAAGAGAGAGAGATATAAAATATTTTCTATTAAAATCTAGACTTTATTTAAATGATTCCTGTAGGAATCTTTCTGACTTTCAATTCTACAAAATACTACAGGAGATTTCTCTTAGGAACACTTAAAGCAGTGCATGTAGAAAACTACAGGAACGCTCAATCCATAAGTACTCTTAGGACTTCATTCTGGATTATTACCTCCTGTAGTGGTTCCAGTTCGGCTATTCAAGGTTCTGGCCAAATGCCAGCACACTTACCACAATTTACCTGATGTTTGTTGTGAGATGAGGATTAGTAGTAGGCAAAGCAGGCTCAAACTTTATAAAGTATAAAGAAACTTTATTAATATACCTAAGACAAAAAGAAAAAAAACCCAAGAAAAAACCAGAACAAACTCTTCAGACCACCTCTCCTTTCCCCACCTCTCCATTTCTTTCTCCCTGACAACACACAAAAAACAACACTTTGACCTCCAGTCAGTTTAATATCTCAGAAATAGCTCTTGTTTCAGTTCATTTAGGGAGAGAAGTTTCTTTTGCTTACACCATGGATCCTCTGTAAGAAAAATACAGTTTTTATGGGTCTTCTGCCTCACCATCAGCTGCCACCCGTAAGAAAGACCAGCTTAATGGTGGATTCCTCCCACACCAGTAGCCTTCCCACAGGCACTATGGTGGGTCATGGACAGTCCACAGGGTACCTGTTTTAAGGATGCCCAGTTCAATTGCAGCAACAAAGAAAATCCTTTCTTCTGTGCTTAGCAACACAGGTTCCCCTGACAACTCAGGTTCTCTGGCATTCCCCCCGGGACCAGGGCTCTGGGTCACAGCCTCTCCTCTCTCTCCGTTCAAGTTTCTCATCAGGCTGTCCTTTTTCAACACTTACTTGTCTTTACCCAGGTATTTCAGTTCACTGACTGCAATTAGAACCTCACACCCCCCTTTTAGATTATGTTTTCATATATTACAGGGAATCTATTAGCTCAGTCCCCAACCATGATTCTCTAAAAGAATTTCCAGCTTCACTCTCGAAGCACTTCTCATGCATATCCCTCTAGGCACCGGTTCTGCTTTCCTCACTGACTGTAAAGTCTCTATGCTGCATTTCTGTAGATGTCCTCACTCGTTCCTCTCTCTCTCTGCAAGGAAGGATGGGTGTCTGTAAGTTTAGTCCAGGCATGGATAGAGTTAACCTCTCTCTCTCTTCCCAGCAGTGTGACAATCACGTGCTCCCTGCCGGGCTGTTTGAACAGGTCCGAGCTGGATGGCAGAAGCTCTCAGAGTCTCTGTGGCCTGGCTCTGTGAAGCTGGCTCGGCCTGGTGGGGCCATCTGGGCCCGGGGTGACAGGGCAGGGCCTGACCCAAGCTGGATGGAGTCCGGCCCGGTCCTTGCCTGGCCTGGAGCAGGGGCCTGGCCCGGAGCAGGGGCCTGGCCCTGTCTCGTGTAGCTGACATATCAGCTGAACTGTATCTGCTGAAAATTCCGTCCGGTTCCTCCCCCACGCCGAGCTGCAGCGGCACGGCCGCCCTACACCTCCCTTCCCCCCCCCATGCCCTCCTTTAGAAGGAGGAAGGGGCGGGGGGAGAACGGGACAGGGCCTTACCCGGGAGAGAGGCAGGGAGATGCTCCTCTCTACACTGCAGCAGGTCAAAAGAGGAAGAGGCTCAGAGGGTCTCTGCTTATATATGGTTCTTGCCTCGAAGGCGGATCAACTTATAATTGGTTTACCTACACGTCAATCCTTAAAACTACCTAGCTAGTGGCTCTCTCTCCCAAGAAGGAAGTTATATCCCTTCGTGCAGCATAGGTCACTTCCTGCATTTTAACCCCTCCTGACTAACCCAGGACACCTCCCTATCAGGACTTCAGGAATAACCTTTATCAAATGTTAGACTGAACAAATTTGCCCTCCTTGGCTTGTGAGATGGCAGTGAGCTGACTGGGATTCCCTCTGGTTTTTAGTATTTATTTATTTTATTTTATAACATTACAGAATTGGGGTGGGTGGGTGTGTTTAATTGAAATTTATTACTTTTTCCCCATATTGAAATAATGAAAAAGAAAAACGACCCTTTTTTTTTTTTTTTTTATGAGCCATAGCTGGAAGACAAACAGAATTTTACCTGTTGCACTGCTTCTCTTTGTCTTTCTCTTGGGATTCTGATTGCACAAACAGCAGCTTTGGTGTTTGATTAGAAAGCTGAAAAATGCCCTGCCCCAAATTGTCTCAAGTATCTAAATTGACCAGTTCCTTTATCCCTTCCCCTGCTTTATTTCTTCCACCTTGATGAATAAGATGACATTGCAGTTGCCAACTGTTAAACTGATTGCGTTGTTAGGACCCATTATTCATTTTATCCCAAGTACCTTAGCTATGTGTGGAGAATAACTATCTCTGGCTGCATGGACATAAAGTATAAGTGAGCAATGCAGGCCCCTTAGATGAGAGCTAGGCCTCTGCTCAAGGTTACTCGTAAGACAGCTGTGGGAAAGGGAGACACAAAAGCCAAAAACAAGCTCCAGGTGTCTAAAGATTAACTTGGCAGAAGAAACTGTTATTGTAGCCTTCTGATACTAACTTAGTGCTCTAATTAGAGAAAAGTCCTGTGTGAAACTTCTGTATGAGAACACTGTGTGTATGGTAGAAGAAAAACTTATCACGAAGTTTTATTTTTGGCACACTGTAAAGTATAAGTATGCTCACTGTCGGACAATAAACAGCTTCACTTTCGATCATATTGATCTGGCGTGATGTCCCATCATTTTCCCCGCAGCTATGCTGTGGAGAACTTCAGAAATATTGCAATAAGTATTGAAAATGTTACTGGCAAATCATTAATTCAATTGGCCAATTTCCTATGAAGCAGAATTTGGGGAAATGTGTTAGTCATATCCTCTTCAGTTGGGAACCTGTCCCATCCAGTCTGAAACCAGTATCTCTTTTTTTTAAGGATATTTGCCTGATTGAACCTTTCCTAAGTTTATTCATATATTTCATAAAAAGTGAGCTGAGACTGCAACCTGTTCATCAGCGCACATGCTAATGAGAAACACACATTTTCAAATAATTTAATGAAATTTAATATCTTTGAAATTCTGGTTTCAGCGGATTGAAAGATTTAAAAGTTTTTGAGCATACATGTGTAGGAGGGAGGCAGATGCTAAGATATACCTGCACACACAAAAGCAGAACACAGTTTCATAAAATTGCATCATTGCAAGGTTTGGTTGCTAAGTTGCTGATTGCTACAGGAAGTGGGTGGAAGTTTCTCTGTGTCAGACTATAAAAAAGAAGGATACTGAGGATGTTCCAGGTTCTTATGATAGAATTTGGAAGTCTTTCCAGCTGTGTGTCAGTGCAAGGAAATAACAGGGAATATTTTGAACATGATCACTGGAAGACATGTACACATGCCTGAGGTGATTTTTTAAATTCCTTTTTAACAGATGAAATGTAAAATTTAGTATCCTGTCCTCCAGAAGCTAGCTATTTACTGAAAACTATTGATAGAAGTACCTTCTTTGTTTGATAAAGAAAATAACTTCAGTGGGTGATTCAATGTGTTTTTAACATTTATGTTTTGTTCATTCAGAGGGTATTAGGTACTATCTTGGCATAGATATCTGAAGCTGGGTGGACTGAATACCACCCACTAAGTATTATTATTTTTCATATCACCTATATTATCCTTAAACTTTTGCACCTGCAGCAGGTTTTTGCAGGAAGCTGGATAAGAATAGGTGGATCCACCCAATGTATCATTGTTATCACTGCCATAACTGACATGCATTTTTAAATATATTTTTAGCAGGAACTATTAAGGTATCTTTAGGAAACTTCAGTAGATTCTGGATGAATGGAAAATATGGTATATTATGAAACAATATTATATGAGTGGAAACTAGATTATATTATGAAATTTAAGACACATATTTCAGTGTTCCAGTGTTTGTGATGATGCTGAGTGGAATTCTGTATGTTTGCAGGATTGAACCTTCTATGATATAAAAAGAAATGTCGTGGGGTACCATTGGTTGGGATTTCCAGTGCAGAAAGAAGGAGGTGGAGCCAGAAATGAGGTACCCAAAAGAAGGTATTGCAGTTTCCTCCTCCAGAACTCATAAAACTAGGAGAGGATCTGAAGAAGCCCTTTTTAGACTTCCAGCTCATAGAGAGAAGAAATTGCTCTGCCCTCCACACCGTCTGGTGAGGTCCTCCCAGGCCACGTGACTGGGTTGCTGGCCGAGATTGTGCAGAAGGGGAGTGTGGGAGCTCATGCCGGCCGTTCTGTCCCTCACGGTGGCTCCATGCGAGAGGGAGCCAGGTCGGTTCCGCTCAGCTCCGCCCGAGCTGAGAGAGACTTCATTCTGTTGCCCAAGGCCGAGGTGACTCAGCCTTACCGACCTCGCCCCGCCTGGCCGGGCCAGGCCGGCTCCCAGTGACGCAGTCCAGCATGGGAGAAAGCTTGGTCCGGCCCCCTGCAGCTCAGACGCGGCCCCGCCGGCACCGCTCCGCGCGCAGCCTGGCATGGGAGAGGGATCAGGTGGGCCCCCTGCGACTCAGACGCGGCTTAAATGGAGAGCGGCACAGGCGAGTTCCTCTCCTTCAGTTTGGGCGCTGGGAATGTTACACCCAAACAGCGCATGCAGAGGTCATGTGACCATCACCCAGCCGAAAGACAAATTAACCTCTTCAATATCAGAATGGGACTTGAAAACATCCATTTTCCTCTACACAGAAAAGGAAAGGATGAAGACACCTACAAAAGGTACAACATAAAGCCTCCAAGTTAATGAATGTAGCAAAGCCTATATCCAGAGAGGGAGGAGATGAGGAGTGCCTAAACTTTAAGGCTGAAATGTCTCTTGTAAAGACATGTTGATAAACTCGGCTATAATATACCCTGTAATATGAACAATGGTCTAAAAGAGTGAAAAGGGGGGGATGTAATGTTCTAGCTACAGCCAGTGGACTAAGACTCCTGTGTAAAGATTCTTTGCCCTGGGAATAATAGAAGACTTATGTTGCTGATAATGAAAAAAAGGGGATTTCTTTGCTGATGTAATAGAAATGTTCATCCTCAAAAGAGTACCTCAACGACCGTCATATGCCCACTGTAGTAGCCCTGGGGAAGCTACTAAAGTGGGAGGGATTTTCCAGAACAAGCAGATCTTTTCCTTTCAGGCGGCTGCTTGTATTGAGGCTGAAAACCATACGAACTGTATTTCTTATGGGGGAAATCAACATAGTAAAGCAAAAGATGGCTTCTCTCCCTACATGAACTGAGAAAAGACTATTCCAGAAGTGGTAAACTAAGTAAAAGTCGAAGTGTTGTCTTTTGTATGGTCAGTGGGAAAGAAATGGAAAGGTGGGGGGGGTGTTTTAAAGGTTTTGTTCTGATTCCTGATTTTTATTATTCTCTTTATAAAGTCTGTTAATCAATTCCCTTTATATCCCTTAAAGTGTGAGCCTACTTTGCCTACTATTAATCCTTACCTCACAAGAATCAGGTAAATTTTGGTAAGTGTGCTGGTGTTTAGCCAGAAACTCAAATAGGCGAATTAAAACCACACTTGGTGTTTCTGCCTAGATTCCCAAACCTCAAACTGCAACAAGAAAATATTTTCAATCTAAAGAGAGATTACTGCCACGTGGCTCTTATATGGAATTATCCGTAGATTTTCATCATGCGATAGAAAAATGGAAATTCATCACAGTGAAGTATTTGTGAGATCTATAACAGTCCAAATTCTTAAGGAGATCACCAAGGATTTCCCTTGTAAAATCTAAAAGGCAGCACCACAGAATAGGCAGTATATTGGAATAGAAATGACCAAGTTGCTGTACATGACATTTCATTTCTGGATGGCAGCAAAAATCAATGTACTTGTCTACATCTCCTGAATTAATATCCCTTTCTGACATGGAATAGAATACTGTTATACAGCTTCTTACTCTACATTTCAAGTCTCTCACCATAATGACAGAATATTCTGAGTTGGAAGGCACACACAAAGATCATCAAACCCAAGTCTAAAGTGAATGGCCCAGATGGGGATTGAACCCTCACCTTTGTTGTTATTAGCACTGTCCTCTAACCGATTAAATAATATCCCATGACTTTCAATGAAGGGGATACTTTTAGGGTAGTATCAGTTTATAAAATTAGTTAAATTATGATCTATCAAGTTATTCTGCATTTCTGTTCAAGCAGTATTTTTTATTGCTAGAGAGCTCAAATGCCAATAAATACAAAGTTCTGTGTTGTAATGTGTTTCTCTAGTAGCAGCTGTGTGTGCAAATGAGGGGCAAATCACAGTTATTGTATTAACTAATTTGAAATCTAGAATAAAGGTCAGGCTTTTTTTTTTTTTTTTTTTTTTTGATCAAGTTCTTGGAGAAAGATTAAAATGTCGTAATTCAGCATTTTGCAAAACAACCTCTCTTTTGTCATATTTGTTTACGAAGTTTAGAAGCCTCTTTGGAAAATGTTTTCTATGATAAACCTGTGATTCTTTTTCATTATAATTCACTTCAGTTTAGATAGAGTTTTTTTTAAATTCAGATATACTTAGTTGAAATTATTTTTTTCTAAATTTTTTCTTCCAAACATGCTGTGTTTAAAACATTTACTCTGGTGAAGCCTGCTTTTAAAGAAAATTTTGGTTTCCTGAATGAAAAAAAATACTTTGGATCTTCACTATTTTATATTTTTTAAATAACTTTGACTTGACTTTCAGAGCTGCTAATGAATATTGCTGCACTAAGCTGTTTGGATATAAAGCTCTATATGAGATATAATATTAATAGGTGTTTCCTTGGTGCAGTTGTAAGTTCCTTTATGGAAATTTTGACATGTTGAACACCTGTCTCACCATGGAAAACTAAAACATTAACAATAATCTAGGCTTGTTCTCTAATTGTTGGATTTTTGATGTGGACGTTTTTTATGATTAGGGGAATTCTGTACTTAAATATAGTGGGAGAAAAAGCTACAAATACTGTAATTTTAGTTGAGCATATTCCTGAACAACATCATTTTAACTCCTCCTCCTCAAGTCTCATTTAAGCAGCTTGCATTGCCAGGCCCTGCAGAAAAATAGCTTCTCAACATCAACTCTGTCTTGGTTTGAAAGAGAGGTGTCTGCTAAGGAAGGTAGGAGCCTCCCTTGGAATGGAAAATATGTAACCTCTCTCTCTCCGAATTATTAAAAATTTGAAATCAAGGGGCTCTCAGGCAAAGATATGAGAATAGGAATAACAGTTTTTTACTAGTATCTAAAACAAAACTAACAAATAACAACAACTATGGCATTAACCAACAAACAGAACCAGAAACCCAGTGACAGTCTGCTTGGCCTCAGGCACCTTCCCCTTTGGTGCAGTTCCAGTCACAGTCAGCAGGGGGCGTCAGTGGCTCCAGGTGGGCAGGGCGGGTGTGGTGGTTCCTCCATGGTTGCAGGGGGCGCTCCGGCACTAGCCCAGGTAACGCATGTTAATGGCAGCCGGGCCCGGGGGCAGGAAGGGATGGAGGAGAGGCTTTGTTTCACAAACCCTCAGGGGCATCTGATGTCAGTGCCGCAGCAGGACCCCCAGAAACAGCGAGCTGGGAGAGCAGGAGGTCTCGGTGGGCAGGGGGAGCACAGTTACAGCGTAGCAAAAACTCGGAGCGGTGCTGGAGGAGTGGAGGAGCAGGGAGAGACAGGCTGGTGGCAGCTTGGCTCCCCGGAAGAGCAGGGAGAAAACTCACAGCAGAAAGAAAAGCAGCTCTGTGCTGGTTTCTCAGTGGCCATGGGTTCCCTTCAGTAGACAGCAGCTCCATTCGTTCAGCTCCAAGAGTCCCCAGCGAGAGAGCGAGCTGTTGCCTCTGTCCCTGCTTTTGCCAGTCCCAAAATCTCACATTGTCCCTGCTCCCTGAGAGAAACTTCCCCCGCCCTGTGAAGTAGAAAGCCCCTGGCCACTACTTTTGTTCTCTTAAGTACCCAGCCATTACCGTGTTTTAGCAACGTATGGGGGAAAAAATTCCTTAAGAAAAAAAAAATAACCACAAAAGTGAGAAAATTTAAGCCCCAACAAACTCCCATGCCTCCTTTAACAAAAGATTGTTAGGGTTTTTTTTGTTTATTTTGTTTTTTTGTGGGTTTTTTTTTCCTGCTTTTATTAGACAGCTAGCAGGGCAGTTGGTAAACAGGCCTGGAAAAGAGTCTTGAGGTATTAATGGAGTCTGTGAGAGCTCAAAGGGGAGAAGATAACCTTCAGAAATTAGGGAGAGAAGGAAATGCCCCTGCCATTTGCAGGAGTGTTTGTGCTATAGTTTGTTGCTATCTGAGCATCCACTGAAAATTGATGGACTGGGAGTAAAGCCCCAGTAAAGTGGCCACTCCTTCAAAGACAGGGGTGATGGGGAAGACATTTATTTCTGAATTTTGCAGTCTTTCTCACCAAAAAGAGAAGGATATTGTTGCACAGTTTTCCTGTTCTGACAGGAAAAACATCAAAATGCCGTGACTTCTCTTTCACAGTCATCTGAAATCTGGAAATTTCTCCCATAGACTTCAATAGTTTGCATCCAGGCTCCTAATGATGGCAAATTCTGTATGTTTTAACATGTGCAGATTATGGCATTGTTTAACTGGTTAACGAATTTTTCAGTGTTGAGAAGCACACTGGTAAATTGCTGAATTTTCATCCATTAGCTCTGCTTACATAACATAAACCAGTGTAATATAGTGGGATCTGACCTGAAACCACAGCTTTCTAAAATTACAAAAGAGTTTTTAAAAAGTGCAAATACTTGGAAGTGAGTGTAGGGTTTCTGATCTGTTAAAACTCATTGAATATCCTTACTCAGTGCAGCTAATGGCTTAGGTGCATTCAGCTACACTGAACCTGATTCTTTTTTCAAATTCACTCTTCTATGAAGTTATTTAAAATGGCATCAAAGCCCTGTACTATAACGGAATCAATTTAGATGACTTCAAAAACAGTAAAGTTTGATTGAGACTTTAATTGAAAGTTTAGTTCTTTCCCCTCCTCTCAGTGATACCAAATTATTTCCTATAAAAAGAATTTTTATAAAGACTTTACGTTATAAAGTGAAGTAGGAGCTAAAGGATGTACATACCCAGATTTTTTAAAGCATTTCATAACATGAAAAAAATGAGAGCAAGCAGTAAGCCACAGTCACCAATATCTCTATAGTTAACTATTAAGTTGGTCACAAATCACATCCTGCTCATCCACAGTCCAAAGCCACACTGCAAGGACTGGCTGCTAAAGGGAAACAGCTGAAGCATGTACATTTTCATATTCATCATTCTCTTGGAGTGCCAGTGTCCCATGGCAGACCTTGGGAAGCACTTTCTGTCTAGAATAGTTCATATAAGTTTTGCACTTTCCAGAGTGACTTCAGTCTTTTTTTTCCCCATTGAAAATTCTCTAGCTCCTAGCTATTTTGCCTTCCAGAACTGATATTTGCACAAGCCTGAATAGGATCTAGAGTTCCTCCAAAATGCTATTTGTAAATTTGATGCAACACAAGAAAAATATATTACAAGAAACTGTTTATGCCTACCTTTATAACTTATTGTCAACTTCCTTTCAAAGTCTTGCAAATGCCTGTGATTCACTTTTCTCATTTAACGATGTAAAATTGATTCTATTGGAATACCACTGAAGAACACTTTCTTTCCTAAGGAAGGAAGGTTGAATCATTGCATTAACAGGTCACCGTGTCAGAATAATGTGACATTAGGGTAATGCAAGGAGTAAGCACACTGAGGATAGAATCAGTATACAGGCAGAGGTGTTGACTCCGGTGAGGTGAATAAGAAGTTTAATGTCAAACAGAATAAAAAAGAACAAAGGGATTGTCATAGGATGATTAGTAACATAGTAAGGTATGCTATATAAAAATAATTTAGACACCTTACTTAGACTAGATACCTAACTTTGAGATATCTACTGTTCATAACAATGAATTAGAAGGTGAGTTGCTGTAGAAATCACAATTTTTAAGAGATAAGCACTCATTAAGTTTTTTTCTTGTTTCCTAGTGAAGATTAAAAAAGTGACTAATTGGTATTGTTGCAGTGTTTCACAGGTTAACTATAATTTCATTTAATTTCCATAAAAACAATTTGTTCCCTAGATGAGATTAATATATAATAGGCTACAGGTGGAAGTACAGTAAGGTAAAAAACACACAAGTTCAAGGACTTTCTGTCATGCTGATATAGAAATAAAAATTCTATAACTTATTCTTCCTAATATTTTCTTGGTATAGAAACTGTGTTAATCAATTTTTCTCTGCTAATTATCCAGTTCTGATCACTGCTGAGGTAGGATTTTGAGCATGATAGAGCTACAATCTCACTTTTGCAGCCACCTTGCTCTGGCTTATATTGATGTGTTAGCATTTATACCGGCCTTTGGGCAATGCAATGCGTGCTGAAGGTATCTGACATCAGTACCTCACAGGACTCAAAAACTCCAGTCACAGCACAGTCTTACAGCATCTGAACGATTGTGATCAGTTGGGGCTGAGCATCTACACCAGCAACAGGCTCCAGAGCCAGGGGGAGCCTGCTGGGCTCATCCAAAAGCTGGTGGCTGCCTAGGCAGATTGTTTGCAGTCTGCCTGTAAAACGTTTGCAAAAGTGGGATGGGTACTTTCACTTTGTGAGAATACTCTTGGACTCTGCCTTGTCTTCAACAAGGCAAAGAAGCAACTGACAGATATGTCAAAGGCACAGAAAAGAAGAACTAAAAATGTTCAACTTTGTAACCAGGGGCCAGGGGAGAAGCCAGGATTTTGTATTGAACCTTTAAGAAAAAAAAAAAAAAGCAAATTAGCAAGTGTTCTCATCTGTTATATCCCCTCTCTGTCTCTTTGTACTAAGTTTCTGTCTCGAGGCTTATTCTTAACCTGAGTGGAAAATTCTAAACAAAAATCAAAGCTTTGCCCTCAGAGAGTTCTTTGCAGCTCATTCACCATGGCAATCTGTAAAATTCCAGCAGCAAGAGAGAAAGACTAATTAAAACAAAATACATGTGTTGTGATTTAGCACAGACACGTACAGGATCTATTGTTTTCCTAGCAAAATTGCACAATTTTACTGCAGATAGATCTTTTGTAAGTACAGCCCCCTATAGCTGTTGATTTATAAAGTCACAGGCTCTTGAACATTGCAATAAAATATAACTCAGAAAGGATCTTCATCTATGTTCGGGGAGTCTAAGGGGAACAAAATCTCTTTAGCATTTCTGGCACTTGCTTTTGTAGGACACTGCTTACTGAGAGCTGACTGAGATATCTGAAATTCCAAAAGCTTTTTCTTTCATTATTCTTACGTATTTTGCTCCATAGGATAATTAAAGAGACCTTTCTAGGATCACTAAGTACTTTTTGTGTGTTCTCCTAGCAGCCTGAGAAAAGTTAAAGCATTTTGGACAGTTGTCGTGGTTTTAGTTCGCCTATTCAGGTTTGTGGCTAAATGCCAGCACACTTACCTAAATTTACTTGATTGCTTGTTGTGAGATAAGGATTAGGAGTAGGCAAAGCAGGCTCAAACTTTATAAAGTACAAAGAAGTTTTATTAATATATCTAAGACAAAGGGAAAAAAGGAAAAAAAAACTCAAGAAAAAAAACCAGAACAAACTCCCAGACCACCCCTCCTTCCCCACCTCTCCATTTCATTCTCCCTGACAACATACAAAAGACAACACTTTGACTTCCAGTCAGTTTACCACCTCAGAAACAGCTCTTGTTTCAGTTCATTTAGGGAGAGAAGTTTCTTTTGCTTACACCATGGATCTTCTGTAAGAAAAATACAGTTTTTATGGGTCTTCTGCCTCACCATTAACCGCCGCCCGGAGTAAAGTCCAGCTTAATGGTGGATCTCTCCCACACCAGTAGCCTTCCCACAGCCACTGTGGTGGGTTATGAACAGTCCACAGGGTACCTGTTTTAAGGATGCTTAGTTCAATTGCAGCAACAAAGAAAATCCCTTCTTCTGTGCTTAGCAACACAGGTTCTTCTGACAACTCAGGTTCTCTAGCATTCTCCCCGGGACCAGGGCTCTGAGTCACAGCCTCTCCTCTCTCTTAGTTCTAGTTTCTCATCAGGCTGTACTTTTTCAACACTTACTTGTCTGTACTTAGGTATTTCAGTTCATTGGCTGCAATAAGAACCGCACATCCCCCTTTGGACTATATCTTCATATATTACAGAGAATTTATTAGCTCAGTCCCCAACCATGGTTCTCTAAAAGAGTTTTCAGCTTTATTCTTGAAGCAACTTCTCATGCACCTCCCTCTAGGTATCAGTTCTGCTTTCCTCACTGACTGTAAAGTCTCTGCGCTGCACTATGTAGATGTCTTCACTCGTTCCTCTCTCTGCGAGGAAGGATGGATGTCTGTGAGTTTAGTCCAGGCATGGAGAGAGTTAATCTCTGTCTCTCTCTCTCCGGCAGTGTAAAGATCACGTGCTCTTTGCCGGGCTGCTTGAACAGGTCCGAGCTGGATGCCAGACGCTCTCAGAGTCTCTGCTTGGCTCGGCCAAGCTGGCTCGGCCTGCTGGGGTCATCTGGGCCCGGGGTGACAGGGCAGGGCCTGGCCCGAGCTGGATGGAGTCCGGCCTGGTCCTTGCCTGGCCCGGAGCAGGGGCCTGGCTCTCCCTCTCGTGTAGCTGGCACACCGGCTGAGCTGTATCTGCTGAAGATTCCAGCCGTTCCTCCCCCATGCCTGCCCGGCTGCAGCGGCACGGCTGCCGTAAAACCTCCCCCCCCCCATCCCTCCTTCGGAAGGAGGTAGGGGGGGGGCCTTACCAGTGAGAGAAGCAGGAGCTGCTCCTCTCCACACAGCAGCAGCAGGTCCAAAGAGGAAGAGCGTCAGAGAGTCTCTGCTTATATATGGTTTTTTCCTTGAAGGCGGACCAACTTTTTAATTGGTTTACCTACCTATCAGTTCTTAAAACTACCTGATTATTGGCTCTCTCTCTCGCAGGAAGGAAGTTGTATCCCTCCCTGCATTCCTACAGCACAGATCACTTCCTAGATTTTGACCCCTCTGGCCTAACCCAGGACATTCCACCTCTCGCCTTCAGGAAAAACCATATATAAGACTTATTATCAAAATTACATTAATTATACAATATTTACTTAGAATAAGAAAAATTACTAAACTAAACAGAAAGCTTCTTACACAAACCTCCACCTCTAGACTTTATATGACTACTACAATACACAGTTTCTACTACCATTTACTTTATCTTGTATTTTAATACATGCTTTGCCTATTATTTCTCCTAATCAATCCTTATCTCAAACTCCCATTAATTTGCCCATTATTTGGTTCGATTTCCCGGCCAACGCACCATTGAATGTCGTGGTTTTAGTTCGCCTATTCAGGTTTGTGGCTAAATGCCAGCACACTTACCTAAATTTACTTGATTGCTTGTTGTGAGATAAGGATTAGGAGTAGGCAAAGCAGGCTCAAACTTTATAAAGTACAAAGAAGTTTTATTAATATATCTAAGACAAAGGGAAAAAAGAAAAAAAAACTCAAGAAAAAAACCAGAACAAACTCCCCAGACCACCCCTCCTTCCCCACCTCTCCATTTCATTCTCCCTGACAACATACAAAAGACAACACTTTGACTTCCAGTCAGTTTACCACCTCAGAAACAGCTCTTGTTCCAGTTCATTTAGGAAGAGAAGTTTCTTTTGCTTACACCATGGATCTTCTGTAAGAAAAATACAGTTTTTATGGGTCTTCTGCCTCACCATTAACCGCCGCCCGGAGCAAAGTCCAACTTAATGGTGGATCTCTCCCACACCAGTAGCCTTCCCACAGCCACTATGGTGGGTTATGAACAGTCCACAGGGTACCTGTTTTAAGGATGCCTAGTTCAATTGCAGCAACAAAGAAAATCCCTTCTTCTGTGCTTAGCAACACAGGTTCTCCTGACAACTCAGGTTCTCTAGCATTCTCCCCGGGACCAGGGCTCTGAGTCACAGCCTCTCCTCTCTCTTGGTTCTAGTTTCTCATCAGGCTGTACTTTTTCAACACTTACTTGTCTGTACTTAGGTATTTCAGTTCATTGGCTGCAATAAGAACCTCACATCCCCCTTTGGACTATATCTTCATATATTACAGAGAATTTATTAGCTCAGTCCCCAACCATGGTTCTCCAAAAGAGTTTTCAGCTTCATTTTTGAAGCAACTTCTCATGCACCTCCCTCTAGTTATCAGTTCTGCTTTCCTCACTGACTGTAAAGTCTCTGCGCTGCACTATGTAGATGTCCTCACTCGTTCCTCTCTCTGCGAGGAAGGATGGGTGTCTGTGAGTTTAGTCTAGGCATGGAGAGAGTTAATCTCTGTCTCTCTCTCTCCGGCAGTGTAAAGATCACGTGCTCTTTGCCGGGCTGCTTGAACAGGTCCGAGCTGGATGCCAGACGCTCTCAAGAGTCTCTGCTTGGCTCGGCCAAGCTGGCTCGGCCTGCTGGGGCCATCTAGGCCTGGGGTGACAGGGCAGGGCCTGGCCCGAGCTGGATGGAGTCTGGCCCGGTCCTTGCCTGGCCTGGCTCTCCTTCTTGTGTAGCTGACACACCGGCTGAGCTGGATTTGCTGAAAATTCCAATCGTTTCCTCCCCCATGCCTGCCCGGCTGCAGCGGCACGGCTGCCGTAAAAACCTCCCTTCCCCCCCCCCATCCCTCCTTTGGAAAGGCGGGGGGGGGGGGAAAGCGCTTGGGCCTCACCAGTGAGAGAAGCAGGAGCTGCTCCTCTCTACACAGCAGCAGCAGGTCCAAAGAGGAAGAGCGTCAGAGAGTCTCTGCTTATATATGGTTTTTTTTCCTTGAAGGCGGACCAACTTTTTAATTGGTTTACCTATCAATTCTTAAAACTACCTGATTATTGGCTCTCTCTCTCGCAGGAAGGAAGTTGTATTTCTTCCTGCATTCCTGCAGCCCAGATCACTTCCTAGATTTTGACCCCTCTGGCCTAACCCAGGACAACTGGAGATCCACAGGAATTGTGGGATTCATTAATTATCTGAGATATTTTAAAGAAAGCATAAAAGATTCTTCTAAGTTAAAACTCTTTACAATTTTGACAAAAGAAGCTGTAGAAACACACACACACACATGCAAAAAACCCCAAAAAACCCAAAACCTAGAGACTGTAAGTTCTACACGAAGATTCCTGAAGGTTTGTTAGCCAAGATCTACCATAAAGAACGTTTTCTTGGTTGTGCTAGGAAAAATCATAGCTCAACTAGGCAGTTATATTGGACACTGTTTTAATAAGCTTTAACTAAACTGAGGATGATCCAGACAGAAATAATTTCTGCTCATTAACAATTATATCCATAAACACTTACCTAGTATATTAACACTGTTAGAATCTAATTGTGTAGTTGACATAGGCTCTTTCTGGCCAGATAATGTCACTAAATGAGAATAGGATCATTTCATGTTGTGCAACAAAGTTTCATTGCTGTTCTAAGCACTCAAGAAGTTAATGATTCCATATGAAGTTCAGTTCCCAGGTAAAAAGATGTCATTCCATACCAGAAAGTTCATCCCCTCTACAGCTGCAGTCTTGTTAGTCATATCTCGCATATTTTGTTACTCCTTCACACTTTTCTTAAGATACAAAAAGGACTGGTTTTACACATAACCCTCAGCTCTCTTGGTTTATTAGATGTCAGCCTTTGTTGTTAAAGGTATGCTGCAATTGTCACCGAGTCAGCCCAGCATTTCTCAGAGCTGGATGGGAAACATTCATCCTTTCTGAATTACTAAAATATGAGTATCGATCTAGCATCGATGCTCAACTCGAGATGGACAAAGACTCTCTAACATGGCTGTTAGAAAGTGTATGTTTATTTCAGCGTCGGGCAACTGCGTGGGATAGCTCCCTAATACGCAGCACAAAGCACAAACCAATACGAGAGCTATATATTTACACAAGTCTTGAATATTCAAAAGATAAGGATACATTCATCATATTGTGCGGGGAAAATGATGGGACATCATGCCAGATCAATATGATCGAAAGTGAAGCCGTTTATTGTCCGACAGTGAGCATACTTATACCTTACAGCATGCCAAAAATAAAACTACGTGATAAGTTTTTCTTCTACCACACACAGTGTTTTTCTCACACAAGGGTTTCACACGGGATTTTCTCTTAATTAGAGCACTAAGTTAGTATCAGAAGGCTACAATAACAGTTTCTTCTGCCAAGTTAATCTTTAGACACCTGGAGCTTGTTTTTGGCTGTTGTGTCTCCCTTTCCCACAGCTGTCTTGAGAATAACCTTGAGCAGAGGCCTAGCTCTCATCTAAGGGGCCTGGATTGCTCACTTATACTTTATGTCCATGCAGCCAGAGATGGTTATTCTCCACAATATTGGTACCTCCCAGTTCCCCACTTCGTATGGTAATTAGTTGAATACTAATTAAGCATGCGTAGTTTGTCTTTTAATTTGAGTCAGTGGTCGAATAATTTGAGGAGAGGGCTAGGATGATGAAGTAAAACTCCTCTTCCTCTGTTAGAACTTTTTTGCCCTTTGGTTTTGGACAATACAAATTGCTTCTAAGGGAACTTTTGGTCCTTTCTTACATTTCTCTTCAACAGGAAAATTAGTAACTGTCTACATTCTTTTAGATCTATGAAGCAATGTTTTCTATTTCCCTATTACAAGCACAGCTGAATAAGCATCTAAATGACAGATAATTGTTCAGTTACATTCCAAACTTGTTTCAACTTAGTTCTCTAGTTAATCATTGATTCTTTTAATTAACTTCAGCTGCGTCTGCTTACTAACTCTATTTTCTTTAAATTACTGCGTCTATTTTAACTAATTTCTACTAACTTTTTGTCTATGATTCTAATTTTAAAAACTGTGTTTCATTTCCAGGTCCCAGCTCTGTGTGGTGGGATGCCAATACAACAGGGTCAGGGAAAGTCAGATGTATAAATCTGTGAGAAATGCTGCCTGGTTCCCTGAAATAGTTCTTTGAAGTGAAAAAAGCTCTATAATTACAAAATTGATTGGCTGCAAGAAAATTCAGGGCTTGGCATGCCAGAATCAAGTCTTAAAACAATTCTTATATATAGATATGTGGGAAAACATCAGTTTTGCTTTCCAGGGAGATGTGCTATATCTTGCTCACTGATATTGCATCTACCTGAGGTCAAGGGACTAACAAGTTGCTGTCTAGAAAAATTGATACTGTAGTTGAGGCAATATCAGTAGAAGAGATATTGAAAAATTATTGCATCATGCCAATCAGTTAGTAGGTGGAAAAAAAACAAAGTTGGACTTTGACCCACATGACAAGCATACCTTCAAAATTCCCTATACTGGAGTCAGAAAAACATATTGCATCTGAAGTGGACTGATTAGTCTGTGAATGAGTGTGTTTGACACATAAAAGTTAGGAATGAATAGGCAAATAAAAACAAACCCCTATTTTATTTCAGTGAGGGCACGATTCTGCAGGAGACAGTTCATGTGAGAGAAGAATGGGAGAAACCATGAGCCCAGTGTTCTGGTGGCAACCAAAGATTATTTCATTTCAGCCAAATTCAGCAGCATCATTAAAGCACTGATTCCAGACATGTATTATTGCTTTTCATAAAACTCTTAAGATAGAGTTTACCATGAATTTTCAGGACCATGCCTGCATGCACAAGGAAAAGTATCTCCCTGTGCAAATCTTAGCTACTCTTTCTTTTCATGGACTGTTCACAAATTCATGCATTTTATCTTTCTTGGCGTTTAATTATATTTTACCATCTTTTCACAACACTAAGTACAGATTATTTATCAAGAATCTTGGCTTTACACACTCCTGTATGGCGACTCCACACTTCTTACATATTCCTCTAGAATATGTAAGCTGTTTAAAATGGAAAAGAGATTTTAGCTCTTAGGAGTGAAGAATGCAATATTAAGCCAGAAAGGGCCAGGTTGCAATCCATC
The DNA here is from genome assembly GCA_034509425.1 of Eopsaltria australis. NCBI lineage: Eukaryota > Metazoa > Chordata > Aves > Passeriformes > Petroicidae > Eopsaltria > Eopsaltria australis. The sequence goes on from JAVTVJ010000072.1 coordinate 1,250,934, forward strand.
ACCAAAAAACATAACACATCATTATGCTTTGCTCAATTAAAGCAATGTACTTATTCTGAAAATCAAAGGGAATCTGGTTTCATTTAATATTTACATAGGCAGGGATACAAAGGTATAAAGGAATACACAGGTTTAAGGAATACATCTAAACTCAATGCAGAAAACACACATATTAAATGTGTGTGCCTGAAAAGGCGACATCAAAATTGTTTGGTTTCAAATATACACTGTATGATGTTCTTTGATTAGCCTGAACTTAACTTGAGGAAGCTTTACATTTCTTATAATTTTATTGTATTAATTTTCCTAAGACAGTGAAGTGTTTAATTCTAAGAATCTCAACATCAAAAAACCAAACTCTTCTGCTGCCTGCCAAATGTGTCAATGTTTACCTACCTCTTGAGCTTAAGTCTAAAATCTGTTCTGGGACTCTTTTAAGTGAATATATTCCATGCTTGCAAGAGTGAAGAAAATAGATTCCCTGATCTCTGACTTCTGTGATTAATTCGTTCCCTTAGGGAAAGTAAATACATTTATCACCTTTAGGCTGCAAGACACCTACAAGAAATTGTTATATTATAATGGATCAGAGAATGTACACTTAGTACTCTGTGCTCTGATGTTGAAAAACATCAGGACAAAGCGAGAGGGAAGATTAATCTAAGACAAACAGGTAAAGGAAGATGAACAGCGAGAAGTACTGCATGCCTACCTGCTCACCTTAGTGACACTCTCACCATTCCCTTTTCCCAACAATATTTATGAGGGTGCACTTTCCACCACTTGGGTACCAACAGTGACAGCAAAAAAAGTCTCTTACTTTCCAAAATATTTCAGGGAAAAAATGAAAATCTAACACAAATACCTTAGTGTCTTAATAGGAGTCAAATTATAACTGACCAGAAGAAAATGTTTCTGTATATACCCTTAATTAATGCAGTTAGTTTATAGAAATTTCCAGCATTTGGAATTTTACCAACATTACCAATGTTCAATTTACCAATTTACCAATTTACCAATATTCAAAAAACACCAAGCAAGCTAAAGCCAGACAGTTGTTTCACATACTTATTTAATAAAAAATAATTCTCTTCCACATTGCTAAGCTAATGACCATGTCAAATGCATGATATTTGAATATATATATTGCACAAGAAGTGGGAGTGCTCTGACCCTACTTAGATATCTGAGGAGTGGGTGTCTAAATGCATCACCTTATATTCCCCTGCAATTTCCAGAAAAAAAAAATAGTTAAATGCCCCTCACCTCCCCAGGGCAATTTATTACATCTAAAATGCTTATCTCAGACAAGTCAGGTGAAGCATCCTCCAAGGGTATCCACATCTCTCCATTTGTTACAAGAAGAGTGTAGGATGACCCATTAAGGCTTTTCACAGAGCTTTCAACAACTAAAGGTGACAGAGGTGAAATCCACTCTCAAAGCTTCATAATATACCCATTTTTCCTTACAGCAGTGCAGATCTGAGAACAGGCATGCGCTGGAATGCATCGACCATGTGCCTGGCAGCCACACTTCCAGAACTACTTTCCATGGTCCTGCTCAGCTTCACACAACCAAGCATTTTAACTGCTGAATGGAAAACAGTTAAACTGTAAGGTAGTGGAACAGACTGTGATATAATGTGATCATAAAATGCTTTGCAGAAGGAAAATTCCTTATTTGTCTCTCAAATTTAAACAAATTAAAGAAACACACAAAACTAATACTTCGAACTCCATTTGGTATAATGTCCCTATTTGAGAGAATATTTAAAGAGATGTTTATTATTAGGTCTGTGCCTAAATCCCATTGAGATCAATGGGGTACAAATGCATGCTTAAATTTAGTCTTGTGCATACAGTCCTCCTGAATAGAAATTGATTCAGCATGTACTGAAGAGCTTCTCTGAACTGTAGCCTGAGAGATTAACTTAAATGTTTTCAGCTGCCCAGCCACAGGCACCCTAGTGGGAAAATTTAGTCAGAAACTTTATCTTGGTATAGCTTAATACATGTTGTTTATCAACTGACTGGTCTCACACTGTTCTTCTGGAACTGTATTTTGGGAATCTGTTGGCGTTTATGTTTTCTTTTTAATAACTGTGGTCATTTTCTGCCTTCAGCCAAAATGTAAGAGGAATGGTGTTTATTCCAAGTGAGGGAAAACTCAACAATTTTCTCAATCACAGTTTCACTCAGCTTTCCTATTCTGAATAAAAAATGCTTTGCCTTGCTTTTCTCACCCATGCTCTGAGGAGGAGTACTAACTTTCTCTAGGCAATCTAAGTTACTATTTTGACATGTAGGTTATTAATTTTTATTTTATTTTTATCTTATGGATACCAGTAGCATTCAATATTTAGGGCAATCTGTTGCTGTTACTTGCTTCCCCACTTTGCATTTGTTATCATGGCAAACTCAAAAAAATAAGTGTACATCACCATTTATGTGTTTTATGCCCTGGATCAAGGACCCTAAATTGTGACATTATTAAAAGAGAGCAAAAGAACAGAAAATCCAGAATTTTCCTATTAGACATATTCCTCCACTAAAGAGCAATGCTCTGATGTCTATAATAACTTTTTCTATTTCAGGTAAATATTCTAGAAATCCAGTGGGTTGGGGTTTTTAAATGTTCAATACTGAGAAATAGGCCAGCTTCTTAAATTTGCTGAAAAGAAGACATAAGTACTGTTAGTGTTGTTCTCATCTTTAGAAAAAAATATAAAAGAAAAATGTTAAACATAATATTCTCTATTAAAGTAAATTAGGATCCTTAGGAGTATTCTCATGTCACATTTAACTACTTCAGTGACAAGTCTACTTTCTTCATCCTAGTTATTCCCATAAGTGATGATGAAGTACAACAAAAATTATTCCCAAGCAGCATAACCACAACTGCTTATTAAACTTAGAAGACCAGTCAAATTAAATCTATGCCAATTCTTCAAAAGCTTCAGGCTTTGGACGTTAATCAATGGTAGCAGAATCTAATTGCAAATATTCATTGAAGATGCCATAAAGTATCACTTGGGATAACTGTGAGTTATGGTTTAATTTTGGAAAATAAGTTCAGCAAGTGTTTGAGTCCAATATAAATTCCTAGGATCTGATCTAAGTATCCTTTTTAAGGATACATTTGAAATATTTTCATTTATTCATATCAGAACTTTGGAATTGGATTCAAAGTCAGTCAAGAGCCCTTCGAGCCTGGTGACTGAAGTCTGAATCCAGAATTCAGTCTGTGACTTTTACTGGTACGAAACTCTTTAGCATAGTAAAAATCCTGAAGAAACGGAATATTCAGAGAGGGCTTGACAGATATAAGAACTGTTTAAGCTAAGTACAAGAGGCAGAATCATAGTCCTTATGGAATGATTACAAATCTAGTGAAATAATATATCTAAATATCAAGCAGTTTTATTTATAGAGTAATTGTCATTTTCAAAACGTCTTGAATCCCCAGGGTGATGCTACACCTTTGAGTAGTCAGTTCATGGTATTTTGCTAGCCTTATTACAGCAGTGTCTCCTCTTGCTGCCCTGCTAAATCCCTGATGTTTAACAGTCCCTTTACATTTTAATTAATATTATAAAAAACACTCTATAATATAAGTCTTCTGAATTATTAACTGGGAAATGACATATACCACAATATGCAGTGATCTTAAGTATTTTAATTGCAATGAAAAAAGAAAATAATATGAAAACATTACAACTATATTTTCCCAGAATGTTTCTACGGCAGGCATAGATCTGATTTTGTTGTACAATAATTTGTGTAAATTTTACAAGCTAGATGTGAAAATCACTGATATTCCACAACAACATTACATAGTTAAGCTACTAGCATATGACTGTCATTTTCATTGGAATGTGCCTTTCATTGGAAAGCACCTTTTATAAACAAAGATTACATCTCTTTTCCTAATCCTTTATGCTGAAAGCCTTTACAGAAGTGAAAGGGTGACTGAATTCATGCAGAACATATAGTAGTGAGGTGAAGCATAAGATATGTGAGCCACATTTTCACTTGATGAATAGATAGGATTCATGTAATACAAAATTTAAACTGCTAAAAATCCAATAATGTAACCACTGAAGATGATGGAGTTGAAAGCCTGTTCCTTCAGTGACATTTAAACTAAAGCTAAGATGATATAACTCTGCGTATTTATCAGGCTACCTTGTATATTTTAAATTTATATCATGTGCTGTATTCACAAAAAGTAGGTATTTTTTAAAAAGCAACTGTGAGGAAATCCAAACATAATAGTTTTCTACAGAAATCAAAACCGAACAAAAAAAAATTGGAAAATAATTCTATATTTTAATTGCATTGTTCTCAGCAATCATCTAAGATTTCTTCCTGCACAGTTAAAATAAATTAAAACACTATTACCCTCACGGCCTTCTGGTTTAGCCAGCCAGGCTTGAGTGCACTTCTGCCTTTAATTAAGTATGGACAGATAAAGTCGTTTGTTCTTTTTCTGATATGTTTGACATCTGCTGTCTTTGTAATCATGGAAATTAGTCAGGAAGTTCCAGCAGAGAGGCTTTTAGTCAGAAGCAACACCTGGGTCCCTATCTATGCCTTCGTGTCATGTGACATCATCCTGCACCCACAACATGAGAGACAAAAAACTGAACAAGTGGTGAGCTTTCAGCTTCAGATACAAAACAGGCTCAATGGGCTTCTGTAGAAATCAATAGTAAAACAAAAGCCATATGCTAATCCCTTCTTTTGCTAAAAGGAAGGAAAAACTACCTTCTTTTTTTCCTCCTCCTCATTTATTTCAGGATGATTTATGAGAGAATGTTTTTGCAATCCAGTTCAAGCTAGAAGGTAGGGCCAAATCTACCAGTTGTTATGGCCAGGTATGTCACAATTCCTTCCAATGTGATCCTGCACAATATCACCATTTCTGTGGACTGTCGTCACTTCAAAGTTATCCTGAGTTATAGTAGTCCCTGTGTCAAGTTTTCTCCATGCAGTAAATGCCTTAGCTTGGTGAGTTCAACACAAGCTCACTCTTCACTGAGGGTATGGGCTAAAACTCATGCAAACATGCCAGATCTTTAAGAGGTTATTTCTGCTTGATTGGTTTTTATCGAAACCCTACATCCACCATGCAAATTCAGGGTGGCTGCACAAGCCAGTACCACAGGGCATGAAGAAATATCCTATACAGCAAATCAGCATATGGAATCTGAAAAAAAGCTGTGGGATTCACCCTGCAGGTCTCAGAGGTTACACATCACATACTAGTGCCTGTAGTCCCACTATGAAGAGTGGTGGTATTTCACACTGACGCTGTTTTCACTCAGACTGATTTTATTTGAGAGAAATTATTCATTTGTATGCAAATTCAAGCTAGCTACAGTAAAGGTGCACCCCATAATTACATTGAATTCCTGCACAAATAAGCACAAGTGAAAGGGTGATGGTGAGGACATGGTACCCTCCAGAATCAGTAACTTCAGTTAGAGGTTCATCACTCTTCAGAAAAATTTTGCATTTGTTCACTTTTCCTTTTATTCCTGTCCACCTTGCCTGTACCATGTAAGCAAGTAAGAACTGTCTTTGTCCTCTCTCATAGACTTACTGAGACAGCAGATCTGATGCTGCAGTAGGTCTTACACTTGTGATGAGGTATCAAAAGCTCAAATCAGCCCTCTAGCTTCCATGTCAGTTATTCCCATTTTCAGTTCAATCCCACTCCCCCATGGTGGTCTTTCCCCAGCTTTCAGAGGCTGGCAACAAAGATTTCCCCATCTTCAGGTTAGCAGCTGGGCAGTTTGTTAAGAGAGTAACAGTGGGCTGAGCTGCTCAAAACTGCTGGGCTCTTTCAAGCACTGCCTGCCAACATTTTCCATTTTTCCCTGCAATGTATTTTCCCTGCAATGGTTCTGAGCATCCCCAATCTGCTCAACCACCAAGAAGCAGACAAGTCATGCAGGCAGCAGATCAGAGGACAGGTAGGACTGGAGCTGAGCAGGAGACATGAAGTTTCTTCACTTATCAAGTCCCTGTGCAAAATCCCACCATTCAGAAAATTTCTATGAGGTTGCAACCATGACTTCTTCCCACAGTATGGCTAAGGTCTAATTACTATTTAGAAGAATTCAGCAACACACCACTGACAATATAGGCTGAATATTGAACAGATAGATGTATGCACAGAACTGGTCCTGTTCATTGCGGGATTTTGATTAGCCAGAGATCAAAAGCAGTTTAAAGAGTAAGCAATGCATCTGCTCTATCTGTCCTTCTCTTCATTTGCCACATCAGTTCTGCCTAAGAGGCTCTGAATAAATTGTACACATACGTGTGATTGCACGTAGCATGTGAAGAGCAGGTTGAATCCCTCTGATGCCCAAAAGTCTTCCTCTGGGAGCCCTGGGGAGCTAGATTGGGGAAGACTGGGGGCTTTCACCCTTGGCCCTCACTGCCCATCCCGAGGGCAGAGCTGCCTCTGGGCAGGGCAAGCAGAGCCAGCCACAAGCTCCCAAAATCCCAACCAAAAGCTGAAAATTTGGAGGACATTTCAAATATTTAAGTAATTCCTTTTGAATTATATAATGTTGACTGCAAAGCAGCACCGTAACATTTCTGCTCACTTCTTGCTCTATTTTAAAGTGCTACTTGGTGGGGAGTGCCAAGCAGACACCTTTTACTTGATTTACTGGTTTGGAAACATATATTATAATTTGTTTCTGTGCTAATATTCTACGTGCTGATTTTAAATCAAAATCATTTGGGGCTGCTGGACTGATTTCTGTTGAATGCAAGTAAAATGTGAAAATGGAATCATCAGCAGGAGCAAGTCATAAATCAAATGGCAGCCTTTCTTATTGCAACCTGTTTTCATGGGTTAAATGAATCAGAACAGTAATATTAAGAATATAAATAGAAATTGAAGTTAACAGTGGTGTCTCAGAAAAATATATTTCTAAAAATATATTTTGGAAAACTAAGTCATAAAAATATCTGCTCTTGAGAACCATCAAGGCAGAATTGCTTTCCATGTTATTACTGGAGGGGAATTCAGTCTAAGGACTTGAGTATGTAAGGCCTGGCACATGGCATATAGGACCAGGAAATTACATCGAAGGGAAGGGTAAAAGCAGGAGATAAAGGGGGAAGGGGGCAAGTGATCCTGTTTTTCTGTCAAAGTTGCCAAAGGACACAGAAGAAGCTTGTTCAGGTTCATATCTTTCAAAAAACAAACAAATAAACAAAACAACCCCACTTTATAAACATTTATTATTCCTGGGACCTCAGTGAACTTGCTATGATTAGGTGTATAACACCAAATCAGCAAAACATAAATTCACAAACTAAAATATTAAACAGCAGATGGAAAATTTGTCCGAGGACCCTTGCTGTGTGCACTAGGAGTGTAGCAATTGCTAAAATTCTGTACTTAACATAAAGAGCGTAGGAAATCCAACAATAACCCAGAAGAAAGCATAAAATTGTGGATAGGGATGTTATTCAGCATGAATTTGAGCAGAACTAAAAAGTATGCTCTAAAAGTGCAATTAATCATTGCTTTGGACCTTATGCCAACATGAGTATCTTAGAAAGAAAGGTGTAAAATCACAGGGTTTGAATGTGTCATGGTTCGTACTGTGTAGATGACAGTACTTGGCCAATAAACTTTTGAACAAATAGATGTGATGCCTTAGCAGCAAGTGGTCTGTTTAGCTTTTTGACTGTCGCAGAGACCATGTTGTTCCCACTACATCACACGGGACCTACCGGTACAGGCACTGTAGACCAAGAGATTTGCAAGACCGCTGAGCAGGTGGTGCATCGGCTCAACAGAAATATTTTTGCTTTAGGAAGAAGATCAGCTGGGAAAGAGGTCATGAATTAGCCCTGAAGTCTGTTCTCACTACCCCATTTCTTCTGGGCACTTTGAGAATGGACCCCTATGCAGTGCTCTGGCAAGAGCCCAACTTGGACCACCGTTTTGATGCTGTTTCACCAAATGACCTACACACTTCCATATACACCTCCAGACCAACACAAGGAATGTAGATCTCCTGTAGGTCTTATGTGTTAGTATGTGCATTTTAATGGAGAGTAAAAGAATTTGTATTAAGAAACATTTTCATTTTGTTTGAAGAAATATCGCTGGTTTTATTGCTTTTAAATTCAGCATTTCTGACCAACAAATTAGTTGCCTGACACAGACACACTGCACCATTTAAGATACTGCAACTGCCTTTTCAGAGGGGTACAAGTATGCCATAGGTCTTAAAAGCACCCAACCAGCCCCATATGACTAAGTCAGGGTATTTTAATTAGAAACCTATCTTTTGTCAATTGAATAAAGCCCTGAATATTTCAGAACAAAAATCCCCAGTGTTCAATCACAGGCAAGTAATGTATTAGGAAGAGAAAATGGCCTAATTGCTGCAACTTTAATTTTAAAAATAAATCAATAAAGTCATCCCAACTAACATTCTAAGCTGTATAAGATTTGGGGAGTTTAATTATTTTCATGCAGCTTTAATTGGGACAAGAAGCCAAACTGCTGGAGTAGAAGATTCTTTCACACCCTTCTTGAACCAAATGCAAACATAAAACAGAAAGAGTCAACATCCAACTACTAGCAATAATTGCAAATGATTACTATTTACAGAGTATTCATCAGCATACATTTCATCAAGACTGTTGCCACAGCTTTCTCTTGGAATAAGAGATTGAATTATGGTATTTCTTATGACACAAATCCAGTTGTGAGCCTTTTTCATGCTGCAAATGCCTTATTTTCTGCCTTATTTTCTTTTTCTACGTTCTGCTAAATATGTTTTGTAGGCTCATTTCTCCTCACATTCATTCAGTCTTAAACTATAGATTTCTTCTATATTTCTAGTATCTTTTTCTGCAGATCTCTGCAGGTGTCTCTGTATTACCTAGATTATATTAGTGCTTGTAATACCTCTCAGGCTGGTACTTTAAGAGTTTTATTGTCAAAACATTTTTATCCTGCTTTTATCATTAACATCTTTCTTAGACAACAGCCTGGTTCTGGAAATCCTTGCCAAAAAATAGTCCTCATGTATATGCCTACTAAAATCAACTTTATGAGATTAAAGAATCCATGGAGAAACTACACTCATAAGACAAAAATACTTAGTGCTGACAGCATGGTACCCACTAGACATAAGTCATTGCCATTCACCATTACACACTCTACTTTAAAATAGCTTGAAATAAGAAGTAATGTGAAGATGTTAAAATCTCTCTTGATTTCTATTAATGTCGGAAGCAGTGTTTTATGAGGTCTTAAATGATTCACAAGAGCCTAAATAATGCAGTTATCTTTTTATATCAAATAAGTCTGTATACCTCCACATATATTGTGGTGCAGGTATTAATATACTGGTAGTCCTGTCATCCTTCCCAAATAGGATAGGTAGGACTGAGGCACCATTCTAGGGTGTGTTTGCTGAACCACAGTACAAATAGCAAACCAGATTTTCAGCAGAAAAAGCATGTGATTGAGTGTGAGATAGACATTTATTCAGATGTTCTAGCCCTGGACAAAGTTCTTATTTATTTATTCAACTATTTTCAAACTGAGCCCAAATCCTTTGTTTTGTCACGTTAGGCCTCTGCATCAGTGCTGAGCAGCATGAATCATTAGAGTCTTATTACTTGGAGCAAAACCTCTCCTCTTCTATGAAGTCAGAGCAATCTCTTTTTCTTAAAAAAGGACTGTCTTGTAGAATAAAAAATCTTCCAATGCCATTTAACTGCAGTTATATTTTTCTTATTCTGGGAGCACATACTGCTACAGTAGTTTACAGAATTTCTGTCCATTACAATACAATAAAGATAGATGTGGAGTCACAAGACCCAGAGACCTCTACCAATCAAAGGTCAAAATCTGTCTCACTTCACAGAATGCAGCATTTGAGCATGAGGTCTTGTGTATATTTGTCATCTTGTTCAGTCAGAAAGATATGACAACAAATAGCTGGTCAAAAGCTGTCAGGGTCAAACTAAGCTTGATAGAGTGCCCTAGGTCACCTCTGTAATTCCAACAGCAGAAATTTCCCTGCTGTCAGTTTGTATTTTAGTCAAACAGGACGTGGCACACAGTAGAACTGTATTCCACCACTAATTGCTTCTTTGACCTTCTTGTTAACCAAACATTTTGATTAGAAATATGTACCGTGTCATCATGTTCCATGGCAATGTAACAGCTGCCTCTTAACAGATCTGTAGTATTGAATGTCCTCTCACACCCAGAGGAGTCACAATTAAGGTTGTATTACAGTTTTTGTTTGAATGAGGTAAAAATGCAAGATAATAAAGCATTCCATATAAAGCAGTGCACACTCCAGAGAATCTTCACATTCTGTGTCCTTTTGGTAAAACAGGCACAGAATTATTTTTGTTATAATTTTCAAGGTTTTTTTTTTTTAACACTGATTTGACCTGGAGCTAGGCAAGAAAAAAGAGAGATGATCAAGTAAACATTTCAAGCCAAATTATTATTTCTCACTTCTATGAAAAACTGAAATTCCCCTACACAATTCTCAGCATGTGCATAGAAATGAATATTGAATAAAGAAGTCACTTGGTATTGCTTTGGAATTCTGAGATGCAATTTATTCATTATTCCAGTGAACATGATTGCAGGGAAAGCTTGGACTCGTAAAATGTTCTGAACTTGTCCAAACAGGTTCAGTAAGCCCAAAGGGGGACTGCAAAGCACTAAGTCCTCATCTCCAGCAGACTGGTTCCACAGCAAGTTAGAAACAATCAAAGCTTTCATGCAACTCTATTCCAAATTTTCTGTGTAACAGATCTTTCTTTGTCTCCATTTCTACACACACATCTCTTTTACTTTCTCTTTTTTTTCCCACTTAACATTTTCTTTTATTTTTCTTTTTATATATTTTCTCTAAAGCAGAAGTAGACTTCTTTTCATACAATTTATAATTTTCCATCAACCCATCTCTTTGCTTTTCCATTCCCCAGAAAGCATTAATCTACTACAGTATAATAATTTTAAATTAATACAGTGCACTTCTACACTTTTTTTAAACAGGAGAATAAGCTTTTCTCTTTCTGTGCATGCAATAAGCAGGCACATGTTGATGCAGAAAACTTTATTAAACTTTTGTCTTTACTCACCCACAAAAAAACCCCCAAAAACCAAACATCAATTTTGCAAAAAAATTGTTAGAAGTTGTGTAAGATTTGCAATTTAAATCAACTTTTAAATTTCTTCATTTATTAGAGAATGTACTGACAAGAAATATATTTGAGCAACAGCAATTTGTCACATACATGTTGTGAAAGCTTTGACAGCCACCAAGTAGAACTAAAGCTCTATTACCCTGAAATTTCTCGTATTTTTCATGTTTTTCTGTTATTCCACAATTTCTCTTGAACATTTATTACCAGATGCATTAGGTAGAGGTGGTCCTATTTTGCTGTGCTGTTGTGAATAGTTTTGAAAGCACCTGTTCAACAGAATATTTCATTTTGCACATATATGTAAAGGAATAATGGGAGAAAATATATTTACACCTGGAGTGACAGAAGTAAGTCGCCTGACAGATTTTTTCACCTTCAGCCTACATGCAAGTAATGCATTTGGCCTCAGAGATGTAAACGTCCAGTGGTGCGTACCCATGTAAGGTTTCCCCAAATTCCTATGGTTATAACTATGGCAGCACCCTCATGGGAAAGACCTGGGCCAAGGGCCAGTGGTTCTGCAGAACACCCCACCCCCAGGAAGAGGGGCAAAAAGCTGTTAGATGCTTCTGGAAGCAGAACTATTGTGCCATTGTGGTCCAAGTGTGCAACTCTCTGTTTCTATGATGACCCCATTATCCCATGCACAGCAAGGAAAATATTTTAGCAACCCCATTTCAGAACCACTGGGTTTTTTTAATTAATTTTATTAATTTCCTTTGTGCAAAATGTTTACCTCTGTGCTTTCAAAAATTGCTTTCCTGGCCCCCAGGAACTTTTGCAGTTTTAATGAAGATCGATCGATCGATTGATCTATTTATGTTCTTGCATTGTCTTTTTGAAGATTCCAAAGCAGAAAAATTAAGAAACAGTATAAACACTTTGATTATTTCCCTTTGCGAAAATGCTTCTGCTATTGCAATGTTATTTTGATTGTGGCTTTACAAATCATAAATACCAAAAGTACAGCTGTGGAAAATAGCCCTTGCTATAGGCCCCTGTATGTGGGCATGACCCTCATTTTCATAATTCTTATGCTAAGACAGGAAGAGATAGAAATCATTGAAATTAAAAAAACCTCAGAGCAAGGTCTTGATTCTCAAAATAGACTTTCAGACATATTTAACTTTACATATCTAATTCATCCCAGAGTAAAACCACAATGAAACTATTAATTTGGTATAAATTGAAATCCGATGTACCTCAATACCATCTCATCGTAGTAAAATGAGCACAAAATCAGTCATCTACATTTTTTTTACTTGAGCCTTCTTATTGGATACAAAATATTTCAGCATTTCAGAAATGATGAGTGCAAATAAAAACACTTTAAACTGTATAAATTTTGAATTGAGTGGGTATAAGCAGAACAGACAATTAGGGTTACAAGCATCATAAAGTCACCCTAGGACATTGTGAAAAAAATATAGGTCAATTAGAAGGTAAGATGGCAAATGGAAGAAGGGATTTTCCAGGCCTTCCTTCAGCACTAATATGATGAGGTATCTCCATTTACTAAGTATAAGTCTCCCTCCAGGGCACTTCTCAACTGCCATGCTGTGAATAAGTAACAGCAATGATTCCAGTGAAGAGAGCACAGGAAAAGGGGAGCCGAAGGTTCAGAAATACATACAGGCAAGATCCAGTGTGAATAATGAAGGTACATGAAGGTACACAGAAGTGCAGTTAAATTGTAGGTAACAATCCCAGCGTGGTTTACAAAGGGAAATGGTAATCTGAAGATCTCCCTTTTGTCTCCCTGTCTGCCTACGCTTGATCCAGAGTAACCAGCACTCAGGCCCATGTTCTGTGTGTGCTGCTTATTCTGCAGACACTTAAATGAACATAAGAAAAGACTAAGCCACCTGGCCATATGATAACACAACTAACTGGAAAGACCAATGGGAACTTGGATAATTTGTAGGATAAAGGGGTAACACAAGGATTGGAAGAGATTTCTATCAATTCAATAGAACCTCAGATCATTAAACTGAAAGGTAGATAAGCTTTATGGGGGTTATTTTAACCCTTGCTCAGTAATTTTAGTAACCTGTGATTACTCAAGATAAAATATTAGTACTAATGTGCCTAAAATTTAAGCAGTTATAGTCATTTCTGTAAATTGCTGGTGAAATTTTACCAAGTTCCTTAATTGGTACTCCCTCACTTCAAAGTTTACTTTCATTTTATCAAAGAAAAGTCACAGAAACTGTCTTGGCTAAAGCTCAAGTCTTATTCATATGGAAAGCATGCAAAAATATATTAGATGTAAGAGTCTTCTTTCCTTATATTATTGACATGTTATATTGTATTTCAATTAAATGATCAGGATAACTTCTATTTTACAACTTGCTGAACTTGAATAGTTAAAGTCTATTTACAAGGGTAATGTCCTGGAGAAATCACTGTATCTGAAAATTACCATCATAAGAGATCCAGAGTTGTCTTGTTAATACTAAAATGCATTTTGGTGGGAATGATACGCTGAAGAGTCATTGTTTTAATAGTCTTTAATCCTGCCCATTTGTCAATACACTGAAATTACTTAATGAACTTTTTTAAAATATCATTCCAATACAAAATGAACATGCTGTGCATAAAATGAAATTCACTCTTACGTAGATCAAAAGAAAATTAACATCACCTTTGACATGCAGCTTGTTAAGAACTTACAACCATTGCCCAAATAATGAAATCACTGAGTTTGCACTATCTTGTTCAAGATAGTGTGGTTTGTAAAAGGAATACCTGAGACAAAAACAGGATAAGGGAGAGTATCTACTACTCTACAACAGTGAAATCAAGAAGGATTATCTACACAAAACCATTTTACACATGATTTCTAAGGAATTGAAAAGTATCTTCCTTAATACTTTTAAAACATAGAGATCAATTCTTGTCCTCTAAAAGCACCAAAAATCTTTCACTTAATTTGGATGCAAATTGTCTTAGGTAAGATTCTGCATGACTTCAAAAAGATGATTGTTGCGTTCCCTGCTTCGGTCCCACCCTGGTACCAGCAGCAGAGTCCCAGCGCTACCCTAGGAAGTCGTTCGCGATCTGGAAGACTTCCTCGGAGTGCCTACTGCGGGCACAGCTGGTCTGCGTTCGGTCCAGGGAGATGTTGCCCCCGGAGCGTGGTGAAACAGCAAAGAACTACCAGAGAAGGAGGTCTCTTGGTATGTGATTTCGGTAGGTTTATTGCCTCCAAAGGGAGCACATGAACCAAGAGCCCAGAGCAGCTTATTACATCGGTATTTAAGGAGGAACAACACCCAATAGGATGAGGGCAGGGGACAATACAGGGGAGGGGCTGGGGTACCTGATCAAATGGGGTTTAGGGAGGGGAGGGGAACAGAGAGAACAACGAATGAACTATGGAGTGACAGGGAATTTCCCAGAACGGGAATAAATAACAGACAAGTCCAGTAACCAATAGCAGGAGCTTGGGGTCCGTGGATTGGTGGTCCAACTGCTGCCTCTGGGAGCTTTGGGGGGAAACCCTCTGTCCGTGGAACCTGTCCGGAAGTCCTCTGGTTCCGAACCACCGCAACAGATGATAATTAAATTTTCTTGCATTTTTACAATTCAAGAAATGGCTGTGACAAAATAATAAATGCCAAAATAACAATTTATCTTAAAAACAGAGTAATTGTAACACTGAAGCTGCAATAGGAAACAGGAGTAAATAGTTTTTATTTGATAAAATATCTCCCTGTTGGCTTCTCACCCAGATTTCCCTATTCAGCTGTTATTCTCCATTTGCTCGTTTTCTAGTATCAGTCGCCATCCACTGTTTTGCTCCCCAAACAATTTATTCACCATAGTTCTACCATCTTTTCCTCACCTTTCTATAATGCAGTTGTGCCTGACTACAGACCACCACCAAATTGATGCAGCCCCTAATATAATCTAGGCAGTAATCCAGGCATCAATAGTCTATGCATGTAACCACCTGACTGACTGTATCCATCCACTGAAAGTAGATGTCTCTCTAATCAGCTGATCCCAACACAGAAATAAGATGCTTATTTTGCATTAATCACATTAAAGTCACCGAGGCATCTCAGTCGAGCCAGTCAGTTACCTCAATCAAAATTCGACTGCAAAACAAATTTCTTTCAATCACTATATTTTAGAAAAATAATGTATTTTCATATAGAAGCCAGGTGGTGTATTTTTCCTTTGAACAGACATAAAATTTGCTTTTTAATATTTAAATAAAGTATTTTTAATGAGTTTTTACAGAAGATGAAATTTTTTACAATTATTTTCTGCTTTTATTTTTATCCACAATAATGCATATGCAATGAAGGAAGAAAATTACTGCAGGCAAAGTTACAACTTAAAGTTCTTCCTTGGTAATCTGACCAAACATGTTTTACAACAAAAGATGTTGCACGGTCCATGCCTTGCCCCTACTCCTCCTCAGCTGGAGTCTGAGATGAGGCAAAATGAAAACAATTTTTTAAAGGCACACTCAAACGTGCTCCTTCCACTGTTGCCATTTATCAGATTATCAAAGATAGAGAAAATTGAATTTGAAAAATGTTGAACATTGAGAATTAAGAAATTATTCACAGCTTACTATCAGACTAGCATCTTCTGATGTACTTTTTCATTAAGAACTATTAATAGTTCACTAAGCCTCTCAGAAAAACATACCTTGTCAATAAATAAGTCTGTACTGCAGCTAAACAGTACATTTACAGAATATTTATTGCAATAAAAATAGGCTCAACTAACATTCAATTAATTAGGTATTCCATCAGTTATGCTTATTTGTATTAAATGTACATACTAATAACCTATAAATATGTTCCTTCTTTAACATAAGAAACAATTTGGCTTTAATTATAGTACAGAGCAGTTCGTTGCTTTACATAGTGTCATTTTACCCCTCTGATAAATGGATGTTAATTAGTGTATGAAAGTATAGGATACCATCACATGGACCTTTAATCCATTTTCATAAATGAATATTGGTTCAATGGCAAGATCAGCTGCAGTGAAATTCTTGTAAATCATCTAAACTTGTGAAAAAAAATCTGTTCATTAATCCTTCCTGACAGGTTAATTTCATTCCATTTCTAAGTTGCCAGGTTAGAACATGGAACAAATAATCAAAAGCCTTTAAATCAAATATACCAAATCAAGACTAATTGAATATGTTTCAATATGTCAATAATAGATTCATTTTTCAAAATTTAATAGGAAAGCTTGTTAAACTATAAAAATACATGCCCTGCTAAGTCTGGAAGGGCAGGAAAAATGTTGGCACAGCAGGTCTATCTTTTTGTCGTCCTATTTCACCTGGGCAGGCAAGAAATTCTTGGCTCTTTACAGATTGTGCTCCTTTTTTCACAAATCACATCACAAATTTGAATGGGACAAGGCACCTAGGGTACCCCAAGACCTTGAGTAAGACCAGATCTCAGGGAACTGGCAGATATGACATGGGATCTATAAAAAACTTTCTGGAGCCTTCTGGAGTGGCAAATGGAATCCAAGCAAGATACCCTAAGGGATCCCAAGCTACTTTATATATCCAGTTGTGGTACCAAGCAATGTAGTGTCAGAATGGCCTAAATCTCTTTCTAAACTCCCTTGATTAGTTGTCCAAATACTACAGTGCTCAGATATCCAGCCCATGTGTATGTGCCATGTGTATGTGCCATGAAGACTTCTACTACTTCATGCCTTCATTTGGAGAAGAATCCTGCCGTTTGCATGTTACATTTACATTAACACAAAATGGGAAATACTAAAGCAAAGACTGCAGCCATCAGTGACTTTTCCCATTGAGCTCCAGAGGACAAAGTTGACTTGAACTGCAGTCTGTGGAGATGGAAACCTCTTTGGCTCACAGTCTCCAGAGAGTCATTCACATGTGCCTACACAACAGCATCTTAATGAGTTTAGATGAGGCTGCAGATTTTTCTTGGGTTTGATATACAGGAGTCTGTTTTGTGGTAATTAAATAATAAATCAGTGCTACTCTGCAATTAACAAAGAATATCAGGTATTACAGTAAAATTAATGAGCTCATTTCAGATTGTGTTCTCTTTTACAGCAAAGCAGACAGTTACATTTCTGTTTCTCTAAGTATTATGTTTTTAAATCAAAATAAATTTTCTAAATTATCACTTGTCCAACTGAGTTATTCCAGGAAGCTGATTAACTGACTTTTTTGATATCACTGTTTTGTTCATTACAACTTTCTTTAATTTCTTACTTACCAAAAGAGCTTATTCAACACATCCACTTTAGGCAGCTACAAGAACTCTGAAATGCTTCAATGGCAAATTTATTCAGTTATATACTTGAAATGCTCTATATTTCACTACACTTTATTTGAATCTTCAATAATCTTGATAAGGAGTTTAAAAATAGGGAAACAAATCTATTCCACATAATCCTGAGACAGTGCTACAGGTAGGATGCAGATTGCTTTGATCTCACTTCTGGACCTTAAAATACAGGAAAATACTCCCTTCTAAATCCTGCTGTATAATGAATCAATTTAAAAAAATAGGTGGAGTTATTTACATAATAATCTACATTTTAGAGCTGAAAAGATGATTTTGAGTTTATAGAAAAATTTAAATTTGAAATCTGAGAAAAAAATGGTGAAGTCAAGTCATCACTGTTTTTCATCTAATTTCTCTGAAAGTTTCACAACTCTGTTACAGATAATTTAGTGGAGCTTAAAGCATTTGCATTTTTTAGTTAAATAATAGTTATCAAAAAAAATTTAATGTCCTAATTCAAATAAAAATTCAGCAATATAAGCTTAACACAATTTATTATGTCTTTCAAACATAACATTGCTAGAAATGGTCATCTGCAAAAGAAGTTCCTTTCTTCCCTATGCATTCATGTTTCTACTAGAAGACACCTCTTGGGGAAGTTGCTGCAGTTCTCACTTCCATTTAATTAATACTTTCAACTATTATCTGGTACCAAAAATGTCTGCACATTAAAAGCTATTCCTAGTCCTTAATTCAACTCACAGCTTCATAAAGTATAATGATAAAATCTTTTTCCTGAACTGAAGAATTTGAGACTTTTAGTTATGATCTCTAGTCTTTAGTGTATAATTACAGCTGAAAACATAATCATAAAATATATCTATATATAATTTTTGTCTTGGAAAATAAAAATATAAATAATAGATATCATTCTTTACTTTGAGTACATAGTAAGACATGGAACTTACAAGGTATACTTAAGTATTTCTAGGAAAAGGAATAAACGTAACTGACTGTGGTTTCAAGTCCAGTCATGAATTCCCATAATCATAGAATGGGTAAAGTTGGAAGGGACCGGGGTGGATCATCTGGTTCTAATGATAACATAGAGAAGTTTAAGCATCTAATAAATCTAGATGTAAAATAATTTTTAAAACTGAAGAACTCATTATACAGTCTTAATAATGCATAAAGCTCCTAATCAGTGCTATATAAATGACTCGTATTTGAAAATAATTTTGTACCTTTGTCTTTTAGAAGCACATTAGTGTATTTGCATAGTTATGGAAATGGCAGTTGCAAATTGATTACTCATTTTAAGAAAATGAGCAATACGATAGCATCATATTTGAATCCTAAATCTAGGAATGCATTAATCAAGAATAGGATGGATTTTCAAGGACTTACATTAACTGTTCATCTTCCTATCTGATATGATATATCAGATTTCAAAGTAATAAAGACATGTTTGAGGCATACAAGTGGCTTAAGTCAATAATATCCACCTGTGGCCCTGTAAACTATATTGCTCAAACTTTGGCAATATTCCAATGGAAACCTGAAACAAGTTTAAAAAACTTTAAAAAAGTTTCTAAAATAATCTCAGTTTAACTACAATGGCTACCTCTACATAGTAAATGTTACAGTTTATTTTCACATGTGTAGCCGCTCAGTGCTGACTAATGCTGGCAGGAACTCCCACACACTGTGGGCTGCTGGGGGGGGTGCAGTGTATTTCCCAGGCCATGGTGGCTGACTGGGTGCTGGTGAGGTGCACCATCACACTGAACACAGCAGGGAACTAAGACTCAGGATGTGTCAGAGGTTTATAAAGCTCTCAAAGGGATAGATCCTGCTCCCTCCAATGTCATAAATATGCCTGTTTCCACCTTTCAGATATTTAGATTCCTTGCTTTGAATGTCTCAATCTGAATTTCTCTTAATACTTAGATTTCCTTCTGAAATTATTACAGTTTTCTTAGAGTGTTTATACCCTAAAATTTTCAGTGTATATTCTAATATTTAAGACAGCTGTACAAGCTGCATCTGGAAATTCAATACACAATGTATAAAGGAAAAATCTACACAGAAGTGAGCATACGAATATATGCTTAATAATGTTAGATCATGGAAACTCCTCTTCTTTGAATGAGAATTTATCTAACTGAACAGATTTAGGGTTAATGACATTTCATTTTCATTTTCTGAAGGCAGCAATTCATACTACAGTGAAATTAAGAAAGTATTTCCCAATTGTGTTCATTCTAAATATATGTATGTATATTTATATGATAATCACCATAAAAGTCAAAGAAAAGAAACCCACAAAGTTTAGAATTTATAACTGCTAATTAAAAATCTTTTTGATGAAAAAATGGGTTAATGAACTAATAAGTATATGACAGTTATAAATATGCATATAATAATAAATAAGATCAGGTTTTGCCTGAATAAAACTTCCATAATCTCTTTAGAGAGAAGTTAATGCCAAATGAGCTCGCATTTCACATACATCATATTGGAAAGTTAAAGTTGTCGTTTACCAGGAGACAAGGCATTTTTTCAGCATTATGAATTTTGGTATTCATATCTCTAAATTCTCCTTTAAGTTCTAAAATCTTCTTGTTTCTTCACCTCTGAAATTGCTAGCCTTAAAAGAAAGAAAATTAAACATTCTACGACCTGTTAGCTGTTTTGTCCTAAAAAGAGGTGAAAACCCAAACAGGATCTGTGAGTTTTGGATAATCAGCTGTAGGTATCCAAAGGCAAAATAGTGAAATACACTGAACCTGCATAATTGTAGTGGTGTACTTGTGAAGAGATCACCTTACAAGACATCCATCCAACACAAAAGGTACAAATACAGCACAAAGAAACCAATTCCATCTCACTGAGCTCTGCCCTGGCTGAACTCAGACTTCAGTGGAATTACAGTATTTCCCAGTGTTTTAAGATGCCTATACTCTTCATAGTAGTACAAGCACTACTGTACCTCTAAAGTAGCGAGCTCTAGTTACTTGATTTCAAAATTTTCAGTAAAACACTTCTGCAAAATCAATGTTCTCAGTCCTTGACATGCTGAAGGCAATACTGTATCATATGGCATTTTACCTTCAAGTACTCTTTACAGCTGAGTAAATCACAAGAAAACACTGCTGAAGCCCCACTGCAGAATTATCCCACTAGTCTTTGAGGAAGCAAAGTTTTACTTCCAGTATTTATATGTGAAAAAAATTATACACGGTCACACTGCATTCTGTACTCAGAGAGTAATGCAGGCTTTCTTCATCAGTAACAGACCCTTACTTATAGAGGAGTAAAGACTCAAGGTGCATACCCAGAAAGGTCAGAGGCAAACAGCTTGGACAGGGTCTCAAAATATCAGGTTCATCTGCCTATGTCAAGGCAATGCCTCTACTAAATGAGACTTCAAATAAATAATATTTTAGTTACTAGAGTGAAGTCAGATATTCTGTATGAAAATTATTTAATTTCTAAACATTTTTGCTGCTTTCCTCAATAAGTGGCAGAACAGAACATCTTCCTACAATATGCTCCTTTGTTTGTGTAAATCAATTTTGGTATAAGAGCCAAGGGAACTATTTTCAGTTAATTATTTATTCAGCTAATGAATCTCCTTTATGTTGATGAACAAGCTGATTTTTGCATATCTGCTTCACTTAAGCATTTATGCAACCTCCATTACAGCAGTATCAGAGCAAGTCACAGTCTTTTAAAACACATTTATTGTCATAACGCACAGGTCTACAAAGCACTGCATTTGAAACACCTCAATACATTATCAGTATGACTAGTATGTAGTATCCCCAGTGGTGGACAACAGTCTCTGAGCTATTCCTAGTCTCTCCTTGCATCATACTAAGTGGGTGCTAAATTCAATTATCCAGAGGTAAGAGTATAATTCCATCTAGATGGTCTGTTATTCTTCCTGGCCTCTAGAAGCACTCCACAAGAGTGCAGCATTTCTCATGTAATATCTGAACATGATTGAAGTGGTTCAAATGGCTACAAGCATCTCTGATCTCACCTACACTGACTGTAATGGGAGTTTTAGCACCTTGGTCACAGAGAGCCTCTAAAGGGAGGCATACAGCATCTTAGTCATAACCCTCTGTCCTACGTAGGTTTGGGGCACATTTCCATACACAGGTGGCTAGCAAATTACTGTCCTTGGTCAGGTGGTGTTTCTTTATATTTGTTTGTTTAAGAAACTGCTGATTTTGTCTGGAAATTAAGCTATTGAGGGAGTTTAAATATAGAAACATCTAAAAGCAAACCTTTAAGCTCTAACAATGTTATCTTCCACTCATACTGAGAAACAAGTTACCTAAATCACATTATTTCCACATGAGGAATAAAGGTTCACTCTACTTTCCTTCTTTTCCAGTTGCCAAACATATTTTTAGACTTCTGAAGACATTTTCAAATTTTGTATTGCTGTAATTACAGATACATTTGAAATATCAACATCTGAATTTTTGTTTAATTTAAGTTAATGAAGTTTAAAAACCAATAATTTCTGAATACTTAGCCAAGTCTAAAGCCGGATTTTTTTTACAAATCTGTTTTTAGTTGCCCAAGCCTGCCTGAGTGCTAGTAATCATTAGATATCATAAGTCAAATTACAGTAGTTGAAAGACAAAGAGTGAAATAAATCGAGGGGGTTGGACACATCACAAGACACAAAAAGAGGATTTGGAAAAGTCTCTAAAGTTTTAGGAGGGCAAGTCCCATTGAAATCCATGACAAATTTCTTTCTCAATCCTTCTGAGTTTTTCCTGATTGTCTACCCGGGATTGCAGTCAATACACTCAAATTTCTACTCATAACATATGCAAAAGTGCAAAATAATCAAACCAATAAACAAATTTGAGGACTCTGAAGAATTCATGTTGGAAAATACTATGCTAGTGAAACACAATGGAGTAAGGAAAACAGAACCTGAAGTTTTAATAATGAATAACACAGACATAATAAAATGGAAAGATTTATATCTGCAACAATCCTGAGCAAAGCACAAGCTCACTTACACTTTTCTATGTGTTTCTATGGAGTTTATGCTTCACTCAATCTATAATTTTGTGCCATGTCAACAGGAATGATCTGTCCTTTCTAACTTATTTTAGATGTGGAGACCTAGCCTTGGAAATAAATGTCCTACCGTTTGCAGCACTTTAAGATGCGATGTACACCCACTGCATCCTGCAGATCAGAGGTCTTCAAAACTCATCTCCAAAAATGGAAGAAATTTCTTGGGAAAACAGCCTTCGAGAAGAGCTGAGAAGTGTCCTGAAAGGGCTCAGTTTAACTTCACTTCAAAATACATGTTCTTCAATTGTCGAAAAACAAACCAGTCCAGAAACAAGAGTCCACTGCTTTATTTGTAGCTAACTAGTGGATTCTGTTGTGAACAGCTGAGGGTTAATAGTGTGCGTCTTTTAAGATTGTTACCAGTGAAAAGAAAATAAGGACATTACTAGGAGATTAAAATAGTAGGGAAATGTAATATCTTTTGTACAAAGATTCCACTGACAACCATTAGCATTATTATCTGTGCCAACCAGGAAATGACTATCATTTCAGATACTGTTTGACAGCTCTGATTTATTCCTGGAGAACTCAACTTCATTCTCACCAGTTAACATAGCAGATCCATAACCAGCCTTAGGCATGCCACATGTATTCACAGGGGATTATCTATAAGCCATTTATTCCATGTGTCTGTCCATTCAAAATATCTGTATTTTCTGCAAGATTACAGCCTCTCAACATTATCCTAAAACCGGTCACCAAACACTAAAGCCATTCTCCCCTGCTAAAAACCTTGTAGAAAAGAGAATTATATCATTTATTTAGCAAATGTATCTTTCACCAGCTGCAAACATATTTTCTGTACAGCAAATAGTCTCAGATCTCTTAAGAAAAGTAATTTCCCTTCTTTCTTTCTCCTTCACTCTCTGCCTCTCTGTCTCCTTTCTCCATCTCTCTCTCTGTCCCCTCACTCCAGTCCACAAAATACACACAAAATACCCACATCCACACACACCCCAAGAGCAACACCAAAGTAATTTATGGACAGGAACAGAAAAATTTTAATTTTCAGTTAAAAATACTGATTTGTACTTACAGCATCTGTCACCCCAAAGAAGTCTATGGCACTATAAAAGTCTATGGTATTTTTTCTATATTAATGAATTATCTCACCTAATGAGACCTGCTGTGAGATGGTTCTTGGCAGGCACATCACAGGATTCAGTGATATTATTCAACTTTTATCAGACTGAAAGTGGAGAACATGAGACTTCATCTCCTTGAAACATTAGGTAGATAGATTTTACATAGTTTCACTGGCATCTGGAAAAGTCATTTATAGGATCAAAAGCTATTCAGTGCCCACAGTCCCTGGCTGTTACATGATAACTCCAAAGAACCTTCAGCAATGGTCCTGTACATCATTGCCCCAGATGATATCCTGCATTGTTCCCTGTGTAGGAAACTCTTCCTAACAATTCAGTTAGAACTGTTTAGCAAAATTTGACAATACTGTAGTTCCTCTGTGCTCCTTTGTGTTCATGGAGATGAGCCTTTTTTTTTTAATCACATAATGTAACATACAGGAATGGGGTAATTCATCTTGGCTGATACAAGGAGCTTTGTTAGAGCTAAGATTTCTTTAATTTTCAGTTTCTGTTATTTTTAAGTAGACCCAAATGTCATTTCGAAGCACAGTCTGGTCCTCTGACATGGGAAACTTAAATGCAGCCCGGGATAATTTGCATATACTAAACCCTTGTGGACCCAGAGCTGAGGAACAACTCTCATAGAATCCAAGGGAGGGCTAGCAATGATCTTTCATACATGATTATATGGGTCATGAACCATTTGGTTCTTCCTACATACCAGACTATCACACTGTCATTACAAGCACAATACAGCCACATTTCTGCCTTGCACATTATTATCACATTATAATCACTATGCATACACCTATAGATGTTTTATTTTGTTGCTTTATTTTGATGCAAAGTAGCCATGTGACTCCCTTCATATTCAAACAACTAATATTCTTGCTCTGATACTCTTCTAATTGTGTCCATCATGTGTGCAGGAGGACCATCTGTGTTTGATTACTGTATTCACATATCAAAAGAGAGTAAAGGTTATTTACCTATCTGCATCTAATTATTCACAGTACATTATTATTCACAAGTACACTATTAGGGTGCCACTTCCAAAGCATGTAAAGGAAAGCGTGGAAAAGAATCACAACCCTTAGTCCTTTCACATCCACAGAGATGATGGTAGCACTACTGAAGAAAAAAGAACAGAAGGTCGTTGAACCCATACAGGCAGATGACCTCAAAGAATTGTTTATAAAAAAAAAATTCTCTTTACTCTTCCAGCACTTGCTTTTAAGTTTCGTTCCAGTTACTAAAAATGCACTTCTGAAAAGACTGCAGGCATGGGCTCACAGTCTACTTGAGATAGAAATGCATTCATTCCAAAT
This sequence comes from Eopsaltria australis, assembly GCA_034509425.1. Classification (NCBI taxonomy): domain Eukaryota; kingdom Metazoa; phylum Chordata; class Aves; order Passeriformes; family Petroicidae; genus Eopsaltria; species Eopsaltria australis. The sequence goes on from JAVTVJ010000072.1 coordinate 1,275,939, forward strand.
CAAGCACCCAAGCAAGTCCTAAAACCTCCATCATATTTAATAAATGTCCCTATCAAACAGGTGTCTGTTGTTTGGGGGTTCTTTTGTACTTTCTTTTAGAGGTAGATAAAAAATGTCTCTGTTTCAACTCCCTTACGATATGGAAATGTTCATTTAGGAGCCTATATATATCAAGCCATTGTGATTCCATGAGATGAGCAAGGTCTGGACGCGTGTCTTTGTTTTGGACTTGATCGGTGTGCAACCACAACATCACTTACAAATATATTTTAATTCGCAAATGTCAAAATCTGTAACCATTCACCCTTTTGTCACCATCATACCTGACCACAAATCATCAGTTCACTTAAAAAATTACCTTAAAATATAATCATATCATACTTCAATTGCGTCAATAAAATCTGTATTAAAAGAGCTTGAGCACTTATAAAATTTCAGCTTGCAGGGCAACACAGGCACTGCAGGTACTACAGGAAGTTACAGTGTTTAAGATTGCATCTGAGCATACTAATTGAGCTCTACAGCTACTTTTGCCAATTTATTAAAATACATAATAAATCCATGTCCTGGGTTAGGCCAGAGGGGTCAAAATCTAGGAAGTGATCTGTGCTGCAGGAAGGAATATAACTTCCTTCCTGGGAGAGAGAGCCAATAATCAGGTAGTTTTAAGGATTGATATGTAGGTGAACCAATTAAAAAGTTGATCCGCCTTCGGGGAAAAAACCATATATAAGCAGAGACTCTCTGAAGCTCTTCCTCTGTGGACCTGCTGCTGTGTAGAGAGGAGCATCTCCTCCTTCTCTCCCGGGTAAGGCCCCGGCCCCCCCCACTCCTTCTAAGGAGGGGGGGGGGGGCTGAAGGGAGGTTTGGAGCGGCCGTGCCGCTGCAGCCGGGCATGGGGGAGGAAACCGGCTGGAATTTTCAGCAGATACAGCTCAGCCGGTGTGCCAGCTACACGAGAGAGGGCCAGGCCCCTGCTATGGGCCAGGCAAGGACCGGGCCAGACTCCATCCAGCTCGGGCCAGGCCCTGCCCTGTCACCCCGGGCCCAGATGGCCCTACCAGGCCGAGCCAGCTCCACAGAGCCAGGCACAGAGACTCTGAGAGCTTCTAGCATCCAGCTCGGACTTGTTCAAACAGCCCGGCAGGGAGCATGTGATCGTCACACTGCCGGAGAGAGACAGAGAGACAGAGATTAACTCTCTCTATGCCTGGACTAAACTTGCAGACACCCATCTTTCCTCGCAGAGAGAGGAACGAGTGAGGACATCTACATAAATGCAGCACAGAGACTTTACAGTCAGTGAGGAAAGCAGAACTGATACTCACAAGGGGGTGCATGAGAAGTGCTTCAAGAGTGAAGCTGAAAACTCTTTTGGAGAACCATGGTTGGGGACTGAGCTAATAAATTCCCTGTAATATGTGAAGATAGAGTCCAAAAAGGGGGATGTGAGGTTCTTATTGCAGCCAATGAACTGAAACACCTGGGTAAAGACAAGTAAGTCTTGAAAAAGTACAGCCTGATGAGAAACTAGAACCAAGAGAGAGGAGAGGCTGTGACCCAGAGCCCTGGTCCCAGGGAGAATGCTAGAAAACCTGTGTTGCTAAGCACAGAAGGGATTTTCTTTGTTGCTGCATTTGAACTGTGCATCCTTAGAACAGGTACCCTGTAGACTGTTCATAACCCACCATAGTAGCTGTGGGAAGGCTACTGGTGTGGGAGGGATCCACCATTAAGCTGGACTTTGCTCCGGGTGGCAGCTGATGGTGAGGCAGAAGACCCATAAAAACTGTATTTTTCTTACAGAAGATCCATGGTGTAAGCAAAAGAAACTTCTCTCCCTAAATGAACTGGAACAAGAGCTATTGCAGAGGTGGTAAACTGACTGGAGGTTGAAGTGTTGTCTTTTGTATGTTGTCAGGGAGAATGAAATGGAGAGGTGGGGGAAGGAGGGGTGGTCTGAAGAGTTTGTCCTAGTTTTTCTTGGGTTTTTTCTCTTTCCCTTTGTCTTAGGTATATTAATAAAGTTTCTTTGTACTTTATAAAGTTTGAGCCTGCTTTGCCTACTCCTAATCCTCATCTCACAACAAACCATCAAGTAAATTTGAGTAAGTGTGTTGGCATTTAGCCACAAACCTGAATAGGCGAACTGAAACCACTACAATCCATTAGAAAAATATTTTGTCTTCTTGACAAAATTGTAAACATCAATTATATAACACTATGTTATATAAATGTCAAAAGATTATTAAACAAAATTTTTCAGTGAAAAAAACTGAACCTCTTTGTAATGATTCCTTCAAGTCAAACTCTAGAGCAGACAAAATAATTGCAAGTTTGTTTCTAGCAGTCTCAGCAACGTGTCAAAGTGAACTAACCTTAGTAACCCTTCTAGAAGGAAAATCTTATATTCAGCAATAGTAAAAGCTAATATTCTCAAATTATCAAAGAAGATAACCCATAAAAACACTCCTAAGTACATCAAAATGCCACTCTAAAGAGGAAGGCACTTCAGATTGTCATATGAGTATCTCTGTTGTCTTAAATGGGACTACCCAGGCACGGTTCAGAATTATTTAGGAAAATCTAAATATGTTGTATCTAAATTTTCAGTGGCATTTTAAACATAAATTAATAATAAATTACAAATATTTTACCAGAAATGAAGTTTGTTCCTTAAGAACATTGATTATCCAAAAAGTCTTAAAACTACCTTCAGATAGTGATTTTGGGTGATCATAATAGGTATTGCTGAGAGGTGAAGAACATTCAGCTGGCTAAAACAGATTTCCCACTGTATTCCCACTTCAGGTCTTTTAGTGAATAGTAAGGTACAGAGCAACTTTCTGTTTGCTTACTTGCCTCTCCTGCTTTTAGTGGCTTGCAGAAAGAAGGGTATCTGTGCACCTGATATAACCTCTGTTTGTCGTGCCTGTGTGATTAGAAAACATTGATAGGATCACTTCTGTATCAGTGAAGGGAAGAAGACTGACATAACAACGGGCATGCTCCACCTATTCACAAGTAACCCTGGGTCACAGTGGAAACTGCACATAGTGACAAGCCTTGGAGGACTCTCATATATCCCTCTGTGTAGTCCTGGGCAGCATTCCTCAAAACAGGCAGCTGCCTCAGTTCTTGCAGCCACTAGCAGGATTTCAAAGGTGGCAGCAAAAGGAAGAGTATTTACAGCTATGTGGAATCACTTGCACAGAAGCTCAGTGCCTCCACTCATATTCATCCTTGGAACAGTGATCTTATGAAGGAGCATGCAAAAAAAAAATAAATTGTAAAACCATTTTACCAGACAGAGCATACAAACTTAAAGCTAAATCAAAGATGTAATGGTCTGAAAAGTGTGAATGGAACAGCAGTTGGCAGCTTTTCTGATTCCAGTTGGAGCATGTCCAAATCATGTAGACAATGCTCCATGAAACCCACCAAAGTGAGGTTTCATACCTTCAGGTGATATGTAAGAGCCAGCATGCATAGTATATAACCCAATCCTCCTGAGTAGACTGTAAAAATACAAACTCTGCTTTTCAGAAAAAGACATTAGAAAGGCTTGTTTAAACTTCTCTCTGAATTCTGACCCTGAGCTCTCTTAGCACTGGCTGTATGAATGTTAGCTACATGTGTGCTTTAGTGAAAAGCAAAACTTTTATTACTTCTTGGAGTAAAATATGTGCAATAAAATATATATCATTTTCCACATGGAACAGTTACATTTTGTAACCCTTTGTCACAGGACGGCTGAAAACACAAGGAGACTCCTCATCATTGAAAAAATCCTGAGCAGACAGTGCTACCAACTGTTATTAAGTTCAGTGTTTCAGACCCTACAGTACTGCTGGACCAGAACCTGAGTGTCAGGACCCCTTGGCTACTTCCTCTATACTTGTACAGACATTGCTGAGTATGAAAACCTGTGAAATATTTCTACAGAAATCAAGGAGATTTTTGAAACTACTCTGGTGTCAGGTACATCTGCCTACAAAAGTTCTTCGGGAACTAAAACTAAGAAAAATCACCAAAAATAAAAAAGAAAATATTTTCAGACAAAAAAACTAAAGACAGGCAAAAGTTTCAATTTCAAAAGCTTGGCATGATTAAGATTTGATGTTCAAATGACAGAATTTGACAGAAGAGAAAGAATTTCTGATCATTTGCATTAGTTTAATGAAAGAGTTCCTCCTTAAAAAAATTGCATTCATAAATGACAAAATTCCATAATGTTTAACATCATCTTTGAATATACAATAAAACATTAAGAATGCCTGAGCCAAGTAGACTACAGCAAGTGTATCATTGACTCACAGTTTGGTTAAAATTACAGTTATAATACTGAGATAAATAGAAAATTAGATTTGAAAGAGAACTCTAGCAGTAGCTTAGTCCTTGACTTAGTGAGATTGATTAAACACCCTGCCACGTCCCAAATGCAGAAGTGCTCCAAGAACTGTGACAGTTCAATTCACTTTTCCACTTCAATACTTCACAGAGCAGTGAGAAAGTATGAGTAGTATGTGCATTTTTGTAAACCGAGAATGGCAGAAGAATTTAGTGCCTCACAGCAGTCTGGAATCTATTTAAAAAAAAAAATCCATAAAGTGCTTATTTGATCAAATTCTTTATTTATTTTTGCTCTATTCATTATCCACTGTGGCATAATTATACACACTCAGACTACTTTGTTATGACACTACTGACCACTGTGTTAATAAGATGTAGCAAACAATCTGTTTACTCTCAAACCCATTTTGAGCAAGTTACAGTAATTCAGTGTTATAAATCACATTGTAGTGTTCTGAATGCATAAAGCCCATGCACTTCAGAAGACAGCTTATACTTTATCCAAGTTACAGTTGATTGACCCGGTAATTATAAAATGGAGATGTACATCACACAGACTGTAGGTGCATCAGTACATCTTTTTCTAAGGGAAATACTCCAAAACATGATTGCAGAGATAAAGTAAATAGACAGAAATTATAATACTCTTCGATGGGAAACAAGCTAGCTAAATTCTGGGTGAAGAGTAAAGTACACCTGTGGTTGTCTCCTTCCACAGGTCTACACAGACCTGCTCTTTGCAAACATTCATCTAGCTGAACAGAAAGTTTTGACTGGAACACAGAATAAAAAGGAGAGTTACTGACCTTTGGAAGAAGGGGCAGGCAACCGAGCCCAACTACAAGGATGTTGTGAGGTTATGCAGAGAGCAACTCAAAAGGGGCCAAAGTCCAGCTAGAACTTAAACTGGCCACTGCCATAAAAGACAATAAAAAGATTTCTATAAATACACCAGCAACAAAAGGAGGGCTGAGGAGAATCTCCATCCTTTGTTGGACACAGGGGGAAACGTAGTGACGAAGGATGAGGAAAAGGCTGAGGTATTTAATGCCTTCTTTGCCTCAGACTTTAAGACCAGTTGTTCTGGGGGTACACAGGCCCCTGAGATGGAAAACAGTGATGGAGAGCAAAATGAAGCTTCCATATTGCAAGAGTAAATGGCCAATGACCTGCTACACCACTTAGACCCATCAAGTCTCTGGGGCTGGAAAGGATCCATCCCAGGATACTGAGGGAGATGGGGAAGTGCTCACCAATCCACTTTCTGTGATTTACCAGCAGTCCTCGCTAATTGGAGAGGTCCCAGTTGACTAGAGGTCAGAAAATGTGATATCCATCTACAAGAAGGATCTGAAGGAGGATCTGGGGAACTATAGCCCTGTCAGCCTGACCTCAGTGCAGGAGAAGGTCATGGAGCAGATCATCTTGAGTGTGGTCACACAGCGCATGCAGGACACCAGATCATGTCCAGCCAGCATGGATTTAGGAAGGGACGTCCTGCTTGACTAACTTCACCTGTTTAGTGGATGAGTGAAAGTCTGTCTGGAATTTAGCAAAGCCTTTGACATCATTTCCCACAGCATTCTCCTGGAGAAACTGGCTGCTCATGGTTTAGATGGGAATACACTTCACTAGGTAAAAAAATAGTTGAACACCCAGACCTAGAGAATGGTGGTGGATGGAGTTACATGCAGCTGGCAGATGGTCACTCATTACGATCCAGGGGGATCAGTATTGAGCCAGTCCCATTTAATATATTAATGGATGATCTGGATGAGATCTAGGACACCCTCAATCAGTTTGCAGACAACATCAAGCTGGGCAGGAGTGTTGATGTGCTGGAATGGTAAGAAGAGGGATCCGGACAGGCTGGATTGATGGGCCAAGGTTCGACAAGACGAAGTAACGGGTTCTGCACTGCTCGCCAGCTGTCCACATTCCAGAAGTGTCCCTGTCCAAAGGAAGCACTCTGGTGGCGTCACTTAGACACTGGCCAGTGAAGCTGCTCGCCCGGCGGGGTGATGCGCCAGGAGTGAGGAGCTGTGATCGCTAGCTACTGAAGTGAAAATAAAGTGAGAGAGACTTCTGGCATGGACAAATTCTGTGCGGCTTTATTGCAGGAAGTCCAGCACAGAGGGAATCCAGGGACCAAAAGCCCTGAATACTCTCTGTGACCACCTTATGAGGGACACATGTTAACCAATCATCTGAGGGTCCCGGGGAGGTACAAAGGCAGGACCAGGGAACAAGTCCAATGGAAGGGGGAGAGGGGAGGAGGTAAGAAGTAACAGTAAATCAATCATCCAGTAGCAGGTAACCTTCTAGAAGGGGGGAGATGAGAGACACAACTAATAACCAAGTAAGTTTGCCCTGGGCTAAACCATGGTCACTTCTGATGCCGTTTGGTTTCTGCCTTTTTTTCTTTTATATGTTCTCTGTACTCTTTGCACATATATTTGTAGCTCTGTAGCCTACTGTACTAATAGCTAGTTTTCCCAGTACTTTTCCATGGCCTTTCCCTAAGCAGAAAGACAAAACAAATTCCAGAGCTCCAAGCCCCAGGGGAGTGCAAGGCCCTGTCCTATCTCGGCTCCTCCTGGGAACCAAGGCTGAGAACAACTCTGAGGTACATTTTCATAAACAAAGTACAGCCGGTGCTAAGAGGGGGGCTCCAAAGAAGGGGCTGGACCTGGGAGGGAATTGAATCACCACTTGTTGTCCTTATTGGTGCTTTTAATCAATTATGCTAATCTTCTAAAAGCTATAAATATGTCCTCACCCCTGGAGGGGGTGGGCTTTTATGGACACCTTTCCATAACTGCTCCTGAAGACCTTAAAAATAAAGATCCCCTTTTATATTACCTCCTTGCTAAAATGATCTCGAGTTTCTTTTCCAGGCTGGGGGCAACACTTCAGTCCGCGGGGGGAGCTTAGCAGTCTTGGAAGCCCTCCACCAAAGTTCTTTCTTCTCTTCTTGGGCTTCTGCTACCCCTGGAGTCTCGGAGGTAACTTCCACGGCCGCCGCACTGCACTTCAGTCACAGCAATCCTATGCCGAGCCACAGCCTGGGGGAAGAGTGGCTGGAAAGTTTTCCAGTGGAAAAGGACTTGGGGGTGCTGGTTGATAGTGGCTGAACATGAGCCAGTGTGTGCCCAGATGGCCAAGAAGGGCAACAGAATCCAGGCTTCTATCAGAAATAGTGTGGCCAGCACAATTAGGGCAGGGATCATCCCTCTGTACTCAGCACTGGTGAGGCTACACATTGAATCCTTTGTTCAGTTTTGGGACCCTCACTACCAAAAAGACATTGATGTGCTGGAGCATGTCCAGAGAAGAACAATTGAACTGGTGAAGGGTCTGAAGCACAAGTCTTATGAGGAGCAGCTGAGGAAGCTGGGGTTGTTTAGCCTGAAAAAAAGGAGGCTGAGGGGAGACCTTATCACACTCTACAATTACCTGAAAGAAGGTTGTGGTATATCTCTTCTCCCAAGAAACAAGTGATAGCACTAGATGAAACGGCCTGAAGTTGCACCAGGGGAGAATGGTATCAGAATGGATAGTAGAAAAAATTTCCTCAGGGAAAGGTAGCACTGGAACACACTGCCCAGGGAAATAGTTGAGTCACCATCCCTGGAAGTATATAAAAGGTGTGGAAGTGGCATTTAGGGACCTGGTTTAGTGGAGAATTTGGCAGTGCTGGGTTAATGGTTGGACCTGATGATCTTAAAGGTGTTCTGCAACCTAAACAATGCTATGATTCTAAAAGGTTGTAGTCAGCAAAAGTCACTCATCAAAACAGAAGGCAGCCCAGCAGAACTATTATTTTAAACAATTTAAGCTAGCCTAGTTTATTTTTTCTGGAAAAAAAATGGGAGTGCTCATATGAGCAGCATGCAGGCAGATCTGAGGATGTCCTGGGTTGACTGTAAGATGCTTGTATCCCCAATCGTCTGTCCTGCTTATGCTGGGTATTAAGTTCTGTAGCTTTAAGTTAGGCCCAGAGAGACAGAGAGAGTGAAGAGTGAAGGGGGGGGAGAGAAAACGCGCACAGTTTGTCTACAGGAGTTAAACCTTACTACCCCGGAAATTCCTTCGGAGACTGCGCTTGAAGCGGAGACAGAAAAATAGAGATAAGCTCTCTGCATGCTCTCGGAGTTCGCAGCGGAGTGCTCTCAGAGATCTCTCGGCTTTTGCAGGGCGAGAGAGAGACTTTGTTTCTTTTACTGTTTTTTTTTTTCTTCTGGGACTGGTCAGCATCTGTCGGGGGGCGAGAGGAGCAAGACGCTGACTCAATGTGAGTGATAAATCAAGCTCATTTATTGTCCGACAGTGAGCATACTTATACTTTTCTGCGTGCCTAAAATAAAACTACGTGATAAGTTTTCACACAGGGTTTGTTCTCATACAGAAGTTTCACACGGGACTTTTCTCTAATTAGAGCACTACGTTAGTATCAGAAGGCTACAATAACAGTTTCTTCTGCCAAGTTAATCTTTAGACACCTGCAGCTTGTTTTCGGCTGTCATGTCTCCCTTTCCCACAGCTGTCTTGAGAATAACCTTGAGCAGAGGCCTAGCTCTCATCTAAGGGGCCTGGATTGCTCACTTATACTTTATGTCTGTGCAGCCGGAGATGGTTATTCTCCAACAAGCATCTCTGTGGTCCAAGACATCAAGACAATCCCCCGGGGGCCCCCCGACTCTGCAGCCGGGCCTGGCCATCGGCCCCAGCCTCTGGAGGGACTGAGGCTGACACAGCCGCACCCACAGAAGGACTCTCTGGATCCACCATCTCTTGGGAGAAAGGAGAGGTTTCATTGTTTTATATCATTCAATTTTTTTCCATACTTGTGAATATTCTGTGAATATTTCCTCCTAACATTTGCCCTAAACTAAGACAAACATTTTGGTGCCCAATGTGGGGCTTGAGAAAGTGGAAAAAACTTGTACTGATTGCATTTTGGTTGTGCTGACTCTGTATTGGGATAAAGCAGTCAGTAGCCATGTTGCTTGAGTTCATAGTGTCTCTCTGCGTAGGGGTAGCCATGTCTCTCTTGTCCCTAGGCTTGTTTGAGGTGTTTATCGCTTACTGGTCCCTAGGTTTGTTTTCCTATCCACAGATAGCTCCAGTATTGTCCTTTGCACGGAGTTTTTACAGTAGAGGGGCACGGATTAAAGTTGCTATTTTGCTGAGCATGGTGATAATGATTTATAGAGAGGTAGCAAAGGTACTGAGGATTGCTCAAAATATGTATCGTTTGTTGTTTCTCCATCCTACCCTGCGTCCTAGTTTCAGTAGCATGTTTTGGGGGTTTGTTAGTAATGGCACCCAGTTTGTTAGAGGAGGAGCAGGGGGTAAGGCTTCCCAGCCTTTTCTTCCCTTCTTCTCCTTTCAATCTGTTACATCATTTTTTGACAATGTTCAGTTTTCCCTGAATGCCAAAGATACCACCCTTCTGATATTTCAGCTGGTGGGTTTCCTCTATATGGTTTACAGCTTTTCGAGAATCAGAGCTGATATGTCCAGAGGGACTGAGGAGACACCTAACCCAGTAATGGACCCAGTTGTGGAAAATCCTGAGTGCTGTGGGGAATGGGAGGATATGGGCCAGATCTTGAAGGAATTCTCAGAACCCATAGCTTGGGACTTTCCACATGACCAAATACAGAACCCAGCTGAGGTGGCAAAACATCTGAAAGAGAAGTGTAATGATGGTTCTAAGGACGAAAGGATCATTGCAATAAGCTGGGCCCTGGCATATGCTTATCACACGCTGCTAGATACTGTAGGGCAGCAGATAGAGGCAAGGGGGCAGGAAGATGAATCAGTAGATACCCCAGTCACTCGGGCTGCAACTAAACCAGACAGTGAGCCCAAGCCAGTAGCTAAAACAGATAGTGAGCCTAAGCCCATAGCTAAACCAGACAGTGAGCCTAAGCCACTGGCAGTCGCTGCTGCAGGACAGAAGCGCAAAACCAAAACTGATCGACCAGTGGATGATAATGATGATGATGGCGATGGCGGGAGAGGACCCTCAGAAGCAGCAACTGACTCAAGAGCAGAAGACACTATTGAGTCTCTTTCCCTGAAGGACCTTCGTGGCCTAAGGAAGGATTACACTCGATGACCTGATGAATCTATAATTAGTTGGTTAGTCCGTCTTTGGGATGTTGCAGGCGACGTTACAATTTTAGACAGTACTGAAGCGAGGCATTTGGGACACCTGTCATATGAACCAGTTATCAACCAGGAAACAGTAAAGGGGGCTTTCCCTAAGAGTCTCTGGTCACGAGTCTTGGGAGCTGTGGCACGCAGATATCTGTGTACAGACGATCTCTATATGCAGCAGACCCAGTGGAAAACAATAGAACAAGGGATCCAGTGCTTGAGAGAAATGGCAGTGGCAGAGATTTTTTTTTCTCAGAGGATCCAAATACACCTAGGAATCCAGACTTGGTAATATGTACACCCATAATGTGGCGAAGACTTGCACGACTTGGGCCACAAGAACATTCTAATACTCTAGCAATAATAAAGCAGGATGATGGAGACAAGACTGTGCTTGATATGGCGAGGAAACTCCGAGCATATGCAGATGCCGTGCATGGCCCAACACATGCAAGAATTGCAGCTGTGGAAGAACGCCTACAGAAAATGGAAGATAAGATGGAAGAGAATCACAAGACACTGAGAAAGGACCTTCTCCAAATCTCAGCAGTACAGTTCAGAGGTCCTGTTACCAAACGTAGACATCCCCCAGACAAGGAGAGAAGGTACCCCTCACAACATGATCTGTGTTTTTTCCTGTATGATTGTGAAGAAAATATGAGAAAGTGAAATAGAACACCCACTCCTGCTCTGGCACAACAAGTACGTGAATTGAAAGAGACTAAGACTCAGAAAGGAAGTTCCACCAGAAAAGAAGCAGCTCCAGTTGCCCATAGCCGATCTGCCAGGTATGATGATGACGACATGTTCTATCCCCTTGAAGGTAGCCTCCAAGATGTACACCCAGGGAAAGAAGGATAACCAGGCTTAGAGAGGCCCTGCCTCTAGCCAGGTGGAGGCTAGGGAAAACTGTGTTTTTTGGACTGTGTGGATTCGTTGGCCTGGCACATCAGAACCACAAAAATATGAGGCTTTGGTTAACATTGGTGCACAGTGCACATTAATCCCATCAAAACATGTGGGGGCAGAATCTGTCTCTATCACTGGCGTGACAGGGAGATCACAGGATTTGACTTTGGTGGAAGCTGAGGTGAGCCTGACTAGAAATGAGTGGAAGAAACATTCTATTGTGACTGGCCCAGAGGCCCCATGCATTTTGGGCATAGATTTCCTCCAAAAGAGGTATTTCAAAGACCCAAAAAGACTCAGGTGGGCTTTTGAGATAGCTGCTGTGGAGACAGAGGGCATTAAGCAATTGAATACCTTGCCTGGACTATCAGAGAACCCATCTGCAGTTGGGCTTCTGAAGGGAGAACAACGAGTGCCAATTGCCACTCTGACAGTGCACCGCCAACAGTACAGAACAACTCAAGATGCTGTGATTCCCATCCACAAGCTGATTCGTGAGCTGGAGAGCCAAGGGGTGGTCAGCAAAACCCACTCACCCTTCAACAGTCCCATCTGGCCTGTGCACAAGTCTGACATGGAATGGAGATTGACTGTGGACTATTGTGCCTTGAATGAAGTGACTCCACCATTGAGTGCTGCCGTGCCGGACATGCTGGAGCTCCAGTATGAGCTGGAGTCCAAGGCAGCAAAATGGTATGCCACCATTGACATTGCAAATGCGTTTTTCTCCATCCCTTTGGCAGCAGAATGCAGGCCCCAGTTTGCCTTCACCTAGAGAGGTGTGCAGTACACATGGAATCGGCTGCCCCAGGGGTGGAGGCACAGCCTCACGATCTGCCATGGACTGATCCAGGCTGCACTGGAAAAGGGTGAGGCTCCAGAGCATCTCCAATACATCGATGACATCATTGTGTGGGAGAACACGACAGCAGAAGTGTTTGACAAAAGAGAAAAAATTATCCAGATTCTCCTAAAAGCTGGTTTCACCATCAAGAAGAGCAAAGTTAAGGGACCTGCTCGAGAGATCCAGTTCCTAGGGGTAAAATGGCAAGATGGACAGCGTCAGATTCCCACTGAGGTTATCAACAAGATTACAGCAATGTCTCCACCAACCAGCAAGAAGGAAACACAAGCTTTCCTAGGTGCCATAGGCTTTTGGAGAATGCATATTCCTGAATACAGCCAGATTGTGAGCCCTCTTTATCTGGTTACCCACAAGAAGAACACTTTCCAGTGGGGCCCTGAACAGCAGCAAGCCTTCACCCAGATCAAAAAGGAAATTGCTCATGCGGTAGTGCTTGGCCCAGTCAGGACAAGACCAGATGTGAAAAACGTGCTCTACTCTGCAGCCGGGAGCCATGGTCTGTCATGGAGCCTTTGTCAGAAGGTGCCTGGGGAGGCTCGAGGCCGACCACTGAGATTCTTGAGTCAAAATTATAGAGGGTCCGAAGCCAACTACACTCCAACAGAAAAAGAAATCTTAGCAGCCTATGAGGGAGTCCAAGCTGCCTCAGAGGTCATTGGCACGGAAGCACAACTCCTCCTGGCACCCCGACTACCGGTGCTGGGGTGGATGTTCAAAGCAAAAATTCCCTCTACCCACCACGCCACCAGTGCTACATGGAGCAAGTGGATTGCCCTCATAACACAACGTGCCCACATTGGAAAATTGAATTGCCCTGAGATTTTGGAGACAATTACAAACTGGCCTGAAGATGAAAACTTTGGTCTCACTGATGAAGAGGAACAAGAGCAAGTGACACGGGTTGAGGAAGCTCCACCGTACAATCAACTGCCAGCAGAAGAAGCACGCTGCGCTCTTTTTACAGATGGTTCTTGCCATATCGTAGAGATGAAATGAAAGTAGAAAGCAGCTGTGTGGAGCCCCACATGACAGGTTGCAGAAGCTACAGAAGGAGAAGGTGGATCAAGTCAACTCGCTGAGCTCAAAGCCGTTCAACTGGCCCTGGACATTGCTGAGAGAAGTGACCAAAACTCTACCTTTACACTGATTCATAGATAGCAGCCAATGCTCTGTGGGGATGGCTGAAGAAGTGGAAGAAGGCCAATTGGCAACGTAGGAGAAAACCAATCTGGGCTGCTGAAGAGTGAAAAGACATCACTGCCCGAGTAGAGAAGCTACCTGTGAAAGTCCGCCATGTAAATGCCCATGTCCCTAAGAGTCGGGCTAATGAGGAACACCGGAACAAGAAGCAGGTAGATCAGGCTGCAAAGATAGAAGTGTCAAAGATAGATTGGCAACACAAGGGAGAGTTGTTCCTAGCTCGATGGGCCCATGATGCCTCAGGTCATCAGAGTAGAGATGCCACCTATAAATAGGCATGAGACCGAGGGGTGGATGTAACCATGGACAGCATCTCCCAGGTGATCCATGATTGTAAAACGTGTGCTGCAATTAAGCAGGCAAAGCGAGTGAGACCCCTATGGTATGGTGGACGGTGGTCCAAATATAAGTATGGAGAGGCTTGGCAGGTTGATTACATCACACTGCCCCAGACACGCCAAGGTAAATGCTATATGCTCACGATGGTAGAAACCACCACGGGATGGTTGGAGACCTACCCTGTGCCTCATGCCACTGCCCAGAACACCATCCTGGGCCTTAAAAAGCAAGTCCTTTGAAAGCATAGTACCCCTGAGAGGATTGAATCAGACAATGGGACTCATTTCAAGAACACCCTTATCAACACCTGGCTAGGGAACATGGTATTGAATGGGTGTACCATATCCCCTACCATGCACCAGCTTCAGGCAAAGTGGAGAAGTACAATAGACTGTTAAAAACCACATTGAAAGCATTGGGTGAAAGATCTTTCAAAAATTGAGAACCGCATTTAGCAAAGGCCACCTGGTTAGTTAACATTCGAGGTTCTACCAACCGAGCAGGGCCTGCCCAATCCGAGCCCCTGCACACAGTAAATAGAGATGAGGTCCCAGTGGTTCATGTGAGAGGTCTGTTAGGGAAGACTGTTTGGGTCAATTCTGCCGCCAGTACAGACAAACCCATCTGTGGAGTTGTCTTTGCTCAGGGACCAGGTTACACATGGTAGATAATGCAGAAAGATAGAACAACACGATGTGTACCTCAGGAAGATCTGATTATTGGGTGAGAACCATGTTTAAATATCACTATTTGCTAAATTTCACTGCCGTTTTCTATATATAGCTGTATACTGTATATATGTATACATATATGTGTGTTTAGAATCAGAATATATTAGTTTTGGTAGTGAGCTGACGATATGGGGATAAGGGGTGGAATGTCCTGGGTTGACTGTAAGATGCTTGTATCCCCAATCGTCTGTCCTGCTTATGCCGGGTATTAAGTTCTATAGCTTTAAGTTAGGCCCAGAGAGACAGAGAGAGTGAAGAGAGTGAAGGGGGGGGGAGAGAAAACGCGCACAGTTTGTCTACAGGAGTTAAACCTTACTACCCCGGAAATTCCTTCGGAGACTGCGCTTGAAGCGGAGACAGAAAAATAGAGATAAGCTCTCTGCATGCTCTCGGAGTTCGCAGCGGAGTGCTCTCAGAGATCTCTCGGCTTTTGCAGGGAGAGAGAGACTTTGTTTCTTTTACTGGTTTTTTTTTTTTTTTTCTTCTGGGACTGGTCAGCATCTCTGTGGTCCAAGACATCAGGACAATCCCCCGGGGGCCCCCCGACTCTGCAGCCGGGCCTGGCCATCGGCCCCAGCCTCTGGAGAGACTGAGGCTGACACAGCCGCACCCACAGAAGGACTCTCTGAATCCACCATCTCTTGGGAGAAAGGAGAGGTTTCATTGTTTTATATCATTCAATTTTTTTTCCATACTTGTGAATATTCTGCTTGTTAAATAAATAGTTTTTTCCACTTTTTCTCTAAGGAAATCTTTTCCCCAAACTGGTTTGGGGGAGGGGCAGGTGGAATTAGCTTGTCTAGAAGAGACCCCCTCGGAAGTTTCCTCCTAACATTTGCCCTAAACTAAGACAGAGGGCAATAATCTTTGACAGAAAAACAAGGATCTGAGGGCAATAACCTTTACCATCAACAAAGCCAGATGGTTTGTTCATGCCACAAGGCTACAGAAACCTTTAGTGCTCCAGGAATGCAGACCTTCAATGAGAAAAAATTTTGAGTATTCAAGAGAAAAGAAAAACAAATACCACCACAGCTACTGACAAGAAGTAGACATAATTCATCCTAGCATCAGAAAGGCAGATGGTTCATGTAACAAGGAAAATCAATTGGATTTGTCATACTTAATGCTGACATTTTTTAAACTTCTCTGTATTTGCAGGGCAAAGGCCAGCCAAGCTATGCATGTTTCATCTTCTGGAAGAAACGTTGACCTTAACATCTTGCCCTTTTTCAACTCCGACCTTTTAAGACTACAGTGAAGGGGTAATCACCATTAAAGTGGGAATAGATATTCACATGAAGGATAACATAGGTTTTAGTCCAATTTGTTACTTAATTCTTTTGTTTAGGGAGTAGTAAGTTTTGGCTCAGTTTCCATTACCTAAAAATCAGGATTATGTTTGCTTGATTTTTTACTAATTTGCCCACCTGTCAATCTAGGCTGTATGTCTTTAGAAGCCTAAGGTTATTTCTGGAAAGTAGAATCATTTTCTAATATTTTACCCTGGCCACATCAGGTCTGGAAGTTCCAGTTAAGGAAGGGATACAGATCACTGGAGATTCCCAGGAAGAACATGCTGACCAGAAGTGATACGTCATGAACAAGGCAAAGTAATTTTCTTCTGAGATTAATTTTTTCAGTGGTTGTATCAAGGTTTTCTAACAAAATACAAAGTAGTCGTGGGTCTCTCTATTGCCAAATGAATTACAACTTAGTTTTGGTGCAAGTGGTCATAAAACAGCAATTTCTCTCAGCTGGTAAAAGACTTAGTCCCTTCACTTCACTCACTAGTTCTCTGGTTTTTATCTGCAATACAATTCAGTATTCAGTAACTCAGTAGGAGTTACTGAATTCCTCATTCCAATTCCCCTCTATTCTTGCAATCACCACTATCTCATTCAACCAATCACTTCTGCTTTTCTTAATTTTCCTTCTCTGAGTTGCTTTTTCACCTAATACCCCATCACCCCTTAATATATTCTAAATAAAAAGGGTGAAAACCAAAATATGGTCTTCAGTTTGCCTCTTCTTTTGTTTCCAGCACCTTCCTATTGGGAATTCTGGCTTTCATTTCAGATACATGCAGTACAAAGCAAGGTTTTGTGATAGTTGTTTTCACATGTTTTTTGGTGTCTGGGGACTGGTTCTACTAAATAAATACACAATATTGTTTATTCACATTAACCTTGGAGTGATATTAAATTCTCAGCATCCAAAGGCTCAGGTACTGAAATTACAGGAGCAAAGGAAAATGCAAAATGAAAATCCTGAAGTCAATAAGATGTTTGATTGTCTTTTCAACTAAAGCTCACTTGAAATCCTTATTTGCTGAGGAAGTCTCTTCCACTGTATAAATAGCGACATGAAGGCAGAGCACAACTTAAACTATTGTTTACTTTTACATAATCATAGTTACTGAACTACAGAATTCAGTGAAGTCGCAGAAAATTAGCTGCTTTATTACCAAATGCTTACTGAAGGCCATACTCAGTATGAGATTTAGCATGTTTACCTTAAGTATACCATTGAGACTAACACTAAATCACATTTTGGCAATTTAAAAAGAGTAGGTCTAGTACCATATTGTGATAGTCAGGTATGAACAGGATATTTAAAAGTTTTTCAGCAGTGAACACAATACCTATTTGTACTAGTGTAAGTTCTTTTGTCTTACTGGTGAGATTCACAATAGATCCAAATTACCTTTGGTTTGGGGCTTTTTTTCCCATATGGTTTGTTCTGAAAAAATGAATTCTTATACTTTATTCTATAAAAACAGACATTGTCAAATTTATGAAGGTGATTGTTATTGTAATAATTACTGGCGAAAATAACCTAATTGACCATGACCTAAGGTCAATTACAATACATTCCCTTTGTGAGCCATGCATGAATCTGACGGTTTAATTTTGCTTATTTTCCACAAAAAGGGTGTTTAAAAATAAGATACTGACCATGTCAACAATCAGTTTGTTTACAATTATTTTCATTACAAACAAGAACTCACACAAGTGAATAACATTGTATCCAATGTGACCTAGTTAACCAATGCTTAGGCTACTCAGGAATTAATATAATAAGAAGTGAGTCTGCCTTTTTGTATGTTGATTTCTCAGATTACCGTTGGACTTTGTTTTAGAGCACATGGTAATAATCAAATACATTAAGCATGACTCATTACCAATACTTTCATCTACATTTTAATAAGTCTCAAAATTACAGAGAAGAAAAATCACAAAGACTTATGATACTTATACAAATTTCAATCTATACATGTAATTTTAAAGAATATTCTAAGCTAAAAACTAAGTTAAAAACTAAGGGTAAAAAGGGGTTGCAATAACAAGAACTCCTCTCTGTAAAAGGACAAGGCAAAGAAAGACTGGTGCTATGTGAAATACACAGGTAAAACTGATGCAATGGTACCCTCAATCCATTAAAAATGACAATGAAAACTGAGGAAAGGCATAAAGTATACCTGTTCACACACAGCAAGCTTTCTCAATGTTTAGTGAAATCTCAAAACTACCAAAAAACTGCTTTAGTAAGATTAATTTATTGATAACAAAAGTGGAACTCTCTAACTTGGATGTCACCTACCTGGACTACTGTAAGGGCCTTGATACAGTCTCCCGCAACATTCTTGTGGCTTGGGATATATGGATTTGATGGATGGACTGTTAAATGGGTTGATGGATACATCTAAAGAGTTACAGTCAGTGGATCAATATCCAAGCAGAAACCAAGAATGAGTAGTATTCTTCAAGGGTTCATACTGGGACCAATACAATTTAATATCCTCATCAATGACACAGTGGGATTGAGTGTGCACTCAGCAAGTTTGCAGATTGTCCCGAATGGATGGGGGAGTTAAAATCAGTCCTTGCCTTCTGCCCAGGCCTTGGCAGTACGTAGTAACCTTATTGAGGTAACCAGCACCCCGAAACTCACTTTCGTGTATAAGTTCTTTTAATAATGACTGATTCTGTCTATTGTAGAACAAACTATTTATTAATAGACAAGAAAACTAACAGATATAAGACTTAAAAGCAAACCAATACTACACAGGAATAAAACAATAAGAAAGACTACTAGTAAATAACTTATAGTGCACAAGAATGGTACCTTTTTCAGTTACAGCTAGCAAAGAAATAGTATAAGCTTAGGATTCAATGTATCTTACCATCCAATTTGTTGGTGCAGCACATCAAGATCCTTTCTCTCAATCCCCGGAGAAGTAACCACGAAGCCTGCATCCAAACTTCGGGGAGAAGCTTCAAACACTTTTAGGGTGTGAAAGGCTTCTGCCCCAGTGTTAGATCATGTATCTTTTATAGTGTAAAACCATGATTCTTAAGTCAGCAATTTTTCTTTATCTCTCCTTCCATCTGCAGACTAAGATGTTAATTCTTAGCTGAGGCTTGAGCCCTCTGGCGCCAGAGATAACCCCTGTTGGGCCTTCCTGCTCTTAGGTTATCTCTTTGTGCATCCGTTATTTGTGGCACATAGGAAGAGGATGTAATGGGGTAAACGTCCTGCCACAATCCACCCCGTGACTGAGTCACTGGTTTTATCTCATGGAGTGATAGTTCAGGTATCTCTTGCCTCCATTCTATAAAAGCATACACTTTCATATATGTGCGCGCTATCCTTGAGTATTTTTGATATACATTGTTTTCCTAGGTTGTACTATTTCTTAAAAAGATGTTGTATTAACATTGATAAGGAGCACCTGTTTTTTCATTTTATGTAACACTTACACATGTAAGACATGGTATTACAATCAGAGTGTACATGATGGTTTAAGGGCAGTTCATTTATTAGTCCATGTAGGGTAAGTTGTTCGTCCACCCCGTGAATCTTGAAGCCACAGAAGTATGAGATGTAAATCCGGAACAAAGGAGAATTTATGGAGGTAGTTATTTGGTTGTAGTGACTGAAGTAGTTCAGTGGCTGGTTGGTGATTCTTTTCATTTCTCCTTGTGTTTCTGGTCCAGTCCTCTTCTTTAGTGAAGTTTAGTTTGCTTAAGATAATAAGTGTTAGACAATTCTACAACAATTTAAGCAAATATATATATATTGTATTACATAATGGTTTGATTGTCTCAGGGGAATTAAGGATCTGATGAAGTTCAATTTCATTTATGTTCTACCTTGAAGAGGTAGAAATGGAGAAGTAATCAACGTTGATTTTTCAAAATTCAAGTCAATGTTACATTAAGGGTGAAGCCCCTTTCATCCACTGTGAC
Organism: Eopsaltria australis; assembly: GCA_034509425.1. Taxonomy (NCBI): domain Eukaryota; kingdom Metazoa; phylum Chordata; class Aves; order Passeriformes; family Petroicidae; genus Eopsaltria; species Eopsaltria australis. The sequence goes on from JAVTVJ010000072.1 coordinate 1,295,756, forward strand.
AATCAGAGTGAAGGTACAAATATTCTACAGTGATATTTGTAAAATTATAAGTGATATAGAAACATCAACTAAAACAACTAAATTAAAATAACTAAATTATCAAATAATTTGGCACTTCAATAGTACTAAATAAGGTGTTAATATTACATAAACAAATGTAAACTCATTCTTTGGGACTTTTATAGAAAATGGTTATCACTAGACTTACATATTTTATTGAACATAATTTTACAAATTTGGATTATGACCCATACACTAAACATTAATGTTAGAACCACAATTATTGCACCAATCAGTTTTCTCATGAATGTGTTTAGATTTGGGATCCATGAGGTTATCCAATCAAATATATCTGTTTCTTGATCCTTTTGGATTTCATGTAAGATTCTAGTGTTCTTCCTAATTTCCTCTAAATCAATGTGTGTTCTTCGAGTTTGGTCAATGTATACACAGCAGCTAGTATTGATAACTGTGCATACCCCACCTTTGGAAGCCAAAAGTAAATCCAAAGCCATTCGGTTTTGCTTTACTACTTTTGAGAGACTGGTAACTTCTTGTTGTAAAGCACTGATTGCATAATTAGTTCGATTTTCTATTTGTTTAATGGATCTGGATATATTTACTATTGTTTGTTCCAATTCAGGCACTCTTAACCATGGTAGGAACCCTCTCACAAATCTATGGAAACCGGTGGATCTTTCAACCAAGGGGTTTAAATTTCGTTTTTATCTCATTGTGGGGATGGATGAGTCTGACAGCAGGCCTGAAAGCCTCTTGGACATGGACTTGAAAGCGATCAGAATTTACCCATGAGAAAGCCCCGTGAGAAAGCAATGGTATGAACACCTGTAGCCACAGTGGGGAACAGCCAAGAAGATAACCAGGGAAGATGTTTTGCACCCAGAGAGGGCCTTGCGGAGGAGCACCAAGAATGTGGTGGAGGATTTATAGTGTGTAGTTGACTGCTTGTATGGCTTGTTAACGTGCTGGGAAAGTTCTTGTTATGAAGATAGCTTTAGTGTTGTTTTCCATGCAGCCGATAGTAGCATGTTACAGTAGCTGGGAAAAAAGGGTATAAAGATGTTAGCATAGACTAATAAAGCACTTCTTCTTTGTCCTTGGACTACTCGCGTGTCGTGTGTCCGTCTCTACTGCGACATCTCATCATAAAGGATCGTAGGTGTCCCCTGGGGAATTCTGATTTATCAATGACATCTATCTCTGGGACTACAGTTCCAATGGTGCATATTCCATGCCATCTAGGGGGTAGAGCTTTTCCAGCTTGATTTCCACAAAGCCAATAGTATCCCATATTGTCTGGAATAGGCCACCACTGTGTGGTTAAAATGTCTTTTATAGTTACATCCAGATATGAGTGGCACTTGGGATAGATTCCTACCATGATCCCTGAGTGACATTCAGGTAAATCTAATTTTTGGCGTGGAGTTACCCCTGGTCTCCGTAGGCATCTGTGGATACAGGAGGTTTCTATGGCTATTACATCGAATGTTAGGACTTGTTGGTCTACAAAGGTTTGGACTGTTTTCCCTTCTAGAAGGAGCATCATTTTGGCAGGAGGAATACCCTTAGAAAATATGTTTGGTGTGGTGATTCCCACTATCCGAACACTTTCATCTGAGTGAGTAGGGAACTGAGAGCATATCCAGCAATCGCTGCGATTTGTTACCAGTGTCACAGCTTGCATTAACTTCAGATGGGAGTTTTTCTTCCAGGGGTCAGGTAGCATTTGTTCTATTTGAGTTAGGTTGGGTTGGTTTTTAGGAATAGTGACATTGGGTTTTAGTTTTCCCTTCATAATGGCTAATCGTAAAGTTTTGTCAGGGTGGCTAATTAGCCATTCAGCATTGAAAACACTGATTTGTAAATATAACAATGTAAGCAATATCATAATTAACATTTTTGAATACAATAGATTTACTGATTGGTGTGTAGTTTGGTTTTGTAGGTTCTTCTATGTGTGGAGTTGGTGTTTTTTGGTTTTTTGGAGTCCAAGAGTTTCTAGTTTTCACAGCTGTGTAGGTAGTGAATGGTCTTTGTTTCTGTTGGATGTGTGCTTCTCTTCCTCACGACGGGGTATACACCTAGTCTTCTATCTGGTGAGGATATTCTTAAACATTCAAGGCTATTAGAGAAACTAAAACAGCAGAACTTAAGCAATAATAGCTATGTTTTTCAGAGTTCTAGTAGTGGTTCTCCTTTTGGCCTCTAGTTGTAAATTCAGCGCTATATTCACTGTCGCCACATGGGGGCAGTGTAGGGGAAGTTTATGAGGCTTCATTGGGAAATAGGTTTTGTTCAGAGCAAAATTAGGTTTATTGCAGAAACACGGGCAGTTTAGAATGTGGGGAATACTCAGCGAGAGTTAATTCTCTGTTGGTGGCCACCAGAATCAGTAGCTACCCAGGCCATGGGCACTCGGGTGTCTGTTAGAGTCATTGGTATGATTCCAATTTGAGGTAATTTTACCATGACTGGTTGGCCCACTGTTAAGCTATTTTGAAAAGTTTCAGTTTTGTTATTTTGTTGCGGTAGTCCAAGTCCCCAAAAACCCTTTCCCCCCCCAGGAAGCTCGGGGCTAGGGACTCCCCTGGGGTGGAGCCCTAAGTGGTTTGCCCTGTAGATGGGCCGATCTTCCCGGGGGTTGGCTACCCTGTCCCCACTTGTCTGGCCACCTGCCACTCTCCTGTCTATCATCTTTAGGTTCCAGAAAGGTCTCTGTTCCTTGAAGGTTGATTGTGTTATCCCCTTGTCAGTCTCCCCTTCTCCTCCTCCTTCCCTTCCCAGTTGGTCCTTATCCCTTTGTCCCTCCCTGGTTCCTCCCCCGGGGTTGTTGGTGATTGGTTTGTAATCCCTCAATAAAAGTCTGATGCATGGTGAGCTCCAGGTCTTTTACCCTGGATGCCCAGAGTACTGCCAACCCTGCGTTGCAGTGTCTCTCTTATTCCTAGGCGAAAGATCCCCCCTGCGTATTCTCCGGTGTTAGCGGTTACAGTGTCTACCCTTAAGGGAGGCACAGCCTGTGGCAAGGGACGAAAGGGCCCAACAGCAGTGAACCTGCTCAGGTCAGGGATGCTCCTTGTAGCCGCAGTCAGGTTGCTGCCCAAAAACCCTGGTGGGCAGCTGGCCAGTCCAGACCAGCGACATTATTTGGACTTGTTTCAAAAGATATAGGACTCAGGAAAGCTCATGAAACCGGGCTGCCCATAGGTCTGTAGTATATGTTGCAAAGTAATTCGTGCTAAAAATTAAAGATTACAGCATTTTTTACTGAAGCTGAGGGAAAATGCAAATGCCAGGACATGTAGCCACGAAAAATATACATTTCAAAAGTTTTTTCATCTGAATGGATCCCAGCAAAGTGCATTCCATATGCATTCCAAAGAAGAGTATTCCGGAGGATTTTTTTGTCTGGCAAGGCTCCAGCGATATGCATTCAATATGCATATACGATAAGATAATATGCGTCGCCAAAAAGCTTATTCCAGCAGCGAAAGATATACATCTACTAATTCCAGGAACTGTCACCAAACTAGCAGCAAGACAAGAAAAGCTACATTAATATGCTAAAAGGATAAGATTAACAAAGCCAAAAAACTGTATAAAAAGATACCCCAAAGAAACAGCATTCGTGAACTAGAGGGATTCGGGACGGATAATGTCTGGACTCAGTTCACCCAGTGCCAATCGCCTGGCTCGGCACTGCTTTTGCTTGTGGCTTTTTCAAATTTTATACTTTGATTATTTATTAAATTCTCTTTAATTATTAAATTGGCTGATTCGTTTATAATAAAATTGGTGATCCCGACATGACACAGTTTTTCTGCATTGGTATGTCTGCTTTTTGTGGCCTTTAATAGTCCAGATATAACTTCCACACCTGTCAGTACGTACTTGTAACCACTAGATGCTTTTAAAGGTCCAATATAATCTATTTGCCAGGTTGACCAGAGTGTTTTATTATTCTTAATGTGTAAGGGTGGTGTCAAGTCTGGGTGATTTTGTTTAAGTCTCAGTTGGCACTGAGGACGCTGTGTGAGTCTTTACACATCTTCCGGGTTATTGGCCAGCCTCTGCTTTGTGCTGCAAAAAATAGGGCTTCTTGCTGTAGAGGTTTCAGTTCACCTGTTCAGGTTTGTGGCTAAATGCCAGCACACTTACCTAAATTTACTTGATTGCTTGTTGTGAGATAAGGATTAGGAGTAGGCAAAGCAGGCTCAAACTTTATAAAGTACAAAGAAGTTTTATTAATATATCTAAGACAAAGGGAAAAAGAAAAAAAAAACCCAAGAAAAACCAGAACAAACTCGCCAGACCACCCCTCCTTCCCCACCTCTCCATTTCATTCTCCCTGACAACATACAAAAGACAACACTTCAACCTCCAGTCAGTTTACCACCTCAGAAACAGCTCTTGTTCCAGTTCATTTAGGGAGAGAAGTTTCTTTTGCTTACACCATGGATCTTCTGTAAGAAAAATACAGTTTTTATGGGTCTTCTGCCTCACCATTAACCGCCGCCCGGAGCAAAGTCCAGCTTCATGGTGGATCTCTCCCACACCAGTAGCCTTCCCACAGCCACTATGGTGGGTTATGAACAGTCCACAGGGTACCTGTTCTAAGGATGCTTAGTTCAATTGCAGCAACAGAGAAAATCCCTTCTTCTGTGCTCAGCAACACAGGTTCTCCTGACAACTCAGGTTCTCTAGCATTCTCCCTGGGACCAGGGCTCTGGGTCACAGCCTCTCCTCTCTCTTGGCTCTAGTTTCTCATCAGGCTGTACTTTTTCAACACTTACTTGTCTGTACTTAGGTAATTCAGTTCATTGGCTGCAATAAGAACCTCACATTTCCCTTTGGACTATATCTTCATATATTACAGAGAATTTATTAGCTCAGTCCCCAACCATGGTTCTCCAAAAGAGTTTTCAGCTTCACTCTTGAAGCAACTTCCCATGCACCTCCCTCTAAGTATCAGTTCTGCTTTCCTCACTGACTCTAAAGTCTCTGCGCTGCACTATGTCGATGTCCTCACTCGTTCCTCTCTCTGCGAGGAAGGATGGGTGTCTGTGAGTTTAGTCCAGGCATAGAGAGAGTTAATCTCTGTCTCTCTCTCTCTGGCAGTGTGAGGATCACGTGCTCTTTGCCAGGTTGTTTGAACAGGTCCGAGCTGGATGCCAGACGCTCTCAAGAGTCTCTCTGCTTGGCTCTGCCAAGCTGGCTCGGCCTGGTAGGGCCATCTGGGCCCGGGGTGACAGGGCAGGGCCTGGCCCGAGCTGGATGGAGTCCGGCCCGGTCCTTGCCTGGCCCGGCTCTCTCTCTCTCGTGTAGCTGGCACACCAGCTGAGCTAGATCTGCTGAAAATTCCAATCGCTTCCTCCCCCATGCCTGCCCGGCTGCAGCGGCACGGCTGCCGTAAAACCTCCCTTCCCCCCCCCCATCCCTCCTTTGGAAGGAGGTGGGGGGGGGCCTTACCAGCGAGAGAAGCAGGAGCTGCTCCTCTCTACACAGCAGCAGCAGGTCCAAAGAGGAAGAGCGTCAGAGAGTCTCTGCTTATATATGGTTTTTTCTTCGAAGGCGGATCACTTTTTAATTGGTTTACCTACCTATCAACCCTTAAAACTGCCTGATTATTGGCTTTCTCTCGCAGGAAGGAAGTTGTATTCCTTCCTGCAGCACAGATCACTTCCTAGATTTTGACCCCTCTGGCCTAACCCAGGAAACTACTTCATTAAGTTTTGTTTGCACTTAAAACCTATTGTATTAGTTAACTGTGTGTTTGCCATTTCTTGCTGTTCTCAAACATATAAGCATATTTTTTAGCTCAATACCTCTTGTGAATCAAAATGTAAATTTATGCATAGCAATTTCTTGTCACATACACTGGACATGAACTTCAGAGTTTTGTACAATGTTTTTTTCAGAGATTATAAGCATATTAATTTCTATGTATTTATCATATACAGTTCATCTCACAAATGTGAACTCTTATGACATCAAAGCAGCCCTTTACTTCAAATAAAGTAACAAACTGATTTTCTGGGAAAGCTACTATTGTCCTAATTTTGTCAGAATCCTGTACATAGGGATTTGCACTAAGGCATCATTCCAAAATTCAACAGGTAAGCATTCAGGTTGGTGCAATAATGATTGTTTGAACATGCCTTATCCTGTAATAGTTGACAACAGTGGAAAATGGTCCAGATAGGTGGAGGTGAGAAAGGCAGTCTGAGAAGGAATAGCATTCCTGGGCTTTATTGTGTTTGTTGCTGGCTGCTAGAAGAGTGTGTCGCAGAAAAGAAAGCATCTTTATTTTTAATGATAGTGTAAGTAAAGTCAAAGTAAGCATAGCAATCACATTTACATTTTCTATCAACTGAAAAAATGGAAGGAGTGTAAAGACTACACAAACTCTTGATTGATTTTAAATTTGTGAGCATTTTGAGACAATATATATCGTCAGGCAAAAATCTGTTCAATCTGGTCCACAAATAGAGATGAGCAGCAAGTTGTAAAGAGAACTACTCAAACCATCTTCTTCCCTACCTCTAAACTCCCTAGAAAATCAAGAGCATGCTTGTATTGTACAGCATGATCCAGATCAAAGATCCTGAGGGAAATACCAAAAGGTTATCTCTGGGGTTGGAAGCAGTACAGCTTCATCAGCTTGGACTGAACTGATTTAACTGTTTTACTTATGGACCTGAATTCCTTTCTATATGCAACCCTGCACTGTGTAAGTAAATAGGGATCAGTTTTAAAATACTGGACTGCACTGCAGAAACATGAAGCATCATCAGAAAAGTCCTTTAGAGGTGCCATGTATTTGTATATCTGGGCACACTCACAACCTGCCTTGATAATACCAAGCAGCTGTCACTTCACCTCTGCCAAGTACTTCACTTGCTGAGCTGTGCTGCCTCTTATGTCCAGCCCCATGGTATTTTACTTGAACCCTATGAACTTATGCAACAGTAACAAAGAAGTCATCACTTCTGGTCCGAGCAGCTTAAGCCTCTCTGAGGTTTGTCTTAAGAAACATACTGTGTTCTGTGCACTAGAGAGGATTATAAACTATCTGCCCAATTTTCAATCCCTCCATCTAAGTCTGAATATGTTCAGCTCTAATATGAGTAGAAGCCAAGGCAGTTTTATTTATGTTTCCATTTCTCTATAACCAACTGTTACACTGAAATCTTCATTGCAACTCAATTCAGACTTTCATATTTGTGTCATGTCATTTCAGATTATTTTCTTGACAGCCTAAGTGAAATTTCCTTTTAATAAGTCTGCACCATTGTGTTGTTTGACCTAATAGAGACACAGAAGTACATGGAGATGCTTTTATTTGAATTATCTCCTTTTTTGAATTATCTCCAATTATCTGTTTGAATCAGTTCCAGTTACCTCCAATTACTACTTCAGCCTGTATCTTTTTCTCTCCTTCTCCATCCTTCTCCTGCTGCAGGTCTGGAAATGCAGACCATCTATTATTTGCTATTATAACATTGCAATTTGCAGTTGTACCTAAACCTGGTTGATTTGTTGGGTTTTTTTCTCCTTGATGCCAGCATTTAACATGTAACACTTGGGGCCATGAAAGAGGTGGAATTCAGTCATTGCTACTTGCAATGTTTAATGTTTGAATATTTCAACTAATCTAACAAGAAAGGTACCCACTCTAATTTCTGTGCTTAATTACAGTATAAATAGAATTTTGTTTGCCATAACCAGACATATAATTTCTATTTTAAGATCACAAGGTAACATCAACTAAAATCCTATGTAATGCTGGACATATCGCCCCACTGCAATCTTAAAGCAGCCCTAACAGCATTAACTGTTGGGCATTTTTCAGGCTAGAAATATAATGAATTCCGTAGGCATCAGTTAACATTTAAGGGTTGCATCACTTCCCTGTGAAGCTTAATCACTGCATACACACATCATCTCCCTTGATTTACAGAGTTTTGACTCTGCCCAGTCCAATTTTATGTTCTCTGGGAAATTTAGGGGAGGGTAGTTATCATCTCTAACCCCAACGTAAATAAGATCTCAGTTGGTTCAAACAGCAGGCAAAGGTATTAAGATAATTTACCTTAAATCAGATTTTATTACTTCCAGTCTTCTATTCTCAAATTACTTCTAAATTATTGTGGCAGGGAACTAACTTAAATAATAGTATAAAAACTGTTTATTGAATCAGAAAAGAAAGTTGATCATGAAAGAAGGTGGCTAGACCTCAGCCTGAGATGCCCCCTGCTACCATATATATTTTCTTGCTTGAAGGACAAATCATGTTCTTTTACTGTGTCTATTTGGCAAGTTGAAAATCTCTTGGTACAGTATTTCAGGATTTATTTTGTTGTAAATAACTGATAACATGACTTAACAGAGAAGTAAGAAGTTAAATTATTTTCTCACATCCTAAATAATATTACATTTTCCCCAAACAAAAACATTTTGCAAAATTTACTCTTTCCCATATGCATCATGAATTACTAAATTTTTTTTGATTGTGATAAAAATCAGTGCATTAACCTCATTGATAAGAGGGTATACAATGCAACAGTCTATCATTTCCTACTGTTTGAGATAAAACTACATATTTCTGTTTCAATCATATAATTATCTCGCATATTCCAATGTTAACCCCATTAAATATGTTGCCTTGATTTTCAGCATTAATAATCTTTTTATTGACAGCTATAAAACAGAGTTACTAACATAATAGAAGCATATAGAGTAATATTTTCCTATTTATTTTCTAATATTATGATAAAACAAAAACTTCATTTACAGCTGAATCAGATACTCAAAGTCCAGATGCCTTGTGTTTCAGTTTGCTACCCACCTGCTCTTTATCAGTCTATGAGCTTTATGTGGGATGTATTTATGTAATCTGGATTGGATTGTGCTGGAGCAATTTATTCATATCCATGAATATTCAAGTATCTTCAGCTAATGTTTTGTCTTGTAATTATTTGATTATTTCAGGGTCTTACTTCAGGTCATTTTTCTCAAGCTTTTCAACCAGAGATGTTTAAGGGTAGTTACGTTCTTAATTGCTAGGGAAGATCTGTTAAATACTCGTGTAAGATATATTAAATACAGTCTTTCTGAGTCTGGGATTTTTCAGCATTGACTTCTTCTGTGGAGAAAGGTGAGCAGTCTGGGTAAGATGGCTAGATATATTTAAACACAAGACTTCAAGGAAAGATGCTCTGTTACTTAAAGACAGAAATTCTGTACCCCTCTCTTCTATCATACTCAGGATCACAGGGAAACTTATGAGATTTTCTTTTCTTCCTTTTCAGAAAAGCAGCTGTAAAAGCTTGATTTTCTTTTGCTATTTAACGGCTATGCAAGACTTGTGATCATACAAGCACTCTACATTTTCAGGAAAGAAAAGAAGATTTTGGTTTTATAGTCTGTCTTTTACGCTTCTAAATGGCGAGTTGTCCCTTACTGACTTCTGTCTTTGATTATTACTCATCCCAATGCACAGATAACCTGTTGGAATTGTGCATTAATAGTACAGCATGTAAAAAGAGATGTCACTGGGGTTTTCACAGATAATAAGCTTTTTAAAAATATGTCTGATTTCTAATATAAAGCTGAAAAGATATTAATGACCTTGCTCCTAACCGAGAATAAAGTGAGACATTCATTTTCTGCAAATTGGTATAGCTTCTTTGATTGTTTGGCACCAACCTGATTTACACATAAAAAGAGTCTAGCCCAGTGATGGTAAATGTATTTCCTGCACTGTTTTAGCTGTTTGTTCTTGTTTCATCCCTAATCCTGAGTTTGGATGACATGAATAAGAAATTCAGAAATATGTACACATGACTTGGAGAAGATTTGTTTACCTCAGCTTGCAGATTTCCTCCTCTCCCATGGGGGAATTATAGCTCCCACTGAATTTTAACTCCCACTAAAGTCTTTGAAAAGAAGGGCAGGATATCTTTCAGAATTTAGCTTGCAAGTTAATGGCAGGGTTGGTTGCTGGCAAAGGAATAATAACATAGCTAATTCTCAAGACATGCATTCTGTATTAGTTCAAATACAGCACTGTCTACCCACATACCTAGAAATTTTCAATAGCTTCTTGCTCACCATATATATGCAGACAGAAGTCTGAAGCATGTGTATTTTTATGTAAAGGGCAAATACCAAGTATCTTGCTCCATTCAGGGAGGATCTGTTTGTCTGTACTATAAAGGAAGTTTAATTTATAGTAACACTCTTCATCTGTTACCACAAAAAGAGCTGATTCATGTTCTTTTAAACATTTCCCTATATTTACAAGGCTTTCTGCAATGCAGCTGACTAACACAACAGTGAGCGCTTACTAGTAAGGGCAGTTGCTTGGCCAGCAATTTGTGTTGTTGTGAGAATGGCCCATAGTCTCATATCAATGCCCGGGAAAGTCATTGAGAAAACAATTCTGTGAGGCATTGAAAATCACCTGAAAGGCAACGCAGTTGTTGGTCACAGCCAGCACAGCTGCATGAGAGGAAAGTCCTGCTTATCAAACCTGATTTTCTTTTATGACAAGGTAACTCACCTATTTATCAAGGGAAGATTGATGTAATCTTTTGGGATTTCAGTAAAACTTCTGATACTGTGTCTCACAGAATCCTCCTGGACAAAATTCCCAGCATTCAGTTGGATAAACACATCATGCAGTGAGTGAGCAACTGGCTCACGGGTTGGGCACAAAGGGCACAGTGAATGGGGTGACATCAGACTGGTGACCTGTCACTGGTGGGGTTCCAGAGGGCTCCATACTGGTCCTTGTGCTCTTCAACATCTTCATAAATGACTTGGATGCAGGACTGGGAGGGATATTAAGCAAGTTCATAAATGATACAAAACAGGGAGGAGCAGAGAGGCCCCACAGAGAGACCTCAACAAATGAGAGGGCTGGGCAGTCACCACCCATATGAAGTTCAACAACAGAAGGTGTCAGATCCTGCACCTGGGATGGGGGGACCCTGAATGCATGGACAGACTGGGGAATGAGAAGCTGGAAAACAGTGACACAGAAAGGGACCTGGGGGTCTCTGTCAACAGAAAGTTGAACATGAGTCAGCAGTGCCCTTGCAGCCAGGAGGGCCAACCCTGTCCTGGGGGGCATCAGGCACAGCATCACCAGCCAGGCAAGGGAGGGGATTGTCCTGCTCTGCTCTGCACTGGGGCAGCCTCACCTCGAGTGCTGGGGACAGTTTTGGGTCCCACAATATAAGAAAGACATCAAGTCATTACAGAGCTTCCAAAGAATGGCAGCAAACATGGTGAAGGGCCTTGAAGGGAAGCCATATGAGGAACAGCTGAAGACACTTGGTTTGTTCAGTCTGGAGGAGGCTGAGGGGAGGCCTCATTGCTGTCTGCAACTTCCTCGTGAGGGGGAGGAACAAACACTGATCTCTTCTCTGTGGTCACCAGTGACAGGACCTGAGGGAATGGCCTGAAGTTGTGTCAGGGAAGGTTTAGGTTGGATATTAGAAAAAGCTTCTTCACCCAGAAACCTTTGGACAATACTCTTGGGCACTTGGTGTGATTCTTGGAGCGTTCTGTGCAGGCCCAGGAGTTGGACTTGATGATCCTTGTGGGTTCCTTCCAGCTCAGAATATTCTGTGATTCTGTGATGACCTAGAACCTCCATGATGGTTGCAGTCTCCAGACTCAGGACTTTTCTGCTCTGTGAAATTCACTTAATTCTAAATTGTAAAGTCTAACAGTGAAAGAGATGAAATATGAGTAAACTGACCCAGCAATGTAGTAGTTGTTTCATTGCTTTCAGTCAAAGTATTTTACTAAAATTTTTGTTGGAACTAAATTAGGGTACAGGAGGTGATTAAATTAAGTTGGATCATTTTGAGTGTTAAAGGTTGTCAGTGAAATTGAAAATTAATAGTACATATTGTCATTCTAGTAATTAGAAAGATGAGAAAGTTTTGTTACATCTTCAGAATGTCTGGCAAATTGCATTTACAGGTCATAGGATATCATTTGTCATGCTTACTGGATGTCAAAACAGATTTCAACAAGAATACTGATTTTGTGTTTTGACATTTGTTTTGGAAGAAAGAAAGGGAAGAGGTCACTTGTTTGATGTTATTTATTTGCAGGCACCCAAACAGACTGATCGAACTTGGCTCTGTTGCAGAGTAACTTTCACTGCTGTCTATGTGTGACAAGACCCAGAGTTGACCTGAGTTTTAGATGGGTGTGAGTAGACTTTTATATTTAGACCAAAACCTGTAAAATCAATTTGTATTTCAACATGAGGTAAACCCCCTGAAGTTTTGCAAATAGACTATCCAGAATTAATTGGAACATGAGTAAGGCCAGTTCTTTTCTTTCAAGCTTGCTTTTAGTCAAGAACACCTACAACTTTGGTGGGGGTGGGGGAGGGGGGGTGTGTTGGGTTTCAGCAAATTCTTTAAGGTCTTCTTTAAATCTCCAGAAAAAGTTTATTTTTTTTTCCCATCGCCCCTAAAATTTAGATTTGTTTCTGCTGTCTGCTTCTCTCATCCATCCCTGTTGTGCTGCAGATGCAGAGGTTGATGAACACTCAATCCTGGGCTCCCCCACCCTGCACCTTGAGAAATATATTTTATATTTTGTGTGAACATGATATTTGCAGTAGTAGGTACAGTTTCCCAGGATGATCTGCACATTTTTCACCCTTTTGCCTGTCATTTTGCTCCTGCCTCTGGTTAAATATCCTTTGAATTTTACTGTAATTTAGGAACCTGCATTCTCTCTATAATAAATTATTTTTGTAGATAACAGATCCCACTGACCAAAATTAGATTCCTAAAACAGATTTTGGCTTTCAAAATAAGACAAAATAGCATTGTTTAAGGCTCATTTTCTTGTCAATGTCAGTAAATATTAGTGATAATTTTTAATTTCCTATGTAAATTTCATGTCCTGATATTAGCTTCCATATAATCATTGGATTAAAATTCCAATTTCAATAAGATAAAAATAAAACCAATCAAGTATATTTTTCAATCTATAAAGAAATAACAGGATAGCTTTCGGACACGCAAATTTTTAGTACTCAGATAACTCTTATTATTACATATTTGTGAATGATTTTTTTCCCAAACTCATACATTCAAGATTAAGAAAAAAAAAAAGGCAGCTCGAACTATTAAATATTATTTTGTTATTATAATCCTTGGAAAACTCTGGAAAGATAGTATAATACCTGGTGCTTTGGGAAACATGACTGTTCTATAACCAAAGCATAAGACTATTTCACCCATGAAGTAGAAGCACACTCTAAGTTAAGCAAATAGATTTAGATATAAACACACACTTGTGGTTTGGGAATGATATTCCCCAGTTTAGTGCTCCCACTAAAATACTCTAAACCATGACTCCCTTGTGCACTTCCCTGTCCCTCCATCCCTCTTCCCTGCAGCAGGATGGAGAGGAGAATTGGAGGCACAAGATCTAAAGAATACTGGTGGAGATAATGACACGTTACTGGAAACAGCAATGAAGTATGATAAGAAAGAGTAGTAGCAACAATATTAATCACAGAGGGTACATGGGAGGTGACCAATTCACACACAAGAGATCACCAAATGTACACCCCTGACCACACCCAACTGCACCACCAAGCTCTGCCACCTGGAAGGGACCCCTTCCTCTGTACCCACAAAATGAGGTGAGGTGGCGGAGAATAACCTCTGGGTCCTGGCCATGCCCCTTCTGGCTACTGCAAAAATTAACCCTGTCCTGGCTGGAACCCGGACACAGACCAAGATAATGTAGCCCATCGTGGTACATTATCACCAAAGCCTAAACACTGACCTCTGGCAGGATTTGCTTGTCATTTTGTCTGTTGTAAGAACTAAATGATAGATGAGTGTGAACCCATATTTCCTGTGTGCCTTAACTTCACTTATCTGATACAATATTCTGTGGTTTCCAGACAGAAACAGAGGAAACAAAAAGCTTATAATTTCACAAAGTAGTATGTAAAGCAGTGCCATCTTGTTGGATGGGTTTGTTACATTTAAATAGCTATCTGTGTATGTATGTACTAACTATAACTTCGTGAAGCATGTTGCTGTCTTTGCATAGTTACGCTTAATTAGCACTTCCAGTGAAACACTCCTTCAGAAGTAGGTTATTGTCACCAAACATAAAACAACTCACGCTATTGGAGACAGGAAGGTATTTTTATGGCTGTTTTGTATTAGATTCTGTGGAACATATGGCTTTTAAATAAGGCAGGAAAAGTCACAGAAGGTGGATTAACAGCTTGTACCTCTACTTGTTTTTACAAAGAAATCAATGTGCATTTCAATTAATTTATGTTTAGGCAGGCAGATGAGGAAATATTAAGTTAAAAATCAGTAGGGAAGCCATTAATACACAATGGTAACAATTGATCCAGTTTTCTGTGTAATAACTCATCAAACAGGATTTTGGATTTAACAGCTGAACACTTGGTACTGATTTTGATCAGGCAAGTTTGAGAACAGTTATTCCTTTCTTATTCTAAATCAGTTTTTCAAATATTTCATAAGCCTGAAAAGCCATTCTTAGTCTAGTGAAACACATCAATCTTCTACATACTGTTAAATTTTCTTATAGTCTTGCCCTGCGACAAAAATGAAGGCAGCCTGCACCTGCAGATGTGAATGTGGACACTCCATTAGATAAACTAATGGCCCTATTCACTAAGCACATTTCATTACAATTAAAATACACTTCCAACAGACTGGGGGTTAAATTAGTCATGACCTGGTAGGAGACACAGGGTAGGTTAAAACACAATATATTTTATATAGGAAGCTAATTTCTAGCTCCCCTTTGGTTTTTTGTCTCTCTTTAAAAGTGCAAACCTTTGGACATAATGGCATAGTTCCCAGCTGTTTGCTGTTATACAGAAACTCACCTCTTTCAGTTTCTTAGATGCACCTAGTCCTGTAGACAGTGCTTAACCTTGACCTGTGAGTGAACATCCAGTGGGTGTCAGTGTCATGGTGACTCACCCAGCTAAGAAGCATTCTTGCTGATACTGTAGTGCTCCTGCTTCCACCATTTCCATCTGTGGAAAGGGAGGAAAGAGAAAGGTCTCACCTTCATATGTACCTACCCAGGAATCCAAGCCCTCTGAGGTACTTAAAAACAGAGGTACCCTTTCTGAAATTGGCTTACAAAACTAAAGTCATCCCTCAGAGTGTCCTCTACAGCTCTGTCCTCACAAAAAAATCTCTTTCTGTGGCATAATATTATATGTACAGAACCTGCAAAACTTTGTTATGGCATGCCAAAAGCTTTGATGTGGCTATTGTACATCTCTTACCTGACACTTCCAATAAGGAAATTAGCATTTAGGACTGTTTTTAGTACATCAATCAAACAAACCTGTGCTTTCAGATTAGTGGGCATTATTATTTATAACTTGCACAGGGATTGTATCCACAGGTACCTGTCAGAATCTCATTTTCTTGGCCATTGTACAGACCTACCAGAGGAGACAGCCCCTCCTAGAATGAGTGCGTACAAAATGTGAAAACACAGCATGGGTTGGCAAGAATGAGGCAGCAGCAAAAGGAAGCAAATTGCTGTGCCATTACTGAAGGCTCAACTTTCTCAGCTTAGATGTTGCCAGTCTGCAGCACACTGCATCCTTGCTGTGTGCTACCACACAGACAAATTTGTAAGTACAAATATCACTCCTGTTTTTAATGGGCACAAGATTTTAAAACCGTTTTGAAGAGGATTAAACCTCTAGTTTTAGCAAATGTGTAACAGGAAAAGAAGTTCACTTCTGTGGGGCAGGAGGAGTATTTTTTGTTTGCTTCTATTTGAAGTTTTCCATTATTTGAAATAGCAAGAATTCCACATTAGATTCAGATATGGTTCTTCGAAGTCTTTAAAGAGATCTAAATTTATCTAAGATATAAATGTATCCACACCATTAAGGAAATCCTATCAGGGGCACAAGAGGCACTATAGCTACACATATTCTTCAAAAGCAATCAGCCCACTTCTAAAAACCACCTCTAAGATCTCCTTATGACCAAAATATTGTTGGTTTCTTTTTCCCTGGGAGTCCTTTATGGGAAGTTTTTCTTCTTTCAAGTACAGTTTCAAGTTTATAGATATTAATATTGATAACAAGCAGAGGTCTTTTAACCAAGCGTTGCTTGATCAAGACCAGGGCTGATCACTTCTTAGTCTCTTGTGTGGGTAAAGGCCATGACTGAATACCTTCATGATGTCAGCCCAGTCACTAATGAAATGTACCCTTCTCACATGAAGAAAACCAAACAATTGTATAATCACCTCTCCAAGTAACTGCCTTAGAGAATTTTTGAAAGAAACTGTCAGGTGGAACTTCCTCCTTCTGCATGTTTTCATACCTTAGATCTGTCTTGTACCCCACAAAGCATTTTTTATGCACAGCCTTATTAAAGTATTTCAGTTGAAAACACAATTAAGTGCCAGCTCCCAATATTTTCTGTCTATAAAAATGCTTCTTAAATAAGAATACTGTTACTACTGATTTAAACGGATGAAATATTTTTTCTCTATACCTTATAGATAAAATATTGACATATATGCTTGAGCACTGGAAAAACCTGCAACACAAGATTTACAGCATCATCTCACAAACTGATGTCAAATGGTAGCAAGGCATTAGTCTTAAATCATTAAAAAGGCACAGTTGTAATACAATTAGTACATAGTCTTATCTTTGTAAGTATATTAAATTGTAGTCTGCTTGGTAATCTCTAGTCCTTAGGATAATTCACCTCATTCCTAAAGCTAGATATGCCAGATTAATGATCAAACTATGCTTTTCATTACGAGAAGTCAGAAAACATGTATTTTCTTCTTCTCTTCTGTTCATGCCGAATTTATTTCTATAAATAAAACCACAATTAAATCCTTGTCTTTTTCAAAATCTTTTTACAAAACCTGAAGAAAACATCTGAAGATAAGTCTTCTACAAGTCTTCTCTGGTTACTAACCAGTCTAATCTTATGATTAAAGATCTGTTTTCAAAATCCTGCTAGGATTTGGTATACCATGGGTTTAATGATGTTTAAATTTGTTTCAGTTCTTCTGACTTAGGAGAATCACTGTTTTGACTTAAAATTTAAGATTAATTCATATCAAATATGATTAGTACAATTAATATGAAATAAACTAAAGAAAATAAACAAATAGGTCTTTTTTTTTTTTTCTAAATAAACTCTCCCTAAATTTTTAGGAGCTTTCTTATTCCTTGTTTGACCCAAATATCCTAACCCTCACATATTTTCGTATTAAAAAAACGCACATTGGATTGGCTGTTTTATCTCGGTTTGGACCACAAAAGACAATTTTATAAACCCTCAGGACATATGGGATGTTTGAAAAACAATTTTAAAAGCTGAACAGCAGGAAACCAATAGTGGAGATCAAGATGTTTAACAACAGAGATACCTAGTTGCCTTTTGCATTTTAATTGATAATTAAGCATCTCTTAGGTGAAGGAATGAAACCAGTCAGCTTAAGAGCAGTTGGAATCCTGTTATGTACTTGGGATTTTAGTTAATAATATTTCCAAGATAGCCAAATAGAATCAACTGATTTTATGGAGACTGTTGTTCTTCCTGAAACACTGTTGTGTGAGAAATCTCAAAGAAAAAATTATGGCATTTAAGTTGCATTGGTTAAAATTTAGTACTATTCTATTTTTCAGTTTTATAAAAAGGACACTTACAAATTTTAAGAGCTCTCATCAGTAAATCAGAATGTTTTTTAAATCAATTTATTTTTAAAAAGTAAAAAAAAATAAGGCTGACAGCTAGGTCTCCTAGAACCGCTCACTCCCTCCCCCAGCAGCATGATGGGGGAGAGAATTGGAAGAGTAAAAGTGAGAAAACTTGTGGTATGAGATAAAGACAGTTCAATACAGAAAGCAAAAGTTATGCACACAAGCGAAACAAAACAAGGATTTCATTCACCACTTTCCATGGGCAGGCAGGTATTCAGAAGTGATGCTCTGTAGGTAATTTCTGTGTGGGATTCTTTTAAAAGAATGGGATTTTCAGCTGCTTACTTTAATAATTGCAGCTTTGTTCTTTATGGAAACACACCATTTTGGAAAAAGAAAGCAAATATAATGAAATTTCATTGAATGGACTTATTTAAATTTATGTTTCTTTTTCTTTAGAAGTCAGAGCACTTAAAGACTACAGCAAAATGACAATGCACTACTGCAACCTTATAAGCAATTCTGTTTACATCAATTTCAGTGAAGTTCAGCCCTGTGCAGGCATCGCTGCAAGCACTGTGGAGGTATGGACTGAATGTTCAGGAGCTGCCCTTGTGAGGTTTTCCTAGAACTAGGATGAATTCCTCCTGACTAAGTGCTAACCATGTGAGCTGTGACTCTCTATTCAGTAGGGCTATTTGTGGCAGGATTGGTATGTGCATAGCACTTTGAGAGAGCTTCTATGCTGCTCTAGGGTCCACCAACACAGCAGTAAAAGAGTAACCTCTCTCCTGTAGTATTAGTAATTTCTTCTCGATAAGAAGCTTGCTACTGCTGAAACACTAATTAAAGTCCATTGCTATGGGTTTTGCTGATGTTTACTTGGTACTCATGTATTTGTACGTAACTAATCATTCTAGGTTTCCTTTTTAAGGTTTCTTAGAAATGCTGTCTATAGCTTACTAACACATGCATAGAGACAGCAACTGCTCTAAAGTAGCAACAAAATCCTTCATGCTGGCATACTGCAATGGAATAATCAGACCGAAAACCAAGTAAATAAATTATTTTACTCCTGAGCAGACTTGACATTGGCTTTTTTTCTCCATTAAAATAAAGAAAATAAGGCTCCATGGGCATCTGGTGTGATGATGGTATTTGAGATGGTTTTGGAATTAAATTTGTAACATATTTTTGTACTTTCATCTTTATTGTTTCTTTAGTCTGTAAAGAACTTGTGTCTGAAATTAAAGAGGGGACACATGGAGAAGAGTTTGCACATGTCAATTTTGAATTTAAAAGCCTTTGTCAGGTCCATAAAAAATGTCTGATACATGAACTAAACCATATTTACTTTGCTAATTTTGAAAGTGCTCTGAAGTGAAAGCACAATATCAGTCTTAAAGTTTTATTAAAAGACATGAAATCCCTATAATATTTTTTGTGACTATTTATAATATGTAAACATTTTCAAGCTTGATTCACAGTCATAAGAGAGTTTATACCCTAACTATTTTAAGTATAACTGGAATTTCTCTTTCATTTTGTAAGAGGAGTTGAAGTTACTCCATCTTTAATGCCACAATTTAATTTCTTCTAAAATTATGAAATTTCAGTTTTCTATGTAAAGAAGAATGCCACCGAATTAGCATGCCATTACATTCTTATATTGTCAGTCTGATACAAACCCACTCCCCCAGTAATGCTAATCCTGCTTTCCTATAGAAGCCAAATTTAAAAGGTTTACCATTAGTTCTGCTTTTTTACACCTTGGAAATAATAAATCCTCACATTTTTCTGCATGAT
Source organism: Eopsaltria australis (assembly GCA_034509425.1). Lineage (NCBI taxonomy): Eukaryota > Metazoa > Chordata > Aves > Passeriformes > Petroicidae > Eopsaltria > Eopsaltria australis. The sequence goes on from JAVTVJ010000072.1 coordinate 1,315,326, forward strand.
TAGTACTCTTTTTGTACCAGTGACAAAAAAAATGTAAATTTAGATCATGTACATCTAACTAGGTGTTAAAAAAAGAAGGTTATGAACCTGAGTATCTGTTGAAAAAGTTTCTTCATTAAGTGCCACAACTGACGTCTTGAAATTTTTGTATACCCAAAACTAATGCATAATTTTTGTTATTCATATACATATCCAATCACTTTTTTTAATCTCTTGTTCACCTGTTTTCTTTTTTATTTCTTTTTCTTTGATTAGTTTTTGCCATGGCTTAATTACATTCCTGTATTTTGCATTATGGAAGATGTAGAAGCAATCATAACATGGAAAATAATATATGGCTAAATTTAAGTGAATTTCTTTGAGGCAGTATTCACCTATATGAACTACTACTACTCCATCCTCCAAAGAATTCTTGCTACTGAATGTAATGTTTTCTTGCTCATCATCCTTTTTTTTTTCATGGTCTTATTCTTTTCCTTTCGACTCTTCTTTTTATAGATAATTGATCGGCTCTTTTACATAATTTGTGCAAGATCATGCAACAATATAACAGCAAACAGCAGTGTAAAGTTCTGCCAGTAAATGAATAAAGCTATCAAAAAGTAATCTGCAACAAAATATCTGGCTTGGGAAACAAACTCGAAAATAAGAATCTACTTAAATTATTATATAGGCTTACTCACATAATTTAGACCTACAAAAGAGAAGGAAAAAAAAGCCAGTAACATGGGAAATCTGAGGTTTGGATCAGTTCATATGTTGGCGTTTTTTGCATATCTTGAAGGTCAAAGCACTCAATTTTTTAGGAAGATTCAAAACAATTAGAAATCAATGAAAATACTTAGACTTCAATGATGCTAAGTTCCATAAGAGCATCGTTCCTTGGATTGCAGCAAGCTGTGATGCCAGCTGACTCTCACAGTCTCATTAGCAGTGTTTTGGTTCCAATTCCCCACAACATTTCTTTTCCTGTTCTTTATTCACCAAAGACATGTCTCCCCCAGTAAAGTGTTACTCATACCTCTTTTTTTCTCATCCCTAATGTAAAACAAATATAAAAAGGTTTGCTCTTTTCTTAACTTCCCTGGAGAGCTTGTTTTACAGATTGTCCCATATCACATTACTGAAAAATATCAGAGAAGACTAAAGATGTTCAACACAAATGCAATTTCCATGGTAAAATTGTAAGGTTACAATGAAGCCTGTTTGTTCACTGGAAATTTCCATGTGTGCATCTTGCACTCTTTTTTCCTGTTTCCTTTACCCTTTGGTTTGTGTCACATTGTAGGCAGCTTAATGCATAAACTCAAATTTCTTCCTTCCAGAAGCTGTTTGGTGTCTGTCTGCCCTTGTTGCTTATCCCCCCTTGATTTCAGTGACATCATGAAACTCCATCTGTTGCCACGGCAACGATCAGCGGTGTGTGGCGTGATCCGCGATGATTACAGGTCTGCACTGCTCCACTCTTTTTTCCAGTCAGTTCACAGAGACATCTTTTGTTTTGCAGTATATTTCAAGTTGTGTTATTAACATGCTTAACCAATTTCGTGCCTATATAAGTGCCTATCACTGTAGAAAATACATTTCCTAAAGGGCTTCCCATACACCCTTTTGTGTACATGCAGCCACACTTCTTCTGCTGGCATTTATGCCTTTGAGTGGCATTACCTTACATGTGTGGAGAAAAGCATATGGAAAGGCTAATTTCTGGTGTGCAATAGCACTTAATTCTTCTTCCTAGACCTAGAGGCAAGCAGGCCCAGAATGGGGCAAGTAGTGAGTAGTCATTAAATGAGAGGAAAATTGTTTTGCAGGGGGCTTTCCTTTAACAACCCTGTCACAGAAATCCTCCTCTCTTTTATTCCATTTCTTTCTAAGGACAAAGATTGAGATGTGATTTACAACCCACATCCATGTTCGGAAAAGGGAGAATTTCCTGATGACATGTCTGCCTATGTAAAAACTTTGATTCAGCTGCTAGAGACACAGCTACAGCTCAGCTGTTCTCATATGGTATGCAGCAAACATTTCTTTTTGAGTTTATTTAGTTACAGTTTGCAGCTGGAGGAAAGGTGGACAGAAAATCTCATTCTGCTTAATTTTGTGGCCATCAATGTCTCATACTAACATGTAGCTGAGCTTCTCAGGCACAATTTATTAACATGAATAAGCTCAGCTAGCATCTTTCAGCACCTTTGCATTGGGCTACAAAATTCTTATGTCAAATTCTTCCCAAATGCTTGCCAAGTACATTAAAAAAACCCAAACATGTTCTGCTTGAGAGTATTTGCCTAAATCTCCTCTTCAAAGTTTATGATTATTTTACTGTATATAATATCTTTAGGGAAGTTAGGGGGAAAAATATGATAAATATTCTACCCATTTCTTATCATTCATTAAGTCTATAACTGAATTTTCCTTTCCATCCCCAAACCACAAAAAATCTTCATGAAAACTGTTGAACAAAGCCTGCAGTGATGAGAAACAAGACAAGTGAAGAGTTCTGCTACACTGTGCAGATGAGCTACAGTCCTGTGACTGGGAAACACTGTCATGGAAAAGAGTGTTCATGACTTTTTAAGATTTTCAGAGTCATGGGACTCTCAAATTATGTTTAGTTTAACAAATCATGTGGTGCAAAAGAATGGGTGCTTACAGCAAAAGAGTTGGTGTGCTCCTGGAGCACGTTCCTATTTTTGTTGCAAAAAGCGAGAGTTTGCTACTTGAAACCAAAGTAGACCAAACAGGGATGATAAGATTTACTTCAGAAATGCTTTTCACATCTGAATTGAAACTTGACCCTGAATTGAAAGCTGCCCAGGGATGTTACAGCACTTATTGCAGGTACCTTTTTTTTACAGAAAAGCCAATTTGTTTGTTGTTTTCTAATTTAAAAAAAAGTGTTATGTGCTCATATTCTTTGGATGACACTTGAACAGCCCTGAACTATGCTCCATCATATGTTTTTCTTCCATATTTAGATTACTGGCTACCTAGGAAACTTCAAATATTGCAGGGTTTTCTTTGTTCCCAAAAAGAAAGTTTAAATATATTTGAAAAATGTAATTAAATAATATATTCAATGCTGTGTAAACATTTCTAGCAGAATATCTTGAAGTACTAACTGAAGAAAATTCTTTGCATTTTTTTCTTTGTTTTCAAAATGAAAGCCTTAGGCAAAGAAGCCTTCCTTTTTTAAAAGGCAACTCAGCCAAACAATTCTTCTGTATGTTCTTTCCCCTTTGAAAAAACAGAAGAAGAGGACGTAAATATGTGATGAAACCAGCAAATTAATTTGGACAAGTCTGCATTCCTGTTTTAAAAATCAGTGGCAAAAAGAAGGAATTTTTCTCTGCTTTCTCTGCTTTGCTGAAATCAAAAATACTCTTTCATAAGCAGGAACATTTTTTATACCTTTATATTTTTAAGAAAATAATTTTCTTTGAGATCACTGTACATTTTAGATTATGTAATGGAGAGGCATTTCTATACATATACATATACATATACATATACATATACATATACGTATACGTATACGTATACGTATACGTATACATATACATATATCTATACATCTATATATAAATGTAATTCCTAAATTAACCACTGGTTTTCATTTTCTTCTCCTGACTTTTGCTCCTTGACAGTAAAGAGATGAACTACTACAAAAATTAGAAATTTTCAAAAAATTTTGTAATGTAGAAAGATTGGTTTTTCAAGGACAGGTTTATTCTTCCTTGATAGAAAGGGGGACTGTGTTGCTTATTTCCAATAATTCCTTATACTTCTGGGCATGGACAAATGTTATCTGCTCCTGGACTGCAGGCAGAGGCTTTCAATCATTCACTTCCTTCTTTGTCTGTTGCTTTTCTAAGGCTAGAAATTAGGAAGGATGACTGAAGAAAATCCTTGCATATTCTATGGTGAACTGTCCTCTTTCCTCTAAACTTCTGTTTTTCATGAGTCTCGACAGTATATCAATGTGAATCATGTGCTTGCATATAGAAAGAACAATAGTTTATGTGGATGAGTGCTAGTCATGAATTCATTTGGGATTTTGACATAAAACTGTAACTAGTCATGTATCTAAGAATGTTGATGCCCTAATATGACAATTAATTATACAATAGAATGAAATCATAGAACCATCACTGATTATTTTCCTATCTGGCATTTAATCAAAGAAATGAGACTATACCAAAACCCAGATACAGATGTAAATTAGCCTGGTTCCTTTCACTGAAGACACATTTTTGGGTTGTGCTTCTCTGTAATTTCCAGCACGTATCCTGTGGATGCAAAGCAGTTAGTGTTAATCAATCAGTTATTAGCTAGCTTGTTAGTTAGACCTTTGCAGGCCTCACTAGCCAACAAACATTTGCAGCCAATGGTCTGCCAGTTGGCACAATCTATCAAAGGAGTAAATTATTTGTAAAAGAACGTCCTTTATGGAGCCTCAGTATCTGAAAGACTTTGATGTCTGTTGTTATTTACCATATACTCTCTATCCGCCCAGTTTTGAAGAAGAATGTGTTGTATAACCCAAAGGTACCCAAGTTCTGTCACTGCTCCATGCAGGCAGAGCTGGCACTGGCAGAGCCTGGGTCTGCCATCCTGTGGCCTTTCCCTCAGCTACAGGAATAAACTGCTTTAAATCTGACTGCCTGTCAAATTCTGGTTATTTCTGCAACAGACCCTTACACTCAGGAACCAAGAGTATCTGTCCAAAGTACTAATTGTCTAAGCAAAGATTGATAGTAAGTCAAGAGTAGCTTCCAAGGATGGAGTAACATCTCTTTACTCAGGCCACTGATGTGAGGAGGGGGTAATATTGCACAAAGGGTACAGAAATTTGGAAGAAAATAAACCCCCCTGCTTTCCAGATGGCCTTCAGAGATTAAAGGGGTAGGGTCTGTCTGGGTCAATTTCTGATTAGAACCAATTCAACACTGTAAGTCTGGTCATCCACATTCAATAATAATTTTCATGAGCACAGATTCACAAAAAGCACAGTTTACCAATCCAATACTATGGGTCTGGCTGAGTTCTGTAAGAACTTTCATAATCCAAATTCAGTAATAATACACTTCATTGAAACAACAGGGCAGCATGTTCAGAACTGCCAGTGATAAATTCACTAATTAATGACTGTTAATATGTGCTACTACTGAAGGTATAGTAACAGAGATGTATTAGTACTATATACATATATATACACTGTCTGCCAATTGATCCCAAGCAAACAGAAGTGTTTCCCCTTTTTCTCTTCTTTTTTTTCCCCAGAACTCACTTTATTTTATACCATAACTTTTGGCCCTTCCCAAAGCAGTGGAACAATAGTGTATCTTATAGGTGGGACATAGCTAACTGTGGTCATAAATGTAAGGCAGGTTCTCTTTCTCTTCATTTCCATTCATACAGGTAAGGAAGTTAATAAAGAAATGGGGATCATGAGGGTCTCAGTTACTTTCTATCAGAATTTAGAGTTGATTCAAAAGATAAAATAAAGACTTAATTCCACCTCCACCTGTTTTGGTGGCAGTAAAGACTGTCTGGCCCCAGAGGGTCTTTGAGCTTATCTTTGTCTCCTTAATGGACCAGATTTACAGCAAGGCTTGGTATGCATGGTTAAGGGAACTGAGACTAATGGCTTCTGTCTCTTGCTGAAACAACATCAGGCCATGAGGCCTCTGCTTCATTGCAAACATTAGTCAGTCATTAGGTTCTTCTTGAGCCAGGTGCAGGATAACTGAGGGGCCCAGTTCATGTTTTTCTCAACCAGCCTCATCAATTCTTCTCTGACTTAAACCTCAGATTTAAGGCTCTGACTGTAGCAAATCTGACAATTTGCCACAGATAAATACTTGATGATGATCATGCACCTGTACTGATGCAAGTGTGCACAAGAGAGCAGAGAAGGGATTAAGCCTGTGCTCTTTTTCTTCATTCTGTTTAATATCCTTTCAAGAAATTGATCCTTCGCTGGGAAAGGAGCATTTAGGAAATTTTCCGTGCATGATGTGATGGCGATTAGCGGAAGTTCTTAGTGAGGATCAAATTTCTGCACCCTATTAGCATAATTAATAAGCAAACAGTAATAAATATTTTTCATTTTAACAGAAATCTTGTCAAATAGGATAAATGAACCAATACATAGCTATTGTTAAAATCGTGGCTGTCTCATTTGTGACAAGACAGTTTTGCTCTTTGTTTAGGGGAGAGTACTGCTCTCTCTTGGCATGGAGCATTTTGTTGTATAAATATTGCAGTGCTCCTAGTGCCTATTAAATTTGACTACAGACTTGCTGAAGGTCTGCTGGCTTATATCATAGCATCATTAAAGTTTCTAAGCACTATTAACATACCAGCTACTTGCTTTTTGGGAGGGAAAGATACTGTGTTGAAGATTTAAAAGTTTTTTCTTTCCATGTCAGAGCTAGCTGAATGCACAGGAGAGAAAGCCTTGAAATGTATAATCTGTTCCTCTTATAATGATGCTTTATCTCTTTCAAATGAGGAAAATGTTTAATGCAAATGGCTGTCTTCATGGAACATACTATTATATGACACACTTGGGATTTCCTCAGACACCTGTATACTATAACTGGGTGCCTCAGGTGATATTAACTTTTTGACTAAAGTTTTGGAATTTTTCCTAAAGAACAAGGAGTACCTTTTCAGCATATTTTTGTATCTCACCGAAAGGGCGGAGGGGGGAGAAGTTAATTCAATTTTTCAAGTTCATCCTTGTATCCAAAAATTTTTGCATTGATTTTTTGGTTTGTATTTTCCATTTTTTTCTTCCAATTTTTTTTGTTCTGCCTAAAAAACCTATAACTCAAATAACTGATGGCTGTGAATAAACATTCCCCTTACAAAGGAGTAAATACTCTAATGAAATACTCTAATGTGGTTAAAAGGACAGAGATAAAATAAATAAAAATATTTTTTATTTCTAGTTGCAGATATTTCACCGTTTTTTCCCTAGGACTTCTTTAAGCTACTCCAGTTATGGACATAGTATATTCTGAAGAATATACACATAGCAAACATATCTCATGCCAAATGGCAATTATGACGCATCATAAAAAAATTTGATTACAGTAGCAGGATCTATCTGTTCTTGGACTTCAGGACCCCTTTTAACTTCCTGTTTCTCACATCTGTCAAAGTAATTTCAGTGACTCTATCAAAAAATAGACCTATACTGCAAGTTACACAAATATCCAGGTAGTCAGCAGTTCTAGCTCTCCCTTCTTGTTTTGAAATCTGTTCAGTAGTTTCCTCTCTATTGTAAAAGAGTCAAGAAAAAGAAGGCTTTTGATTTTTTAAATTTTTATTCTCTTCTTAAAATAAGCATATGCTTGTTTTACTATTTTATGTGGTTACTCCAACATCAGCTATTAAGCAGATTTAGATCCTAATGCAAACATACATTTCAGATGCATGTTGAAAATTAGACTATTTTCCTGTGGCTAGGAAAAAAGTCAACCAGCTTTATGAGGGCAAGGAAGAAATGTGAAGCTAATTAATTATCTTAATGTGACTAGGATATCTTTTGCTAAAAAAAAAACAAAAAGCAATCAATTAAAATTCATATTGACTGAAAATTTTATCCAGAAATGATTTTACATAGATAATTTGAATTTGATAATATAAAGCCTTTATTTATGGAATATAATTTTTTAAAAGTCAACTATTTAAATAGTATGCTTTGAGTGAAAAGTGGATGAAATAAAACATTTCATTGAGCAGTCAAGTTAATTTATGAAAGCTATGAGCAGTCAGATGACTTCTGTGCTTGAGTCCTCATGCCTTGCTAAGAATATATGATTTGGGTATAAAGGAAAGTTAGGAACACTGGTTTCGTGAAATCCATACCATGACTGAAAAATGAAGTTAAAACAAAAGAATTTAATTTCTCTGCTATCTTTTTCAGGTCCACACTCCTGTTACTATGCTAGAAGTTCTCTTTAGTGAATATCACTTTGAAAAAAAGGCAAAGTGAAATGAAACTGCTCCAGCCTTACTTCGCTTAAGCTCTCCCACTAACAAATAGAAAAAAAACAGTGTAAGAGATAAAGAAAATATGATCAAGAAATGGTCCAATGGAAGAGCTCTCTGCTTTTGATATGTGAAAATATTCAGTAGCTTCTTTTTTCAAATGGACTATAAAATAAAAATTCTTCTGAACTAATTAGTGAGTTTAGAAGCCTAGCTACAATAATTTAAGATAGGGAGAGGAATAATAGATAATTCCACAATTAAGCAAAAGTAAGCAGATAAAAAGCTGGGCTGCAAAGGTGTGCAGACACTTGCATTCTAACATTCTGTAAACTTGGGATCATAAAATTACATTAGTTGTTTTTAAGTTCTTTTAGAAAGAAATGCGAAAATTTAAGGGTAAGGGGAAAAAATTCCTAAAAAACATAACACACACACGCAAAATTAACCCCCAAGTCCCCCTAAATAAAATCCAAACTTTTAATGTGTTTAAGAATTCCTGTGATTACCTTTTTTAATCCATAAGCTAAATATACTTTGCTGTATTTGTTTCCCTCATTATGGCCACAAAAATGATCAAGAGTGCTTTGAAGACAGGCTGGCAGAGGTCCAGATTCTTCAGTCTGGAGAAGGCAACCAGGAGACTTTACTGTGGCCTTTCAATATATTTTCAAAAAGCAGGCCTACAGGAAAGGTGTAGAGAGACTTCACCACAACAGGTAGTGACGGGATAAAGACAGTGGTTTTAAACTTAAAGAGGGTAGGTTTAGATTAGACTTCTGAAAGAATTTTTTTACAATGAAAGTGATGAAACAGTGGAACAGATTGTAGGCATCAAGTGTTCAGAGTCGGATTGGACAGGGTTTTGAGCAATCTGATCTTAGAGAAGATGACCCTAACCACGACAGGGAAGTTGGAGTAGATGGTCTTTAAAGGCCCTTTCCAGCTCAAACCATTCTACAATTCTATGATTTTATGGCATTAATTTTTTTCCAGTGAAGCTTGAGAACAAAAGACAGAGAAATCCTAATAAATGCAAACTTTCTTACCTTCCTTGTAAACATTCCAGCTGTTATAGGTAAAAAATATATTCCCTAAAATGCATAGTGAATTATTAATGGAAGACATAGGATTTGTTGTTTTCAACTTCTTTTTCCCTTGGTTGAGGTTTTTTAAAGGAACCTCCATTTAGCCCCCTGTACCTTCCATTTTTGCATGTGCAGGCTTCTATAGAATTGTATTATTATACAGTCTAAGAAAATACAAGTTTTCTGAGTTTCTGAGAAAGAAAAGCAGTCTAAGAGTGAGTGGCTGGTGTCTGAAGTAGCTACAGGTCACTGAAACTAAAATAAATAAACTAGAACTAGATTTTGTATTTGGCTTATATTGAAAGGCTTCAGTGTGGGATAGAGGTTTTTATCAGAAGAGCCTAGGAGCTGATCCCTTGTCAGAAACAGCCAATTCCAGCTAGTTCCAAACCAGACCCACCGGGGGCCAAAATCTGAGCTCATCAGCAACTCCAGTGTAGCCCCTGTGATAATATATTTAGGAAAGGGTAAAAAATATTACAAAACTGCTGTGATAGAGAGAGAAACAAGGAAAATGAAACCCCTGCAGTCACCAAGGTGAGAGAAGAAGAGGGAGCATAAGTGTTCCAGGCACCTGAGCAGAGATTTCTCTACAACTCCTGCTGGAGAAGAAGGTGTTTCCCAGAAGTTCACAGAGAGATTTACTGAAGAAAATACCACACTACATCCAGTGGAGAAACCATGCTGGAGCAGGTGGATATGCCCTGAAGGAAGCTGCAGCCCATGGAGATCCCATGCAGGAGCAAACTTCTGGCAGGAACTTCAGTCAGTGGAGCAGAACTCACACACAGCTTTTCTGGCAGGATCTGTGGCGTGTGGGGGACCAGTGCTGCAGCAAGCCATTCTTGAAGGACTGCACCTGGAAAGGACTCTATTTTTAATTAGAAATAAATTAATCTTCCTCAAGTCCAACATGTTTTTCCCATGAGAGTAATTGTTAAATGATTTCTCTGTCCTTATCTTAAAATACAATCTTCTTCATTTATTTTCTCTCAGTTTTCTGCTGAGGAAGGAGGTGAGGGAACAGATTGGTGGGCATCTGGCAGTTAGCCAAGGTTAACTGATCTCAGATTTATATGGGAGAAGAAAAGTGAACAATTATTTCATACCAAAAATGTATGTTGGGTTTGTATCTTGCATTTGCTGTGTTCATGTTAACCCTTCTTTCTGATCATCTAGTTGTGCTGTAAATGGGTAATGTTGCATCTTTACATTCTTTTACATGACTTTTCATGTTTATTTTAGTACTAGTTTGTTTCATTCACAAATCCTTACTCTTTCCATTAGAACTTCATAGATTATTTCCATTAATCACATATTTGTAAGCTTCAATAATGCAGTATGCATGACAGAAGAAGCCCCTTCTTAAGAGATGAAAAATTAATCAATCTCTCGATCACTAGATCGTAATATTAAAAATTCTTTGGCAGATTATGTTCTCGGTTTCAGTCTTCCTCATTTTTCTTTCAGTACTCTCACCCAGACACAATGTGTTTCATAATCATTATTATTTCCATCTTGCCTAAGGAGTTGAAACATCAGTTCTACAGCAGCTCACTCCCACAACAATCTATTCTCTGATGAAAAATTAGTCCTGTTGCATCATACCTGCCTCCTGTATTTCATTCCACATCTGCTCCACAATCCTGGCTTGATACATTCTTATGATATTCTCCACACATTTCTGCAGGGACCAGGACACCCCTTCCCCCAAGTCTGTGCACTGCAGGGAGAGCAGGACAAGCATCTCCTCAGAGTGAAAGTGAATTGATAGGTCAGGAAAGCTGCTGGACTCATCACAGTTCCCTTTCTTCAGTTTATTAGAACTGCCCTGGTCTATTAAGCTGAAGTTTATTCTGGTTGCCAAAAAGCCTAATCAGATGCCTACACCTCGAGAGGCAGTAAATTGGGACAGAAAGGTAACCTAAGAAGTTGCCTTTCTCCTTCCCAGCAGCTATTAAAGATTGATTCACTATTTCCACAGAAATGCAGATTCTCTTTTCAAAGTTTATTCATATTAACAGAAGGTAACTTCTATTAGACGTAGGCAAAAACTGCACCACTGTTTTTCTAGGTGATAAATCCTTTTGGGAATGTTTTATCATAACAGTGTAGTGTTTAAAGCAAATACCAGTTGCCTATTAAGATACAAATTCACAGCAAGTAAATACAACTTTGGCTTTAGTATTTGATGCTGGCTGCACCACTCTTGTAAATCTGTTTAAATAGTCACATTACATGAGAAGTGGTCACTAAGTCAGACAAGGAAATGTTGTCTGCTAAACTACTGGACTGTCAGCTGTTTTTCTCAATGTTTTTTCACTCTTTACTAGTGCCCACCACAACTGAAAAAATTGTAGAAGAGTAGGGGTATAGGCCAGTTCTGCTACAGCCATTTCTAATCCTGCTTACCTCCTGCCTTTTGCTATTAAAAGCTAGAAGTTGCAAATGCATTATCTTAAGGTCAGATCTTGGGAAAATGTATTTGAAATTTAATAGCAGTCATGACGTTGATATACTGAAAAGGGACTTTGGGATGCTTGGAAGCAATAATAAAGGGCAAGTAAATTTTGAAAGCTAACTATTAAAATGTGTTTATGAGGAAAAGAAATTTAGTTGGAGGAGCCATTTTTAATAAAAATATTGCTTGCAGGAAAGAGAATTGTATGAATTAAGGGAAGCTCAGTATGAACTTAACCCTTAAACTGGAAGGATGAAAAATAAAAGAACAGGTAGCTTGCCATATTAGAAGAGACAGTTAACATGGCCATTGTGGAGGCATATCCACATCATGCTAAACATTGACTGTTTGTCAGAAGAAAGACTAATGCTTCTAACAAAAAGGTGCTGTGCTGTCTCTGAGAATTTCAAAGTTATTGTGAGAAAACCTGAGCTCACAGAACTTAAAGTACTAAAACTAGCAAAGTTGACTAAGGATTTATGGAAAAAGCACACAAGTCATAAAAATAATTTAAAAATTAATAAATATTCCAACCACAGGCACTGACTTGTCTTTTGAGATTAGATATGGGTTATTTCTCTCTCTTGATGCCTTTCTGGATTTTTGCATTTTACCTCCTGATTCAAAGTGCTAGAAATGTGGTATAAATTGGACACTTAGATGATGGCCTCAGAACTTAGATAAATGTCTCTCAAGTATTTTTTTCATGTCTCTTGCTAAAACTGTTGGGGTCCCATCAACTCTGCATGTTACCTTCTAACATGGACGGTTGATGGTCACCACAAGATACATCTGATTTCTATGATATCAAATCATCCTAGACCATAGGTTTTCTTCATACTCATGGAAATTCATGCTGGAATTAGAGCACTTCTAAGGCTGTTCAAATACCACATGTTTACTTAATATATCCATTAGTGACAAATGGCTTGATATTAACCAGAAAATTCTCTTTAAGTCAAATGAAATAACGTAAAATATATGTGTAAGTATTAATTTACCACCTCCAAAATAATAATCAAATTTAAAAATCTACATTAAGAAAAAGGTGAGGCAATTAAAAAAAAAAAAAAAACAACCCAAGAAACACCTTGCTATTCACTTTATGACAAAATTATGCTTAGGTCTGTTTTTTGATTCACAAGGGTTTTCATGAATACCTGGCACTGCAAGCTGTGCACCTCAAATAATAGCTTTCATTCATTCCTGAAGAATGCTGATTTTATAAACTGTTTTTGGTTTCTTTTCAAGGTCATCCAGAGGGTCTACTCAAACTTGATGTTTCACCATCCAAACACATTCCAACCACCAGCAAAACCCTTCATTGACTGCTTCTGCTGACAGAGACTACCGTTTCATATAATCTTTCAGCAGCACACTGTTCAATTCCTGTAATCCAGCTCCACGTGGCAGCATCTCTGATTTTTCCTTCATCTTGGTGGTTGAGCCTTTATGTGAACTAAACTTCTACACCATTGTTGCTTGCAAAAGTTGAGAGTGGATTAAGCAATCCAGGAGTTTCATTCCATTTCTAAAGTTAAATGATTGTAACTGAGATTCATAAGTGATAGTCTTCCTAGGACAGATGGACAGCAGCTGTCATTCATGCTAGGAGTTTGTTTGGGTCTGGAGCATGAGGTATCATTCTTGTTGATGGTTAATATTTACCTGTGTATTTTACACTTAAGGTACATTTTGTCTACAATACTCAACTTGGAAGGACACATTTGGAAACAGTTTTTGAGAAATCTGATGAGTATGAAGCAAATATAAACAAAAGAGGAGAGGAAAACATTCAGATTGCTTTATTTTGGACCGTGTATTTGTTTTGGAAAAATGGGAGAGGGATATATTGCAATATTTTTTTTTATTTTGCATATTACATCTTGCAGTTATTGAGGGTCATATATTCATAGTTATTACATGAATTCAAGGAGATTATATTAAAGTCTCTGAAGAAGAGCATTAAAAATTGAAGAAAACTGCAGTATTACCTATCACTATAATATTGCAATATAATATTGCAGTGATAAATATTAACTCATTGCCGCAGAATTATGAAGTGTTCTGATTTATTTGAGCTCAAGGGGCTTGCAAATATTTAAACATTTACATCCATGCACATTAGTTTGAACAACAAATTACAACTATGTCATATAAGTACTCCTTTATGCTGAATTTATAGTTGCACAACATCTGCAATAAAGCTGGGCAGAAAATGAGACTGAGAAAGTGGAACCATATGTGGAAGGGTGTGGTACAGGAAAAGGGATGGATGCTGATGTGGGGTATAAGGCTGGATAAGGAGACAGGAAGGGAAAGCTTACATTTACTGTCTAGGGAGAGAAGATACGAGAATCTGGCCAAGGTTCTCTTTAGTAATGAGTCCACATGTGAAAATGTAAGTGTATTTAAGAAACAACATGAAGTATATGCAAAAAGTTGCAGCTGAGCTGAACAGACTGTTCTGTTTCTTGATTTTTCGGTTCTACCCTTTGCTACCTCAGTCACACCCAAAAATCTGTAGAAAAGGAATGTGTGACATTTCTTTCTAGCCTGGTGGCAGTGCCAGTGACATGCTGAGAAAGTCAAAGAGGCAATGAAAACAGGAAGCACAGTATCAGTTGAGGATTTAACTTACCTTGCTACAAATTGGAGGAGCATGAGACCGAAGCATGATGGTAAGGTTGAAGTTGTAGATACACACCACAACTTGTTCATTAAGCTAACAAAAAGAGATACACAGCATAGACGTACATAGTTTTCCAAAGGGGATCTACATGAAAAATAGAAAGTTAGGAGTTAGCCAAAAAAACATTCGAAGGCAGCATAGACACCATATTGGAGCCGTAGAGCAAATGCACGACATACACCAGTAAAGACTTTAGAAGTAATAGAGAAATAGGTAAACAGCAATGTAGAGGAAGCTAAGAACTTAATAAGGCCTTTAGAAAGAATATTGGTTTTGTACACAGCAGAAAGAGGAAGCTTTCCAGAGAATCTTAAGAAATAACAGAATAATTAAAATATAGAAAGGATACCCTCAGTAGACAATGATTATAACGTTTGTTTTTATTTTTTTTTTTCCATCTGCATTAACTATGGAGAAGCTTGCAATATAGAAACAGGAACCCTTCTTTACAGAATGTATGTCAGAGGTTTTGTCTAAAATTGAAGCATTGGCAGAAAAGGTGAATGGGTCAAGGAGATGATGTGAGCAGTAAGAAATCATCAGGAGCAGGTGGCTCTTGCTCTGGAGTTCTAAGGGAATTCAAGTGTGAAATAGCCAAACTATAAAACATGGTGTGCAAAAAACTGACTCCTTGTTAAAGGACAGAAAAGTGGCTAAAACAATGCCAGTTTTTGAAAAAGGACTCCAGGGGAGCTACAGATCAATAAAAACTAGAATTAAGAAACATATGGATACATATGACATGTCACAAAACTAGTGGAGTTCTTTGAAAATATTAACATTTGGATAAAGGAGGTCTGACTACCACTCCTTTGAATTTGCAGGGTGCTTTCATTTATGTACCTCACCAACAGTTTTTCAGAAAACTAAACAGAAGTTCTTTTAAGGGTAAAGGCTAATAAAAACTTAGGAAACATGGGACAGGAATAAATGAACAACCACACTTGCAGTGGAAAACAATTCTCTGCAGAAAATCCATAGACATCTATGCTGTGTTCCTTGGAGCTCATCACACTCACATGCATTCTGGAAAAGGGAAGAGAATATTGAAATGACAGAAGTTGCTGATTCTGTTAAGCTATTCAGGATTATAAAGATGATCTCCAGCTGTGAGAAACCGCAAAAACGAAATTACTGGGAGCTGAACTGACAGCTGAAAGCCAGTGTAGACAACTGCAAGTCAAAATCCCTGCCTGAACTACTTTCTTTCAAATACCCAAATCCTATCCTGCAGCAGAAATAATGCAGCATAGGTTAGGAAATCACCTCCCCATTAAACCACTTTCCAGATTCTCAAATTCTGTACACCATATCTAGCTGTCTTGAAATGGCTGTAAAATGAGTTTACTCAAGGATCAGAGTGCTGGAGCACTTCTACTGTGAAGAAAGGCTAAGTGCTGGAGTTGTTCAGCCTGGAGAAGAGAAAACTCTTAAGAGACCTAACAAGACCTTTCAATACCTAAAGGGGATCAAACGAGCTGTTTACAAGGTCATTTAGTGATGGGACAAGTGGGAATGGCTTTAAACTGAAAGATAGTAGGTTTAGATTAAATATTAGGAAGAAATTATTTACTGAGAGCATGGAAAGGCACTGGAGCAGATTGCCCAGAGAAACTTTAGATGCCCTATTCCTGTAAGTGTTCAAGGCCAATCTGAGTGGGGCTTTTGATGTGTCCCTGTCCATGGCATCGGGAGTGAAACTAGGTGATCTTTTGGCCTTCAAGCCCAAAACATTCTATGAATCTAGGATTCTCTGACCTGGTCTTTATTCATGTGGTAGAAAACACATAAACCTTAAAGGAGGAACAAGAGCTTAAACCAAAGCTTGCCTATGAAAGCATGAGGATGATTTGATCTTTTCTTCGCATCCTTCACTCAAATCAGTTCCAAATATAACTCACTCAATTGTGACTGTGCTAGTATCTAACCATGATCAGAATAATTTTCTGATGGCCAAAATGCAAATCTCTGAGATATTTTTCCTTTTTTTTTTTGTTCTTTAAAGTAGAGACAATGCACTGGCAAATTGCTTCAGTTTATTGATTGGAACCCAGACTGTGAAAATACTGCAGAATCAGAATGCCGTGGGAGAGAGAGGAACAAGAATGACCACCACGTATAGTATTACAGCAGAAGAGTTACACATTGATCATACTATTTCTGAAATAAATTACTTTTTGGATAATTTTCTATGCCTATTTTTAAAGCAACATGGGAACTGATGATGTATGATACTGATACTAAATGGCCTGCTCAGGTGAAAAAAAAAAACAACGTGAGAATTTTATTGTAGTTGCCATGCATTTATTAAAAAACATTAGAGTGTTAAATATTCACTTGTGTTCTGACATGCTCTTCTGCCTGATTAAGTTTAAAATGATAAAGAATCTCTTAGATATAAGTGTATACATAGAGAGAGTTAAAAATAAAGTCCTTGCTCAGAATCTCTTCCATCTATCTATGTTTTCATTCTGTGTTATTCTTAAGCTCCAAGAGCTCCACATTTAAGTGTCTGTTCTAAAACTGGAAGAGTTTTTGTTGGCTGCTGGCAGAAGACAACATGAATATCAGTCAAAGTAGACTATAATGTGTGTGTGCATGGAGATGCGTGGGTTTGACTAAAGAAAGGATTTAATACATGCCAAGCACATCCTAATCTCCACTTTTGACTGCATTTTATGTGAATTAATAGACCATTTAGTATAAGAAAGTTCAGTAGATGATATAAAACAGTTTTCAAGAGAGTGAACTAAGTATGCATAAACCTTATTTCTTAAACACCAATTTCAGCCAAGTTCTCTGTGGGCTGCTTGGTTCAGCATGCAGTTAAAGACCTTTTGTTGGGCTGTGGAGAGGGTGGTGGAACTGCCAGTCATGTTAAGTTGCCCAATTTTTATTACTCTTTTAGAAGCAGTTTGATAGAAACTAAAGGTACAAGTAAATCTCTTAATGTTCTTACCTCTTATGGTATAAGAGAAAGATTAAACTCAGTGGGATTATGAGGATCTATTAACTGTGGAGAAAATATTGTGGATATTCTGACCTTTTCCATATCTTCAACTTCTTATTTATACATGCTACTTCAACAGGTACATCTGCATTTATGCAGCATGTGAAGGTTCATAATGGCCTTTGCAAATTATGACTGTAATCAAGCCAGGGGATCAAGTGCCATATACAGTAAGCACACATGCATACAATTATTCAGTCGTACATTGTAGTTTAGTCCTGTGGCAACCGGAACTTAAGTTGAAAATTAGTTTTAAGGATGAAATTAAATTTTGTCCCATAGTTCTAACTATGCTATAGATGTGTCAGTGCTGTGCTTCACCTTTAGTTCACTAAAGTCACCAACTCCTTC
Source organism: Eopsaltria australis (assembly GCA_034509425.1). Classification (NCBI taxonomy): domain Eukaryota; kingdom Metazoa; phylum Chordata; class Aves; order Passeriformes; family Petroicidae; genus Eopsaltria; species Eopsaltria australis. The sequence goes on from JAVTVJ010000072.1 coordinate 1,332,935, forward strand.
AGTTAGTAACTTCCCAGTTACTCATCTGCATAAATGAGGCAATGGGGTAATTTGCACAGTGGACCAAAATCAGACAAAGTGGCCACCTCCATAATTATGTACTTGAGAAGTTGCTACAATGTCCCTGACTGCCCTGGAGATCCAGGTCACGCAGTTCCTGCTGTACCTAAACCAATGGGCACATTTCAGTTTGTAAATTAACATCCTAAGTGGAGAATCTGGCCATTCCAGAGACACACATCCCCTCCAGAGATTCACAGTTTCTGATGCAGCTATTGGCACCATACATGGGTCAGAGACTTGTAAATTGTCAGAAAAAATTGCTCTATAAGTGCAAATAAATGGTCTCTGTGCAACTAACTACTTAGGAAATGTTTTGTACATTGTTTAAGTAAATTATTAGCAATAAATCATACATGTTGAGAAGTCTCACAGAATTGTGGCCAGAGTGGATAGGAGTTAGCTGTTCAAGGAATCTCACCTGATCGAGCTAAAGCACCATGAATTTTCTCACACTGTAGTTCCCACAATATGTTTATGGTCTGATTTTTTTCTAGCCAGGAAACAGTTTAAAAAAATGTCTATTGTTGTTCCTTTCTCAAACAAGACAGTTTTTACTTCTTTAATGGTAATTACTTTCATTCTGTATTATAAACTACATTTTAGACAGTAGTACCACAGCTTCCACGATAACCAAATCTATATATCAAAATTTTTTAATTAAGTTTTGTAATAAATTTAAATAAAAATATAATTACTATTATACTTTAATAGTTTCTGCACTTGATAGTACCAGTAATACATTTCAATAGAGAAGGAGCACATGCTTTCTTTTGCAGTTCAAGATAACGAAACCTCTTTCAAAGATATTAACCTGAAAGTGTATAATACATTAATATTGTACAAGTAAATGTGCATGACAAAACAAGCAGTGCACCAGTCCATATCACTCCTACTGCTAACTGCTCTAGAAATAATGCTGAACAGAACAAATATAGCTTTTCCTTGATTGATTTTTGGTATTGCTGATTAACTCTAAATTGGCTTTTCTTGTATCCCAGTCTAGCACCGTGAAACAGAGGTGAAACCAGGCAATGTGACATATTACTCAGAATTGAAACGCTGTTCATTGAAAAGGAAGAATCAAGTTCAGGAGATAAGGCAAGATGTTGTTATGATTATTAAAGTAGTGCAAGCTAAAACTGATCTTGCTGGGAAAGAAGGATGTGGTAAAGATTTCGCTTTTAAAGAGGAGCTGAAAGTAACGGTGTAAGGATGCTTTCTGCTGTTACTTATCCTTTCAAATCCAATTAATAAAACTATTAGGAGTTAAGTCAAAATAAGCAAGGAGGTGAGTCTTCATGCAACATTTAGCAACCTTTCCAAAGGTTGTTGTGAAAATAAGATTACATTCGTTCTAAAGAGTCATTCACGGGAAGAAAAATCCTATCAGGGCACTGAGTTCATGACACTTGAAAGGCTGGAAGGTATTAAGAAGAAACATCTTGTACTCTTGCCCAGTTTTTATTCTTTCTGAACCATTAGCACATACCTACTCTGCTTATTTGTTTTCTTTTGCAGGTTGAAAGAACCTAAATCTCTAATACGTACTTAGAGCCCTCCCTGAAAATGAGGTTAATAAAAGACATTGGGGGGGAGTGGGAGGAAGGATTCAAGACAACAGATTTGGTGGGAGGGGGCAACAGGAGGCACAGAATGAACTGAAAGTCAAAGTCTCAGAAGTGGAGAAATGAAGAACCCAAAAGATAACCTGAAAAACAGGGACACCCCCCCACAGCATCTCTACTCCCCAAAAACAGTCAGAGGAGCAGGCTGATGGACATGGCTGGAAGGAAGATTCTGAGGTGGAGGAATCCTTGATCTGACCCATTCCTGTGTAGCTTGCTGAAGTGTCTTATAAGCTTATATTGTTGAGCACTGTTTTCTGTGTACAAGTAAGAAAAGCTCCCAGTGGGAGAGCACTTACATTGACAAAAGTGTGTGTGTTGACAGATTCAACAGTTGGCCTGCAGGCTGAATGGGCTGTGATGAGAAAGGTGATTTCTGTTGTCTGTACCAAAACAGGATCTTCTGTCTTAGAAAAGGGAATTACGTACTGAACTCTGAAACCAAGGTAGATGTGTAAATATTTTCCTGTGTTATGCAGGGACCTGTTACAAGTGGTTGATGTGCCTAGCCACACATCTTTGGGTTGTTTGGGTTTTTTACAGACCAGTAAGTAAAAGTTGTTCAGTGACTCAGAGAGGTCAGTTCACTTTAACATATTTCTGTGGAAAATGTGTGAAACAGCCAAGGTAGTAAAAAACATGTACCTAGGTATTCCATTGGTGTTGATAAATCTCACTTTAATTTACAATATTGATATCCCTGATCCTAGAACATCATTAGGTCACTACAAACTGCTCTTTTTTAAAGCTGACACTTTTTCTATCTTACAACATTCAGACAGTAAAAATATTCTTATGGATTTTCTTACTTGTTGAACAAAATGTAGTAAGGAAGTTTGTCATGAATTAGATGCATTCTATTTGACATTATTTTTCCTGGTTTCTTGTTTTCCTCTTTTTTTTCTTTCTTGATTCGTACCAGAAAGCTTATATAATTGCAATAGACTGTAATAATGACATACTTAGGATTGAAGCATTGAAAGCTTAGTTGCTTTAGTAGAAAGGTAGGGAGGTTTTGTAGTACAAGATCTTCAAACTTAATTCATTTTCCATAGTCATTCTATTTGCTTTCTTAATTTCTGTTTATTATACTGTCAGGCACAAAAACCCCAGACTACTCTCAGTAACACAGGAACATGCTGCTACTTATATGGAGGTGTGAATGCCAGGATACCATACCTAGTTCAGGAGCAGGATCCATAACCATTCTTCTGTGATTCAAGTGAAATAGGACATCCAGTTAGTTAAAAGCAAGTAACTGACCTTGTCATTGTCATTTTTGTTGTTGATCTTGATCTTCACATTCTTTTGACATTGGGATCAAATGAACATGGGATTATAGAATTGAAAAGTCTTCTAAAAAACTTCACAGAAACATATTCTTGTGCAATATTAAAGTGTACAAAATAAAACATCAACTAGCACGTTCTTTAAGAAATCAGAGTTAATACCCATACCAAAATTTTGTTTGGAAATTTTCAACAAAATTAATGGAAAAATTATATTTAAACAATCTTGTAAAACTCTTGTTTTGGCCCAGTTTTTATGCATATCTAGCAAGAATAGTTTGCTTTGGTTGGGTTATTTTATATTGTTGGGTTTTTTTGGCAGATTTAGCACTTGCTTATAGGACATTGGAAATTTTCTGAAAAGTGTTCATGAAAACAGCATAGAGAACACTTTGTCACTGACTCCCTGCAACCACGTTTTCATTCAGCAATGCCTTTATCTTGTCCTTTTTCCCCATTGTAGAATTACTCTCTACAATATTTTCTTATGTATCAGCCTTGCTTGAGTATCGTCAAATAATGAGCCTTCCATCATCCTACAGTCTGACAGACAAAGCTGTGATAAGGCTTTTTTTTTAGTGTCAAAATCTAGTTAATAATAGCTAGCATTTGGACTACACAATTCTGGAATTATATAATTCACAATAATTTTTTAAGGAACAACAATACTTTAAAATGCAGTTCTTCATTCTATTTTATTTTTATTAGTCTCCATCTTGGAGGGAACTGCAGATAAGCTAAAATCAGCCCACATGAACAAGTTCATAAGCAAAGTTGAGAGTAGCAATTATAGATGAGAGACCTGGGCACTTGATTCTGTACTGTTGGAACCACTGAGCGTTCAGCTTCGGATCAAGCATCAGATTTATATTTACTGTCAAGTAGCACAAAGTAGAGAGACTTGCTGGAAGAATTTAAAATAGAACTCAAAAGTAGAATTAAATTACACTTAATGTACTAAATCTAAAACACTGAGTATGTAATCAAAATTTGCAGCACAATCAGTGTGGATTTCTTCTTCTTACTATGTATAGAAAGAATGAACATCCCTCTGTTGCAGATTTTAATCCAGCTTTCATGGTGCTAGAGATTTTGCATCAGTTACTGTGTCACAGAATAAACATACATAAACATAAATTTGGATATTACCTGTTCATTTCCATTTTCTCTTTTTTCCCTTTTTCTGCATCCCTCCTATTATTCAGAGTAAATTGCTGACAGATTTCAGTTTAAATATATGGTGTACTACACTCCCTGCTTGTTGCTTCCCTCTTGGTGTTTTTTCCAGTGTTACTATTTCCTATAAAAAAGAATGTTTCCTTTCCTTTTCTTTCTCCTTATGACTAGTTCTCTTGGTTTAATAGTTTTAGCCATAATGAAAACCTTTCTGGCTCCTATTGTCTTTTATTTATTGTTTAAACAAAGAACAAAAAACTAATGTGTTCAGGCTCTGTTAGAAGTTCTTGCATATCTGTCCACCATTTTATATCATTACACCTCATATTGAACTGTTAACAAGATTTCTGAATTTTCATAATGTAAGGATACATTGATGCAATGATAAAAATTGGTCTCAGTCAAAATGGTGAAGTTATATTTTCTATTATTTCAATAAAATTTGAGTTGTCTGATGCATTTCATTCATTCAGTACTGTTTTCTGTAGTTTGTTGAAGGAGAAATTATTTACCCACAAATTAATTTATAAAATTGTACATTTACTTAGAGTTGAATTTCTTCCTTCTGTCCTGATTCTTTCAAATTAACTATACTTAAATTTTTTACCATGATCATTTTCATAAAAAATTTTTTAATCACAATATCATAATAAAACGATCAGAAATCTGAATATTTCAGAAGGACACACTAATCATTAAAAGTAGTCTTTCTTTTATTAAAGACTGATGTGGCAGTTGCTTTCCTCTCTCAATTTGTCTCCAGTCCTTGTATTCTTTGTTTTCTCTGTCACCAATATTGTTATGTAGCCCAATATATTTCTTTGGCATTATAATAAAACCATAATCCTTGTCCTAGTTTAATAGTATTGGTTTCTAGGAATTTCTTCTGAAATTTGCACATAGTTATATTTGTCTTTCATCATGCAATTTGGATTTGTGTCTTTTTTGTCCATTTTATTAAGATGAGTCATTTCAGTACTGTTTCTCTTCCACTTTAGTGAAATTTCACTGGATTTTAATGGATATGTAGGTACTTTAAAATGCTAATATCATTCAATAAGTATTATAATATTTTTAATAGATTTTAAACATTTTTATAGTGTATTTATTTATGTACTTGCAAAGGAGATACCTTCTGTTCTTACAGTTTCTTATAATAAAACTGATGAACTGAAACCTCTTTTGGTTTTTCAATATATTCTTATCAACCTAAAGTAATTTGCACTATATTTCTGAAAACTGTACTTTTCACAGAGGCGACATATCCTACATAATGTTTTGGAACAGACTGAATTGGCTCCATAAAAATTCATTCTATTCTTTCTAAATGTTTTTATTTAAACCACATTTGAATTTCACATACGGAGGATCATCGTGTTAGATCTATTGGGGAAAATAAAACTGTTAAACTGGAAAGTCTGGTTTTATGACAAAAAGATGGAATCTGATATATAATAAGGGAAAGATGTCTGTAAGAAATGTACTTTGTTTACTGAGTCAATATAGCAACAGGGTGAGAATGAGCTTATTTCAATGTCATTTTAATTTAATTGTTCCTTTCAGTGGAATCAAATTCCTGAAATAATGTGATGCATCTGTGAAGAAGGCAAATCCAATTCTAAGATGCTCCAGGGCAAACATTTCTGAGAGAAGTAAGGAAGTTTTTGTGCCATTGTATAGCGTCCCCCACCAAACTCATCTGGAAAACTGTTCTAGTCAGCCATATTCAAGAAAAGAAATTGAAATGAGAAGAGCTATGTATAAGAGCAACAAGGAACATCAGGAGAATGAGGAGTTCATACTTGGAGAGGGTTCTGGTAGAAGAGCACAGCTTGTTTGTATGAGCAAAATGAAGATTGAAAAGGGGTATGATTACTGTCTTGGAATACATTATAAGGGAAGCTCTTAAAAAAGAGAGAAGCTGTTAAAGCTAAATATCAGTGTTGGCAAAAACACAAATGGGAATGAACTGGCTATAATTAAACTGAGCACAGATATTGCAAAATGCCTGACTATCAAAATTAAAAAGTTCTGAAAAAACTCTCAGGACAGAAAAACAGGGCCAAAAATCTTGGTCAAAAATTTTTGCCAAATGCTCTTCCAGATTCTTCTCACTATCACACAAAAATTAAAATGCCAGGATAATGCTCAGTTTCATTGTTATGTTTTGAGTCATTCTTTTTGAGCTGCTCTGATTTTTAATGATTCTTTTTTATTTACAACTGATATATTTTGTGTTGATTTGTTTCTGAAGAAATTTAAGAATATCTTTAACTTGCTTTCAGTGGTCAACATTTTTTAGCTCTCATTCCACTTGTTCTTTATAATATACACTTGTTTGCCACCACTTTTTCCTGAAGGTTTTTTTTTTCCCTTCTGCCCACATGCAGAGAAAGAACATAAAATTTCAGAAAAGGTGTGGAACTTCCTCAAGTGGACAGATAGATGAACACTATTGAAAAACAATGCTATGATCAATTTTAATCTCAAATTCATTGTATAGAGAAATCCAGATTTATAACCAGACAGCAACCAAAGGGCAGGATTATGAAAAAATTAATACATTTCTGATAATGACAAGTAACCATTATTGTATACTGCAATCATTACATTTTGTAGTGAGTGGCTGATGGTTTAGTTCTATATGCTAAAGGACAAACCATGTGCAACTTGGTATGTACTTGCACAGTTTTCTCTACAGCCAATAATTTTCAATTACATAATCAAATTGTCAGCAAAGTGGCAAGTAAATGAGTAGGAAGGATCCACATGTTCATCAAGTAACACTGAGATTTTTTGGTTTTAATAATTTCCAGTGCTCTTTTTTCAACAACTAATCAAAACCACTTTTGGAAAAGAAACACAGGTGAATTCACTCAGGTTTGAAGTGAATATAATCCACACTGTGATTATCTTCAGAATTGTTGAGAGACTTGGATTAGCAAACACACTGAATGTACATTGTTTAAATTGAGTATCCTAGATCTTTCACATACATGTCACCAGAACAGGAGGTCAGCCTCCTGGTGTGTCTTTCTTGCTGTTCAATATGCTGAAAAATACCAAGGAAGCAGAGATTCCAGAGGCCAAACATACTGTTGATGTACATATCAGATATGAAGATGAAATCTGTCAGATATATTTTCAGCTCTTTCATAGAGTTCCGTGCTTGAGCGCAGTCAAATGTCACAGGAACATTTCATCTCTCAAGATCTTGCTTCTGTAAAGTAGCTGAGGCTCATTTTGAAACTTCGACAGAGGCAATACAGAAAACTGACTGAAATAAGGCACCATAAATATCATCTGAGTTGTGCAATGGCACAGGATAGGTAAGACCCCTTTGAATGTTCCCCAACCAAAAGTATACAAAATAAATACTTCCAAGAAACTGCCTTTTTTATGGTACTGGTTCTAAGTGGACAGAAGACACAGTGAACATATGCCACACCACAGGAATCTGCTGCTCTGAACTCCCCCAGCTGCCATTAGATCTTCCAGCACTGCTTAATTTATTTCAAATTTTATTTTAATTCAGAATAATATCTCTAATGCATTGCTATCTCTGAGCTACTACGAATTTCTGAAGCACCAGTAGTGCTGTGGCAAGTGTCACTTGACAGTATTGGCTGACTCTTTGCAGCCTGGACCCTTAGGCTTCTGTCAGGTAGTTTATTTCTCACAACAGAATGGTTTCTGTCTGTCCTATTTAAATGCTTCCAACTTATGTCTATACAGCACGATGACCAGTTCATTAACTTTGCATGCAGCAGTCCCACAGACGTGATAGCAGCATTTGTGATGAATGGAAGGTGCCCAAAACATGACTGCAAAAATGATATTAATTTTCAGTTTGTTATTCCTATTAACAATAAAAATAAGATTATCAAATAGTTAGTGCCTGTCTCTCATATATCACAGCTGAGGTTTAATTTAAGTTCCTCAGGAAAGGTGCTACTGTCTTCTTTTTTTTTTTTTTTTTTTTGGCTTTGGAGGAAGTTACTTGTTGAAAGCTATTGCCAGGGATTCCATCAGGATAAATATTAGCTCAGAATACTTTCTGGACATACTAATTTCAGAAAATGCTGACCATGGCTGATAAAGCAGGGTAGTGCTCAATACAGTAATATATTCTAGCATAGTGTAGCCTTTCATAAAAATGTGGATGGAGGTTCATTAACTATTTGAGAAGAGGACAAAAAAGCTTTAACAGTTAAATAAAAAATTTTCTTTGTCAGCTATTGATAAACAGACATGTTTGGAATGTTTTGTCAAATGTGTTTGAACATTTGTTCACAAAAACATGAGAATTAAATCAGTTTCCCATGGGTAGAGTTGATTTATAGAGCTCAGGAATAAATTACAGCATGCCATAATCACTCCTCTCTTATCCTGTTCTGTTTCAGGTGAAAGTTCTTACAGGCCCTTTTTCCTACCTAATTTTTAACTTGATATTTCTGCCATCCACATCTTGCCATTCAGTGCTGATACTTTTGTGTCTTTCACCCACATCACCTTACCACAGATCACGCTTTTGTCTGTGACACTCCATTTCTCTGTTACAGATTCCCATTATATCAAGCCAGTTCCTTTCCCAGCCTCTTCATCCTGCTAATAACCTTTTTTTTCCTCTCAAAGATATTATCTTTTTAATTCTTCTCTCTAGAATTCCTTCCTATGTCTCCTGAATTTATGCTTCTGGACAAAAAAGAAATTTATTAGTTAAGGTCAAAGTTTTTAAAGCACAGAACTTTAATGTGTATCTAAATGCATATGTTTAAAACTATCCTTGTGCACTAGACAGATTAAAGAGAGCCATCAATCTGTACATACTTGTGTGAAATCACTCTATTTTTTCAGTTAATCTCTCTTCAATATTCTCAGAAGCAGTAATGCATCAAAATAAAACTCCCCATATATATCATAGCTTTATTGGAGGGGGAAGGGGGGAATTTTACCTATTAAGTGTGGTGTAATTTTTAGATGAATCAAAATGCTTGTAAGGCTGATGCATCAGAGGTGAAAAGAGAGCATAATTGCAGATATCATGTAAAGCACATCTGAAAAGATCATATAAGATCAAACCTCAGGATCCTCCATAATTTAAGTATATTCTGAAGACAACTGAAATTAATCTATAAATTATACTGCAGTTAAATCACTCCAATTTTAACTTTTTCAAAATCTTCCTTGCATCCCCCCACTCAAAAGATGTTTGCCACAGATCTTAGTGACAACTCACTTCTTTTTGCAACATGAAAATTGAATGGGGGGATGGTGCAATGTTGTGGGTTTGATCCTGATTATTTCCTAAGAAAGTTTGCTGCTCACTTACAGACGTATGGGGTGAGCCTAACCAGGCAGCTGCCCAGTCCAGCACCTTGCCTACATCACTGCCACAGAGGAACGTGTGGAAACTTCACAGACAATTATTATGCAATGAACTTTCCTGGGAAAGAAAATTATTAGTGGTCTACTGCTTTTTAATTCTGCTAAAGACATAAGGAAAATAATGCTAGAAAATTTTGTGTGGTTTCTTGTCATGAGTTGTATTGCACAGATTATTTCTCTACAAAATGGCTGTTCAGCAATGCCAACTACTGCTAAACACTTTTTTTTAATATCATCCTATGTCTCAGATGACAAATTATTCTTAATGTGTGAACTTTTAGAAAGCTGGACTTCTTGAAAGGAGAGTATTTTTCCTTTAAGCTACTTGAAAATGTCACTTCCCTTCTCTCAGCATGCTGGACACCTGCAATGTAAGGTGGAAATTAGATGTGTCTTAAAAACAATTCTGTATCCACAAGATTCTCAAAAACTGTCATCATGACAAGTACCTTGATGACAGGCAGCATGAAAGAGAGGAGGTCTTTGAAGGAAAATATTATGTGAAAAGGTAAAACTTTTAAAAAGACAGCCTAAATTTAAAATTTAAGTGAGATGCAATAGGTTTTTTTCCTAATAAATAAGAGGGGTCTTTTTTAAACAGTCTACTAGAAAATTATAAACCTTTTTTCTCAATAGATTTTTAAATGAGATTCCTAAACAATCTCTGTGACTCACTCTTGGGGAAAAAATAACACATATGAAGGTCAATGGCAAAGTTCAACTCAGTTTAATAGGCTAAGAATTAAGTTCATTCAGAGCTGATATTTCTCTGACAGTATCCTCGGTCTTGAAATATTTCTATGAAATGAGGCTAAGGCATAATTACAAATTTTTAGTATATGGAAAAGCACAAAGCAATACATCTTCAAAATATTAAACATCCTAATCATTCAACATTAGAATATTTTTTTCTAACACAATTTCATTACAATTGCTAAACCTGAAAATGACCTGCATTATCTGTTAGCATCTTAAGAAAGACATCGTTTTCCACCTAACTTTCCAGCTCTTCAACCTATCTCCAAGAAATTGCACTGTACTGCAGTCTAAGAATGAGTTGCATCATAATCGATTAAAAATAAGTCCCTGTTGCAATAGTACACCAAAACTTTATGTGTGGTTTTATCACAACAAAGAAAGTTCTATTTTATCTATTACTGAATGCAAATATTTAGTACAACTTCCCTGTGTTCACTTCATAGTAATCATGCTATGTGAGAACAGTAGTACATCATGCTATTTACTGGAAACTTTTAGAAGCCCCAGCTGGTCCATCAGAGAAAAATGCTATCAATCTTTCAGCATATTTTTTTAATTAAAGCTAGAATCTCTAACTTAGAATGTGCTAAGAAGCCATCCAGGAATAAAAAAAAATAATTTTTAAAAAATGCTATTTTCTCACTGTATTCTTTTTCCTAGGTATGTTTTCAGAGATTGTTGTCTTTGTATATTCCCAAGAAAAGTAAAGCCCTTCCTATTACTATGAAACTGATTCAACCATAAATCTGATTCCTTTGGTATTTTACCAGGTTTTTTTTCCTTACCGTAGAGAAAATGGAAATCTGCTACCCCATTTGGTACCTGGACATTCTTTTTTATGTAGTGATGAAGCCTTACCATGATCAAGATGAGTAATAGTCCATACTTAAAAAAATTCAATTGACCTCTCAGTCACACTGTCAAAGACCATGCAAAGATGAAATTTCAAGTGACATTCATCTGCTGTGTATTTGCACTCCAGCAGATGCAGGTATCATGGCAGATGCATTTTTTCAGCTCTGACTTACATTTCAGCTCAGCTCTGAAGTACACAACTGCCTTAATTTAAAAATACACATAAATTTTTCCTTGTAAGCTGAAAAATGTGGAAGGGTGGCTAAGAGCATTGGACTGACATCTGTTTCTACAGAAATTAAAGTATTGAAGTGCACCATTCTTGAAGTGAAACATTAATCCATCCATTTCCTCACCATACATTTTTTTAAGCTATATAGGAAGAATTTAAAGAGTGAGCTGTTACTAAGATCATGAAATGTGTTACCATGATCGTATAGAGTAAGAGAAGTACTCTGTCATGTCATTTTCTGACTGCAATGTCTGTTTAGCTCTTGTTGGGATGACAAGGTGCTGGCTGCTTTTGCTGGTTCTGCAATTGAGAATTGCTATCATCATCTGAGTTGTTTTTCTGGGAACTAGGTTTAAACCAAGTCATTTTTCCACTGGCTGGAAAACTTTTTTACTCCACAGAGAATATCCATCCCTTGGAACAGGCTGCCTAGGGAAGTGGTTGAGTTGTCATCCCTGGAATTATTTAAAAGACATGCAGATGTGGCGCCTGGGGACATGGTTTAGTGTTGGGCTTGGAAGTGCTGGGCCAATGGTTGGACTCAAGGATCTTAGAGGACTTTTTCAACCTAGATGACTCTATGATTCTGTGATTCTCTAAGGGCGAGTAAGCAGAAGAAATAAATATATGCTTCACTTTCTGTCACTGGGGTTTGGCAGCATCCTTTTCCCACACACTTGATGGATGGGGCCAGCTGCAGTTCAGTACTGCTGGATACAACACATTCTGGTTGTTGGCCTGTCACCTGTCTTCAGCCCTGAAACCTCTCAGTGTCATGATCGCACTAAGCCAGATGGAGAAGCCTGCAGAACCTTCCCGTTCCAGAACACTGAAAAAGAGTTGCCTCCTTTAAGAGCTTGTGCAAGGTGCTGCTTCAGTTTTCCCTGCAGGAGCTGGTTCCCTGGCAGTGCTGAGCCCAGCCAGGCTCTGCTCTCACATCCACCCACAGCTCACAGTGTGCACCATGCCCAGCCCTGCATAGACATCTCAATCAGTGTAATAGCTGAGCTTTCTGGTAAAAAAGCCCAAAACAAAAACCAGAAAACCAAATGACAACAACAACAACAAAAAACCCAATCAACAAATAAATGTACTTTACTTCCAACTTTTCCCTCCTTGCTTGGAAAGCATATTAGACTACTGCTTCATCTCTTCCCTCCATGCCTCTGACAGACCACATGCCTTTGTTTTCACACCTACTGTTTACCTTTTAAAAGTACTCCTCTCAGTGTCATGCTGTTTTCTGAATTTTGTCCTTTATCTCAGTGTACGTACTCTGCAAAGGCCAGGAGCTTGGAGAAAGCCATTATTTTTTTTCCTAACTGGAAGTGTCAAAGCTGCTGTGCATACATCTTTTCACATATAATTTTGTAGCTGGGATTCAGCCCTGACTGCCTTCTTAACTCAAAATATTAGCACTGAGACTGATGAACTGCACAAACATATGCTGAGTTTGGTTGAATATTCACACATTTTAGATTCTACTTGCCAAAATAAAAGGCTCAGGCACAAAACAACAACCTTTTCTTATAAAATTATTCAAACCATCAAAACAACATTTATCAACAACAAAGGTACAATCACCAGTTTTCCAGACCCTGGCCACATTTCTGATTATGGTCAAAGTGATTGTAGCACTGTAGCACTGAGGTGAGATCCAGTTCAGCCTTGTCAATGTGAAGACCCCCAGGATAGTAACCTTCATCAGAAGTCATGCAGGAAGAGGTTTTTGATGATTGTGGGCACATTACCACCACAAATGTGGCAAATGTAGAAAGTTCTGCAAAAAGATCATGGGACAAACACCTTCCATGGAAGATGTCAGTCCCAAATTCCTTCTTGCTTCAAGAACAGCTACACTAGAAAAATCCTTCCCTTCCACTCAGTTCCCGCATAGGCTCCTGGCAATAGACTTGGTCCCAGTAGATGAATTCCACTCTCTTGTGAAAGTTTCTCCTCCTACCTCCTTTTTGGCACACAGGATGTTACATAGGTTCCGATTTTTTTTAGTCTGCAAGAGGATGATGCTGGTGACTTTTCTTAGAGTATATTTTGAATGAGGCATAAAAGAGGTTTGCTCTTCCTGACCAATAGCTGGAAACATAAGAGTGCATGTACCCCCTTATCTGCCTTTACCTCAGCTCCTTGCATTGCAAAGCCAAAGCTCACAGTCTGTGTATGAAGACGTTTGGATTGCACTCTTTATCTTGCATTTTTGTGTCCCAGTGAGTCATAAAATTGTTTGGGTTGGATAAAAAGTTCAGATCATAAAGTTCAATCATTAACCCAGCACTGCCAAGTCCACCACTAAACATTTATTTTTAGTATACAGTGTGTGTGATGGCTTCCTGTTCAGAAAAGAATGATTGTGTGAGAGTCTGATGCTATGTCAAATGCTATACTTAAAGCAAAAGAGTTGATGTTGTGTTATCACTACATAGCAGAGTAATGTATTGGGATTACATCTATTTGCTGAAGAGCAGCTGCTTGCATTTTGCCAGTGTAGCACTGACAAAGTTGTTTCCTTTCTGAAGACTTGTCTCTCATCATTCTGAGTAGTTTATATTAGTAATTGTGAAGATTTTCTGTATTTGCTAGGCTTTTCTCAGTCTCCAGCTCAGCAGCCAATTCTTGTGCCTCTACAGAGAGCCACAGAATTGAGTCCAGGGTGAACTTGGGTTGCCTGAGACATCCAGACATCATCTGGTCCCTCTCACTGCTCAGGGGACAGCTTAGATCAAGTGCCCAAGGGCGTTGGAGGGTTGTGACCTGCCTAGTCTGGCATCCTCCTGAAATGAAGAGTCCAGCAGCCAGACTCACTGATAGGCGAGAAAGTCTCATCACAAATAGTGGGGTTGCATCCATTTAGACAGCTACTCACTTATTCTGCACATGAGGAGAGGAAATCATTCTAAATATCTATATGTACATATCAGGTACTTTACATGTACTCATATAGATATATTATATTTATTGGCTTGGAAAATTGCTTTGAATTGTCCTTTGATTTACATTTTTTTAAATTGTAATTCTTTTAAAGTAGCTACCAGAAACGGTCAATTAGAATAAATAACAAGAAAACAAGCTACCAGAAAGTATAGCAATGCGAACATAAATTGTAATATTAGCTTTCAATTAATCTTTAAATTTTTTATAATATCTATTTTTCTGATTATCAAAATAAGTACCAGTTATAAGCTCAGGTTCTAGCCATGAAAAATTGTGCATAAATCAATATAGATGTCTTTTAGGAAATAAAATATCAAGCATACCACAATTGTTATATACTAGGGGAAAGAAACAAGATTGGAAAATGCATAAAATATATACATATTGTTAAATGTATGTATTTTTCATTTCACAAAGAACTTGAAGTTCTGATATTTTAAATTAATAACAAAAGCATTTTTACAAATAATATTTGCTTTATGTATACTGCATGGATCATATGTAATATATGTTCAAAATGATATGTGCATGTGATATATATGTGCGAAGGAATAGTATATATATATATGCTATAGATATGATATTTCTGTTTATAAAAACACATATATTTTCTGTGCTTATTTTTAAATATGAGAGTCCTGTAAAGCAAAAATTTTTAACTTCTAAAATTTTAAAAATAGTCATATGATTAGCAGAATTCAAGAAATTATCACATAGTTTTCTTGATAAACCCTTGAAAGAAATTTCTTTCTGGCTAATTGGTGTTACCTCTAAAATTGAAATGAAGGCGTCTTCTCAGTCTATCAGATAATTATAATTACAGCAATTTCTAAAGTAATCTCATATCCATATAGGACTTGTGACACAGATATTGTCTTGAATATCAAATACATTTATATTTTAAAATAATTATCTAGGTTATTATGGGATACATTCTCATAATGGTCTTTGTGCCTCAAACAATTTAGGGCATTTAGTTGAATCTCTTCAAATTCTCAGTTCACATTAGGCAATTAAAGAAATTATTAATAGGGAAATCTGAGGAAATTTTATTTTTTTTCCTAGAATATAACTATTCAGAATGTGGTAGCAAAAACAGTCACACAACACAATTTTGAGATCAGAATGCCTGCAACACAAAAAAATTAGTCAAACTTCACAGTGTAATTTTCTTTCACTTTTTTTCTTATTTGGACTCTACAATTCAGAGACAAGAAATTTAAATTACATTAGCTAAATCTCTTACCTTCATAAGAAGATCAGAGAAAAGATATGAGGTTTTCAAGAAAGGCAGGCAAAGAATGATTTAACAGGAGGTACATACAGTCACAAAAAATTTAATCAAGTCAGGATGACAATGATTACGGAGAGAGAACATGAGCTACACAGAAGTTCCACAATATGTGCAAATTTACTGAGCCATTAATAATATTTACCTCCTCCATTTATTCCTCTTCAGCCACATTTTTCATCATTACCATCACTTCTTCACTTTAGAGAGACAATATGGATGCAACAGGTGAGAATCAGCAGAACAGAAAGGTTTTAATGCTAATTGGTCAAAAATAAAATATGTAAATCACCATGACTTCTGTTCCTTCAAGGATAAAGCAGAACATAAGTTACCTGTTTTACAATTTTGTATGCCAGCAAGCTACTATTTTGCTTCAGTTAATTTATGATTTGTTCCTTGATTATGAACCTTTGAGAAAGGCTATGAATTGGTGTGAAACAAATGGATTAGCCCAGAAAGATGCATTCTGTTTTGAAGAAGAAAAATCTGGAAAGTTAAAAATAAAAAAGCTGTGTTGAGCAAGCTCTACAATAATTCGACATTCCAGGATATGCATCTGGGTACCATGTATGGAATAAACCCACTGCTCAAATAAATCATGCCCAACACTCCTCACTCTCCCTTGCCTGCCACTTGGCTTTGACATAGATGATAAAACCGACTACACTTGTGACTGTGCCACTGCTGAAGACTTGGTTGTGGGACTTCCCCTTGGCCCCATGTTTGTCACCATTTTTCACACTGCATTCTTAGACTTATCCAAAGGCTGGAAGTTAGGAAGCTAACTCATAAGGTTTATTAGACAGCTTTCTCACTTCCTTCTCTCCTCCCTCTATCTCAGCACCCTTTTCCCCATACACAATCCCACACCTGAGTAGGAATGCTCCCTTTATAACGGGATGAACTTCAAGCTCCCATATGTAAAATCAGTGGCTTGGTATTTCCTTTGCTAGATTGTCTTAGATATGCAACTCTCTTCCATTTTCTTCAGTTTCTTCACCCCTTTACTACATTTTAGCTGAGGCTTCTGAGCATCCTGTGGTGTCCTTCTCCATACGTTTCTGTTGTTGAGAGCAGGACTGGCTTTCTGCTTACAAGCCAGTAATTCCCAGTGAGCCTGCAAGTGGCTAATGGCCACTGCAGTGCTGTTACCAGTGCACTGTGTAAGTGCCATTCAGCTCTGACGTTTGTGGTCACCTTAAACTGGGAACTGCAAAGGCAGTTCTGCTAGGAAACTTAAATCCCTGTAAAACATTCAAGCTTCCACTGGAAAAGGCAGTTCTGTTCTCTTTCTCAAGCCTGCCCACACAGCAAGTGTGTTCAAAATAAAGCTATTAACAGAACCGCAAACAATTTAAAAGTCAAAGAAGTTGCCTTGAATAAGACTCACTCTTATTTTTTGGTACTTCAGGATTTAATCAGCAGTATTTTCTGACTTAGTAAAATCAGCAGAAAATAAACCCATCAGGCTTAACAGCTGTGAAAAAAACTATTAACTAATGCTTAAATGCACTCTGATTTAGGTCTCAGAGTGGTAAACAGGAGTTACAAGTGATTGCTCTAGGTACTAAAAAGTGAACGTTTAGCAGTCATTCTCTACATTTAGAACAAACTATTTCTGTTTCAAGTTAATTCAGCAGTTGTGGGAGCAGATACTGAGGCTTCAGTGGCATTTAAATGATTGAAACTGTCTATGAAATCTACATTTATTTTATTTTGGAGCCAGAAAGAAAATGTTAAGGAACTGAATTTTTGCATTTCAAAATATAATTGATGTGGTTTTGAACACGTCAGTTTTGGGTGCTGTAATTTTTTGCCAGGATTTGTGATTAAATTATCCCAAATCTTAGAGACATCAACAGATAAAATATATTTCTCTGGACATGTTACACATGTGCAATCCATGAAAACATTGGTGCCATAAACCAACATGTTCAGTGTTTCTTTTTTCCTTGTTTTTTTTTTTTTAGAAATCTGTGTCAACAATTCTGGTCTATTAAGCCCTATCATTGCTATTTTCAATTTGTGCTTTCACAAGTACTAGCAAAAAGAGAATGTCAAGTCTTTCCTTATCTGCCGGTTTTTACTACCATAATTATTTAAGTTGCTAAATTAAGTGTTAAATTAACTTACATCATTAATTCTTGGGATAAGGAAATCTGTCAAACGATATTGGTTGTATTTGGAGTGCTTGTCTGGAAGGACATTAAATGTCTTGGAAAAAGCATGTCTATTGTCATTTCAGTGGAAAAAAATACTAATAGGAAATAGTTAACCTGTACAGACAAAGAGACCCGATGACATTTTAGAAAAGTTGTGCTCTGCTCACCAGTACAAACAGGAGAGTATTTTGTTGACAAAGTTTGTCCTGAAGTGCCTAAACCAGAGCTGTGAATTGCTTCACTGGAAATCTTACACACTCTGTATAGTAACTTATTAAACATTTGCTAATGACCTTGGCTCAAGAAATGCACACTTCTTAAGGACGTAAGTTTAAATTTACTGAAAAATCAAAACTAGAGTGATTATCCCAATTTAATGCTGTCCATAGGTGCCATTCCCCAAATTTACTGTTTATGAGAGTGTCTAATGATGCAGGTTGTATTTTATCAACAGCAGTTTTCAATTACTACCTACAGGACCCCGTGTACAGAAGTCACACAATATCACTGTTATTTTTTCTCCATTGAAATAGCATTGTTCTTTTCTCCACACAGATTTTGATGAATTGTGAAGAACTTTTCTCCAAAAGAGATTAAATAAAAAGACTGGTATTTCTCAGGTGATTGTGATACATCCAGGACTCAGAATCCTATTTACAGGAAGGAAAAGAAAATTTCTTTCTAGAGAGGAGTAGGTTTAAGAAACAAGATTAAATGTGTCACCAGGCATTATTGCAGTGAGAAGAAAATCAGAAAACACTCAGATTTATTTTGAAGCAATTAGTCTATCAAATGATCAAACTTTTCTAAGAAAATTTCAATGTCTTCTAAGTCTAGGAGAGATAGAAATACCAGAATATCTTCATGCAATGTTTTCAGTTTATGTTAAAATAAACAAAAAACAAAAAACAAAAACAAAAAAAAACAAAAAACCAAAAAACAAAAAACAAAACACAAACAACCAAACAAACAAACAAAAAAAAAAAAACCAAACAAAAAAAAAGCTCATTCTTCATGATTAAAAAAAAAATCCACACCAGTTTAAGAGTCTGAACTTTTCCCCCTTATTTTTTTAGTATACAGACAAACATATCTCAAATATTTCCTCACTAGTGACAATTAAAACTGAGAGTCACTTGCACAATGGGCATATTTTCTTATAGGTAAAAAGGGCATATTGACTAATTTAATTATCACATCATCTGACAGTGCTACAATACCTGAGATCTTATGAGTAACCGCTCAGAATGCAGGCAACCAAAAAGATGGCTTAACCTCCCTACTGAATTTTAGGGGGTGATTAACTCCGGTGATTTACAAGTGGAATGATGTTCCACCATTTCTAGAGATTTCAAAGAGAACATGTTGGGATTTTTTTTTTTAATTTCTACATCAGTATCCAGAAAATGGATGTTTTTAGATGAACAATTCAGAAATTTCTTTTTAGCTTTCATGCTAGTATTCTGCCCCAAGGGCAGGATATACACCATATTTTATTTTATTTTTTTTATCATGATACTAATACAAAGGGGTTTCTTTCCAAGTAATTCAACAGTTTGGACTTCAGACTGTGTTTCAATAAAGCTCTAAAAATATTCCTGAACATATTTCATGAAACCATGCACATATTCAGTTATGCCTGTTAGTCCCAGTCCTCTGTTAGATGTGAATGAAAATTTTTTGATAGAAAAAATTCTTTAAATCTGGAAAGATACTATAGGATTTCTTTTGGAAAATAAAATTTAGTCTGACAGCTAGGTCCTAAATTAAGAATGTAAAAAAATTATTTAGATTTAGAACACAGAGATCTTACAGTTGGTGCTATTTCTCTGACACAAAGAAAGGACCTTGAGATGAATTATCTACTGCAAAATATCACAATGGGGTTTTTGCTTAATTTCATCATTAAATTACTGGGTTTATAGACATTGTAACTAACCAGGTGGGGTTTTTCTATGTACCTAGATAGCTCCATATAATATTCTTCTGTTATTTTGGTAGTTTGTCTTTAGAAATTCTCTTTTAAATACTTGTTCTTTAAAATTGCTGAATTGTACTTGTTTTGATTAACAGCTCAAACCCATGAATTCTCACCAGGAATCAAATTTTCATAACTGCATTATCCCCTTATAGCATGAGTCACCAAAGCATGTACCATTCCTGTGAAGTCCAAATTATTCTGTCAAGCATTCAAATTTGAAATAATTCAAATTCTTCATAGGGGTTCCCTCAGTCTTTTTAACTATTTTAGTTATTGAGTAATTCTACATAAATTAATCCCATAATTTCTACAGAAATTCAGAAAAGGGGCATACCAGGGAAGATAAAAAGACTGTCTGGGTTTAGGATTAACAATGACAATGGAAACCTTCTTGCATGAAACAAGATAGTCAAGTCAAGTAGATATCCTGATCCAGAATCACCCTGGATGTGAAAAACTCCTTAATCTTTGGAAAGCCTCATTTTTTTTCAAAGTAATTCTGCCTTACTTTTGGACAAGCATTTCATTTTGTTGTCAAATTTATCTCTGGGATGGAGTAGAGAAAGAAAGACGGAAATATTTTTTGTGTCCTTCACTCAATTCTACTCCATTGAATCTAGGGATAGAGCACGTTATTTGGAAAGGCATGATATATTAATAAGCGTATTAAGTAGCTCAGATAATGCCATTGTTAATATTTAGTTTTTTAAATGAATGTGGAGCTTTTCTTCTGTATAAAGAGATTCTGCAGCATGAACAGATTCTTCTTGCAACTCTTTAGTTCTACCTGGAAAAGAAATGTAGCAATCTCCTGGAGTTTTCTTTGGAGTTAAAGAAAGCTCTAGGGTTTCCTTTGAAGGGGGATTCCTGGAGACTGGCTGGTACTTAGCGAATTTCAGAGTGCAGGGTTTAAACTGACAGAGACAATCTTGTAAGAAGGGGAGCTCTTAAATCTCATCCTTTTCCTGCAAGGATCGTAGCCCAATAGATGAGTAATTTCATGTTTTTACTTTGGATGTTTCATATATTGCAACAGTATTTAGTATGGCAGGTTTAGATTTCCAGTGCTATCTGTGAAGCATTCCCTTTGTTACCACACTTGTTTAAGTTCGTGTTTTAATTCTATTAGCTTTTATTCTAGTGGTACTTGACTTAAGGATCCCTCAAAGATATGAGTAAAAAATACTGTTGTATTTCTCTTGATGAATATCTGTATCACCACTGCATCCAAACAGTGAATATTATCTATGCTTTTCTGAGAGTGAATAAAGAACAGATTCTGACAATGTTTAATTGTTTCATAAAAATGTAATACCTTGCATATTTGGAATACTGATGTGTGCAGAACTTCTTACAGTCTTAAAGAAATGCAGGACAACATCTATAGTCTTTTCACTGTCTGTGAAATATATATAAATATTTCGCTGTCTTATCAAAGTGCCTCCGAGCAAGTAATTCACACTTTTCCAGAAATAATCTGATGTGCCCTCCTTAGAGCAGTAAATATTTACTCTTGTCTTTAGGCCCTATGTTGCACTGGTTAGGCTGAAAAGGTTGACTCATGGAGGAACAAAAATAGTGAGGGAACAGAAGGAAATTGTGCAGTCAAGATACTCACAAGTACTTGAAAAAGAGGGTGGGTAACAAAGTTATGAAGTTTGAAGTGAAGAAAAATCAACCTTGTGACTGTTCAAACTAAAAGTCTCTGGGGAGCTGCATCAGGATCTTATGATGCTGAATAAAAATTGCAAGTAGAATTTCATATCCACATGAGGAAAATAAAACATGGGAGCATAGACAGCACCATACAGACTATTATGGTTCAGAAGTAGCTGCCACTGCTTAAGAAAGAGATTGTAATCATTGTAAGTTATCACCTCACTGTTCACAGAATGTTCAAATAATTGCAGAGAAAAGAACAGAAGATATGGTATCCCACTAAGTAAATTCATTGCTACCACCACTTGTGTACTGCTTGCACTTCTTGATTACCTATTTTCCCCTTTGATCAGGGCTACAGAGAAGATCAGAAGTGCTTCCTGCAGAAGACAAGAAACCAATTGCAGTGCTTCTCTTTAAAAAGCTGAAAACAAATGGCTATAACAAAATAATGAATACAGACAAAGTGTGCAAGGAATGATTTCTCATTTTCTACTTAAAACCACAGTGGTCATACCATAAGGATGACTGAACTATATTCTTCCTTTCTTAAACACTGCTAACACCATGATGTGTTGTTTAGACCTCTGATGTGAGAGTCAAGATACTTTTCATCAGCTGCAATCTTTAAGGATAAACATGCTTCACCGTGGACTCCATGAGCCAGGGAATATGCAGGGAATATTGACAGAATATCCAGGGAATATTCAGGGAATATCACCCCCCGCACAGGGGTGGATTCTGATGGATTCTGCCTGGGGTTCTCCAGGCACTGCAGTGTGGATACCCACTCTATTATGGGGCCCCTCCAGGAGCTGCAGGATACCACTTGCTCCACCTGGGACTCTGCAGGGGTCGCAGGGACATCTCTGCTGAGGCACCCAGAACACGTCCTACCCTCCTAATGCTCTCCCTTCAGGTCTCAAAGGGCAATTTATCACACCTTTTCTCTCACTCTTCACTGTCTCCCACCACTTATACCTCCCCCTGCAGCCTCCATAACAGCCCCCGTCTTTTACCAAAACCTTGATACCTACACTCGATTAAACTATTCACTTTCCAAGCACCTAAAGTCAGAACTGTTTAAAAACACACTTTGCTAGGGATTATGTGACTCAAAAGTTCATATGTCACAAGTTTTAAATAATGTAAGTCAATATAGAGATCTCCTAGCTTGCTTTTTGCAAGCCATGAGCAATTCATGCCTCCTAAAGAATACTACATACTGTTGTACTGTTCTCTCCTTCCTTTTGCTGTACCCACCTTCTTTGACTGTGGGGGTTTTTTGGGGGGCTTTTTTTGTGATTTTTTTAGCACAAAATGTTTAGTTTTTTGGCAACATGAAACATCCTTTTCAAATATTCCCTCCCATCAATATGTTTTATTGAGCAATTATGTCATAGAGTAATAATGGCACTGAATAAGTAGCTAAAACATATTCAGATATCATTTTTCAGCATTTCTCTTCAATATTGATGACATTATATTTTTTACCTGGCATTGTAAAGTACATTAAACCTTTACAATTTTTTAAATTTTAAAAATGCCAGAGTGCTGGCTTATGCTGAATTCATGATGTTTTTTTCTGCAGATATGCCTAGACTGTCTAAATACTCAGGAACTAGTCACAAGTCAGAAGAAAATCTAATTACAAATGTCAATGATATGAAGATCACAGTGGCCTATAATTCATATGAAGACTCTGATTATTTCAAAGTAATAAGCCAATTAATAGACTCAGATTATTAATGAATAATGTATTAGAAAAAAAAGAGAAAATATTGTTGTCTTTGAAGAGCTTGCTTGCTGCAGTCAAAGATTTTTTTTAAAGATCACTCACTGTACATCAACAATCTTTTAGATCAAATAGCACCATCGGTTACAAGAAGCTCTCCAGTAACAACCATAGCTAGTAAATTACAATAGTGAACAGCCTGATCATGATCTGTTTGATGGAAAGTCAACATCTTCTTGATGTTGTACAATACTAAATTAAAGAAAAAACCTAGCTGAAAACATAAATTTGGACTCCAATACTGGTGTAAATCAGAGTTTTTTTAATTGTGCCCTTTGTCTTTTCCTTCTCAGAGTCTTAGGTGGCTGTTGGATGACCAGGAACAGCCCAGTGCAGAGTTTTTCTTATGTCTTGCCAGTAGTAAGTGAGCCTTTTATTTACCCTATCTCAGGAAAGAGCAACCTGAAAAATCCACACTCTGATTTCTTGTTTTACCATAATGTGTAGCATGCCCCTTTTGTTTTTTCTAGTTTCCTTCACTGACAGTCTGAATTTCAGCACATCTCTTGCTCAAATTAAAGTAATACTTTATATTCATTCTGTGCTGGAGCTGAAACAATTTAGAGGTGCAAAAGAAACATCTGGTAAGTAAAGAGAAGATAAACTTAGAAACTTGTATTGCCCCTACTTGGCAAGGAAGCAACATGCACAGAAGATACCTTGTAAGGACACAGATTTTCTATCTGAAAAGAACGTATCGTAAGATCACAGCTTTTATTCAGCTCACAGATGCCAACATTTGTTACATAGGAAGGACTGACTTTTTCCTATGCAATCAGGCTTGATTTCTCCAACTTTTCTTTGGAGAGGTAACAATGAATAGTTGTCTCTTTTTTATAGCCTGCGCAGGGCTGTCCCGGTGGACAGAATCCAGCAACGTGTCCCAGAAGTGTCCCTCATGGAGCTGCTCTGGTGGGGCTGCTTTAGCTCCTGCTGCAGACTCTGCTACCCTGCTGGTGGGCACAGAGACAAGTCCAGGGGTGAAGAAAAAGAGAGGGATCTTCTGTATGGGTATCCGAGGAGTTTATTAACAGCTCCTCGCTCAAATGGGTCCAGGGACAGAAGACCCAGAACAAAGGAGAGCACAGACGTTTATACAGCAACAACCAACCAATCAGCTGAGGGTCCAAGGGCAGGGGGAAGGCAGGACAAGCTTACACAGTCCAGTGGGGAGAGGGAAGGGGAGGAGAGAGAGAACCACAGCCAATGGAGTACCGAGTAGCACAGAACCTTCTAGATACAGACACATATGCATAAGGGGTGGAGAACAAACAGTCCAATCAGGGGGGTACAATTAACACAGGAAGAACCCATCAATCATGTGGAAGAGGCTATCTTCCTCCAGAGGGAAGGGGAGGATTCTCAAACCCGAGCAACCCTCCACCACGGCCCCTTAGATCCCTTGGGACCTTCCGGATCTTCCTGGGCCTCGGTGGCAGCCTCAACGGCCACCACACTTTTTCACTGCTATAACTTTTGTGTCTCTTCAATAATTTCAGGAAGAACAAGTTTTGAGACTCCTGTACATGTTTCATCCTCAAGTTCTGTGGAAGTTCTACTATTTTCTGTTACTTTTCTGGAAGTTCAACAAAGAAGCAGCTGTGAACTCTGTGACTACAAGCATCAATCCTCTCTAACTTTTCTTTTAACTCAGAGTTTCCGTACCAGAAAAAATCCCCAATGCTTGAGTTTTTTCTAAGATTTTTTGTTGATTCAGTTAAATTATAGCTATGTGTTTATTCATTTAGCATATGAGGTCTCCCACTGGAGCTGGAACATCCAAATTTTTCTGAACCAGCATCTCCTTCTCAAAGGTGAAGACTGAAAACACAGAATAATGCAAGCTGGAAGGGACTTCAGGTCATATATGCTTCAACCCTCTTCTCATTAAATCATACAGTAAGATTGAAAACTAAATATTTGTGGGGAAGCCATGCGAAGAATGGCTGAGATCACCTGACTTGTCCAGTCTGGAGAAGAGGAGATGGAGGGAAGTTGCCATAGTAGTCTACAGCTTTCTGCTGAGGGGAGGTGAAGGATTAAGTACTTATCCTTTTTTTCTGGGTACCAGTGACAGAATGCAAGCCTGAGATTGTGTCAGGGGAGGATTAGGTTGGCAATTAGAGGTTGATTGGGCACTGAACAGGCTTCCCAGGGACCGCCAAGCCTGACAGAGTTCAAGAAGCATTTGAACAATGCTCTCAGGCACATGATGTGACTTCTGGGGTGTCCTGTGCAGGGCTAGGAGTTGGAGACTCGTTGATCCTTGTGGGGCTCTTCCTCAGGATATTCTATGATCCTATAATTAACCTTCCTGTAGTCTGAGGACCGTCTGAGCTAAATCTTGTGTTTTGGTTTTTAGTGTCACTCTTCAAATTTTGAGAGTTCTATACTTAAGTTCTTTAATTTCTTTTCTTCAGAATCGTCTAAACTGTAGTTGTTTAGTGGCAATCATTTTAAGTGTAGAATCGGCTGTGTGTTTCTTGCTATAGAAAACCAAAGGATGGTCAAAAATTGCTGTATTTTGGGAAGTGTCTCAGGTACCTAGATTTTTGTTTGATGAAACCTAATGCTTATTCATTAGATGGAAAATTAGAATGTTACTATACACCTCTAAGTCCGCTGTTCTCCAATGGAATTTCTGTTCTGCAATGAAAATTCTTCTAACTGGTAATTTTCAAAGTTCCTTTGGATAAAGGAAAAACTTGGTTTGAACTGCAAAGTTCTTTTTAATTCCTACAAATAGTATGAACAATGTACTTAGCAAAAAGCCCTGAAATTGCACACATTAAAAATAAATGAGGGTAGAGTAACATAGAAAATAATTTCTATCTCAACACTGCACATGTCTGTACAAACACTTTCCTAAAGTCAAGTCAAACATTTCAGAGCCTAATGAAAATCACAATTAATTTAGATGTATATATATAATGTTGTAGTAATGAAATAATTTTTTTCAATTATTCATTTAATAACCTATCATACTAAACACATTCTCATTTACTAATATATTGTATAGTCTTCAAATGTGTGATGGAGAGCTGCTGAGTAATTTCCAGAGCTTCTATGACTTTTTTCACAGGTTTTCTTCTTTCAGATAAGACTATAAAATAGACATGGTCCTATTTTGAGCTTCTTTCTCTTCCTTCACTCTTCATTCATCCTAAAGTCCAGCAGGATCACTAGGAGCTTCTGGGAAATAAAAAAATATAAAAAAAAAAAAAGCTAAATTTCATCATAGTGCCTAGACTACAAAGAAGTTAACAGACCCTCGTCGTACTCTCATGAGAAAGGAGAGTACAAGCTACATTTTCAAGTTAAATACTGGAAAGCTTCCAGATGGAGACAATGGGAACAGTGCAAGAACTTACTTAAAGCAGGGATTGAAAGCATAGAGGATTAAAAGCATAGAAGAGAAGATAATTAAAAATCTCAGATCTAACCTATTTCCATAACTCTTCTATTGTGTTCTCTGTGGAGAAACTCTGTAAAGGCTGAGATAAGCACTTGATGGATCTGTGGGTTTGACAGAAGAATGACAGCAAGAAAAAAAAAGATTGATGAACTATGGGAAATTTTTTTTTGTATTAAATTTCAGGATGGGTAAAGAGGGATTGTGGAAATAGAACCTTGAGCTATGAGAATATTAGCAACCAAACAGTGGACTTGCACATTATTAGGCTCCCTATGAGTTTAGTCACATTGAAGGTCCCTGCAAAGCACATTGCCTTGCAGCAGCAGAACACTTCTCAGAGCTCAGTGATGCACTGACACACAGTAATGTTGTAAAACCAGTAAAGCTTTGCACTGCTGCTCTTCTCTCAGGAAGACAGAAGCATTTCCACTTCTAACTCAGTAGAGAGTGAGAATGCTTCTCCATTCCACGAAAGTGTAGCATTTCTAAGTGTGCTATAGAAGAAGCAGTGATTTTGACATCAACTTAAAGATCAACCGGTTCTTCCATGATGACTCCTTTTGACTCCACTACACAACTTACAGGGTCATAAAATAAAGGGTATATTCCACTAAATACTGCCCTGAAAAGTCCTGTAGTGCTCTGGTGGATGGCAGAGTCTAAGCTTTTGAAAGGTGTTTTGCTTTTTCAAGGATTTTCAGTGAGCCACAGGGAACAGCTGTGTCTCTAACCCCACTCCAGATCTGTAATCTTCTCACTCCCCAAGGACTCCTTGCTTCTGTTCCAGCAATATGTCTAGATCCAAGGAAAGTCAGAGATGGAGAAAGGTTGACACAAGGACAGCAGGTCCTTGGCAAGGCAAGGCCCAGAGAGGTTAAGCATGTGGTGTAGTGGTGATTAGCAGAAAAATATTCCTTTCACAGTGCAGTAAAAGAATAAGTAAGAAATATTTTGGCTTGTGTGAAAATACACTCTTTCTTCTCACTCCAATCTAACATTTCTGAAGTACCTGCTTGGTCTCCAGTGGTACATACAATAGGAGTATGCTCCTATAGAACCAAGAGAAAATCCTTTTTTGGAATTCCAGATGGGAATATATTTGAGAGATTAAGTGTATCCTGGGTGATTTCTTTATTTATTCTTTAAAAAAAAAAAAAAAAAAAACTGTGAAAGAGGAATATATGGTGTGAATTTTGTGAAATGTGTTCTATAGGGAGTATTTCAATAAATGCACAAAATTGAGGAAATTAACAACTGAAATTCTAAACAATTTTTTCCTGACCTTTACCTTGGAGACAAAGTTGCTTATAAGACATTTGGAAGTTGCTAAATGTTGGTGGAAATTAGGATGAGAAATAGACTATACTGTTTATACTTCAGTTTTTCTTCATGTTTTGAAGAAACTCAGTGGACTTAATTGGTGGATTGGGTGTGTGGCCATGCTTTAATAGCAGAGGGGCTACCCAGATGGCTTCTGTGAGAAGCCCTATGCCTGGAAGACCCATTGCCAGCTGGTTCCAGGATGGGCCCACCGCTGGCCAAGGCTGAGCCAATCAGAAATGATAAAATATTCAAAAAGGAAAAAAGAAAATATTGTGCAAAGATAATTGCAGCCAGAGAACAGTGGACTGAGAATGTATCAGAGAAACCACTCTACAGACACCCAGGTCAGTGCAGAAGGAGGGGGAGGAGGTGTTCCAGGTGCCAGAACTGGGATTCTCCTGCAGACTGTGGTGCAGCCCACGGTGAAGCAACTGTGTCCCTGCAGCCCATGGAAGACCATGGGAATGCAGAGATCTACCTGCAGCCCAAGGAGGAGCCCCATTGCAGAACAGGTGGATGCCTAAGTGGAGGCTGTGACTCCTTGGGAGGCCTGTGGTGGAGGAGAGTCCTGGCAGGGACCTGCAGACCCATGAAGAGAGGAGCCCACATTGGAGCAGATTTTCTGGTAGGACTTGTGGCCCTGTGTGACATCCACTCTGACGCAGATTGTTCTTGAAGTACTGGCCACATGGAAGAGTGACTCATATTGCAGCAGTTCATGGAGAACTGTTGCCCATGGGATGAATTTACATTGGAGGAGTTCATGGAGGACTGTCTTCCATGGGAGGGACCCCATACTGGAGTAGGGAAAGGACTCCTCTCCCTGAGCAGTGTGAGGAAACACATTTGATGAGCTGACCATAATCCCCATTTCCCATCTCCCTGTGCCACTGTAGCGGAGGAGACAGAGCTCTGGAAGAGGGAGGGATGGGGGAAGGTGTTTTTAAGATTTATTTTACTTCTCATTATCCTCCTTTGATCTTGTTAGGAATAAATTCAGTTAATATCCCAGGTTGTGTCTGTTATGCCCGTGATGGTATCTGGTGAGTGATCTCTCCCAGTCCTTATCTCAACCCATGAATCTTTTGCTATTTTTCCTCCTCCTTGTCTAGCTGAGAAGGGGAGTGATAGAGGAGCTTCAGTGAGTTCCTGGCATCTAGCTAGTGTCAGCTCCCTACAATTGATCATTGCTAAATTGCATACATTTCCAAACATTAAAATTATGATGGCCATTGCAATCACATAATGGAAGTCTCTTTACACTGCTCTACAATTGTGTGCTTGCATACCTTGTTATGTCATTACAGAATCATATATAAATAAAATTGGTAATTTAGAGATTTTATCTTAGTTCTGCTTCCATATCTTCTGAGATAATTTTCTCTATTGCATCTTAGGTTGTTACTTCCTTTCTTGCTGTGTAAACTGTGAGGGTCTCCTCTGAGGGAACACCAGACAAGTCTAGGTACAAACATCCCACTGCTGTTATGGCTGTAAGTCAGATGTCTGCTGGCTTACAGGATGTTATCCAGGTGGGCAGCTGGCATGCCCTACACAGTTTTAGATCCATGGTGTAGATGGTGGCCAAGACACATCACTGCATGTTGACATGGAATTTCTACACCTGAAAGATTAGTTTTGACAATATCATTGCTCTCTGTAGTGTGTAAGAGATGTGGGATCAGGCATTTTGGCATGTCACTCCCTCACTCTGTGTGCAGCACCTTGCACTTTACATGGCTTTCTTTGGTTGTAGTACCATGTGGTCTGTAAAACACTGGCAAGGGTAAGAGTGCTGTATGGGTGCATCCACATACAGAATGGGCACGTATTTCTTTTAAAGGCCACTTGATATTCATTTTCTCCAAAAGCAGTCATAGAATATTTTTGCCAGGTTTCCTCTCAGCTGCTAAGAACAAGTTGTGATGTGTTAGGTTGCTTTGACAAACAGTGTCAAGAAGCCAGAGAAGAGAGGTACCAAAAATTAAATCCCTGGAATGGGATTTCCTGTCCACTTTATTGTGTTCAGCCCCAGATTTCAATGTCGACCCAGAGTGCAGACTATCTTCATTTGTCTCACAATACCTAGTGTATTTGAGAACATTGCTGTACAGTGATGCCTTTTCAGATGAAGTTTTGGGTAACAACATTACAATATGAGTGGATTAGACAAATATTTCCTGGCCAGTGGTTTTTGTCCTTGACCTTCATTCCACCAGCTTTCCTTTTCCTGAAGCAGCACTAATCTATGTTTCTGTCAGAAGTTATTCAACCATGTGTCTCCAGGTGTTCCTACTGGGAAATTCTCCAGACAGCAACTCTTCTTCCAGCATAATCAGACCAAAAATGCAATTTATTCCAGTCCCCAGGTTATCCCTCTGTGCTCCTAGGACTGGGATAACAACATGTTCTTTGTCTTCAGTAGCAGCTGTAAGAAGCAACAAAATGCTCTGCAGGAGATTGTTGTTTTCCAGCATGAGACACCCATGTTGTTACAGCTTTTTTGAAGTCATGGCATCACTAGGTTAAACAGAGTTTTGGAAGAAAAAGTTGTAGAGATCAGGCAGGAAAGGAGGACTGAAGTTTGCTGGCTGTTGATCCATTATATTCTGTGGATAAACAGGTTTTCCTTTCCTACATGATTTTTGGGGTTTTAATGTTTTGGAAACTTTCATCCCTAGCATGTGACTCATACAACACAGGTAATAGGTAATAAGATACTCCAAGTAGCCCAAGTACCTTTGTTCAGTATACTTCCTAATGTCCCAGTTGAAGCTGCAAAATGCCAATCCATATAACTGAGATTGCAAAATCACACAAAGGACACAGAGAAATCAAATACATTAAATAAAATTATCAAAAATTGAACAAAATAAACTCCAAAACAGATAATTTTAATAAATGAAGATACATTTCTTGGACATCAAGAGATTTCAAAGTAGGAACCATTAGGATTTCTTAAAAATTTTAAAGAGTTAGTGCAATAAAACTCGAAACTTCACTGGTGGAGGATGAGACATTTGGTCCTGCGATTTATGGTGAACCAAAATTTTCTTGTACCATGACATACAGAAATAATATTGGGGGTTTTCTAAAATAGTGAAATGAGGAAGTACATTGGCTGAAAGGACCATCTAAACAAAATTGCATATAGTGAAGGATAGCATTCACTGAGATCTACACTTAAAGGATTTAGGCACAATCACTGATGTTAAACTGTCTGTTTCAAAGAATGACTCATATCTGTAGAGACAGTATGCTGTGGGGTAGCTTTTTTGGCACCTTTTCAACGACAGAGGTAATTGGACAGCACAGTGGAGACACTGATGTGTGGCTGACAGTGGTTTAAGTTTGACTGGATGATCTATGATGTCTCCCTGAAAGCAAACTCTCAGCAAATGCCTAATGGTGTCATACAAAACAATGCCCCTCAAAAGAGTTGCAAGCTGGGCATGTTCTTGGGACTTATATAACTTACAGGAGTGATAGGATTGAAATGGCTAAAAAAAGAAATAGTTAAAAAATTGTCTCAATGGTGTTCATTGTGCTATTTTTATTTAGCTGAACAGAGCCCTTGGTACCCACAGTTGTTACAAGGGGCCAGCTACTATAAAATACTCGAGAAGCTGTTTAAAGAGATCACACCCTCTAAGCCAAAGTGTTTCAAAACTATTCAGAAAAAGCAAATATTGTAGCTGTTATCAAACCTTGGTCTTAACAGGTTAAAGCACAGAGATGTACTGAAAATGCTGGTGCTGGCAGGAGGCTCTGGCAGTGGCATCAAGCAGATTTGGCACTACCTGTTTTGATGATATTCAGCCTTCTGCAGGCTTACTGTCCATATCAATGTGTGAAGAAGTGCCTCTTCAAGGAGTCACGACTCCCCTGAGTCTCCCACATGCCCTGAGTGTTCCCATCTGAACCACTTCATATACATAAGGCAAAGAAGCAGCTTTCTTTCAGGTAAGAGATCAAAAGTATTTGAAATCCTGGAAAGGAGGCCGTATCAGCCTGGTTCAGACACTATCCCAGCTGTCAAGCCAAAACAATGACAAAACAATGCAGAATTTCAGAGTTTTGATACTCATCCAGAAACCATGGCAGCTGGGTTATCAGTAAAACACAGCAACAGAATTACCTATTATGGTACTTGGCTGTACTTGATGTAAGGCCCTGAATATTTGCTATGAGACAAACCCAGGACTCTGCCAGTAGCAAATATCTGCTTTGAAGTTTCTGGAAAAATAGAGACTTAGTCTGACAATGCTTGGCAAGTAACTGTCTTATCTCAAAATACCTGCAGTTAAGGCTAAGAGGATTGTAGTTTTGGTGGCATAGTAGACTTTTTTTATCAGAAGGATGACTGTAGACTTTAGAAAACTCTTCTAACATAAGTAACAGTGAAAATTCTGTAAAATCAAAAATATCTTAACACTTAAGTGCAAATATTTGGGACAAATTTATGTAAAATATATGTTTCCTGTCTATTGCAAAGTAGATACATGTAAGATAAAAGCAAGAAGATTTAATACATAAACCTATGAAAAAGAAAAATAAAATGCCTTCTGTTCTTTAATGGTTTTTTTTTCTTTTTTAAACTTTGAAACAAGAAAGAGTCATTAAGTGCCAGAAATACTGAATTTTTCACAGACATTATTTGCTTTTGCACAAACTTACTTCTCCTGAATTACTGTGTCTTTGTCAGAAGAACAACCATAAGACCTTCTATCAAATGAAGAGGTTTTCCTAGTAAGTTTTACAGCTCTGAAACCCAATAAAGCGACCCACAACACTACAGGCCATTGTCAGGGCACCCCTCAGGCTTCTCCCTACAGCAGTGGATGCTGTAAAGGATGGCTTTGTGTATTTCCATCATGGACACATTTTATCAATGTGGTTTGTTGCAAGAAGTAGGCGTCATTATAAGTGAACAACCAGTTATGCAGGGAAAAAACATAACATATTCCACAGTCCAAACTGATTTATATGCAATATAGAAACTCCAATATTCAAACTCCGTAATTTGAGAGTATTTACCATTTTGGTGAAATTCTTCATCCTGTCTTCCTGTATAACTGAATCTTTGCATTGCAAATTTATTGCAATGAATGGTTATAAGAAGTTTTTCTAGTGGGCAGAAATATTAATCACACTTGCAAAACATGAAAGGCAGTTGGAATGAAACTGTGCCACTAATGAAGATGATTTTAAATTCAGTGCACCTTTAAAAATATTAATTGCATGGATTTCCATAATATTACAGATCTCAGATTGTGGTTGTTTAGGATCCTGATCATTTGAATTATGCAACTGTTGCTGCATAGAATAGTTAATTTAAAGTATAATAATCAGAAGAGTGTCATAAATACATATATATATGTTTTAAAATAAAAAAATTAAATGCAAGTATTTCTTCTTCTTCTTCTTCTTCTTCAGCTATGTGTTTTCCTCATTATAGCTGAACACAACAAAATTTGTGGAGAAAAGTTATACCTTTTATTAGCTCAGCTGATGTTGCTGGCAAAGACAGACATATCATATTATGTTATTAGACATACCAGTCTGAGACACCAGACATGCCACTAGTTTTCAGAGGAGGAAGGAAGTTATTAGGCAAATTACAATAACAAATAAACAAACAAAATAAATCTAAAAACTGGTTTCCTGGAGGCACTATCTATATCAGAGTCTCTATTTAATTAATTTCACCTTTTGAATATAAAATTCATACATGAACCATGGAGTAAATAAGATGAGTACCATCTTGTCTCATGGCTGTGCACGGTCCTGTTTATTCTGATACAGTGGGACTGGAAAAAGACAGTAAAGTCAAAAGCATTGAAAACATTCTTAACTTGTCAAGCAGAAAGGTTAGCCAAGAATTAACTTGTTACTTTACATGGGGAATTCAGGAGGAGGTAAGTAATCCATCTGAACTGTGCCAAAATAAGTACAAAAGATGGGTGAAGATGATACTTTGATAAAGGCCTGTCAGATACTGCTGAATCTATCCTACATCTTTCCTTCATATTAAATTTCCTGTAATTGAATTTCAAAAGAAAAATGAGGAACAAGTTCCAACAGTGATGAAATTTAATTATTAGTAGTATTATTAAGTTTTTTAACTATTTTGCACTTCTTAACAACGTGTATAATAAAACAATTTATTTGGTTTTCTGATTGATTTAAGTGTAAAATCAAGCAACAAAAGAAAAGAACATTGTCACTATGTTTGTTTTCACTAGATAATAAGGAAGTTATTTTCAGATTCTCGTAACATGGAATTTTTTTATCTGTGGGTGGATACTTTACAAGTTTACATACTTTATCTAGGTATTCCTGTTATAAGAAATTATAAAATCAAAAAAACACAATTAGGAATAACTAAGAAAAATATTTCTGTGTTTTGCTGTGTAAAGTATTCCATAAGAATGAGGTTTGTAATTATTTTTGATCTTTCAGGTTTTAAAAGCAACAAATCTATATGCCCTACTCCTTTCATAAAAAAAAAAGAAAAAAACCACACAAAAAAACCCTCTCACAAAAAGCAACATATCATTTCTAGCTAGTACATAAGAAGTTAATTAAAATTTTGTAAATAGGAGAGAAAAATTTTCTTTTAGTCTAAAAATTGTCACTGAAAAATACAGATTCAAGTCAGCCAAACTTGTCACATCTTCTTTCTGAATGGATTTGGCAGGAAAGTCATTTAAAAAAAAGCCTCTTCAGAAATTATTAAAAATTTTAGAATTTCATATTGAGCTGTTTATTACACCATCCTAATTAGCTAAGGTGTTTAGAACAGTTACTAACCTTTAACTGCATGTTAGCATATGATTATATATAAACTTATGTCTTTATTCAGAGCTATCATAGCTATTCAGAATAGTTTAACAAAAATGGTGGAAAACTCCCAACCATTTTCCGAATCCTTTCTTAGCAGAAAAAGAAATATTTTTTAAGCGATTAGTTTACTCCAATGAAATACTTGCTCTCCTCCTTATTTTCCTTGATTTTTCTTATTTGCCTAATTGCACTGCTCTCTGTAACAAGCTGACTTGTCTCTATCAGTCGATTATTATCATTCACAAAAAAGCACTCCAACAACAGGCTATATTTCTTAAAGCATCTAATTAAAATACTTTGATAGTCACTGAGAAATTAGAATCAATACAGTAAGGGTTTTATATATAGACAATGAGAAATTTTATTTTAGAGAAAATATTCTGTAAGGGAATTCCAAGATGAAATGCAAACTTCAGTTATGACCACAGAACCAGCAACAATATCTTTTAAGGACATATTGATCACGTGTGGCCCTTTGTAACATTTATTAGAAAAACTGAATATCCTTAAAGCTGCCTTTTACCTTTAAATGTGTTTTAAGTCACAGCAAGCTGTATTAAAGTCCTCTGAATTGTGTATTTTAGGGGTACTTTTCAACCAAAGCACTTCTTTTAAGCATACTATAATAGCCTTTGTGAAAGCTTAGCTTTGAACACTTACAACAGAGAATTGGAAAAGCCTCTCTGTCAGGCTTTTGCTCGGGAGATTGTGCATACATTTCAGATGATTTTGCAGTCTAACAGAGGATGCTGTAGCAGCCCTTGGTCTTACGAAATTATTTTCTAGATGTTTAGAAGTGCAAGCATCTGCCCTGCCTGCCACCTTTGTTCCCCTATCAAGGCTCCCTGCATAGATTCTTAAAGAACAAATGGACAATTAAAAAACAAAACCAAACCAAACCATACCAAACCAAACACAAAAAGAAACAAAAAAAACCCAAAAAATCACCAACAAAAAGCCCCGCACAACAACAACAACAAAAACAATCCAAACCCCCCCAAAAAAGCAAACTGAGAAAAGCAATTTCTTAGCCTCCTATATATTAGTTCTTAAGAAGACACAAGGCATCATCAAACTGATTCTGTAAGAAGAGGCACAGTTGCTGCATCTCCACAGAGAAAATAAATTCACTGACTTAGCTTAAAAACAGTATTTTGCTTTGATGGATCTCATTCTTCTTTGATCCCTAACATGCCCATTCCAAAAAACAAAGGAATGTCCTTATTCTAAAATACAGATCATGTCACAATCTAAAGATGTTATGGAAATTAGAGCTGGATGGGAAATATATCACTCTGACCATCCAGTATTTCTTGTTTCACTATTCAGTGCAACACAGTCTTCATTCTCCATTCTTGCACGGCTTCAGAGGTTGCAGATTTACACCATATTTTCCATATAATTAAATAATACTGTGGCACACACAGGGATTCTAAAAAGTTATATAATAGTAAGTATTTTCCAGATGAAAAATGTAGACTCTAGGTAACTGAGAATGAGAAATCTGTTTGAAGAAATTGTTCTGTGGTCACATAACCTATTTTCTTCAACTTGTAATATACATGTAAGTTATAGGCTGGTAAAAATATTTTAATATTTTTGCTGATGAAAATGCCATCTTTGGAGGTTATAGATATTAGATTAGATTTTAGCATCAGAGTAAGAGTGTTTATTTAAATATGATGAAACCCATTACTGAAAAGTATGTTACAGTTCTGGTTTTACTGTATTCTTTAAACAATCTAATATTAAAATGCTAAAATTGAGATTATCACAGGAATTGTTTTCTTTTAAGTTACTGACATATTTCTGTTAATGTTATATGTCATGTATGGAATTTTTTGTGCAAGATTGCAGGTGATACAGGAACACTAAATAGAAAGATTAGAGATCTTTCTGTCTTCATTAATTGATGACTTGTACTCTACCTTTGGTGGATCATAAATACCTTTCTTTTCCTTACTATCTATAGGATTATTACAGGTGTGCAATGCAATTTGTTAATTTCAAATATTCTTACAAAGTCTATAACTAAAACTCAAGAATCAGAGTACAGAAATAGAAAATGTTTGGCTTAAAAAACTTCACTGAGAGAAAACTCGTTCATCTGGATGTCAGTGGGCATTATGTTACATAAAGACCTAACCTGTAAGATGAGGAAAATACTAGATTGCTGTGTATCAACACTGATCTTTGCTTTCACTTGGAGAAATTCTGGGTCAGCTGAAACTGTAATCGTTTTATATTTACTTGATGACAGTCTATATTCCAACCTGAAACATGTCCTGAATGCACATTCAACATATGCCACATGGACATTATGATATAGAGAAACTATGACAGAATTGAAGACACTTGCTAGTAGGGAAAGAACAAAAATTTTCAGAAGCTTTCTTGCTTTAGGATACTGCATTAGTCAGTAATGGATAATGCATTATGCCAGATGATAAACTAATTGATTTCTAGGGGATGAAAGCTACATTCATTGTTCATCTTTGAATTAGAAAGATACAGCAGTGAGTAAAGGGAGATACATTGCCAACTATATCAAATTTGTTAAGTATATTGTGTTTTACATTAAACAATAAATAATGTACTCATGTAATGGAAGTTAAAATTTAAAAATATGTCAAAACTGGAAAGCAAACAAACAAAAGCAAGTCACTTGGAAAAAAAACCTAGAAAAAACAACAAGGAATATAGTTTGCTTGGGAAGCTGTATTTTGACTAGTGTAGGAATGTCAAAACCATAGCTGACCTGATGACAAAGACTCAAACCCTATAAATCCATGTTGACATTCTGCACAACTGTTCTGTGCATTTGAAGTCAGCATATGCCAGTGCTGAGCTAACAGAAGTGAGTTCACTGTCATCCCTCCTCACCTTCCTTTCATTTCATTTCAACAGAGTGCCTTGCCCCTCTCTTTTGCTGCTGGAGGAAGTGAATGAGCAGCAACTTGCAACAGGGAATCCTTCTGCTTCTGCTGAAGCTCTGCTCTTCCACGGTAAAGAATCTCACTCATCAGGTCAGACAGGGGCAAGAAGCTCATGCTCATGAAATCTAAAACCCACATTACTGTATTTAGTTACTAAACTCCTTACTTGGAGAGAGAGCCTCAGGCTTGCTCCCTAGTCCCAAGGACATTTGGTAATTGATCCAGTGAGTGATTTAAATTAGTGCCTGCCATGGGCCTTTCTGTGATATTACTTGGGGCCAAGAGATTTCTTTTCATAAACTGATTTGCTATAGAAGAAGAATAGTAGTGGTTACTTGGTTTTATCATCACCTGGACCATTGGAACTTTTGCTTCCACTATTAATCCAAACAGTGAGGTCCAGGACCTTTGCTGTGCAGTGAGCTAGACTAAGTACAATGTGAACTGTGCAGAGCTTTTACCTGCAACATGATATTTTTAGGAAAAAAAACAGAAACTACATTTTCTTCTGCTATTTCATTAACACTTTATCCCAAATATATTTTTATTTTAAAATAAATTTCTCTTTTACATTAAATAACTTTTATGTTTATCTGTGTATGTGAGATCAATGTATTTATTACCTTTTTTTATTGACTGAAGAAACAGAAATGTAATTTTAAAATGTGCAAGAACTACAAGTTCCCAATTTAGCTGCAGCAGAACCTGAGATAAATAAATACATTTGCGTGTTTGTAACTCAAAATCTTTTCTAGTAAACAGCATGAATGTTTCTGAGCTGTCCATCTGCTTCAAGTAAGATTATTTGTAACACATGTTTCAATTAATCACAGAAGAAGGTTAATTTTGGTAGTATTCCTGAGTGATGACTTCCTTATTTTAATTGCAATTAGAGAATGAGGTATTCAATTTAGTCATTTATTCATTAGTAGAGTATAATAGATAAACGAAAGACACAAATTAATGTCTTCAATGTTATGTAAATAATGAAAAGTCTATTTCCCTACTGTAGTTACACTTTTGATGAGTAGACCAAGATAGTTTTCATCACATGAATATTACATTGTGCTGCTTGATGGGAAGAATTCATCTCATTTTTGTGGAAGAAGGCATTGTGTTTATTTTAATGAGATTGCAAAAGGTGATATGAAGATCTAGTTTTGTTTCACCCCAGTAGTGTCTTTGCAGTGACAATGTAGAGCAGAAAGAAAAACTGAGTTCTGTGCCAGATTTGAAAGCACTGCACATGAGATTTTTTTGTCCTGTTCCATCA
Organism: Eopsaltria australis; assembly: GCA_034509425.1. Taxonomy (NCBI): domain Eukaryota; kingdom Metazoa; phylum Chordata; class Aves; order Passeriformes; family Petroicidae; genus Eopsaltria; species Eopsaltria australis. The sequence goes on from JAVTVJ010000072.1 coordinate 1,371,955, forward strand.
GTTTTCACTCTGGGCAAAATTATTTTTGCCAAACACTATATGTTATAGTTGAGTAGGAAAAAAGGGGAAGTTAAAGAGGAAAGTTTAAAGTGATTTGTTTGCTTTGTTGTAGAACTGCAGCAAGCCTGTGGAGCATAGCAATCACACTGAAATGAGTGAGCACAAAATTAAGCAGGTTAGCAGAGAAACTGTGCTGGTTCTGTATTGTCATTTCCCACTGGGGTGTTCTGAAAGGGGATCACAACACGAGGAAAGGATAAGGCACTTCTTTTACAGAACTCTTCTCACATCTCAATCCTGTATTTTGCCTATTACAGTAAGACATGGCACAGCCCATCTAAAAAGAAATTCTGAACTTTTGCTAAATCTCAGTTTTTAATGCAGTTTCTTATCCCTGATAAAAAAAGGATAGCACTGTAGAAGGAAGTCCCCACAGTTCACATGGCTGCAGAGGTGAACCAGGGTTTTTTTTCATTCTTGATATATTCCAAATAGTGATGACTGCCATTTCTGGGCCCTGATGTAATACAACCATCCTTTTATTCTACCTGCTCCATGACTGCCTTCACACTCAAGCTCTATGGTGTGTAGCTGTGGAGCATCTGGTTATTGAGAATTTTATGGATGTTTCTCCTTGTTGACCCTCTTTTCCCCTAAAAGGTTCTGTTTTTTGGAAAAAAGTCAATATGTGTTGTCCTTGTCCCGTCTTTTCTTGCCAACCCAGCATGAGATAGGAGATTTGTAATGCAATAAGGTACCTGTTGACTTCAAGCCGACCTCATTTGTATGAAGTCCATTTGTCTGAAATACTCATTTGAAGAAACTTTTTGCTGGAGACTAACAGAAACTATATTGTCCAAATCTTGTTTTACAGATGAATGTTAAGGATATTTTTGATCCAAATTTTCATTTTTAAAGCATTATCCTACTGATCGCCTTGATTTTTCAGCACTTTGGTGTTAACCTTTGCAAGTTGCTGACCCCTGCTAAATGATATATATTCTACAGAAATAAAATGACTAATGTATCCTTTCCCTGCCATTTCCATAATTTTTCCTGAACAGAGAAAGCTAAAAGCAGAAAAAATCCCTGAGGTAACTTTGTAATGCCTGACTAACCCCCAGGTTTCAAATTATCAATTTATATTATTTTCTTACAGTACAGTGAAAGCAGGAATAGCATTTATTTCATTCAGATTAATGTTAATTTAGTTTGGATTTGCTAGTAATTTCTTCTGGCTGTCCTTGCATACAGACAGATAAAACAGGAAAAAGAGCCAATACCAAAATGAAGAATGGGTTGATTGTAGCAAGGCACCTGGAAGGTTTTGTAGACAACAGGTTCTCTATTTTAGTCTAAATACTGAAAGTAATGAGGAGCAGAGGGAGATGAGAGGAGAGGATGAGTGAACAGTCACCTGCAGTCTCACTCTGCAGGCACCAATGGGTAGATTTCCAAGCCAGCTTTTAACTATATAGAATTTAAAACCATGCCTACAGCAACCCCAGTGAAGGCAAATTCTCCTTTCTGGGGCAGACACATTCACTTTCCCACCTTAACTCAGAAGGTGAGTCAGGGAAGAACTTGATTGTGGATTGGTCCTAGACTGACTACTTTGTTGGCATTTCCTTGCTTTGCATTGTTAAAAATGTCACTTGGGACTGGTTTTAAAAAGAGCCTCCTCAGAGACATTCATTCCTACCAGGTAAAATGTCTGTTGAGGTAAACTCGGTAAAGTCCAAATAAATGTTTTAGGGTTATCATAAAGTACATGCATGTGATCAATGGCTCCACCACAGCTTGTTCTTTGGGCAGTCTGTGTGTCAGGATCACAGGCTGGGGGGGGTGCAGTGAGAAAGCTGCACTTGAACAAATGAGTGGTATTTACAGAATGGGTTTGTTTCCTTGTTCATGCTGAGTAACCATTTATAAAACTGAACCAAACTTTCATTTACTTTGCAGTTTTTACTGAGTCCTTGCTTAGGATAGCCTTCATTATTCACTGCAATTTAACAACTCAGAACAGGTCAGGAGGAAATACATCTGGACTGAGAAATGACTGCATTTCTTCTTCCCTGTAGGAAAATCCATACTTTGAGAACTAGCAAAGCACTGTACTCTGGAGTGACAGTTAAGAGAAGCAAAACTGAAGTAGATCCAGAGGACATTTGCCAAAAAAATCCACATCCTTCTCGGTTTGTAAATTTTGAGCACCTTAAGTACTTGGCAAAACATTTTTAAGTTACAGCAGGCAATGTTCCAGCTGCAAAATCAGAACTTTAAAGAGGTTTGATTAATTTGCCATTCAGGCTTGTACTATTATAATTATGTTTTCTCTTGGCTGTTTGATTAAAGAAATAAGTAAACCACTTCAGCACTAGAGGCATTAATATCAAACATGCTGATCCTGGTGGGAACTTAATACTTCCCTCTATACAGACAATGATACAATCACTTAGTAGATGGGAAATGGCATCTTTGTCTTTGGGCGTCACACTCTAACGACAGGAAAAGCAAAGCTGTTCTGCCATGGCAAGCTCGCAGTGTAAAAGAGTCTGAGTCATCTCTGCAGACAGTCAGAAAGTAGAGAGTTTTTTCCATAAGAGCTCTCTTGTTCTGAAAGGTTTCTGCCACATATTTTTCACAGTAGAATGAAAAAAAATGGCAAGAAATAAATCAAGACAAATAAGATTTTAGCCAGTGCAGAGGCCTGTGATACCAATAAACTATAAATGGACTAATGAGGATATAATCAACATTAGCTAAAGTATGAAAGTACTCACTGCTATAATTAAGAGTATTATATATTTGTAACAGTGTGACAGCATAGTCAGACAGAACTTGGCTTAAATATTTGAGTAACACAATCACCCAAGGATCAAACAAAGCTAGGTCTGGTTGCATATAAAAGGCATCCTGACAACTAAAGCTGCCAGAGTGAGAACAAGATTAGCACAAGGGACATCCTTCCAAATATTCGAGGAAGAATGGCAAGAGAAAAAGATAAAAGTTTTGGGATAAAAGAAAACTCCCTTTTCTCTTGGGATAGGAGAACACTAGCGCAAGCACATGGAGCACAAGTGAGTAGAACTGGAGAACTGGAGGAAGTTAAGGAAGATCAATTCTGACTTCTCTTGTTGAATAACTCCCAAACCTGATCAATGGGACCTCTGCAGTTAAAACCCACCAAGGGCTCCACCCACTGATAGTAACTATATGGCATGTGTTCCATGGTGTTATCAACTCACAGCTAATTTAGAGTGGGACTGTCAAAAGACTAAGAGTTATGCGTATTTATTGGTGATGATTAATATTACAATCTGACCATTAACAAATCTGCCACTAATGAACAAACTCTAAACCTGGCTTGATTTATCATTCTCTAAACAGACATCATGATGGTTCTCTAGATGATACATATAATCTATATAAATATATGTATACATGTGTATTACGTACACATATGTTCAATAGAAATAAGGTATTGTGTCTTTTTCTATATAAGATAATTTGCACATAATATAGAGAGTTGTGTGGTAGCATTTTGTGTAAATATAGCATCATTGGCAAATAAGGACTTCCTCATCCTTTCAAGCTAGGAGTTACAGTACCTTATTCTTAAATCCTAGAGAAGAATTTAAACCACAATAGTGTACAACTTCTAACCTGAAAAATATATCTGAATAGTATTAACAATTTTTCTTCTTAAAGAGCATCAAAAAAGGCCTAATTACCACTGCCTATCCTTCATACCATATTGGAAACCACCTCTCTTCTCACCAAGAATTCAAAGCAGATGTAACTTAGGAGCATTCTCTAATTTAATTTCATTTTTATTCAGGAACTACTTAATGCAAATTGCAATAGCAAGTTGCTTCATTACTAGATTAGAGATGCAGGCTCTCATGACCATTATTCTATCTGATGCCATGAATCTTGAAAACTCCCTGTTCCCAGTAGTAGCACAGCTGCTGCTGTGAAACAGCCTGAACATTCTGAGCTCTCCAGAATCAAAGGAATTTGTCTTCAGAAGTGTGACCTCAAATTTGTTCCAACTCAGGTGAGCATAAGCCCTTGGGCAAATGCTATAGTCACAATGTTTGGTTTGCTGTGGTTTTTTGCAGCAATTGAAAGAGTTGTTATACTGACATTTAGTGGGAAATCTGCTTGTGGACTTGTGCAAAATCTACTTTGGCTCTACCAGTTGTCCAGGGCTTTGATGCACCTCTATCTGCTTTCCTGCATGGCTGAGAAAGAAGAGGATGGGACAAACAATTTTAAGTAGACAGCTTGTAGAATGAAAGACACCAATAGATCAAAATGTCAATGTAAGAAGAAGCACACCTGTGAAGTGGTGAGTTTGGATATCATATCTAAACTGTGGGTTATACCTGGATTTCTTAGCTCACTCTAAGATTTTTTTTAATTGCTCATGTTGTAGAGAGAAAGAAATGCATGTCTGTGCCATAGGGTAGGCTAGGATTTACATACAGTTTTATCAGTTCTTGATCTTGCAGGCTGTTAAACAAAGTCTTAAGTGTTATTTACACTGAAAGAAAGTGGCAGCTGAAAAGAATCAGCTTGAAGTGAATGAGATATTTTATAAAGATAGATTCATCTTTTAATGTTTTTTTTAAAGTATGCAAGATAGAAAAGCAGAATGATATCAAAACAACTCATTAGTCAAAGAGCTATCATAAAACTGAACCTCTGCCTTACACAGCTCTTAAATGAAACTGCATTCGCTAACTACTGTTTTCTAACATACACATAGATTTTATATGTATTTTATTATAAATATTTAAACAACTTGATGGATATCTCCATCTGTTTGAGGCATACTAGGTTTTCTGTTTCTATTCTGGCACCAAAGATTGCCACTGAAATGTTTTTAAGCTGCATTGCATTGAGGCCTAAATCACTTCATTTAGATTTAGGGCATGAAATATGTTACAAAAATTTAAGAGGTCAATAGATCTTAAAATTGCTCTGTACAGTACAGAGAATTCCAAATTAGGGTCCAGGTTTACACAATGATGGCACAACTCCCTGATCTATAATAAACTTGAAACAAGTGTAACACTAGCATCACAGTTGCAGGTTTGGGCATTTAAAACCAGAGCTTCACCTGTGGTAGTTGAAATTCTGGTGCCAAATCTTCAGAAGTCAAAGAGTTATAAATCATATTTTGAGTTTCCATGGAGTTGGGACCACAGCACTGTATCTTGAGGCTTCACTTTCAAATCTACATCAGAGTCACAGAATGGTTTGAGTTGGAAGGAATCTTAAAGAACATCTAGTTCTAAATCCCTGCCATGGGCAGGGACACCTTTCACTGGACCAGATTGCTCAGGGACACATCCAACCTGGCCTTGATAACTTCAAAGTGTGGGGCATCCACAGCTTCTCTAGGCAACTGTTCTATTGCCTCACCACCCTCAGAGTAAAGAACTGTTTCCTAATATCTAATCTTGACCTATTTTCTTTCTGTTTGAATCCATTCCACAGTCCTGTTATGACATGCTTTTGAAAAAAGTCCTTCTCCACTTTTCTTGTAGGTCACAATTAGGTCACCCAATGCCATTTCCAGTTGGGACCAATCCAAATAGTCTCAGCCTTTCCTCATAGGAGAGCTGCTCCATCACTCTAATCATCCTGGTGGCCTCCTCTGGACTCTCTCCAACAGTTCCATTTTCTCCCTGTGCTGAGGATCCCAGAGCTGGATGCAGCACTGCAGGTGGGGTCTCACCAGAGCAGAGCAGAGGGGCCCTGCTGGCCACACTGCTGTGGATGCAGCCCAGGACAGAATTGGCTTTCTGGGCTGTGAGTGCACATGGCCAGGTCATGTCCAGCCTCTCCAGCAACCCCAAGTCCTTCTGGGCAGGGCTGCTCCCTATCTGCTCATCCCCTAGCCTGTGTTGATACTGACCAGCAGCACATTGCACTTGTTCTTGTTACACCTCATGAGATTCCCATGAGCTTGTCCAGGTCCCTCTGGATGCCATCCTTCCTTCAGGTGTGTCAACTGCACCATCCAGGTTGGTGTCATCTGCAAATTTGCTGAGAGTGCACTTGATCCCTCCATGTCATTAAGGAATAAATTAAATATCACAGGTCTCAGTATGGACTCCTCAGGGACACCACTTTGATATCTATTAGGACTCTTAGCCATTGACCACTATCCTACTAAAAAGACCTTTCAAACTCACATTTTATAAAAGACAGAAGATGTGGTAACACCTCTCACAGAAACCACTGCCTGTGAAATCACCAAAACAAAGGATTAAAGAGCTGATAGAATAAAATGTCTAGCATCCTTAACACTCATCATTTTAGTGAGAGGTTTAAGGGTGGTCACTACTTCATGATATTTACATAGACTTGCCATAGATGTGGATTTCATTTGTATCTTTAAGGTGTGGCTTTGGCATACAGGTAAGGACAGCAGACTGGGATCCATCATTATAAACAGCTATAGTCGAACGCATCAAAACCACTTTCACTTCACATGCAGCATTTATGTTGAAGCACACTACTCCCTGATGTGCTGATATAGAAGTGGTCTATATAACTACCAGCAGAAACTCAAAATAGCAGAGGAACTGTAGAGAAATGGTCTGAAAGATTGCTTTATAACCTAAAAAACTTAGTTAATCAACACCACAGAAAGTTGGTAAAACAAATTAGTAGAATTGGAAGTCTGGTAAAACAGAAACAGTTTATTCAGGAAGCAGGAACAGGAGAAAAGGAGACCAATATTATCCTGTAGATCAAGAACACTTTGAAGTCACTCTCTGAAGCTGAGAATAAGGTGAGAGCCAAATTTGTTGCATTTCTCTAGGTGAAGATGAAAGGAGAAAGAACAAAACAAAAGCTCTTATCGAAAAGAAGCTGCAGATGAAATTTTTGATCAGGCAACAACAGCAACCAAAGGAAGAAAGCAATGTGGGAGTAAGTACTTAATTATTTATTGGAAAAGAATATGTAGGGCACAGTCCTACATAATGTGTGGAGGGAAACTTCACATGGGGTAAGCCAGAGAAGTTCAAATGTTCAGAGAATGAAAAAATTCTTTCTTGAGTACCTCATAAATAATAGACACCATATCACAGTTATTCTTGAAGAAATAGTTAGGGTTGCTACATCAGGAAGTTTACCTTCCAAAGGAAACAGCATCAATGGAAAAAAGGCATAATTGATAAATTATAGATTTAACTTGCCTTCTCAATTCATTGAGTAATCAATCTGTAAGCAACTAAATGACAACAGTAAAAAAGATGTACTCTTTCTGATAATTGTTATTATTTCTTGGCAATATAAGTGGCCTAGACAATAAGGATGATGTAATACTTGTGATATATTTTTACCTCAGTAATCTTTCTGGCACTAATCATATGACATTTTGAAAATTATGAAGGTCAGGTTATATGCTATGGGCATAAGCTAAAGTCCCAAGTCAGTGTGTGCTCTTAGGGTGGATAGTGATGTTCTGCTGATGCGCCAAGGAGATGTTTCAGATGGATACCTGTAGGGATCTGGCTTGGGCCAAGTTCAAAACTGTATTTTCATTAATGGCTTCAAAGAAAGAAATAGTCAAGATTATGTTTGTAAGACATGCACAAAGTGCCAGTCTAAGAGGAATTTCTAGTTCAAAGAACAAAATGAGAATTCAAAATGCATCTGCTATTCATAAGATCAAAATAAATTAAAAGCAACCAGTACTTTGCTATAAAGGAGGCCTCAGACAGTCTATCTGCGACAAGAGTCTGATCTCCAGCAGGCACTGAGCTCTGTGGATTTCTGGTCTTGGACACCCCTATGAATGCAAACAGCAGGAACACTTTCATGTCAACGAGGGGGATGACCCTTCAATGACCCCAGTGCCAACCCCAAGTGAAGTCAGGGTGACTTGCTTAGAAAAATCACAGAGAGCAAGTCTAAATGAAAATATTCTCTGATTCTTGTTAATAAAGTATCAGAAGCTCACCTCTCCACTACAGGACACTAAGTCCATTGCATTCCTACTATGCCTTTCTGAGTTGCAAAAGCTCACTCTCCTTTTCCAGGGCTGGATCTGGCAAGAAATCTGCCTTTAGATTCTCTAAGAGTTTCTCCTCCTCTGAAAAGGCAAGGTTGATTTGTTTTTGCTGTTTGAAACTTTGAAGAAGGCAGATTTCAAGGCAAAACACTGTTCAGCTGAGATGTCAAAATATAGTCTTGCACTGTCACAACAAAAGCATGTTTGGGCTCTGGCCTCTAACTCCAACATTTGAATGGAAACTACAAACTCAGGGACACTATTTGTTAAGTTTCCGGTTTTTATATATTTTCCCTAGAAAGGGACTGCTTGCTTTTTTTATGCCAGACAGGTTGCTCACAATTGAAAATTCAGTGCCCCTTATCTGGAAAAAAATCTTCCAAGTTTTGCAAAATTACTTGAAGACAGCTCTAACCTTAGAATAGAGAGTAAGTTACTCATATGGCTAACCTTTTTTATTGGAAATAAAATAATCCTCTTTCTTATTTAACAATGAGGTTAAGAATCTAGCATATCCAGACTCCCGGAACAGCAGGAACAACAAGAAGAAAGTTTTACTCCTTTTGCAGGCACAATCTATGTTTCCTTTTATGCCTGACCTTTACCACTTGCTTAATGGCATGGGTGAATGAAATATCCACAGGGCAGTAAGAGGTTGAAAAAAGGCCCCAGAAGGCAGAGTTTTCTGGGTGTGCAACCAATGTCTTCTTAACCACTGCGAATTAAGGTCCAAATTAGTGGTTATAAATATTGTTGTGAGATAATTATACACATGCTCCTATTTGATTTTAATATCTGCTCTGCACTGAAGAAAGAACACAGTAAGGTAACCATGAGTTGTCTGTGTCTGAAAAGATGGCGGGGATTTTTTCGTTTTGAGGATCTTGGTTCCTAGAGAAAAGGGTCAATTTGGCTCAGGAGTAGAGCTGTGTAATTGCAGACTCGATTCAGTTCCTCACTTTGTTAACACCATGACCATTTCCAGAGGTTCTGCCCATCGTACTATAAAAGGGGCCACAACACCAATTTAGATCTTCTAAATCCCAAGCACAATAGCTGTCCCCTGGACCATCTAGGAGGAAGATCATCACCACTGATTTTATTAATACCTGGTAGCTGGTATAGCCTTCTAATTGACACAGACATCTGCCTTCAAGTGCTAAAATTGAGTTCAGGGTAGAAGTCTTAAATTCTGTGTTGGCCATGTTCTTTACCTTTCTTTCCTCATTTCATTCCGATATTATTCACACTGGATTTTTAGAGATTTGTGAATCTAGTTCTGCTAACCAGAAATCTTATTTCTGCACAGGATTAAACTTGGTACTTTATACAGCTGCAAATTGCTCTTTACTCTTTTTGTCTGTGAGGACAGTTTTTCTTGAAGCTATTTCTTCTACTAGGAAGTAGGAGATCCATGTGGTGGTAATCCCTCTTACATTGTTTCTTTGATGAATGAGACCTCTGTCATAGCTTATCTCAGATTCTATCTAAGGTGAAAAAGTAACTTGGTACTAACCTGATTGACTACAGATATTAATTTTTTTTGTAGTTTTATATTTAAGAACTCAAGGAGCTTTTTTTCTGCATAGACTCAGCCTTCTGTGTCATTGCAACTAATTGCCATCCTTTTTCTTGAGTGGCTGATAGTGAAAAGGGTTGTACCAAAATTGTAGTTGTGACAAGTGAGAAATCAACAAGAGACCCCATTTTTCCAAAAACAGAAATAAGACACTGAGATTTTTCTCATGCTGTTTGGGCTGAGTGAATACAGTGCAATTAATGTGAATAGTATATTTCATTAATTTAGCAGTAAAGGTCAATAGGGCAGAACATACCTTTCTAAGGAGGATCAATGTATTTACCTGCCAGGTAGAAAGTTTTCTAGTTAAAGAAACATGACAAAAAGATTTGCCTGAAATGCAGCAAGAAGAGGCTGTAAGAAGAGAATCCCAGCCATCCAAAGATGGGTTTGCTATCTGATATAGGCATCAGCTGATCAATGAGCTACAGTCTGTTGACTGCACAGAGTTCCTGTATTATTTTTTAAATAAAACCTTTGCAAGCCTGTAGTCTATTCTGCCATTTTCAACAAAGAAATACCTGCCTGATTACAGGTATTAAAAGCAGGAATCATCTCCCATTGCAAAGCAGCTGACTGTTCTGGAAAACCTCAATGGCTGTTTGGATCAATAGTTAGAGATCTCTGCACAAAGAGAATCTAGATCGGGGGCTTTGTTAAAATATCTGAGACCCAAGTGGATCTGCCTTCATTGATCAAAGTATACTCTGCTAGAGCCAATATTATTGCAGGTGCCTTGCTGAGTGATATATCTATTCACATATTTTCCAGATAATTCATTTAGAAGAAAAAAGAAAGAAAAAAGAAAAAGAAAATAAAAGAATCCCAGAGTGTGAATTCATATGTGGGCAAGCATTCAAAGCAAAAAAGCAACTGAGAATTTTAAAGATATTTAATCCACACACACATTATTTATTTTTTTCTCGTCCACTTCTCCTTCAAGTTTTTAGACACTTGGGACTCTGCAGGTTGAAACATTCTGGGGAATGTGCATACTGCACTGCCCCATATACTCAAGTATTAGATTAATGAGAAAATGGGGAAAAAAACACCTGGACTTCTGGTAAGTATTAACAGAATCATTGTTACAGCATGGAATAATTTGTTTCTTCTAATTTGTCAATGCTGACACCTTGCCAAAAACAGTGTCTAGGCTGTTAAGAATATAGAGACTGACAGCAAAGGGAATAAAAAAACCAACATAACAAGCAATGTAAAATATTTGCTACACTGCCTTGTAAAGACTGAGTCAAAAGACCAAGTTTTTTATTAAAAAAAAAAGACACTAAAAAAAGACACAAGTTTCCCCAGAAGAAAAGATTACTAAAAATGATCAGTCAGTTTTTCTCTGTTGTTGCTTGGTTGTTTTGTTTAAAGAGAGGGCTGGTAATAGACATTTATCATAGGTGATGGGTTTTTAAGAGAAGTTTTCATAGAATTGTTGTTTCATAGATTGTTGAGGGCTGGAAGGGACCTCAAGGACCATCCAATTCCAATCCCCTGCTGTGGGCAGGGACATCTCCCACTAGACCAAGTTGCTCAAGGCCTTGTCCAACAGGAACACTTCCAGGGATGAAGGATCCACAACCTTCCTGGGAAACCTCCATATAACCTGTACGGCCAATTATAAACAGGGAAAAGGGTTTTCTTGGTGAGTTTATAAAATACTTTTCAGTGCACATTTTTATCAGAGAGAGGTAGCCAAACACCTTTCAGGATAGGGTTTCAAGTATTATTTTCCTTCATATAGGACCAACTGAGTGGACCTTGTAAAGGTCCCTTTGAGGCAAATGTGTTTGAAATTGTTTTAGATTTTTCAAATTTAGATTTTTTCCTCAGCCTCAGTGAGGCTCAGTGAAAATTTCATCAGTGAAAATTTTATTTTATACTACACCTAGATCATCATTAAATTACTTGTTTGAAAGTTAATTCTTAGGACTGTCTCGTACTGCAGGAGCATTCAGATTATAACAGTTATAATCCAGATTCAGAGATATTTTAAGATTCTTTTCAAGGCCAAAAAAATATATTCAAACAGAACAGTTCTTAATAATTTCTTGAAGTTGTTCCCTGATTTTACCACCCCCAAATCAACAGTAATATAGATTCTGTCTTTCTTTTAATAGAAGGAAAGTGGATTATTTTCATTTCCCTTTATTCAAGATTGGGGTTTTTTTCATTTCAAAGATACTCAGCATGTTATTTCCTTTGAATAGATCACAGTGTGTGAGGCATCAATTTCAAACAAGTAACCCTTGAGGTCAACTTTTGTTACTGCTATATCTTTCCAATCTTTCTATTTAAATGGAGAGTCAATAGTGAAGACAGTAATTTATTTCCCTTTTATTATTCTAGGAGTCTCCTAAAACATCATCTCTATCTAAACAATTCTATTGCTGAGATTAAAAGATTTCTCAATACAGTATCAAAACTGATGATAATTTCTAGCAGACATAAGCTATGTTTAAACCTCAAAAATAGTAAATAATTTGAACAACTAATACATAGGCCATTCCTTGTCATTTTCTGGTGATTGTAGCCATTAAGTTCGTATTTTCTGCACACAGACAATTTTTGTACATTCTTGTTGCTTTTCCTGAACTGAAAACTTTGAACTAGATTTGTATTTTCCTAAAAGGTCAGTGCCTTCACCCAGTGGAAGCAATCTAACTGGGCTAAAGATTTGGATATTTCAGTCTTAATATTGCTTCCAGTAATGAAAACCTTTGCTGTTGATGACTTTCCCCCTCATATACTGTTTCAAATTGCTTTGAAAAAGTTAGTTACAAATTTTGCACTATTTAATGTATTGCATCATAAACTTCAATATGAGAATGTGTAAGATAGGATTTTGAAACTAGAATGTGAAAAACCATTGGAAATTTGAAGAGATAGCCATATTTTCACTTGCTAATAATATCTTTTTCTCACAACCTTTACAATATGCAACATGTAGAACATGAGGTTGGGTTTGTTGTGTTTTGGTTATTATATAAAACTCACGTCAGGAAGTTGGAAACTATTTCAAAGACTGTTTGATCTCAGTGTATTGAGATAACACTCTGGTAGAGGATGTGCTTCAAGATGCCATTGTGATCAGGCAGATGAAGACAGACTCTCCAGAATTTTTGAAAATACTAGAGTTTGGTGAAAGAAAAGAAATAACAGAAAAACCCCCAACTTCCAATTCTTTCTAGTGATCATTGCACGAAATTTCTGAATGTTGACTTGTCTGGAGTTTATTTACCTATTTTGCACAAAAAAAAAGACAGTTGGAAACTATCTGAAAAAGGTTAATTTATCTTTTCAATATTCATTACAGACCCCTCTGAAAGTTAACTTTGAATTACTAGCAGATAAGGAAAGAGTATCAAGATTCAAATAATTGAATCTGGCATACCTTTATGTTGCTGCTGTTGTTGTTAAATATTCTTAACGGAATTTAATTTCTGTCCATAAAACAATCAAATAGGAAATAATTAATTTCTTTTTCCAGAAGTCTAATAGTAAGCAAACATCAGAAATGCAACAATATTCCTGTAGATTGTGGCAACAGTTGCCATGGAGAAAAACATGTCATTTTCATTTAAACCTTTGTTCTTCTCAAATGAAAGAAAAGTTAACATATTGTACTACGAAGATGTCATAGTTTAGCTTTAGGTAAATCTCCAATTATAATTCAATTTATTATTTTATTATCATATTTTGATTGGCTTGATCAACATTTATTGCTTCTCTCACTGAGTTCTAACTTGTACAAGTGGGGAAATAACTGAGGACTACAATAATTGGGGAAAACAAAAGCCCCAGAGTCATTAGAAGCTGTTCTGTAGTTGGCTTTGTGATATATTTTGCTGGCATTTTGACAATTAACCATGAGCAATGGAGAAACCTTCTCTGTCTAAATGATAAACTTCCTTTAACTATTACCTCTAAAGTATCATGAAAACATCTCATTCCACTCTTACATGATCAATTACTCTCTCTCCTCACCATCACTTGTGTTTTGGGATATGGCACCCTACACTCAATGCCCTGCAAAATTCATATCTACCCCACCATGGAGTATGCCAATATCTACTCTACCCAGTAGGAAATTAGGAATGTCTAAATAAAAAAGGCATTGAATACATACAATTGTAATTTTGAAGAACAGATCTAATCTGGAAATAAATTTTCATTTCAGTGGTGACAGAAGGACTTTGTTCAGAGTTGTATAAAGCATGAAGTGTCCAGACATGTCTTCTGAGTTATAATCAGGTGTCTTATATTCAGTGTGCTTATATCCACTTCCAGATACTTAAGTGAGTCTTTTTTTAATAATACACAGAGTAGGCTTTTTTTTTGTTCCATTCAGAGGACTCTTGGGTTTATTAATAGTTAGAGTTCACTATATGTTAATTGAAAGACAGGAAGAAGACTTAACTTTAAGCCATCAATTCCTAAATGTTGAAGTCAGGCTGCAGTTAGAGGTCTAATCATAATAATTATGGAGCAGCATAGCTTTGAACTTCTCAAGATTTACTATGACAGGTACAGTTTAATTTGGTAATGAACTTCTACCAAAACAAACTTGATGAAAATGAGAGATGGTGCTTGACAGTGTGAAGTGTTCTTTGCTCTTTTTAAATATAATTGCAATTTTTTAAACCTTAATGTTTTATATAGATGCATGTGAAGACAATATTAGACTTTTTTGAGTAGAGTTAACAGGAGTTTATAATTGGAAACTTGTTCTGTTGGCCTAAGACAAAAGCAGAAGTCTAAACTCATTTCTGAGCATGCACCTCAAATATCTGAAAATCACAGCTGCTGAAAACGTATTTATTTCAGTACAGCTTAGCTACTACATGTTTTACATAATATGTGCAAGTTAGACCCTATTTACAACCAATGTAAATGCCTCTCTGAATTCATTATTTTTCTGGAAATCTGTGTGATTTCATAGTAAATAACAGTTTTCTCAGTACTGAAGATGCAATACATCAAGATAATGACAGGTACAAGCAAAAGTCATCACATTCAGCACATAATGCATCCATCAGAATGCCATTTTTATCATGTGATTTTACAGTTCTTCATTTCTTCTCTAAAAGGTACAAGATGTGAACTACTTTCAGCAAGCACTAATGAAGGAGTCAAGGTGTGGGAGAAGCAAGTTTTAAGATTAAATAGTCTTGTTGTTTTCTTTTTGCATTTAAATAATTAAATCTGATTTCATCCTTGGGGTTGCTTTTTTCAAATTGGCTACAGCTTAACTGTAGGGATATTTAATTAGTTTTTGCTGATTTTCTGTCTGTTTTTATTTACTCAGTGGGTTGATTGCTTCTCCATTACTTGTAAAATTTTCTTTTTTTTCTTCCTTGCTTTGTTTCCATCTCTCTAAAGAATACATTTCATATTCTCTTATTATTTTTTATTTTCCAGAAAATTTAAAAATATGAGGCTGCAGATAAAAATACTTGTACAAGCAGGCAACCTAATGCTGTAATTAAATAGAGCAACTTCAACTGATTTTATTTGGAGTGAAATCAATCATCCTGATACCTTGAAAATCCTCAGTGTCTCACTTTTTTCTTTCTTAAAGTAGAGAGGACATTCTTCAGTTTTCCCAGCGGCTGTAAATGCATTATTGCTTTCCATCAAATTTCATTTTTACAAGAGTGTGCATTTACATTTTTCCTGTATTCATACATTAGATTTTATTGCCCCATACTAAAATTTACTCCTCATGGATTTTCCATTCATCTCTCCATTATCCTCCTTGAATTAACAGATTATTGCCCTGACTTCTTTAGCTGTCTGTGGTACAAAAAAAACAACTGCATCTGTTATGTCAGTGTATATGACGAGTTTTTAAGGATCAAAATAGATATTTGCTTATGCCATATTCATATATTTCATTAGGATTCTACACATTCATGGGTGCCAGAATCTCCTGTGCTTCCACATTTTACATACATTTTTTCATAGCATAAAGCCATTCGACAATTTTATTATTCTTTGGGAGAAAATTTAAAAGGAAGAATGTCCTATGCTTTTTATATATTTGGATGCTTCAAGTCAACGTTTAATTATATTCTATGAGGAAAATGGGGTTCAGATCCACATCTGAGGAAAAAAAGGAAGAAAACAACACCTCCTCTCAGATAGACCTTTAAAATGCATGGATTTGATACACAAAAATACACTCTAAACCCAGAAATTAAATTCAATAAGGCCTGTTTGGTCTGCCAGCAGTTAAAACTCCCCAGATAACAGAGCTTCCTTGGCTGCTTAACCTGTGTGGCCACTAGCTCAAAACTTACACAGTTATAACTGCAGGAACCAGTCCAGGCCCTGAAGTGTGAACTGTCTCCCTTGATCTTCCAGCACATTCATTTCATAAAGCATCAGCCATAGGAAAGTCACCACAGAGCAGTGTTTTGCTGTTTAAAACGAGATGTGGCACACTTGGAGAGAAGAACCATTCGCAATGACATTAGCACTGGTCTGTAATTCTGCACGAGCCTTTGAATGCAGAAAGCACTGACAAACTGGTAAGGCAAGTTTTGCACTTGGATTTCCATGACTCAGGGAGTTGTGCAGTGTCGAGGCAAAAATTTGTCCCAGAAAAGGCAAAGTAGGTATATTGGAAGTTTTTTTTCTTTCATTTGAAATCCGTCTTAGAGAGGCAGAAAAAATATAACACAGTACAGAATAATGGCCAGTGTACAAGCTGTGTCTTCCTGTTATTGCACTCACTGACATTTCCTCCACCAATTAAGTGTTTTGCAAAGCACAGTGAAAAGAAAATCAAGTGGGAGTATATCTTTCCTTCTTTTCCTCCTTGAAAAACTGTGATTTCCTTATGCCTGAGAGTTACCAAGGGTTCTTAATAGCTGAATGCCACTGCTTACAAAAGCAAACCTGTAAGAATATTGAAACAAAAACATTTTTCAACTGTGCTATCTGAACTTTTTATACCATGCAGTAAAACATGAGCATTAACCCTTCAAGTAATAAAGCAAGGAGCCTGTTAACCTTATTGCAGACAGAAGATTCTTGTTACTATAGGAGTGGAGAACTAATGAGCTAAAATGGCAGTGAGTACCTCTGACCTCCTGCCCTGCAAGGTCTTGGCTGTGCTCACCAAGCAGGGCCAGGTCCTACACGTGTGGACCGGTCAGGTCTGTTTTGTTGTCAGACAGATTCTGGAGCCAGCAGTTGAGCGCACCACAGCAGCATCTTGTGTGCTCTGCCTGTGCTTTGGCTCCCAACATCCCCCATGGCCCAGCAGCACTGAGAAGCTCAGGGAATCCAAGGAAATGGGTTTGTTAGGAAACAGGGCCAGCAGCCATCCACAGGGTTGGCATTCTGTCATTTAGGCAGAGTCCAGGGTAAGGTTCCACAGAGGGTTCTGCTGTGTGCCTTCAATTTTAATTCAGAAAAATCACTGGCACAGGTGTACTTGTCAAAGCATTGTCCTTCATGGTGTCCCTTAAAAGAAAATAGATTAGTCTAGATGCAAGAAACAAAACACTTCATCATAATAAGTATCCCATAATTCAGTGACTGGGATGAGAAAGAGCATATTGTTACACATTCAAAAATACCAGATGGGAAGTTTAACTTACTCATTCCTGTCACAGAGTCCACCTAACACTCCACCATTTTTGCCAAATGCACATATTAATATTTCTCCTTAAACCGTCTGAGACTGAGAATATGTTACATAAAAGAAATTAACAGAATTAAGTAGAATGATTTTGATAAATGATTTGTGTGAAAGTTGGTTGCCATGAAAGCTGCAGGGAGTTTCAATATTTAATCTACAAGTATAAAAGCTGTCCTTTCTGATATTAACAGATATGATGGGTTTAACCTAGCTGACGGTCAAACACCCACCCACCCAGCTGCTTGTTCACCTGTAGTGGCACAAGGAAAGAAAACAGGAAGAACAGGCATGAAAAAAAGTCATAGGTCAAACTTAAGACTGTAAAATTGCTTACCAAATGCCAGTGTGGGCAAAACACACTCAGCTCAGGGAAAATTAACTTAACTTGCTGCTAACTAAACTAAGTATTACTAACCTGACAGTGAGAAACAAAAAGACAAATATACAACACCTTTCCTGCCCCATTTCCAAGCCTCAACTTTACTTCTTCATTCTTGATTTCTTTACTTCCACCCTTGTTAGTGCCACACCTTCAGCCCCTGTGGCAAAGATATGGGCAGAGTAAAAGCGAGGACAGAGAGTTACGGTCAGCACAGGGTGGTTTTTCTCCTTAAAGTGCTCAGCTGTGACGGTTTCTGAGTCTTTATGCAATGGTTTAGTAAATCAAATCTGTGGGAGATCTGTCTGTTCGTATATATATGTGTATATGCTATTACATATGTTTGAAAGTTTGATAATTTAAAATCATTAAATGGCAACTACTTATTTTGTCTTTCAGAAGCTGAATTCTTCACAACCAGAATCTCAATGGTCAGTCCTCATAGCTGGTCTTACCAAGCCTGCAGTGGTGTGTTAGCTCTGCACAGATATGGGCTGTAGGCCACACAGTCTCAGCTGAACATTCCTACCACTTGTAAGATTCAAGCTTTGAGTTCAGACCAGTTGTCAGCCTGCCAAATTTTTCCTTGCTTGGAGAATGAGATTTCTCAATCCCTAAAGGAAAAGAATGACCTCTGTGCTTAGTTCATAAAAATCAAGTTATTTTTATGAAACACATATATTTCCTATCAACACAGGATCTGCTCAAAATGCTTATTTCAAAAGGTTATCTTAGTGAAATGCTTAAATAAATACATTTATATGCCTATCATATACATCAGCTTCTGAATTAAGGATCTGCTATCTCTGTGAGACAAGTTAGATGCAGTTAACTTATCTTTCTTTCATGTTTAGATTTTTAGATGCTCTAAAAACCAAACTCAACAATGAAGTGAGAGGTCCATTTAATTGGCAAAAAAAAGCTTGGGGTAAACTGACACAAATTCCGTGCTCCTGCCAAAGAAAAGGAGACTTGAGCTATGTGCAAATCCTGTTCTGCATCTTACAGAGGAAATTAAATTTTTTCTCAGTCTTGACTTTATATCTAGATGAATGCTCTGTATACTAGATGTTAGCAAAAGCTTTGGAAATGACACCTCTTGCACCTCAAAAATTCAAACATTTTAAAAGATGTTTATCAGTTCCCAGCAATCAGAATCTTTTGCTGACTTCCTGGAAGTTGGTTAGAGGAGTATTTATAGTATTTTCTGCGTTTTTCTTCATATGTTTACTTGCCAATCTTATTTTTCTTCTTAGCACTCTCTTTTTTGATCCTTTTTTTGTTTTTCTGCATCAGTGACCTTTTCCTATCTGGTGCTTTCTCTTCATGGCCTGGCATATAGCACTATTCACAATATCTGTATTTTTTTCCTCAAACCCCTACCACCATCACATTTCTAATTTCCTCTAAATGTTAAAATCAGTTGCTGAACAGCATGTAGGAACCACTTCTGAATGTGTGTATGTGGCATTTTAGGAGGCCCTGTAGAAGGCAAAATGTCACCAGCACTGCCATTTGGTTAGAATGAAGAACATAGTAATAAATTATTTATGTCTGGTATTTTGTAAGAACAGCTTCACTTGATAGTGTTGTATTTCACTTGGACCTGACCTAGGTAAACTTACTGGTTGGACCAGTTAGTAGGACAAAAATTATTACAGCATAAGGTGTATTTAGAGATTTATTGTAACAGAAGAGACAATTTTTTTGAAATATACACACTAGAAGTCCCTAGTGCCCACAGGGTCTGCACTCTTGAAATATAAACACATTGAAAAAAATCTGAACATTCAAAGAGCAACAAGCACAGTTACTGCAATACTGCAAAGTAGTGCCATTGCTGTGACTAAACAGCAAGTAATGTAAGGAAAATTTTACATGTTCTGGACAACTGGTTGGAGAAAAGTAAAAGGAATTGTTCAGAGAAAGTAATTTATTGATGTTTGGATGAAAAACTAGAATGTAGATTTAGGACATATTGGAGGTTAATGCTCCATTATTCAATCAGCAGATAGGTAGTGCTGAGATCTGACTTGCATTCCATCAAGCCTCAGGATCACGGACAGGCATCATCAGTACTGTAACATAGCCTATAATACAGCAAAAACAATAGCAAAACCAAAACATACAGCATAACATAGTGATTGATTCTTGGATGAGTTCCCTTTTAAGCTTAGACTCTCTGTGACTGCATAAGTTGGACCTGCTTGGACACAGAGACCCTACCTATCTGCAGGATCTTCATCATGACAGGAATAGCTGATTGCTTTTATAATTAGACAAATGCTTTCTAAGTATTGAGTAGTAGTCTGTAAATAAAATGTTATAAAACATAACATTTCTCTTCAGTTGTCTGGGACAGACCCTCAGCCCCACGTGTTCCAAAGGGCTCCCGGCCCAGGGCTCTCGTCAGCACCCGGCGGTCCCCCAGCAGGATCCTGCTGATCCCAGCTGCAGGCTACAGCCCTGCTGGCGAGATAGCAGCCACAGACACTCCTCGAAGAACTGACACCAGACTAAGAGGTGAGAGGGATCTTTTGTATGGATTCCTGAGGTTACTAAGCCCAGAAGGGTCCAGGGACAAAAGGCAGATAGACAGAGTAGAACATCAACTTTTATACGGAGAGGGTCAAGCAATAGGGGCAGGGTTCAGGGGCGGAATGGGGGAGGGACAATGCAAGGGGCGCCAACCAGGGAAGAGCAGGGGAGGGGAGAAGGGGCCAGGCCAATGAGATGTCGAGACTGGGGGAACTTTCTGGAACAATATGAATATTTAAAGAGAGGTGGGGGATAACTGACCAACCATTGGAACTGAATTAAGGTTACTGTAACAGGAAGGAACCATTATAAACTCAGGGGGGAGATGTCACGGAGTGGTGCCTTCCCACCACTCGTTGGGCTGGGTTGTCTCTTCTTCAGCCACCCTCTGGGTGGCTTCAACCACTGCAACAGTAGTCAAAGTGCATAAATCCAAGCCTTCCCTCAGAAAAAGACATTAAGCAAACAAACAAAGAAATGCACTCGTTTCATTTTTTCAAACCAAGCTCCACACATTACAATGCAGACTTTGGGGTGCAGGTGCAAAGCAGGGATGTCCTGCATGGTTCTGTGGAGGAGTCTAGCAGTCAGAAGGGCTGAGGGCTGCATGTGCTACCCTCATCAAAGCACAGAAAGGCCCAGAGCATCACAATGCAATATCATAGCTAAAGGAAAAAATAAGTTTGTGATGAGCTTCCTGATCGTGAGATAGAGTTGTATTTTGCTGTATAGCTAGGGTCAGCCTTAGGCAGAAAAAAAGGGGAATTGCATGATTTCATTTTCTCGTGCAATATGCTATAATCATCTCAACAAATGTAAATTCAGATTGGTATTTGCACGTTTCCTTTGTGAGAAGACTGATAAGTTCTATTAATGATCAGAGAGCTCTCCCCAAGAAAAGCACTGTTTATTCAGGACAGCAGCATTATAGTGAAAATGAAAATGAGATGTAAGAGCCTGCCTTGCTTAGGAGTGGTCTATTAATATCCCTAAAGAAATATAAATCTAAATCTCTCCCTTCTGACTGTTCACTCAGCTCTTGTCCAGGTTTTGGCCTAGTACACAGCTCACACTAAGACCTGATGTGTGCTGGGAGCAGGCCAGCAAGAGAGCCACATGTACGCAGGACAGGATAGACAGAGCAGCACAAAGGCCACCATGCAGCTGTTATCACCTGCTGCTTGCTGTCTCCTCCAGCCATTGTCTCTTCCATCCTTGCATATTAATTGCCTGAAGTTTTTTCTGTATCCATTAATTTATGGAAATGACATAGACCAAACTTCCAAGCTGGAGGTTATGAATATATTGTCCTACCTAAGAAGATTTTGAAGCAGATCCAGTAGCAACCAGACTGCTGAGGCTTTCATTCATTCCTGTGTGACACAGGGGACACCTGTGCTGTGAGGGAGGAGGAAGAGTTAGTACTCCCACCCTTTGCAAGGTAAGGGGTTTGGCCATTGGCATGTGAGTTAAAGAACTTGTGAGTCATGAATTACTGAAGTGATGAATGAATGAATTCTTGTTAGACTAGCCTGTACAAATAAGATTGTTTGTCTTTCTTTCCTCAAAAAGTAGAGCTTAATTTACAGAATATATTTTCCTGTAAATTTAAGAGGTTAAAATGGACCATGACACCACTCCTAGTGCTTGTTATACCTGCTACAGTCCCAAGTCATTAATTTGCAAACAGTATCTATTTTTTCAGCCAGAACTGCCAAATTTCTAAGTTTAAAGTCTGATTTCCATTTCTGCCTCTCTGACTAGGCCAATTATTTCAAGTATTCATTGTTGGGGGAAGAAGATTTGGACCCTGACATCTCAAAAGACTTTTCACTTGCATGGTTTCCCCACAACTATTTGGTTTTACAGGTTTCTAACATTTTCTAGACTCTTAGGACCATCTTTTAGTTCATAGTCTTCTTTTTGGACTTACTGCTGACCGAATTCCTGGCTTCCTGTACACCATTTATAGCCCTAACATAGTAGCCTTCTGCTGTTCTGTGCCGTTACAGGATTTTTCACATGGGGTATTGATCACTCAGAACTAGGAATATTAGAAGACAAAAATTTATTGTTTTCTGTAAGCTGCAACTGTTCAATTCTGCTGCATTTAAATAATTCACGAGTAAATAAGGCTTCTGTATTACAGAAGGCCATCCACTCCATCTTACAAATTTCATTTTGATAGCTTTTTCCTAATGTCAACTTTCTAAATTCCTCTATTTATAACTGACATCATCCCTTGCAATTCAACAGAAAAAAAACAGCACTTCATGTAACAGTAATTTCTGAACAAGCATTTCCTTTCTGTTCTGTATATGGAGATTGGAGTTTTATTTAAGCAATGAGTGTAAATCTCAGCTAAAACCAGAAAATGTTGCTGTCAAATGCTTATTCAATGCTATTTCAGTACAGGGATAACAAATTAAAAATTGTAATATTGCATATTGCATCTTACTGAGGATGCCTAAGAGATCTAAAAATTACGATGTATTCAGCCGCAAGAATCCTGTAGGTATTGCACACTTTAGTGGGACAGAAATCCACAATGCCATATGGCAAACTGGAATCAGATCCAAATAGAATAATAGTTTTGTGGCAAAGGAATAAGTTTTCTTTCTCTATATAAAGTAGATTTTCACCTAATTTTCACCCGATTGTGCTTTCATAATATAGGATAAGATTAAAGTGGTTTTTTTTCTGGTACTACTGCTGTGAATAATGTTAAGAAAACAGGATGACATGCATATCTGGACCTTAATAGATGATCAGTCTATTAATTTCTTCTTTCAAACCATACAACTGTATAAGTTCATCTCCATTTAACTAGGTAATATCCCCTTTTTATTTTTTTTCCAGGCCATTACCTTTAAAGGAATAATGGAAAGGCTTTTTGGAGAGTCAGGTAGCAAAACCTTGTCAAACCCCCAGATTTTATTACTTCAGTTTACAGAAACATTACTGTGGAACCTGAAGGAGGTATACTAGAAAGGTGTCTCAAACCATCCCTTTGTTTCTGTCCAGGAAATACTAGATACAATTTAATTTTGGACATTGTTTTTAACAGGAAATAGTCCCAAAAATACATTTTAAAATTATTAATAGTTTTGTTTTGTTTTGTTTTGTGGTTTTAGTTTCATCTGGGTTAAGGAGGAAAATATCACAGTGTAATGAAGTTTTGTCTAGGCCGTATGAGACATGAAAACCAGCAGAAGTAGTTGGCATGGTGAAGAATTTTCCTTTTGAGTTTATTACAAAAACATGTCTTCTTCTTATCTTTAAGATGTGTTTTATTATCATCATAGAGCACCTGAAATTTTACTTCAAGACTACCTTTTAGCAGACAGTTTCTGTTCACTCATCACTCCTAAACATGAGGTGAATGTTATACCTTTCTTTACAAATGAGGTAGAAGTTCCAGTGCTCTTTCTTGAGGATTTCCTTTTCCCTCCATTCAGAAATGAACATAAATTAACATAAAGAGTATTTACTTTATCTGAGAAAAATAATCAGCTGATAGAAGTTTGTGACTATACTGTAGCTCTGCAAAATGTGGTAAACACAGTGAACCATCTCACTCAGAAAGGATAGCTTCAACTGCTAAGCAAATACCCATGGAAAGACTCAAGTCTCAGTAGACCTTGCAGGAAATATCAAATTTTTTTAATCAAAAGGAAAAGTCTATCCTGTATTTACAGAACTCAAAACAGATCAAAAGAATGAATCACTTATTCAGCCCCTTTTTCTTAAGAAGTGAGTCCTTTTTAATAAAGATTCAGTGAAGTCCAGGAGCACTATTCAATATTAGTTAGAAAGACATAGAGCACCTTCCCATTGCAGATGGGTTGCAGAAAAAGTTACCTGCTAAACACTACAGTTCATGTAAGTGTGAGGAAACTTAATCTTGCAAGAGTCCTACAACTTGACAGGGAGGTCCTAACATTACAGGGACGGCCATAAGACCTAAGACCAACATTCAGTGTGGTAACAAAACAGCTGAGAATAAGATACTTTTCTTCTCAGAAATGTCAGCTATAGGATGGCATATGTTTCTGCTTCCCTTAGCTGCAGAAATCTCATGAATTAAATTAAAACGATTGCATGGAAATGAAAGGCAGATGGAAGCACAGGAAATAAAAAAATTAACTCCAAAACCCTTAGTTCAGTCAAGTTGTAGCCCACTGCAAATGGTTTCTTATCAGGAAAAGACTTAGGTGGTGTTATCACCTACACTTACAATAGTATCCTCTGATATGGGACATTTATTGAACTCTAGCTGAAAAAAAGTCTAGCAGATAACCCTTGTGAATGTGTATTTCTTGGCAGAACAGTTTGCACCTGTTGTGCATCTTTTTTTTCTTTTCTTTTCTTTTCTTTTTTTTTTTTTTAAATAATGTAGTGAGAGTGATCTTACTCTTTTTTTCCTTCACACCTGGAATCTCAATGGACAATCCTCATAGCTGGTCTTACCAAGCCTGCAGTGAATTTTTAGCTCTGCACAGCTATGGATTGTAGGCCAGACAGTGTGAGCTGAACATTAGTACTGTTCCTAAGGTTCAAATTTTGAGTTCAGACCAGTTGTCAGCCTGCTAATTTTTAACTTGATTGGAGACTGACATTTCTCAAGTTGCTGAAAAACCCCCAAAGAAAGCACAGTTATAATTTATCCAAACTAAATTATGTAAGCCAACACAGTTGACGGACTGAACTAAATAAAGTATTTAATAACAGACTGGAAAGTCCAATGAAGAGTTACTGAAATGGTTTCATCAGGTAGACATAAAGAAATGAAGGGAATTTTGTTTGTTTGATAGGGATGAGAAAAGATGGCAGGATGTAATTGTAGCCATCCATTGCATTAAGGTTGGGTTATGCAAAAGAGGGACACAAAATAATCTCAGAGCAGCACAATTAAAGGATGAGCCATATTCATAGGCCGTAGAAAAGAAATCCCAGATAGATATAAGGAAAATATCTTAACAAACAAATGCCGTGGTCAGGGACTAGGACTGGTGGACCCTGGAAGCTGTGAAATCTTCATTCTTAGAGATTTTTGAAATAAGACTGTCCTGAGCAAATTGTTCTGTCTTTGAAGCTAGTCCTGCATTACAAACTTGAATGGTCCTCTCTAAATTAATTTTTCCTATGGTTTATATGTAGTATACTTGAACGACAATATGGCCAGTTCTGAGTTCCCCAGGACAAAAGAGATAAGGAGCCACTGGGGAGAGATCAGTGAATGGCCACAAAAATGATGAAGCATCTCTTCTGCAAGGAAAGGCTGAGAGAGCAGGAACTGTTCAGACTGTAGAAGAGAAGGCTTCGAGGGATCTCATCATTGTATGTAAGTATCTGAAGGAAGATACAAAGAAGATAGAACCATGATTTTCTAATGATATCCAGTGAGAGGGCCAGAGGCAATGGACACAAACAGGAACATGAGAGGTTTCCTCAGAACTTCAGGACACACTTTTTCACTGGTTCAGGTCAACCAGAGAGATTGTGACATCACCACCCTTGGAGATACTAAAAAGATGTCATGGTGCTGGGCAATGAGCTCAAGAAGGCCCTCCTTGAGCAAGGGAATTGAACCACATGACCTCCAGAGGTCACTTCCAACCTCAATCCTTCCATGATTCTGCAATACATATCATGTTAACAAATAATTTTGGGACTATGTTGACAGTGCAGATCAAACCCGTGAGTTTCTCTTTTTTTCCCATGGTTACAGCTCTCAATGTCCTAAATGTCAGCTGTATCCAACATTCAGTGATAGGTTTTTGTCCAATTAATAAAACATGGAAGCTTTATTGTATAGATCTTGCTAATTACCAAAAAACTAATTGTCTAAATTCTACTGAAAATGTGGTTTACAAGTATTCATAACCTTCATATTTTTAATAGGCTTTAATAGGATTAATTTTAAAAATGACATTTGTTTTACTCATAATAAGACATTATTCAAGATAATGGTTGAAAATGTCTTGCTAGATCCCTGAAAATACTATACAGCCAAGATCCCAGAGTAAACTGAAAAGCACCTCCTTCCCTCTCTCCATCACAGCTACCTTTTCTCCTGTTCTCACAGAAAGTCCAAGGAAAAAAAAATCTGATCCTCAAACTGAGACTCAAATTGAATGCACTTGGCAATCAGAATTTATTCCCAGTTTGAACTCTAATACACAGAGTTCTTTCAAGGCTAGGCAATGATTTTATAAAAGAAAAAATTATGATATCTGCTGATGCCTTTACCTGTATCAGCAATTCAATTAAATAATTGAACCATTCTACCTTATTCTGGAAGCAACATTTTCCCTGGAGTAATTAATGTTCAAATGGAAGCAAAACCAAATGCAAACCAAGCAACCCTATGTGACATGATTAAGACAGTCTTAGGTTTATTTCTCTAACAGTGTTGGTGGTGTAAAGCAAGAACTCAGGTGAACATCTAGGTCTCTTAGCTAACAAGGCTCTAAATTGCAGTAGCTGTCTGGCATCTTTGCTGTCTGAAAAAATCTAAACGTTTTGTAAGCTCTCTCTTTGTTTGCTGGGTGTTTATTTTCCTTCTTTTAAGAATTCTAGTGACGTAAACCAGAAGAATAAACAGAGCTTTTCTGAGGAATCCATAGGTAATTCACCAAGGTACACAATCTAACAAATTAATTAAGCAAACAGGTTGGCTGATAAGGATTTTTTTAAGCTCATTAGAAAATTTTTAATAGGCTTACTTTTGAATTTTAGAATCATATTCATTTATTTCTCAATTATTTCTTAGAAGTGTTTTGCTACAAGTAGAAGTGAAGGATAAAGTATTTTTCCATACATCATGTTTATTATTATAGTGGCATGGCATGCCACAGGCCAGTTCAGGGCCTGTTTTGTCCATGTCCAGATTTCTGTTTTGTCCATGTCCTCCCCAGCAAAAGGAGGAACAGGAATGAACCCCTGTTTGGGTGGTTTGTCTTGAGGGTCTTTTTGACAAATCAACCAATTCTCTGTTTTATTTACTAAATAGACAATGGCAGCTCAGCAGTACTTGGGTAAGTACACAAGGAGCATCATCAGTTGAGAACATTAGCACAGAATAAAACTCTCTATGGTTATTGGGGTCAAAAAACATTTTAGATATCCAAAGCAGTTAAAAAGCAAGTCCTAAATTTGGAGTTTTTCAAGTCCCTCTTGAATTGTTGCAAACACAGGAACAATTAATTCCTTCACGGATGTCTATTTGAATTCATAATTACCAGGTCTATTTGAAAGTTCTGGAATCTTTCCTCACAGTTAGGCTTCATATTTTACGAACTTTGCTTCATGTGCAGTGAAACACCTCAGGAGGACATGGCTGAAAAACTCAGCATTCATTCATTTAATATGAGTGAGTAATGAAGTGAAAAAGGGTAAAAAGTTAAAAAATTTACTTCCTGAATCACTAAGCAGTACCAATAATTCCCTTTTCTAAAACATTTCATTTAACATTTCATTTGTGATTTGTCTCTGGCCAAACAGACTTTGGATTATCTACACAAATGGCAAATCACCCACAAGATTGCTGGAAAATGTCTCCAGAACCTGACAACCAGAA
Organism: Eopsaltria australis; assembly: GCA_034509425.1. Taxonomy (NCBI): domain Eukaryota; kingdom Metazoa; phylum Chordata; class Aves; order Passeriformes; family Petroicidae; genus Eopsaltria; species Eopsaltria australis. The sequence goes on from JAVTVJ010000072.1 coordinate 1,399,728, forward strand.
TATTATTTACTTACAGCATTCTTGTAGAAAATAGGATATGTAGACTTGTATTTTTTTTACTTAAGGAAAAGAGCCAACTAATTGATCTGCAGTTGTGTGAGTAGAATCAGGAGCATTAGGCAGCATTAATAACCAGGAGTGTAACACAGATCTGCTTTGCTCTTTGAAAGAATGGACATGTTGTGAGTCTACCCCGATTAGAAGTCTTTATCTCTGTTCTTCCATGCTGGGACAACTCTAGATCTTTCAAAATCCCACTCCTACTCCTCCATCTGTATTCATACCAGAAATTGCCAGGAGAAAAGTGAAAGGATGGCATAAAATAACCTTTACTGTTTTAGTTCTATTTTTACTGCTTTATTTCATGCAGTTTTGGCCTGTGCCAGCTAGCATTGTCTATGTCAGTGCCCAGTTCATGGCATGGTATGAATCAAGAACTCTTTCCAGTTCACTTTTTGTGTAAGGTTTCCCAGGAAGTTCACCATTGCAGACTTCCCTCTTGACTCCAGAACCCAAGAACTGCCCCTGGCCTATTTTAAACCCTTTGTATTTTTTAAACCCAGACCTTAAAATTTGTAACTGACTGTGTTTCTTCCATTCATGGATTCCACACCTCAGTTCTTGGTGCTGGATGTGCGTGGAGTTACCATCTACTGACAGAAGTGAGAGGAAAGGTTCCAGCTGTGTTATTCCATTGTGGTACAAGGCATAACACCAGCCCATCAGAATGCCTCCTATTTTAGAGTAAGGAGCAGTCTGAGTAGAATTGTGGTTTCCACAGTTTTTACATCCACTACTGGAGTTTTAGCTGTGATTCTAATTAAACCTTTCTCAGTAAATTTGAACAATAAAATGCTGCAGACAGGTAAAGTTTCAGATTTCACAAATTTGAAATATTTTCTATGACAGTCATAGGAAAGGAAAAGGCCACTTCTGAATGTGTACATGAAGACAATCAGGACATGACCCAAGAATATTTCTACTTACTATAAAAAAACTGGTGCGTAAGAAGTCAGGCTGCTTCATGTCGTGCTGCCAGGTCAGGAGCAAGAATGGAAACAGATGTAGTCTTTCCCTAATTTTTTGTTGGTTTATACTTCTCAAGTATTTCCAACCCCAATTTCTTGGCTAGAGCTAGGATTTTTAAACTTCCTAGATAGGAAGAGACATGATGACCAGCATAACTGTGGGTGTGAGAGTGATAATTCTTGTTTATCTATACATTCCATTGTTTAGGAAACTATTTGCCTTCCTGGGAAAAAGAGGTGAATTTAGTGTTCATTCTCTAGTTAGTTCTATTTCTCTTTTATTCATTTGTGACTGGGGCATAAAAGCACTGAATGGATTCTTCATTTTATTTTTATATAAGAACATAAATACACACTACAATCATGTCCCATGTATTCACAGTTGAATGAAACACTAAAGTGCTATCTTTTTTATGTGACACTCAATTTTGTAAGCTAAGCAGCAGTGTAAAGTAGTCTGAAGATCCGCTTGATTTGAAAGATAATTGCAAATACTTAGGAGACTTTTAACAATTGTGATTTATTACTAAGCAGTTTATATTCAAATGCATTAATAATATTCTGAAGTAATGCAAACTCTTGGCTGTGACTAAAGGATTCATAAAGGCAGTTAGTGTTTCATGATATGATGAAATGACAGCTTTCACTTCAGTGTATGTAAATTGCTAAAAATGTGGTGTGACACCTTTGCTTTGCTGTCAAAGGTTTCCCCTCTGAATATATGCTTAGTCTTCCCTGCTGCTCGATAAGACAAGTAGAATATTTTGGTTTCTGAGAAAATAATAAGGAACTACCATCTCAGTCTGCCTCTTTAAACACCTTTATTTTGCTCCACTGACACCAGTACATATGGAATACAAGCCAGCAGTCAAGGTGGAGAATACCAAAATGCCAAAGGATTTGAAGAGGGTACCCAGAATAGGCAACATAATAGTGGTTAGATTGCTCTGTAAGTGAGAAGGGTGGAATCTAATTTAAGAATGGCTTGAGATTAATTAGATGCAAAATGACTAAGCAGATAAAGGGACTAACTGAGCTGAAAATGGCTGGGGAAATGTGGAACCCATATGGTTCACAGTGCACTTTCCCTTTCTTTATTCAAGTACTCAGAAAGAGACTGTTAAAAAAGTGTGGGAGAAACCAAATGTCTCAGGAACACCATGGCCTCATTCCAAGTTTCAGGGAAGAATTCAGTGCTTTGTCTCTGATTTTGTTAAGCCTCTCTTCAGGTATATGGATCTCACTCTAGATTCCTCCACATTTCTGAGCAAGTTTTATACAAAGATCTGAATTTTTCCTGTATATAGATACTAACCAGTTTATTAATTATGAGGAAGCTAATGTCTGACACTCTTATGAGCATATATGTTTAATTGAGGGAAGCATGTTTCATGTGGCGGGTACAAAAGAGGGAAATTCCTTCACACACACACAAGTCATTGATATTAAGACATAACCTTAGTTTACTTTTGGCTTTTACCTCTCTCCCCTTTAAATTGTGCAGTATTTTTCCTCGAGCACAGGTCAGGAAATTATTCTACACCAAAACAGGAGCATATTGGGAGTGTTTCATTGCTGTGGTGAGGGCACCACAGGCAGTTCCAGCCCCATGCCAGGTCCCTCCCTGTCAGGAGCATGTGGGAAGTTAAATGGGGCTGGAAGTGCTCTCCCAAGTGAGTTGATTGGGAAGGAGGCAGGCCTCAGCTGCATTACCTCAGAGCTGGCCCTGAGCTCCAGCACCCAAACCCACAGAAGGGAGAATGAATCCAGGGCTCTTACATTTACCCCAGTGCTACCCAGTGCTGTGGAAAACCAAGCATGGTCCAGTTCCTCAGTGTATCAAAATAATATCGGGAAGGCCCTACTGCTGCTGATGGTGCCACCACTGTCCCTAAGAAAAAAGTGAAGAAATGTAATCTACTTTCCATTTCTAGCAAATTATATTCAAATTCTATTTACCAAGTATAATTTCAAAACCTTTTTCTTCACATGCTTGTTTAATAACTTCTTTTTGTTTGCTAGTCTTTACAATGAATTTTTGACCTTCTGTCTATAAATTGTATATGCTAATGAATGTCTTTTATTTCCTTGGAATGTTTTCAAATATTATTTTTATAATCCTTAATGTTGAACTTACTTCTGTTACTCTAGTAAATCAGAAATAGAAGTCTGGGATGGTTGATATATTTTTGCAGTCCCTAGAATATTTAAATCATGATTTTATATAAAAGAATTATAATGACAGGCAAAACATGGAGAAAGATGGCTAGAATTCCAATTTTATTGTAAAAATCCTCTTTTACCTTTCAGAGGTATTTCTTCCTGTAACAGATTGGGTTTTTTACATAATACCTTTTCTCTTAGCAGGGTGTATTTCTGTCCTCTGTCAAAGCAGCTAAAAATCATCAGAATATGAGGAATTAGGCTCTCCTGCCTCACCATTAGTATTACAGGCTGACTTGAAAGAATTTTAAGAGTTATGAAGGTCAGTAATAAGGACAGGGATGCAATAAACTGTAAGTTGTGGTTATAGTAACAGCAATTTCATTATAAAATTGAGCTGGACTAATTACCATGACTTTGGTGGTTCTGCTGGACAGAGGTTTTTTCTTCTTTAGGTTGGGATGCTTTTGGCATAGGCCAATGCATTATTATAAATAGGATAATTCACTGGATTAAAATGAATTTAGCTTTTCATCATTCAATTAGGTTTTCACTTGTAAATGTAATGGCACTCAGAAGATCTGGTAAACAACAGACACAAAATTTCAGATGCAATGATGAAGATGTCATCTTTGTTCAGGTCAGAATTGGGCTTTCAAGATTTTCTACTTGGAAATGTGCTAACTGAAACTATAGAAAACTGTAGAAAAAAAAGAAAAAAGGATGGGAGAATTCTTGCAGTTAATCTGGAACTATAATTATACTGTAATACCTATATTCTTCCTTATCTATGACCAAGATGTTGAGGCAGCCATCAGTGGAAAATAATCTGTTTCATGTAAGTAATTAACTATTGAATACTTAATAAGTATTTGTACATTATACTTCTGTCTAAATATTCTCTTGAATTGTTCTTTGGCTTTGTCAGGAAAATTGAACTATAAAATTATTTCCTCTCTGTTTTATGTAAAAAGACAAAAAGTGTTCTTTTCTTTGAATATATTACCCTCCTTTTGGCCTGATAAACTTTCTTTATGGTAAGTACAGACTGTTTTCCAGAAATTCCAGGCAAGATTTTAAACTTAGTTCCTGGCTTCTCTTTTAGCTGCTTCTTCCATTGTTTAAAAACATTTGAATGGATTTAATCATAGATTTGTAACACTGATTTAATTTTTTATCCATTTTTTTGGACATGGTTTTGCCACCCACTTTGCAGACAAGCTGGCTACCTGCTAAAACTTCTCTCCATCCCTACGTGTAGGTTGAAAAGAGAGTGACTTACTTACAAAGAAAGTGTCCTTGAAGATGGCTTAGCAAGAAGAGGAATAGAGGGTGTAAAAGGGGATACAAATGTGTAGCTGTATAACTAAGAAGTCATATAGGAGATTAGAAACTGATTGGAAAAGGCAAGGGATAACACAGAGAAGTACAGTTTGGGTAAAACATATTGTCTAGCTATTTGTATTCAAGAAACAAAGGCCCAGAGAAAATACTATGTCCCTGATGAGCTGTTAACACTAGCCTGTATTACTAGTGAATAGGTAATAACTTTACTCTAACACTTGGGGAGAATTAAGTTTCAGAGTGTGATAACATGTATATGTATGCATGAGTATATGTATATATTCACATTGATTCATATATTAGGGTGTGTGTTGGTAAAGCATAACACAAGCTATGCTACCAGCATAGTATTTCTGTATTATTGTGTAAATATACACACATACATACATGCATACATGCAAAATATATATACTAACATAAATATAAAATATGACATGAGACATATCTTTACATATATGTAAGGAAACGGGCACATTTTAGCTTTTGAAAGTATAGCTAGCAACAGAGTTAGTTTGAATTGCCAGGTATCAGAATGGCTGGGGACATCATCTGTCCAAAAATCTAATCTAATTAAAATTTTGTGCATGATCTGCCTGTGATACACGAGCAGCTTGTTGCTGAAACAGAAGTGACTAAATCTTAATGTAGAAGGTGAAGAGAGGAAGGAACAACCTTCAACTGTTCCTTTTCCCCAAGTGCTAGACAGTCCTTGCAATACCACTTTGGAGATCTCCAATTGTTTTAACTGATTTCTCAGTCTGAAGATTAAAATTTCTACTGCTCATTATTTGTAGTTTAGGAGTTACAGACCTATCCACAAGGCTGTATAAACAAGATACCTGTTATTTAAAGTAGAAGTGAAATAATTCTTTTGTCTATTTAATTTTCAGGATTGGTATTTAGACTTACTTATCCTTCTGTAGCCAGCTAAATTTTCTAGAATAGTTTTTACTCAAATTATTCCTGACAAACGTTCAAAAATTAATTTGTCTTGATTAAGCAGTGGACTTAAGATAAAAGAGGTTCTTAAAGGAAAAGTATTCTACAAGCTTCCCTGCCCCACCTCCTACATATACATTCACACAGAAGTGTAAATATAGGCATTTCTGAATTGAAAATTTCCCCACCCTGAAAAAAAGTTGAAAAGTAGAACTTTCACCTTTCTCAAAGTCTCTCATTTCTGCTAGAAAAGTCCTTAACCTACTAAGCACGTTTTCTCCAGCCTGTTAGTGACTACCCTGTCTCCTTGAGCTCCTTGAATTGCTTCTCGGAAATCAGGAATAAATCAGGGCAAGAAAACCCTGCAGAGGAATACAAAGAAATCTGTGAGGACAGACTATAGGACTTGAAAAAAGAAAAAGTGGAATTTCACACTGCTCCCTTCAGTCAGGCAGAGACACCACGTGGAGCTGGTCACAAAAAATGAACATGAGACTTGGGCATGAAATGGTTGAATTTTGAGGGGAATAAGGGCTGAGTGAAATTTAAAGTGCTTAATAACTATGTACTTGTAGAGAAAAAGATAATGGACAGCCCTTCTGGGGAGAATTTTTTTAGCAAACTGTGGTGGTTGTATTGGCTGGAGGGAGGACTTGACAGAACCAAGGAATTACTAAATGCTCCCCACTCCCCACATGACAGCCTGAAAGACTCAAACACAACCTTGACTGCAAAAATGCTGACGAAATAACAAAGGAGTCTTTGCCACTTAATACACATAGATAAACAAACATGATTTTCACATAAAGTTGTTTCTTTCATTCCATTTGGAGCTGTGCAGGTCTTTAGTTGGATACTGTGGGATTGTATATATTATGCATGTATGGGGACCCTAAGGACAAAGGAAAGTAATTTGGAAAATACATTTGAGGTTTTCAGAGACATTGACATCTTCCCTGTTTCTCAGCTACTGTGTAATGTATGGCAGAAGTAGGACACTCTTCCTTTTGAGTTTATAAATGATGTGAGTTTTAACTGTCTGTAAAACCAGAATTGCTGGTACAGAAGCTGCTAAGTTTTGGAGCAATAACACCCTTGGGCACCATTAGAAAGAAATTTGGAATGTCATAGAATAATCAAACACCATGATGGAGCATGATGCAGGTGCTGTTTTTCAGAAGAAAATGCTTTCAGCTGATTTTCCATCACCACTTCCTTGCACATCCTGCATGCTCTCTTTGGTCTCTGGTTCGAACAACATTCTCCAGTAGATCTCAGGTTGGGAGGGCTTGAAGCTGGTGTGAATACAGTGACATGGTTAAGCCAATTGAAGCACGTGCAGATTTACACAGTTTGTCTTGTTTAAATAAAACTTGATTTCATGAAAGAAGCAGATGACCAGGATTTACAGGGAAAGTTGGGAAGGTAGAGAAAGAAGATGAATAGGAATAGTTGTAACTGTCAAGCTTTGAAGACCTCATTTGCAAGTTATCTTCTGGTTCTGTACTTCAAATGCAAAGAAAGGATTTACAGATCTCCTCATTTTAATTTAGGAATTACTGGGATGATTTGTAAATTAATCGTAGGAATTACATATAGCAAGTAGGATTTAAAAGCCTAGGGGAGGATTATGAAATGTGAAGTAGGATTAATTAACCTATTGTATGTATATAAATATATTTCTAGATATCTAAAGCTATTGCATACAATAGTTAAATCATATTTTTAAATTAATGATGTGTAAATCAAATCTGAGTAAAATATTTTTTTTTTAACCAAGTGGCGATGTAAGACAAGTTGGAACAAAATCTAAAAAAGGCACATAAACACATACAATTTGTAGAACAAAGTCAGTACAGAGTACCTAGTACCAATGATAACGTATGTTAAGAAGAAAAGAAGGGGATGTACTGAAATAGTGACTTTCCCTAACTAGATTTCATTTGTAGAAACCTGTCCAGCTGGAACAAAGCAGCAGTCTAAAACAATCCTTTCAGTGATTGGTGATTCACATGATGGTGAGGGGAAGTCAAGAGAGTGGAACTTAATAGAACCAGGGAAGAGTGCTTGCATCATGTTGATTAAGTTGATTAGAACAGACAAATCCACTGACAGTGCGGTGATTAGAAACAACAGGGAAGTTACAGGCCTGAAAAAAACTTGCCATCCACAATAACTCTGGGATCTCTTTGCTTTTTATTCCTTCTCCTTAAGTCCTAGGTCAAGGGAAGACTGGCTTGGCGAGCCACTGGCAGAGGCCATTTTAGCCTAATAGACTGATTCCATCTTTCAGATGGGCAAAATATCCTGTAATGGTAGCATGAGTAATTTTAGATTTTTAGTAGTACAGCTTTCCAGGACAAAAACATTATTTAACAACCAAAAATTAATGCCTTCTGGTAACCTGTAATCTGTCAGTAGAAGGCACCACAAAGTAGCAGACTTAAAATGCAAGAAAAAAACAACTGGCAGTGTTATCAGAACAATCTGAGGAATTTGACTCACACTGTGAACATGTTTGAAATTTTTCTTGGCTGGCACTCAGATTGCATTTGCCAACTTGTAGCAAGTTGCTCAGATTTGCTCTGTGTTTGTAAACACCCTGCAGAATCCATTTTTACTCCATCAAAAAATCTATTTTTGTTCTGTTTCTAGATAAGCACCGTATATGAGAAGGGAAGAAAAGTCAAAGCAAAACCAAGACAGAGATCTTCAAATGAAGAAGGCAAATGAGAAAGAGACCTTCATTATGCAGAAAGTTTATTGGTAGAAAAGACATAATTCTCTATTAGTAAAAGACAGAGATTGTCTACTTAGGCTCCTACATGCAATTAAGTTTCATCAAATTTTTAGCACCAAAAATTCTAGTCAGGTGTTCAGCTTCATCCATATTCCATTAATAATTCAACAAGAATGTCTCAGGAATAAGGAATAAGTTTTCTTTGTATTAATGATGACTTTTGCACCGCTTTTAATTTTTCCTAATTACTTAGACACTTCTACAAATGCATTCAATGGTCACAGAGTAAATAGAGGAAGAGCTTCTCCTTTAAATGACTGACAAAGTTTAATATTCAAGGAAAGTTAGGACTTGATTTTGAGGTTCCAAAATGAACTTGCAGAGTAGAAGTCAAGGAAAAAATGTTATTCTTTGCAAAGGAAAAAAGTTCTGACTCCAGATAATTGAAACTGAAGACTGACAATGTAAATTTATTCCTTCTTTAAAACACAAATGCAAGGAAAAAAAATGTAAGTGAAGCAAAAAGAATGAAGCAGCAAAAATTGCTTGAAGCTGAAAGCCAAATCAGGATAGCATTTAAGCATGAACACAGATGAAAAGTCAGGGTTGTGATACCTGACAGGTATTTACCTTCCCTCATTTTCTCTCAAAGCTCTTTCTGCAGTGCAGTTGTATTTAAGAAGTACCATGTTATCACCTCCCAGTCATCTGCGGTGTTAAATCCTGCTTCATACTGCCTTTTGAAAAAGAAACCAGTCTGTGGCTTAAACATTTTCTTGTAGCACCAAGTACCTTAAATTGTTTCCATCCCATGTGTGTGTAGGAGCTTCAAAGTACAGGAGGACCATTAGCTAACAACTCCCCACTGGTACCAGCACACCTGCCTATTTCTCCTAGGCTGTCCCATTCTCATCTTCTTCTGCATCTGTTACATTCTACTTCATTCTCTACAAAAGTCAACTGAGTGTTTCTTGCTTGCATCTACTTCTAATAGGACTGTAGAATTGTAAAACCACGCAATTATCTAGATTGGAAGGGAGCCCCAGAGAGCATATCATTCAACTCACTGCTCAAAGTAAGTCTCTTTAGATCATGTTGCTCATGGCTGTGTCTAGTCAAGTCTTGAACAATTCCAAGGACAATTGAAGTCTTGAACAATTTCTGAATAACCTGTTCCTTTCTTTTACCTCGCCTTTTGGAAAACAAAAAATAATCCTTGCATCTAATCAGAATTTTTCATGTTCCAACTTGTTTGTCATTCATCCTGACTTGTCACTCTCTGAGAAGGGTCTGGCTTAGTTTTCTCTGTATCCTCACAAGCACCTTTGGACAGCAATAACCTTTTCTCTTAGCCTTCTCTTCTCCAGACTAAAACAATATTGTCTCAGTCTGTCCTTGTGCATCATGTGCCCTAACGCCCTAACAATCTTGCCGGGACCCACTGGATTCACTTTATGATGTCAGTATCTTCCCTGTTAAGTCTAAAACTGGATACAGAACTCCAAATATAATTTGATAAGTGCTGAATACATTGGAAGGATCACTTCCTTGAAACTGCTGGCTACACTCCTACTAATACAGTCCAGGCTGCCACTGATCTTTTTGCTGCAAGGGTATGTAGCTGCAGTGGATGTGTCCTTGGAGACCCCAGGGGGAGATGACGTAGAAAAAGAGAAAGATCATTGGTGGAGAAAGTCCAAAGGGGCTGGGTACCCCCTGGAAAGTGGAGTGACCATGGTTTAACCCAGGACAAACCAGAGTAGCCACTGCTGGTGTCCATCATCTCTTCCCTCCCCCTAAGAGCCTTTGTACTATTCCATGTTATCTCCTGGGCCCCTTTCCTTCCCCATCCCATAGGACCAAGTAACCCTGGACATTCCCTATCCTCCCCCAGATCCCCTGGTGATTGGTTGTATGAGATAACTCTTAAGTCTGGGTCTGAGGGCCCCTCAGCCTCTTGGATCCCTGCCTCTCCTCTGTGTTGAGCTTCCTGCAATAAAGCCACTCAGAATTACAGGCACTCCAAGAGCCCTCTCGTTATTCTCTTCAGCTGATAGCTAAACCGAGCTCAGTCCCTGCACCACCAACGCAGGCCGCAGTTTCTCTGGGTAAGTGTCTGGAAGACGCTGCCAGAGTGCCCTGGGGACAGGGGCACTCCTGGAAATATAGCCAGCTGGAATCTGTCGTACTTCGCCGGGCTGGACAGAGGAACCAGCGAGCTATAGGGGTACACTGCTGACTCATGCTCAACTTGTTATCCAACACAGATCCTTTTCTTCAGAGCTCCTTGCTAGGCAGCTCACACCTTGTACTGTTGCATGGGATTATCCCCCTCTATATGTAAGACTGCATTTGCTTTCACTGAACTTCATAAAATTCCTGTCTATAGGAATTTTATATCTATAAAATTTCTCCATTCTGCCCAGGTGCCCATGTCCTCTAACATACTGATCACTTCCCACATTTGTCATTCACAAATTCACTGAGAGTGCATTCTGTCCCATTTTTCAGGCTTTAATAGAGACATTGCACAATGCTGGTTCCAGTGTTGATCCCTGATGGTCACTAGTTACTGACCTTCAGATGGACTAGGCAATGATCACAAGTCATTGAGACTTGCAGTCCAGGTGATTTTCCACCCACCTTAAGAGCCAGTCTGTATCTTATCAATGTGGTAACAAGGACACTCTGGGAGATGGTGTCAGAATCTTTGTTAAATAAAGTCAAAGTATAAAACATTCTCTGCCATCCTTTTGTGAGTCGCACTAGGCATCTTATCATAAAAAAATGTGAGATTGTTCAAGGATGGCTTGACCTTTGTAAATCTCTACTTGCTGTTGCTAGTCACTCTCTTGTCCTTCACGTACTTGGGAGCAGCTTCTTAGAGGACTGGCTCCAAAATCTTTCATGGGACTGATGTGAGGCTGATCAGTTTGATAACTGAATCTCCCTTCTGGCCCATCTTTAAGATGGGTATGACACTTGCCTTTTTCCAGTCATTTAGAACTTTTCCCTGCTGTCATAACCATTGAGAGATGACAGAGAGTATCCCTGAAGTGCCATCAGCACTGGAGGAGGCATTCCATCTGGTTCCAAGGGCTGTTGAATTTCTAACTGGTTTAAGTTATTCCAGACTCCCCCTCTACTGTGAGTTCTGCTTCACTTTTATAGACTCTGCTAGTGGGCTCAGGGACCTGGGATGCCTGAGTAAATATGATAAATATTTCAATAGTAAATATTACCAGTGAAAGCTGAGGCAAAGAAAATGTATTCCACATCCCTAGTCACTAAGTCCCCTGCCCACTGAACAGTGGACCCATTTGCTAGCCTTTCTTTAAACTGTCAATATATTTACAAAATCCTTTCTTGTTTTCTTTCACCTCCATCACTGTATTCAACTCCAGCTGACCTTTGGCTTTTTTAGCTAAATTGCTACATACATGGTCAATACTTTTTTATTCCTTTTGAGCAGACTGCTTCCACCTTCTGTGTATTTCTTTTTTGAATCTGAAGTCAGACAGAATTTTCATGTTCATCCACACTGGCCTTCTGCTGTGATTGCTCCACTTTCTGTGTGTTGGAATGGACTATTCTTTCCCTCTAAGTAAGCTGTCAGTGAAGCCTCCCCAGAGGAGTCTGTTGCAGCTTTCTTGGGCTCTTTGAACTCCAGGCAAGATTTCTGGGGAATCTTGCCAAGCAGGTCCATGAAGAGGTGACCATCTGTTCTTTCAAGTCCAAGGCTGAAATTCAGATGTATGTGTTTCTTACTTTTCTCAGGATCTTAAACTTCATAGTCTCCCAGTCACTGCAGCCAAGGTTGTCCTTAACCTTAATATTTTAAACCAGTTTTTACTTCCTTGGGAATAAATAACTAGTCCAAGAAAGCATTTGAATTGGTTCACTGATCACTTACATAAAAAAATGTCTCCTGTACACTTTTAGAAATCTCCTACATCTCTTGTACCCCACTTTATTACTGTTCCAGAAAATACATTGGCAGTTAAATTGACACATAGCATCATGACCTGTGATTCTGGAGCTTTCTCCACCTACTTTAAAAATTCTTCTGAAGCAGCAGATCTGCAAGGAAGCAGGAACCAGAACTCGTAAACTTCCAGCTTTCTCCATCTTGAAAGTGTGCCTCCACTGCGTGTTTGACCATGGTCTCAGGCTATTTCTCCATTGCTGCTTTGTATGGCTCATACTGTTGTCATTGCCAATTTTCAGTGAAGACTCACTCAACCTCCTTTTCATTTTCCCTGATGACACACAACCTGTACACCTCTTCCTTCAGCTCCTCCACTGAGTGACTCAGTGCCTCAAGCAAAGCACATCTCCCACATGAGAGGGATGCCCAGGACCAGGCATTCCCCAGCATCTATCTGAACATAGATAGATTGTCAGGGAAAACGTCTCCAAAACAACAATGGCACTTGTACCAGTCAATACCAAAGAATGTACCCTCAGCATGCTGAAAACATTATAGGACAGTTTTCAAGCACCCAGAGTCTTGAGCAGTTTTTCTGTGTCCTTCTGTGCCCCTGCTGTGCCATGATATCTGATATCCCTCTGGTGTGCTCAAAAACCTGGAAGAATAGCAATTGTTTCCTCATCTTTGCTGCTCTGTATTCTGTTTTGCCTTTGCTTCTCAGATAGCTGAACCTGGCAGCAAAAAGAAAGAACATGCCAAGAGCATGTGCAAGAAGAAGAGGCTTTTAACACAGAAGAGAAATTAAAAAGGTGATAAGTAATAATCCATTACTGCTTCTCAGTAATTCGAGTTAAGATTTTTAACCTTGTACCTAAAAAATATACCATATATACTGCACTAAGCATTACAGATAATGTCACTATTTTAGCAGTTTCTGTTTTGATGTAAAATTGGTTATGAACTTCCGTTGAACTGACCAGTTTACCTAGCAATGTCATTGCTAGGCTCAACTTTACATCTGTCAGCATAGCACTAGAGAACAGACTAAGGAAACAAGGTTCCAGACCTTAATTACTCACAATTGTATTTGTATTGATTTATTGAACACCTTATTCATGAGCTCTCATTGCAAGGATTACACTGTTTGTGATCTTTTTACCTTTTCCTGCCACTTGCAAATCAAACACACATTTGAAAGTCAAGAAAGCATGTTTACATTACTGCTGTAATTGACAAAACACACCTGTTATCCTCTCAATGGATAAATTAAACCTATGATAGACCTTAGAAATAAAGCATGAAAGGGAAATGACAGTTATTTGAAGTAACATGGAGCATGAAATGTAGGAATGAAAGCTTGAAAGCAAACAGCATGAAATACAGTGTATGAACATGTGTCAAACTTATGCAGCTTTGTGCTTGCATAAGTTATTTTACTTTTTAAGTAGGTACTTCAAAGATAGCGGAAAGCTTTTTGTGTGTGTGTGTCTTGGTTTTTACCTCCTGACAATGACAGCTCTTTTATCTGAGCTACAGGGAAAAACAGTCCTGTAGAGCATCAGTAGTAAAATCATGAACAATAACAAAAGAAGTGAAATTAAGAGGTAGAGGAAAGAGCAAATTGCCTAGGATGAACACAATCATAACCATCTATTCTTAACACATGCTTATCAAGGTTTCTTAAAAATTCCCAGTGATAGTCATTCCACCATTCTTTCTGTCTAGAGAAATCCCATTTTATTCTGCATTTAAGTGTCCATACTATTTTCTGTATATTCTTTATGGTGAAACTGGGGAACAATTTATTTCCTTCTTCTCTATGGCAAAAAAATGTTCAAAAACCTTCACGGTGTGCAGAACCAGAAAACAAATAGGCTAGAATTTCATTCTTAGGTCGCTTTGTTACCTTCCAGACTGCAACACATAGCAGTTTGTTCAATGATATTTTCTCACTCAATCTTTTTTTTTAGATTCTTAGGGGAGGAACCTTACCTGATAGGCTAATTTTGTTTGCTTTATGTTACCTTTACTTAAAGTATCTTTTAAGAATAGGCTGCTGGTTACTATTCATGATATTGTACTCCCTATTTTTAATGACTCCACTGGGTCAGACTGGGACAGAGTAAATTTCATTCATTCACAGTCTGTATCATTCTCTGTTTTGGATTTGTAACTAAACCAGTGTTGAAAGCACAACAGTGTTTTTGTCTGTTGCTGAGTATTTACACAGCAACAAGGCTTTATCTTTTTTTCATTCTGTCCGCTTAATGAGTGGGATGGGGATGTGCTAAAATCTGGGAGGGAACATGGCTGGGATAGCTGATCCAAACTGACCAGAGGCATACACCGTACCACATGATATCATGCTCAGCCATAACATCTGGGAGAAAGGAGGAGCAAGGGACTTCCAATGGGAAGTAATGAAAAAGTTTCTTATTTTTCTTTGCTTCCATGTGAGCTTTATTTTACCTGTTAAAGTCTTTTTATCTTGGTTTTGCTCCTCCAATTCTCTTTCCCATCCCACTGAGTAGGAAGTAAGCCAACAACTGACCTGCTCAGCTGCTACCCAGGGTCAATCCACCACACTGGCTGTAAATATGAGAAGAGATACTGCCAATCTCAAAAATTTCTGTCTATGTTTTTATCCCATAGGAACTTTAGAAACTTAGTAGCTTTTAATGGCATTTTCTTATTTGCTTTTGTTCTTTATTCTTTTCTCCCTACTTCAAGTGCTATTATTTGGCACTTCAGGAGCAAAATAAGTCACCTAATATACTTCATCTGGTGTGTTGGGTACTTTCAGAGTAGGTTGTGAAACTGGGCAAATACTATGCACCTGACTGAAGCCATAGAATTACTGATAAAGATATGCATTGTGGAGACAGTTCCCCCAGGGAAGTCACCCCACTGACTCCTCAGCATGGCCATTCTGGAAGAGTCTAAGAGTCCATCTCCTTGGAGGCAGAGTCTCCAAGCTCATTCACCAGGGCTCTCCATGCTAACACTTCAGTGAGGTTCTGCCTGAGCCTTGGGAGGAAGGCATATGGTCATTCTGTGGGTTATCAGCATAAGCCCAGCATTTTGATTTCCCGGTTACACTTTCATCCCACCTTCCTCATGTGCCTTCCATTATATTCATTCATACTGAGATTCAGCTGACATTCTATTGCCTCTCAATTTCCCTCCTGCAATTTTACAAGCAACCCTTACATTTCATGTTCTGAGTAACCTGATGTATTAGCAGATTTTTGTAATTCACCTCTTGATCTCTTCATGGGTATCTGGGATTAAACTAACTAGCACAGTTCCCTGCAGAACTGTGACCAGCCTCCTTTCTGTGGGCTGATTACTTCATCTAATTTCCTGGGGTTTACCCTTCAAATAATTTTTGAACATGCTAGTACTTTTACTCCTTCCTCCTATTTGTTTTCTTTTTTAAAAAGGTCTATGAAAAAGGTTGTCAATGCCTTTTTCTGAAAGTCCTTTGAATTAAGACTCAAGAACTATCTGAGCACCTAACATGGAATGTCCTACAGTTTGTATTTACACCGCAGAAAGGGAAAGTAGTCCAGGGTTTAAGAGCAGCACCAACAAGTGATTTAAAAAATAGCAATAATTAGGAACATATATTTGGCAGCCTTCTGCTGAATAAGCTTGTTCCTTAAGTACTAAGATTTACAGTCTAAAACTAGAGACCAAAAAGGACATAAACTTGTCTCTCTCTTGTCCTTAGAAGATTGACACTTTCTCAGCTCTCAGAAATTTGTCTTTTTGAGAATTAGAAGTCACTGCCCCCATCCCAGATATTTTTCCATTTCTTAGGTAGCAGCTGCATTATTTTTCAGAAACAGTATAACTGATAGACATCTAATTAAATTCCCATTGGTTCTTCCAAATTTGTTTTTCAGATTTTTTCCCTCTGTTCATTGATCTGAAGAAGAATTTATTTGCCTGAAACCTTGGTTTTTTTCTGTCTACGACAGTGGATGTAACAAAAGAAGTGCTACTGCCTCTTGTAAACTTTGTCTTGCCTGTATCCTTACACTGTCATTGTAGCAGCAGCACTACCATTAAAAAGAGGTTAGTGGTTTAAATTCGCTCAGTAAGAAGAAAATAGGACCACTTTGTTTCTCCTTCTTGAACTCAGAGATTACACAAAGGATTATGCAATACAAAATTTTCTTTATACCCTCATTATTTCTGGAAAACACTCTGTGAATAAATTCACTGTTTTATCTTCAATTTCCTTTCTCTGTAGAAAGATTTTTAGTCATGCAGTTAGGCTTATGCTGCTGTTGCTGTTTTGGATAAAAAAAGAATAATGAATTAATAAATATTTTTTGAAGTAATGTTTTGTATGCACCTTTAATTAAAAGTTTATTTTCTAACATATTTTAATGGTAATTATCAATATTTTACCATATATTCCTTTTGATATGCCAGCAGAATAAAAATGTAATAAGATTAAAATTTGGATAAATTTGCAAATCTAAAATTCTCTGTGAAACCAAGATGAGGTTTGGATAGCCAAGATCTATAGCATAGATCAGAACTTAGTGTTACCAAAGATATATTCTCTTAGTGTTTGGTGATACTTGTAAGAGGCTCACTGATTTGCCTTGAGTTATGACCATTCTTTTCAATATCCTAAGTTTTCAGTTCATTTAAAAAAAAACAAAACAAAAACGAAGTGTCTCTATCCATACTTTACACTGCATTTCTCACATATTCCACAGATGTAAAAGTGAATAGAATTCTTTTTTACTCCTGTACACAATACTAAGTTATGAAGCAGACCCTGAATTAAACATGGTAAGTCCTTGAGAGATTTTGAAATGTTTTTTTTCACATTTATTTTGCATTTATTTGCATTTCACTTCTATTGTGCAGTAAGATATTTTCTTTAGAAATTTTTATTTCCTCTATGGAAGTTACTAAACAAAACTTAGATCCGCATTTGTGTTTTAAAACATTCTTTAAAGAGGTATAAATAATTTATTTTTTGCCAGAAAAAAACTACCAGCTGCATACAATCCAATACTATATCTAGTTTCCCATTAACATGATGTTCATCAGAAATCAGCAGGAGAAATCCATCTCCAGAAGCTGCAGCAAAAGTATTGAATCTAATTGCCACGTATAGCACGCTGCATCCCAGCTTGTAGACAGCACACTCAGCTAACTCTCAGAGTGAAAGAGGCATGTCATAAAAAAAAGGATAGCTCATGTCTTTGGTGCTTAACTCTTCATGTATGCAAGTGTTTTTTCAGAGGAAGAAGTGGGTGTGAACAGCATATGCTTTTAAACACACATTTGTTGTATTTTTAATTCTGGGACATAGTGCACTATGAATCAAGTAGTGCTTTGTTTGCAGAGCATTGAAGACTCACAGCTGAAGCAGACTCTCAAAATGCACAGCAAAGCTTTCAGACAATTAAATACCATAATTTTTTCTCATACTCAGTACCCACTAAGACCATCATGGCACATTTTTCTAAATAACCTAGCACATGATGTACTAGTCTGTTCTGAAATCTGACCGTTTGTTTGGATATGTAAATAAAACTCCAACCATTGAAAAACTCTTCCCCTTCACATATGCAAGTTCTTTCTATTGGAGTTGAGAACTAAACTAGGCCTGACTTTGAATTTTGCTATAGTGAAACAGAATTTAAGTTTGTTCTGAATTAAGGGAATTGAGTTCCAGCACTAGAGAGTTAACATCAGATTTTTGTTCTATTCACAGAGACAGGACTAATCTTTACCAGTTTCCCTGTCCTCTGAGCCATCAAGAGACACTAATTTTAGCTGATATTGGATTCCTATTCATTTGTCTCATTCTAGGAGAGTGTTAAGACATTAGTGACAACGAAGAATTACTTGTCTGCATAGCATGCTGTGTGTTGCAGCAATCACTGCATGCAAGAAACTTTGAGGAGTGACAATGATGGCTTGATGTGCACAAGACTCCAAAATTAATGATGTCACACGAAGAATATCAGGTTTTATATCAAGTTTTAATTGTCATTCATCTTGTTACCAAATTTTTCATGTTCTTGAACAGAATTAAGAACAGTGTATTTGACATATTAATGGAAGTATCATACTTCTATTGATACTTCCGAAATTATTTCACAAACATAAAACCGTTCAAGCAAGGCTGATAATTTTTAAATGCCACCTATATATTGCTGATACTTGCACTAAATCTGCAGTAACAGATTTTACGTTTTGCCTTCTGTACTTAAATGCTACACATAGAACCATAAAATCATAACTATGCCTTAATTTAAAAATAGGATACCAAAAGGTATGATCAGAAAGCCATAAATGGAATTGAACATTTTCAATCTTCTTTATGATTACTGTGTGTTTTCTGTGTGTTTCTACTTGTTTGAAGGCTTTGAAAGGTGAGAAGCCTTGAAATATTAATATAGGTATAATTACAAACTTTTAATAATCTAGCAGGATGTAAGATAAAAGCCACTTGAAGCTCTTTATAGCCTGAGGGACTATGTTGATTCCTTTCTGCACTAATTTCTTAAAGTATTAAAAATGCATTATTGGGAGTGCTCTGATAACTGCTCAGATGTCTATTTATTCAACTCTGCAATTGGTTATATTAGAATTATGGACTTGGTTTTCTATTCAGACAGTTATTTAGTTTGCTTGCTTGCTGAGTCTTGAAGCTATTTTAGTTCAAATTATATTAGAGCATCACATACAAAAGAATTCTTTGTTCACAGCCTATCCAACAAAATAGAGAGGGCTTCAGAGGCATCTATAGCTCCAGGGCCCAGTAAATTAGGTCTTGACTAGAAAAATAAAAGGAATAAAAATTGCCATATGTAAGAGGGTGGATTGGATGTGCTGTCTTCCACTAAGAAAAAAGAAACTGCATTCTGTTATAAATTGAAAGTGTGTTTATTTTACAAACTTTTTCAAAAAGTCACAGTCTATTCTTAGATAACAGGACCTACTCTAAGATAAATAAACACTCTGTTTTATATTCTTTCTGTGGCCCAGATGACATTTTTCTATGATGAAAAACAGAAGGAAGTCAGATAAGAAATCTCTATGGAATTTACATTATCTTGGCAACTACCCATTTTTACGCCAGCCAGGAAAGCTGTGGAGGTGCACGGCTCCAGACGTTCTAAATTTTGCCACACCCTTATTGTTGTACAACATCACAGTTGGAAAGTGGGAAGTATTTGCAGAAGCTGTTTCAAAATAGAACATTTTTCTTCTCTTCTTTCTGTGCTACTGCCCTTTTTCAAAGGGTTGAAAATCAATTTACAATGTATTCTTCTGCTGAAGCAGCCACTGAAAGATATCTTGGGAAGCCTAGGACATGAAAACTCTGGTATCATCAAAACATTGCTTTTTCCCCTTATTCTTTTAATGATTGTATTCTGAAGCAGATATCCTTTTAAATACTACTCACAGAGAAGAACCCATTTGCTTTGTTTCCTGTAGATGTCTTACTAGCCATGTCATTTCTTTTCACATTTTTATTTGCATAGATAAAGCAGAGAATTAGGTGGAAAGTGATAAAATTAGCTTTATGTAAATTTTGATAGCTATTTTTGCATTGAACAAAATATTAACCTGTATTAATAACCTGTATTAATACAGCTGCATTAATAAGCTGTAGAAGGAAGATTATTGTTAATTAGATTGATTAACCCTTAATATAATAGTGAGAAAGAATGTGGGTTTAGTCATGTGTAGGTAAGACATTTGCAAAGTCTTCTACATTATTTCAGAAAAATCTTCTTCTGTGTTGCATTTTCCATTTCTTCAGTATTAACTCACATGAAGGTTGTATATATGCTATCCTTAAGTCCTAGTTAATAATATTTCAATTTCTACTTTCTTACTTCACATTCCCAGGGATGAGAATCCAAATTTCAGAGCTCACTACAAGGACATTTTGTTTGGATCACTTTGAAGTTCTTTAAAAGATCAGGTCCCTGCGTACCATTTGTATATTTGGAAAAAAAACCCAGCAACTAACAAAATTAAACAAAACAACAAAACAACAACAACAACAAAAGAGCAGGAGAAATTATGTCTTACTGGAAACACTGAAAAATTAATAGTGTATTTTAAATATGCCAGGTACTATTTTTGATTCATCTGTATTATAACCACGCATCTTTAAACCGGTATATGTTACGTAGTTAAAATTTTATATATTTGTTGAATTTATTAATGTTACAAGCAAAAAGCTCATTCTTCAATGCTTCATGTGGTGTTACTTTGGACCAGGAGGGAATTGTTTCTAATTTAAGAACCTTTGTCAGAAGCTATCAATCAGAATTATAGATAGCTTTTCATTATAGCAATGAGATATTGATTTTTTCCTTATAATGACATGGGCCAATGCCTTTTTTCTTAACAAGGGTAATGTCTTTCTTTTTGTTTCAATGTTCAGCTAAAGAAGGATATTCACTACCCAACCTTTTAAACTATCAGTAGTGACAGTGATATGCAACAATGACAGAATAGGGAAAGAATAGATTGATAAGATGATAGATAAATCAGTCACATTTCAGGGTTTACTATAAGGTGTTAAAGAGTCAACGAAAGAAATGTTTATGCTGTTTAACTTTGGGAGTTAGAGGATGATGGCCCTGATCTTGGAGGTGTGAGGGCTGTAACACAACACCTATATTTCAAAGGGGACATAAAAATGAAAATATGAGACTATTTAGCCTGTTTCAAACCTTGAAAAATTTTAGCACTAATTAAGTAATTGGGGCATGCATATGTAAATACAAGAGTGTAACAAATATCAGGCATGAATTTGCTGCATCTCAATGTCCTTCCATGCCAGAACAGAGGCTTATTGAACGGAAGAAGTGGCAAATATGATACAACTTCATTTCAGTAATATTTTGATGGCACCATATGGCTTGAAATTCATACAACCAACTAGAAAATGCATTTTAGAAGACCTTTATGAACTACTAGTAACAAAAATTGCAAATTAATTATCAAGCTTTCATAGCAGCACTGAAAGCATGCCAAAGCTAAATGTAGTAGGAGCTGCGAGTATTCAGAAAATCCAAACTGGACAGGAGAGTGGAATCCAGAAAGAATAATTAAGTCAGGGTCTGATCTACTGGGTAGGGTCAAGAAAAGTGAGTTCTTCATTGAGTCTAATGAACAGTGTCCATCTCCTTCCAAATGAAAGAATTAGCTTAATCTCCACTTTTGGCTTGGCACAATATTTCTTCCAAACCTTTAAACCTCAGAGGAAACAAGGAAAAAATTAAAGTCATTGCAGATCAACAACTTGATAGGTTTAGAATATTATATGTGCCTTTTAATCAAGTCCTTTACAACAAAAAATTGAAATTAATACAGATTTAATACACTGCTTACTAAGGTTAGTGCATTTTAAGAAGTAAAATAACTTGGCTTTTTACATTTCTAGCCCTAAACAACCTACAACTCCTCTTCTGAGATGAGCAAAAATAACATAAAAGGACCTCTTGAAAGAATTGATTTTGCCCAGAAGTTTTGTTTGTATGTGTGAATAATGGCTTCTCTTTCAGGCCTGAGAAGGCAATCTCAAAGTGAGTACAGACTACCAGGAAACAGAAAATGTCTTTTGGTCTTTAAGCCAAGAAAAAGCATGATAACATCACAGGTCTTTTTCTGGCAATGTACCATTTTCTGCTTCTGAGAGTCAGGCACTTAACAGTGGTGTATGGTAGGAGAACACAAGACCACAGACAAAGCCATAACTAGAGAGGGTCCAGCCTGATACATGAAAAAGAATTTGAGGACTGGAACAGGTTTCCCAGGGACTGTATGCAGCCTCCCTCGTTGAATACCTTCAAAAGCATTGAGAAAATGTGAGTATTCTGGTCTGATATCAGCCAAAACCTGCTTTAGCAGGGAGTTGGACCAGAAACTTTCTGAGATTCTTTCCAACCTGAGTTATCCTATAAACATAGAACCAGCTGCTTTACGTATCATTAGCTAGGAGGGTTTTCTTAATGCCTCTCTGTGGTCTGTTTTTCAGTGTACTTGTAATAGCCAAGCATGGATTACAGCCTTACATTTGTAGTAAACTTCAAGTTTCCAACTTTTTACAGATTGTGAGGGGGAAATTCTAAGCACATACATACTATTTTGGACTTAAACCAGACTCACTAAGTGGAACAGCACTCATCTCACTTTGTATTCTAAATGACACCTTTTTGTGTCCAATTTGGTGCCTGTTGATGCCTGAATTGTATGTGTTGGTCTGCTTCTTTCTAGCTCTCAAGGCATTGTGTAGTTGCATTACAGTCCACCACAGAGAGAATACTTTCTATTAAAAAAGACAGGGAAGTCAATATGGTCTTTTCTGTTTGGCCTTTCTCGTTCCTAGCTATGTTTACTTTACTACCCTCTCGTTCTTTTCTTTTACTCACTGCTGCTAAGAAACAACTTTCTATATCAGCAGAGAAAATAGACAATCTCTTTATATGTCTTCTTACTTTCCCAAAGCTTCTTTTGACCTAAAAGGAATTTTTTGCAGGAGGGAGGGAGGTGTGGAAATGTATATGACATCTTTTCTGTCTGGGCAGAGGGAGAAATAGGTTTGATGGGAGAGCAAAATAATACAGGTTTCTGTCTTTACAGTAAGACAGATCATGGTAATATGATGCTACAGACAATTATTAGGGTAAAATTAAATAGTATCTTAAGCTTAATTGATATTAATAGCTTAAAAATTAAGAGATACTCTGTAGATTGTTATGAATGGGGTTCCATAGTTTCAGAGGTCTGTAGAGTCATCCTTAAAGCATCAAGAACAGAGAGCATGCAGTAATATGGACTACATTCTGTGACCATAATGAGTTAATCTCTTATTTGTTTTTCTAAAGGACAGTTCTGATATCTCTTGCTTCTCCAGGTCTGCTTCTTCAAAATGTCAGTGATTTGAATGAAAATAATTTAGAAAGAACAAGTTGCACTATTTTCACATTCTTTCTATTTGTGTTGAAAGTTTGATCAAACCTGCCAAAAAAATTAATCCTGTCATGGAGATGTCTGGATTGTTTATGTCCTAAACATAACCATTCAGTGCTGGCCAATTCTATTACTGAAATGTAACTGCCTCATCTGAACAGAGAGAACAGATGCTTTAGCAAGGTATAATTGCCCAGTTTTTCTTTTTCCTGTGATATCTTATGCTTAAATTTTGTTAGCAAACTATTAATTAAAAGTAATTATTGGTAGTAGAAAAGAAAAAGTAAATGAAATTTCAAATTCATCCCTGCTTAGTCTTCATAATTCACAAAGACTTAGTCTCATTTTTAGAAAAATAAAAATATTCACTGACTGAATCTTTTCTTGAATCTTTTGAGGGTTTTGGACTTTTTAGTTTTCTTTCTATTCCTGCATAAATCTCATTTCTCAAAAGAAATAAGTAGTGTCACATTATCCATATCAACTCTACTTGCATAAGCATTCCTTACATACAGCTGTAGATGTCCCTAATACATAAAAGAGATAATGTTCTTGAAAAGCAAAGCTCAAAAGATGGATAAAGCTAAATAGTTCTCTGGAATCTAAATGTTTGTACTGCATGTGCTGAGAGTCAAAAGCTAACCTTTGATACAGTCAATGGGTAGGAAATCTTCACTATCCAATTTCTAGCCCTTGTAAAAATTTCTCACTGCTTTCTACAATTGCCAGTCACCACTACCAATTTCCAGTATGACAATGAATAAACAACCTCTTATCTGTATTCTGGTGTCACTATTCTCAGATCATCATGCTTAAAATGTGACTCTTTATCCACAAGAAACTTTGTCATGGCTGCAAGATAAGTATTATCATATAGAGAGCACAGACTCTTCTGAATGTAAGGTTTGGTGATTTTTCTATGTTTTTGCTATTAAATATTTGGAAGAAATTGATTGTACTAGATGGGTTCCTTTGGCATGTTTCTAAAGCTACATCAGAAGCAACCTGTGACCTTCAGATTCACAATTGATTTCTTTAGCATATTCTTCAGGTTTTTTCTTTGGAAATTTTACCACTGCGACTGCAGTTATTTCAACCCACCTTTTGAGTAGAGAGGACACATGTACAATGGAATGCTCTTTATTTTACTTCTAAAGATATTTTGGGGAAAAAAAGCCCAATTGGAGACCTGGATATATCTTAGGAACTCACAGAACACAAGCATCTAATTTTTCTCTTCCTAAAGTCAACTGATAAGACTATATTTCAAGTTAAAGTGATGACAACTAAGTAAACCTGCAAGTAATTCTGTAAAATTTAACTGTATTTTCCATTAGAGATTCTGTCATACTTAAATGAGTTATTTAAAAACTTTTCAACATAAATTGCAAATGAAGCCTTAGAAGCTTATTATGATGAAACAGAAAAAAACTTCAGTACAAACTCAAGCAAAAGATATTCCTCAGCTGGTCCCATGCCTAAGTAAATACTCGCAAAATAAACATAAATAATGGTGAAAGCAATTGCAAATTATTTATATGAAAAAACGGGGAGCTGAATAATTTTCCAAGAAAAATATTTTTAACTGAAAACTCTTCAGAGTAATTTAAATGTATAATTAAAGTGAGATATAACAAGATAGTATTTTAAATGCCCAGACAAAGATCTACTTGAACAAACCTTAAACAATATACAGCAGGGAATACCATTGTATGTTAATATACCATGATCCTGTTCCTTAGGTCAAGATTCATTATGTATGTATTGCAAAAAGATTAAGAAACTGCATTGCTTTAAAATACTGAAAAGTTTCTGATCCTAACAATGCCCTTAGAGGAATCATAATTCTCTCAATAAGAGAAATATCTATATGTAACTATTTGTAAAGATCTGTCAGTATTTCAAAAAACATCATGGAAACCAACAAGTTATATATAATTACTTCTAGTAATTTATTTATTAACAATTAATTGATGAGTTTTGCATTTAAGTTATACAACCTACAGCAAAGCAACTGCTTTATAAACCTGAACTGACATGTGCATGAAACAAAGCATCATTGAAATAAAATTCAAAGAGAAAATATTTCTTAGAAGGTTATATCCTTCTCTTTTTCTTCATGTGATGTTACCATTTACTGTTCTCCCCTATAAATAAACAAATATAACTGCTCTGTAATCAAAATTACAACATAATTGTTGCTTACACTAAAAATTGTCTTTAAGAAGAGGTCAGAAAAATTTAGGAAAAAGTAATATATATTATCTTTATAGTTTCTCTGGTGTCTATATTGTATATCAGCTGTGAAAGCACTGAAAATAACAAAGTGCTGAATTTCTTTTGAAAATACATTGAAATTTTGAAAATATATTGTCAAAAAAAAGCTTGCACTATTTGAAGCTTCCCTACAAAAAATAGAATTTCTAAAGTGATATTTACCTTTAAAAATATACCCTTACAGAGGCCTTAATTGCATAAGTTTTAAGAAAAAATTAAAATCTAAAAGAAACAGTAAAATGATCATGCAGTAAATTTAAAAGGAAAGAAATTGCAAGTTAAAAATCCTCACATCATTTGATTTCTGCTCTTTCAGGTACATATTATAATTTTCCAGGTATTATTGAACCACCTCTGTGTAGACAGCCACATGGATACAAAATTGATGGAAAAACTCATCATTCTGATGAGGTAGTATTTTTTGCTGCTGTGTTAACCAAGTTATTTTTACCTTCCTCTGTATCACCATGTGTCATCTGTTTCACAGGCTCATCAGAGCATATTCACCTAAAAAAAGTTATCTGCCATTCTATCGACATGGGGATTGCTGATACACTTGATTGTTCCTGCCCTCCTTCTATTTTGGTGGTCTTTTACACTAAAGGTCTTAATTTCTAAGGTACTGAAGTGGTTTGTGATTCAGGGTATGTCAGCATGGTCCCTTCTAGATTAGATATTTATTAAATGGATGGCTGTAATTCACAGCTGGGTATATTTGATGGGTCAGGAGGTCTTCTTGAGCACTGTAGTCCTAAAACTAAATGTGATTACATAAGGTGGGAAGTAGTAAAGACATTTAATTACTAAATCACATAGGCTATTATTTGTGAAGGCAGTGATGCATCATGAATAAGGCAAATGGAGCACATTGCTTTTATCCTCTCCTTTCAGTAAGCAAGGACACCTGCATAATTTCTCTGTTGGCTGTTTATCCTATCAGTGGGGATTGTTCTCGTGAGCATAGTACAAATTAGATTCTCCTTTCTAAACAAGATGGGGGTCTAAAACGCATTGCCATGCTTGCTAAAACTGGTATTAGCATCCTTCTTAAGCAATTTTTCTGAAACTCATTTTGATATTCTGCGTGTGTTTATTGAAGAAATACCCTCTTCTGCTGATTATTTTTGTCATTCAGGCTATCCCCACTTTCCTGGGACTGCAAGGTGATGGCTGCCTAGGTATTGACCTCCCTACTCGCATGGGCATAGTAAACTACTGGACAAGAGAAAGTCCTGGATGTGATGAGATGGATGTAAGGGAATCTAACAACAGTAACAGAAGCACCATGAGGGGATGGCTGGATTTCACTGATGGCTCAGGAGTAGGTATGTAAGAAACAGGGAAACTTTACAGGAGGTGAGAAGGACCTTTGGGAAAGGGAATCTTGCAAGGCCCAGGATACTGAGAAAATCATATCAGCAATAGCACATGGTTGAGAACACCTTCATAACAGTAGCAGAAATGCCAGATTACAGTACAGATAGATGTACCAGAACATGATGTGAAAAGTAATTAGGGACATATTGTTTATCTGGTAGGGAACAGTAGTAAAAAGGAAAAATTCTGAGAGAGAAGAAAGGGAAAAGAAAGCAGCAGCCAAGGGTGAGTTGGGGTTATACTGGTGGAGCAGTTAGTGGTCTGGGTGCTTGATTACCACCCCTGGGCAGAACAGCAAAACAGAACTGTTATTCTGACCATTAATAATGTGGTGAATCGGTGAATAGGTGGACCAAGGACATCCAGATGCTTTTGTTTGCTTAGTGGAGAATGTCCAGACAATCCTGCTACTGTCACCTTTTCAGTATCCCTTCTGGGTCTCATGACACCACAACCTTCCACACAGCTACCCAGCACACTTCTAGTCTCACTATAGGAAGCATGTGACTTAAAACCTGGCACAGATATGGACTTGAGGTTGTTTCAGATGGATGCACAGTTGTAGGTAAAATTGGATTAACACTGCTCAGCTCCTAGAAAGCTGAGAACAGGTGAACAGGAAAATTACATAAAATTATACACAAAAACCAGTCTTCAAGTTCTGTCCTGATACTTTGCAGTCTGAGAACAATGAACAATGAAAACTTTTCAGACTTCACAGAGTAACTTTGTAAACCTTCAGCTGCTCCACTGAGTTTCAGACTATTTGGTATACAATGATACACTGGAGAGTCGCAGAGTCATAGAATAAACTGAGTTGGAAGGCACCCATAAGGATCATTGAGTCCAGCTCCTGGCCCTGCACAAGACCAACCCCAAGAGTCACACCATGTGCCCAGCTGTACTGTCCAAACCCTTGTCAAACTCTGTCAGGATTTTTGTTTTGATTACTTCCCTGGAAAGCCTGTTCCAGTGCTCAACCATCCTCTGGTTGAAGAAGCTTTTCCTAATATCCAACCTAAACTTCCCGTGACACAACTTCAGGCCATTCCCTCAGGTCCTGTCACTGGTCACCACAGAGAAGAGATCAGTGCCTGCCCCTCCCCTTCCCCTCATGAGGAAGTTGTGACTGCAATGAGGTCTCTCCTCAGTCTTCTCTCCTCCAGACCAAGTGACCTCAGCCGCTTCTCGTACAGATTCCCCTCAAGGCCCTTCACCATCTCTGTTGCCCTTCTCTGGACATTCTCCAATAGTTTAATTTCATTTTTATCTTGTGGCACCCAAAATTGCCCCCACACTCAAGGTGAGGCCACCCCAGTGCAGAGCAGAGCAGAGCAGAGCAGGACAATCCCCTGCCTTGCCCGATTGGCGATGCTGTGCCTGATGCCCCTCCTGGCAGCCAGGGCACTGCTGACTCATGGTCAACTTGCCATCGACCAGGACCCCCAGTCAGTCTGTTCATAGATCCACTGTTGCCCTATCTGAGGTGCAGAATCCAACACTTTCTCTTGGTGAATTTCATCTGGTAGGTGATTGCCCAGCCCTCTCATTTGTTAAGGTCTCTTTGTAGGTTCTCCCTTCCTTGGAAGGAATCAACAGCTCCTCCCAGTTTTGTACCATCTGCCAGCTTGCTTAGTATCCCTTCCAGTCCTGCATCCAAGGCATTTATGAAGATGTTTAAGAGGACAGAACCAAGGATGGAGCCCTGCAGAACCCCACTGGTGACAGGTAACCAGTCTGATATCACCCCATTCACTACAACCCTTTGTGCTGACCTGTGAGCCAGTTGATCACCCATCTCATTATGTGTTTATCCAGTCGTGTGCTGGACAGTTTGTTCAGCATCACTTTAAGATTGCTCTGCTTTTATATTCTTTACCAGGCATCCTCCACAGGCCTCTGCCCCAAAAAAGGCTAATAAGTCAGGTTGCCTTTTGATTTGGTTCTGAACAGCTAGAAGTAGATGCAAGGGAAGCTCTCTCAGGACATTTGCATTGATGCCTTACTTTCAGGAAGGTCCTTGGAAACACTGGTCAATTTTACAGTTGTCTACACATACCCATGGATTTCAAGTTGAACTCTAATATTTCATATTCCATGCAGTCTCCTCCTCTTCTGCATAAGGGAAGAATTAAGAGGAATCCTTTTGAAGCATTTCTCCCTTGATAGTCTGCTAAATGTTCTCCCAAAGGTCAAGCTGGTCTGTGTGACTAGAGAGGATGTGATAGAACCAAAAAAGGCATTTCAGACAGGAAAAATGCATTAAAATATCTTAACCAGAAATCTGAAGATGAAGTTAAAGCAAAAAAGAGCTGGTCTTATGGAAGTGGGTTGAAAATACAAGCTTAAAAATTCTAAAATATATAGAAGTTTCAGTCCTCAAAAGTACAACCTAGGCGAACACTTATAAAAATTTTTTTCTCACTTGCCCATTAATGAAAGAAAATATCAAGGTAAATTAGATTTTTGTGTTTTTCCAGCACAATGGCCAAATGCAGCTTGGCTTCTTTTAATCTGACTTTCAAACCACTGTAAACAGCACAGTTAGACATAAGCAGCACTAATGTAGCCGATGTCTAGCCTGAGGTCAGTGGAGCATGGCTGTCCTTCTCCAGGGCCAGATGTCAAAACAAGAAAACATTTTGTGAACAGGTGAAGGTAAAATGCAATAATCTGTTCTCAGCATTGAAACATCAGGAGCAGGGACATGACATGATTTCTGAAATGGGAAATATTTTTACTTAAACATAATACCATGGCTTTCAGTGCTGAGACTAAGTACCTTTTTCACAGAGTCCTTTGCAATTGTCTGCATAGGAAATGAATACATTCAATTTTCCACAGCATCATTCAGTCTCACAGTGATCTGGATAACACACTACCAATTAATTAAGTTCAGAAATAAGGTGTAATTAATTCTCTGAGCAATTATTTAATTTCAGTCCAAGCAAACTGATTCTAGCTAAAAATGTGCATGTTTTTCTGTGGTTAGCTGTGCTTCAAAAAAAGACTATTCAAATATAACCTGTATGTTTTTTTCTTCTCCCATCCCCCATGTACTAAGAGCTCAAATATAACTGGATTTATTGTCACAGTACACATCCAGTAGAATGTGCACAAATAGACAATATAAACAATGTACATAATATACAGACAGTTCTGTCAAATACTGATTGATGCCTTTGCTGCATATGTTGGAGAAGGCTATTATAGAGATTCAGCTAATGCGTGAAAACATTTATTTGCACCCATTCTTTTACATTTAGTTTTTCACCCCTACACATTTTCTTAAGATTTGTCATGAGAAGCTTAGAAAACAGTTGAAGTTCCTATGCATCTGGTGTATTTTAACAGGGTTTCATTGGAACTGCATAAAATAAAAAAAACAAAGTTTACTGAAACCAATTGTGCTGCTCCCACCATATGCAAAAACTAAAACATTTACAAATGCTTTCCTAACTCCATGACCAAGGGACATGCTTATATTTTCAGTGTTGTTGTCTGAATCAGAATGCAATCATTCATAGTAGTGATCAATCTGCTTCAACACTTCCTCATGTTTCTAAGCTGTTATAATAAGAACTCCTTTTATTATGAAATAAAATGTAAATCATACAGGAAAGTAAAATGAGAATTCTGTATCTTTCCTTTATAAGTACTTTCTTTGCTGGGAATACAGTTGCAAAGCACCCACATATCATTCCTTAGAGCTAGATAAAATCTTCAACAGTGCTTAACATGTTTTGATTGGTTTCATTCGACTTCTAATGGAGGAATGGATTCCCTTTTTAATTTTTTTGCTTCGCTTCTTTTAAGGAACATATTTATATCATTTTTTCAAAGGAAGAAATTATGTCAGACACTCTTCCAGGACTGATGTGCCAATTCTTCTTCTTCTGCTGGAAAATTACATATATATCTGTGTAAGTCTGTTTTTTCAAGTATTCTTTGGCTGTCTCAAAGAACAAACTGCAAAACACAGTTTTATCTTCTTCCTTCACATCCATTCCTATATGCTATCTCATTTACCAGTCTTTAAAAAAATTAAAAGCAAAAGACATTCTGTCAGCAGAATTAAGAATGACTAAAACAAAAACATTCTCCTGCATGGAGTGTATAACGTAAACTGGTGCAGTATAAGTTTAGAGAATGTATCAGTTTCTTTTCACTAAGGTGAATATAAGACAGCATTCAAGTGGCACAATTTCCACTGGGGATTGCTTGCAGCAGCAGTAGAATTTTATTTCCTTTTATTGCTGGTTTTTTTATTGTTTGGTATTCTCCTACAGGTAAATAATGTCCAGATGTTAATATTTCCTAATCAGGATGTTTTAGAATTGTCTGAATCAACTATCTGCCTTTTTGGAGTCAAGAAATTATCCCATATGAACCTCTTCTTCAGATTTTCTAAGAAAACATTAACAAGGGAATATTAGAAGCCGTAGATAGTATTTTTTCCATATCACATGGAAGAGTCAGAAAAAAAGGTCACTTCAGGAAAAAAAAAGAAAAATCTCGATGCTTCAACTTTGCCACAAAGCATGCTGTTGCCAATTAGCATTCCTGTTCTTTTCCACTATTGTCCATAGATTTTTCAAACATATTGTCATTGAGTTTTCGAAAGTATTAGACAACTAGAATAGAAATTTCCCCAAAATTTTCATAACTCATCTGTTCTAATCTCTTTCATTATTTTGCCATGCCTTTTCAATTCTCCATTTATTGATATCAAGTTTTGTGATGAACTATGTCATTTGCTTTCTTCTCTTTGATAAACCATGTTAGTTCTGAGCATATATGTCAATGAAGAATAATGTCCAAACTGATGGCACTAGCTAACATCTCAGAACTCCCAGGTTCTGTCCTAAGAATCCTGAAACATCCTTGGTTTTGACATCAGAAATAATGCTCACATGAAGCAATCCTGAAAAAAAAAATCTAAGAAAGGAAAGGACAGCCATGGAAAACAATAGTTTCTTTCAGAAATTAAGTGCTAAACGCTTTTAGCAAAACCTTTCTAATTTTTCAAAGTGGAAATAAAAAGACTTTTATTGGTTATAAATATAACGAATGTAGAAAATACAGAGAAAGGTGTAAATGTATCATTAGTTACATTTTTATTCTCAGGTTTTTGACTTGAACATCCACAGGCATTTTGAAGAATGTGCCAGGTGCTTTTTATAGATGTTTTTGTTTAAAGCAAATAAAAGCTTATAAAGAGTATAGTAGAAGATTGGGACTAGAAACTCTATGAGTAAATATAGAATTTGTTTTTGATAAATGGTCATAAATTCAGAAATATGTATAAAGAGTGCATGGAGAGAGAAAAGCAACATGGAAGGAATCTCAATTGACACAAAAAGATGAGGAATTATACATAAGACTATGAATGTAATTTCTTTGGCTGTATTTATGCTAAAATAAACTGTAAATGTAGTTCTATTTTAACTGAGTTGAAAAGGGCAATTAAGAAAAAGGCTTGCATCCTAATATTAGATAAAGACACTGTGGCTTTGACAACTTCCTCCAGTCTAAGCCATTATCATGGAAACCTGAGATGACAAGAGCTAATGAAGGTCTAATGTAAATTTTAATATTTAGGTAAGCTACGTTAATATAATCACTTAACATTTGGGATGATTATTCTCATATAGGATCCTACTGGGATCCTGTGTTCCCCTGCCCTCAAATATAGCAATTACCCTCCTTTTTCCTTTGTAGTAATTTAACAGATGGGAAAACTGAATATTTGTTTGCATGTTATTAGCTGTGGATCATGGAACAGAAGTCCAATTTCAAGGAGATAGATGTCTGGTAGCATTATCATCTAGAACCCAAAGGATGCAGCAGTGTGAAAAATGAGGATATTTATCAATGAGATGAAGAATTTTTGAGGCTGGATGTTGTTTAACTTCATATATCAGATCTAAGCTACTTCAGAGAGAAATGAATCATTCTCTGAAAGGTCCTGTCTCTTCCCATGAGATGTAAAGGTAGTCTAAAGCTCCACAAATACTTGGTGCTGAAGTAAAGGTCAGCAAGATGTATCCAATTGTAAATTAGTGGATGTAAGCCACTGATTCTATGCTCTTTACTTGCTTCATCTCGTTTTTTAAGTTTCCAAAATGAACAGTGTTTGTATACCACATTACAGTGTTCTGATCATCATGGTTGCTATGGAAACTTAGCTCAAGTTTTATCAATATAAACTCAAATAATTGAATTGTGATTAAGCACAGTAGGAGAAAGAAGAGCTCACACCACATCCTTCTACTTCAAAGCAAATTACAAGGTCATGAGTCCAGGCATGCAGGAACAAGATCTTAGGGTAATTCCACTGCTCCCATCATGGTGCATCTGAACAGGAGTAAAGGCTACAGAGACGAGAGCTATGACTCTCAGCTGTTACATGGTGTGAGTAAAGTAGTAGAGTAACTTCTTCTGCCTGCCTTGCTTCATTGCAGGATAGAAACGGAACTTCTGGAGCCTTGCAATGGCAATGAATGCAAAAAACAAAGCCAAATATAAGGTCCTACACCCGGGTTGTGGCAATCCCAGGCACACCTACAGGCTAGAAGGAGAAATGATTGAGAGTAGACCTGTGGAAAAAGCCTTAGGGATGATGGTTGATGAAAAACTCAGCCTTAACTGGCAGTGTGCACTCACAGCCCAGAAAGCCAATGGAATTCTGGGCTGCATCCAAAGGAGCTTGGCCAGCAGGTCCAGGGAGGTGATTCTGCCCCTCTACTCCACTCTTGTGAGACCCCACCAGGAGTACTGTGTCCAGTTCTGGTGCCCCCAACACAAGAAGGACATGGAACTGTTGGAGCAAGTCCAGAGGAGGGCCATGAAGTCGGTAAGTGGATTAGAGCACTTTCCCTAGGAAGACAGGTTGAGGAAGTTGGGGCTGTTCAGCCTGGAGGAGACTGTGGACATCTCATAGCAAATTCCCAGTATCAGAAAGGAGCCTCCAGGGAAGCCTGGATAGAGCTGTAGAGTAATGCCTTGTTTCACCTCACAGCTATCAGCCTTGCCCTTAAACATAATGTTGATTTAATGTCATTTTCTGATAACTAATTTACATAATTAGCACTAATTATCAAATAACCATGCGCACAAATTCCAGCATGGAAGAAAAAGAAAAGAAATGTTAAACATTTGTAGTATCTTCTGTCTGTGAAAAGGCACAAATTTCCAAGCCAGCACTAGAAGAACTCAGTGCAATAATTAATGATGTAGAACAGAGTATAATCAGAAAAAAAAGTAAGTTCCCACATGATTAAAAGTGGTTTGGGCCTGCAGCAGCAGAATACATTGTAAAGCTTTTTAGAGCAGGTATGTAAAGACAAGATATTACTCAGTATTGTCCATGGGCAAATGGAGTTAGGAACACAAAGCAATGCAAGGGTTAAGATGAACTGCTTGTGAACACCGTGGTGTACATACAATTGCTCAGGCACAGCTCTTCAAGGGAAGAACCTCAGTACCAGTTACACAGCTCAGCTGCAGTACAGTGTTCAGTTTTGGCCATCTTATTTGGAAAGGAAAACAGCACATAAGGAGCAGGCTTAGTAAGAGTCAATGTGATGCAGCAGAAGCAGTGAAAAAGCCAAAAAGAAGTTTTTCTGAAATATCTAAGTTTATCTTAGAGAAGACTAAAAATGCCTTTTGGTATTAAAAAATCCTGTCAATTCCAGAGAGAAAAAATGCCAGAAAACAGTAAATGCTTTTGCCAGTTGTTTTAGGGGACAAAAAAGGGCAGCTAATCTGCTACTACTGTGTGTCATTCACTGAAAGAACTCACTGCCACAAAATAACACCAGGAGGAAGTTTTAAGTTGAAAGGGAAAGGGAATTTGATGCTTACATGCTTGGTGAGTACTTCTGTAGCTCAATCCTAGAGAGGATTTTAGAGCAGCAGTGTTTGTAAACTGACACTTCAGAACTAAATGTCAAAGATGCTTGTATCATGCCAGTTTTGCTAGATTCTTCCTCCTGGATTATTTCACACTGTCAAATATCAAACACAGAATTACCTGACTATGGTTAGCATTATAGTTCATTAATAATTTTCTCGCAACCATTTCTCTGATTTTTTAACTCTTCTATGATGATCTCAGATCACAACAGCCCCTATTGTACAGTAATTACATTGAAATTAATCTGCAGCAAATAAAAAGAGAATTCCATGAGTTACAGTTGTTGATGAGGTTTCAGCATGGGAAAAAAAATCTAATTTATTTCAAAATAGGGAAAATGCTGATATAAATGACATGACAGAGCTATTGACTGACAGAAATTCTTTGTAAGAATCAAGAAGGACAAAAGCAGGGAGGCAGACTATTTCCTTTTTTTTTTTTCTTAGAAATAAGGAGTTTTTGTGGCTTGATATGGCTCTGTATTCTCTTGACCTCACTGAAATAATTTGATGTGGCCAGCAAGTGCAGTAACAGGCATGACAGAGGATTTGGATGAAGATGCTAACTGGTCAGTTGTCAGACAGACGTCTTGTACTGAGACTGTGATCTTTCACTCAAGGGAACGTTAATACGACCCTTCCAGTTCTATGCAATAGTTTATTTTCAAGAAGCTTGTGGTAAATTAAAAGCTTTGAGTCCTCGGCTGTGCTTTCAAATTTGGTTGAAATTGGGTACCTTGTTTGAAAGTTGTTGGGTAGACTGACAGACTGACAGATAAATGGGCATGGACAACATGATTGCATAAAACTTTTCTTTTTAGGAAACCAGGATAAAAATAAACTCCCTTTATTATAACACTCAGTAGAGTTTTGGAATTGCTAAGAAAGCTTCCATAATTACAGTGCTATACTTCTAAGGCTGTTTGAAGGTATATAATGGTTATAACTGTTATTCTTGTCTGACTACCTGTAAAATCGCTGCATGCCACTCGTTCCTAATGGCTGTTTAACAGTTTTTATTGTTGAATATGTGCTACCAACTGCCTGTAGCTGGAAGAAGCAAAAAAAAAAAAAAAAAAAAGAGAAAACAAAATCTCAATATCTCAATATTCATTTAGAGTTGTCTCTACCGAGGTCTGTAAACAGCACCTATTAATTCAGCTGGGAGCATGATGAGTGATATACAAGCTGGGTAGCTCAGTCCAAGAGAACTGAACTCCTTAGAATCGTTTAGGTTGGAAAAGACCTTTCAGGTCATTGAGTCCAACTGTTACCCCAGCATTGCCAAGGCCACAACTAAACCGTGTCCCCAAGCACCACATCTACACATATTTTTAATATTTCCAGGGTTGGTGACTCCACCACTTCCCTGGGCAGCCTGTTCCAATGCTTGGCAGCTCTTTTGGCGGAGAATTTTTTTTCTAGTATCCAGATTAGACCTTCTCTGACACAACCTAAGGCTGTTTTCTCTTGTATGGCCAGTTGTTAATTGGGAAAGCAGACCAATGCCCACCTTTCAAGTATTTATAGAGAGCAAAAAGGTCCCCTCTGAGACTTATTTTATCCAGGCTAAACAGCCCCAGTTCCCTCCGCCACTCTCATAGGACTTGTTTTCTAGGCGCTTCACCAGCCTTGTTGCTCTTCACTTACAAGTCACTTACAATTATTTCATGATGCCTCTTTTTGAGAATCAAATGAATACTTGATTCTGAAGTATATCAGAAAAAGCTGAGGTCCTTTTGGTCATTTAATGAAACACAAAAAGGCATTAAAGTATACTGTGCTCCTCCAATGAATATTTATTCAGATCATGAAGTGGTTTACTTCAACCACTTCAAATTTTAAAATCCATCTTTGTTGCATTCCAATTGTTATTTTCAGTAAACAGATAGGAACTTATCTAGAGGCAGAAGAATATTTGCCTGTAAAAATAACCCATTCTGGTGAAATTTTCAAGGTTATAATGTATGCAGCATTCAACAGAAGCAAGTTACCTTTCTGGAAACTTCCAGATACCTTGTCTGATTAGATTGTTTACTGTGTTAAAAGAAAGGCCTGTGACAACTCAGGCAAATATGCATTTGTCTAGTGTTTGTTTTTGTCAGGGAGATGTAGACCCTGCTGGAAGTTTGAGGCAAAGCTGAGGTGATGAATGGTCCATTACTGACATCGAAATTACAATCTGGGCCAACATTACCACAGTTTAGCATTAAATTAATGTTTTTGATTAAATACTGAGTAATGATTTTTGAGTTCTTTATCTCATTTTTCAAAAGCATAGCATATAGAAATCATACATGCTTGAGTTTTTTCACCTGTTTTGCAATTTTCAAGCACAGAACAGCTGAGCTGAGGGGACAATAGTAGTGAAAAAAAGGAAATAGATTTGTTAATCAAGCTCCTCATTTAGCTAAAATAGCGTTGGCCATTCTTACTTATAATTACTTAATATTCTTACTTTTTTGTAATTTATTTTTCATCTCTTTATTACTGATGCATGTCCACTAGCTCAAAAGAATTTTTTTTTTTATTTGCTGATGAATAGCCCCGTATAATGGCATGGCAAGAGTCCCCTAGAATAACATGGGATTCAAACATTCTACCCTTGTCACCTTGTGCTGGTCTAGTCTCTCTAATAACAAACAGAAAGCTGGAATACTGAACAAAGGGGTTTTTAAAACACTGAATAAGTCTTATTGTACCATAATGATCCTTTCTGGGCAAGATCTAAAAATAGTGCTCTATAGGTGGGATGACCTCATGTCTAAAGCCAATCCTTAATATTAATCTTTACATTGGCTTTCTTGATTACAGAATTATGATCTGCATTTGTGCATCTAAGGCTGTTCATCAAGAGTTTTGGGGTGATTTTGCTACTAAGCGCAAATGAAAGGCAAGATGCCAAAGTTGATGTGTAGAGTTTTCACTACTGAACTGGGTAGAAGAGTTATATGTCTTTTTTTATATATCTATTTCATCTCTTACTTGTATGCATCCATTTGCTCCAATGGCACCTCAGTGTTCTGTTTCCCTTAAAAGACCTTGGATGTGAGATTTTCTTTTTGATGAAGGGCTATTCAGAGCTTAGTGTTTTCATATCTTAAACCATTCCATGCTGAAAATATATACCCTTTCCATCACATACCAGAAAGAAGACAATAAAACTGCCATAGCAGAATAGACTGCAAGGTAAGTAACTGTTTTCTAGTTCTTAAAGACAACTTGTAAAAAGAAAATGGGCAGATTTTTATAACCATATTTGAAAGAATTGATGTATTTATCTTGAAACCTGGAAGAATTTTTATATCTTCAGTAAGTTCTGACCTATTGATCTGCCTTCCATCTGGTGGCACCATTTATACTCATGCAGAGCACAATCAATAGTATAGAAAAACCATATTTTTCCTGTATTACTGTGATATTTTAAGTGACAGTATGGTCAAGGGAGAAGGCTTCAATAATAATAAAAAAAATATTAAAATAAGAAATATAGTTTGGGATTTAATAGCTTGCCCATATTGATTTTTACCAGGGTTATTTGCCATATTTTACCATCAGGAGGAATTGTCATCTCTGCAAAAGCCATTTATTTTCCAATTAATTATTTCAACTTGGGTAAGCAAATAAGAGTACCAAGGGATTGTTATGTTTTCCTGAAAAATAAGCTAAAATTTCCTGCCCCAGAGTTCTAGCAACTTTCTGCACCATTTCCTCTGGCTCTTTGGGATCCTTTAAGCTTAATATTTTTCATAAATGTGAAAGGATCCCAGTCTCAGCAGTGCAGACTATCATGCCACAAACAAAAGAGGTTTCCAGAGGTCCTGTTAGGAGGAGGGATAGCAAGAGCACACCCTTGGCTTATGCTGCAGCAGAAATCATTTAGAGAAACACAGGCTTTCATTGACAGGCTTGGGCAACAGCCACTGCTCAGTACTGCAGAGGAGCATAAATAAAAGCCCAAAGTCTCACACAGTCAGACCAGAAAGAAAAGTCCTTCCTCACTTCAAACCCAGCAAGTATTGTTTCACAGAGCCTGTCTTACGGGATAAAGTTTACCTGAAAGCACTGCTCACATAAATGAGATCTTGTTTATATCTTCACAGCCCTGACTGACTGTATCAATCTGCTATAGACACTAGAAAATAAAAAAAGGCCAGATAAACTTTACATTGCTGGTGCCAAATTCACATCCTTTTAACATTTTGGGGGGGCAAGACCAGAGTGTGATAGAAATCAAGACAGAAAATCTTAAATGGCCATCAATATAAGGAAACACAAGGAAATTGGTTTGGCTTACATGATTAGCAGCTTATCTAATCTATTTTAGAAAGCACGAAATGGTGAGGATACTTCTGGAGAGACAAAGGGAACTTTAACACAGACACTGTGAAGAATGAGCCCAAGGTAAAACCACTGTATTAGGGGTCAGGCCACCTGCCACATGTTGAGAAATTAGACTGGTGTCATGCTGCCCCAGATCTGTGGTGTTCATCAGACCTGCGCTGCAGGTCCTTGATTATGTGAGAAGTAGTTGAGTGCCGTGGAACAGAAATCTTAGAATAGAACTTATTACTCACCTTTTTTACCTTATTACATAAATTTAACTGTGTGTCACTGAGTGGTGTGGTTCTGTTCTCATATCCATCTGATTCAGATTCCCTCCAGGACAGCATAAGAACAAGAATAGCACAGCTGACATTTTGGGTCGCTGGTTTTACTGAAAGCCATCTGAATGCTGATGCCATCTTCTCTGGGGTTTCCTGCAGTCACAGGTAGCCAGTACCAATGTTTCAAAAGAAGAAGGAAGGAAATGTAAAACATAATTAAAAGGAAAAAATCTTTCTTTCCTCTTCAGTGAATTTATATTTTATAGCCCCTCCCATCCAAATCTTTGGTGTTGTTCCCCTAAAAAAGTAGCTGGCCTTGTGAACAAATATCAAGAAATAATAATAAGCATTGTCTGCATGAAATGCCTAGGGAGAGGACATGAACTAATCATGCCCCTGATCATAGCCCAGAGTATACTACGTGTTTTTAACCAGTTGTTTAAAAAGTTTGCATCTCTCTGATGGGACACTGTGGCTTCATGCAACACCAGAGAGGCTGTGCCTGCCAGTGCAGAGCTCTGTCTCAGTCATTTTCTTTAAGAGCAAAGAAACTGCCAAGGAGTTTATCTAGCACAAACTACTATGACTCCTTCTGAGCCCTGAAGCAATCAGCAACAAGTAGTGAAATCCACACACACCAAGGAAAACCCAAAAACCCAAACCAAATCCAACCACCGCCCCCCCCCGCCAAAAAAAAAAACAACAAAACAACAAAACAACAAACCCTACCTTTAAAATTAGTGAGAAAATAATTGTAATAGTATAGCTGATATTGTTCTTACAGTCATCCTTTAGGGATTGTAAATTCCCTGTAAATTTCACAGAAACTTCAGCTGGAAGATTATTCATCTGAAACCAGTGAATGAAGAGAAACACAGCTGGAAGGGTAAAAAAGAGGTATTTGCTCTGCAACAATTAATTTATTAACTCCTCAAGGGAAAGATAAGAGAGGCTGTCAATTATATTTTTCTACTTGTGCACTGCATAGCAAAGGTAAGGGAGGTGTGACAGCTGCAAATTTTGCAGGGATTAAATTAGTAAGCACAAATAGTTTTGATATAATGGAAACCTAAGGTTTAAGCCATGGGGAACATTTCCTATAAAATGGTACAAAACTCCCCCTTCATTCCAAGATTATTTGTTTCTGTTTTGTTCTACTAGGCTTTTTTAGACTTTTTGTTATTAAACCGGAGATGAATCGACGTGGATAACTGCAAAAGAACCCAACCAAAAAATACACCTCCAAACCAACAACAACCTATATCCCCTCCCCCCCAAAAAAAAACCCAAAGAATTTTTGCCTCAACAAAAGGAAACCTCAGGTTTAAGGGTAATTTTATGTGAAAGATGGAAGAAGATGAAGCTTTCTAGGGAATCTGTAGCACACAAAAATGAATCAAAGCATGAAAAGAGCATGCAGAGGAAAGGAGGCCACAACAAAGAAGAAAAATTACTTGTTTATATCCCTGCTTAACTTTGATAAGTTCAGGGAGATTTCTGAGCTGAACCAGGCTCTTTTGGCTATAGACTCATTAAAGGGTACTCTCAACTGTCAGCAGAAGTTATTGAAGTAATAGAATTAGCAATAAAAATCTGAAAGACTGATTGATATTTCTCTTTAGGTTCTAAGGAGACTTAAAAATGAAACACAAAAATCTCAAACCTCTGTCTCAGATGCAGTGTGGAGGCAGAGGACTGACACTTGTGACATCAATTATTTCAGAAAGCTGCAGGGGAACCCAAGGACTGACCAGTAGCTCAGTGCATCAAGCATGTTAATTAGTTGAAACTGCCTGAAAAATGGAATTAACATGCATCTGAATAAATATGAACAATTAAGGTTCATAAATATGAACAATTAGGGAAGAGCAATATGGCTTTTGCAAATGAATAATAGTTTCCACAAATATACAGTTCTCTGAAGTAATCAGCACACCTCCAGAATGAAGCAAGCAGTGCACCATGACCTTGAAAAGGTGTTGAACAAGGTCTTCTGACAAAGACTCTTAAAGAGATGAAGATGACTATGGAGAAGGGACTAAAATGAATAAGTAAATTACTTATTAAGAGATAGAAAACAAATGGCAAAAATAGTTAGATTTCACAGGGGAGGAAGATTATCAGAAGTATTCCTTAGTGATTTGCACTTGACTCCATAATTCTTAATTTAGTCTTTAATGATCTTGAAAAGATGCTGAGCAGTGAGGTGGAAAAGTCTGTCAAAGTTAATAAGTTATTTGGTACAATATATATGACCAGTGGCTGTGAAAAATGCAAAAGTACTTCCTAGTAGTGACTGACTAGGTGACAGAATGGTATATGAATGTACAGGAGAAAGCAGAAGCCCCCTTTATTACCTTTAGTGTGCTTTAATTAATCTTTTGATAAATGAAATTTGCAGAAGGAAAATATAAGATTAAAGTCATCAACCCATTTCAGAAACAATATAGTATCCTTAGAGAACTCTCCAAAATACTGTTTCAGTTGAAAATTAGCATTCAGTTGAAAATTACATCTTTAAGTCTGTGGATATTGTTCCCTTGATTTTCAGGTTTCAGACAGAATGGAAGATAATGAAACATCTGATTTATGTTCTATTAAATAAAATCTATCTATGAAAGCTTCTGATGTAATATAATGATTTAATTTTAGTTTACAAGCAGATAAACCATTTGATATCTCTTTCCAATGTAAAGATCCAGAAACAGCCTGTCAATTACCATTAAGATACTTCAACTTTTAATGATTTTTTAAAATAAATATATTACAACTGTTTTGTAAAGCCTGGCCAACAGTTGGAGTAACTAATACATAACATAAAGTAATGAATGCAACCTAAAACAAAAGTCTCCCAAAGACAAACCTGAGAAACTTTTCCACATATTTGACCCCAGAGCACTTCGGTCAATATGACTTCACAGAAACTGTTGTTCATGCATATTTTTCTCTCTATTGTTTTGTTTTCCTGGGACTGATAGAAGAAGTAGATTCTTTTCTTGTACTGAGAAATTGTGCATTTTCTAATTTTTATATCCTTTCAATTTTGTCTACATTATGTATGTGATGGGTTGCAGGTGTTTTTCCTGTTTCAGGTAGAAAAGTAACTGTAGTATAAAGATTTTTTGGTGCCCTCTAAACTTACCTCTCTCTCTCTTCAGTGACGCAGATAATATTCAGACAATTATTAACTCCTCATTCAATTTTTTTTTTAAGTGTAAGAATACACTGATATTCTATCTGTAGCAGAGATACACAGTTCTTTCACTTAGTTCAAAATGATAAGCACGAAAATCAGCAAGATTTATAGAATCATAGAATCATTTCAGTTGGAAAAGACCTTTACGGTCATTAAGTCTAACCATATGTGAAGAAATAATTTCTGTAGCTCTTGAGAAAAAAAGTAAAGAGATCAAAAAACTGAATCTTCCATTTAAAAAATTAAATTTTCAAAATTTAAATTAATTTTAAGAAAAGTTAGGAGGACCACTGAATTGTCTTGATTTTTTTTTACAATTCCACTGTAATTGAAGAGGCAATTAATTGCATCTCTTGAAGGTTTTTGGCACCCTAAGAGTGTCTTACTATCGTGTCAGTGCTCAAGTACCTTATCAATCTATCACAGAGTTTTAAGGTATTGCAACCTTAAAAAATGGCAGCTTGTCTTGCATTTAATATGATACAATGTTAGTACTTCAACTTTTCATTGGTCTTATCAATTTGAATAATTTTGTTTGCTTTTATAAAATTTATAATTATAAAAGGTGACACTCGAGAAGTTGATTTGACTAAATATATGCTAAATATAAAATAAAAATCACAATTTTATCAGTTATCTCTTCATCTCTCTCTCTCTGTCTTCATCTCTCTGTCTTTTTCTTCACTGAAAAACACATCAGTTATAGTTTTGCAAAACTTGAATTAAACTATCAGTATCTAATTTAGAGAAATTTCCTGAAACATCATGCAAAAACAGTAGAGGCCATCATCCTAAAATAATCAGCTTACTTTTAAAATGTCTTTCAGTTTGATGAGTTTGTCAATGACATGAACAATAGCTCTTCAACTCAGACTATCTGTAAAATCCAGCTGACACCATGAAAAAATACCTGATCTTTGGAAAATACTGGAAATTTGAAGAGGAATTTAAACTATAGAACTGCAATATTGTTAATTTTGGGTAATCTAATTTCATTTTCTCCAAATAAATTAGTAAATATTGGACAAAATTTTGATGGGTCTCAGATATTAAGGAAAAATATTAAGCTGCTTGATGATTTTAAAAATAAAGGGTGCACGATTACTTTTGCTAATTTTTAATTTGAATGTCAAATATTCATTCTTATGACATGTATATATTGTTGGTTTCCTTGACTACTGTTACTGGCAAAATCTTCTGAGTATATGCTATTATTGCTATTATTTAAGATGTTCAGAGTTTCTAGAAGCATATTTTCTTGTCTTGTGATTGTTTTAGGTGTTGTGAATAACAAACATATCTGAATAGAGCTGAACTAATTAGAGGGGTCAAGAGTGGTATCAGCAAACTTTCAGCTTTTTAAGGAATTAGTGGATG
This sequence comes from Eopsaltria australis, assembly GCA_034509425.1. Classification (NCBI taxonomy): domain Eukaryota; kingdom Metazoa; phylum Chordata; class Aves; order Passeriformes; family Petroicidae; genus Eopsaltria; species Eopsaltria australis. The sequence goes on from JAVTVJ010000072.1 coordinate 1,443,598, forward strand.
TGGCCCCCAGGAAACTGCCCTCAGGGATAAAGGACTGAAGAGAACTCAGAGAATATTTTTCTCACAGCACAAGAACTTTTAATTTCCCTGTTTAAGAAATCAGGCACAGAAAGCAGGAGATCATGTGGCTGAGCAAGGACCTCCTGATCAAATTAAGTATAAGAAGGAAATGCACAAGCAGTGGAGCCAAGGACAGGTTTCCTGATTATAACATAGCAAGTTGCCTAGATATGTAGGGATGGCATCAGGAAAGATATGGTTCAGTTAGAGCTGAATTAAGCAAGGAATGCAAAGAAAAATAAGGATACCTATAGGTATGTTGGCATGAAAAGGAAGATTAAAGGAAAAGTACTTGTCCTGATAAATAGGACAGGAGAACTGATGGCAACAAACATGAAGAAGACTTGAGGTACTTAACAATTTTTCTGCTTCAATTTTCAGTTTTAATCTCTCTTCCCACATCTCTCAAGTCCCTAAACCTAAAGGCAGAGACTGAGAGAGCAATCTCTCTGGCTCTAGATTAGTTTCAAGACCACATGAGAATCCTGAATGTACATTAAGTCTATGTGACCTGATGAGATGCATCTCAGGGGAATTAGAAGGAATTATCTGACTAAGACAGTGGCCTCTAATGATGGAGTGACTCCATCAGTGGACAAGGAAAGAGCTACAGGTGTTATCAATCTGGACTTCTGTAAGGCCTTTGACATGTCCCCCTCCAACATTCTTCTTGATAAACTGGAGAAATATGCATTTGACAAATGCACTTTTAAATGGATAAAGACTTTGCTGAATGACTACGTCTGAATTTCAATCACAGTTATCAGCTCAATAGACAAGTGGAAACTTGTAGTGAGTGGTGTCCTTCAAGGGTCCATACTGGAATCAATACTATTTAGTATCTTCATCAATTACATAGACAATGGGTTTGAGCACACTCTCACCAAGTTTGCTGAGGACACTGAGCTCAGTGGTGAGGAGCTAGGTGTTATCCACTGATGTGCTTTTGGGAAGCAATGCCAACTAGAGGGACCTCGATGGGCTTGAGAAATAAGCCCATCATGAAGTCCAATGAGCCCAAGTGCAAGATCCTGCACTTGTCTCGGGGCAATCCTAAGCACAAATACAGGCTGGGCAGAGAATAGATACAGGGCAGCCCTGCGGTGAAGGACTTTAGGATACTGATTGGATATGAGCCAGCAATGTGCACTCACAGCCCAGAAAGTCAGTTGTAACCAGGGCTGCATCCAAAGCATAAGGGTGAGGGAGGAGATTCTGTCCCTCTGTTCTCATAAGACACCACTTGGAGTGCTGAGTCCAGGTCTGGGGTTCAGTAAAGACATAGACATGTTAGAGCTGATCCAGAGAATGACCGGAGGGCTGGAGCACCTCTCCTGTGAAGAAAGGATGAAAGAGTTGTTGGAGCCAGTGTTGTTCAACCTGGAGAAGGGAAGATTCATGGAAGATCTAATTGCAGCCTTTCAGAATGTAAAATGAGAACTCATTTCAAGTAAAATGAGAACTTCATTTACAAGAAAGATGGAGGGACACTTTTTATGAAGACCTGTAGTAATAGGACAGGGGCAATGGTTTTAGGTTGAAAAAGGACATAAGGAAGACATTCTTTACAATGCAATCAAAGACTTGAAGAGTTGTGTATGTTCCTTCTCTGGAAGTATTCAATGTGAGTTTGCATGGAGCTTTGAGAAATCTCATCCAACAGAAGATGTCCTGGCCCATGGCAGGGTGTCTGGACTAGATGATCCGTAGACATCCTTTTCAAAAGCATTCCATGGTTTTATTATTTCATGATCCATAAAGGGACAATTACAGTGAAGCGAGAATTCTTTGGTTCTTTAGGGTGAAACACACAGTAGCTTTGTAAATAAAGAGATTTCCCAAAACGCTCACTTTTGTTCAACCTTTTTCAGATTTACCAATGATAGATTTAGCAATACCTAGATTGAGCATTTTTAGGATGTGTTCGTCATACTTTATTGCAGCTAAAAAAATGAAGAAAAATAAGATAGTTAAATGCAGAGTAAACAAGAGGAGGACAACTAGATTAAGCAAAAAAAGCCCTAGCTATAAAATTATGCTTTGAAATAATAGGTCTGTTAAAAATACTTTTAGATAGTAAAGATAAATAACAGTATCTAACAAAGGTAGACAATATTGGCACATTCAAATCTTGAGTCTGTATATTCTACCATGTAACTAACATACACATTTCTTCTTCCCTAAGTTGATGTTTTCTCAGCAAGAATAATTTTGGTTATAGGTGCTTGAAAAGTAGACTAATTTACAGAAATCAACTGCAGAATGTAAATTCCATCTAGTATTCCAAGAAGTTTTGCCCATAAATGGAGGAGAAAGTAATAAATAAGGGGGAAACATAAAAGACAAACAATGAGAAAGAAGTGGAATTATAGACTGCTGAGAAGAGGAACTGCTGCTATCAGTCCTGCCAGTTCATGAGAAACTGATTTGCAATTCATGAATGTGACAAAACACATTTTCCTTACAAAACAATAAAACAAAAAGAAGAGACATAAATAGACAGAAGGAAAGGTGCCCTACCCCGCTGCAGAATGGTGAATAGTATTTCCACTTAGGTAGATCCATTGTGTATTTACAAAACAAGAACTTGAAGAATGCAGAAATTAGAAAACAAAAATCACATTTTTACAGATGAAAAAATCATGTCCACAAAAACAAAGAGGTGAATGAAAAATTTTGAACATGTATATAATCTTCTGGTAACTCAGGAATCCTCAAAGCCTTGCATTTGAGAACCTATGAGGAAAAACTGTTTACTTCTAATTTAGGTTTCTTTGTAGCTGATAGAAGTTGAGATCCTTTTATGTGTCATACACTGTTTTGCTTTTTTTTTCATAAAATTAGAGCTCCTGCGATCCTTTATCTATGACTTTCTTTGTCTGTTTACTCCAAGGTAACCACATGCCTTCCTTTTCTTTCCTGTATTCCCATGTCTTTAAATGCACTGGATGGGAAATTGCTTTTTCTTCTCTGTGTTGGAAAAGCAGAAGTGTTGTTTTGCTTCTGGAAGCAAAGAAAGGAGACTTTATGAATCAGACCGAGTAAATTTTTTAAAACCAAGTCAAATAATACATGCTATTGATTATTCATTCAATTGCAAATGTAATACTCTTTAAAACTACTTCCAACTTTATCAGTTTTGGGCTTTAAGCCTTTTATTGTTTTTGCATTCCTTTTCTTCTGTAGGATTCTTGATTAATTTAAAAATTGACTTGTAGCTTTTCTAACCCTAGAAACATTGTGGACTTCCAGATTGACATAAGGAAGCAGGAGCATATCTGATGGAAGAGGTCATAAATCAGATGGCCACCCCACGTGACATTGTAGAAAACCTTATTGTAACATATGTATCTATGTAATAAAATTCTTGTCAATAAAATTCTTGACAGCACCACTCTTCCAGAGCAAAATGTCTGTGTGTTCTTGGGCATTAACACTTCCATCACAAGTCCTTTTCATTTTCATTTTTTCTCAACTAACAAATTCCTTCTCCTTCTTGGGTCTGTATGCAGAACAAATAAGGGTAATATCTCAAAAGAATTACAGTAACAGATTAAAAGTAATGTGCAGGATCACAATTATGTTGTACATGCTCAAAATGAATAAAATAGAATTCATTTCAGATTTATAATCACAAGAGATGAGGCTAATGAACGGGGCTAATTGCATCCTGTAACATGATAAGCATAAAATAATTAAGTATGGATAATGTATTATATGATTTTAGCAGAGATCAGGAGCATAGGTTTTCAGGAGAAGTTCTAGGCAGTGGAGAAGATCCTAAACCTTTAAAATTAACGAAGATCTCTGGAATATGAGATTTTCCATTAGGTCTCTGGAATAACATTTTTTAAACTTGCATTTTATATAACTTAAATATAAACTGCAAGACTGCAGCTTGTATTTAAGGCCAGGAAGACATAGCTGTCTAATCCCCATTTTTGACTGTTCTTTGGAGCATCATTATTGTGATAACTTTGATGCCTTTTATATCACACTCTGTCCATTCTTTTTGAGCATTTAGTAAATTATTATTTTCTTAGGAATATCTCCAAGTACTGATTTTAATTGTGTATCTTAACTTTCTCTGGAAAAGTAGATTTTCATTCATACAAGTAACATTGTGAGAAAATAATAAAAAATAATTAGCTGTCTATGCTGGAAGTAGAAACACAAAATTAGACAAAGGTATAGAATACTAGTCCACCTTAAAATTATAATATTGAGTGTTTAAATAGCAAACAAAAGCACTCAGAGAAGTATTGGAGAAATTATGCAAATCACAATCTCAATGATTAGCAAATGGAAGAGGAAAATTGTTTGTTCTTTAACCATTATCTCTGAAAGGGGATTGAATCAACTTTACATCAAAGTCCACAGTAGCTTGCCAGCTAGTAATAACTCTTCTAGTCATGCCTGAACTGCTACCTGTATTATACCTGTACTGTTATTTGTGTATGTATGATCTAAACTATTTTTCCATCATGTTTTGTCATTATCAGAACTCAAAAAACCTCCCTGCAAAGATTATCTTCTAAGCATACCAAATTCTAGTAACCAGTTAGTGACAATCTGACAGAATTTTCTGAAGAATTTTGTTTGTTTGTGCTACCCTGCAAGCATTCTTTATGCTGCCATGTTAAGGAGTTTTCCTCTTTCAGTGCTTGATTCGTACATTAATACGGCTGGGGTTCATTACACAAATATTTCTGGAATCGAACATTCTCTATTACAGCCCTTCAGGTTTGAACCAAACCTTCCAATGCTCACTATCCTTTTATGTGCAGTATTCTTACAAACTAGCAGATGCAAAGATGAGCAGGAGGCTTTTCAGTCATCTGCTGTGGTCTGCTTATCTTTATATGCTTCATGAAAAGCACGTTCTAAATGGTAGGATTGTTGCCTAACAGAAGGAAGGGCCTTTTAAAAACTACATTTTTTCAAGTTGTTTTGCCAGTGCTTTTTTAGCTTTATTTTACAATCAGAGGATGAAGTTCATCCTCTTTTTTTTTCTTTTTTTCTTTTTTTTTTTTTGGCAAAGTTAAACTAGAGCTGGTAGAACTTGGGAGGGGAAGGAAGGCAACAGCACCTCTATATTTCATTCTTTGTAAAGCCACAGAGTCTTACAATGAACTTGCAGCTGTGTCAGGCTTTAGCCAGACTGCAGAATTACGATGGGCTAGGAAAGGGCTGAAGCTGAAAGATGAGCTGCTGTATAGTACATCTCAGTTGAAAATTTCCCAGGGTGCAAATAACATCTCTGAGCAGGATTAACGTTTTCAAATTTTCTGTTGGGCACTGAGCAGAAACCATGTCTGTGTAGCTCCCAAAGGAAAAACAACTTTGCCAGGTGACCAGGAATGGAAACCAACTAAATGTACTTAGACTCTAGTATAGCAAACCATAGAAGCATGGCCTTATTCTCCACATAGCCCTACCACATGGGCAAAAAACCATGTTCCTTGGGTCTGATCAGAATGAAGCTTGTACTGGAGCAATTCGTTGAACTGATGCTTCTGGGTTCATTGAAAGCTCATTAAGCAAATGAAAAATGTTGCATTATCATTAATAAGCTTCAGAAATTAAAATCCTATGGTCTGCAGAGCATGAGACTGATTTCACAGTAAATCGCCTCATTGCAGTTTTTGAGCTGAACAAAGGTAATGAGATTAGAAAGACCCTCTCATGGGTATTTCTCATTTCACGATATAAATGGGTGTGTATTGCCTATAGATATGGTTTTGTCTGTTACTTATCACCGACTAGTAATTCTATGAAACGTGTATTTTTCTTCTCTGATAATGCCTTGAAACTTGTTGGACTCAGCTAAGCATTATGACTTGGAATAGGTGACAACTTTGAGTCAGAACTTCTAAGAATAAAGTTTAAAAGTTGACGTTTTTATTATTTCTGCACAGCAAACACCCAGATTAGAATTTGACTTTCTGAATGAAGAAATTATGAAATCTTTGTAAGGTACTGTTGACATGACAAAGTTCTGTTGGATTATTTCATTGATCAATGTCTTGAAAGATAAATTTAGCAGCATTGTTTAAATAAAGAAGCATAAGGATTCAGAAAATAAAGCACTAGAAGGGGAAAGCTTCCATTTGTGACCAGGAGAAGATCTAAGTGAGAAAGTAAATCACACTCTTCATCAAATAGAAACCTTGTTAACAACTGAAAACTGTCAGCAAAAGAAAACTGTAAGCCAGGTTGCTCATCTTGTGCATGTCGTGTCTTTAGCTGGATCAGACCATGCCCTAAATAGACAAAAAATTTGTGGATGCATGCTCTGTATCACTTTGGAATCACTCAGCAGAGGGAGAAAGCCGAGGCTGACAGATGTCCTCTTCCAGTCTCACACTGGACCATATGGCAGAGACACACAGACAGTGCCCAGAGGAGACAGACAAAAGGTTTGGTCAGTTCCAAAAACCCTAAAATATTGTGAATGAATGTTACAACGAAAAAGTGCCAGCGGTTCCTGGTACTGGGCAAGCTGTGTATCTCCCATTCCATCTTATCTGCTGATAAACCAGTTGTGGGAGATTATTTTGCACCAGCAGAGCACGCAGAGGTCTCCCACTGGAGCAGTAAATCTAACCCAGCATACTTCATAATGGAGGGAACTGCTGAGCCTGATATTTACATGACCTGTAAATGATATTGGGCTCCTTTATTTCACAGTAGACTAACCATGCTGGATGTCACTCCAGGGTGAAATGGGCGTGCCTGGATATATATATATATATATATATATATATATATATATATATATATATATATGGGTTTACAAAGGAACTGCAGTACCACATTTTTTGGTAGGAGAAATCTGCTCATAGTAACTCTGATTCTTGAAAAAGCAAAATTGACATTTAATCAATCCACATTTTGCTTGATAAAGGATTTGACAAATGATCTTGGCCTACCCTGGAGATAGGTAATGAGGAGCTATTTTGGTGCTGGAGATCTAGCCCCTTTAATATGGCATGGGGCATCTGAGAAATATAGATGAGACAGACAGGGATAAGCATAGGGCCTGTTTTTATTCTGGAGTGGCAGCTGGAAGCTAAACAGAACACCCTGTACTAAAATGACACAGGAACCCTCCTTCAGGTACCTGAATAACCAACTTCCTTATTTTTTCAGGAGAAAACACGAGCAAAAAAAATCGATTCAACAAACCCAAGTACATAAACTCCCAGTTATAAAATTTTTGGCTGTGAATGCTAGCACTGATCACATGCCAAATTATTATTCTGAACTTTTAAAAATAAAGTCACTAAAAATTTAAGTGTCACCAGTGCTGACACTATAAAACATACAGAGCCCTCCTTGCTTCACAGCAAAGCCATCCAGTCTGGCCCCTGAAATGCCCAGCATGTGCCTGCCTTTGGCCAGGGTTGTCCGTGGGTGTGAGAGAGTGGGGAGGGAGTGTGTGTGCTGCCCAAATGCCCCAGGGAGAAGTGGGCTGCCAGCAATTTTCCTCCCATCATACCCACATCTCACATCTAGAGAGATCTGGCTGTAGCTGGTTTTCAGCCTCAGCTCCTTCCTGCCCCGTTCCTTTCCATGCTCATCACTGTGGAGATATAATATAGCAAGGATTCTGGTTTCAAGGTCCAACAAAAATCTTTCATGGAAAGGATAGAGACTAGCTTGTAATTTGCAATTTTGTCTGAAAGAATTCTCCATATTTCAACAGGTTATCCTCTCCTGTCACATGAGATGGTTGGACATCACCTGCATAAGATAACAGATTCATCCTAAACTGCTCATGGGTTATTTATAACCAGTTGTGCTCAGAGATTAACAACACTTTTCATCACTTTTCATCACCCAGACTTTTTAAACTTAATTTTTCACCTGCTTTTTTCTGGCCTTCTCATCCTTTCTTCTGCCTTTATCCCACTTCAGGCTCCCTTTTCCCCCTCTATGAAAAAAGGAGAACAGAAGAATATGCTGTTTCATTCTTTAAATGGGCTCTATCCCTCAGTGCTCTAGGGAAGAGTTTTGTGAAAAGCAAAAACTAGAGTTTTCAGGCACAGCAAGCAAGCAGGAGTCACAAATTTCAGTACAGAGTAGCTTTTCCCTTTTTTTCTTTTGTTTGTTTGAATGTATTTGATGAGGACTAGGCAAATACATAGTGAATTAAAGGCTTCAGATTGCTAGGCTCAATGGCAAGGTTGGTATTCTCATTTATAAATCTGTTTTATGCAAGCTGGTAAATGAGCATCCACGGTAACATATATATGATTTATGGCAATTCCAGATGAATGGTGGCAGAATTCATGCCAAAGATTGTATTTAAAAAAGAAAAGGAAAACCAAACTTACTTCATTCCCAAATGTGAAGCTTCTTTTTAATCCATACTACTTTTCAAATACTGGAGCTATCCAGGAATAGCTATGGAGTCACTGACAAACTTCAAATATTTTTATGTATTATACTTATTATCAATGACTATGCAACTATACACACATAGAATACAACATTTGAAGGAGATAAATACTGTTTATCATGTTAGCTCCATAAAGCTTAAGTATATGAAAATGTCTTTGACAAACTCAACTGATTTGAACTCTGTGTTTTGAAAATTGAAAAACAACTGAAAACTGAAAAACCTGTAAAACAAAAGACAATTTTTCTGCTTCTGGTTCATACACCAAGCAGGCAAAAAAATTATTTCTTACTTCATCTCTTTTTTAATGATATGATCAGTTTCAGTACCTGTTTCATATTAGCATTATGTAAAATTATTCTGTTAAGTCCTTGTTTTCATTGCATGCATTTTATGTGCTTTGGATTTCATTTACATTTTACTTCGAATATTAGAATATATAGTGGATTATAATCTTCTATATTCTACTGTATTTTTACTTAGTCATTATTTAATACCTCTAAATTATCATGCGTTGGTAGATTTTAGTCAGTTGAATTTTCACTGGTCTCCGTTAGAGGTAAGATCTTGCTTGTTAAAAAAGCTATAATGAATTACATAAAATTTCCTTTTATATTCTTCAGTTCTGCTAAGAATATTTTTTAGGTTGCTGAATAATTAGCTTTTACCCCTGCTTAGGTACAGGCCTGAGTTCCCAAGGACCCACAAGACAAATGTATCACAGAACATGCATCCTAAAGGAAAATTATATTTGTGCTCAGCCCTTCCTACTTCAGATGAGTCAATTATAAAATTTCAGTGACAGCAACACTTCCAAGCTTTTTTACTTTAAGGGGGGCAAAACAGCATAATGTTCCTTCCTTCTTTATGCTTTCAGACAGGGAAATTTAAAGACCAAATCTCTGGCAAAGGAAATTAAAATTAAAGGGAGAAAGAGACCTGAGTACAGCATCAAGGCTGACTGACTGGGTAGATTAATCAGTGCATACTGAGTTTAACAAATGTTATTTTTAGTAGCTAAAATCAGGGGTCTCTGAACATTGCAAAGCCAGGATTTTTAAGTATATGAGATCAAATTTTAATAAAAGAAGAGGTAAACAGCCTTAAATAAGTAAAATAATGAAAATCAAAATAAGGAAAGAAAAAGGTAATTTGCAATATTTCTTTTAAACCTTATTTTTAGCCCAAGCTCTCAATACATACTGGGCAGTTCATGCTCTTGCACATCACCGTGCAATGCACGTCAATGTCCTAAATGCATGCAAAATGTCCTAAATAAATTACGCTGGCATACAAAAATAGTTCTTTGCCAGCCAAGATAGGAAGCAGATCTGTGATCTGCACAACACAAACCTATGTATGTACCATCTTTATGGAAAGACATAAATTAAAATGGAGTCAAATGGATATTTTATTTAAATGGTTGATTTCTTTGGGTTTAAGGCTTGTATAAAACAAGTATTTTTTAATGAGAAATGGTAAAAATCTCCCAAAGCTGGGGTCTGCTATAGAGAATTGAGTCTTGGGATAGTGCAGATTTTTTATAAAATTAGAAGACAAACAGTAAAAATGGTAGGCTTTTAAGTAATTTTAATTTCCTAAACCTACCCCTAGAAAATTAATGCAAGGATATCAGCAGATATCACATTCCTTGGTATGATAAAAAACCCCAAAACATATTTCTTTATTAAATAGTGAAGACATAGCAACAAAATATACTAGTTTTATTTTTAATGAGATGAATCTTACCAAAGTAATAGGAAACTTGAGTTTATAATTTGAGTCAGTAAATTCAGTTAAAATTTCAATGAAACTAACTTTGAGAAATACTGGAAATTTTCTAGCAAGTTTGCCTAGAATGTTGAGTTCAAGAACCTGAAACTGGAGAGGATACAGAAACCTGTTGTGTCTAATATATTATCTTGGTGCTTGAAGTTCAGGGGGAAAAATCCATTGCAAACCAGAACCTTGAGAGGGTGACAGACTTCCTGGGATGACTAAGCAGTTCCTACAGAGATGAAGAGTAAAAATAGAGCATGCAAATATGGAAATTGAAATGTAGCACTTTTCTACATCTTGGCAATTTAGAGATTTAGAAAAGAACCAACTGCCTACTGTGGACCTAGATCTTGCAAAGAAAATGAAAATATGACACTAATGTTCTCCTTATCCATAAAGCCAAAAATAATGAAGCACACCCAAACACTAAAACATGATACTAGAGTCAAATAAGAAAAGAGAGTGTAGAATCATGGAAAAACAATATATATAATGGAAAAAGTATCTAGATTGCTCAGGAAAATAAAAGGAAGGGCTGAAAGATCAACATGTGAAACCACAGGTATAAATATCTACAGAAACACTATAGAATAGGGGGAAGAATTTTAAATGCCAGCACCATGTTTTTGTGAAAGTATGAGTTTATCTTAGATATGATTGCTCACATTTTTTCAGTGACTTAGTTATTTTTCTCTATTGATATACTTTGCACTAGAGAAATGATCCAGGTTGTACAATCAAAGCAGTTCATAATTATATGATATAATAAAACCTCAATACTGAAAACCCGGAGTCTAAATTTTCTTACAAGATACTAAGAAGCCAACTCAGATAAATGTTTCTAATGATTTCTGATTATTCTCCATAGCTCTCAATGAAATATTTATAAGGGCCTCAGTTCTTTTGCTGTTATAAAATAAAGCTGTGCAGTTTTAAAAGTGTGACTTATGAAATACAACAAATTTGTTACATGCCTAAAACTTTGATGCCTATCTACACTCTGCCTGAGATTTTAAGCAGAATTGGAAAGAATCACGTCTGTAGTCAGTTCCACTCTAGTACTATAGCAGCTATGCAATGAAACAATATCAGAAAGTTTCAAAGAAAACAATAATCCACAGAAACCTATGAAGAATCTAATAATCTCAAGATCTCTAATCAACAGCTGTAACTATAATGACTTCAGGGAAAAAAAGGAAGAATTTCAAACTAAACAAAATAGGAAAACACAGCATTGTACAAAAGAAGGCAAAAAGAAAAAAAAAAAATGCTGTCTGTGATTTGACCCGCAAGAAAACATTCTTCCTGATTTCCTGTATGGTCACCACTCCAACCCTGAGCATGTGAGCAGGGCTCCATAGCACAGCACCTGATAAATCGATCCTACTGAGGGCACTACTGAACACTAATATCCAGTCTGCCACTGTGCTTGATTAAGAAAATACTTCAGGGAGAAAAAAAAAAACAAGCAAGCAACAAAATGCGAACACAAAAGCACCCCACATTATTCATGGAAGAAAAAACTAAGTTGGCCTTATTTGGCAACAGGCAAAATTTCTGAAGCGTATTAATACAATTATCCATATACATCATATACAAAGAACAATCACTCTCTTAGAAAATTGATAATCAGATAGGCAGAGATTCTGTTTCAAATTTCAAATATTCTGCCATCTTTTCCATGAACTTGTCATGTTCTGATGATTCTTTGTTATTATGCTGTTTTGGAAGATTTTTTTGAGCAGAAGAAAGGAGAAGAAGAAGAAGAAGAAGAAGAAGAAGAAGAAGAAGAAGAAGAAGAAGAAGAAGAAAAAGAAGGAAGAAGAAGAAGAAGAAGAAGAAGAAGAAGAAGAAGAAGAAGAAGAAGAAGAAGAAGAAGAAGAAAAAGAAGAAGAAGAAGAAGAAGAAGAAGAAGAAGAAAAAAGAGTTTAAAATTTATTTTTGTATTTCTGTGGCCATTTTCCTCTCCTGAAAGTCACTTTTGTATTTTATTAAATAGTCAACAATCCCCTCAGACTCTGTTCCACTAAACTAAACAAGTCAAATATTTTTAAATCCACTTCTTTAGATGGATAGTGTTCTCCTTTGATTAATCTAGTCAACCACAGGCTGTTTTCAGATAATAATTTTGTTACTTGAAAAAGGCTAAGGAAGAGGAACCAAGAGCAACTAAAAAACTCTGAGAGAAATGGCTATACTGTTACTTTTTCAAGAAAACTCACACTCAAAAAAGTGATAGTGAAGATAAAAGTCCATTGCTATTTTCACAAGCCATCATTAGTTGGCTGCAGATACTTTTATCTACTAAAAGCAGTGGCTAAATGCCAGTTTATTTTAACAGAAATAGGATTTCAAAGACCTTTTGAAAAATCTTGCTGGATAGTTAAGGCAATTGACAAGCCTGGACAGAAAAAAAAAAGAGAAAACAAAACCAACAGAGCTTTGATCTCCTTGGTTGCACCTATCAAATGTCACACTCTGGGATATCATGAAATACAGACACAGATACCGAAATTGCTGGAGTTAACTGGAATTAACACAGGAAAATCAGAGCAGGACTTTCCCTGAGATAATATGCCCTTCATTATCCAGTACTGACACTCACTACCTGAAAGATTTAGATGCCACCACTGTTGAAATGTGCTTTTCCTTTTCTTTCTGAAGTTCTCTACACCATCCTCTAGAAACTATATCTGATATCTTAGTGCTTACAGGGAATCTTGGTTCTCAACTACTGTTTGCCTTGGAAGATCTCCCTTTATGAAACATCCGCTAAAACAGATGCCTTCCAGCTTAGACTGAGAGATCAGAAATAAAGTAATGGCTTGAAAATCACAGTATCCTCATGAAACCTGGCAATGCAGACAGCAACAGGAGACTGGAAACAGAGTGAGAACTCAGCAAACCATCTGATTTCCAAGCAGATAGTCTGTTATACGCTGCACACAGCAGGTACAAGGCTGAAAAATGCATTCATGTTAGCAGAAAGCACATCGTAGATGTGTTAAAAGGAGCCCAAAATTTTCTAAGCAGTACAAGTATCTATGTCGTGTGATATCAAGGATCAGCTGAAGACAAACTTGTGTAGATTTTTGTAGATATCAGTGTTTTCCTTCTTTTTTTTTAGCAATTCACATTGCTACCCAATGAAAAACCAAAAAGTGCCAAAAAGATCAAAAAGAATATGAATGATTCAACAATACAAAACCCCAACTTTTAAAGCCACAGTTTTTTTCAAAGTAATACAGTTTTCTAAACTGCATTGCATGAAGATGCTTTGGGTGTTGAAGGTGTCTAATATTTATTCCACATGCAACAGAAACAAAAAAGATTGCCCCAGTTTGCTCAAAGTTTAAGACAGATTGTTTAGCACTTAAGAGTTCAGCAAGTCTACCCTGATTCCAGGACTCTCAGTGAAATCCTAAATCATCAAACAATTCACTACTTCTGAGTTTTAATTTCTGAAAGATTCATGTACATCTAGCATGAACTAGATTCTCCTTCTGCTTCGAACTTAGCCAAGCACACTGGAAATATTAAAATTGTATTACTGTGATGTAATCTTATGCACAAGCATTTAACTTTATGGTTACATGTACGTTTAAAAGTAGAGCCCATGAGATTCAGACTCAGACACTTAGAGCTTCAGTATGAGAGCTAGAAGTGGATCTGTTTGCTGTATGAGAGCTTTGTCATGTACCTTAATTACTGCATTGCAGGACACACACGTCTAATGACCATCATATTCTTAAAAAGAAATTGCTTGAACATATCTATTTTATATATTAGGGCTAAAGACAGAATTAATGTATTGTCATGTGGTTCTCTGAAACAAAAGATGAAGTCTCAACAACAGAATACTGTTTAGAATTACTTTCTGTAGTTTACTCAGTGATATGATGACTTATGAAACATGGAATGTTTTCTAAAGGTAGCAATAAATCAAAAATGTAGTGTTAGAAGTGTGATTTATTTTTCCTTAATTTACATTCATCCTGCACTTTTCAATTCTAAAATATAAGCTAGTTTCAACCAAAATCTGCCCTGGGACCTGAAGGACTGCAAAAATATTATATGCTTTACTTTTCTGTGCCTATGAATGATTGTCTACACCTGAAATCCCAAAATTCATAGAAGCAAAGATCAGTAAAAAACCCATCTGAATGCACACGTCTTCTTGACTATCTAACCTTGAAATTTATGGAACCAAGGGAGTGTACTAACTTCTCGATGTAACTGTGATGAACAATATAAGCCCCTGTCCTGAATTATAAGAATTTTATTTTGGACAAGGTCCATTTAAACTATTTTTCCTCATGAGTGACCTGTCAGTATAAAACAATCGTTACATACATAATTTTACTGCAGTTGGCGTTTTCAAATGCTCCTGAGTTTTTAACATCAAAGTTGGAACACTTTCCAGAGCATCATCATTCAGAATGTCATGTTGTCTACTCTCAATTGACATACAAACTCAAATTGCAATTATTCTTACCTTTGATTTTTAGTTCAAATTCTGGTTTCTATTTTGTTTCTCACTGTATGCTGCACTTAATGAATATAAATGGTGAGTTTTGAATTGGACAACAACTTCATCTTTTTAGTTCTTAATATCATACTGTTTTCAGATAGTAGGCACTTGGTAAGTGAATCTGTATGACTCTGGACCAGATAAAGTGTGATTGTCCAGGGAAAAAAGGGGACATTAAAGATTGTCTAAGGGCAGCTGATCATGACTGGATGGAATATCTAGCTTTGCAACCTGCAAAAATATTTTGGAGGACCCAAAAAATCCCTGCAAAACAGTAACATTTCAGACTATATATATGTGAACATTTTTTCTCTATTTTTTCCCCAGTAGAAAGGACAAATTCATTTAAAGTTTCTAACAAAAAAAAATAAGTTGAATTCCTAAGTAGTTTCTCTAAAAGTAAGTTCCACACGAAGTAAAATATATATTACAGTATGAATATTTAAAGGACTATAGAAATTCAGAGTACCACTTGAGGGTGAAAAATAGACAAAACTTAATTTCCTGCTGAACGGTAGATGCCTTGCTTTGGTGTAGAGCTGGAATCAGTCATGGCTCTTGACAATTTGCCAGGCTACAAAATGTGAAGCAGAATTAAAGAAAACCTAGTTATTTATGATTTAATTATTTCAGGTTGATAAAAAGTAGTGCTGATTTAGCAAACCACATTTGAAGTGCTTTGCAAATATTATTTAATTTGTTTATATATATGTCTCTCTGTTTTGGCTTTTTATTTATGCCACTCTTTGTTTTGGATAAATGTGTTAAATTAAAATTAGCCACCCCAATAAAAGATACAGTAGAAAAAGAGAAGCAGTAAAATGTAAGAGGATTCAATGTAGCACAGAACAGATTCTAATATTAACAACTATTATGTCAAAGCTCAGGTTTTGAAGGCTGCAGCACTGCAGGGCAGACTATATCATTAGACTGTATCACCTCTGTGGAGGTGGCAGAGAGAGACTACTGAAAGCACAGAAAAATAGCTTATACCCTAAAAGAGGTGTAACACACATGTCTTAGCCAGCCATTGAAGTCAGGTAGGGATACAGTCACAAAAACACACACACATGCCTCGGGTCTGAGCAATGTAAAAGCTGCTGTACTTTATAGTTGCTGCAAATGCTTCTGCCTAATTAGAGCAGAGCATTTTCACACACATCTCTACACTAAATACCAAGAGGTTTCTAATCTGTCGTCTTGAAAGAATTGAAAGTTTTCATGAAGTTGGTCTTTCCATGAATTCATACGCCAGAGCAACTACAGATATGAAAGTCAATGTATCCCATGTTAAAAACACAGTCTCAGCTGACTTGAATTCTTTCAGATCTAAAAATATATCTACCCCTGAGACCCGTTTTGTTTTACTAAACAGTTGTGGTATTTCCTACTAAGCATATTAAATTAATAATATTCTAAGTATGAGGAAAAATTATATAAAAATTATTCAAAGAACAGTACAATCCATTTATTTTTCAGAACTTTAATTTTAATGTCTAGTATTTTTCAATTATTTTGCCTCATTTTTCTATAAAGTTTATTTCACTAACCAGGAAGAGAAAAAAAATGCAAGATTATAATAAATTCCTCATGATGGATGTAAATTAATTACAAGCTTTTAAAAACAGGAAAAAAGGTATACATTTGTACTCATTTTTAAGTAGTATTCTTTTTCATAACGCAGTTCAGATTTTAATTTACCCTGTAACTGTCTGCAACCAGGGTAGGCAGATTTTGACCCCCATGTGACCAGATAGCTTTGGGAGCAAGCAAAGCTTGCTGGAGCTTTCTTTCTGTTTGTTTTTAACTTGAAAGTTCTTAAATGTATATATATATATATACCTAATCCTGTCTGGCTAAACATCAGGTCTTGATCTGAGCAAACAAGAACTCAGAAAGGAAAAAGTAGCTTATAGGGCTTCTGCAGGTGTGCTTAAAAAGTAGCCAGTGCTTCCCAATATGTTTAGATGCCTAGGATACTGCTGCATTGGTTGCTTCACACCCTGGGTGACACCAATACTGTCTGAAAGCAGTGTTTTCAGGGAGTATTTTGGTGGTTTGGATCACTTTTACACAATCCTCCACCTCTGGCTGAATGCCATATGTGGTGTTTAGATGTGTGTAAGAATACGCAGGTGCACTGTCCGTATATATGTGGACATATATAAATACTATGTGTGCATATATGCGCTCCCCGCTCAGCCATGGATACTGCTCCAGGAGCCTCCTTGCTTAGCACACTGGCCACCTCCTTCTCATGACCTGTGAGGACCAAGGCAGAAGCTCAGCCTGATTCAGATGCAGAGGCCCAAATGCTTGGTTGTCAAAAGAAAAAACGAAAGACAGAATGCATCTAAAATTCTTCTCTCCACTATGTTTACATGCTACAATAAGAAGTGCATTATGTCAAGCTTGGCTTATGAACTCACTTTCACTATTTGATAGCAAGCAATATCACTGGGATTTGTTGGAATGACTGAAAGTGCCTTCTGGGGAATGGAAGATGTTAAGCACAGCTATAGCATACTTCATTTCATTTTTTGAGCAAGGGATGCATCTTTCTCATGCTGAACACTGACACAACATTCAGTCTTTATTGCTACTCAGGCAAAAGGCTCCATAAGAATCTCGTTGCCACTTGGACAATTCTTTCTATGACTGTCAGGATGTTCATGATAAACGTGTGACTCCTGACAGCAAAGCACAGCAAAAGAATTTTCCTAGAAGCATATATTAATCAGTATATCTCTATCTAGGTATATAGTAGTCAGTTTAATACACATATAGTGTTGGATATGTTTTGCTGTTTATTTCTTTTCATTAATTGATGAACTATGAGAATTCAACTTTTTCTATACTTTCTCAATTAATTAATAAATATAGCACACCAATTACTTGTTTGTACAATAAATAGCAGGTCATAATAACATCACAAGGAAAACATCATCAATCTTCAACTATGCCAAGCAGCTGGGTTGAATTGTGTCATAAAACAACCAATTCTACCTTACAACTGTTGCATTTTCTCACCTCACTTCTTATCAGAAAGATGGTTCAAAGTCTCATTTTGTTAAAGAACACATTGTTAGTTCTAATCTAAACTTACATGTGCACAGCATACAGCTTTTTTCTTTTTCCTGTATCAATATTTTCTTCTGGCTTAACAAACTCCTCCACCGTTTTTGGTCTAGAAAGTAAAGAGGGGAGTGAAGGTCTCTCACAGAGGGATCAAGTGTGTGTCATTCAGTCTTTGTTTAGCAAGGTTATTAAACCAAATTCTGTTAGTCACTGTTTGCAGGAAGTTTTGCCCTTTCTCTGAGCAGTCTCTGTACTCCTTTTAATACAAATTTCATTTTCCTGAATGTGGATGATTACAATGTATGTATGTAGGACTCTTCACAATAATATTCTAGGATTTTGTATTAATATTTCTTAGTCTCCTGCCAATTCTTCTGATATGTTTAATTATATTTCCTTTCTCTGGACCACATCACACTGATAACTTATAACTTATCTTGATGAACTCGAACTTTTCCACTGTCATTTCCTTTTTATGAATCTTCCATTTATAGATGGAAATTCTTTTATCAATCCATCGTAGCAAGGCCTTCTTGTTCTTGCATTTTATACCAATTCCTATTTGCCTCTGTAGTCTTAATTGCTTTTTCTTTGACAGTATATTCCAAGTCTTGCACACTGTAGAGGTCAAAGTCATCGATTTGCAGCTGTGTAGATAACTTCTTCCTTTTGAAAAATTAGTGTTTGAAGAACTATTTTTGATACCTTAAAACATCAAGTTTTTAGTAAAAATCATTGCTACTAGATTCACTTGCACACTTTACTATGTTTCTGTACATGAAAATCTAATAATTGGAGGTAAGCCATCCTACCAGGTAGGGCACTCCATACACTGAGGAGGTGTCCATGAAGAGGATCTGACCTCCTTATTTTCTCCTGACCTTTCCTATGTCTCAGTTTCCACTTCCTTACAATCCTTCTCATGACCATCTTACTCCTGCTGTATATTGAACAATGATGTCCCATTTTCTGCAAAGAGAAGCAGAATGCTGATTTAGCTTAGCCACTCCTGTAGCTATTTTGACCCTTCATCACTGATTGGGATGAGCTTGATCACTTTCTTTCTTAACTTTCTGACCTTCCCAATAAGATTCTTTGATGATCAATATTTTCTCAGGATTTTTTTCATCCAAGTTTCCAGGTTTTTATTAGCATCCTATTTCAGCTGCCTAGGTATTCAACTACATCTAGAGCTCTCCTCTACAGAATTTTCTTTGTGCTTGGCAACAAACTTCCAGTACTGTAAACGTTTCTGTCACATCCTTCCAGAGGCTAGGACACATGAATTCCCTCAGTTTGACCTCCAAATTCCTTTGTAAAACTCAAATCCATTGTTTTGAACTGGAAAGCATTATTTAGTAGCCTGGGTTTTTATACTTCCTTTTGATTTAAGCTGGAAAACTCCAAGATATTGGTTTGTCTACTTAGCACTTTTAAGCCTTCCAGAATAGCATTATTCTTGACATTGTATCACTCCTGAATGACAAAATCTTTTAGCTTTTGCAAACACAAAGGGCATTATTCTTCATGTTAATGTTTTGTGTTATTCATATCTAGGAAATTAAAAGCCTGATAAGCATAGAAATATAAATACTTGTACTACTTATAATATAAAGTACCACAGATTTAAATTCTTGGAATCTATAGAACATTTCATGTTGTTGCAGTGGTACTAATTTGTTGAAATCAAATTTCCCAAAATTGACTAATATATTATTTCAGTGCCTCTGCTCCTTTTAACATGTAGCTCAGTTATGACTGGGCCATTTTAGTGGGATCATTTGACCTCAATAATAGCAATTTGTATATTTTTCTTTGTTTCTATCAGAATCCTTTTTTGTCACCTTACATCCACCTTTCTTGTTCTGTATGGCAGGCGATTCATTTTTCTGTTCTTTGATTCTGCTTTGGATTTAGGACTGTAAGTTCTTTAGCAGCAGTCCCCACTAGAAAAACTCCAACAGACTTGTGATATTTGAAGCAGGCCCTTGTATTTCCCAAGTATCTCACTTTCAGCTTTCTCTCAGTCCCTTTAGCATCATTCACTTTTTGGGGGCATTACTGCCCCTATCCACTCCCATTTTCTTCTTTGTCTGCTCTGATGGAAAGAGTCTTCTTTCTCCTTGTCCTTGTCACCCTGTCCCTTACCTGATTCCCTTTTTACTTGTCCAGCACAGCTAAGCTTGCTCCTCAGGGAACAAAAAGACTTGTTTACCTTGGGAATTAACCAAGCCAGACAGGATAGAATTGTGAACTATTGGTTTGAGCCTTCATTCAGTAGGGAAGAGAGGGAAATATGGGAAGTTGCTGCTGGAGTGGGATGAAGACTATATGTGGCAGAGTCCCAAAAAGCAGCTGCTCTTTACTTTTGCTTAGCTCCTGTCAGTCAGTTCTCATTAGTTGTCTTATTTAATTAACATTAATGCAATTACAGGCCTAAGAGTGCAGGCTTTAGTCAGGCAAGCTTCCTGCTGAGTTTTCAAAGTGACTTTTCTACAAGTTTTTCCTTTCTAGAGTTCAAGATCAAGTACAAGAGAAGCAATAGCTGAGTTTCCTCTCTTTTGTATCTGGACTGATTCCCACATCGTCTGCAATAAGCATTCTTAAACAACTTGCTAATTCTCTAAGGTTCCTGACAGAAGCAACATGATGACTACATTACTGGATTGGTTCTGTTTCAAAAAGAGATGAGGCCATTACCTTGCTAAGCTTCAGCAGAATTCCAGTGTCAGGCACTACTCCAGAGTTTCACCAAAGTCTCATTTCTAACTCAAGAGTTTAGTCATCAGCAAACACAGCTTACATTAATGAGATAAAATATTAAGTTTTATATTTATGCAATACTACAAAGATAACCATCAATATTTACTTTATATTAGAAGCTTCTTTTGGTGCAGGTTTGACCCCTATTGACTCTGTGTAGTCTCCTGCAAAATGGCATAATTTCATGAAATCTTCCCAGAGCCTGGATCTTTGAGTGACAGTGGAAATGACAAGGGAAATACTAAGATTATTTAGAAATGTCAAGCCCAGTGATGTAGCAGTGAGTACCTTCATTTTTTTCAATTTTGTTAACTGTAGTTTTGAATGGGCTTTACACTGAGAAAATAATGGACCTATTTCTGCCGACTATAATAACTGAGGTTCATGAGGTCTATTCTGGCTGTGAGCTGAAGGGTTGCAAAGTCAATAGAAGTTTATAAAATGTTTTGATAGCTGTTAATAACATAAACTGTGTGGTAGAAGTTACCAAAGAGACAGAAAAGAGAGAAAAAAATTATCCAGGAACAAATTATATCTCTCTGTGGATATGATAAAAGGATAGCACTGAAACCATCTTTAGCCAGAAAAAAAGCAGTGCAGAAATGAATGAACCCAAACTGGTGTGTTGGAAACACAGCCTGTTCAACATCTGCCCTTTATCACTGCCTTTTTAATGGTCTTTAAAGAGGCACTTTGAAAGGAACAGGTGGACAAAAAATCCAACCATCAGGAAGGAAAATAACTGTTTTTTTCACTCCAGAGACTTCAACTTTTGATTTTGATCCCTGAACTCATCTCCCTAAGGGTGTTTCCCAATTAGCTCATTATAAAGTTAACAAAATCCCCTTTCTGATTAATGTGAAGCCTTCCTTCTCTGTTATCTGCCCAGGGTTAAGGGGGGATGAATTTGATGATAGAACTTACAGTGATTGAGCTCCTGCCTTGGACAGTAAAAATCACTAAAAATATGGGGGAAAAAAAAGAAAATAAAATCATAATTCTCCTCTGTTACCAGATTTAACTTTCCCTATTATGTGTTTGTTTCCTTTAAAAAATAGTAAGAAAACTACCATCTTTTAAAGAACTGAAAGACAGATATAGCCTTGTTTTCCCCATGAAATGTCCCTACAACAACAAATTACTTTTACTGCTAGATCCTTTCATATAAAAATAGCTCTTTGGGGATGTTTTACCATACTTTCGAGTTTTGTAATCAGGTGTGATTTTTTTTCTTTTTTTTTTTCCTTTTAAATAATTATTTCTTATTTTAACATGTATTTTCTAGATTCTGTGAAACAATAAGTACAAGTACCACTATTTAAAATCTATTTACCATCTGACACACTGTTACAATGGAGTTGCCATATGAATATTGATAATTCACTATGCTTACTTATCCTTTTCAAATAAAGGCAGCTATGCTGAAGCTCAGGTGTAACTGAGCAAGCCAGAGTGACTCCAGATCTGCTCAATCATACCACCAAACAAACTAAATTTCGTGGGCAGAGGCAGAAGGTCTGACCAGCTGAGACTTGACTGAAAAATAGGAGGACCACAGAAACAAAGAACACTGTTCACACTGCAGCAGCTGTTGTCCAAACCACATTCATCCATTCCTGGAAGAGTTTTTGCCCTTGCTTTCCTTGCCAGAATACAGCTGCTGCTGAGTAATGAATGCTGCTCAGAATAACCACATTTTGCTGTAAGTGAACCATGGACACTATGCTTCCCCCATGACTACTGATGGAGAATGTAATTGAAATACAAGTTGTCTTGAAATAACCCTATGATACCTTAAAATATAGTTTAATTTGATAAACAGGTGGGGGGACTTATGAAGAACTATGTTAACTATCTACTTTTATATGAATAGTGCAAAACACTAAGGGTCTTCCTGATCATGGCTGAAAAATAATGTCTGTGGGTTAAAGGAGATCTCCAATTTTTCAGTGTGAAAAGTTATCACAGAATATGAAAATTGCCTCTTTTTTTCATATGTAGTGGGACTGCAGCACCAACACAACCCAAAATGAAATTATTCTGAAATCATATGATCTTGTTAACACTTAGGCAATTTCTCCATGAATTATTTACAACTTGCTGTTACTTAGACATGTTCCCTACTGCCTACATGATTCAGGTTATGTTACCTTCCTTTTGCACTATCATGCGCTTCCCACAGTCTTGTCACAGTCTTATTTCTTACCTCATTCAAATATTTATTATGTTTCATTTTAGATAGAATTCATTCCAGGGCATATGACTCAACTCAAGTCTTAAATTATATTTCAGCAGGTAAGGATGGAGAGTTTTGAGTCAGACACATCACTTGACATTTTTACATCACCCAGTATAGTACCACATACTGGTTTATATTAATACAGGTATCTCTTTATTATAAGAATTTATGGCTTGTCTCCTCCTTAGATGACATAACTATTTAAATCCTGAGTTAACAAGTAGTTAAATAAAGATATCTGCTTTGTGATAGCTTGCTATATGGTTGAAGGGAGTTCCATTGGCTGGTTGTTCATCACAGTGAAATAACACTGATATTTATTGATTATTGAACTTTCCCCAAGCTGGACATAAATCATTTCCTTACCAACTGGAACTGCAATATATTTAGTTACTAGTACGTTTGTATTCTGAAACTAAGGTGATTTGTTTTCATATGTCTGAAAGTATGTGTTACTGTAAAATGTAAGTACTAACCAGCCATGAATTGTTCATTTCTTAATGTTTTTAAATCATTGTGAAAGTTTTTTCACAGAAATTATTCCATTTTCCTTTTTAGGCCTCTAATGCTCAAAATGCACCATATTCTTTAAAGAACTAAACTCCTTACAAAATGCTTTATATTAGTTCTGAGTTTTTTATTTTAAACGTATTTTTCTTCTGTACACTACACTTGCAAGTTATGGTGGAGTCAAATGAATTAAGTAGACTAAAAATAGGGAAAAATCATTCTTTGCAGAATGACCAGCCACACTCATACCTGAAATTTATTGACAGTATTATCTTCTATATAAAAAAACCTACAGAATTTTGTTCCCAACAATGCTTGCCAATTTAAATTAATTTTTCATTACATTCTGAAAAAAATATTTGTGCAAAGTAGTCTCCAGAGACCTTTGAGGTTTACATAAATGGAAGCTAAGGTGGTATCTCAGATCAAATGAAACAACATATTGATTCTCCTTAAGAATTCTGATCATTGATTCAGCAGTGCACTCATCTCATGGTGCTGTAGCTAAACACTCATTCATGGATAGGGATCCTCAGACTTGCATCCATCTGCCTGAAATGGATATTATTATGGAAAAATCATCATGTGTAAGAAAAACATTGAAGCAGCAACCAACTGCTTAAACACAGAGGGGATTTATGCAGTTTTTTGCAACACAATTCAGACTGCTACAAAGGCCGTCTGAATCTGAAAAAAAATACAGAGGGAGCAGAAAGAAACCTTCCACAAAGAAAAACTCTTCTATGATAGTTACTGGTTTTATTCTTAGTCTTTGTTTTAATTTTAAAAACAAGAAAGAGATTAACAATTAGCAGATTATTATCTTTTTGCAGATAAGGGTTCTATGCAAAAAAAAAGAAAAAGTGGCATTCATTAAAAAAAAGGGAGACCTTTCTGGTTTTGCTCAGGAAAACTGTTGATGTTTCTGTTTTCTGTTTTTCAATAATGATTTTCAAGAATGTTTTTCAAGATGTTTCTGTTTCTGTTGATGTTTCTGTTTTTCTGTTTGAAGCACTGTTCCCATAATAATGGGAACTCCCCTCTCTTTATACCTCTAACACAGGGACATATGTATGCACGCACAAACACATCTGTTCATGCTGGTCCATTTATGAATAATTCCAGATAGATTTCAGGTAAGTCAGGAGTACTCATATTCTAAGCACTCTTGGGAATGGCAGTACAAACGAGACCCTCTGACAAATCCTGGAATCAGCAAGAAAATTGAAGGAAAGGATTGGAGAGGCTCTTTGCTTAGTCTGAAGAAGGCTAAAGACAATAAGCAGAGTTATTCTGTGCCATCTTTGGGAAAGGTCTGGGAGGAAGAATATGGGCATGAAGTCTTTCCTAAGGTCCACTGAGACAAGAAGGAAATAAAGCAATGACTGGATTGGACAGCGAAGTCCACTTGTGAGCCCTATACTAAAGCATGATGGTAAAAGTGTCAAGGATGATAGATGTAGAGACCCTTTGGTATGTTGTCACATGCATTTACAATCACTGACAGAGCCTGTCCAGACAACACAAGAAGGTCTTTTTCTCTCTTTTTTTTTGTTTAATTAGGGAGGACTATCGAGGTGGATGATGGACAAAGTGCAAATGAAGTTTCTTTGTGTTATGGAAAAATGATCTTCTTACCACGAGAATTCCTTGTGGCTTAATAGAAGTGCTAGCACACATGAGTTGCTCCACAAGAAGAACAGTTTGATCAACCCCAGTCTATGTATGGAAAAAGGATGGGAGCTTCAAGAGTACAATACTACCTGATGCTTCAGCACCTTACCTCATTAAATACTCCTGAATTTAAGGTTCCCCCTTCTTCCATCCTGCTCCCCAGAACCTACATTTTTTCACATTGCAATCAAAATTGTGCATGAAAAGAAGAAAAATCTGAGTTTGAACAATAGTTTTGTCAGTTTTATGGGAACATATGGTCCCACATTTTTTTCAGCCATCATTTTACTGTAAGATTTTTGTCCTAGAAGATATAGAGGATATGCAGATCTAGAATTTAAAGGAAATGCAGTGTAATGCAGTTTCTAAGATAGAATGACACTAATCCAATTTCTTTACAGTCATTAAAAAATGAAAGGTTTTCAAGAATCATAGTACAGAAGAACATGAAAATGAAATTTGACCTAGTAGAATATATGGAAATGTCACTTGAGAACAAAAGACCTTTGAGTACATCATATACAAAAAAAAAAAAAAAGAGACAGTCTGCTATACAGAGGAAGGACCAATCAAATACATATGGAGGTATTTGGATGTTTAAGTGGCATTAATTTCTTTGAACAATTGTTACTCACTCTTCTCTAGGTGTTCAGCAATCAGTCACAACAACTCATCTAGTCCAGAAGTCACTTTTTGAACTATGCTAATAAAAGTGGATAATGCTGCAGGCTCCTAAAACTAATTCGGGTTCATGAGTAATGGAATATTTATCACACTTCAGCTTAGTTTTTTTGTCATAAGTAGACATTTCAAAAATCATACTGAGGTCACTGATAGGTTTATGCATTTAGGAAAGGACCTTGGAAGAACACTTATTCCCAATTCCCTTCTTAAAGCACAGTCAATGTTCAATACAAACCAGGTTGCCTTGGGCTTTTCCAATCAGCTCCTTAAAACCTCCTTAAAGCTATTTGACACATCTGTGATGTAGTAAAAGTCCTGTGAGAACTCCTTGGCCATTTTCTTCTGGATTGATCCAGAAAAAAGATTACCTCAGAGCTACTTCAGCAAGAGAGTTCCTCAGGAATTTTCCAAAGGATATAACTGTAACAGAACTGCAATGACATTGTTCCAGTCCAGCAAATGAGAATAGGTTAACTGGTTCTACTGACTGTATTTGGATCAGTGTTAAACAGACTGGTGTGGTGGGAGAACCATTCTGTTAGACACCTACTTTTTTTTTTATCTCTACAGTCTTCAGTGGGGCTCCTTTTTGAAATTACAGAAATACTCACAGCTTCAGTTTTAGCAAAATGTGATTCCTGCACTCACATAAACTCCTAATCTGCCAGTAAGTATTTTGTTTTGTTGACCAAACCATAGGCTAAAATTTTAGTTAAGCGGTTCTTCCTTAAGGAAATGAGCAAATATAAGATTGTCTGCTTAATTTTTATTCTTAAGTAGCAGACAGATGTTTGTTTTGGTCCTACTTAGTTTTGATGCTCTTAAGAAGTGCTGTGCTACATTGTGAAAATATAGGCAATAACCAGATTATATGAAAAGGAATTCAAAATATGTTTTTTCTAAAGATAGAATTAATTTCTTATATTAACTTTTATTATTACTTCTTAAAACACATTTCCCTTGCTTTCATATGTTAGAATTAAAACCTACCAAAATAAGAATTGATAAGAATATTTTCTTTGTGGCATGTATGGTATCACCTATGAAAGCACAGCAAAGAACAATCATTTAAGTGATTTTTCATCTCTCTGGTACTTGAGAATACATCTTCATGAAGAATAAATTCTGAATTAGGCTGAGACCATTATAATATCATGAAATGGTTTCTCATAGCATGATATGTACGAGTTTTGACTGTAATTTTTTCATTTTTTATCATCTTTCAAAAAATAAGATAGTTATTTTTAGCAAATGAAAGAAGATAATTACTTGCATTAAAACATACAAGACAAGGGTTGAATTTTTTCAAGGACTTCAGTGGTTTATATGAAAACTCTTGAGATGTGTTTAATTGTAAGACTGTTTCCTCACACACCAAAATATATAGTTTTAATTTTTTTTCCTCATGTATGGATCTTAAATCTATTTCACCTATTAAACTCACTGAGAGCATGGAACTGTAGCCTAATGTTTGTGCTTACAGGAAAGCAGCAAGTCCTATATGGAAGACAAGCAAGAAACTGCTCATTTTCAGCCTATGGATTTACACTGCCTGGTTTTGGGGGGATGTTGTTTGTTTTTTTATTGTTAGTGGTGGTTTTTTTAAACCTGGGAAATTTTGATTTTAGTATGAACTCCAGGACAGCATTATAAAATAGAGTTGCAGTGTCAGAGGGTTTAAGTATAGAGACAGAATTACCAATTTAGGTACTTACTAATAATTTTCTGGATCTAATTTGTGTAAAAGAAGGTTAAACTGCTGATAAGAGAATTCTTGTGATCAAGATCTGCAGTGCCCATGCTTTAGCTACTGACATGGACATTCAACAAACTACATCAAGAAAACCTATCCTGGTACTTTATGCTTGAAAAAAAGAAATGGTAATTCAACTTTCAGCTCAAGTGGAGCTTTATAACTGGATAAAACTCTATTCAAGAATTTCTCTGTCTTTTTTACTCCTACAGCTCAGTACATGTAGCCACACTTTCCGTGACCCTACAGTCAACACTTTGTTGCAACTCATCCTCAGATTCAGAAGTGCTCCAAGATATTTTCTGTGTGTTTTCCAGAGACACAAAAGTAGCACCTATGACCCCAACAAAAACAGTGCTCTCTGATTTGGTCACAGAACCAAGCAACTGAGAAGTTGCTGCAAAAAATTGGCAGAGTAGATGAGTTAGAGGAAATGCTGAAATACTTCAGGACTTCAGCTCTTAAAAAAGCAGAGGGAGAAGTGTGAAGATCAAACAGATGGAGGTTGTCAAAAGCCTTTATTAATGTTTGATTTTATGTATCACACTATATGAGACACTTACACACTCAATCTTTTTACTGCTCCAGATATACATTAGATAGGATATGTGTTGTCTGGAATGGCTGATAAAAATAAAACACCTTTTGTAATTGGAAGAAAAGCAGTAGTAAGAGTTATTACAGAGGAAGAAGATTTATAATGCTGCCATAGGGCACATTACAAACAACCAGGAAAACAAATGAACATTAAAGGCCAGAGGATGATGACTTTATTGTTCTTCAAGATCTGCCCTCACCATATGGTCTACAATCTCTGATTGTTTTTACCTTTCCCAATGTTTTATTATCCCTTCATGTTACACACATAAAGTGTTAGGAAAATTAACCACTGGCACATTCTGATAAGATGGTTTTCAAACATGAAATGAGAAACCTTTCAGCATTTTTTGCCTTTGAAAATAATCCTAGCTTCATTTTTGTGTCTAGGTTGGAAACCCTTATTTGTTTTCTAGGAGCTGCCAAATGGTGTCCAAAATGATACCTTAGTGTATCTTGCAACACAAAAATGTCTGTTCTAATGCAATCAGAGCCAAGTCTTTCCACTACATCAAAAATAAGACAGACAAGAGGGGAAAAGTCCTTACAACAAGGGTGAGAGCAGCTCTTGTGCATGCTGCATACTCCTCATCATCTGACTATGTCCAGAACATGTGCTTCATATTTCCATCCCAGCCCTTCTGGTGCCCACTCACAGCTCATTTAGCTTCTTCCAGTTACAGCAAGTGCATCCATGTGACATGTGTGGTCCAGGTCCCCCAGACATGGGGATTGTTTGAAGTGCCAGCCATTCTCCAGTTTTCCTGGGGTGCTCAGTGTTGCCTTTTTGAACCCTTCTCACAGCTTCCTTCATCGCCAGTAGGACAGAAGAAGTCAACTGATGGACATTTCCAGCCTTCCTTGGCTCACCCTTTTCCTCTGCCTTGTGATAGCGATAGCTTGTGACAGGAGCAGGCAATGTAGGTGCTACAAGCAGCATCCTGGAGCACTGCCTCTGCTCTGCCTCCAAAAAGCAAAGCAGGGGCTAGCTGGTGACTATCTTCCCCTGCATATTCTTGGAGTGTAAAAGTAAGAAAGACTAGAAGTTAAGCCTGGCTCATTTTCCTCTCAGTCAATGCCTGTGGGAGTATTATGCTCTATAAAGCTAAGCTCTGTGAATGTGAAATACATATTCAACCTCCAGTGTTATAATGGTTCTTTATGTTCTTCTCAGCACGGGAAAAGCTTCATGAAGTAGGAGCTGGAGTGTGGTAGAGAGCTGTTTTGTGCAATGGCATGTTGTCCTGAAATGGTAAAGAATTTCTCTGCACAAGAGCAACTGCACCTCTTGAATCAAGCATATCAGAGGTGAATCCAATAGAAAAA
The DNA here is from genome assembly GCA_034509425.1 of Eopsaltria australis. Classification (NCBI taxonomy): domain Eukaryota; kingdom Metazoa; phylum Chordata; class Aves; order Passeriformes; family Petroicidae; genus Eopsaltria; species Eopsaltria australis. Next base: position 1,472,996 of record JAVTVJ010000072.1, read on the forward strand.
GAAAGATATAAAAGGTCTTAAGTCTAAAGATGGAGTAAAAGAAATTGTTGGCTATAAGCAGGTGCTGTAGTGCCATGGGAGTTTCACTGTGGATCTCAGGACATAGAGGTTTGATGAGTTCTCTCTTCTGATTACATCACACAAAAAAGAATGAGAGGTCAAATGGACCCTAAAAGTCCTTATTCTCAAAAAAAAGTAGCGATTTTTCACAGACTGATGTGTGTAATGCACACATTCCTTTGTTCATCACTGATTGCATGTGACAGCACAAACGTAAGATCTTTTATTTCTTTTCATATTATTTGTTAGACCGTTTCTTTTTGTAGAGAGAGGTCATATTTTCTCCAGAATTAACAGAAAATATTATTAATATTATACTATGTATTATATATATAATTAATATTGTTAATTACAAAGGACCAAGATACTGTGCCTTGTCAGATGTCATTTATTATGTAAACAGGGATGCTATTTAATGCTTTCAGCACAAGGGGATCCAGCCTCGTCCAGGAATACTTAATTCTGCAATGTGAATAGTAATATTTTCTTACAGGCTGTAGTGACAGCTTTTAACAAAGGAACAGCTGATCTGCTGTAGATGCATCAGCTGCCAGACTGAGTCAACTGTGAGGCCACAATGAGCTGATGAGTCCCGCTTATGTGCATGTGTGTGTAAGTAATCAAAACAAAAGCAGTCAGAAACACCTATAAATAGAAATAGCAGCATTGTTCATAGCTGTAAATTCCTGCTCATGTAGTGACTCAGTTGGTAATTTATTAGGTGTTTGTAGGTCTTGTCAAATGCCAGCTAGTATAATTGACTGGTATTAGCACTGTTTGCAAAACAGACTTGTAGGGTTGTAAAACAGGCTTTATACAAACAGGTGAGAAACAACAAAAAAAAAGGCATTAACATTCTCCTAGAAAGATTTTTATATTAATCTTAAAATATTTAACTGATAAACTACAACAATTCCAATGTCTCTGCCTGTTATGTAAATTTAATGCACATCTGATTTAGAAAAAGCTAATTCACTCTGTATTAGCTATATATCTCCCTCTGTTAAATTTGTATCCATCACTTTCACTTCAGTGTAGGCATCACCTCTTCTGAAGAATGTCATGTTACACATGACTTTTAAGTCATAGTCATATTTTCACACAATTTTATAGTTCAGTGAAGAGGAAGGATAAGAAGCAATCGATGACTTCTTCACTTACTTCAAGCAAAAGAAGAATCCAGGAAGTGAAGACAAAATCAGGTTGCTAAAGATTAACACAAAATAACATAGGTGAGCATATGGGAACAAAAGACCAAAGTATAAACCCCATGAAACTGACAAGACATATCCCCATAATATATGCACAGCTTGCTGGCAGAAGAGTAGGGAAAAAATCCCTGCTCATTACCCCACAGTGAAGAAAACCCCCGCAGTTTCTGCCATTTCTGAAACTTGCCTTTCCAAAATTCCCCATCAATTCTCACTGGCTTTCACAGTTGATTGCATCACATCAATGGAATAAGATCTCAGCCTAGTGTCTTGGTTTGAAAGACAGGTGTCTGTTAAGGAAGGCAGGAGCCCCCCTTGGAATGGGAAACTGTAACCTCTCTCCCTCCGAATTATTATAAATTTGAAATCAAGAGGCTCTCAGGCAAAGATATGGAAATAGGAATAACAGTTCTTTACTAATATCTAAAACAAAGCTAACAAATAACAACAACTATAACATTGACCAACAAACAGAACCAGAAACCCAGTGGCAGCCTGCTCGGCTTCAGGCACCTTTTCCCTTCGGTGCAGTTCCAGTCACAGCCTGCAGGGGGCGCTCTGGGTGTGGTGACTCCTCGGCGGCTGCAGGGGGCGCTCCGGCTTGAGCTCAGGTAGCACACGGCGAATGGCGACTGCCCGAAGCACGGAGGGATGGAGGAGAGCCCTTGCTCCACAGACCCTCGGGAGGGGCAGCTGGTGTCGGTGCCACAGCAGGATCTCTGGACACAGGGAGCTGGGACGGCGAGAGGTCCCGACGTGCAGGGGGAAACCCCGCTACAATGTAGCGGAGAAACTCAGAGCGGCGAGGAGGAGCGGGGGAGAGACAGGCTGGTGGCAGGCAGGTCGGCTCCGGATGGGGCAGAGGGCAGAGACTCACAGCAGACAGACCGGCAGCTCCGCGCTGGCTTCTCAGGGGCTGTGGGTTCCGCAGACAGCAGCTCCGACCGTCCAGCTCCGAGGGGTCCCGAGCCAGAGGGCGTGACCTCCCCCCCGCCCTTGCTTTTCAGTCTCCAAAATCTCGCATTGTCAGGCCCTGCGTCCATGAGGGCGATTCTGCCCCACCCTGCCAAGGAGAAAGGCTCTAGCCTTGTGCTTTGTTTCTCTTAAGTACTCAGATATTAGCTCAGCCATTTGTGTCTTAGCAACCCATGGGAGAAAAAATTCCTGAGGGGAAGAAAACCAAACTAAATCCAACCTCCAACACCTAGAACAAGGATAAAAGAGGTGTGAATTCATTTAAGTGAGATAACTGGAAATCTGATGACCCTGATATGTTTAATTCTAAAATATTTATTGAAATGGCTGAAATAAACACATTAATTCGCAGTTATTTTTGAAAATTTATAGGGACAAAGGGTAGCCAAAATGCAGGCTAACCTCAAGAATGATAAAAAGAAGTGAGCTAGACGATTTCATGGGGGTTTTGTAGATTTTTCAGCTTCATTGTGGACCCTGAGTAACCTTCATACAAGTAACTAAACCATTCCTGAGTAGAGAAGAGACTGAAAGATTACACAATTAATAGCAACTAATGTGGATTTGTGAAAAATTAAATGTGTCAAAGCAAAATAATTTCTCTTTCAGTGGGGTGATGAAACTTGTGGATAGAATGGAAACACAGGAACACAAATATGTTTCATATCACAAGAATAATAAACACTTTTAATGGTGTCTTACATGATACCACATAAGGAGGTTAGGGAGACGTGATGTAGACAAAATTTATTACAGGACAATCTGGATAAAATCTGCTACAGGGTGGGTGTAAATCTTGTTGGAAACCTGTAATCAGAAGGGTATCTATCAATGAATTACCACTCACAATAGAAGAGGTCTGCTCAGATTCTGTTTTTACTTAAATCTTGTCATCAATGAATTTGAAACTAAAGTAAAAACAAGCTTATTAAATGCACAAATGATGGAAAATTAGGTGAGACGGCAAGCATGTTGAAACATAACATTTGAATTCAAAATTACTTTGATAAATTTCAGAAATGATCCCACAATTAAAAAAATTAAATGGTGAGAAATGCACTATGCAGTTTTGCAAGTAAAAGGTAAAAAGCAACCTGTTAGAAGTCAGTCCTATAGAAAGAAATAACCTATGTAAGCATGCAAAGGTTACTCTCAGAGGATCATTTAAGAAAGGCAGCACACTTTTAAGCTTTCCATGTGTCCACACTGTGCACCTGTTATCTAGTCCTGTTCTCCATATATCAATAAAAAAGGACAAAATTTAGTATCAGCTATGTACACTGAATGTTTTAGGTAAGGTAAGATCTAACTTGGAGAATTTAATGGTTTTAAATGCACTTCAGAAAAGGATGACATTCACTCTATAGGTAAGCCAGAAAACAATAGTTTCTTAGACAATAATTCATTTTTACTATTGCCTCCAGAAGCAACCATTCATTTCCTGAGTTTTTCAAAATGTATCTGCAGTAGACCTGGTTGGTATTTGACCTCTAGATTAGCTGGCTGGCTCAGCATGTGAGGATGGAATATAGAGGAAAATTACCTGAATCTGTGAATTCTTAGGAATCTGCAAGGAATAAAATCATCACCATTTTCTAGGAAGATGTTCTTTTTTGTGTTACACTATGCAATATTCAATACCAATTCTTTTCACAGGAGTTTTAAAGGTTTGTAGACTGTAACAGCCGATGCTACGTCATTCAGAAACCATTTTTTTTTCCATGTATTTTCCTAAATCTAGGGTGTAGGATGCTTTCCTGACTTAATTCTTGGAAAGGCCAAAATGGCTTTAAGTCCCACCTGCCCACTCTTTTACTGCCTAGAGCTCTAGATTAGAGAAGGCCAACAAATTTGTGGCTCATTCAAAAGTCTGAACACCATAAGGAGAGTACAGGTCTGATTTGTGTCACTTGGAGACACAACAAAAAACTGCCTCTGGGAAGGGGTTGAGGTACATGGAATATCTTGACAGGCTGTCTACAACAGGTCAAAATTTTTTAATCAATCAAAATTGAGGCAAATTTGTCCAGTTTCTTTGGGTTTTTTCCTTCACATAATGGTTTGTGTTCTTCAAGTACTCTCTTTTTGTAGGAAAAGAAAATTATTGAAAACTGAGCTTTTTCAATAATTTCTGATTCACAGCTGAAAAAAATCATGTGGAATGAAGTCACATAAGCAAGTTCTCACACAAGGCACTAGAGCAGGGAAATTACCTAGAAAGAGCTCAAGAAGATACCCTGGGAAAAGTAGAGGATTGCAGCTAAAATATTTCGGCTTATCAGTTTTTGCTGAATACTGGAAGTTCTGTGCAGAATATGCAGGCTGTCTTGGCTGCTGCTGCAAAAAAGCTGTCAAAGCAGAACTAAAAGATCTGAAGATTATTGGGTATTTTAAAAGCCCACAAGACTGAAGTTGTTTTTGAGTCTGCATGTTAAATAATTATATAATCCAAGTGGCTAGTTATTTGTTACCAGGGGTGTTTTTCTTTTAATATCAGTGCATTTCTTCTACCAGTAAAATACTTTGTAAAAATCAAAGTAATTTTATGTAGCTGTTGTGCTCTTCAGAGTCTGCAAAGAGCACATTGTATTGCTTGATGTTACCTTCAGAATCCTCTTAATAAATGACTCAAACAAAAAGAACTGGCTTAGTTTTTTCATCTAGATCAGTTCTCCTAAGAAGATGAGCTCTAGTTGCTCAAACATTGTGTTAATATTAATAAGTACTGTAAGGATAGGTGGAAGGTAAAAGCTGCGTGAAATATAAAGGATTTTTGACATTTGTAACGTACGGATATTTCTTGAGAATATTGTTGAAGAAAATAAAGAGAAGACACAGAAAAAGTAATAAACCCCACCTAGATACACAGACCCTCAGGAAAAAGAGATAGCAGAGACAATATCTATGACCAGATCTCCCAGCTCACAGATTGAGGGAACACAACTGAACAAATCACTCAAGGCCTTGGAGAGGTTCCATCAGCTTTTTGTAACTGATAAGAAGGGGTGCAGAGCAGGAAAAAGAATGTCACTGGTCTCTCAGAAAAAAAGCAAACATTTTCTGAATCCTTAAGGGGATTTAAAGCAATGGATGAAACTTATTATAGGATGTCAGGGGATTAAAAACAAAGGTTGACAGAGTTGGCTGAGGTAGAAATCAGGTGATCATAGATCTCTAGAGACAAGAAATCGGGGAGGCACCTTTGATAATAGTAAGTGGAAGAGCCTTCCCCCTTGCTCTGGAAGGCTGATGAACACTCACTGCCTGTCTGAGCTGAAAGAGTAGTCAGGACTGTTACTATAGTCATCAGGAGTACATAGTTTGGGTCATTCTTCATAAAAATATATAATAATCTGTAGCATCTGGTGGGCAATTTCACCCAGTAATATCATATTTATTTGCTAACTACTCATAAAAGGGAAAAATGAGACCACCTGACAAACCAGTGGGAGAAGAGAAGCTTATGAAACAGCTATAGTCAGGGCAGTCTGCCTTTCACAGCAGTTCATGTTGTGGTGGCTCTGTACTCGCCCATTCTGGAGTACACTGCTCATATTGGGGGAGTTTTTCTGTCTTGCTTATGTGTTGTTCCTCATCTAAAAGCTCCAGTCTAGTCTAACAAGTTTGGTACCCCCATTCAGTAATTGAAACAGTAGAAACCAGTTGTATGGAAGCTACAGACATATCCTATCTCAGTGAGGGTCTGTAACAGGCTATCCTGACCCTCAGCCATCTGTTCTAATGACCACCTCATATATATATTAAACATACTAACAGTCTGCTATCCCTATGACTGTGACAATCCTGAGATTGTTATTGGATCTGTAAAAATTCCAGATCATGTTTTTTATAATAGACTAATGCAATATTATATCTGAAGAACAGGTCGCTAAACAACCACTGATGAAATATCTTTTACAATTCAAAGTATTTTTTGTCACTGTAATACACTGACCTCTACACACGAAACTTAAGTGAAGGATAAAATTTACATATTGTTGAAATTAATGCTTGCCATTATAAACACAATGCATTCTATAAAGAGGCAAGGAATAATGAGTACAAAATGAAAGCGGAAATTAAGACTAGATAATAGGAAGAAATTCCTTACTGTGAGGATGGTGAGATATTAGAGTGGGTTGTCCAGAGAATGGATGCATCATCCCTGGAAGTGTTCAAGGCCAGGCTGAATAAGGCCTTGAGCAACCTGGTCTATTGAGAGGTGAATTGCAGACGGGTTGGGACTAGATGATCTTTAAGGTACCTTCCAACCCTTAATATTCTGTGATTCTATGATTCTTCTTTCGTTTGAGCTCTGTGTACGAAACCAAAAACTGTAGCTTTTGAAAAGTGGGGGGTTAGCCACTATGTACGACTAAAATAACAGCATATTGACATCCCTTACATTTTGTTTTGTGGTTTAATAGGTTATTTTACAAGAAATGACTACCTTAACAAAGTGAAAGTACAGTCTAGCCATAAAATTTATGCTAAGTGTATGAAGATCAAAGCCTACTCTGTGTCACACAATTGCTTGATGCAGTGTTAGGTTAAATAGGTAATGACTTTGTCAATCACTCATTAGAATAAGCAACAGGAAAAAAGAATCCAAAGATGGATAGCTGCTCACCTGTATTTTTCTACAGAATATGTTCAAACTTCCAAAACCACAATACCATTCTCAGCTTCTTTATAACAGCTGAAAAATCTCACAGGCATCACAAATAACATAAACATAACCAAAGGTCACTGAATCTAATACAAATTTCTAAATTGATATCCCAGAGTGCAAAAGGAGAAGATTTGCCATCTGAACTCTGTATGTAACAAAAGTAACTTACTTTAGGGACAGAGTTGACATGGAAAAAGTCAAAGATTTTTTGTAACTCAGTTAAAAGGCTTTACCCCTTTAAAAGGATTCTTGCTGTTGAGTTCATCAGAGCTGTCACATCATACCTTCAGTGTCTCTCCAGAAGGTCTGATGCTGGGACTGACTATGTTACTCTTGAACAGCTATAGTTGTTTTCATAGTGTATGGCCACAGTAGAACTTGTGGAAATTTCAAAATTCAGCAAAAAATGACTGACAACATAAATATATATAAATGCATTTTAATAAGTACTTGATAAATAATAATAGTAATAATAAAAGCTTTACATTACAATCATAAAACATCTTATTTCCCTTTTAAAATTTGATACTACTGTACAGCTTACTACTTCAATTTTTTTCTTTTTCATAAAGGGTAAGAGAATACTAAACACAGTTATCTTTTCCTTTGCAAATTTAGCAGGTGGTGCTGATAAAACACATATTTCTGTTTTCCACTAAGTTAAAAATATCACAAGGGAGGTCAGGTGTGCAGTAATACAGAGATTTACATAACAGGATTACATGAAAATAAGCAGTTAGTTTTTCTGCTGAAAAAGCATAGGGTAAGAAACCCAAGTTTTCCTTCAAAATCTGTTACCCTGAAATTGAAAGAGCAGGAGTAGAACAGGAAATGAGGAAAAACACATCCTGTCCCTTGTGTACCTCACAGTTTCTTGATGCACTTAAAAGGTGTGCTGAAAACTATCACAAAGAACGTGGAACAGCAACAGCCTTTAAGAAAGGTACCAAGCTTAATTTAAATTAAACCAATTGTTTAAATGTTGTCTAACAGATTTTTTTGCTATTTCCATTTTTAAAACAACATTTTGAAAATCTAATTTTCCAGACAGAAAACCATGATGTTGCAAGCTTACATTGGAAAAATTCAGTATTGTACTCATCCATTGCACAGTCAGCCTTTCAACTCTTAGGTGAATGGCCTTTTAAACTGCAGCAACTGGTCCTCCTTCATTGCTGAAAATTAGTCTTTCTAAACAATTTAGTTTGTAGAAGCAAGCTTGCTACTGGAAGCTCTATGGGATGATGACAAACACACCTCTTTCTAGTAAAAATCATGGATAGGACCAAAGATAGCCAATTATGCAAGATAGCCTGTAGCAAAAAGTAGCAGAACTGGCTAGTAGGCATGAATCAGATGATCTGACACAGTCCAATCTTTTTTGAGATGAACTGAGGCCTGGCAGAGGGAAATATCAGGTCAAAGTGAGGCACTCTGCTTCACAACTATGATGTGCAGAACAGTTCAGCTTAGAAACGAATAAATGAAGTGTTTTGGGCCTCAGTATGTACAGGATATGCTGGAAGACCTTGTGTCCACATTGCCAACAGTGCTCTCCAGACAGCCCCCTCTGTGACTTCAGCCTTGGTGCCACTTTTGGGAGAAACACTTTGAATGCACCAGGAGCATACTCAAGAAACTCCAGGTATGGGGAATATTACCACATGTCTTCCTGTACACTAACACACTACTGTGCATGCCACGTAAGAAGACAATTCTTGCAAGCTGTCTTTGCTAACTGTTGTGTACCCATAGAGCTACAGAGGTGAGGGTTTTCACAAGAGTTGTTAGTGGAACTATCAAATGAAACTGAGAGTAAGGTTCCAGAAAGGTGTCAGTTGAGAAGCTCTCCTGAGCACTGGAAAAACACACCAAGACCCTCCAGAAAATTAAAACAGCGCTGGTTGGAAAAGGTAAAAGTGTGTGACTTTTGGAGCATGATGTTCATGGTGTATTACAGCCAAATAAAACTAGCTTTATCTTTCCTGATACTGACTAAATATAATAGAGCATAGATTAGAAAATGACCCAGAATCCCATGATTCCACAATGCCAAGTCATTAATTTTGCCTTCAGGGTAGGTAATATCTCAGTCTTATGCAATAAGAAGTCTAACTAGATAATCAATCTACTGGTTCCTTGAACTCTGACAGTCTTTTACATGGTGGAACGATACAATGTAAAACTCAGACATAAATGGATTAAATAAAAGGATAATCAGTGTAACAAGATTTCACTAGCTTTTATTCAAACAGCATAATTTTCTGAATCCATGGCAAGATTTCTCCTTGGCTTTTTGCAGGATAGTCTTTTTTGTTGAGATGGACTTATTTAATACATAAGTACAGCGAAGAGAAAAAAGAATCCAAAAGTACAATACAGTTTTGTGTTATACCTTAATCCTAAATGCTCTTATAGCTGTAAATGTATTAAGGGATGCATCCTGAGAATGGCTTGGCATTTCAGTTGACAATAATAGGGATAAATATGTTTTGAACATCCATAGATATCCAATCCATAGATTGTAATTTGCAGCTGAGTTGACATCGTACTGCTAGTAATACTGGGTGATGTGAAGACAGAGTGAAATTACTTTCTTTCATGGGATTAGGATTTACAAATTATTTCAGAACATTCAGCTCTTTGTTTAACCTATGTATGTAAAGGATAAATGAATTTATAACAGCAAACTTTGCTTTACTGGATGCTGAAAAGAACAATTTTTACACTACATCAATTTTCATTTCAACTTCTGGCCTTCCATCTTCCAAATGACAATATCCCAAAAGACAACAAAAACCCCATCAATATAAAACCCCAACCCCTCTTTAAATCAGATGTGTTTAGTTGATAGGAAAAAGCAGCTACATTCTCTGTTACCCTCTTAATATTTTCACTATGTTTTTCCTTGAAGTAAAACTCCAACTCATTAATCAGGATACTTAGATAAAGTTTTATTATTAAAAAATGCAGTTCCCTTGCTATACCTTGAATAGGAGTTCTGATTGTGACTGACACAGACAATGGAATTCAGTTGAATTTTTAGCCTTTTGTATAATTTCATGTGAAAATCTGACATGCTTAAAATGCCAAATTGCTTAGGAAACTAATGACAGCTATTAGCTAAATAATTTTACAATGAATTTTTAAGTAAAATAGGTGCAAAAAATATTTTAACACAGCTGTTTCAGAGAGATTTTTTCATAACTGCTTAGCTATCTGGTCATCACTGGATGAAGCTGGGAATAAGAAAATCTCAGTCAGGTCCTAGAGATCTGAGAGCTGTTTTCAGTACATAAAAACAACTCTCACAATGCAAATACATATTCATTTACAAAATCTGCAGGTACTACATATTCAATTGTATCTTCCTATCGCCAGTCAAGCTTAGCACTTCAACAATAATTTACTCATAATCAGACTGAGTCAAAGCCAGCTGTGCCTCAGAATTGAAAATACCTTGTACTTCTTTAGGAGACTTCTGCTGAGAAAATATTTTCATGAGATCAGAACGCAAATTATTATTATGCAAATACAATCATGCAAACCTTCTCTTGTCATGTCATCATTGTGGCATAGAAGATCAGCCTCATCCCAGCATTTACGGGTACTTTGTTGTTATATATTATTGTGCCACAATTTAGGAGAAATGGAAAATAAATATAGTATTACTATAATTCAATGATTAATTGACTTTTTAAAGATAAGATAAAAGTTAAATAAGAGAGAAGAAAATTGGACTAATTTTTTTAATTGATTACCAGCTTAGTTTCATTAAGACACCATACTGTGTGACTCAAGAAACTTGCTCTTTCTTATCTGAAATGTATTTTGATGGAGGTTGTCAACTTCTTTTAATAATTTTGCCTTGAAATAATTCTTAGAAAGGGATGAGACAGTAATTGCAATAACTTCTTTGAAATATTGCTCTAGACTTGAAAAACTAGTCATGCTTGGCTGATTTTTCAGTTTTTTAAAAAGGGCAAAACCAAGTTTTCCCAATTTCATTCCAGATTTGCTAAAGATTGTCTGAAACATGAAACTACTGCATATAACTAATTTTACTTCAGTTAAGTTTTTAAGATGGAAAGTTCCCATTGACTTCAGCATGACAAAAGAAGTTGCTGGACCTGGACCACAACAGAGGATCTCAACAATCTTCATATGGAGTACATATTTAAATTTAAACATAATATTAAAGAAAGTCAAAGCAGCAAAGAAATGTTTTCTTTTCTGTCCAAAAATTCAAGCTTCCAAATTCTGTTCCAAGAAGGATTAAACAAAAATAAGTATGGTTTATGTTGAGACAGAACATGCAGACACAATTAGTGTCCAGGTATTCCTTATTTTAGAGACTCATCTAACTATTGACTAATGGACTTTTCCATGCGTTCCTCCACTGCTAGCTTCATGCTTTACCTCACGATGGAATTTTTCACCAAGAAAAACATATATTTTTAGTTAGCAGGATGGGAAAATTATCACTGGCAACTAGCAATTGAGGATGTAACCCTTGAGCCTAAGCTTGACCAATTTGTTACTGCTATTTTTTTATAATATGGTCATTTGGAGGACTAATTATCTGAAAATTCTAACACTGCATTTAACTCTATTCATGTAACTACTTCTTTTTTTCTGTTTTATAAAATTTTTACTTGTCATTACTTTGACCAAATAGAAATTGGAGGCCTCAAGAACCTGTGTAAAACTAACAGGAAATTATAAATGGCAAAGATGCTTTTACAGTTCCCATGCTAGAAAATATTTGCATAGATATGATAATTTCCTTTTCTTTTTTCCATCCTTTTCAAGGAAAAAATTTAAAAAAAACCCAACTTGAACAAACCCTCAGGGAAGTTAACCAAAGATTAGGATAGATACACCACTTCTAGATACAAACCTGAGAAGCCTGAGAAAACAGACTGTCTATATCTGAGGAGTCTGGGACTGACCAAAAAAATGAACAGCTTCCACCTACATATGCTTTTGGTTTGTCAGAAGAAGAGGTTTAGTCACTGAGAATGAAGTTGGCAGACGGCACCTACTATAGATGGAGCAATCTCTTCCAGAAGTTGATGCCACTGCTTTTCACATTCTTACCCCTTGCTGCTCTCCCTTACTCTTCCTCTGTGACAGCAGCAGCAGCAGTAAAAAGTCACACTGAAACTCTGATTTGATTCCTTTGTTCCATTTCTCCATATCCATAAGCAGGGCTCTGTCCTAGCCCCTTCTCTGACCTCACCTGGTATCAAGGAACATTGAAAAGGTGGTACAGGGAGAATCAGGGGAGATAAATGACTGGAAAAGGAGAAGCTTTTTGAATCTTGCAACATCTTAAGATGCCTCTCATGCAAAATAGTGATGTGAAAGGAGTAAACCTTATGAGAGAAAACCAGATTTCAGACACCTCCCAGATTCTTACAAAACCCTTCTGCCTCCAGGCCTCACTTTCCCTACAGAGGGTCTACATTATTATATGCATTTATTGCTACTATGTTTAAGTTCCAGGCTAACAGCTCCATACTAATTACTCAGATCAGTGCAGCCAGCTGGGTAACCTTTGCAGTGTGGGGAAAATCAGATGTATGAGGCACATTCTTCACTAGCACACGCTGCTTATCCTACAATTAGGTCAGATGTGTACAATCCCCAGGGCCATGATATGTCCCTATTACTTGGGAATATTTGAGGGGGAATGGAAGGAGGACACAGCCTACTTCTAGTCTTTCAATCTCCTTTAGCTTTATTGACCTTTCTGCTCTGAAAGAGGCTGGGCTGCAGAAGGTAGATCACATGATGCTATGGTGTACCTGTGATATGCCAGTAATTTTATTATCAAGTACATCTTGAAGCTTAACTGTAAGATAGTGACTCTAGGTAACTGCTGGGTGATCCACAACTTTCACTTCAGAATTAAATGCCTGTCTCAGGCTGAGAATCACAAACCCAGGGTCTTGCACTTAGCAGTAAAAACAAACTTTTGGTCCAACCAAATGTTCGAGCAATGGTCTAGTTGTTCGCTTCTCTATTTGAGTCAAGACTGGATTGGCCACTGTGTTCTGTGACCAGCAAGCTCCCCTCTTGTTGCAACTCAGTAGGCATCAAGACATTCCAGACCACAACTTGACAATGAGGCTGTGGGCTTACTCTAGATTTGAGCCCACAGGTGCTCTTCTCACAAGTCCTAGTAGCTGGGCAAAGTCTGGATTGGCATTGAGGGGTGCTGCCAGGCTGAATCACCCTCAGCTGTAACTCACTGATTTTGTCTCAGATGATGGGCCACCTTCACCTAACCCAGGGAAAGGACACATATTAGTCATCTATATTGTCCAATAAATATGGAAATAAATCCTCCCTTCCTCCCCAAAAAGTGACCTCAGGACGAAAACAAGGCGTTTTGGCTCCGGGAAGACGTAGCCTCCGGCCCTCCCGTGAGACTAAGGGAGGGGTAGCCACCGCAACCATCCGCCCGTGAGAAGTGGGAGATGAAGCCAGGTGAATGTCCTGCTCACAGGAGAGTTTGGGGAAGCTGCGAGAACGCCAGGCGAGAGGTGGCAGCAGCGAGTCGCCGTGCAGCCCGGTGGCGGCGGTCGGTCCGTACCGCTGCCGCCTCGGCTCAGCCCGGCCGCAGGTACCGCTGCCGAGCCCGCTGCGAGGCCCGTCAGGATTTATCCAGCGCGGCGGTGCGGGGCTGGAGGGGCGCGGGGAGGATGGATGGGAGCGCCGTGTCCCGCGGGAGCAGCCGGCCTGGCTGCCCCTGGCGCCCGGGGACACGGGGTCCCTCCCTCCCCGCGGGGCAGGTGCAGCGACCGCGGGGTCGGGCAACAAATGAGCGGCTGTAGGCGCTGCCCGGGCGCCTCGGCCGCGCCGGTGGCTGTCCCCAGTGCCGCGCTGATGCTCAGCCCGCTGCGAGCGTGAATTAGAAGCGGTAACCCCGGGCAACAGTCCAAAAAAATGGGGTGGTTTTGTTCAGGTACCAAAACTCCGAGCGGCGAGTTGAAAGGAGCCGTGGAGTGGCAACTTTCAGGTGAGTGCTGCAATTGCACTCCACACAAGTTTCTCAACGAAGGGTTAAGCGTGCGCAGGACTAAAACATGACTTCCATATTCCTTACCCTATTTGCTCGCAAGAAGACTTATGAAAACATGGTAGGAGTCCCACCTAGGTTTCCCAGGCATGAGAAGAGAGACCCGAGGTAGACACGAGCCGGGGAACGAGCTCTTTCTTCCCTGTTGCTGTCACCGATTTGGCTAGCAGACCTCAAGTTCCCAACCCATGACAGCAGGAGCCGCGGTCACCGCCGAGGGGCTGCTCCCCACCGACGACCCCCGCCCCAGGGTGCGCTCCCACACCTGCGACCTCCGCCCTGCCTCCCCCTTCTCCAGTAAACCAAAGCTCCCCCGGCCCAGGGGTCTGGGGGAACACGGGGACGCGCCCCTCTGCGGCGAGGCTGGGGGACCCGGCCCGGCCCTACCTCAGCCCCGCCCGGCACAGGCGGCGGCGCCTCATCGGTAGCGGGGCGCCCGCCCCCCTCTCTCCCCCCCAGCGCCGGCTGCTCGGCCGCGGCGGGCGCGCTCCTGCTGGGGAGGGGACGGGCAGGGAGGGGCGGAGGCAGGCGGGAGGGAGGGAGGCAGGGCGGGCGGGAGCGCGGCGGCGGCAGATGCTGCGGCGGCGGCTGTGTCTCCTTCGGCCACATCCCGCGGCCGGTGCGCCCGCCCGGCGCGCTGCGCTACGGCGCCGCCGCGCAGCCTGCCCCAGCCGCCGCCGCCGCAGCGGCCCCGCGCCTCGCCCCAGCGCCGGGGCGGTGGATGCCGAGCCCTCCTCGCCCCGGCAGCCAGCGGGCAGCTGTCCTGCGGCCGAGCCCCTCGGAGCCGGATCGGCGCGCTCGCACGGACACGGGGACACACGGGCGCACTCGGGCGCACACGCACGCCCTGGGGGGGGGCAAGCCGAAGATGCTGCAGCTGGGCAAGGTCAGGACCTTGCGGTGAAGCCCGGGGCCGTCGCTCGCCCCCCCCCGCTCCCCCCCTTCATTCTCGCTTAGCGGACTGAGGATTTGCTGTTGGGTTTTGGTATATGTTTGGGAGCAAGCAGGCTGAATCGGCGCCGATCGGTGAGTACGACAGGCACCGTAATGGTGCCAGGTCCGTCCCCCTCCCCCCCCACACCCTTCCCGCCTGCGTGATATTTCTTCTTGGTGCGGGGTCCTGCGCTGCTCCCCTCGGCGAGGCAGCCGGGCTGCGTTGGTTTGCAAGGAGCGGTGTTTGTGCCCTCAGCCGAAAGGTAACAAAGTGCGTTATTTCCTCACGGTTCTTTCTCCCGGGCCTCCCCCCCTCCATCGCTTTCCTCCCTTTCTTTCTACGTTGGTCGTCGCTTATGTAGGGCATCCGCGGCACCGTGTCTCCCGACGCCCTGCACTGATGTGCTCGTTACGGCAGTGAAGTCATGGGCCAGGGAGAAGGAGGAGGAGGAAGATGAAGGGGCCCGGGGACCCGCGGGCGGGGGCAGCGCCCGGCCCTGCGCGGAGCCCGGGCCCTGGGGCGGCTCCGAGCGACGGCTGCTGCGTGTTTCTGTGTGTCTGTGCTGCGTGTGTGTGTCTGTGTGTGTGTCTGTGTGTGCGTGCGGAGGGGTGTGTGGGGTGTGTGTTCTTCCTTTGAAGGCACCGTCTGCGAAATCCTGCGCTCGAGGAGCGGGCGGAGGGGGTGGGGAGGGGAGCCGCGATGTGCGCTGTGATGTTTCGTTGATCTATATTTAATGGCTGAAAGAAGAGATGCTTTTCTTTCCTTTACCCTTACCTTACTCTTATTCTGGTGTGTAATGTGCTTGCATCGATCGGTCAAATCGTAGCTTCAGCTGAATCAAGTCACCACAGAGGAAGGAGGTGCAGCGGCACAGGCTGTACATGTAATACACAAATTCATCTGGCCGGGGATCTTGGAGAAAAATGAAAAAACCTTAAGAGGGATAATTTTAGAAACCATGTTAAATTTCCCCTGGAGGGACTGGAAGCACGAATACATGGAAGAGTGTAATACAGTACCTTGTGCAGTTACATTTTCTTATACTTTGTTAGGGTGTGCTTTGTTTGGATTCAGGGTGTCACGGTTAACCCTATGCATTACAGAAAAAAAAAATCAAAAACTTGGAAGAAATATTTAGAAATGAATAGGTTCTTTTACTGAACACCCAGCTCTTAACTTTATTAGCTGTAGTAGCTGATAGCTGTGCCCCTTAAAACATGTATGCCTTTTTATTGGCAATAACAAGGTAAAGTAAAAACTTCACATTGCAGGTATATTTTGAAAGTCTTTATAGGTAGCCTGTATGTAAAGTGAAAACAGTGAGTCAGCCTGAGCTCTGCTTTGTAGCAAACCTCTCCATAGGGTACGTCAAGACTTACGTACCTCAAGACAGAGAGAGGACAGCCCAGAATCATATGGAGTTTATGTAAGTCTGTTGTGTCTTTTGCAAAATCAAGAGAGGGAAAAAATCTTTGTGATTCTGCACTTCAGGATATATTCATCCTGTCTTAAAAAATAAACTGATTATGTAACTCATGTAGTCTAGGTTTATCTTTTTCAGACAGCCTAGTTAGTTGGCCAGTGTATAAGTGATATGGCACGAAGGGGTTAAGGGCAGGTCTCCAGAGAAAGCCGCTGTATATCCTACTTGTGGGCCTCTGAGACTCCAGTGGCTTTAGGGCTTTTGTTGCCTCTACACAGGTTATCTGGGGAGGAGCCCCAACGCTAAACCCAAACCACCTAGAAAGACTGTGATATTTAAGCAAAACATTATATGATGATCAAATACCCTTGTAAGACTAATTTCTGAGCCAAGTTGGTGAAACTGTCTCATTTCGGTCTGTGAATGACCTGATCCTTTGGGAGCCTTGGCTGTCAGCTGCAAAACTGCAGAGAACTTGCGATCGATCATCGTCATTAGTAAGAAGTTGATTAATAGCTCAGGACTGGGTTGAATGTGATTATGTTAAATGTTGTAGTTCCAAAAGAGGAGATCGCATCTTGATCACGTTGTTCAGAGATGGTTTTTGCAGTCTGTTATATAAGAGAGGCTTGGTAAAAAAGGAGTACCAGGCTGTGCTATGTATACGGAGGGTAATAACCCCCAAAGCTGCTAGTAGGAAGCAAAGTATTTATTTCCAAATGCCAGTTGCATGACTTTTTGTGGATTGTAACAAGGATGCTTTTGGAAGAGGACTCCAGCTAGTGCTCGAGTTCTGTTTGTCAGGTGCCTTAATAGGTATTAAAAACAATAAATAGCTCATTGGTGGCACAAGCCTCTGACTTTTGCTGTGGGTTTTTTAAATAACAATACTAAAATAATTTCATCCTCACATAATGAACTCTAACAGACAGCTGCACAAAATAGAAATAGTAGCAACTAAAAAAAAAGGTTTTTGCATAATTCTGATTTGTATAATTTACCTTTGCTCATGAATGGTATCAATTTAATAGCTGTGGTTTGGTGTTGAGTATTTGTTGCTCAAGACACGTGTAAAATCAACTTATGCTACAAAGGAAGTGCTGGAGTAGTTTATTTCAAGGGTTTTAAGAAAAGCCTTTTTAGGTAGGGGTGTAGATTGGCATGTAAATGGAGCAGGTAACAGAATCAGCGGAACTCATGAGTGTTAAATTTTGCACTAAATTTCAGATACATTTTCTATTTCATGGTTCAGTGTGATATGATTTTTAGAGCCGATCACTTGTGGAAATTCCAGCTTATCTTTGTTAGGATTTCAAGCATATGTTTCTATCCTAGAAGCAGCTGTTTTCAGGAGTATCAGCAAGATAAGGAAAATGCATTATTGCAGTACTCTTCACTTAAATAAGAACCTGTGGTTTTGATGCTTATTGATTGTGCTTCTAAGTCATGAAGAGTTTGATATTTGAAGTTACAGCTGAGGTTTGACAAAAATGAAATGATTGTTTTTCCTCTTTGAAGGTCTCAGTAAGATCTTATTAGAGGATGAATTTTGGATGCTTATTTAACTGCACAATATTAAGTTTAGTAGTAGAATTATTAATAACATACAAGTAAACAACAGACCTTAAAAGAGCTAGCAGTTTTAAATATGGCAAATCTATTTCTTAAGTGACAGAACGACTCTCAAATAGGACTAAACCACATTTGCTCTTAAAGAAGAGATTGCTTTTGTCATTACAGAAGGTATTACACCAGGAACAACATTATATTTCTTTCCTTTTTCGGTGGGGACATGGTGGGAAAAGTAATTTCTCTCATATGAACAGGAAGTGTCCATGGAGGACAGGTATGTAGTCCTCTGCTCACACACTGCAGAGCCACACGACCCTTTGGCTAAATGGCTCCTTGGTAGTTAGGCTCACCTGGAAAGAAATCTGAATGCAGCATGACACACTGAAACAATTTTTTCTGTCCCCTTGGGATGTGCTAACTGTGTGTAGTGAATGGGTTGTAAAAGCAGATTCTCTGACAAGATTGTCTGGCATTATGCTGGACAAAATTTAAATTCAATAGTATTGAAAAGGAAATATTATATCTGTTTGTATGTAAACCAGTTACCATGTTAATAGGGTTTTTTTTCTTATATAAACTGCCAGTTTAGTCTAGAACTAAGAAACAGTGCAACATTTCATTATCTATGAGAGCAAGCATTTAATATTTGTTTAAATTGCTCTTGGTATGGTAACTTCTAGTGCATCCTACTGGCTCTTAATCTGCCTATTGTACTTTACAAAATTCTATTATAGTAATAAGCAATAACTTCAAGATACATAAGCATGGAACAGAATGTGCTATCTTGTCCTTTTGGTTGCTGCCTATTTTATTGAAGCTTCTGAAAACAAACCCCAAAAAACACCCAACCTAACCCCCCCAAGAAGCCCCTGATGTTTCTAATGGAACTTTAAAACTTTGTACTTCTCAGAGCTGCCAAAACAGTGTTAACTTTCTAAAATTCATGTAATAAATAACCATGTTTGTTGCTACATTTTTTTTGGTTTATTGTGTTAATCATAATAATTCTGCTATATAATGAACCATTATTTTAGACTTGTTTTAATTCCTTTTAAGAAGCTGCAGATATGTAGAGTTTGACTTGTAGCATCCAAAATCAAGAACATCTGAGACCCAAAGGGGCTTTATATAAAACATTCTGTAGGGGAGGATTTTGCATTTTCCCCTCCTATGTTTTCCCTGTTTTTGTCTTCCACTCTTTTTTCCTTGCCAAATTTACAATTGATTTCTTCATCTCCCAAAAATCGTCACATTACAGATGCTTCCTTCTGGTCAAGAAAATTACTTTTGAAAACTGATATTGTAACATAAATTTGCCTGCTTAATGTGACATAAACATTTTTTTCAGCCATGGGTACATTCTCATGTTCAAATACTGTCAGTTGTTATTTAATTAAGTATCCAAAATATCCCTTTAAAGCTGAATTTTTGAAGGGAGCCAAATGAAATAAACAAGTAGTGTAAAAATATATTCTGATGGGATTCTTGATTGTTTTAAACCCACTGAATAAGACTTAACCCTTACACATTTATTTATATCAGATTTATATTAGATAGTTTCATTCAGATTACTAACATGCTTAGGAAAGTAATTAGAAATAAGTTTCAGTCTGGTGGTAGAAAATTGCTGTACCCTTTAGCTCCACTAGGATGACTAAAGGTTGCAATCTTCATCTTGGTAAAGTATATGCTTTCCATCAGAACCAGCAAGCAGTTTGGAAGGGTGACTGGCGAGGATGGTCTGAGAGGTAACTCAAGGCTCCAGACAATGAGTTTCAAGGTATTTTAATTCCTGCTTCCCAAGAGTGTTCTACCATTTTTGAAGCTGGATATGTGAAAGGCAAGAAAACGTGCACAGGATATTGAAAACAGAACATGTGAACCTTTTAGGTTTTCTTTACAGTTTTCCACCAAAATGCTGGAATTCATGAGTGTGTGTGTTTCTGATATGCTAGCCGATCTGCTGATCTATAGGTGGCTTTGGGGTTTTGTTTTGCTTTGTTGATTTTTTTAAAATATGTACATTATTTTAGATTTATGTGAGCAAAGGGTGTAACTTCTCTGAAGGTGGCATACATGAATCAAATCCTGGCATGTTGTAGTTGGCTGGGCAGTAATCAGATTTCTTTGAAAGCAGGTTGTTGTTGTCCCAGTCAAATTTGCTTGCTCAAAAATAATTGTTCTTCTTGCCAAGAGGTTGACTGTCTCTCTACCTGTCTGGCATATGGGAAGGCAAAAGCTTTCTCATGCTCATTTTTTTTTGTGTGAAAAATGTCACGACATTAGATATGGATGTTCATATTCAGTAAAAAGCAGAGTGAGAAGGCAGAAGGCTAGGTCAGAGAATGGTTATCTGAGGAAACAACAGCTTAAAGGTTTTCAGCAGTGGAAATGGCTCAGGATTAGACATGTAAATCTTGCCTGTACAAACCTTGGTGTTGTGTTGTATGCCAGAATTTGTGGAGTCAGTTCTTCAAATAAGCAGATACTTGGAGACTTTAATAACACCATCACTTTCTCACATATCTTATGCCAACCATGCTTCAGGACAACTTTTGAACATGCCTAATGGCATCATCTAATTTGTACGTGGCGTGATACTCTAGTAGGTGAGATTCTGTGTGATCGAGAAATTGAAGTCTCATGGAAAAGTTGGAGTTGGGGCTGCTAAACAGTGTAGGTACCAAACACAGAGTGGTATATCTAGTGAATTCTTATGAATAAAAATCTAGGTTAGTCTGCGAGCATTTTGACAGATTTTAGCAAAAAGATTAGTCATATTTGATACTTTCTGAGTACTTCTGATGAAACACCTGTATCCTTGATCACCACAGGATGATAACCTGGACCTTCCATTCTGTGCCTAACCTTGTCTGACCTAGTGTGCTTAGAAATGCAGTGACTAGAACAAAAAATGGTTCTGGATATTTAAAACTTTGTGTTTTAATGAAGGAGGTTGACAGTAATTGATGAGTCCTGGAAATCTTGCTGCAAATGGTTTTGAAGCCTGAGTTAGAAGAATAATGTGATTTCATATTTGGGTTTCCACTGCAGTGCTGATGTATGTTGTCTGATTGTACAGGGCAAAACTTGGAAGTGTGATAGTGCACCTCTTCTTTATAAGTGTCAAAAATACAGATTGCATTCTCAAAATTTTCATTACAATTAAAGCAACAGTAGACTGTTTGCTTCTGTTTTCTTTACTTCTGACATTTATCTGTGTTAACCTTCCCAACAGAGGGATTTTGAGTAACAGGGTTGGAAGTCCTGTCCTGCTTTGGGATCACCAGGTTAGTTGCAAATGCCTCTCAGCTATGTCTGTGTGATTTTCAGATGATAAAGTTTTGCCCATTCTGGGAAAAAAGAAAGGGTTGTAATCTGCCACAGACCTTGAGGATTAACAACTACACATAGATTCATTTTGCTGATGACTTACAGCATCCTATAGTTAAATGGGTAGGAGATAGGCCACACCAATTCCTCTTTTTCTGCCATAATAAACATGATAGTGCCTTACTGATTTTATAGGTTCACTGGTATGTATTTTTGGTTGAAAGTGTTTCTGACAAGCTTGGCAGTTTATTGCACTTATTTTTCACTTCTGACTTCTATTGTCTTTACCAAGAACAAGTAAATTATTGCACAGAGCCTCAAGAGTCTTGGGGGACTCTGACTTTAATCTCTTCAAAGAAGAATGGACAGGTTGAGCTTAATTAGAAACATGCATGTCTAATCAAAGGGTAAATTTAGAATCACAAGTTTTAAGAACTGGCATTAAAAGCAGACTCATGATACCAAAAATCATGAAACCATAGTGTATTTGTGAAATATAATGCACCATTCTGATAAGCAATTGTTTAGTACTCTCAGGTATATAGTCCTTCCTAATATGTGTCATTACATAGTTTTTTCAATAGAAACAAATTCCAAAGCATGCAATTCTGGTCAAATTATGGAAGTTCGTTAGCCTCTGAGTGTTTCCACTGGGATCCTGTGCACTTAATTCTCAATGCAGACTCTCATAATGAGCACCCCAAGGATGGTTAATACTCCTCATTTCAGAAAGGAATAAACATTTCCTTATAGTCTATGTATCTTATGTAGTATAGATCTGTTCAGCAAGTACTGTATGTGGACGAATTGGAAAACCACGGTGTAAAATGTAACCTTTACATTTTTTTCTTTGCCTTTCTTGAGGTTGAGTTTTGATTAGTTTGGTTTACATGTTCCCTCTCTGTAAATACCTTTTAAGTGAAAATAGACAAGAGTAATCTGCTTAATAATTCTTACTTTTCTATCCCTAAGACTCGGAGGTACAGTGCATGTATAGGTCTTGCTGTTTTGTTTTGTTTTGGGGTTTTTTTTGCCAATCTGTCTGAAGAGATGTGAATTTTTGGTAGTGAGTAATAAGTATTTCTTCTATTTGATGTGCAGTAGAATATCAGTATTTGAACTGAGCAGAGGAGACCTCTGTTTTTGTGTGGTAAAAACAAAATTCCAGGTTTTGATCATGTTTTATGCCTTCAGTTCAGCTTAGAGTGGATAAAACTTTGCACAGATTAGTAAAGTAATTTAGTTTGATTTCCAGAATAAGATTTATGTATTTAATAATTATTTTTTGTGAGCAAGTGCAACATTATTATTTGAGGAGTATGCTGTACCTGACAATGCCAGCTAAGTGTATGATAAACTTGACCTACTTTTAGGGTTTTGGGACATCTTGGATTTTTGAGACCTGGCATCTCTGATTTCCTGAACATGCTGGTTGCATTTCATTGGAAAGCTGGCTGAGCAAAGCCACTTCAAAAAACCTGATTTTCCTGTTTATGTGTGAAGTCCTTGTATCTACTTACTCAGACGAGAACAGTCCAGGGAGGGGGAGCAGGGTTTCCTCCACAGCTGTGCTCTGCCCACTGGAGTCCTCAGGCTGACATTGCTGATGGATCACTCTGCCTGAGACTCTCTCAGCAAGGTCTCCCCTCTAAAAATATCCAGGGAGGAACTACTTGGCTTTTGACCAGTGGTGATGAAAATATTTCAGGTCCCCAAATGACGGATTGGTGATCTATTGACAGAATAAACTTGAAGCAACGATGTTTGTCAAGGAGCCAAAGAGTCTGCAGTATAAATTGCTTTTACATTTTGGGGTTTGTTTTGTTTTCATTTGGGTTTTATTTTTTGCTTGTTTTTACTGTACATAGTGTTCAAAGCAAAGAAGGAGATCTAAGACACTGGTTATAGTAGGCCAAAAAAAGTGTGGATGGAAATTTGGAGACAGAGAGACAGACTGGAAGGCATAACTGCTATGTTGTCATGTTGTCAGTGAATAGGAAAGATGCTAATTCAATCTCGTAGCACACATAGTTGATACAGCCTGATGATTTCTAGCAAATACTTTTAGAGATACATTTTTGGGAGTGTTTTATTTACAAAAGTGCATCAGTTCTAACAGAGCACTGTGCAGATAAGCAAGAGTTGGAACATGTTTAAGAAATGCATGCATGTATATATTGCACCTTTGTGCTATAAACACATATGGAATTAGTTGCACCTGTGTCAAATGTAAAAATTCCTCTCTTGCATGCATGTTACATAACTTGCATATTAATCTCAAAAGCAATGTACTGTTGTATTCTTCCACAGGCAAAACCCAGTTGTACTCTTATTGAATCTGGTAATAGAAATCCAACAGATTCCATGGGACCCCTGTGTTTTACCAGATGTCCCTTAGTAAAAATATTTTTTTCTATTTATTCAGCGTTCTTTCACTTGACTCTTTAGTAATTCCACAAGATAATGTTTATCATGAAACAGCTGGGGTGGGCTTTTTCAGTGTTTTTTTTTGTTTGTTTGTTTTGTGGTTTTTGGTTTGATTTTTTTGGTTGGTGGGTTGGCTGGTTGAGCTTTTTTTGTTTAGTGGAGGTTTTTGTTGGTTTTTTTTACGAAAGTTACAGTTATTTCACAGTTATCATGAAATAGGCAGGACAAGTAAACTCAGTATTTAATAGTTTTCATACCATGTGGTCAATATATGAGTTACAGGTGGGGGTAAAAATGGTAGAGAAGTAGGAAAGAGAAGGAAAAAATCAGAATACTAGTTTGTTTAGCTAACTTATCTTACTGACAGATTCTTCCTGACCTGTAGAACAGTATAGTTCTGGAAGTATAAGGTTTGTTTACCTGATACTGTAGTATGCTCGTCATCAAATGGAGTTGCTATCTAGGAAGTTGTACAGACCTCCTAAAACAAGTGACTGAGTTTATAGAAATATGCATTCTTGGGAGTAAAGCAATTTATTCTTCCCCTTCTGCTGTTTTTAAATTCAATTTTTCATAAGGTATTTAGTATGCCTCCAGTAAAATACTGTAATAAAGAAGCAAGGACTCCTGATTTTTGAAAGGCTTAATATTCTCATCATAACATTCAAGTATCTGTGTTTTTCAAATACTTTTCTAATAAATCTTTACTTAAATGTGGTCTTTTAGTTCCACTTTGGATTTCATAACTAAATAGTATTGGCAGATGGCCAAAAATAAAGGGGTTTTTGTCACATGGTTTTGTTTTGGAGTGTCTAATTTGTATATACTAAGCAATGTATTCATGGTTTTGCTAAACAAAAGGGAGTAAGTGATAGGTATTAAAAAGATGAGTTGACCAGGAGGAATGGGACAAATGGAAAAGTGACACAGTCTTGAAATGCAGATGTATAGCTGTGCTTCAGAAATAAATGTTGGATCTAAAACCTAGTATTGAGAATTACGTTACAAGTACTCTTTCACATCAACTACAGTAAGTTGCACATTTAAGGGAATAGGATGCAAAAATAAAATTATTTTATCCGTCCTCAAACTCCATGGAAGGAGTAGAAGATTTATTGCAGTGATGTTGTTTGGTTAGCTGACCCAAAACCAGACACACGTCTCCAGTCACACCATTCCAGCATGGAAGGTTCTCAATTAATTGTACAGGCGAGCTGAGGTGCTGTTGCTACCACTTACTGCCAAGGCTGATTCCTTGTCTGAATGGGAACAGCCACTGAAAACTTGTACCTTGTAAAGGTAGACTTTTCTACCTTTACGTATGTTCCTGCACCTTGACACAGACCCTGGTGGATGTCTGTTTCTGTTATACCATCTACTTAATTGGTTGTACAGAAACCATTAAGGACTATTGTAGTCTTCTTGTTTCACTTTAAGAAAACATTTTTTGCTTAAAAACCAGTAAAGAACTTCCTCTAACCTGAGTTTCAGGTGGCTACCACACTGCTTAACAGCATGATGGGAAATTTACGGAGTTAAAATTCTCCCTCATTTTTATTTTAAAACTCTTATTTGAATAGCAATATCCCACAAACAAATATATGTGCATTCAAGAAGAATGGTTATTTCTGATTGTGTTGTCAGCATCCAAAGCTAGCACTTCTGTCCATAGTCTGTGAAAGGAAAGGGTTAGAGACTTGTGATTGATTTCACAATACCTAGTTTTAGATACAATGTGTATTTCAGAGGCACAGCTATACATCTGCATTTCACAGAACAGTTGAAGAAAGGAAGGCCAGCACAAAGCTTTTTCTTTTTTGCACATGAATTACTCTAGAGTTCCTTCAAAAAGGTGACTTACCTTGCTGAATGAATTTACAGAACATTGTGTAATATTTCTGATGTTTTAATCTTCACATTTTTTCATACAAGTGTAGAAGAGAAGAATAAAAGGGACTTGCAATTTAAGGTCTGAGCATTTAGACATCCAAAACTTCTTAAGTTTGAAGATATATGCAGAACTTTTAATAGTACCTAAATATGACATTCAAATATTACCCAAAACATAACAATAACAGACATATAAAACAATAGATTCTATCTCTTTATTATTTATTTCTGTCAGGCAGGCTTCCTCTTTTGAACAGACTTTTTGTTTGGTTGTCTTGAAACAGTCATTAATGGGTTAAACAGAATATAATGGAAATTGCTGTGACCTTGTGAATTCTGTTCTTGCCTTTTAAATTTTTTTTTTCTGATTTTAATAAGCTCTACAGTTTATGATACTGCTTTAGTGCTGAAATAATTTTATGGTGCAAAAAGATGTTGTGAAGGGCCTGAAGCTGCTACTTCTAGATGCAGGCTAGCTCATAGTGGAAGTCTCAGGAGACTCCTTCAGTATGCCTGTTTGCAGCTGTTGTTTCACAGTTTCTTACCATTCTGCCTACAGGAAACCGAACTTCTCAGTGTTTGAGTGGAAGTGTATTTGCTTCGTATTGACACTGAATTGCAGTGGGCTAATTTTGTCATGGAACTGGACCTTAGACCTAAATTAGAACAGGACCTTGAAGCTAGCTGTAAATATCCCAGTGTCTCCCACGTTGAAATACAGAGTGAGCTCAACACTGCTGAGTCTGTCTGTGACCCTTTACAATAACAAACAGAACCACAGGCTGGACTGTGCTCCGGCCCTCTCTGCCTGTGCAGAGTGGTGTGTAACCCTCCCGGAGTGCATTGAGAAAATTGCGTGCTGTAGCTTCATTAACTGCACCATGTATGAGAGACCATATGCAAGAATGCAGATGGAGGAACAGACTGGAATCATCTAAGCAATCAAACATAGTGGTGGCTCTTTATTTTGTATTACATCAGTGTTTTGACAACCGTGCTTAGATCACAGCCCTGTTGAACCTGTGCTGTCCACAACATACTCACAGATGGTCCTTGTGCTGAAAAGTTCAAAAACCTATCTAACAAGACTGCTGAAGGGAAAACAAGTCAAGAGAGGCTGAAAATAGGTCAGGAGCAAGCATGAAAGTAGGATGCTGGTTGCTTATGTACTCTGTCTCCTACAGCATTTAGCCCTTCCACGTTGCTTAAGAAAGAAGCTCTAGTTACACTGCGCTCACTGCATGGGTGGCGTAAAACTTAAATTTTTTTTGTCTTCAGCTGTTTTTTTCCAAAATAGGTAAAAGCATATTTTATGTGATGTAAGAGGTTATTTTTACATCTTTAAGAAAATGAAAATAAGTAAGAAGACAGTAATTTGGAGGGGTATAAACAAGGGGGCAGGGGAGGGTAAACTACTAGCTCCTTTCTCTGTGAGAATTTTAAAGAACAAAACTAGAACTTGCTTTGGCAAGAATAATGAAGCCCTAGAAAGCATCAACAAACACCCTGCTGCTGGTCCCTTACAACAACTGTTACTTTTGTTGTATTAACGTAGAATGTGTAAGGAATGGCATTAAATTCATTTATAGGCAAGAGTTGCTATTGTTCCATTATATACTAAGAGAGAAGTGGACATACAACTTCTGCTCAAGCCTTGCTGTGGTACCAGTAGTAATCTTTTCAATCCTTTGTTGTTTCAAGCAAAATGGAGCAGTCTCAGAGCAGGATAGTGAGGGACAAATGCTTGAATTCCCTATATCCATAGATTTTCTTCTTTAAATAAGGGTGAGGTTGATATTGGAGTAATTAAAGATTGTTTCAGCAAAATAATTAGCATAGGTAAGCCTTAGAATATTTGAAAAATCTTTCAGCAATTTTTTTTCACTTTCACAAAACATTAATCCTATTCTAATATTTGTCTGAAAAATCTCAGCGCTTTTAAGATGTTTTCCTACAAGTAGTCTTTTCTGACATAGTATTCCTTGGCATTCATTTTGTAAGGAGAAATAAACAAACAAAAGACAAAAGAAACAAAAAGGACAGAGAAGGGGAAAGGACTGAGGTATCTGAGCACCCTAAGCTTTGGCTCAGTGGATCAGAAGGTAACCATAGTTTTCTTTGCAGTTGGTTTATTAGGTAAAAGTGGCCTTTATCACTTCATGTGTTTTAAATAAAGAAAAATATCTCAACATATACAGGTAATGACTTTGATGGCAAGAATGTATAATGTTTTTGGACATATTATAGGTTGTGTTTATTGTTCTGGAATAATTTACAGGTAGCGATATAATACATTCTCAAAACCATAATTAATGCAATACTAATTTGAAAAAGAAAATGTGTTAAACCTAACAAATTCTATGAAACTTTAGTTATAGCCTTTGTAGCTGCTGCTCTTTCAGTCAAAGTAATAATTAAAGAAGGTTTGCTGAGCAAAATTAATTTAATTTATTGGAAGAATCTAATTTACTCAACTCTGATCCATTTATATACTTGTAGTCAGCCTTGATAGTATGGTCTATTGAAATTCACAGTGAATTCTAGAACATCTGCCTTCTAATTATTCTAAATATCACTATTCTAAAAGCATGTACATAAGGCAGTTACTCCTTATGGTTTTATACATTTCCATTCTAGGAGCTGCTCAAAGCATGTCTTTGTTTTTTTTATCCATTGTTCCTCTAGGTTGTCAGATTACAATCAGCAAGGCTTGTGGAGTTAACAAACCACTTACACCTCAAAAGGGTAAATACAGAGTGAATGACAACGGTGTTTCCTACAGATATAATCTGAAGAGAAAATTCAGTTTAAAACCCATAGTTTCTGAGAGATGTTTGTGTGAATATAGCAGAGCATATTACCTCCATTTTCCATGGTATAGGTATTTTTTATGTGTTCAGAGAATGGTTAGGCTTCTAATTTTTTTTTTATTTCCAGTAGACTGTTCCACAGTTCAGCACCTTTCCCTAGCATCACTTAGTCTCCTCTCATAAGCGTTGCTCTAGGTTTTATTTTCTGTGTTTTCAGCTACTAGTTACCTTGTTTTAGATACTGCTTTTTCCTGAGTTGGGGCACAGGCTGCTGTTAGTGACAGAAAACCTGACCAGTCAGTCACCATGACCGTAGTAACATGAAATTCTGTGGCATCTCATTATTGGTCTGTGGCTATCAAGCTGTCCCAGGATGTTTCCAGTAGCGCCTTACCTTTTATTCTGGTGTGGACTCTGTTACAGATGCAAGAACATATCTGATCAAATGCTAATAAACATCTGATTTGGTCCTCAGAATTATCTTCTAGACAATAGTTTCTTCTAGCAATAGAAAGTGGTATCTCTCTCTCATGTATTTCTGCCATATTTGCTCACTGAAGAGTGGAGGAGTTTATACTGATCCCCTTTACATGGCATCCGCCCATCTTCTACTTTAAAAATTCTACTGTCGTACTAATTGTAGGAGATTTGAAGTCTGTAATAATTATCTTTGAAAGGTCATGGCTATCATGGGAGGTTCCTGAGGACTGGAGGAAAGAGGACATCATCCCTGCTGTCAAGAAGGATGATCTGGAGAACTACAGGCAAGTCAGTCTCACCTTAGTCCTTGAGAAGGTGATGGAGAAAATCCTCCAGGAAACACTTTCCAAACAAATGGAGGACAAAAAAGGTGATTGGGAGTATTCACAGTTGATTTATGAAGGAGAAGAGAAACTTTACCAGCCTGATGGCCTTCTACGGTGAGATATGATGACCATGGGGGATGAAGGAAGAGCAACAACTGTCATTTATTTTGACTTTATGGGAGACCTTTTACAGTATCCCATAACCTACTCATACTCAATCTTTCAAACTATGGATGAAATAAATGAACAGTGACATGGGCTAAAAACTGTCAGATCTGCTGGGCCCAAGGGTCGTCGTCAGGAACATGACATCCAGCTGAAGGCCAGGCACTAACAGTGTACAGCAAGAGTTGCTGTTGTGTCCTTTGTTCCTGATTTGGTGATGGGACACTAAGCTGCACTCAGCAAGTTTGCAGCTGATGCAAAACTCAGAGGAGTGGCTGATACACCAGAGGATTGTGCTGCCATTCAGAAGCATGTTACCAGGTTGGAGAAAAGAGAAGAAGAAAACCTTGGGAAGTTCAATGAAGGCAAACTGCCAAGTTTTGCACCTGGGTTGGAATAACTTCTTGTGCCAGTTATATGCTGGGGGAAGCTGGCTGGAAAGCAACTTTACAGAGAAGGATCTGAAGTTCCTGGTGGATGGCAGCAGTGTGTTCTCATGGCAGGAAAGATCCAGCAACTTCCTGGGCTGCCGAGGGAAGTGACTCTTTCTTTCTATGCTGTACTGATGAAGCCATGTCTGGACAACTTTGCACAGTTGTGCTGTATTTCATAATTCACAGCTCTTCTTTGACTTAAGCTTTGACATCTCCATTGTCTCAAAGAAATTCATTAGTGGACTGCAATATCAGTTTAACTGTTACTTAATATTGAACAAGGCTTTAAACAGGGAATGGAAGCTCTTTAGGACAGTGGAAGAATTTTGGGTGTGGGCCTGATGTATTTCCACTGATGCTTGCTTTTAACACAGCAGACAACTGGTTTCTCTGCAAATGAGAATCTGTGTGTGGTCTTCAGATTGTACATTGAATGTGGTGGTCATCACAAGGATGTCACTTGCATTAGTTATCGTGGCTTGTTTCTTGACAGGCAGATGGAAAGGAAATAACCTAATGCTGCCTGAAGACTTAGACATTGCAGGATATAAGGGAGCTTTGCATGATTTCTAGTATGGCCCAAATGACTGTAGTAAGTGTGCCTGTGCAGCGCCATTCACCCTTGTCTGAGACTGCCTCTTCTACATTCAAGAGCTATTCTCCTGAAATTCAGAATTCACAGTAGCTAGAGCTGGGTCCCTGAGGAGCCATCATCGGGATATTTCAAGAGTCTCGTTACAGTTTTCTCTGAAGGAGATGCTGTATGATTTTTGTTAGCAATTGGTCTTCATTTCATTTTACCAGTCACTGGTACAGCAGTCTAATTTGAATAAAGTGATGTTTATGTCTCAAATTGGTCTGATACTCCACTGGAAGTGGAGACATATATGTATAGAATCAGAAAAAATGCATATGCTAAGTTGGAAGGGACCTGTCAGGATCATCGAGTCCAACTCCTGGCCCCGCGCAGGACACCGCAAGGATCACACCGTGTGCCTGAGAGTGTTTCCCTTATGCTTCTTGAACTCAGACTGGCTTGGTGCTGTGACCACTTCTCTGGGGAGCCTCTTCCACTGCCCAACCATCCTCTGAGTGAAAAACATTCTCCTGATAATCAACCTGAATCTCCCCTGACTCAGTTTCATGCATCCAGGTCATTAATGAACATGTTGAAAAGAACTGGGCCAAGGATATAGCATGCCTCTTTTTTTCTGTTACTTCTGGGATACCCTGAACACCCTGATCTGTGTGTTCTGGGTTTTTTTTTTATTTACTTTCTTAAGAAAATCAAGGCAAGATGTTTGCAGCAAAAGACCAATGGTTGGAAAGCTCTGGATTAATGGCTTGCAATTTCAAAGTGTTCTAAAAAAAAAAAAGCCACTTCTCAGTTGGATTTTCTGTGATAAAACTGATGGTGGGAAATGCTTCTTCAATATTCAGATTGCAAAATGTTTTGTTGGGATTTTTTCTTTAATAATGAAGCATCTAAAATGAGCTATTGCTTTCTGCTTTGTTTTGATGAAGTTGTATAAATCTGCTTGAAATACCCTTTATTTTTAGATATAGAGTGATGATAGCAGAAAATTAATGCTTCATTGCTGATCACATTTGTATTGGACCTGAAGACCATGATCTACTGAGATCTGAACAGGTAGTTCCTCATTATATAGTATAGGAAGTGGCATTCCGACACCAACTTGATCAAAAAGTCAGAAGGCAGTTTTGCAACAGAAAGTTCTTTTCCCTTCACATTTTGTGTGGACAGGGTTTTGTGGGAAGGTGTCTGGACAAATGATGATGAATTGGATTATTAATACTGCTTTTATTCAGAGAACATGAACAAAATTTAATTTCCACTTTATAAAAATATATCCATGTGACAGTAGAGGCTTGGAATATTATTTTACAGTGTCACAGAGATGGGTGATCTGTTATTCTACTGTCTTCCAGGTTGGTTAATTTTACCATAAACTAAGTGAAATGTTAATTTTTATAAAGACACAGCTATGTGGTCATTCCCCGTCTTTTAACAGGGGAGTATTAATTGTCATCTGTTTTTCTAGTTCTTACAAATCCAAAGCCCTGGGCTGATGGAATGAGATGAGTGATCTGATCACAAAGAATGAAACCAGGATTGATTTTCTGATGTATTAGCTTTGCATTCTTGCATAAACCTTTTTGTAAAAAGCTTCACTGGTTCAAGGCTTGAGCTCTAGGTTGTAAGCTCTTCTAAATTTTATGACAAGTATCTGTCTTCTGAATTGTTTCTCTGTGGGAGCAAAACCTCTAGAGGGTGCCAAAACCTGGTTTTGGTTAAAGAAGTTGTTGGGTCCTGCACTACTAATGTCAGAAGTGGAGAAGTGCAGGTCACAGGTCAAGTCCTGAAAGCTCTTCCTGCTCCCAATAATTCAGGTACCTTTAAAAATCCAGGCTCCTTTAAATTTGATTCTGAAATCTTTCTACTCTGTGATAATAATCTTTTTTTCTAGGCTTTTTTTTTTATGCTAGGCACTAACTGTATGATTGACAGGACTGGCATTAGAACTCTTTTTTTAGAAAATGTTGGTTAATCTTTGTTTATAATTTATCCAAATGGGAATAATACATCATGTTTCTAATGTCACACAGAGCATACACTAAGATAAGTACTGTTTATTTGACCAAGGCTTCTTGTACCAGCAGGCTCTAGAAGTCTACAAATTGTAGATTTTCCCATTCCTTTGTAACTCTTAATCTTGCCCTTCACCATTGCCAGGTTTTAAAAAGGCCCAGTTAGTATTAAGAACACACTGCATTTTAAAGGGAAGCAAAACAAAACTGAAACCAACCCAACCTCCCCCTGCCCCCAAAACAGAACAGGGAGGAAGGGGAGGAGTTCTGTAGTGGAAATTGGCGCAGGGTAGAAGCTCCAGGAACAGATTCTCTTAGTAGTTACTTCTAATTGACTTCTTGTCATGTAGCTACTGTTCAAGAGTAACTAGATCAGATTTTTTTAAAAGAAACACAGTTCTACAGCAGTTAAACATGTACATGACAAAGTATTGCCAACTGAACTATGTATCAAGCTGCATCACTGCCAATCACCTGCAGCTAGGGGTGATGAGGACATTATCAGAAGCAATTGGCTGATAATTGCTTCTGCTGCACCTTGTAAGAGGCATGAAATGTGCTTTGTTTCTTGTCTCTCTCTGTATAGGTGTGACAAAAATACCTGGGTGTGCTCACGGATGTCAGGTTGAAATATTCTTAGGAATTCTTCTCAATGGCAGCCTTGCACACAACCTCAGTAGTTGTAGAGGTTATAGACAGTGATGATGTGCCTTTAAACATAAAGTAGTATATCAAAGTTGCAGCCATCAGCACAGATTAAAAGTTGGGGAAGAATGTTCTCAGGAGTTATGTAGGGATTTGGAAGCTTCTGCTATAACATATTATTGTTTAGGGGGTTTGTATATGATCTAGGACCATTGCCCCCACCCTTCAGGGTATGGAGAATCTCTGTATTTTGGTCAACGCAATCAAATCCTATTCATAATTATTCTCAGAATTCTATTGACATCAGTGGGACTCTTTACATGAGTGAAACCAGAGGGATTTGCCCCAAATTATATAATCTCCAAAGGATTTTAATAATTTGTATATATTAACATTTACATCAAGATCAATATTTAGTTTGCCAAAATTGTGCTGCATGTAAATCCATTACATCACCTGCCTAAAAAGGACCTTAAGAACGTTGCAGACTTAGGAGCCTGAAAAAATTGCTCTTAGAAAAAAAGGGTAGCGTATATTCCAAACTGGAGATCATTTTGAATGTAGTGCTGAGAAAACATGGTAAAAAGACTAGCTAAAGATAAAGATTGTCCCAGTAAAATATCGACTTGTTAAAATGGCAAGGCTAATGGGCACAATTGACAAAATCAATTAGTTTTACCAAAAAGTTTTATTTATGAGTCTAGTCATGCAAGTGCAGAGAAAATCTGTTGTCATTTCTAGGAAAGAGCAAAACTTGAGGATTAAGAAAAAGGGAGGAGGGATGAGTCTGTTCCAGACAAAATCACATGCTGTTTATTGGATTAAAAATTATTTGAACAATCTCCAACAAAAAAAAGTCTATGGATTCTTGCCCTTCAGTGCAGTCAGCTGAGACACTGCAGGTGTATTGAAAGGCTCTCCCTGGAGTGAGTCATGATCTAGAAAGCACACCTGCAGAAGAATATAAAGAAACTCAAGCTGTCTTCCGTTGCCAGATGAAGCAAATTATTGCAAATTGTTAGTACCTCCCGGGAAAGTGGTTTCTGTTGGATGGCTTTTTGATACAAATACAACAATGAGATTTGGAGTTGGTGGCTAATATGAACAAATTGATTTTGGAAATGAATTTAGACTTTTAATATTGCTTGCAGTTCATCATGGAAATAAAACCATCAAATTACAGTTGTCTGGATATATTTCTTGAATGCTATATATGTATTTAAAATACATAAATAGTCTGATTGGTAAACTATTGTACTGTGGATGTCAAATCAAATGATAGTATATTCTGGCCTTACTACTGAATTCATTACTGAGCTAATGCACATCAGAAGTTATTATTTAAATTGTTCTCAGTTGCTCACTAGTGTACTGGTTGCATATTCTGTCCTTCCTTTTGAAAGAACACTTGAAGCTCATTTATTTCTACTTAAATCACCAAAGGTAATACTACTGGTTACATTTTTTATGTTATTGTTTTTATTATCATTGGTTCTGGAATCATTCCAAGAGGACCATATATTTACAGGTAGAGTAAACCCTGGTTTAGTTTTCATTTGACTGCAGTTGAATGTAAGAATCTTATCAAATTTAAAATCATGAACTAAATCTCATGTGCAGCTCTAAAGACCTGCTTCTTTCTCCATCTGAAATTCATGAACTATTGAATTTCCATCTTACTATTGAAATATTCCACAAAACTAGCACCAGAAGGCAAATCATAGCATTTGATTGCCTTTTCTCACTCTTCTTAGGTTTTTACTTCTATCTACTTCTCAAAAGCACAAGGAAGACTTTAGCTTCAATAAGATCCTTGTTAATATACAGTAAAAGGTACTGGATGTAGGCTATTGATGATTCTCTGTGTTGGTCTTTTGTTTGTCTGTCTGTTTGGTTTGAACTTTGTCTTAGAATGCTAAGGGTCATACATGTCTTTTCCAACTCTTGGCTAATTGACTTACTGCATAGTAAATGTGGATTTCTTAGAAAGCAAACTAAAAAAGTGTAACTGGTAACAAAATTTGGAGAAAATGGAGTTGGTGTGGTCTCTGCTACAGTTGTTAGCTAAGCTACAGAGGTGAACTTCTTCGCAGATGTATGATGTCACCAAATATGACTAAGGAAGATAGGGTCAAATTCTGAGGGGTTTTTTTTTTTGTAATAAATGTTTATGATAACTTTCTAAAACAATTAAACCACTTTGGTAGCCTTAAAATGAAGACATTCTGCTCAGATGCAAGTGCAAACACCTCTGCATTTTAGCATAGGAACAGCTCTGCAGAGTTCATTTCTGTTATAGAATCATAGAATTATTCAGGTTGGAGAAGATCTTTCAGATCATTGAGTCCAACCATCAGCCCAGCACTGTCAAGCCCACCGCTAACCCACGTCCCTGTTGGACAGCAGCACATCTACACATCTTCTAAATGATCTTCATCGTCTGGCTGCCCTTCTCTGGACATGCTCCAGAGCCTCAGAGTCTTTCTTGCAGAGGGGGGCCCAAAACTGAGCATAGGATTTGAGGTGTGGTCTCACCTCAAATACCAGTGCCATGTACAGGGGGACAATCACTGCCCTGGTCCTGCTGGCCACACTGTTGCTGATACAGGACAGAATGCCCTTGGCCTTTGGGGCACCTTCTCTGTCATGACTCCAGAATTCGTTCCTGAACCTGACTCTACAGTCAAGGCAGGCTTACTGAGTATTTTGGTACTTGGCTATATCTGAATATCCAAATACTTAAAAAGGTATGTGCCACTTAATAATATTATGTGTTACTTAATAATATTATAAAGAACTAGAGTTATGAGGCTTATGCTTTTCCATGTGTGTGGAACACAAGTTTCCAGCACCCTTGAAGTGTGGTGGTGCTTGGGTTTGCAATTTGAGAGTAAGCATGTTTCTCCTGCAGCTATGCCTTCTTATCTGACTGGCACTTCTGAAATTTAATTTAGGCTTCTCAGGTGTGCTAATTGAACTTTATTAATTTTAAATGTCTTAACCATGTTATGAAGAGCAAGAGAGTATTTGTTTATGTTTTAAAGAGGGAGGGAGGGAAAAAATAGGTTGATATTTCTAGCTTGTTCTTCTCCAAATCTGTAGCGTAAGAACTAAAGATCTCTTCCTAAGATTGCAGTAAAAACTACAGACAGCCTTTGTAAAATCCAGCTGACTACTGGGTAGTTTTTTGTTTTAACAATATAGGCACTTACAAGTTCAACTTTCAGTCTTGGGTTTTAAGGTTCCACTTTTCCAAATCTTGATGTATTATGTATTATACCGCTGGTTTTTTGTTCTTAATAATAGATAATTAAGGGTAATTTGTATCAATTTTTACTCACAGAGTTAGATTTATTAGCAATAGAAAGTGATAGCTTTCTCTTTCTCACGCATTTCTGTCATTATCAGTCTGCAGTTAAAGCCATATATCCTGGCATGCATCCTGATGTATATCCTGGCCTTCTCCTCTTGGCACTGCTGATTAATATGTAATATTTTGTATCTACCTTCTTGTCCATTCCCCAGTATTTATATCTAGCATGGATTATTTTGTTGCTTGCTAAGTGTGAGACTTGTTACTTTTGTGGGAATTTAGTAAAATAGTGTTTAGGAAAGTTTCTTGGGAAATTATAGTAGCCCTTATGAATAATGGAAAGTTTGTCAAACAACATAATTTTGTAACATGTTGCATTTTACTGCTTCCTAAATAACGGAAACATGTAGGCCCTGTGAGTGCCTGTCCAGCTCATTCCAAGACAACACGCATTAGTCTTTTAAATCCTGGTTTCTCTCAAAATATAATGGCAATCTGTGTGACGTTTTCTTTGAAGAGTGATGGCCAGTGTAACCTAGGTGTCTTCAAACAGTTTAGAAATTATTTGTTATGTGATGATACATGGTTCAGAGCAAGGTAATTCTTGCAAGAGTTTAGTGATGAAAACTGTCTTTTTTTTTTTTTTTTAAATAATTTCCACTTATCAATTTTAATGGATCAGATGATAATGAGACTTCATTCTTTTTTCCTGCAATTACAGTAGTAACAGATCTTTA
Organism: Eopsaltria australis; assembly: GCA_034509425.1. Taxonomy (NCBI): domain Eukaryota; kingdom Metazoa; phylum Chordata; class Aves; order Passeriformes; family Petroicidae; genus Eopsaltria; species Eopsaltria australis. The sequence continues at coordinate 1,510,100 of JAVTVJ010000072.1, forward strand.
GTGAGCTTAGGAGTTCAGAAATAGAGCATCTCATAACTAATTGAGAGAGAAATGCACGTGCAAGTAGAAAATTATTCTTGTGCTTATTTTTATACTCAGTGTTTTAACAGCTGCATATTTCAATTATGTGTGGCTAATTAGAAGCCTGGCTTAAAGGCATTACTGCTCTGGGGTTTTAAAAAATACATTGGGCTATTTATCACAAGAATGAATTTCTGAGTCTATTTTCATTCTGGACTACTTCTTCCATGTTCAAACCATGTTTCAGTGCATGACTGCTTATTTGCCTGGAGAGATGAGGCATTGCCTTCAGTTGCATTAGGTTACTCCAGCTTGTTACTCTAGCAGTCTTTGTTCATAGGATCCTTTTTTTCCGAGGATTCTAACACTGCCATGTAATCCTGTAATTTGGATTGTCAGACTTTGGGCTTCTTAAAATCCAGAGATAATAGATGGGGTTTTTTTTGGTATTAGTATTTGTTTCAGAGAATTTGGAAGAAGTTATGATAATGGTCTCCTACTGGCTCCAGACAGAGGTTAAATCTCAAAGTCTTACATAAATACCACTGTTTTACTGGTGGACCTTGAGCAGCTACCTGCTAGTCTGAAAGTCAAGCTCCTGTTCTCTCTGTTGCCTCTTACAGTGTCCTCTGAGGGCTTTGGCTAAATCATCAAAGCTTCTCTCTTAAGCAGTGGATAAATCGTGAAGTCACTTAAATGGTGTGCAGCTTTCCTTGAGCCTTTCCTTCGGGCTTTGTCAAGCGAGACATGGGTTTTATGCTGCTGTTGGGCTGTGTATTCTGAATGAATTGAGTCTTTGGAGAGCTGCAAGGACCAGCTTTGCCCCATGATCTGGGTCTAGAACTGTCACTCAGAAGCAGGGGGTGGAACTGCTGTGTTGAAGATAAGGCTTTCAGAAAGGGGAACTCAAGATGCTTTCTTGATTTATCTAAATCATGCTTGAAAGAGCAATTGCAATGTCAGGTGAAATAAAAGAGCGTTATGTAATGGGTCTTGAAACATCCCCGAGCTGAAGTAATCAGGACAAGATTCAGTCCAGTTTGCTGACAGTTTGCTTTCTGCACCCTTCCTTATGGTAAAATCAATTAAATTTCACACAGATTTTAATGGAAGAGGTAGTGGACTTAGTGATTAGCAGCTAATGTGATAGTATTAGCTTTACGTCAGAGTGAAATTGTATGTGTAACAATGTGAGAATATGCCCTTTTTTTCCTTCCTGAAACTGGTGAAATATATTGACTTACAGAACACATTGAGCAGAAGTTTGTCAGCATTTGGAGATACAGTAGAAAATTCAGGAAGGAGCACATTATACACTATAAAGAAGAATTTGAATTCTGTTCAAGGCTGTTTAAAGAACCCAATTGTTAGTTCTAAATAAACACTCATTAATGTAACATATTTAGCTATTAGTGGAGTTCAGACTAGTTTAGAAAAGCATTTTAACTTTATTAGGGTGGAAGTGTTGGGGTTTTTTTTGTGTGGACTTGTTTGGTTTGGTTTTGGTGGTGTTGGTTGTTTTTTTTTTTAAGCTTACTTTAAGAAAAACTGCTTCTGTCCTCAGAACAGTTAATGTTTATGTTCTTGATACCCTAACATGCTTAATTCCACACCGACACTGCACTCTGTGCAGTTGGAAAGTGTCATTGAATCTTGTGATTTTTTATTTTTTAAGACATTTTAAGACCATCTCTTTTTTGAATGAATTAGGAACAGGCAAATAACTCACAAAAGGGATACAGAAATGCTCAAGTGAAGAACAAAAGAACAAAGATTCAAACATGATTTGAAATGACATTGGTAGAACTTTATTTTCACTTTTAGAATCCTGCTTAAAAAAATGTGCTCTCTCCTGTACACATATAGCCATTGACTTCAAGAAGGAAACTTGATAAACATGGACAGAATCAGGTCCACAAGCACTAACATCCTTTTTTACTAAATATAAAATACATATGTAAGCATTTTCCAGATGTTTCAAGTGTTTTCATTGCCATCTTTTGAACCTGGATTTGATGTGGATAATTAAAAGAGTCATTGCTTACTTAGCAAATAGGGAAGAATAAATGTTTTACAGTGTGTTTATTGTGCATGACCAGATGTCACGTTATCACGCTGCATTATTTTTCTTTGAGATTAATAGTGCTTTGTCTGTCTCCCAGATGTATGCGACACCTGCTAGTTTAATATCTGTCTAGGTCATTGTTACAGAAAGTCTCTCCACTGTGTGCCTGCTGTAAGGATATATCCTGTATAATGACTTTGCTCCAGTTTATGCTGCTTGTTTTTCATGGTTTAGAGGATACATGCATTGATCCGTGGAGCTGTAGGAAAAGTCCTCAGCTCCCTTCTCTCTCTTTTGGCACTGAGAGTGTTTTCAAGCCCAGTTTTAGAGTGAATGTGAGAGCTGAAGCTGTTTCCTGGTTTGGCCAAAACCTCCGTGCCAATGCAGACACCAGGATAGAGAGAAATAGATCTGTCTCTTCCACCTACTGGTTCTGCCAGATGAAAAGAGAGGTGCAAATTTCTTTCGCTATCCCTTTATCCTCTTCGTGGTGTTTCTGGCATCCATTTAGCTCATGAATAACTGCACCACTTGTTTCAGATGCTCTTCACAGGGTCTTGCCAACAGCAGCACTGTGAAATAAGCGTGGTTCATGTGAGGTGTCGTGGCTCCCCACTGGGCTCTCAGTGGCAGCGCTGAGTGATAATAACATGGTCTTTTTGTTTTCACTCTGCTGCGGTTTAACAAGCCCATGTGTAACGGCGGAGATTAATTCAGCTTTCCATCTGCTGGCTTGGGACAGCATTACAGCACTTTGCATTAGGAAGTTTAGGTTTGCTATTATATCATGTAGTAGGACTTGTTATTCTTACTATTATTATCATTATTAAGGGAATAATTTGAAACAGGAAAGCTTCCAGCCTGCTTGGCTTGCTTTGGGAGGCTTTACCCCTTGATAATTAGCAAAGTAAAATATAAATTTAAGAACCTTTTTGTGCTGTGGAGTCTGATCAATGGAAGTGTTTTGTCTGATTCCTAGCAGGATAACAGGGTTTAAGGTGGTGGTGCTAGTGGTAATGCCAGATTGAGTCAAGAAAAAGCTCTTCTTACATCTGAGCTACATTTGTTTAATTTAAACATTCCTAAAGATGTTTCTTTTTATAAGCAGTGAGGATATATGTGCTGTTACTGGTCCATGGGAGAGGAAAACTTGTGGTTCTTCTCAAGCCCACTCCTGAGAATGGGGGCTGCCTTTATTCTCTCTTTGTAGCAGCGTTTGCTTCTCTGCTGTTCTCTGTGTGGGATCCTCAGAACTGCTGCTGGTGGTTTAGAAAAGGTCTTCCTTTTCCAGATTATCGCACTCTAAGGTTTCAGGACTTGTTGCTTTCATGTCCTGACCTCTTGGCTTTTTCTCGCAGTGTATTTCCCTTCTCAGTGGGAGGAAGGGTACAAAAGAAAAGTCTGAGCAGGATTTTTGAGGATGTTTCGCTCTACAGTGGTTGCCTCATTTGTAATGTGCTTTTGAAGCCCTCTGTGCTGATTGACCAATAACCATAATTTTTAAGTAGTTCAAGATGTAATCCGTTTCAGACCCACTAGGGAAGATTTTAGTATTTTATTCCTCATGAACCAGGATCTGTTCAACCCTGTTCTTCTCAAGTCCCTCCACTACAGAGGCAAGCAAGTCACATGAAAAGGATTTGTTTTGCACTGTGGCCTGCGTTGTACTGCTAAGGCTGCTGTTCCAGCACTTCACTCTTCTGTGCCTGTTGTGGGGTCTCAATCATAGTGTGCTCTCTTGTAATGAACACAGAAAATTCTCCTGGCTAGCACAGAAGTATGGAAGAAAATGCATAAATCTCTTGTTGTGCAACACTGCATAAAGATGGAATCTTACTTTCAGTATTGTCACATCTGCTGAATTGTAATGCTCCTGCAATAATTAATTGTTTTATTTTAGTACCATGGTTTAATGCACATAATACCTGCCTTTGCAATGAACAGAAAAAGATGGGGTGAGAGATCCATGTGAAGATCTGAGATAGACAGGCCTGCTAGCATCTGCCATAAAATTTCTTCAAAATTGCTGTGGAAATGAAGTGTAAGAGTTGGATATTTGCTCTTGCTGATGAAGCTGGCATCTGTATTTGCTATGGTGTAGTTTAGTGGGTTTGTTAATTAGTTTTAATATGTGATTGAGGCTGCTTCTGCTATCTACAAGTAGATAGGGACTAAAGTTGCCAAAAATGAGTTGTCATTGCAGCTGCTTCCACTCTGTGAAGAGATGGAGTGTATTTTTTCAGACTCAGAGGAGTATATCTATGATGCAGGAACAACACTTGCAGATAAACGCCAACTATTTGTCATTTGCATCCAGTTCAGACACTGTTCTGAAGTCAGTTAAAATTAGTCAAAATTAGTTCCTAAATGTTATATTAAAATGTGTCCTTTCATTTAATGTCATATTTATCCTGAAGTTTGAGGAAGAACGTGAAGTTGCACGTTTACTACAGAGCTCTAATAAGCTTCTGCAGCTAATTTTGGGAAAATAGAAATTACTCCATCTGCTTGCTGTTATTTAGAAGTGTGTGATTTATCAGGTGTCTAGGTAAAAGAGCCAAGCTATTTTGGTGTGCACAGAATAAACTCATGTTCAAATGTCAATGTAAATTTTCAAGTATACCTTTAAATAAATTCACTCATTCGCAACCTTCAACCTTTTTGTAGATTGAAATGATCTTTACTAGATATTAACTTGTTATCTTTTAGTAAGCTTAAGTATCACAAGTGCTGAAAAGGAATGGTAATTTGTATTAGGGGCAAAGTTTTTAGATACGGAGTTGCTGAAATTTTGATAAAATAGAGAAGTTAAGTTCAGTGAAACATTTTGTTGCAATAGCAGAGGCATTGCATTTTATATATTGGATGAATTTTAACATGGTGAAAAAATCCTACTGAAACATTCTTCAGTTCTGTGCTTCTCTCTTCAATGTGACATTTCACCAATACCTAGATTTTCCCCCACTCAAAAAATTATTTTCAGCTTTAGTGTTCTAGAAAACTTTGGCCAAGGAGAGGCACTGTTCTGCAAATAACTTCCTATGGTATTTTTGGAAACTGTCTGAGAAGGTGAAGAAAAGGTCTGTAAGGGTGAATATTCATCAAAGTATCAAGCCTATTGCATGGTCCATCAATGCAACCAGGCATCTTTGCTTGCTGACTCTAGCTAAGGCCAGCTCTGCGTTTCTGTGTTTTGCTGGGCTTTTTTGCTGATGTGAGGAGCTTGGGTTTCTGCTGCAGCTGTGAAATATGCCCTTTTCATATGTTCAGCAGAAAGTGTATGGATTGTATGGATCCTAACTCGCTAATATTTTTAAGGCTTTACAAGGGCTGGTGTGAAGTACCAGCTCTCTGCTGAGCTTGTTAGCTGAGGTGTATTTCATTTTGAGTGTGAAAGGTGGCCTCATATTAATGATATGTTTTTTTAAGTTGTGTTGGAGGATGTACATAGTCGGTGTAAACAAGATTCTTTGTATTTTTACAGTATTGCAAACAAAATGCACCAGGGTCAGAGCAATCCCAAGCACAAATACTGGCGGGGTGGAGAATGGTTTGAGAGCAGCCCTGTGGAGAAGGACTTGGGGGTGTTGGGGGATGAGAGGCTGGATATGACCCGGCCATGTGCACTCAGCCCAGAAAGCCAAATGTGTCCTGGGCTGCATCCAAAGCAGTGTGGGCAGCAGGGGAGGGAGGGGATTCTGCCCCTCTCCCCTGCTCTGCTCTGGTGAGACCCCACCTTCAGGGCTGCATTCAGCTCTGGGGTCCTCAGCACAGGAAGGATGTTGACCTGTTGGAACAAGTCCAAAGGAGGACAGCAAAGATGATCAGAGGGACAGAGTACCTCTCCTATGAATACAGGGTGAGAGAATTGGGATTGTTCAGCCTGGAGAAGAGAAGGCAGATACCTATCTCAGCATTCCATAATAATGGGGGCCTACAAGAAAGCTGGAGGGGGAGTTTTTCTAAGATCCTGTAGAGACAGGACAAGGGATTATGTCTTTAAATTGAAAGAGGGTAGGTTTAGGTTTGATATTAGGAAGAAATTCTTTTACAGTGGGGGTGGTGGGGCACTGGAACAGATTGCTGAAAGAAGCTGTGGATGCTCCGTGCCTGGAAGCTTTCAAGGCCGAGTTGGATGGAGCTCTGAGCAACCTGGTCTATTGGAAGGTATCTCTGCCCATGGTGAGGAGGCTGGAACTAGATGGGTTTTAACATTCCTTCCAACTCAAACCATTCTTTGGAAATAATACTGTATTGTAGCTGAAAAGAATGTGCTGGTTGTCATCCTCTCACACTAATTTCCAATGGTATGGGCTCTCTTCAGGACCTGATAAAATGAGTTTTTCTCTGAGCTGGTGGTCTTATCTATGAATTACCCATCTGTTGTATTAGATTACTGCCAAGTTTTGGAAGTACTCTGGCTTCTGTGTCCAGCTTTCCACTTCCATGTTCTGTTTCACCACAGGCAGTGCTCAGGTATGAGGTGGAAGCCTTTTGCTTTCTGGGGGATCCCAGATTGTTGCTGATGGTGGAAGTCATTTCTGCATGTATCCCTGCAATTCTGGCACCCCCAAGGTAGGTATGACCTTCTGTGAGAATGCTTCTACGAGCAGTGAGCCCAGGAGCATTTGCCTAGCTGTTTGTGCATATGGGATGAAAGCAGTGAGGAAAACACGTGGAGTTGAATGAAAGTGCCTGCTCTGACCATGTAGCTCTGAGCTGACAAGAGGTTTTGGCATACAGCTCTCTGGACCCTCCCCTCTTAAGAGGTCCCCAGAGGAGCCTGAATGATTGTTACATTAAGAAAGCATCAGGTTTTTGAAGAGGAAAGACACTTCCTTGGTTAAAAAAAGCCAAGTGATGGGTGGGAGACAGGAATATAAGAGGAGGACTGTGAGTAACTTCTTTTCAAGTGTGTCCTGGCAGGGAGAGCCCTTCTGGCTGGGCATAGCTGTCGTGGCAGCAAACTGCATAGACCCATTTGATTTGGGGAGGATTTTTCCATTTTACAGTCCTGGAAGAAATACCTTTGTCATAAGGATCTTCAGGATAGGGTAGTAATGTCTGGTGGGTCATTACTAAATGTTTACTACTGGGATTGGATTAGCTCAGACGAGATGTTATGAGACTAAAAGTTGATTCCTAAGTAAGGAATGTACTTTTTAATCTACAGTAAAATTGCATATTGAATTTTGTTCCTACTGGGTGTTTTAGTAGTGTAGTATGGGTTTTTTGTATGGTTGGATGTGGGATTTTTGTTGTGTTGGGTTTTTAAAATTATTTTTTTCTTCACTGCATTCCTTCCAGTTTCTTTAATGTTTTGTCTTTCTCTCTTTCTTCTGTTTGCAATTGTGCATTTATTTTTATGGTGCCACTTTTTAGTAAGTAAAGAGTGTCTGCTGATGATTTTTAGCATCTGTAGATAACTTCCATCATTCAAAGGAAAGAGAGAGCTGATAGAGGAGTGACTGTGTGTATCCTGCCTAATGATCTCAGGCAATTCAGTTTAATTGTGGGTGTTGCTATTTACTCTGCAAATGTTTTTTTAAAAATCAAAAAAACTTTATAATACATTATGGAGGAAAAAACAGCCTATTGAGATGATCATATAATGTTCAGATATTTAAAAACTACCATAAAAATACTAAAATATTGTTTGAAATGGCTGGTTCAATAACTGGCTTCATCAGCCATTATGTGCATTGATTTTATTCTGTTCCCATTGTGAACTTCAGAAAAATATAATGCTTATTTGACAATGATTTTGATGTGCAGTGGGAACCTGTGAGGCACTGTGGTTCAGAGGTCATCAAGATTCTTAAATTTTTTGCTATGTACTTAACCCTGCTGTGCTCTTCTTAAATTGAACTTTACACTGTGCTGACTAAAGAAATACCACAATATAATTAGCAAAAATCATGGTATAATACTTACTTAAAGGTAATTTTACAATGAACGTGAGTCCCAAGGTGAATAGGAAATCCTGTGAATTATTTGGTATATTACATGATCTGTGTAAAAAATGTTTTCTTTTTCTTTATGAATTAAAAAAAAAAGGAAAGAACCCTCTATGTTTCTTTATAGCTTTACAGAAACCTTTATATATGGTTTTAGCTTTTAGTAAAGGATTGTGTCTATTTTAATTTTTTTAAGACATTAGTCTTTATATTAAATATCTCTAAATTTATTGAGGCATTAGTGAGGAGATGAAACAGCCTGGCAGCTTTCTTTCTCCCCCTTAGATACGAGTTATATGGTAGCACACTAGAAAGCCCTCCTCCCATCCCCAAGCCCCTGCTACCCCTAAACTCACCAAATTCATGCTGCTGCAATGTGAACTTTGCTGAAAAGTACTAGATAAACTGTTCTGTATGAGGCAAAGGAGAGGGTAGAGACGGTCTTGCAGGTGAGCATTCTTTTTATTTACTGTAGAGAGCAAGCCCTACTATGCATGAAAGATACTTGGCGGCGAGTTTTAGAGGTGTTTCAGCTTGGTAAGAGTATTTGTTACTGCTTATGTTGTATTGGAGGATTAAATTAAAAGTTTATAGGACTAATGAATTCAGACTATTGCTTCCAATTATATTTTTACAAGGTTTGTGTGACCTCCTTTCCTCTCTATGAGTTATGAGCAAAATTATTGGAGATCACAGCGAATGAATAAACTTTAGAACTGAAATTCAAGTAGTTTATTTCTCTAAATTTAAGCTAATAGAAGTGTATGCAGTTTTATGGGAGAGTTTGAATAGAACATGCCTTGCATATTTCAGCTCATTTATGTTCCAAAATGCACACATCTAGGGAAAAATAAGGAACTGGCTTATCCTGCCTATCAAGATGGTATATTGTACATGTTTCTTAAAAGGGGAAAGGGTGAGACACCCCATCCCCCCAGGCCCATTTTATTTGCTTTCCATAATAAACTATGGTATTTCTTGAGCGTGTTGGGCTTTACTTTGTATATTATTCATGCTGTCACAGTGCCTAGGGCTTTACTAAAGCTAATGAATAAATGCATCAGTTATAGCTGCACAAGAAACCAGTTCAGCTGGAAGGCTGATTCTGACTTATATCAAGGAATGCTTGAAAAACAATCAGGCAAGCCAAAATACATACATAGCTAGGAATTGTAAATTTGCAGATGGTGATAAAACTTTTAATATAAAGCTGCTGCTTCTTCCAGTATAATACACTGTCCTGCATTCAGGCCTCTACTCCCCTAATGTGCAGTAAGTGGGCTGCAAGCAGTGAATGCAGTGAGCATCAGATTTATGTGCACAGGATTCTGGAAGTCTCTGTGCTCTTATGCCTGGCTGATACCTTTCTGGAACAAAATAACGGACCTTATAATGTTAAGTCCTATCTCATATAAGAAAAGGCTGATTAACTTATTTATATGAGGATTAACTAACTGGATTTAAATTTCTGTAAAAAAATTAGATTTAGAGAGTAAAAAGATTACCAGGCCTTAAACAACTATAAGTACAAGAAAAAATGTTTCCTTATATGGGATTAAGACAGAAAATATGACTTTATACTAGGGTGTCTGCTAAGTACAAAGGGATTAGAAAGAAAATTCTGTGATAGCCTATTTGTTGCATGCTCACCCAGAATGGATTTTGTTTTCTAAAGATATCTTCCCATAGTCTCCTGTACTAGCCATGGACTGAGATGTAGCTGGAAAAATTGGTGGAGTGTGATTCCTCCTATTGCATGTGTAGAGGATTTCAGCAGCATTGTTAAAGATGATCTGGTTAGAAATGTATGGGTATGAAAGCACCAGGAGAAATAAATTTCAGTAAAGGGGCTATAGGAAGGAACAAGTCTAAATGCAACTTTTCCTGGGCCCTGGGTTAAGAGGCAAAGGACAGTCATTAGGCCCTGGTGTCTCTCAGGATGGAAAGATTGAACAATGGCAACTTCAGAAGACTGGAAGAAGCCACACTGCTGCCTACAGCTGCTATGCTGACAGGAAGAGGACTCATCCTGTGAGTACCTTAGCTCCCAAATCCTCATGGGAGGATGCCAGTGATACTCTGACCCTGCAGCCTTACCGCTGGACAGGCTGCTCAGACCAGTGAGTGTTGGTGTTGGTGGATATTTGGGTATGAAAGGAAGATTGTGAGTGAGTGAAGGCAGCTTTGTTTAAAAACAAACCCACCTTACGTGCCTGTAAGGTTTGCTACAGGAACACTGCAATAATGGAGCAACGTTCCCTACATAGCAACTGGCATCTGCTCACCAGTGAACCATTGCATGCATTTCTCCTGACGTAACTAAAGATTATGGCAGTCTTATGGGGTCTTGGTGGGGTGCTGCATATGTTTTTCGCAAATATCCCATCTGTGAGCAGTTAAGTACTGGAAAAACACTTAGAGACCCAAATGAAAGCAGAAAAACACACACAGAGAAACTCAATCACCAAGATGTTGTTATGCTTCTTCAGTGCATTGGTCCTGGAGCACTGCTGGTGTCGGTGGTGCTGCCTGGTGGGCGTGAGTGGGGTGTGAGGAGGGAGGGGGGTTTATTGGTTTGTGTCTTCCTGCAAGAGACCCTTATGCCATAGGTATCAGGTCACAGCGATAAGAAAAATTGCTCTTGCTTTTGTTTTAAAAGAGAAGAAAGGAGGAAATTTTGCTTCATCTTCCTCAAATGTTTGGGAAAAAAGCTGTGGATTGCTCGTGGGGTTTTTCAGGACTCCATTCTTTTTGTTTGAATAAATGCATGGTACTTTAAAAGTTAAGTCTGGAAAGAAATGATAAACACTCACATATTTCACAGCCATCACTGGTCTAATCAGTGTGTAACTCTTAATTTCTTGCTTTGTTTTTTCCACCCCTTGCCATGAATCTGGTGAATTAATAGGAAGAAGAAATCAGTGGTTTGATTTGCACCTCCATTCCATAGCATGTCTGTAAAACAAGCTACTCTTCATGCATGGAGAATCCTTTTCTATGTCATTGCTGTTAGTGTCTGGGAAGTCTGTCTACATTTGGGGGTTTCTGAGTTATTCTTTAACTTGGGCTCTCACAAGGTTCTCTCATTGGTGTGAAGAAGCTTTCTTCTGCCAAATCATGATGCAGTTTGTTGTTTATAATATGGATGCATGGTAGCAGAAGCTTCCTAGGTTTGTACAGGGGCTGTGACAAGGCCATGGCTCTATCTGAGTTTGTTTTCCTTAAGTGATTATAAACTCTTCACAGCCCTGGTGCGAGGAATTTTTATTTTCCTCTCAATTGTGCAGCTCAGAGGTAAAAAGTGTGGTGTATACACTGTTCCCCAAAGCTGCTGAAGTGTGTAGTGTGGATCTACCTGTTGGTGTAGGGAAGAAGTCTGAGAGACTGGAGACTGTAACACAGCAATAGTGTTAGAAAAGCTCCTTCAGTGGGATGCCTGTGTAAGCCATACTGTACCTAGGCAGAAAAATGTTTGGCATCATACATCAGTCTGGAGGAGTAGACTTTACCGAAGCAAATAGTGGAAAAAAATGTATGTTGTTTACATGAATTGATTTTGATTTGCTGTAACGAAATTAACTTGAAATCTGATTCCTAGAAGTGTTAAACGTATTTTCACCAGCAGTAAACTGATCATTTATTAGTCTGAGTCTAGTCATCTGTTCTTTTAGCTGCAGGGATGCAGGCTGAAAATTTTCTCGAGTAGGAGAGAGATCTTTTTAAGTGATTCTATTGGAAGTGCATCCTACTCATGGTGAATGAATTCAGTTGTCTGAAAAATGCTATGGATAATCCATCCTATACTGCATTTATTATGAAGATATAAAGATTACAAAGTAAATTAATAATTAGCATGCTGGCAATCTTATGAAGTCTCAGGTTTACTGTCTTTCATCATTTTTTCAGGTATTCCTAATTTTTTGCCACAAATTAACATATTTTATTTAAAGTCCTTTAAAATATGAGTTCCTACAACATCAAAGAAATTTACTCTATCAGTATTATTATTTATTATTCACTAGGATTCTGAAAGAAGCATTGTATTATTTCATTTAGATCCTGGAGGAGGGTGAGGAGAGATGAAGCAGAACTAGTGTTAAATCAACATATCATTTTTGTATTTGAATAGAAGTTCACTGTTCAGCTGGTTTCCTGCCAGTTGTTCCTGTGCTAAGAGTTAAAATAACTTGAATTTCATAATAAAGGTCCAAACCAGTGATGAGGATACTAAAAATGAGGATACTAAAAAAGTAAAAGAGTAAGGGAGTCCTGTGTTGCTTTGTGAGCATGGTTTTTCTCCTGAAATACTTACATGGCAGATGTAAGATGTAAAATGCTCACACATTTTGCAGTCTAGTCTTGCAATAAGTAGAAAAATAACTATAAAACATGACCATCAGGTAATTATAAAATATGGCTGTCAATAGAAAAAACAATTAACATGCATATGGCATTGAGACAATATTGATTTATGCTTTATAACCCACAGCCACTGATATAATGTTATCTTTCCCCTACATTTTAACAGTGACAAAGGCTTGCTTTCTCACAGGGTTAGAAAAAAGGCAAGTTTTTACTCAGAAAATAAAATTAAATGCTTTTTAATTTTCAGCAGCTGAGAAAATTTACAGTTTAGGTTAAAATAAAATGTTGTCCAATTAAGTGCTTACACAAGTACTTTATTTCTTTATTTTCCTTCAAAAAACTAGTGTGTGTTACAGAACTTGGTTTAGAAAGTTACTGACTCCAGGTTTTGACAATTGTACTTGCTCCCACTGATAGAGTGTAAGCTTCTAGACTGTGGTTCATTTATTGCAACTAAACTTGACTAACTTCAGGGTCCCAGTCTGTAGGGATAGTGTGAAATTATCTTACCTGAGAGAGAGGAGCTGTGGTGAACACCAATGGCCCTGGACAGGGAAGGAAGTGCTGAGGAAACTATGGAGCTGTGTTTAATACAAAATAGGGAAATTTCTCCTTAAGCAAATGTCTGACTCTCTGCACCAAGTGATACTGAGCAAAAGCTGAAGACGAGTAAAATGTCTTGCTCTGTGGTGATGCTTATCAAATGATGTGCAAAATGAGTTCCAAATGTGGTGGAAAACATCCTGTGCAGCCAGACTTTTGATATGCTTGACTGTGTTCAGTTTTGAGTTTAATTAATATAGCTTAACTAAACCTTTTTTTAAATTGTTTTTACTTTTGCTAAAGGTGTAAGATGTAAGCCTAGATACATCACAGTGCTGAGAAACATAAAATAATTTTGGATTTTAGAGAAGATTTCTCCACAAAGAGGAATGAATGTAATTCTTGGCCTTGCTTTGACCAGAAAAGAACATCTTTGGCCTTATTAATTGGGAAAGAGTTATATATGCTTAAAATCAATCTTGACTTTTTGATTTTTAGAATGTATAAATCCTATCTGTTTATGACACATGTTTATGGACATAAGTATTAGCATCCTTAATTCTTGTTCTTGCTTGTGATTCTTCCATACTTTATATTCTTTACTTTGCATGGTCTAGGGAATTATTGCTGAAGACTGAACAGTGACTGTATATTGCGCAGATACTGCCTTACTACTGCAGTTTTCTGGATCTGGAGCTTTTATTTATGTGCTGGACTCTTGGCTGCTGAGCTTGGATGTACCAGGTGGCTGTGGGAGTTGAGCTGTTCTCACAGTTTATGTGAAACTCATCAGTATTTCTTTGTTAGTGTTTTCCCTCTCTTATAGACTACCTGTTTTGCTAAGTAGTGTTTTGAAGGTCTGAATATATGATGTGTTTTCAGAATTGGAAAGCTGTAATAGTGCCTTTGTTACTGTGTGTATCAATTTTTTTTCCATTTGTTTTTTAATGCTGTGTTGCAAAACATTGAGCTGTGTTTGGACTCTTTTAATGCTGTGACTGTTATGGGCTTTAATAATCTCTCAAACCTTTTTTGCACATAATTGTTTTTTCTGGCAGTGGAAATCTGGCAAATTTTAGGTCATTTCATTTTAAAACAATCCTAATGTTTGTAAATTGCCTGAAACACAGTTGGTATTTAAAAAAAAAAACAATTATCTTTGCCTTTTGCTATCCAAAATAAACAACAAATGCTAAAAATCCTCCTATTCTAATTCCTCCATTTGGCTGTTTTGAAATAATTGATGAAATGTAATTTATACCTCTACAATATCCTTAAATTAAAAAACGGTGTGATCCCTTTGAATGGAAAGACATGGTGGTTTCTATGAATGATGTGTGTTACCTGAAGCAGTGTAGCTTTTATGCTATTCAGTACTGCTGATTTATTTCATGCAGACTAATTAGAGCATTGAGCCTGGATTCAATGGGGTTTTGAACTGATTCTTACCTGGGCAGAGTGTCTCAATTACAGAAATGCTGAATATGGGATGTATCAACATGGTTTACTAAATGATGTACTTGCCTAGTGTTGAAAAAACTTTAGAGGCCCATCAAAAATTTATCCTGTACAGGAGTCCCATTACAGTAATATTTCTTGTGAGGTGGTTGTTATTGTGCTCTTGAATTCCCCACTGATCAATTATGGAGCCTGTATCCAAGACAGAGAATCTGGGAGATCAAAGCACTGAGGGACTTAGGCAGACATGGCTGTATGCTAAATAACAGGATCTAAATCCATGGACCAGTCAGCCCTACTCAAGTGAAGTGGTTCTAACAATTCAGTTAGATCCCTACTTGAACAACTTAGAAGTTCAAAACCAAAACAACCTGACCAACGTTTTCCCCAAAAAACTCCCAAAAGTACAGAACTTAAAAAACCCCACCAACACCCCAAAACAACAACAAAAAACCTACAATCAAAACCAATTCTAAGCAAAGCATCTATTTGCCCTACACAAGGGACATTCGGGGAGCTGTTCTGCCTCAGACATCAAATATCTCCTTGAGCTTCATGGATGCTAAGTGGGAGGTAGTCTGCTGTTACCATACCCAGACTGCTAAAAAATTGTTGCTCTTTTTTGGGATGGAGTAAAAAGATGTACTATGCATGGAAACAATTTCAGACAACATTTTACTGGTGTTCTGTTGCTTCAAGTACAGAGTTTTTGGAAGGGTGTATACACCACTGACATGAAAAGCATGCCTGTTCTCATGTGGCAGTCAACGCTAATCGTAGAGAACAGCACTGACTAACTGCACGTGCAGTAAACAGTTTCCTTAGTGAAAACCAAGGCTGACAGAAATTGCTTAGCCTTGGCAGACTAGACTAGCTGGCTGAGAAAAAGCATATCTGGACTGAATCTTGGATAGAAACATTGCATTCATATTTCTACTGCAGAAGCCTATAACTACTAAGCGGGTTCTTGTGCTGGGCTCAAGGGAAGGTCACAAAAGTTTAAGTATGGTATTTATAATTTCTTTGAAAATAAGTGACCATAAAAAATTGACATTAAAAAAAAAAAAAAAAAAGCCTAAATTGAACAGAGAGTGTAAAATCTTTGGTTTGTACAATTGTGTTTGTCAATGCTAAAGTATTTGGTTTGTATTTCTCCTAGTTTAGGAGATTTCAGGGAACTTTAATATCATAATCAGATTTCACCTGCTGAAAAATTTGGTTTTACAGTATGTTCAATTAATATTTCTTTAAAATGGACTGAGCTTTTGTCTTTAGAGTGCTAGTTGTATTAATCATCGTTTTGTCAGGTTTCTTATAGCAGTCTCAAATATGGTGCTGTATTTCTTACAACGGCTTCTTTAAAAGCCCTGAAAGATCACTTTGCTGAGGGTGATTTTCTCTTGGTTTGCAGTCTCGGTGTATAGGAACAGAAATATTGCTGCCTACGTGCCCTTCCAGAGGCAGACCAGTTTCTTTCAGGCTTGTGCCTCTCTAGTTCAGAGGTACTCCCATGCAGGTGAAAGAACAACTGGGTTTTCATATTTTGCATGTAAACCAGAGCTTTAAGAATGTAATGAGTAATAAGCTGAATTCCCAACCTGATCAGAGAGACCTGTCTGAAGCAGTTGTCTCCACATACCTCTAGAAATGCAGCTCTCTGGTTTTGTAGCAGGGTTTTGTGATACATTTGCAAGTTTGGCAACACATGGGCCAGCCCAGTTGTTCAACCTCAGGTATCGGGGCAGAGGTAAATGTTGTCACAATACAATTTGTGTGTGTGTCTTCAAGTATCTTTACAAGTTTCTGTAGCAGCTGTGTAGCAAATGCATCCAGAAAAAGGAAAATAATGTAACAGATCTCCGTGTTTTCCAGTATCTCTTGTGAAAAATCATGAGCAGAATAGAACCTTTTACATCTCCCCTAGAAGACATGATTTGTTGGGCTTGACATTGTCATCTGGAAATATTCTTCTAAAGCAAATGTAGACCTGAATAACCACTATATTCAGTACTTGTATCTCACAGGTAAGGTTGATTAACATTTCAGACCAATTCCTGCAAACCAGCCTGAAATGTGTGGTAGTGGAGATTTTTTATGGAAGAGCATGTTGGTTGAGTAAGACAGTATTTTCTTGATTTGGCTGCAGGGATTCAGTAAAATGGAAGATGCCTTTTCTGAGGACATGGCTTTGGAAGGAAAGGTCAGGTATGTCTCTGCTGCAGTGTTGAGGGGCAGGGGGAATTAATAGCATTAATGAATTTGCAGTAGTTCATAATAGCTCATTAGTAGCAGTCTCATGAAGTAAGCTGCATTTAAAACTTTTTTTTCTGTGATAAAGATGATCCTCTTACAATGCTTAGATACAATTTCTTTATAATGACAAGTAGTAAGGCTTAATTGGTACTATGTAAAGAATAAATTACAGAAGTATGACCTGTACTAGGCTTTAGAAAGTCACCACTACAATTTCTTAAATAAACTTCTTCTTTGAATACAGGTGGCATGATGTCAAGGGTTCTGTGCAAAATTCTTGAACTGTTAATTTTTTTTTTACTTAAGTTTAAATTTAGTGGTTTAAAAATTACACTGATTTTAAAGATGGAAATAACTTCAGAGGATAAAAAAATTAGTAACTTTTTAATGATGAATTTTAGCTTTTAAAGAAATGTAAGAATTGTCTGCATAGGTAATTATTTCAGCAAATGTTTACTCTAAGCTACTTGTAATGGAAGATCTATTACTTCAAAAAATTTAGATATATGGAAGAATTTCTTTGGGTCTTTTTCAGTGGATCCTCAATTGTTCTTAAGAGAAGTACAGGTTTTCACTTTTGTTTGCATTCTCTGCTGTTACAAAATGCTTGTTTCTTTTCTGTTGCCTGTGTTTCCTCTATCTGGTAAACACTGTGTTTGGTTTGAGTCTTTGTGTTTGGATAAATAGCTGGAGTTTCTTTGTAAATAGTAGAGACTGATAGTCTGTGTAGCCTATTCGTTCTTCTGAAAGAGGAGGGGATGGTATTTTGCAGTTGGTTAGGTCTGTGTTCCACTGCTTCTTTCTGAAGGGTTAAATTGCTTGGGCTGCTTTTTCTTGCTCCTGCACTTGGCACAAATGAGATTTTCTTTCTCTTTTTGCCAGAACTTTATTGATTACTCATTGGAGAAACAGATTTAGTTTAGCTGTTACTCAAAAGTACTACATGAAGACTCTCATTCTCCTCCACTCCTTTCCCCCTCTTATGGCTAAGGAAGTGCTGCCCATTCATTTTGAAGGAAAAGTGCATTCTTGCATGCTTTTAGAAGCCAACAAAAGAGCAAGTGAAGACTCTGCAGAACTAAAATTATCTGTTACACAAAGAATAGATAGCAGACTGCAGGTACTTGTGTATCCTTAATGGATCTGGGAGAGAGGTCTCTGTCCAGACATAGGAATCTTCTTGGCTAACCTCCATGTCACTGCAGCTTTACTCAAAGATGTTTTTTCAACTTTTCATCAGTTTGTGAGACTGTTAAGTAGGCAAGTGCACACACTGTCAATGAAAATGTACCAGAACTCGGCATCCAGACTACTTGGTAATTCAAAGCTGCCTCTTCCAATTCATGTTGGGATGCTAACTCCTTCCATTAAGTGTAAGACATGGTTGTCTTGTGTGAGAAGGGCTTCTCCTGAAATTGCAGACCTGTTGGTTGAATGTGCACTGAGAAGTCTGAAAGCCCTCTGGCTTCACAACCAGCACAAGATGTGTTGCATGCCAGTGCAGTTCAAAGGTCCCTTCCTTTGGAAAGGGTGGCTCTATTGGTCCATTGAATGTGTCAAGGTACAGTAACATTGCTAGATCTGGAAAAGAAAGTGAGTGGTCTGTAGTTCAGTTGTTCCAGCGTAGCATTTGCAGCTGTGGCGTGGGGAACGAGCAGATGGGAGGAGTACTTTGAGTTAGTATGTGGCATGAGACAACCTTTGTTGCCTTCTCTCTGAGGGACTTCTTCACAATTCATTCTGCATTACTTTTGCCTTCTTGAGTATTTTCTTTTTGCTAGCCATAAATGGTAATTTGTGTACAGAAAAGATCCTGCTGACTGCAACTGCTTTGTATTTTTGCTGAGACCTTGTTGGAGTTTATAGTCAGCATTTTTACTGTAGTGAAATTAATGTTTTATTGCTGCTTAATGTACAGGACGTAAATCTTGGGGCAGAGTTGCTTCTTGCTTGCCACTTCTTAAATTTTTTTTTTCTTTGTCTCGCTCTGTCATTCTCTGTAGAGAATGGTGCTTGTTCTCTGCAGTTGTAAGTGAATTGTGAGACCCTGCACCCTGAGCCACATTTCCTTCCCATTTGTTTTGCAGCAAATGTTTTAGATTGCCTGGCATCTTCCCCAAACCAATTAACATTAAAATCTGTCAAGAACAGTTCAAGCAAAAGAACTTAGCCTCTAACGTGTCAGACTACAGTAAGCAATTGCATTTTTGACAAAAATTTAAGACAAGCATCTCTGCTGCTTAAATTATTATTTTATTTAGCTGAGATTTTCTTCTTCTGTAGTGTTTACTGTCGGGCGAATGTATTCCCTAAACATAGGCAGTGCTGAAGTACAATCTTTATTCCAAACATTTTAAAGTCTATAATGTCCCCAATCAACTACCTGTCAGAGCCAGAATCAAATTTCTACAATCTCATTTTTCTCAGTCTCATGAACAGTAGAATGACTTCTCCATCACTGTAGGGAAAACAAGTAGGATTGTTCTTGTGGTGAGGAAGGGTCTTTTTTTATGCCTGTGATTTCTCCTTCTCTTCTTAATGATCAAGTTGAGCCATTCTCCAACACTTCAGGTGTGGTTGTGGAAGTTGAACTGAGAAAGTGTCATACATGTTCCTATGCCACATTTAAATGGTGTTAAGCCATAAAGTAAGGAGAAATTTTAATTCATTTTTTGCAATAGCAATTGGTTTTGCAGTGGCACCTAGGAAGTCAAGTTAAGGACAGTTACAACACGTACGAAAGAGAGAAGCTTCTCCATGTAACTGCACCAAATGTCACATCACTGGTGGGCAAGGGATGAGCAAATTTGTTTAAAGTTCAGTAGACAAATGTCCCTACGTTTGCAGTGTCCCCTGGCAGCAGTGAAAGCTGAAACTGGGCTGTTAGACTGAAGGAAGTGTTCCCTTCCCCTTTTTGTCAACACTTGTCAGAACCCACCTGGAATATTGCATTGAGGTTTCAGCACCATCAGCTCTTTCTCCCAGCTGAGTTCAAGACAGACATTGAATGACTGGGGTATATTCAATGGAGGGTGACCAAAACAGTTGAAAATGGAACTGTACATCCTTTGCAAAGAAGATGAGGGAATGGAGCTTGTTCAGCCTGGAGAAGATGCTTCAAGGGGAGGATAACCTAAAGGCAGCCTTCAATTACAGATAAGGAGGCAATCAAGGGAATAGAGCTGGGCTCTTCACTGAGGTGCTCGGCCAGAAGATGAGACACCGTGTACGTAATTTAAGACATAAGAGGCTCAGTCCTAAGGAGAAATACCCGTTCACTGTGAGGATAATTAAGCATTGAGAGAGGTTGCCTAGCAAGGCTGTGGAATCTCTGTCCTTGAGATTTTTCAAGTCCTGGCTGACAAAGCCCTGAGCAACCTGATCTGAATCCAGAGTTGACTCTGCTTTCTGTAGATGGGAGTAGATGACCACCTAATTCCTTTCCAACAGGATTTATAATTTGATTCTATGAACCAAGGAAGATCACCAAGGAAGATCCTGGGAAGAAGAATATTTACTGTCAAAGATCATGGTTTATAGAAGATAGGCCTACTTCCTTCTAGCTGGTCAAGAAAAAGATTTCAAATACTTTTCAAGAGGCCACACTTCAGGTTTTTGAGACACTCATCCCCCTGACCCCCAGAATTTTGCAGTGTTCCAAAAGTGTATCAGTGACCAACAAAGTGCAGAAAACTGAAATAATTATGAGGGTAGGACATGACTTCCCTGAGAGGGGTGGTATATGTTTGGGATCTGCAGGCTAGAGAACAGATAGCTGAATGAATGTAAGATAAATCACAGGGAACATGCAGCTCTTGTCTCTCTTCCACTAGCAGGCAAATATGCAGTAAACAAAGAAACAGGTTGAAGATACAAGCCAATGGTTCTCCCCTAATAAAGGCAGTTGGGTGGGACTGCTTGCTGCAGCTGTTAATTTAAAAATAAGTCAATAAAAAAATAATCTTCCATATGATAAAAAAATGGAAAAAATAATGGAAGATAAAAAAGTCAATTCCAGGTTGTTAAACAGGATTCTACCATAGACTTGACAAAAGTACGTGAGAGAAAAAACCTAGTTTTGACTAACACTGGAGACAGGAGAGGACACTGCACCTGACTATTAGTACTTCCATGACCTGATTCAAGAAATTACCTAAGTGTGAATTGTATCAGCTTGAAATTTCCCATATTTGCAAACTTTAAAATGACATGCTGTCACAGTATAACAACTGATCGATGATTGATTGATTGATTAATACCAATGATCTAAGAGCCTGGAATTACAATAAAGGCATGAAATCAAATGGATGTTTCTTTTCCTGGAAGAGGACACAGAGGCAGTTTCCTCCTTGCTGCTGGTTATGTTGACATTCAAGAGCTGTTCAGCATTCAGTCTGGGAAAAAGTGTTTTATCACTAGATCTTTTCCACAGAGTTTTCATGCTCTTGTAAGCTTATTTTCCTCTGGTTAAGAAAAAAAAGTCCTTTGAAGATGTCAATAGACATATCATATATGTAGAGGCATTTAGAGAAATAACTTTATGATACTTTGATGTAATAAGGTCAGAAGAAAACTATTTCAGACAGCAAAAAATTACACTTGGACTACTTCATCCTTTGGACAACACATCAAGCAGGAGTGGAATGTGTGCATACACATACAAACTATCCAATGTTTAATCACATTCAACAGTACTCAAAATCCAGACTTTACTGGACAATCTGCATAGGTGACTGAAGTCCAAATGCCATGAAAGTGAGCTTTTTAAATTAGCAAACTTTTGACTGGTGTAGTTGGTGGCAGGATGTAATAGTCTACAGAAAATACTCAGTACAGAATCAAGAGTATGTAATTTAACATAGTGTGCTTTGAGCGCTTCATAGGGTATGAGGGTATTGTAACAAATTTATGCACTGTAAATTTTTCTCAATGCGTGTGGGATTTTTAATCATCACAAAGTGTTTTAAGAACTGCAGATAGAGAATTGCTGTAACAGCTTCTTCATATTTGAATACATTTATGTTAATGGCAAATATGTGATGACTGCTTGAGATGTAGGAACAGAACTCCAGAAATACTAATGAACTTCCAGAGCTTTATGCACTCTTTTCCACTTCAGATTTGATGTATATTGAATCTGTTTTGTGGGTATAGTATCCAGCCTTGGAGAAGTGTGTGGGTGGGATACGGGGGCAGTGAAAGAGAAGTACACCCCTGACTACATCCGCCAGGAACATCTTTTATAAAGCAAAAACTTGAAACAGGGATTATATTCTATACGAAGTTTTTCGAGTGCGGATAGGCTGTGTCTTGGCATGCTCTTTGTTGGTGTCTGACACACGGTTCTCATCTTCCCTTCAGTTCAGAAACAAATGTTAGTAGTCACCACAGTGTGCCTGTAGTTGGAAGATGGTTGTTTTCCACATGCTGCATCCTTTGCACTGAGCTACATCTGGAGAAGCCAGAAAGCAGATCTGTATCTGCATGTTTTAAACTATCCTCAAACGTTAGTACAGTTTTTACATGGTGTGGCAAAAAGCAATGTTAAATTGTATTTTAAGCAGAAGATACAACACTTGGAAGAAACAAGTACCTGTGTGCGTATACTGTAAAAGCAAAGATGTGATGCTGTTAGGCAAATACGCTCTTTTGTTCAGCTAGTTTTGGTCTTACATACTTAATCATCCATTTTAAAAAAACAGAGACCTAGTCTGCAACAAAGGATTATGTCTATTACTTGATCACAGATGTTCATAACTAAAAAAGTTTGATGTGTGTATATAATTAAGAGCACCTAAATACAGTTATTCCGTTTTGTTTACTTAATGCTTTCTATTTGAGAACACTTGTAGGGAAACAAAATATCCATTGTACTAGCTTTTATTTAGAACAACATCAAAAAATTGTATAAAAAGGTTATTTCCTAAAGCTGTAAGTTCAGAGGTTTGTTTTCAGCTGTGAATAATCAAGTGGCAAACACTCTACTCATTTCTAATTTTGGCATCCTTTATGCAGCTGCATTATAAAAAAAATGTGTTGAAGATTTTGAATTACTTTTATCTGTCTCTATATTGGTGGTCCCTAACCTTCATATGTAACAATCAGTGTTTCAACTCAGATGGTCGTATTTTATTAGTTTGCATTAATTAGAATTGCTTTTATTAAAAAGACCAAACAAACAGAAAACCCCCAGCAAGCACAAACCACACACACACACACAAACCCAAACAACAAAAATAACAATTTAAAAACTAGCCTGAATGATGTAATGGGAATTTGTGGGAATCCTCTGAAACCATTTAGAGAAAGAAAATTAAGTATCCTGAACAATGTCATGTTTCACATATGCAGTCTATAAATGGTGAAAGATCAAATGCTTGTTTTGAAATGTTTCTGGCGATAGCAAAATAGTCTCAGAATGGAGCTGATGAGATGTTTGGGATAGACAGGTAATGTCAGATCTGCTTAGTGACTTCTTCTGAACCAGTTCATATTTTGTACATGTGCTAACTGGCAAAATAGCTACCAAACTCATGAGTATTCCTGGTACGTTAACAGATTGATTTAGACAAAAGGAGACATCTGAATATATCTATCTGCCACAAAAATATCTTTACTATAATTTATTAGTGAGGATCAACAATGACATCACTGTATGCAGGAAGATGACTTCCAACTGAAGCAAATGTAGTTGTGTTGTCAGGGCCTATTAATTTTCATTGAAGTAGTCCTAAATAACGCAAGTGCTGCTCTAGAATACAGGGGAAGGCATGGTGCAGCAATTGCTTAATGGTGATATTAATAAGTCAGTGCAATAATTCTGTATTTATTGATTGTCAGAAACACGACCAGTTTCAATGACATGGCCAAACTCATCATTAAGCTGGAAGAAAACTCATTCTGGATGCCCATGTGTAGTGGTTTGAGTTTGCCAACCTGAGTTTCTGGTGAAACGCCAGCACACTTACCAAAATTTACTCCCTTTTGCTGTGAAATAAGGATTAGGAGTATGCAAAGCAGGCTCAAACTTTAAAGAATACAAGGGAAGTTTATTAATCATCCTATAAAAGGGGAAAAAAACCCAAGAGAACCAGAACAAAATCCTCAGTTCACCTCTCCTCCCCCCACCTCTCCATTTCTTTCCCACTGACAACACAAGAAAACATCACTTTGAACTTTCAGTCAGTTTACCACCTCTAGAATAGTCTTTTCTCAGTTCCTTTAGGGAGAGAAATTTCTCTTGCTTATACCATGGACTTCTCTACAAGAAAATACAGTTTTTATGGTTCCAGCCTCACAACCAGCCACCTGGGAGGAAAATCTGCTTCTTGTGGAAGATCCCTCCCACACTAGCAGCCTTTCCATAGCTACTATGATGGGTTATGACAGTCCATGGGGCACCCTTTTAAGGATGAGCAGTTCTATTACAGCAGCAAAGAAAATACCCTTCTTCTGTATCTGGCAACACAAATTCTCCAGCATTCCCCAGGGCAAGGGACAGCTCACGGCCTCTTTGTCTCTGTTCAAGCTTCTCATCAGGCTATACTTCCTTCAGCATCTACTTATCTCTACACAGGTGCCTTGGCTTACTGGCTGAAGTTAGAACATCACATACCCCTTTTGGACTGTTTTCTCATATATTACAGGGAATATTTTAGCTTAGTCCCAACCATGGTTTCACAAAATAATTTTCAGCTTCGCTACTGAACCGCTTCTCATGCTTCTCCCTCTAGGAGTCGGCTCTGCTTCCTTCACTGACTAGAGTCTCTATGCTGTATTTCTGTAGGTGTCCCCACTCTTTTCTCTCTCTGTGCAGGGAAGGATGGGTGTCTGGAAGTTTCATCTGGGCGTGGAGAGGGTTAATCTCGTTCCTTGCAATAGTCATATGGTCTCTGCCGGGCTATTTGAAAAGGTCCGAGCTGTGTGGCAGAAGCACTCAGAGTCTCGGTGCCCTTGCTCTGCAAAGCTGGCTCTGCCCGGGGGGATTGGCCTGGCCCGGGGTGACAGAGCAGGGGCCCGGCACTGCCCAGTGTAGCTGACATGTCGGCTGAACTGCATCTGAGCTGAGAGCTCAGGCCGGGTCCTGCCCCACGCCCAGCTCCAGCTGCACCCCCACTCCAAACCCCCTTCCCCCCTCCCTCTAAAGGCGGTCGGGGATGGGGCAAGGGCCCAGTCTTACCGGAGAGAGAGAGCAGGGAACCTCCTTCTCTGGCAAAAGCGGGAAGGCAAGAGAGCAAGACTCTTTAACAGTCCTCCTCTGCTTATATAGGTTTTTTGGTTTTTTGGTTTTTTTTTTTTGGTGGTTTTTTTTTTCTTTTTGGTTTTTTTTCCCCTCGAAGGCGGATCAACTTTTAATTGGTTGGCATACATATCAATACTCAAAGCTACCTAGTTATTGGTTCTGTCTCCCAGGAAGGAAGTTGTATTACTTCCTGCAGCATGGGTCACTCCCAAGATCGACACTTTCTGGGCAAACCCAGGACGCCATGGTGGTTGTGTGGAGTTTTAATACCCGTTTCTGGAAAAGGGTCAATGAGAGAAGATAAACAGTAGGTACTGGGGCATTCATTAGATATGTTTTGGTTTGCATTTAGAAATTTGTTGCTAGAGGACTCTGAGAAAATCTGTTTGTGTTCCAATGTACTTTACTAATTTGCAAAATGATCATAGTATCTGCAGCTGACTGGATGTGTCAGTTTTACAGGAGTCTGTGATTATGATTATATGATACTGAGACCTGGTTCTCTGAGACCATTCAGGTCAAAGCAAAGCAGAGATATTCTGGAGTCCTTTGGTGGTGTGGGTTGAATTTTTGTGTCGCAGCGAATATGTCAGTCACAAGGAGAGGAGGATCTTGTGTGGTACTCATATGCCTCTGTCAGAACTTCTGTCGCCTGCTGGGTGTGTTTAGAGTTTTTAGACTAGGAACTCTAAAAGGTTTGCAATTGAAGATGGTGGAGACAGATGGATCTAATTTTGTAATTTTATGGAACTTCAAAGCCATGCACATGAGATTATTCATAGTTGACCTCATACAGAAGCTGCTGTTGTATCAGGGCTTCAACTTCTTTCTCAGCTTCCTCCTTGATGTCAAATATGACTGTGAAAACAGTGGCTTATTGCAGAAATATGGTTAAAGGAATACTTCAAGATTTCAATGCAAGATCTTCAATATATAACAGGAGAACTGGAAAATAATTTCTTTTTTTGTAACTCCTTTTCCAATCTTGACAGCAACTTTTTTGTTTTAGTGGTAAGATACATTCTAGTGGCATCAACATAGTACTCTAGCTATACCACACAAGAATCTTTTGTTTCTCCTATCAAGGGATAATATATATGGTGAAATTTCTTAGTTCCATTTACTTACCTGTAGTTTGTATATGAGTTTCCCTTTTCCTATCTTTTGTTTTTCTTTGTGGTATTTTTTTTTTCTGATGTTTCTTTGCTTCCTACTTTTTAAAACCAAATTTGAGGAATTGGTTTCCTTAACTGAGACGTTAAAAAGAAACAGTGGGATTGCAGACATGAAAAAGACCTGCAGGAACATACCTTCAAATAATACAATAGAGAAAAACCTTGGAAATTTATATTCAGAACCTAATTCACTTCACTCTATTGCCTGCTTTCCCGTGCTAAAGATTTGGCAAAATTCATGTTCTTTTGTCAGCAATCACTTCTTCAAGTGTATTTTGTCCCTCATCATTAAATAATCACGTCTTGCATTTGTATATATGTAGCTCATACTGCTGAGGGACTTCTGTGTTAATCAGAAATGGCTTGTCTTGAGTTGCCAGTTACTGCACAGCTATGACAAAAACTGTCCTGTTGTTTAGTGGCATTTTTTACTCTGTTTGACAGATGGCATAGTGAGACAAAGGGCCGGTGAAGAGATTGTATAGTTAGCCAAAAAGCTACACCTTTCTGAGCAAACACCTAGTTTCAGGATTGCTTCAGTAATTAGTGTTTTGTTCTGTTTTTTTGAACAGACTCAGACTTCCCAGTACCCAAGGAAAGATGCACAATGACTGTGAAACTTGCTTTTCTTTTTTAAAAATCATTACAGAGACATTTATTCTAGTACTACCAGTTTGTAAAATAGTTTAAAAATGTTTTATCCACCTGGAAAAGGGAGCATTTGTCTGTGAAAGAATGGAAAAACTTAAATTTCATAGTTGCAATGGGAATTTATAACTAATATTTCCTCATTGCTACTATAATAGAAATTAAATGGTAAAACAAAGCATTTTATCTGTGAAATGTAATTGTAGAGAAAAAGCAGTGCTGCACAGTTGGCAGGTTGAGCACCAATGTGAAATTTCCATTTAATTCAGTAACCTATTTGGTGAACATGGAGGTATTGTGAATAAAGACACAGGTGAGAAAAAAAACTCCCAAACTATTCATTATCAAATATTTTAGTCAAATAAAGTTGAGTTTCTTGAATGTTTTGCTAAAGTAAAAGTCTCCTCTCCTTTCCTTTCCTCTCTTCTAAGTGGAGAAGGTGCTGAGGTCATTACTTAATGTACTTTGTTCTCCAGCTCTTTCTTCTGCCTCTTTCTGTTCTGGGAATTGTCTTGATTATTTGGACTTGATGTAGTGGTGTTTGTGGTCTTTCTTTTCTAATGCTTCAGGATTTTATTTGCCACCCTTTCATAAGCTTGCACTTAAAATATTTTGTGGACATACAAATTAGTATCTTGGGAAGGTGAAATTTCATGTAATGTACTTTCACATTGCCATATGTGTGAGTGAACAGGTTTAGTAAGCAGAAGGAAATTTAACTTAATTCAGTGGTACTGTTTGGTAATGGATACACACATTGTGTATAAAGTAACATTTTTATACATTAAGTAGTCAGAAAAGGAAATTATTACATCATACAGAGAAGAGTCCATTTGAATTCATACTAATTGAATCTGTAATATAAAGGTCAAAAATGTTAATTATTTTTGCAGGTAGGAGATTTGGTAGAGATTAAAAACTACTCATGTCTCAGGCTGATAGACTAATGTTACTGATCTCCTATGATACATGAAGAGTGGTGGTCCCATGCTAACATATTTTACTTGAGCTCTCAGATTTGTAATTCTGAAAAGGAAGCTCTAAACAGTGCAGTGTTCTGCATAAAGTTCCCAATACTGATGTGAAGGTGATTCCTGAAAGTTAATTTTCTATGCGCTGTTGGTATTCTGTGTTCATTTCAGCATTCATTCATTCATTCATTCATTCATTCATTCAGATTTACGAGAACTCACGTTATGGAGTTAGTATGTTTATCCAGAGCAGGCAAGCACATACATTTTCCATGCACAGACGCGTGAATAAAGCATCTCTACTGTTAACAAGTGCTGCACCCCTGTGTTACATTTGACTGCATCAGTGCAGTGTGCACCCATTGCTTCTTCCCCTGGTAAAGTTCTGTTGGACAGCACCTTGGGGTCAGTGCTTGTGCTAGCTGTGGATGGAAAAATGGATGGTCGTGGAGGAGGTGTGTGTTTTTTGTTTTAGTTGGTTGGTTTTCCTGGCCAACAGATAGAGAGGAGGCACAGGGAAATAGCGGTTGCTACTGTGCCAGTTATTCTACCACTGTGAAGGGAGAGCAGGGAAGAGGAGCTCTGTTGGGAGAGTACAGGGTTTTGTGCTCTACATGAATACAGAAAGCAGAAGCTAAGCAGTCATGCTTAGAAGTGTACAGTATTGCACTACACCTGATACATTTTTGTAGGTCAAAGAAGCACACCTTGCACGCAAAGACAAGAATTTATTGTTAGTTTAATTGAAATTGTAGCAGTCTAATCAAGAAGTGTCATTTTAATTGGGCTAATAATTCCGGGTGATCTTGGACTCAAAAAAACTCATTATGTTTAAAGTCATTCATAAATGTCCTTGAATCGACCTCTTTTGTGTCATGCTCATGTAGCATTGCCTGGGTCCTGGGGTCAGTGGCATTGAGGACAGGGAGGCAGAGCAGCACTGATGTCCTTGGCCCTTCTCTGGGAGAGGTGAGATACTGTCTGCGTGAGGGGCTTCCCCCTTGGTCTTGGGCCTGTTTAGGCTTTATATATTTGCAATCTGTTCAGCCATTCTTTCTTTTCTAAATTACTCAAAGGGTGGTTGCACACAGACTCACCCATACTATTATCAGAAGGTTAAAGCACATCATGGCAGTTGGCATGAAGTGGTAGCAAAGGAATCTCTTGTCAAGCTCTAGAAGATAGGTCGTTGTAGAGTCACAGAATCATAGAATTGTTTGGGTTGGAAGATACCTTAAAAATCAGATAGTTCCAGCCTCCCTGATGTGAGCAGTGACACCTTCCAATAGACCAAGTTGCTCAGAGCCCCATCCAGCCTGGTCTTGAACACTGCCAGGGATGGGTCACCCATAGCCTTCTTTGGGAAACCAGGTCCAGTGTCTCACCAACCTCATGATAAAAGATTTCTTCCTTATATCTAATGTAAACCTACCCTTCTTTAGCTTAGGGCCATTACCCCTTGTCCTATCCCTACATGCGTATGTGTAAAAAGTCCCTCTCCAACTTTCTTGTAGCCCCCCTTTAGGTACTGGAATGATGCTGTAAGTTCGCCCTGGAACCTTCTCTTCTCCAGGCTGAGCAACCCCAACATTCTTCAGCTTGTCTTCATCAGCAAAGTTCTGCATCCCTCTGATCATCTTTGTGGTTCTCCTCTGGGCTTGCTCCAGCAATTCCACATCCTTCTCATGCTGGGGCCTCAGTGCTGGATGCAGCACTGCAGGTGGGGTCTCACCAGAACAGAGCAGAGGGGCAGAATCCACTCCCTCGGACTGCTGTCCAGGCTGCTTTGGATGGCACCTAGGATGCGATTGGCCTTCTGGGCTCCAAGTGCACATTGCTGGCTCATGACAAGCTTCTTGTCCACCAAGACCTCCGAGTCTTTCTCCTCAGGACTGCTCTTGATATCCAGAGTCACTGTCCAGCTCTAGGAAATAATTGTCCCATTCTTTCCTGACCCTTATCAATACGTGCAGTTACAGCTTAAGCAGACCCATAACCATTTAAAGCATTCTCTGGTGAAGCCCCAGGGCCAGCAGTGTGAAGCTGCTGGTGGGCTCTCATGTCCACTGCTGGTCCTGCAGGTGTAGGGAAGAAAAGCACTGTGGGGTGTGGCATGAATACCCTGTGAGCTGAGGAGAGGAGGTACCCAGGGAGAGGATTCTGAGGGTAGGTGCAAACAAAAGGCATTTCCACATCATCCATGGGCAGTCATTCAGAAGATGTTGCCCAACACACCACACGTGGTCTGTGGAGACTTTTCTTACCCTATGTCGAGTATTTGCAGTTTAAAAAGTCACTTTTTTGCCTTAAGGTTATGAACTGACCAAGCCAATTTGGGCACACAAGAAAAAAATCAGTGTTTGAAGCACATGTTTCTGTTTTTGGCATTTTAAATCTTTGATTGCTCTTTAAGCCTTTAACTTTAAAATGTCATTGATTTTCATTAGAAGGCTTTGTAATCTATTTCAGAACTGCTCTCTAAAAAAAAAATCTATGTTGTTAGGGAGTTACACCGATTTTCTGTGTTGGCCTCCTTCCACTTTTATAAATTGAGACTTAATCAGGGCTACTGAACTGAAATTGATTTTATAGAAAGTAACAACCCATTAGTAAGATCTTTTGCTTTAAATAAGTCTTTAATTGCAACTCTGTACAAATATGATGGAGGAAAAATGTTTGTTAGTACCACGACTTAATATTGACTAATATTTGTTCTTTGAGAAATATATTTTTCCTTCTCTGTTTTTCAGAGAGTACAACCAAATCTGGATCTAAGCTTTATTTCCCTAACCAAATGCATTTGAGCCATTAATGGATTTTTTTTTTTTCAAATGTCTGTCAACTTAATCTTGTCTAGCAATCTTGATTCAGCAGTTTAGAGCTCTAAATTGTTACAATAGTCTACTTTAATGAATTTCCAGGCCTTGGAAAACCCTGTTAAATCTTTCTGCCCCCTCCCCATCAGATCCACTACTGGGGAGGAAAGAACATCTACCAAGCTGAAGTATGAAAATGTCTCTAATGAAATGTGTCCTAAATAAAGTTTAATGTGAGTAGACTATACTGATCACCCCCTCCCTGGTCTTCTTTCTTTCAGTCTCTGTATTTCATTGAATTACCTGGTACCATTTTTTGCCTGATAACATTTAGATAAGCTGTCTCTAAAAAGCCTGTGTGTCTCTGTATCAGCTGTATTCTGTTCATTTTCAGATTTTATTTGAAAACGGCCCAGTTGAAAACATTTGCCCTCTCCCTTTCAACAGGCATATGAAAATGAAGATTGAGAGGTGTCATGGCATGTTGCTGCAGAGCAGCCTGATGCAGTGGTATACCTCTGGCTGATTAATGTGAGCACTACTCAGTGGGGTATAATCTCTAATCCTTGTGTAATGAGCTGGTTGGGTTGCTATTGCTCTTATTCTCTGTCTTCCCTGCAAAACTATCCTGTTTCTTAATTTCAGAGTTTTCAAGGAAATTACCTTGTTATTTCATTGGGACAGGAGTTTTCTTTCTCAGGTGTAGACCCAGGGCCCTTTTGGGTGGAGGTTCTTACAACTAGTTATCAGACTGTACTACTGGTTCCAGGTGTGTGATGTGTAAAGTGGTGTTCTGTTCTTAGCCCATTTCAGCTGCCTTTTCAAATGCTTTTGAAAGATAGGCCCAGTTCTGTTGTGGGCATATAGTTGATGTGATGTTTCTCAAGGAAATGCATCATTTTATTGATAACAAGCTGTTTTTTCTATTGATGTGTCACTTGGTGAGCACTACAGTGACATGGCTTTCAGTGGTAGTTTTTAGTCTGTGAGGTGGGATACATGTCAGGACATTACAGTCAGTGTGTGTTGACACAGTGAGAAATTAGAGAAGGAGATCACTTAAGCCTCTGTCAATAATAGCTAGACTTCCAGCCAACAGCAGGGTCTCCCGAGGCTTGTGGATCTGACCAAGTGGTGCTACAGGCATGTATTGCAGCAGTTATGGAGTTGTTAGTCATGAGAGACCAGTGCAAACTCTTCTACATCTTGGAGAGCTTTAAATGTTGTTGAAGGTTAAATACCGAAATCCCTGCATGGAGTTTGTATTGCTTCAGCTGTTCATTTTGACTAGGCTGAAGGTTTCTGGGTATTTTTCCCCATGTACAATAATTGAAGTGTGAAAAAAGCTCAAAGATGTTACTGCAGACATTTTATACATACGGTTTATAGGTATCCACCCTATTTTCTGACCAGGAAAACAGCTGGACTTTTTCCTTCAGAAGTCATTTAAGCATTATTGAGATGCTGAACCTCATTAGCTCCCATCCCAGATTAACATTCTGAGTTGGAAGAACTGCGCTTTGAAAAGAGACTGTAGGATCTTTATTTAATTGGCTCATCATTTAACCACAAATTAGCCAGTAAATTTGTAAATGAGTAACTTTCAAGTTTGTGCTCCAAATTAGACTAACCTAAGGAGTCTTTGCATTACTTCATGCAGGTGGAATAATTGCCTTAGCTTACTAGCACTCAGCAGATTTTGAGCTTAGATTCAGTTTAGATTCTATTTGTTTAAACAAACAGAATAAGCACATATTCTTTAAATATCAAAATCTCAGGGTCTTAATTGAAGTCCTCAAAATTCTTTATATCTACTCCCCACCCCCAAGGTATGCAAGAATGGCCTTATGCAGCATGCAAACAGAATCAAGTCTTTTTCCCCCTTCTTTGTCAAGAGCCTTGGAAAACTGAGATTACCCAAACTCTTCCAAGGGAATCTGTATCCTCCCAATCAATTTGCTCTAATACCATACCTTCACCAAGCTTGTAAAAATCAAATTTTAAAAAGAGTTATTTTGCTATGTCTTTAGGGTTTTTTGGTGGTGCATATGAGTGAAGGTGTGGAACATATATTTGCAACCAGTCACTTAGTCAAAGGAAACAAAAATTAAGGGACAGTAAAGGGATAGAAGGCTAGAAATGGTAACTATTTTTCAGAGGTTGAAATCCAGAACTGATTAAGATAATGGAAAATGCTGGGAGTGGGCAGAGTGATTGAGGCTTAAATGCTTCAATTAAAAGACAAAAACCAAAGCCAGACATCTGAAACTTCAGAATGAAGTGTTATTGTGAGGGTTAATGAACATATCTAAATAAGTTAGAATATAATTTCCCACCCAGAACCTCACTCTTGTTACCAGAATGACTCTTAAATGCCTTTGAAGTCTGGTATTAAGTCTGCCTACTTTGCATATGCCTTTATTATGCATAAACCTTATTCTTGACAGGTGAGTCTTAATGTGAATATCTTTTTTAGCTTGTTTCAGTATAGTATCACACTTCCCAGAATTCCAAAACCATAACTGAATATAAGCAGTATCATGTTTTGATAAAAACATGTTTATTCCTAAACTATTGGTGTTATGTGTTCAGTCTACTTTTCAGTCTTCTTCTTTCCTTCTTCCTCTGTACCTCCCTACCACATCTCAAGCAAGAGGCTGGAACATGTTAACATCATCAAGTGAAGCATTTCTACTAAGTGACAACAGATTGTTCTTTGCTGTTTGCAAAATTAATTTAAATGAGACACAATTAACATCATAATAACCCCAATCAACCACCTCCCAAAAAACCCCACCCACAAAAATACCTCCCCAAAACAACTGAGTTTCAAAAGTCAGTGCCCTTATCCTGGGAGGAAGAAAAGAGAAAATTTCTAAGAGGCTTGGGTATAACTATCAACACCTACATGATGATTTTTGAGCTAAAAAGTCTCCTAAGGATATGCCTAAGCTGAAGAAGCTTTGTGATGTGACTGTAGCAGTGAAACATAGCTGGCGAGTCTACTGTAGGCTGAAGTTTTATTTCCTATTCCTTTGTGGATTAATGTTGTAACATTGTAATATTGTAACACCAGCAACTCTGTGTAAACTGCTGCTACAGTGGGGCAGTTTGTTGTTTGTGTTCTGTCAACTAGTGCAAATACCTGTGGTGGTAGGAGATGTTAATGTGAGCATGGCTCTGATGTGACTTAGGAACTGTCCACATATGTCATGGCAGCAATTCATTTGGGGTAGAGGACTTACTGGATATGGTCTGCTACAATGACCTGTATCTATCAGCGTTGGTTAGTGTGGTAGCTGATGCATGACCTAGTCATGCATGCCTTCATGGAGACTTGAGCTATTTGAGTTTTATTTACCCAAAAAGAATAAATGAAAAATTATTTACCCAAAAATGGTTACTTTTTTCCCAGTTCCAGTTTGGCTACTGGACTCTATTCCATGGATAGCAGCACTGTTGTCAAATTTCACATTTTGGTGCCATCAGTACTGATGTGGGGACCACCTCTAAAAATTTATGCAAAAAAGTGCATATAAGATGAGGAAAAAGACTCTCTTCTACTACCACCCATAGGGGAACGCCAGGTTATCTGTAGCAAGTTTATCAAAGAGATCACGAAAGCTTATGAATGTGGAATTTAATGATGGCATTTTTTCAAAGTGTTGATAATCCAAAATTGTAAATTACTTGGCACTGATACTGCCTTTAAATAGGAAATGTTATGTAACACTTGTCAGAAGGGGCATTTAATCCTAAATTAGCTTTCTAAGGAGCTGTTGAATTGCTGAATAACCATGATATGGAAAATTACAAATCCTTCTATAACAGGAGAAGATGCAAGAGAAATAAAACGGAGTGGGAACTTGAAAGTGAAAGGTGAAGGTCAAGTTGGACTGTTTGAACTATGTGTAGCAGAATTAAGAACCAGTTATCTGAGAAACTGCCTGTGCATGGTGTGAAATCCTGTTCACCCAAAACATATCCCATGGTTAATTTTGCAGCCCAGTGGGAGGAGAGGAAGACTAGATCTCACTTATCCTGAGCATGAGTGCCTCCAAGGCTGAGAACTCCAGAAGGGTGATGAAGAGCAATAGGGAAAGTACTGCATGGTTTTGTTACGTCTGTATCACAGACCTCTTCAGTCCTTGGCTCAATTTAGAGTGGCCTTGTAGCTCCTGCTTCTTGTGTCACAGTGACAGTTCCTTGATAGCTCTGCAATTGCAGAGGTGCTCGAGTATGGCATGTTCATCTCTTCTACTGGCAGGAGCAGTTAGGATGGATACCGTTTTGGGGTTTTTCTTTTGATCCCTGTCAGTATACTTTGTCCTTATATGAATAAATGAATATGACTTGATACGTAACTAGAAAGCAAAAAAACTTCCTGAATGCTGTGTAGGAGTCCGTACAATTTTAGTTATGTAGTACAGTTGAAGGGAGAAAACAGTAGATACATAAAAAAGGTTTATCTTGTCATTATCTTTTGTACAACCATGATCAGATTTTTCTTTGCCCTTTGCCTGTCTCCAGGTTAAGAAATGCAATGGGGATGTTTCACTGCATTTCCTGTTTCCAAATTTTTCTTATAACATGTCATGATGAATTGCACTTTGCTGCAAAATGCAGTGCTGTGTTTTTGTGCTATAGTCTTAACATAAATAGCTAGTGCAGGTTTGTTGTGTAAAGAGGGGTCAGTCTTAGACCAGTCACCTGGCTGCTGGAGTCAAGCCTGTAAACAGCAGTGCTGACAGTGTTTGGTTCTCTCGATCCCCTGCCCCTCTGAAGTGTTAATTAGCCTCAGGCTTAAGTAACTCTTTAATCTCAAAAGTGAACAACTTCTCAAAAGTGCTGTACTTTGCTAGCTTTCCACTGCAGAGGCTTGACAGATGTGGCTTCCCATCTGATTAGCAGTGCTGATCCTACTTCAGATCAAGTTGTGCCACAAAATTGTGATCTCCTCACACTTCCAAACAGGGGTTACTAGAAGTGTGAGACACTATAGAAGCAATTTTTGAATGTTTACCTTCAGGATTCTGTTTCCTAGAAGATAAGTGTAATGCAGTCCTTTTCTTGCAGTACCCCATCCTGTAACACTGTATTTTTCACCCTTCTGGAATGCACCCATTTCTAGGATATCTGATGTGATCGGTGCTGACAGGCAAACTGACAACATCATTTTAAGGAGATGGGCCTGGCCGTAAAGTAAAAGAGCAGAACAATGATGGTGGAGAATGGAGTTTGCTGGAAATGTAGAAATGTGGTTGTCTTTCCTTTTGCAGGTCAGAGGGAATGTAGGAGAAGGGGAAATTCAGCAGTGTAAAGCTGTAATTTGCCTGATCCTGTTGAAGGCATGTTGAGCACTGTACTGAAACACCACTGTTTTGGAAGGTTTGATTGTCAGTGTGTAACTACTGTGGTGTATTACAGATGCCTCATGGACAAAGTTTGCACATTTCCACCTGATGACACAAGATTGTGCAGGACTGACCTTTCAGACCAGGCTTGTGGGTTTTATACGGGCATAAGAATTTGTCTACTCATATCAGCTTATAATATCTGAGCTCTCTCAGAGATACAGATTGGACATTCGGAAAAGACTCTTCACTGAGGGGGTGGTCAGCCGCTGGAGCAGGCTTCCCAGGGAAGAAGTCAGAGCATCAAGCCTGACAGAGTTCAGTGAGCTTCTGGATAGTGCTCTCAGTTGTATGGTTTAGTGTTAGACAGTTCTGTGAGGAGCAGCAAGCTGGACTCCATGATCCCTATGGATTCCTTCCAACTTGAGATATTCCATGATTCTATGATTTTTGTCAGCCAAAAAAAAAGTATTGCCAACACTAATAGACATTTAGACATTAGGCTATACTACTGAGTTTCTAGTCCTGTATATTTAAACATATTCAAATTATGTTGGGTGTATATGAGCTTTGAAAGGCTAGTTAATTATCTTGGCTTGTACAGCATTGCTACTCACCACTTCATTAAGGTGAAGAGTACAGACTGTGTTATTTCTGCAAACAAGTCTTGACACCTGTGAAAATGTGAGGATTAACATTTATCAATTTCATTGTGACTTCCAGCTTAGTTTGGTTTAATTTTTACATATAACTTGTATTTCACTAAATGTAATGAATATGAAACTTTTCAAATTTGTCACTTAAAAGTTAAAAAAGCCCAGAGCCAAAGTTGTTGCAGGTTATTGAAAATGTTCTGACTTCTCTAAGTACCATATCCTCATTTCAAATCCACATATTGGAGGGGTTGAGTGAGAGATTCTGGGAAACGTCATCAGTTTTCCTCTGTGTAGTCAAGTGTCTTGTTATCTCTTAGGGCACCATTTAGTACATAAAAGCATTTACAAGTGAGAGCTTTTGTATATAAAATAGGTAGCTCTTGTTTCTGTAATGGGCTGAATATTAAGTGTTTTGTTGATTGCAAACATCTAAAAAGGTTGGACAATATGTAACTGCTACGTAATTAATACAAGAAAAAATAAATGGCTTTTTCAGAAACATGATGGAAAAAATTATGCAAGTATTTTGACAACTAAGACGACGTAAGCAGCAGTGAGAATAAACCCACCAGTGTTAAATAGTAATCCCTCTTTGTCTGAACTCTTAGTATCTGCCACTTCCTTGCTGAGGAAAATCACAGTGAGATAACATTGCCCTAAGCTAGTAGGCATTCTTAGTATTTTCCTTGCCAGTAGCATCTTCTGATGCCAATATCAGAAAACTAAAGACAGTCCACAGAATTAAAAAAACTTTGAATTTTGCTTTCCTGCATCTAAGGATCTCAGCTGAAGTGGTCCACCTGAAGTGGATTTTTTTATAGTAAAGGGCTAATTGTAAGGGGAAACACATAGTGGGATTGACATGAAAAAATATGTTAAATTTTATTTGTTTTCCTTTGGTTTCAAACTCATTTATTGCCCATTTAAAACTTGGCAAAGCTGGTCCTATAGAACGAAACAAAACCAGCCTACCAAGACTAGTATCATATCTGTAGAAAAGTGTTTGAAAGACTCGAGAAAAGAAGGCTAAAGTCCATCTTGTTGATCTCAAGTGGTGAGAAAACCAATTGCACTGTACCCCATTCTGCCAACAAAAGTAGTTTGACTAAATTGAAGAGGGTCATAAAATGAGAGGAATGTGACAGATTGATGAGTAGCTTGAAAATGTTTATCCTGTAGAATATGGAGGCTTAGGGATGAAGACCATCATCAATCTGTAAAGCAGATGAGATAACTTGAGAAAAATGTGAGTTGAATGTGGCATAATTTAGTCATAAGAAGTAATTTATGAACGGTTCTCATTTTTTTTGATGAAATCATTATGTTGGTGTTGGGTTGAATAAATGACTTTCATATTGTGTTGTCAAAGATAGTTCTTGTAACCATTCACTACAAAAATGTGGCTCCTCTGTCCTCATTGTTTCTTATCACTGCCTGGGTATTATTTCAGGATACAACGAGTGATATTTTCTGTGGAAATTTATGTGTTCGGAGTTTTCTCTGGTAGAGCCAGAAATAGAAGATAAGAAGGACTGGGGGCAAGGTGGGGATGGAGGGGGAAGGGAGGGCAACAATAAACAAGTGAGATAAATTTTGCACCACCTGATGTGATAACCCTTAATGATTTCTTGTTGTGGTTGGTTTTTTTGCACTCTGACTCGTGGGAGTATTTTTTGAGTTTTGGAAGTAGTCTAACCTCCTTACTGTTAAGGGCAGTAATTTTATACTAGCCCAGATCGCAATTTTAGCAGTCCTGAGTGCCTGTGGAATGCACCCTTCCTTTTGCCTGTAGGGAAAAGAAATATGAAACAAACTCCTGAGCATTACGTGTTCATGTAGTGACTAGGAATGTCATGTCAGTTAGCTTTTATGGGAGACAGGGCTATATTATTTGCAGCTACTTGAACGTTTATCTAAATTGGTTCTATCAAATAAATGCAAGAACCTAATTCTAATTGACTGCATTAAATGCAGTGTCACCTAAAAGTGTCTATATTGCTAAATTTAAACATGAGCAAAATGACTTACATAGCCCAAGAGGAACTTCAGGGCGTGTTTTTCTGCTCTGCTTAGCAATTAAAGAGCAAATCTCTCAAGATTAGCCAGGTGCAATATGCTGCTACTCACTTTCCTGTGTAGCATCAAGTATTGGCCAGCGCTGGAGGCAGCGTGCTGGATTTTACAGAGCAGCAATGGGATCTGCTATGACAAATCCTGTGAGTTCTTCTGGGGAAGTGGAAAGGTGCTCTGCTTTGAACACTGATGTATTCTCTACAGATTGTGTTTATGGATTTAGTGGCATGTCTATTTTTCTACTTCCTGCTTCACAGTAGTAACATTTCCCTCTTCAACTGAAAAGTTATTCTAGGGGAGACAAGATGTTTACGTTGCCTTACGTGCCAGCATGAATGCAGTTGAAAGGATGGAAGTATTTAGAAGGAAAGCATCAAGGGCAAGCAGAAACAGAGATACAAACCAATGAGGAATGCACAGCCAGGACTACCAGTTGCATGGCTGTAGGCACCCTATTTGTTAAGTGAAACTGAAGTAGGACTTGCTAAACTAAGCTGAGATGTTAAGCAAGAACAAGACACTTAAGCTCTGGTTCACCACACCACAGTTACTGCCTGAAAACCCTTCCAGTTAGCTTGTGTTGTGTTTTGAGCAGGCTGTTGTGTGACTTCACAAATGTCTCCTGGCTAAGTAACTCACAGGTGTGAAAGGCAGCCCTAAGCACCAGTGCATGCTGGAAAAACATCCAGCTGGAAAACAGCTTTTCAGAAAAGGACCTAGAGTTCTGGTGGACATTAAGCTGACCATGACCAAATAAATCAAGAGCAAAGGGGACAAGGTGTTGCAGTATCAATCAAATCAATAATGAATAACAAAAGGGGGAAGAAGAGGATGTTAGAAAATGAAGTATTAAAGGTTTCCTAGCTCTAAAGGAAGTAATAGGGATTCCATTTTTAATAGGATGACTTTGCAAATCTTTCCCTATGACTGTTTCCAGGACAATGTTTCGATGTTTTCAGAACTATTATTGAAGGAGGAAGCAAAGGATGTTAAAAAAATTGGGCATGGGGGTGATGGAGATAATTTCATTCTTTATTTCTGTCTAATGTCAGTTCAAGGAACTTGGATGCATAAAAGCAGCTCAAAGGCTAATTACAAGGTGACAGGAATGAGTCTGTATTAAAGATAAAACTTTCCAGACTTTGCTTTTATGTGAGGAAGATTCAAATTCAAAGTGAAGGTTGCTGATACAGGGAACATCATCTTGTCCAATTCTCTTCTTATTTTTTCTCCTGTTGCAGCATGGACTTGGTTTCAAAACTTTACTCTCCATCCCCATTGCTGACAAGTTTCAGAAAAATGAATACCAAATATGGATACCTCTTTATGAGTAAACAACACTGTACTCCATGTCTTGAATCAGTGCTTTCATCAATTGTTTGTGATAATGGGCTGAATAGTATTCATGCTTAGTTTACTTTTAATTTCAGGATGATATTCTCAAACATTAGTATGAAGAGAGGTGGATTTTTTTCCCTTTTCCCCCTGATTCATCTCCACATGAAAACAATTGTGTTTTCTGCTCTAAAATCACAGAAGAATTTTAGGTTAGAAGACTTATTCATTCTTAATTATTATGAGTATGTACACAAAAATGTTTTCACTGCTTCAGCAGCCTTATAAAACAACACCGTTGTTATTCCAAATTTCCAAATTGTGATTGTGTGGGTTTTTTGTTTTAGTTTTCAAGACTGGGTCCACTGAATTTGAAAAATCAAAGATAGCAGTGAGAGGATGATACTGAATGCATTAAGCATCAGAATGAAGTATCTGGAATCATGATATCCTTATCTGAGACTCAACACAATATGAAAACTTCACAATTGTATTAGCTGGCATTTACAGGGAAAGAAGAAACAAAACAGTACTAAGAGATCCTTGGAAAATGGAGTGTTGGGGATTCTGGTTTGTCTTTTTGCATTTTAAGCAGTTTATGAAAGTTCTCAGTTGTCTTATATAACGGCTTCAGCCATCTACCCTTGCTCTGAGAGAAACATGGAAGTTAAGAGTTCATGACAATGACCTAGGATTTTTGTAATTATTGGTTAAATGAAGGAACCGACTAGACCAGAAGCATAGATAACCTGACCTGGATGTGATCTGTTCTAAATATTCAGAATGGCCCATGACTCAACAGCTACAAGAAAGATACAATGATTTGTACTTCAGAGGATTTCTTGGAGTGTTGCCTGGCACCTTGCAGATGGTTTCACTTAGAATTTATGGTTGAAGGAAACAAAAATGTTACTAGGTGCCCCTTTTGTTCTTAAATCAATCAACCAACCAACAAACCAGTTTTTTTCTCTAGTCTCTCTGAGACAAACATGTCTTGTTTGTTGTTGCACTAAGTGAACTTGAATCCAGCTAAATAGAGTAAATTGCTGTAATTTCTTAGAAAAAAAGGTAGATTATATTATTCAAAGAGTGAATTCAAATGGATAAATATCTGAAACACCTGCACTGAATCAGTGGTCTCTGAGTAATAAAGACCAAATAGAAGTTGCACAAATTTCTTTCTGTTCAATGGTAGAATATAATGGTTTTCCATAATCTGCTTGCTGTGGTGCAAAAATTATTTTAATGTATGTTTGCATTGGAAATAATCCTAAAATACTTGTTTTTAGGGTAATGGATTGTTCTGTTCATTGAGGTGGTAAGTAAAGATGAAACAAGTGCAGATGTACCTATATGGCGCAGGCTTGCTTTTAAAACCAAACAAGTAAGCTCAAGAGCAGGAATGAGAAAACCCTCAGACCACACCTCAAAA
The DNA here is from genome assembly GCA_034509425.1 of Eopsaltria australis. Taxonomy (NCBI): domain Eukaryota; kingdom Metazoa; phylum Chordata; class Aves; order Passeriformes; family Petroicidae; genus Eopsaltria; species Eopsaltria australis. The sequence goes on from JAVTVJ010000072.1 coordinate 1,551,464, forward strand.
AAGTCTACGTTTTAGCCTGCTGTTTATCCTTGATCTCATCTAATCAGTAGTTCAGATCTCTTCCAAGAATATGCCTCTGTGGGAATGCACAGCATATTAGGAATGCAGTGAGAGAATGAAATAGACTTAAATGTAAACATTTTACTTTCTTGGCTCTTGTTGATTTTTTTTTAAGGCTGTGTGAATGATATTTTAAGTTTTATTGGTAAACCCTACCCCAAATCAGCTGAAATATTATAATTTCAAAAGAAATTTGAAATTGCTTTGCTGTGCTTTTTAATAAAGCAAAAACTATTTGATATACCTTGAGAGGGAAATAATTTGGGCTTGAGTAATAGTGTAATTCTTCATTAAAATGCATTTATTTTGCCCAGGAGTTGAGTATCCTGCTCACAAAGACTTTGATACTTATGTTCGAATTCCTGTGAGGGCACTGCACACACCCAATGTTTTGCAGCTTTGGGAATAGTCTCTCTTGGTCCTCAATTTGTTGTTTTTTGTTTTGTTTTGTTTTGTTTTGTTTTGTTTTATTCTTCACAGGATGTAAATTACTCTAAAATTCTTAAAATAAAGCAAAGGTCTGGGACATTCTGTAGTCTAGATTTAATTTTTTTCCTTAGTTTTTTTCTCATTTATTTATTTAAGCTCCCATTCTACTTTGAAGTGCAGCAGTAGAGTAAGAAAAGTGGAAAACTGTCTTGCAGGAGACAGTTTTAGGAAATAAATTCAGTCCAGGAAAACTAAGTTCACCTCATTGTCTTTCACTGAAACAGAAACTGTTTTTTTCCCTGAAAAAACATCCTGAAAATTTTCATTTTCAGAAAACTTCTTGTTTAGACAGTATTCTACCTGTAAAGCAAGATGTCCACTGTGAATAAATATCCTTGCTAAACTGCTGCTGTGGATGATTAGCCTTTTCATTAAAAGCTTGAAATGCATTCAGAATATCAGTCTAGCTGCTCTTGAGGCCCACTTTCTGATCTAGCAAGGCAATATTTCTATCTTGTTTATATCTTCTCATATATTTATGGAGATCAAGATTTTCTGTAATGTACTAGGCTGTTGATAGTTGATTTTAAACATGAGGGTGTTTTTTCAGTGTAGAAGTCTTGTCTTGGCTCTCTTTCAGTGTACCTTCTTTGTACTATGGATATCAGAACTTAACACATTTACCATGTATTTGGCTTTGGATTTATTAACTGTCTTTCCACTGTCATTTCAGTTCATGGGTGTCAGCTGTGTTCTTTTCTGCTGAACAGAAAATTTCACATCGGTACATACCTGTACATATCAATTTAGTGTGTACCATGGGGATCCATTTTTGGAACATTTAAATGTACATGAAGATGTGCCCTAAGAGAAGAACACCAACATCACTATAGCTTTCAGCAGAGGAAAATTGTCCTTCTGTATTCTGTTCCTTATTTAATATAAAATGTTATCTTGATAGACACATAATTACTTTAATTATTTTATCAATGAAGCATTTACAGGGGGTATTCTTTTTATTCAGCCTACTTAATATTTTAAGAACAGTTCTTGGTAATTTCACTTGCAAAGTAAACTTAAATCTGCTATCAGGGAAGAATTCCAAGTGGCATTTTAACTTGTGCATATCAACTTGCACAGCTATTCTTGGTTTTCTATTGATTGATCTATTATATGGAGCAGGTATGCTGCACTGAGATTGCTCTGCATGCCAATTGCAAGTAGGGCTTTGGGTCTGTATTCTGGGTTACCTCAGGGTATGAAGGCAGGCAGCCTTCTCTATGAGGTGAGTGAGGTGATCTGTCCTGGCTTTGAGGGGGTTGAAGTTTTATATAATTCTTCCCATGCTGGTAATTAAGGTGTGTAAGTGCTTCTGTAAATCTGGCATGCTCCCCCTTGCCTTTAATGTACCTCAGGCCTGCACATACTTAAGTTGACTGCTTACATCTATAAGGTTTAAATCGATCCAGTTTGTAGTAAAAGTAATAACATACAAGTTTTGTACAGTGTTTCATTTGTAAATGGGGACTGCTATTTATAGTTATTACTACTCACATTGCTATTCACATTTTGTAAGTTTGAAAAGTAATCCCCTCTTTGTAAGGTGTTTAGGTCTAAGTATAATAAAATTGTTTTTAAAAGTCCACATATCAGTATTCTGGAGGACTTTCAAATGAAAAGACACTGAAATAAAATTGTGGGTGTAAACCTTATTCCAGTAATTTAAACTGACAAGGTTCCAAATCCATATCCTGATTGGGACCCTGATTGGGTCCCAATCTATATCCTGAATGGCTATGGAAAAAAAAAAAGAAAAAGCAAAAAATGTGCCCTTTAAAGCTATATTTCTCATTTTATTTGGTTATAAATGAGACAGATAATACAGTCATTATATAATTCTGAAGAAAAATCTGTTCTCACAGATCAGGACATATACCTATTTTTAACTGTATGCATAATGTGATTTAAATTTTTTTTCTTCAGAGCATTTGTAGATTGTTAGATATGTATATTCTCATTCCAGGTTATGGATTTTGAATAATTTTTCTGGATGTATCTTAGTTTTCCTGAACCACCTTTTTAAATCAAATGAATTCTCATTTTGACAAATGTTCATAGCTCAAAGAGATGCTCTGAAGGTCTCTGAGAATTTTACTGCATAATCTGTTTTAATGGCTAGCTAAAGCTATGGCTGAAGCATGTATTTTGAGCATATATTTTCCCATGCACTTTATGGGGTGTCGAAAGTGGTGGCAGCATGTATTTCTCTAACCTTAGTCCCTTAAATTTTGTGATTGAAATCAGAGATTATTTTAATCATGCTGTGGCTGATATGTGGTCTACAATGAAATCTTTGAATCTTCCAAACAACATAGAAGTGCCCTTTTCTATTCACTTTTTTCTTCCTAATGAGTGTGTGGTTTTTGTTTTTGGTTTCTTTTTTCAGGTTTTGGTCATTCACTGACCATTTTTTGTTGGGGCACTAGAAAACTTCTCAGCAATTAGTTAATGTGAAGAGATCGCTACCACGGTCTGATAGTGACATCTGACCTTGCCACAAATAAATGAGGCTAGAGAGTAAAAAATGCAGCAACAAACATTTTCACACTGGTGGGATTTTAATTTTTTTTTATTCTAGTCTTTTTGCAGACTCCAAGTAAATAACATAATGCTTTCTGATTTTTATTTTTACTAGTTGAAAGAGATAACCTAATGAAAACTCTTTATTGATTAGGAGGATTTGCTCTTCAAGAGTGTTCTTATTTTTTGTCTGCTGCATTTTTTGTTCAGGTGCACAGTCTAGTATTCAGCACTGAAGTGATGTATTTTTAGCAAGGTAGATGAGATATCATATTTTGGATCATTCAGATTCTGTTTGATTTTGATTTTGATTTTGATTTTGATTTTGGCTGGCAGCAATGAAGAATTCAGATAAACTTTTGGAATGACAGGCCTGTGTTTGTAAAGGCCTGTGTTAGGCTCAAGCTGCATACATACTTTTTGCAGTGTTTCCTTTCTCCTGTAGGAGATTTCTGCTATTGGATGTTATCAGTCCAAACGGTTACAAGCATGAGACACAACCTTTCAAACCAATGTTTTCCAAGTGTTTCCCCTTCCTCCACAGCTATAGATAGTTCAGTTATTACTGATTCCTTTCCAGCCTTTGGTTGATTTAGGCTGCTCTTGGAGGTTCTTCATGAGCTGTACATTAAACAGTTTTCAAGCTCATTTGTATGCTGCTAGCTGGCACAGTGGAATCCATGTGCTAAAGAATTATTAAGATCTCTGTCTTCCAACTTACCTTACATTTGGCATTTTTAGAACTTTCCATAAAATCATCCTGTGATAATGACAGATTATTTTTTTCAACAAGAACTTGTAAACATGGCGTTATTTTTGGTCACCTAAAGATGAGTAGCTTAAATAACAAAGTTTAAAACTAATACTGTTTTAAATCAGATAAAACAAATTATTCCAATGGACTATTATACAAAAACCTTACAGATTTCACATAGAGAAATAATTATCATCATACACTGTCACCAAAATATTAAATCCAGCATTGTTTACACAGTTTAGGAAAATTTTGTTTCTGATGAAAAAGAAATTGGCCATGAGAACAGCCAAGTGGTGGATGAGGTTGCCCAGAGAGGTTAGGCAGCCTCCATCCCTGGGGGTATTCCAGACCCAGATGGATTAAGCCATGAGCAGTTTGGTCAGGTTTCATGGCTGATGCTGCTTTGAGGAGAAGGTTGGCTCAGATGATTTTCTGAGACACTCTCCAGCCTCATGTAGCCTTTGATTCTGTGAGAATCAGTTGAAGTCGCCTGCTGAAAGTGAAGTAGTTGTGCTGTAGCACTTACAGGTCTCTTAATCAGTCATACCTTGCACAAAGATAGTGAAAGAAACAAGGTTTAATGCTTAGTGCAGGAAGACATTAATCCCTGAATGTTTAGATTTTTCCAGTTGTGTTTTGGTATCAAGAAAGTTCGGTAGCCTCAAAATGTCGCAGTATATCAGGCAAATACACGGAGTTTATACTGAAAGGATAGGTGGTCAGAGGTGGTCATGGTTTGTCTTTGCAGACCTCTGGTGGAAAAGTGTGTGCTGTTCTTGAAACAAATGGGAATTGAGACATACCTGGAGGTGTGATGGATTTCTAGATATTAAGAAGAGGTGTACTGAACTCAAAGAGCTTGCTGGAGAATGATGTCCAGAAAAGACCTGGGAACCAGTAAACTATTTGGTATTAATTGAGTTATTTTCTGAGATCTTTAAATACTGTTTTTAGCAATTCTTGTTTAATTTTTCTTGTGTGCAGTGTTTACCAGTTACTTTTACTGGCCCTGCAGTCTAGCACCAAGTCTTTCTCTTATAAAAAGGAAAGGAGCAGTTAGATCCTGGCCTGTAGAATATTTAGAAGAGTGTAAAACTTTACTTGAATTTCCTTAGCAAGAATGGTAATATGCATAATACGTCTTTAAAACAAATGACTTCACATTCTTTTACTTAAATGTCTAAGGCCATCTGCAGAGGCAAAGAAGAGTTTCTGGGAGTTTGATTGTGTGTTTTTACTTTTTGTTTTTGTTGATCATTATTGCCTTTTTTTTAGTACAGTTACTACTATGCTTAGTATAGTGTTTGTGGTAGCCTTGGTCTGGTAGGGTAGAGAGTGACAGGAGGAGAACAGGACATTTTTTTTTAATTCTCCACTCTCTTCCCTTCACCCTTCCCCCTGACAACTGTTGAGACACTGGAAGAATTTTGTGAGTAGGAAGGGTGATAAGAAATCCCCATAACCCAAAAGCTGTCCTGTTTTCTTTTCTCCTGGTGGTCTGGTGAGAGGCCAGCTGCTGCTGTGCACAGAGTGGTTCATCACCCTTGTCTTGCTCCATCCTCTTAACTCTGGTGCTTGTGTGCTTTGTGAAGGTACTTTTGTGTTTGCTAGCAGACTGCTGTGTATTTCTGAGCAGAGAAAATTACCACAGAAGTTCTAAGTTCTCCGAGGATAAATCTTGATGTCTAGTCTCAGTCTTTGTTCAGGCTTCACTTTTGACACTATCAGCCTGTATGTATACTTCTTAAGGGCTTTTATGTTTTTTGCACAATATAGAACCACTAGAGGATTTTCAGAATATTTTGCTACCTGAAGGAGTGAGATCAGTCAAGTAGGGTAAGATAATCTAGCAACTATGTGCTTCTTTTAGCTTCTCAAGGTAATGAACTGTCTTGCCTATTTGTTAGAAATGTTTGTTGTGATTCCTAACATGCTGTCCTTTATCAGAGAAGAGAAAATAGTGTCTTGAAATTTACAATTTGGATAAAGTGTTTTCATTGTTCAGATGAGAAAATATTTGATATCTATTGCATATTAAAAAGAGTTAAAATGCCACTGATTAGAAAAAAAATGTTTACCTTTGTTCTAAAACCTTATTATTTCTATTCCATGCCTCTCGGAAGCCCTAGCTGAATTTCCCTAGCAGTTGTGGCGAAGGACTTTCAAGTGTCTTGTAAAACAACACAATGATTTTTTTAATTTTTGTTTTTAACTTACAGCACATTAATGAGAGAGAGATTGTCTTTCAGTTGATCCAATTCCATATCCTGAAATAAGAGTTATCTTTGGTAGTGAGAAGAATTTTAACTTTTAAAACACTTAGGTATTTAAAACTGAATGGCCAGAATACTTGAACTTAGGTACTAAGGGAGAGGAAGTCTGTGTATGGAAATGAATTGTTTGCTTCTGTGGCTAAGCCTTGGATAGTGACATAAAAAAGCTAGGAGTCTTCTTCATGCCATTACAGTTTCTTGTGGGAAGTGAATTCAGCCTTGACAAGAAAATGTGGAAGGCTGCAATTTAGCATTGAAAATACTACAGACCTATGCTTTAGAGTCCCTGAAAAACTGAGCAAATGAAGGTTCTGCTGGAGTCTGGGCACTGCTCTTTGCTTCCTTTCCCTAAACAAAGTCAAACAAAAAATATTGATAAAAACCAAGAACATGAGGGCTGCCAATACCTTAGTCTGGAATGGGGAGAGCTGAGAACTGATGAAGAAGGGGAAGAAATACCTTTGGTTCCTAGCAAAACTGAACTTGGAAACCATGAAAACTGCATTTTCTTCAGTAGACTGACTTGCTAGAAGAAACAATGGGTGAGGTATTTATAAACTTTTAAATAGGGAATAAAGTGCAACTGCTTCTTTTACCTGCTACTTGGTTCTAGCTATTGAATACCTCATACAAAGAAAGGCACACAAGATTTGTTACTCCATGCTTCACTTTTTCATATGTATTCTTACAGTTCTTTGTCTGATTACTCTCTTTCAAAATAGGAATTTATATAAGAAAAGACGCATCTTCATGTGCATGAAGGAACAGGGAGATGTGACAGCAGGCAGGGAACCCCATTATTTCAGCCCAATGGCTTAGAGTTGGCTCACATTTCTATGAGCACCCATTGCAATGTCTGTGTGCGGTCACTCCCTGAGGGTACGGGGCAAATCATGGGTTGCAAGGGAAGGGCATTTCATGATTACTTCAGCTGGTGAGGAGGCTGAGGGCTTCGGGAGCCAGGTATGTGTGTGCTGAGTATCAGAAGGAGTTGACTGCTGGAGTGACCAGAGGGTGAACAGGGTGAGGCTGCTGGCAATGTTTCTGTTTCCAGCTGGCCGCTTACAGCCCTGGGAAGTTAAGTGAGGTAGCTGTGCTGCTGCTTGTACATGTCAGCATGATGTTTTCACAACCATATGAATGAATTTCATAGAATCATAGAATCATTTAAGTTGGAAAAGACCTCCGAGATCATCACATCCAACTTTTAACCCAGCGCTGCCAAGTTCACCACTAAACCACGTCCCTCAGTACCACATCAACAGGTCTGTTAAATACCTCCAAGGATGGTGACTCCACCACTTCTCTGGGCAGGCCGTGCCATTGCTTGACAGCCCTTTCAGTGATGAAGGTTTTCCAAACTAAACTTCGCCTGGTGCAACTTAGGGCCATTTTCTCTTTCCTTTTTTCTTGTTTACGTGGGAGAAGAGACTGAGCACAGGTTCTCCTGGTAGCTACTTGACCTTTCCTTGAAGGGCTGATTTTTCTTCTGCTGTTGCTTTTTCATTTTTGTGTAATTAGTTTTCTAGCTGGAATTCGATAGTTATCTGTATGGGATCTGGTCCCATCCCATTTTTTTCTCCCCATTCCACACTTGATTCTAACTCCATTTTTGTTGTGAGGCGAGAGTAAAGTATCTGTTTTGTTTGCCGCATCTTCTCTGCTGTACAATATTGCCGCTTGAGGTCTCTAGCTCATGGAGTGTGCTCAAAATACATAGTTTTGTCTCTAGTCCTGTCCTTCAGAAGTGCTGAGCAGAATTTACAGCAAAGCTATCAATTAATATGAAAATGAGTTCCTCCAAATTATCAAGTAAAAGACCTTTCTTAATTTTTTTGTTTTTTTAAATGCAACAGTATCACAAATATTTTTGTTGCTCGCCTGTTATGTGGAACATTAGAATCAAAGTTTCTGGTTATCACATTGCAGATATCCAAGACAGTAAAGCTGATTGTAATTGAAAGCATATTTATATTAAGCAGCAAATATGCTCATTTTTAATATACAGAAAAGCATTCATTAGAAAAAAAAGAAGTTCATTTCTTTTGAATTGAATGAAATGTAAGTTTAATTTTCAGAACATTGCTTGGGGCAATGGTTTGACATTTTCTTGAAACCAATCTGATTAATTCTCAGAATTACGCTGAGAAATGTCACTTACTGTGGAAAATACCTTTCTAAGCAGTGAACCTCAGAAAAGAAATAATTTTCTTTTTCTTTTTCTTTACAAATTACTTTGTGCATTTAAGTTGCAAGGGCAACAGTTAGCTCATATATTGAGCTTGTTTTTATATGATTATGGAATCAATTCAGAATCTTAACAGGAAAATGATATGGATTGAACCAAGCCCATTGTGCTATTTTTGTGAAGGTGACCTTAAAGAGAAGGTGTAAAGGCTTTCCAGTTTGAAATTTCAATACTATTCTGCTGTAATTTTTATATGAAGTTAACATGAAGTTAAGAATTGCCTGTGCAAAATCTCCCTCAAATGAAACAGACCATTTTATCTTAAATAGTGGCAAAGATATATTGCATTGTTCAGACATGGCTTTTGAGTGAGTGAATAAATATAACAATTGCATGCTATCACTTACAGGACATGCTAATAGAAGTGTTTAACTTATATAGTCATCCAGGACTATGAAGATTTCAACAGACTTACTAGATTGTACTGGACAGTGAAATGATATTTTAAATTGGATGTTGAAATTAGTATGGTTAAACAGCTGGTAGGATTTCCAGAGCCAAAAGCCAGACTTTGATGATCAGATTTAATCTAGTGCAAAGTTTAAGGTTTCCGCCAAAGGTATCATTTTCACATCTGAACCGAGATCTGTGGTTGTTGTGTGGAGCAAGGCCAGCAGAATGCATTGTCTGGGGGAAAGATATTTTTCAGCACTGTAGTAGGTTTTAATAAGTAGGTTTAATACTCCAGACTATTTTATCTTCTTCATTAAGAATATATTTATAAAATAAAGACTACACATATTTTAAAAACTTGATATTGTTTATGATACTTATTTAAATTCTGCCCTGTATAATTTTTTTGAATTAAAAAACCAGTGGGGATTTGGACCTTCTCACTGCTTGACTCAGTACTATAGTTTACTGTCTACTTAAATACTACTTACTGTCTAGTTAAAGAAATTTTTACAATGACAATGAAGTTAATCTATCTGCATTTTCATGTTGTGTTTAATTTAATTGTAAGCAAATGCTATTTTCAGGGCACTCGACTATTCGAGTTTGTGGCCAAATGCCAGCATACCCACCAAAATTTACCTGATGTTTGCTGTGAGATGAGGATTAGGAGTAAGCAAAGCAGGCTCAAACTTGATAAAGTATAAAGAAGGTTTATTAATATACCTAAGACAAAGGGAAAAAACAAGAAAAACCAGAACAAACTCCTCAGACCACCCCTCCTTCCCCCACCTCTCCATTTCTTTCTCCCTGACAACGTACAAATGACAACACTTCGACCTCCAGTCAGTTTACCACCTCTGAAATAGCTCTCGTTTCAGTTCATTTAGGGAGAGAAATCTCTTTTGTTTATACCGTGGATTTTCTGTAAGAAAAATACAGTTTTTTATGGGTCTTCAGCCTCAGCACCAGCAGCCACCTGGAAGAAAGATCTGCTGGTGGTGGATTCCCTCCCACTCCAGTAGCCTTCCCACAGCCACTATGGTGGGTCATGAACAGTCCATGGGGTACCTTTTTAAGGATGCACAGTTCAATTGTAGCAACAAAGAAAATCCCTTCTTCTGTGTTGATCAACACAGGTTCTCCTGACAACTCAGGTTCTTTAGCATTCCCCCCAGGACCAGGGCTCTGGGTCACAGCCTCTCCTCTCTCTTGGTTCCAGTTTCTCATCAGGCTGTACTTATTTCAACACCTACTTGTCTTTACCCAGGTATTTCAGTTCACTGGCTGCAATTAGAACCTCACATCCCGCCTTTGGACTATATCTTCATATATTACAGGGAATTTATTAGCTCAGTCCTCATCCCTGGTTCTCCAAAAGAGTTTTCAGCTTCACTCTCAAAGCACTTCTCATGCACCTCCCTGTAGGCATCGGTTCTGCTTTCCTCACTGACTGTAAAGTCTCTATGCTGCCTTTATGTAGGTGTCCTCACTCGCTCCTCTCTCTGTGCAAGGAAGGATGGGTGTCTGTAAGTTTAGTCCAGCCATGGATAGAGTTCATCTCTGTCTCTCTCTCTCTCTCTGGCAGTGTGACGATCCCGTGCTCCCTGCCGGGCTGTTTGAACAGGTCCCAGCTGGATGGCAGAAGCTCTCAGAGTCTCTGTGCCTGGCTCTGCGGAGCTGGCTCGGCCTGCTGGGGCCATCTGGGCCCGGGGTGACAGGGCAGGGCCTGGCCCGAGCTGGATGGAGTCCGGCCCGGTCCTTGCCTGGCCCGGAGCAGGGGCCTGGCCCTCTCTCGTATAGCTGGCACACCGGCTGAGCTGTATCTGCTGAACATTCCAGCCGGTTCCTCCCCCATTCCTGCCTGCAGCGGCATGGCTGCTCCAAACCTCCCTTACCCCCCTCCCTCCTTTGGAAGGAGGTGGAGGGCCTCACCAGGGAGAGAGGCAGGAGCTGCTCCTCTCTACACAGCAGCAGGCCAAAAGAGGAAGAGGCTCAGAGGGTCTCTGCTTATATATGGTTTTTTCCTCACATGCAGATCAACTTTTTAATCGGTTTACCTACATATAAATCATTAAAACTACCTGGTTATTAGCTCTCTCCCAGGAAGGAAGTTGTTTCACTTCCTGCAGCATTGGTCACTTCCTAGCTTTTGACCCCTCCTGACTAGCCCAGGACAGCACTGCATTTTATCCATTCAGAAGATAATAGAAAGACAGTTGTTTTTATACCCCCAAGTTCTGGAAAATGTTATTTTTACCTCCAATTAAAAAGTAATTCATATTGAACACAGAGAAAAGAAGATGGATTAGCGTGGTATGCAACATTCAGTTTACAGCACAGAACAAGAAAATGAAGGGAGCGCCTCCAGAATTGTTAGAATGACTTTAAACTTAAAATGAAGGGAACTCAACCTTGCACTATGCTTGTTGATAACATTGATTTAAATGTTCATATGTTAATGCATATGTAAGTAGTTGGATGTACAAGTTGTATCTAAAATCCATTCTGACCCCTGCTGTTTGGAATGTCTATGTCTTTACCACTTAAAAGAAAAAAATTATTTTTATCGTTCAGACACTTTGTGACAGAGGTCAGTATCTTTTTTTTTTCTCCCTTCTCTTTAATTCCCAGGTTTACAGACAGGGAAATGGACAGAGAAAAGATAATCTTATTCACTCATGGTGAATTAAGGTCAGTGACAGAACCCAGGTGTCTGCAATCCCAGCCATATGACCTTCCTTATTCTTAATGAAATTCCCTTTCAAGCAATGCTAGTTTTAATTAAATAGAGCAAGTCCTATTTCTAAGCTTCATTAAGGTATCATTAAGAAACTAGGGAGATGAGAAAAGGATGCCCAAGTTCCTTCAGCAGGACCTTAAATTCTGTGTCTAAACCGTAATGCAATTTCATATTCCAGTTTATTTAATCACTAAGGACACTGGTTTCTATTGAGCCCTTCTGAAATACAAACATGCTGCTCATATTCTAAAGAAACTTTCCAAATGATAAAAAAAATTATCCATGCATTCATCTCACCTTAAACCTCTGGGGTCTGGAGACAACAAAACAGTCTTAATTGTGGAGGGAAAATTGCTTACATTTAATACTTGATACCTGGGAAAAACCAAACAAGTTGAGACTGAAGTGTAGCTTGTTGGAAGTTGGCATTGTGGGAATCTCATGAGGTTTAACAAGACCAAATGCAAGGTGCTGCTCCTGGGTCTGGGCAACCCCTGGTACCTACCCAGGCTGGGGGATGAACAGATCCAGAGCAGCCCTGCCCAGAAGAACTTGGGGGTGCTGGAGAGGCTGGACATGACCCAGCCATGGGCACTCACAGCCCAGAAAGCCAAACGTGTCCTGGGCTGCATCCACAGCAGTGTGGCCAGCAGGGCCTCTCTGCTCTGCTCTGGTGAGACCCCACCTGCAGTGCTGCATCCAGCTCTGGGATCCTCAGCACAGGAAGGACATTGACCTGTTGGAGAGAGTCCTGAGGAAGCCACTGAGATGGTCAGAGAGATGCAGCCTGTGAGGAAAGGCTGTGAAAATTTGGGTTGTTTAGTGTGGAGGAGAAGGCTTTGGGGAAACCTTATAGAAGACTTCCAGTACCTAAAGGAGGCTTACAAGAAAGACAAAGAAGGAATTTTTACAAGGGCATGTAGTGATGGGACAAGGGGGAATGGCATCAAGCTGGAGGAGGCTAGGTTTAGATTAGATACTAGGAAGAAATTCTTTGTAAGAAGGATGGTGAAACACTGGAATGGGATGCTAAGAGAAGCTTTGAATTTCCCATCCCTCACAATGTTCAAGGCCAAATAAGATGGGACTTTGAGTGAACTGGTCTAATAGCACATGTCCCAGCCCACTGCAGAGGAGTTGGAATTAAATGATTTTTAAGATCCCTTCCAACTGAAACTATTCTATGATTCAGTGATTTGGGGCAACTAGAAAATACTAATTTTTCAGATGCTTTCTTTTGATGCTGAAATATCATTACTGTCATCCTGAAATCAGGTTTGTCTTTATGTGATACTCTATTGTGTATGGGGGTTTTTTGTTTAGGCAACATAAAGCTCATAGTTTCAGGCTTTCATCCACAATTAGGGATCTGTAGACAGGTCAGAGAATTACATGACTGTGGAAAAAGGTCTCTTCAAGGAGGAAGAGGAGAAAAGGTAATGTTGTGAGAATGTTTAAAACCAAGAGGCTGAAAACTGTTGACTTTTCCTTAGAGGCGAAGTGCAGCACCATATGTGAGCAATTTAAAGTAGTCTCTTTAATTACACAATGTTTTGAAATTTGCAGCATATGCTTGTGTGGTGGGATGACTAATTGATGTCCACTCAGTTTTCACAACACTCTCAAGAGCAGGAACTGTGTTCCAACATGGTGGCTTCCTTTTTTTTAAAGTAATGGTAACAGAAGGCTATAGGTGCTAGGAGGAAATGGCAAGGTGGGCGTTGTGCAGGCATTTTGCCCTGAAGTTCGTGTATTTAAAATTGCCTGCAGTCCCTGTGAAGTTAATAAAGTTAAAGCTGTCTCCTTAATTTCTTTTCAGTTTATTTTTCCAGCTGACTTTAATCATCTGAGAGGTAGAGGACAGAGGATGTGTCCTGGAAGAACACTGGTTTGTTTATTTGGTTTGTATTGTTTTTCTCTGCAGACAGAGAACAGCCAGTGTTATCTTTGCTCGGCAGTCTCACCGATACGCCTTATTCCTGGCCAGTTCCTTCCCTCTTCCTAGAGGGGATCAAACAGCTTTCATCCTCTTCAGCTCACTGCTTGTGCTATCTGCAGAGCTCTTGTTTTGAGGCATTTCTTTTATGTCTTTGGTAATCTGGGGCCTAAGGAATTGGCCTTGTTGGTTTCCAGCACCAATGAATTGAGCCAGGGACTAAGGAAAGACTTGCAGTTCAAATCCAGGCATGGTTGTGGTAAACTGTACATTGATTAAAAAACACCCTAACAGCCCACTTTATTTTAGCATTTCCCTCAGCACTACGCTTTAGGAAGAAATGACTCAATGAACTGTATCTTCTTTTCTTCCCCTTTGCTTTTCTTTGTGTTCCTGACATTTTCCCTTTCTTCTTTCTGAATCTGCAAGTTGGTTGAATTTAAGCAATACTTTCCCCTCTTTATTTTGTTATGCACTCTAAAGATAGGATGTACATTTGTTCCATATACAGGAAAATCCTACTGAAGTGACATGGAATGATTTAACTCTCACCAAGAGTGACACTTACACACAACATGTGCTCTGTTTGCCTTGCAAGCACGAGCAGTGTTTTGAGCAGCCTTCAGCTGTGTTTAAAGTACACACTGCACTGTGGTTTCTGGATGCAGCCACATGCTCTCTTTTTCTGGTCAGGAAATGTACAAAAATTAGAAATCTGTGTACTTCAAAAAGGGCAAAAATTATTTTGGACTCTCTCCATGTGTTTCAGAATTTAAGCTCGTTTGGACTCAGGATTCTAAATGAATCAGATTCACACCAACAGATTCCGTATAGCCTGACTAATGCAGGCAAAGAGTGAGCTCTTACACAGGCTTCCATTTAGCTTCACTTGATCTGATCCCTTTAGGAAGAGATTTCATCAGCTTCACTGCTCTTTAGGTAGAAACATGAAGTCCTTAGTGGTAGGCTGAAAACTGGGCTACAGTGTGATTAGAAAATGAGGTGGAAACTTACAGTGACCTAGTCTAGGATAGGATATTCATAATATGAAAGCCTGGGATGTCAGCTCTTTTTTGTCTGGAAACTTTCTTGCGAAGAGCGTGTAATTCATTCATCCTGGTGAGTTTAGCACCTGGCATGACATAGGAGAAAGACTTAACAGGCATGGGTCTTGCCTCTTAAATTCACTGGTATTTTGCTACTGAAAGTAATTTGTTTTCCATTGCTGTACTGAGAAAAACACACTTGCAGTGTTCTCCCCATCTTTCTGGTTCTAGCAGAGAACATGTGCCCCAATGCCTTATGAAAACTTGCACAGTTATTATTTTAAGACCAGTATCTCTAAGGTTTTCATAGTATTTTGATCCTGAAAGTAGATGCAGGAGGAAAGTAAATCTGCCAGCATGTTGATTAAAGGAGCAATGTAGCCTCCAATAACCATTCTCATGGTTGTTTTCCCAGTGACCTGCTTTTCTTACTGAGGAATTCAAGTGTGGTCCTACAGCTTCTGAAGAGCAAAGTGCTGCCTGTCAGCACGTCTGTGAGATTTGGGACACCAATACTGCAGTTTCCCAAACCACATCTTCTTAACCCGTGGTTGCCCAGATGAGATGGCCTACTGATTTGAGTGAGGGAGACTCCTGGTAGTCCTTTCTCGCCGTGTCTTTCTTCCTGTGGAACACTGAAATTCAAAGATCTTTGTACTTATTAATATACACCTATTTTGAGTTTTTCCCTTCCACAGAAAGAAGCGGCCTGCTCTCATGAATTTATGTCACATAAGGGTCACAGGATATAGATTACCATATAATGAGTGCTTTAAAATAAATATGCATGCATATGTGCATAGTTATGTGCACATAGACATGGCTGTAACATGTAGGGTGTATTTACAGATATGTATTTGCTGTTTTTTTAAACTGAAAACCCTCTTGCATGATGAACACACAGTCTTCCCCTTCCTTAGACATCTTTTTTGTCTCTTAGTTACTGTATTTTTACACTTGCTAGTGTTTCCAGAAACAAGCTTTGTATCTTCTCAGCACCCACACCTGCACACTGTGTTCAGTTTTGATTTCTGCTGCACAAAAAAATTGTGGACAAGCTGGAGAGGATCCACAGAGGGGCCACAAAGATAATCAAAGGACTGGGAAGCGTGCCATGTGAGGAAAGGCTGAGAGAACTGTGTTTGTTCAGCCTGGAGAAAAGAAGGCTTATCACTATGTTCCAGTATTTAAAGGCTGGCTAAAATGAACATGAAGATTCCATTTTTACAAGGAGTCACATGAGAAAGATGAGGGGTAATGCATCCAAGTTGCTCCTGGGGAGATTCTGGTTGAACATAAGAGGAAACTTTATCACAATGAAAACAATTAGCCATTGGAATAATCTCCCTAGGGAAGTGGTGGATTCCCCAATGTCAAACACTTACAAGAGCCAGCTGGACAGGGTGCTGGGCAATCTTGTCTAGACTGTGCTTTTGCCAGGAAAGGTTGGGCCAGATTATCCTTGGGGTCTCTTCCAACCTAGTATTTTATCATTCTAACTACAAAGCTGAAACAGTGAAAAAGAAGGGCTGTTTCTCATTGTGTTGTTCCATCTTCTTACAGATAAAAGTTATGTTTTCATAGTTTTCTTCTAAAGCATTAGAAGTACATTTCCCTTAGGATTATCTACCATCAGATATTCTAAGGTAACACTGACAGCCGTGACAGCAAGACTGAGGTGGTGATCTGCAGATGTGTGCTATCTTAGTTTTTTTTCCCCCCACTGATTTCCCTTCTAGTTATATTCAGTCTAACTCTTTAAAAAAGTTAGACAAAATAGTATTGGACATACACATTTGCATAATAGTTATGAAAAATTATTCTTCATCTCTGGTTAAGGTTTTGCTTTTTGTCTTAAAGTGTTTCCATTTCTGATGGGAAACTTTATAAAAGATAAGCAACTTAGGGGAAGTTTTAAGATTCCTTAATGCTTCAGCAATGAAAAAAGACTTATCAAATGTCTTCCACTGCTGCAATAGCTTTGGAAAAAAAATTAGTATTTAATGTATTTCTTAAAATATTAAATATTCTTAGTTAGTGTTTGACCTTATGCAAAAGTATAAAAAATTATAATAAAGGGTCTACTTTAGCAAACTGATTATGCTACTCTCATTCATGCATGGAGTTTGACTTTACTGGTGCTTCTCATCAAAGTCTTCTCCAACTTCAGCTGAACAGTAGCAAACTGATAGTATTGTTAATTTTAAATAATTTCTCTACATGTGTTATTAAAAAAAAGACAACAAAATAACCCAAATTCCACTTATTTTTCCTTTACCTTTATTTAAAGCTTCCATATTTTTACTGAAGTAATCACAGTCCCTGAAAAGCATAAACAGAAAAAGAAAGTAATATAGAAGCATTTAATCAATGTGGTGTTAGCTGTTCAACATGGATTTGAAAGCTTCTTTCCTGGGATCTATGCAAGAAACCACTGCTGTTTTGTGTATACCATGTTTTTATTGTGTATTTCTATATAATTAAATCTAAAAAAGAAAGCTAATTTTGTTTCAGATCTAATTTTATGTAATAAATTGATCAAACTACTTGGCTAGTGAGTAGAAGTATCCCATCTCATTTATCATCTAAATGTATGTATTTATTGTAGGTGAAGTACAGTTACTGTAATTCTTTATATGCATGTGCTTAAATTAAAAAGCCATGTGTTACAATTTGCTGGTTGTATGAACTGGAAAAAAATATGTCCTTAGGTTTCCAAAACCTGATTTATGAGTGTAGTGATCATCTCAAGGAGTTATATATAAAATTGCTTGGTCTTTTTGTCATGCATTTTCCGTTTAAGTCAGGGGAAGTTGTATAGCTAAAATCACACTGAATTCATTGCAAATCTAGGGCATGCTTAAAGGGCACTTCATCTGAGCAAAGAAATCATTGCTTTGACTGTGGCTATGTTAAGTGAGAGATGGAAGTGAATAGCTTTTAGTTTATTGCTCATTTGAAAGCTGGAGGGAAAAATGGCCTTTGTCTACCTGCCAAGCTCTTCCCCTCCCCTGCCTAGACTTCCTAAAAATGCTTATTTGAAATCTGGCAGCAGTTACCCTTGATTTCTTTCAGGAGCTTTTCCTATTTCTTTTTTACAGCATTTTTGTTTCCTTCTTTCCTGTAATAAATTTTATCTATTTTGAAAATTTAATAAGTAAAAAGCTAATGTGACTTGAAAACAGGCCTCAGAGAAAAGTCACTTATTGATAATTTAATACTTAATTTAAAGTCTAATCACTTTTATGTACTCTTCAGTTTTTTCTCCGTACAATGAAAAATAAACCTGTTATGTTTCCTTAGGTAAATTTTAAAAGTCCTACCTCTATATATATACTATAATGACATCTTATTGCAGATGCAATAAGACTGTGTCATAATGTTGAAATCCAATAATTGCAGCTTGTAGCAAATTTGTCTTCTGCATATCTGTGGATATGACACCTTACGGTTATGTAATTTTAAAAGGAAAATGAAATTATGAAGTCTTTTGTTACCTTAAACAATAGTGCATTTCATGCATTAATTAGACTGTGTTTGCTCCGAGACCAGCAAAAAGCCAGAAAACATCTGTTATTTTCATGGCAGATCATTGAATAACACAAGCTTTTCTTAATAGAAGTAATCGTGGACTTATTGTGATTTGGCATTTATTCTGCTTTTTATCTTCTCATTTATTTGGGAATTTTACAGCTCCTGGCAACACCATGGATGTCAAGTAGCAATTCTTGGAGATTTTCTTGAGAGGGTTATTTTTATGGAGGAGAAAAAAAAAAAGTTTGATTTTTTTCCCTTCAGAGCTGTGTTACCATAAAGCACTTTCCATATTCAGGGGTTCCAATTAGGGTGTAGCTAACTAAACCTGAAATCTTGCAAAGTCCTGCAACTCATTGCAAGAACAAATGAAAACACTTCCTGAACAGTGTGTCTTGCTAGGTGATGTTGTGAACATGTCCATTTATACTTTGCCCTTGTAAGACAGTGTTACTTCCTTAGAGTTTTAAATAGCTTTTATGTTTGCTCTAGAGTGACTGCTGATACCAGTTTCCGAAGAGGAGAAAAAGAAGTCAGTTTAAAATATTCAGTCTCTGTTCAAACTGGATTCAGATTCTGTTAGTGGGTGTAAAACTGAAAAGGAGGTACTCATGATGATGTTAATAAACACAAGCCTAAGGGAATAGACTCTGGAGAAGTTAAACTTTGGGGTGGGTTTAGTAATGAGTTCCCAAGCTATGTGTGCTCTTTTCTGCCTTGCTTTTGATGGATTGTGAGAAAATCAAGAAATTAAGTAATTAAATATTCCCGATTCTTAAAGCCCTTTGCTAAGTTAAATATGTCCTTACTATTGAAGTTGTCTTATAAAAAGAGAAAAGTCTGGATTTGGCTAACATAACACCTCTTCTCTCAATGCTTCTACTTTGCGGGTCCTCTCACCTAAGCTCTAATGTCATTTTAGCTATTGTGGTCTTTTATTCTTCTCCATCTAAATGAAAATGACCCCTTAATAAACACTTAAATTCCAAGGATATAAAATTAGCAAGATGTACTCTTTGTGATGGCTATTACAAAAAATGCAGACCATCAAAAAATAATGTTGTAGCAAAATAATGATTCCTGCTTGATAAAGATGCTACTATAGATAATGATGCTGCCAGATAAATGTCGTTAGAGTATGAGACATTTATCAAAACCAAATATCAGGCCTCAGATGATATGCATATTGATTCAAAAAATTATTTCATTAGGAGCGTGGAAGATGCTTATTTTTGCATGGAGGTTAACCATGTTAGGATGATGATTCCTTGAGCACCTTAAGAGAATATTTAGGAGAGGTACTTTCCCTTTTTGCCTTCATGATTAAAGAGGCTAAAATTCTTGGCTAAAGTTGTATGGCTGCCAGACCCAGGAGTGCCCATTGGTTTCTCTGGGCAGTGCAGCCTGGAGTTGCCAATACATATGTGATGGTAGAATTTTGTCGTGTTTAGACTCTGAATCATGCTTAAAATGCAGTGTACATATAGCAAAAGACTTGCCCATCATAAAAGCATGGGTCTTCCATAGGAAATTACATCTTCTGCTGGCAGCCAAACTGGGAAGAAAATGCGGTGATGTGCAGGATTGGCAGTTTTCATGAAAGTCAAAGGTCTGATTAAAAGCTGGAAGCTTGTGGCTTATAAACCACTGTGACAATATTTTATCATTAATAGGCGTAACAAAGTACAGTTTGAAGTAATAGGGATATTCTTGGTTGAAAATAAGTTATTGGATTAATTCTGGTAATTTAACAATCTGATAAATTTGACTTCAGGGGGAAAGAGCTTTTTTCATAATGTGACTTAAATACCTTTAACAACATGTCTGTGTTATAGAAAAGACGTTTTTAGGGAAGGACTGTCTTAGCAAAACAGCTTTGTTTCCTATTCGTTTACTTAAGTGTTTTCAGAGAAATTCTTTCTGCAGTTCAAGGGAAATATAAAAAAAAAGAACGTTAAGAGTTTTACAGGCCATTATGTAAGGATTCTGTCTGTACAAATTACTTCACAGGATCCAGTCTTCAGCATCATTTCTCTCTATTTTAAAAGAATTATAATTGACAAGTAGAGGGAATGTTTTATTTCCATGAGGTTTTGTTGGACAATATTGCCATATAAAATTAAGTTTTGAAGTTAATTGTTTTAATCTCTTTATCTCTTTTTAAACAGAAGTCAGAAATAACTACTTTGATTGTCTTGGCTTATACAAAACAGGAAAAAGGTACAACTAGTTTAGCATCCAGCTTAGCTATTTTAGTCTTTGGTGTGGTTCATGGAGGATGGAGGTGTTTGGTTTTGATTTTTTTGTTTGTGTTAGGTTCAGGATTTTTTTGTGTGTTTTCTTTTAGGTGTTTGGTTTTGTGCTGGATTTGTTTGTGGTTTGTTTTTCTTTTCCAGGTAGTGGAATTGTAGACTTACAAAACACATGTTTTTCTTCAGAGTATCTAATTTAGACAAAGTACCTTTCTGGAAGTAACCATGCTTCTCCCCTATTTCAATCTGTGATGTAAAATGCAAGTAGGTAATTGGATCTTTGGGAGACATTTAATGATAGTTAATATCTCATAAGGTGATCTGTGCTGGATATGTTTAGAAAATTACAGGCATTACACTATTTGTGTAAACCTGAGAGGTTTACACCTTTGAGGTGTTAATACTTCCTGTTAAAAGAGAAAAATTAAGATACTGCCCACATTGCCTACACCTTGAAATATCAGGACGTGAGCAGCATCTGTTCAGTGAACATAGCTGCAGGATGTCATGGCCTGTAGTCAGAAGGAAACCCAGAGAAGAGAAGTCTTGTGATTCATTCCAATTATAGCCAAGTTTGCTCGTGATTTAATTTCTGCCAGTAGCAAACTCCAGAGATAGGTATCATCTGCCAAGAATTCCTTCCTCCTGGGTGCATAAAACTAGAATGCCTGGAACTCATCAGACTTTGTGTGGTTGGGTTAGAGAAGGGTAGACAGTGAGTCTTCAAAAAGGCATTGCAGCCAGGGAATTGCCAGTTATACTGACTGCTCAGCACTGGGCATTTCACACAGAGTATTGCCAGCTGCCACAGAGCAGCAGCACAGCCCAAAACGTATTGTACTTTCACCTCCCATGCAATACCATATTACGGAAAGCATGATACAGGTTTTTGCAGGAAAGTCCTAGTCTAGAATGTTGGAAATCATATTTTACTGGCTTCTGTGCATACCAAAAATACAAACAAAAAAGCCATCCCCAACTTACTGATACTGTGCAGGCTTTTTATATTTTGCTATTAAAAAAAATAAATACATATAGATCTAGGCTGGACAAATCCAGTTTCCTGTCAACTTTGGATCACTCCAAACAGCAAGCTTGTGTCAGACATTTTTCTCAAATGTATGCTTTGAAATTCAGGGCCCTTGAAGAGTAGTCACCAAGGATGGAGTGATGCTTGATTTTTCATCCACTGCCTTCCTTCCCAAGGTAGAGGAGACAGATTTGGCTTTAGCGAACAGAGAAAAAACAGTTATAAAAGAACAGTTATAAAAGCAGTACATGGAAGCTTTCAAGAGCAATCAATATCCTGATATTTCCTAAGTTCTTGTTATGTTTGGGCAATGATTTTTGTTACAAATTTGGCTGTATTTTATTAGTATTCCAAGTGCCTTAAGAAACATTTCCAGATGTAAAACTTTAAGCCTTAATGTAATAAGTGAATATATGTTTGGACTTCTTGTCCTTCCCTCTGTAGTAACAAAACTGGTAGTCTATTTGGCAGTGATAACAGCTTTGCTAAGTTAACTTTAAATAGTATTGCTGTTTCTTCATTTACCATAGAAATGTTATCTTCCCAAATAGCACCTGAAAAATTTCTAAAACAGCAGATACCATTTAGTTTTAAAGCCAAAGTATCTGATGCTCTGGTAGTTAAGGAGGCTGTGAGTAGTACATGATAAGCAGAATTTAAATTCCTTGACATTTAAGATTAAAAAAATGGAAATATCATTATCAGTGTTGTGCTCTTTCAGTAAACAGGACACATTGGAATTTGGTATCTAAACTTTATCCTATGATCAGCTTAGACAGGCTTGTAAATTTTTTGGTTGTTGTTACACAGTGCCCTACCCTTCTTTTGGGAAAACTTTCAAATGTCTCCCTCTGTTGATGATTAGTGCTTTCTGTGGGATGCTGGGTAGGTCCTCGGCAGAGTTAGTGCAGTTGAAAGAGGAAAAGCTTTTCCTTCTGCAGAGCCTAAGAGATTTGGTCCCACAGAATATGGGAAGCTGCCTTGCAGCATATCAGCAAGCTTGTAAGAAGAAAAGAGCCCCTCCTAGGCCTCGTAAGAAAAACCAGGTACATTGTGAATTTTCTTGCTTTGAGATTCCGCTCAGGCAAGCGGCACTAAGTTGCTTTTTTTTTGTCTTGTCTGCTTGTTTTCTTTGCTTCTCAAGATTGCCTGGCCACACTAAGGCACTCCTTGCAACTCTTGGCCTGTTTTCCAAAACTCCATGCGTTGCTTTTATTCCTCTTTCTTGTGCCTTCAAAGTCTTCATTCATCATGTTGCCATTGCCCTAAGTCACGGTCTAGTGCATAATCTCAGTGTGTACTTTGGCAGAGCTGCTGCAATATTGACTGCTGTTCTCCTGTAGAGGAAGATACCAAAATGTAAAGACATTAAGTTATGCAAGCAAGATTTTGAATAAATGAATGTATGCAGAGTGGGTTGAATGACTGTTGATTTAGTGTTATGATGTGGATTTTTGTGGTCAAGGTCTTGACTTTCTTTTATTGATCATTCACTTTTGGGACAAGGGTAGTCACCGAACAAAGAATGTATTTGAACAACCTTTGCGTATGAATAATGTGTGCTTGGAGTAATTTGCAATTAAGTGCTTCAATATGTATCCATACCAAGTATTATTTTTAGAGCCCGTGTTAAAATAGCCTTAAGCTTGCTGCTATATAAATTATAAGGAAATAGTGAAAAAGAAGACAAAACATAATGCAAATTAGCTGATCTTGAGTAAGTACTATATAATAAGCAGTTCACTTGTGCTGAATATTGTTTCCAGAATCATCATGGAAGTCTGAATGATACAGATGTTAGAATTACAAGATACATAACATCATGATCAGCCCAGCTTCCCCCCATACTCTTACCTACGGAAAGAATTAGTGTGATATAAGTCAACAATCAGGATGACTTGTGGGAGTTGGACTTGATGATCCCTGTGGGTCCCTTACAACTCAGCTCATTTTGTGATTCTGCAAGAAGTAAAGGACTTCTGAGTATAGGAGTGGCAAACGTAGAAAGGCATCTGGAATAGGGAATATTTGCAGCATGCCTCAAACCTGGGGAAAAGTTTCTCCTTAAGCAAGGGAAAGCTTTGGCGGAGCCAAAAGTTTGAGCTTTAGACAGAAACAGAAGTGAGACTTCTCATTCCATTTTTGAAGTTAGGTTCAATTTCTGTAATTCTTATAAGAATGTCTGTTTACACATTTTTCATTGGGAAAATGTGTTTTAAGAGAGACTCCCATCTGCTCTAAGACTTTTTTACACCTGTTACATTTGCATGGAAGTGATCAATAGCTTTATCACTGAGTTTACTTTTAAGAGCACCACTGACAAAACTACTTGTGAGAACTTTCTTCCTCATAAGATATTAAAATATTATTGAGCATGAATAACTGGCATCCTATATTTTAGCAGTTCATTTAATGTTTATATGCAAGAATATATATATAATGTGCATCTAAAGCACTCAGCAATCTCATTTATTGAGAACATTTGTTTCCAGACAGGAAAAAGAATAATGCTTTTCCTAATGGGGAAAAATCCTTCTGGTTTCTTAACTGATTGTCTTGAAAAGGTCTGGCAAAATTTGGTGTTCTTCTGCATTCAGTTCAGCTCTGAGTGTCTACCTTTTCCTCCCATATAAGCTGAAGAGAAGTACTACAGCACATTTTTAAGCATAATTCTGTTGTGATTTGCTAGCTAGTGAGCTACTGCTAACACTCCTTCCTGTTTCTCTTCTGTGTCTGTATTTGCTTCACCCTGATATAAAGTAAGTCAGAAGGAAAACCGTTCTTACTGCCAGATATTTCTTGTAGGTGATACTGCATACTCCTTTCTGTGTTCTTATTCTCTATATTTTTTCTGACTGTCCAGACAGTTCTTTGAAGCAACTTAATGAACGTATGTCTTGCTGCTATGGATTGATTACTTTTTTAAAATTTTGTTTGCTTATCTTTTTCATCAGCAGTGTCTCCGAAAGTTCTTGTGCTAAAACTGGTGGCATTCTACTCGTGGCAGAATGTGAACTGTTGTGCTGGGCTGGTGGATGAGAGTGTTTCTTCAGTCCATTGCCCATGTCTTTTGTCTTCCACCCTTTAGTAGTTGTCTCATACTTGAGAGTTACTTCGGTATTGCCATTGCATTCCCTGTGATGCAGGGAGAATGAGGTTTGAAGTGCTGCTGTTGTTGTCATCAATACGTGTTTCATGGGGTGGTGTTTCATGGGGTGCGGCAAGGTGAGCTGTCCTGGAGAATCCCATGTCCCTAGGCTGATTGTGTTTAGACTATCCATGGGAGAAACACTGGACCTTGCAGGGAATCTGCTTCCTGAAAAAGCACATGAATAAAACTCATAAATCTGCAATCTGAATTACTTGAAGCAGAGTTCCCTCACATGCCCTCAGGCTCCAGAAACAGCATTGTAAGAAATCATCAGATCCTAAGCAGTCCCTCTAGATATACCGCATCCTTTTGTCTCCTTCGTCTTTTGGAAAGCAATACATTTTCACATTCTGTTTCCTTTTCTTTTGTTACCTATTTTTTTTTCTTTTTCCTTGGTAATTCAAGAGCCTGGATATGCATCAAATTAGAAAACTCTGGTTTTCTGTTGTTGCTTTCTTAGTACTGCTCTGTGACCATGAGGCTTGGTATGGCATTCATTTTGTATTTGCTTTAAGATGCAGCTAGTCCTAAAAGACTGCATTCTTGATTCAGCTTATTCAGCAAATAAAGTACTTCCATTGGAGTATTGGAATGACCAGATAATTGAAGGTGGCAGAGAGCCATCAGTAGCAATCATTAGCTTTATACAGTGATGAAAGTCTTATTTGACAAGAAGAGTTGAAGCAGCTGCCTTCTTCCCATACCTTGTCTCAACTAAAACACAGGAGCTGGAATGAGAGAGCTAGTTCTAGAAACTGTCTGGTTTGAAAGCGTGAGCTGTTCAATTTTTAATTTTAAGAAAAAAATTAATAGAGAGGGCAAAGGTTGGAGTGCTTGTCTGCTACCTGAAGATACGAGTATAATTCAAAAATTTTTCGCGCTCAGAGGTATATGTTCAGGATAAATACTAGGAAAAATCCTTGCCCTTGTGGAAAGCTGCAAGTCCATAATTTGGGTGTCTTGTATGGCAGGGGTTATAGGTCAGGGAAGGAACAGGGTCTCGTCATAGAATATAGGACGGTTTGGGTTGAAAGGGTCCTTAAAGATAATCCAGTTCCAATCCCCTGCCTGGGGTAGGGACACCTTGCTCAGGGCTTCATCCAACTTAGCCTTGAACGCTTCCTGGGAGGGGCATCCACAGCTTCTCTGGGAAACCTGTTCCAGTGCCTCACCACCCTCACAGTAAAGAGTTTCTTCCTAATATTTAATCTAAATCTGCCCTCTTCCTTTTAAAACGGTTGCCTTTTTTCAATCACTACAGACTCTGCTGAAAGGCCTACCTCCCTCTTTATTATAAGCCTCCTTTCAATAATGAATGACTGCAGTAAGGTTTTCCTTGAGCCTTCTCCTCTCCAGGCTGAACCACACTAATTCTGTCAGCACTTTTTCTTAGGGAAGTTGTTCATTATCACAGTATTTGACAAATTTTGGAAGCTAATGATCTTGGAAAATGCTTTTTTTTCCTCAAATAGTGAATGAAATAGGCTGATCAAATGTACTAAGTTTAATTTCCTTTTTAAAATTATTATATCAACAAAATCTACAATTACACACAATTTAAATATGCATTTATTTAAATTAAAGCATTTTAGATATATTTTAAAAATAAAAATACATTTGCCAAACAATAAATTCAAGTAATATCAATGGGAGACCTTATTTTAGAAAACTAATTATCTAGAGTACATATTCGTAAAGAACTGCAGAACTGATTTTACTTTTTAATTTATATTGTTAAAAGAAAAACCTGGAAGGAGAAAACAAAGGCTTAATAGTAAACTGTAAATGTATATTTTTGTTAAACTGCATAAGCCCATAACTTTTAATTTATTCATGATATTAAGCATAGTAGCTATGGCCACGATCAGAATGAAATCTGATTATGTGAAAACAGGGTCTGAATATTCTGCTCTAAGTCATACTAAAATCTCTTCCCTTAGCAAGCCATCCTTGTGGTATTGCTGGATGTTGCCATGGTGGTTGGTAGTTGAAGAAGCAGACAAAGTAATGTAAGAAGAGAACAGAAAGCCAAATGAAGCCTGTACATTGAGTGAAGCCTGTTGCCCACTGTGGATGGTGGCCGTGCTGGGCTTCCCAATAGAGTCCTGCTTGTACCAGCATTTATATGGCTGAGAAATTCTCCCTCTGGTCAAAACAGGAGAAAAAAGG
Organism: Eopsaltria australis; assembly: GCA_034509425.1. NCBI lineage: Eukaryota > Metazoa > Chordata > Aves > Passeriformes > Petroicidae > Eopsaltria > Eopsaltria australis. Next base: position 1,578,065 of record JAVTVJ010000072.1, read on the forward strand.
GCGTGTTTAAGGTTTTCTTTTTCTCCCTGAGCAGTCTTCTACCATAAGTACCCTGACTTTCAAAATTTTTTTTTTTTAAAGTTACTCAAACTCTGTGGAAGTAATTTAAAAGAGAGGCATCTGTTTCTTGGCAGACTGTTGTGGTTGGTTGAAATACTGCAAATTTACTGCATAACTGAAGTAGAACTGGAGAGGGAATCCCTGCCAAATTGTAATCAGGCTGGGACCACAAACTGCTTTGAAACAATTTCCCTCCTTTTCCCACTTCTCTTTTTTTTCAGTGATGCTTTTATGAATTAATGGTGCATGTGATTCTTTTATCTTGTTACTACTGCATATGCATACTGCAAATGTCAGCTTAGGTGGCAAGGCCAGGGGGACAGTATGCTTTAGTTCACTGTTTTATGCCACAACACCTTGTCTAAAGGGGGGCAAAAGAATCTGCATCTGCCAAATTTGTTTCTGTTTTTATATTCTGTAAATACATGCCAGGTGAAAAGCTGGAATTGTGGTTCTCATTCAAAATAATTGCCTTTGAGAGGCAGTTTTATTTTGTATTGAAATGTGCATCCTACAACAGTTATTCTTTTTGTGGAAGCTTCAAAATAACATGATGACATGTAAACCACTAGAATAGATGAAAGTGAAAGAATGTTACTCTTAATACTCTTTTTTTTTTCCTTCCCTCCTCCCCTTTGAAAGAAATGTATGTGACTGTGCTCTTCTGTACACACATCTGGTTCAGGATTGAGTTTGAGAATTCAAAATTTTGATTTTAAATTCTATTCTTCTGCCTTCAGCAGTGCTGTTGTAAATCTGCAGCTTCTTCATTAGGATTGACAATTTTAAATCAACATCATCTGTCAGAGTACTCGTTTTTTAATACTGTCAGTCAGAAATTGATGCAAAGTAGCCGTATCAGTTAGGGTCCTTACTGAGTCACCTGTGTAGAGTTTAAAAAACATTGCTATCAAAATCTTCCATTAATCACTTTATTTAGATAATAGCTGTGTTTTCCCTTCTCCATCTTCCTAAAATATCTACATCACTCTCTTCTTTGTGTCATCACAGAGGTTAGTTTCTTCATCTGTTTTGAGCCTGTCAACTGAAAGAAAATTCAAAATCCGTTCAAAATTCACTCAAAATTCATTCAAAAATGAACTGGAGGCAACCTTTCAGCATATCCACTGGCATTTTAATGTTACAGGAATGAGATGCCTTTGTAACACTGTCCATCTAGTCCAGTTACCATCTGGCACAGTGGTACAGAGCCTAAAAATTGCTTTTGTAATACAGAAAACCTGATTGCTGGGGAATTTTTCATTTTGCTTTTGAAATTTCCTTTGATGCTTGTTTCTGTTCTTGCTAGATTTCCTGGGAGATAATTTGGCTTTGTCTTGCACGTTTGTGTAGCATCCAAGCGAGAGGCAGTTTAAAGAACCCAGTTTGGCTATTCTTGTGATAGGAACGATTTTGTCCAGCATTTTTAGCTACATCTCTCCTGACACTGGTGCAGAAATTTATGTAAAGCAGATTATTCTTAAGATATGCTAAAAATCTGATAATACTTGGTTTTAGTTTGTTAGAATTCTGTGCCAGACTTTAAGGTGCATTTTTGATTTGCAGAAAAGAGACTTTGCTCATTCATGTATAATTGTGGATTCATCATTTACCTCAGTAAAGGCAATACATATGACTAATCTTTTGAAGTTTCGGTATATTTTTTGCTTTGTCTGTGGCCTGTCCTTGTGTCTCCATGTGTCGTGCCATGCCCCACCAGTTTTCACTTGAGACATATTTTTTTTGGGCACTGGGTTTTCAATGGCTTATTTTGAACTTTGGGAAGGAGTATGCAAGAATATTTTTCATCACTTGTGTTTCAATGTGTAGATTTAAGCATTCTTCTTTTTATATTATCTTTACACCTACCTGGAGCTATTGCAGAAAAGCTGTGGTAAAGTTTATTCTGCATGTGAACAGTAAAAATCAGTGCCTAGTGTAAGTGCTGTTTTCACTGCAGCTGAAGAAAATTATTACTTTATCTGCCTGAAGTGTCATAACCTCCTGTTGTTTAGAGGTGATTCTCACCATGGCCTTGTAGACGTAAAAGCTTAACCAGCGCTCAAGTAATTCTCTCGATGTCAACATACTTCAGCTTGTCAGCTGCCTGCCTCACTCTGCTTTGAGTTACAGCATTGTAATCATTACTGCATTAAATCAAAGCTCTGCAAAGCGCCCTTGCAAATGGAGGTTGATAGGTACCTGCTCTGCTGTGAGTGAGAACGAGTGCCTTCAGCGCGTCAGGCAGCAAGAGAGCAGGGAAATTAAAATTTCCTTCTTCCTGGGAGAAGGAAAATGAAGTAAGTGGAAAAGCAGAGGGAAAACAGAAGAGAAAGTTACTTTAGCCTTCAGCAGTGATTACTGATTTATTATTTTAATTTGTAAAAAAATAAAATTGCAAGAGTATGTGTACTGCAGATCTGCAGTTCAAATTGCTTTGTCAGAGTCTTAAATTCAGCATTATTAAGAAAACAACTCTGTTTGTAACATTAACATGTACTAACATTTTTATTTTTACCTGTAATTTCATAAGATTTTTATTCTCTAGCAGAACTGGTGTAGGATGTTACGAACTGAGCAGAGGATTTCTAATCTCATGGAATAAATTCATAGACAGTTTTAAAAAAAGCTGAAATACAAATTTATTCAAATTAGCTTAGTGAAGCAAATTTTAGGGGTTTGCTGGAAAGAGAACATCATGTACATCAGAGAAGCAAATTATGTATCTGATTATTTGAGAATTTGCATAGAAATAGGAAATTATGCAGAATTCAAAACTTTATGTTCATTGGAGTTTGGACAAGGGCAGTAAAGAGACTTGGAGTTGCACAAAGTAGAAAATGAAGGCAAAATCTCTGACATACTCTACTTCAATTGAGATTATGTCCAAAGAAAGATTTTTTTTTTCTTCTTCCTTTCTTTCCCTCCTCCCCTTTTGCATACACCTCTGAAAGGGATCATTCATAGCCAATGTATTTGAGACACTGCCCTTTAAATATGTTTGATAATACTGGATATATTGAGATCCATAAAACTGATTGATTTTTAAATGCAGTTTTACCTTCCTGAAATATTTGTTTATGCTTGCACCAATAAGCAATACTCAAGTGGATTTTAACAGAAGTAGGACATCATGTCCATTTTTCTTGAACCACAATTAATGGATAAAATTTAGGCTAAGGGTACTAAAGTTGTTAGCCTATAAAAAGTGTCTGTAGTTATATAAGACATGGATATAATGTATTCTCTTACCCACTTGAAGTCAGAGAATAAGAGAGTAGTGCCAAAGTAATTTTAAAGCCACCCACTGGCAAAGAACCATCATACTACTGAATATAATACCAGTGAAATGTTTTGGAAAAAGAATACTAAAGTCAAACCAGAAATTATTTTCTATCCTTGCTGATGCCATTCGGAATGAAATGAACGGTGTGGTACTTGCCTTTGAGTTTCACAGGAGAAAAATTAAACAGGCTCTGAGTGAATTTTAATCAGGCTGAAATTTATTTCTTGGGATAAGTACAAAATGTATTAATATTTCTCTTTTTTTAGAAATCACTTTGTCTTGTCACTGGATGTGACTTTACTTAAAGATGTAAGATGATATTACAGATGTTAGATGATATAATGCATAAAGAGAGCTGATGTAGAATAAGGTGCAAAAGTGAAGGGAGAGGCATTAATTGCTAAAGTTAAAATGATGAGAATTCGGTGGAAAGGTTTGTAGGAAAGGCAAATGCACATGGGCCTTTGAATAAGATAAACAAAATCTTTGAATTAGAGGGAGGCATAATGAAGTAACGAGGCATTTAGAAAAGCAATGCATGTTCTCAATACTTAAGAACTATTCTAAAATAAATGTAGGAGGATTACAAAGGTAAACATCACATCTGAAAAAAAAGAAGATATGATAGGCAGGTCTATGTTTAAGCAATCTTGTTGAAATGAAAAGCAAATGACATTATAGTGATGCTTTGAAGTAGATCTAAAAGGCAGCCCTGAAATCTCCACACTGCAGGGGCTTGGGACATTGTAGATCAGCTTGTTGTGGTGAAGACAGAAATAGGCTTGGTCATCCCCACTGGTGAAAACTTTAAAAGGAAATTTTACCTGAAAGCCTCTGAGGATCTTTCTTGTCTCTGTGAAGCGTCTGACAAATGACTAATTAAAACAGATCAATTTAACCCTTTGTGTGTTAAGGATAACTTTAAAATGTTGGTGTAATCTTCGGAGAGAAAGAAAATTTATCAGATTTGAGGGCAAGACACAATTCACAAACTGAGAACCAGGGCAAGAGGGACAGTAAAAGGGTATTGTGCAACTCATTAGGGACTATTAGCCTGCAAGGTGATCATGGACTTCTTCATGAAGCAAATTGATGGCGTTGATGCAGCTAAATCATGAAAAAGTAAAAATACGGCTGCAGTTCACAAACACAGGTTTGTAGCAGACAGAACGTGGGATAGCCATGGAATAAGGAATTGCCAATTAAAGATCAAAAGCAGAAAGGATTGCATTTATACCAAGAAAAGGAGGAATGGGAAATAAAAAAACCCAAAAAACCAAAAAAACCCCAAACAAAACCCAGACAACGTCTGTAAATAAAATGAAATTATAATAGGGAAGCTTTTCTAAAAACAGAAAATTATTTCTTGTAAAGAGTAAAATAAATAATTGGTGAAGTTCATTTCATCCCATCTATAGGACAGAAGTAAAATTTTGTGGTAATTGAAACCCAAAAAAGAAAATGTTTCTTTCCTAGTCAAGCTTCTTTCTTCATAAGGTGTGTACTAGGTACCTTGGAAAATTGATTTTTGTGCAAATTACATGACTCATCTGTATCCCCAGGGAGTGAAAGAGGGTGGAGAAAGAAAATTATTTCTTTTTATCAGTCTTAGTGATAGAGGAAAGGGAAATACTAGCATTGCACTAAGCAAGCCAGAAAAGTGATTCTATGTAGCCAGCTGAAATAGCATTACTGTACACTGCATTTCACCAGATCTGCCTTGAAACTGTGTGCAAGTGCTAAATGTTTCAAAAAGGTTAAATCAAAGCACTAGACTTTGCAGTTGTTAATTATTTCCATTGAGAAGATACTTAGAGATTAAATACTCCTTGAAGATGAATACATGAAAACCAGCATGCTTTTAGTAAATGTAAATGTGGTTCTCACTGCATAGTGAATGAAAATGGTGTCTGTCTACCCAACATACCACAGCTCAGCATTTCCCTAAGAAAATATTCAGCATAGTGAACATTTTGGAATCAAAATAGGTCTCAAAGCTTTAGTGAAAGTTTATTTTATTCTCTGCTGGAGGCACAGAGACAAATCCCCATTCTTCAGTGATTTTCTCCAACTTCAGTGTCTGTGGATCCTTTGCAGTGAAAGGATACGAGGCAATGTGACAAGGTCATCTTCTATGGCTTCTATTCCTTCTCTGATTTGTCTTTCAATCTCTGTTTAACAGTCTACGAATTGATTTTAGATGCTGCACTTCTCAACAGCATCCTGCTTCAGCTCTGTCCTCAGCAGGGAGGCACTTTTCTGTGCCTCTGTGTGTCAGCTCTGGTGGAAGTCATGCCTTTGCTTATTGACTTAATCAGTCCTGCTCTCTGCCTGGTCTTGTTAGCAATGTTCAAAAAGACTGGCTGCTGTCACTAGTAATTTCATTACTTCTCTCTGTCTTGTGACAATCTGTTGACTACACTAAGCAAAAGTCAGCTCACGGCAGTAATAAGTGCTGCATTACTCCAGCAAATGGTTTATTTGGCATATGGTTTCCAACTGGACATGACAAGTCCAGGTGGACTCCTTTACAGTTCTGCAGTCTCTAGACTGACTAATTTTCACCAAAAATTTACTCAGTAAGCACTTCCTTTAAATTCTTGAAGTACAATTTCAGATACATAAGGATATGGATTTCTGTCCAGTAATGCTTTTATCTTCATACCTTTTGAAGAAATTGAGACTTTAAGTGTTGAAATCATTAATATTCTCCTGATCTTTGCCAATACATACTAGTTAGTTGTTTTCAAGTGAGCTACGTATTGTTTTTCTTGTGCTCTAATAACCCTGATTTCCATGAGATCCAGTTGCTGTTACTCATGTTGGATGTAAGCTTTACTCTTATGGCCATGTACAACAATGCTTTTGTGATCATTATGTGCTATAAATATAATGCACAGTTTAGTATCAGTGCAGAAATATGAGGATGAATTTCAGATAGTATTTGTACGAATTTTAACTCTGCACTTAACAAAACCTGTCCCTATTGGAGAAAAAGTGGATCTGGTCTGGAAAAACTGCTGCTCCCTACAGGTGTACATTTACAGACAAAGGGCATTTTTGAAAATATATATTATATGAAGGGTTTCTAAATGTGTGTGGTACTTTATCAGTGTACATAACCACAGAATTCAATATTTAAAATAAAAGTATATAGTAAGTTTTACTTACTGGTATCTGGGGAAGAATGTCTTTAGAAGACTTCTGCACAATTTGCAGTATATTGTGGTATTTATATTTTTCTAAAATAGCTGCTTTGTGTTGCTTTTGAAAGCCAGTGTTAAAGAAGACATTTAAAAATCACTCATCCTTTTTCCAGTATAGCAGTTTTTGTATGGGCTTTGCTGAGATTTTCTTTTTTATTCAAGGTAGTCTGCCTATCCAGCTGATCTCAAGGCTTGTCATTGTAAAGGATAAGGAAGCACTGTTAATGTCAATAAGCAAACAAGTAGCATGGTAAAATACCTGTGTTTTGTTTTATCTTTTTCTTAACCAAGCCACAAAAAAAAAAAGGGAAGTGTTTTGAAGCAGAACACTGTGGTGTTACATTGCAAATTGTGTTTGGTTAAGAAAAATAATAATACTGCAAATCTGTAAATGCTTTGCAAAACATGTACACAGGCATTTGTAAAGCCTCGATTTATGATAAAACTTCATTGCATCTGCTCATCTTTGTTCTACATCATCTTTGGTACGTGTCTTTCGATGTATCTGATTTCATATGTTAAACTGTTCATAAGGAAAATTTTAGTTCCAGAAGAGATAATTCATACACTACAAATTCCATAGCTGTGAAAATCATTGTAGTATCACTTTGATAAACGATTTATTTTTATTTATACTGAGATATTTGCTGTGGGCAAGAGAAGAATTCCACTGTAAAAAGAATAATTCAAAGTGCTGATAATGAAATGGTGTTTTATTTTCAGTCCAGCAGTTTAGATCTAGCTGGCTGTTGTTTATCAGTTGGCAGATGTTGATGAATGCATGTGTAAGACAGGACAGAACAGGCAGCAGATTATGCACCACTGCTGATCCTGATGCACCTCTCTTACAATCTTGTTCAAGAGGCTGCAGGTTCACTGACAGCATACAGAACAGTTTTCATGTCCAGTGAATACTGTGCCTTCCTTTGTACTCGATGTGGGCTATCTCAGATAGCCAGAAGCTTTGTGATACAGCTGGAGTTTTAAAGAGAAACAAAGAAGAGTCTGTTTTCCTACAATCTGTTACATAATTTATGTGGGCCTCATTACTTTCATGCTCAGAGAATTATTATTTTTAGTATGAAAATTCTTCATGCAAATAGTCAAGCAAAACTTAACTTCTAAGGAAACCTTTGGCATTACAACTACCAATTTAAATCTGTATTCTCAATAACATGGTATAATCAGTTGGTTATTTGTACTCTGTGTACATACAACTTTATCTTAAATGTGCAATGTAAAAGCAGAATTTTAAGTATTATGAGTATTATTTACATTTGTTTTCCTGCATATTTCTTGGTTTGGACCTTAGTCTCAAGGTATCAGCTCCTAATTTCAAAATATATCCTGATTTTAATTTTTTTAAAATTACGTACATCATCCTGCAATATGTGACTCAAAAGTAGTTCTACGTGAACACAAAAACAAAACATGGAACACCAGGTTGTGTCAAGGGTTTGTTGCATAGAAAGAGTTCAGTTCACATCCACCAGCTCAAACAGAGCTTAATAATGTGTGATTGTTCCAGTCAGGGAGCTTGTCTAATGTGACAGACTGATGCCGCTTTGCCTTGTCACTCCTGAACACTAGCCCACCACGAAGGAGGCAACTTCGGTTCACTCAGCTGGTGCTCTGGCCAGTAATCTCTCCACTGCTACCTGCCAGTAATTCTGAGGAATTTGCTGGCCACTTCTCAGATTCTTGGGTCATGGAGTGTTTGGGAATATTTTTTGCTTCCTTTTGGTGTACTTGCAACACCCAGCATTTGTTGGTAGGCCATGGATCTTATATGCTGGCTATAATTGCAAGCCTAAATAGGAAAGGGAAAAAAAAGAATTTGTTCTAACAAAATGATAGATCTTTTGATCTTTAAAAGTAGAACTTTTGAAGTTACAGAGGTTTAGCAAAATAACTTGGGAAGTGAAGGAAACAGTATTTTTCTAAATATTCTTGAATTTACAAATATTCTTATTTTGTTTAAGCAACATCTTTTGTATAAAAAGTAATTCTAAATAATTGACCTAGCAAACTATATCACTGTGTGGGATCTTTCCAAAACTGTATTCAAATTCTCTGTCAGACCCTTTAAAAAGGGAGGGATAGAAGCCTGAATTTTATTTCATAAAAACTGTATTATCTCCTTGCTTACAATAGACCAGTTTATCACTGGCATAGTCTTGAAGTTAAATCAACTTGTTTGCCAGTATCAAGGTTACTTTTTCTATTTTACGATATTGCTCAATTGGACTTCTGTTTCATGAGCTCATGTGGCTCTTTTTCACATTTGGTTAATAAGAGTTTATTTTCAGCCTTTGCAGCTTTTTATAATTCAGTGCTTAAATTTCATGTCACTTGCAGCTGCTGAGAGGTTGCAGTGCTGCTTTGGTTATGCATTAAACCTGTTCCATAGCTCCACAGCATGGAGTAAAAACAAATGTTTTGTTTCTGTAGTAAACTCTGGTTTCTCCCATTCATGTGTGCACTGCAAAAACAATGGCTCTCCATGACAAATACATAAATTTTCTCTGCATTAAGCTCTTTATGTGGTGTTTTTCTCTTGTTTCACTGTGTTCTAGGAATGGAGGGCTCAATTCAGTTATCTCAGGATAGATGCTTAATGCCATTTGAGACAGCCCGAGTTTTTGTGGTTCCAGTATAGCAGATACTATACAGGACCTGCAAGAGACTCCTGAGTGCCACCTGGACTCCAGGCAGTACTACCCAAAAGCTTCTCAAGCAGCAGTAGACACCTGTTGTTGCTTACCTTTAATGTAGTTACTTTTTATTTGAGTACTGTGATGGGAACACTGGATCTGACTGTCCTGCCCCAAAAATTGCCAAATGTAAATGATCAGAAAAAAAGGTCTGAACACAGCAAACGCACATTACCTATCTTTTTAGCACAATGCCAGCCTCAGGCACTTTCCAGAAAAACTGTGGTTCACTGTGTTTATTTAGTAATCTTGGTGCATTTTTCTTGCCTGAAACCATGTACTTGTTTAGCAACTGCAGGAGCATTTCACCAGGACTTCAACAGCTCAACAGTGTACAAAGAGCCTCTTCCTTTTGTCTGTGTGGAACTTCATTTGCTGTCCCTGTTCCTAATCCACCCTTCCTATGCTACCCAGGCTTTGAGGGTTTTCTCATTCACCCTCTAAACTCTGTCTTCTCTGAACCAAAGAGTTCTGGCATGCATCCTTGTTTTTCACGTGGGGGCCATTCCTTGCCTTTGATTGTCTCTGTTGCCCTTCTCTGGCTTTGCAATTCTGCTGTATCTTTTTAACAAAAGGGAGCCAGACCTGCTCACACTATTCAAGATACAGGTTGCTGCTTATTGCCCAGTCATTTAGTCTTGCAGGGGCCTCTGCTGTTCTCCCTAATTGACCATTTTCTGTAATATTTCAATTTCATATAATTAGCAACTTTCATTACCACCTGTAACCCAAAAAAAGGAATGAGCAGCATGAATATGTTTAACACCCTAGCTTGCAACCCAGCTATTTCCTGGAATTTGTCAGTGGTGTCTGTTGGAAGAGCTTACTCTCACTTCTTTTGTTTGTCGTCATGTAATTAGTCAGCATGAAGGATCCTTCTATCCTGTGTGATATCTCTACAGTTTGTCCAAAAACTTTCAGTGAAGGACTTAAGAAAGGCTTTGGCACAGGCAGACGCAGCATCATTTTATCCAGGTTGGGACATTACATCCCAGATGAATGGTCTTACTAGATGGATGAAAAACTGTGTGGAACATCAGACCAGAGGTGTATCTTGTCTTGTTTAGTTCTTCATCAGTGACATGGAGGTGGAGATGCAAGGCATTCTTGACAAGTTTGTGGATCAAAACAAATTGTGAGATACACTCAAAGCACTCAGAGGCCTGACTGCAATTCAGAGGAGCCTTGATGAGGGAGCTGGCAGCAACCTTGTGAAATGAGGCAGATAACTTAGTCTTGAACCTGGAATGGACACTCTGGCCTTCAGTACATCCTGGGCAGTCACTGGCCAGCAGATCTGCTGGAACAGACCTGTTGTAGCCAGCAGCCTGAGCGTGAGCTGGCAGGATGCCTTGGCAGCCAACTGGGTCCTGGGCTTCATTAATAGCAGCACAGCCAGGAGACTGAGGAAGAAGTTCATTTGCTTTTACTCAGGTCTCGTTAGACTGTGCCTACACTGCCATGCACAGGTGTGGGGAGCAGCCCGGTACAAGAAAGACATTTATAAACTGGGGAGAATTCAGCAGAGGCCTCCAGGATGGCTGGTGGCAGGAGTACTTGGTCTGCTCAGAAATGGGGCTTGATAAGCCTGGAAAAGAGATGGCTTAGGGGGAACCTAGCAGCCACCCTCTTGTACCTGTGAGGAAGTTATGGAGAAGACTGAGGCAGGCTCTTTTGCTGAGATACATGGCTGGAGGTTGACTTACTAATTGAGAGGAGATATTTTGGCTTGACTTAAAGGGAAGAAAAGTTCACCGTAAGTGTAATTAAGCAGCTGAAAAGATTGCCTGGAGAAGCTATAGGATCTTAATTCCTGGATGTTTCAAAAGCCAACTGGATAAAGCCTAAGCATCCTAGTCTTGAATGTTGATCACCTGGTTAAAGCAGATTTTCCCGATCTGCTTGAATCAGGATGTTGGATAAGAAAACCTGCTAAGGTTCCTTCTAACATGAATAATTAATTTTGTATGATCATTGTTTACTTTATACTTGCTTATTTATTAATATTCACCTTCTTACCTGCATGTTTATTAATATCCAGCTTCTTAGCTAAAAGCAAAGTAATGTTTTAAAAAAAAATAACTATACTTTGGAAAACAGATTTGTTCATATTGTCATTCAACACTCACATGATTGAGTTCTTGCATTTCAATATACAGACATAACTAAAAAATGGGCAAAAATAATATCATTTTTGTAAGGGATTCTAGCTTGAAATAAATCCTCCTCCCCTGCACTGGAGGAGTATTATATCATCTCCTTTTCCAAAGAGAAAAAAATCCAACAATTAACTCTATCATAAATGCTGCATACTTAGCATAATTATTTTTGTACTGAATCTGCATGTGCATATATTTCTGCTGAAAATATTGTACGAAAAAATCTCAGATGATCCTTAATCCTGTGTGTGGAAAAAAAAAAAGAAAGATACAGGCAAGCTTGGGCTTGGATGTGTTTGTGTCAGGGACAATTTCTAAGTCCTGGATAATTATACTTGTCTTTCCAGAAGAAGTTTTGAGTAACCTTTTGATTATATAGCATTTCCCTGATGAGCTTGTTTGTTAGGATATTTATTATGCATCTCAGATGCAATTCATCTACCTAATTTTAGCTACCTGGAAAGGTAGTCAGTGAGTTTAAAATAGTTGCCTAGGCACCCGCTACAGGTAATAGAGATGATTCTTCCTGTCGCCAAACATGAGTCATGCTGTCTGCCTAGAGGCTTGACTTGTGATAGAATTAATCACTCTGCAAAACACCTGTTTTACCCTATTAACTAGGAGGGGACTTCAGGCATCTAGCTCTTCCAGGAGAAACTAGTTTTATGTGCTTATTTTGCAAATCTCTACATTCAGACTCATCCTGTGTCACTTTTCCCAAATATCATAGAAATACCTCAAGGAACAGAAGTGAGCCCAACTGGAAAAAAAATTGCTTAAATCTATCCTTAGACTTGGCAGCTGATGCAAATATCTATTTTGGCATAGAATTTTGTAATATAACTCAGCTGGAGCCTGTATCTGGAGCAGCTACATACCTGGTGTGATGACTCGTTGGAAACATGAAGTCAGCACCATCTGTAACACAGAGTGGGTTGTTTGTAGGACATGATGGAGCAGTGATGCTTGGTTTGAGGGTTTTTATTTGTTTGGGGTTTTTGGATTTGGTTTAGGCGGGAGTTTTTTGTTGTGGGATTTTGTGAGTCTGCGCGTGTGTGTGTGTGTGCATTTTTTTCATTATCCCCATCTCTGGATATCTCACAGGAGACATTGGTAGCTGGAAATTGATAACACATCAGAGTTTTCGCTACTGCTGAGCAGCCCTGGCACAGCATCAGTGTTATCTCTCGACATCAAGGGGCTGGGAGTGGGCAAGATGCTGGGAAGGGACACAACCAGACCAGCTGACCCAAACTGACCAAAGGGATATTCCATACTATATGACATCTGCTCAGATATAAAAACTAAGGAAAGGAGGAGGAAGGTGCAGCATTTGTTATTTGCAATGTTTGTCTTCTGAGGCGATTGCTATGTGTGTTGAAGCTCTGCTTCCCAGGAAGTGGCTGAACACTACTTGCTAAAGTGAAGTAGAAAATAAACCCATTTTTTTTCTCTTTTCTTGTGCTCATGCAAACTTTCGCTTTTGCTTTAGTAAAATGCCTTATCTCAATTTATAAGTTGTTTTCCACTTATTTTCTCTCCCCATCCTTTTGGGAAAGGGAGTGGTAGAGCAGCTTGGTGGTCACCTGGCATCTGGCCAAGGTCAACCCACCACAGTATCATTGGGAGACTGGAAACTCTAGAGGTGTTGTGTGTGAAATAAGACTCCAAACCTATTCTGCAATTTCCTATTCTTATGCTTTTTCTCGATTGCTAGCTAGACTTAAAAGCAGACTGATGCTGGATACATACCTCTTTTCTTCTCCCTTGGCAATATATGAGTCCTCTTCAGGACAAGTCAGACATATGAGTTTGTACCTACTTCAGATTAAACCAGATGAAATCTGAGGTACTACTTCTTCCTTTTCTTTCAGAAAGTAATTGAAAGCAAGTTCGTTCTTCTAGCAGCGGAACTGTGTGTACTTCATAGAAAACTCATGTAATTGATAAGCACTTCTAAAAGCCCAACTTGAACTCCTTGGCTAAAGGTGATAGCAATAATGCTTAGCATTCAAAGACTGCCTGTAGCTGAACAATGAAAGCAATATCAGATCAGCTCAAAATATAGAATGTATCTGATGGTTTAAGGTATAGGACAGGAAACAGCTGTGTCTGTGTTGTTAAGATTTCTCTTTTGTGGGCAACACTGGTAGTAAGTGTTAAGTCTAGTGGATTAATTGGAATAACTGTTCTTTTAGGGTTGTAGATTTGAACATCTCTGGCAAATTCTGACACCCCTGTTAAAAGAAATGGATAATTATGAATACAACCAGTGAAGAGCTATTCCTAGCCTTGCACTGTCACTATGTTTAGTATTTTCATTCAGTAAATCTTGCATATGTTTGCTGATCATAAATTAATGATTTTCTACTTACTTAAAATATTTTAAAATGCTTCTTTAATGATTTTAGAGAGATCATGAAATTCTAACTACCTTAGCTTTGAGTCACTGTTAATCTCTTGGTTTCTCATAGCTGGCTTTACTGCAGACAAGTGAACTTCAGCTGGAAATTTTTCTTGAGCATGTCTGGACTAACAAGCCCCAAGTATCTTATCAAATAACAGTATCAAATAACTTATGAATAATGCTTGTGAATAATTTATTTTGTAGTCAGAAAATATCTGCATATGTTAAATTCTGTGCTTGATTGACAATATTGAATTAAGTAGAGATCTGCATATTATGCTTTTATGATATTTTTGTAGTCTTTTTGTAATTTGTACAGTCCTTAGGCGAGTGGATCTTCATTTGCAGTTGAAGGCTTTAGATATTCCCATAGTACAAATAATTATTTTGTTGCTGTATCCTGTAGAACAGAAACACTTCCAGAGATTCCACCTTCTTGAGAGATTTTTTTTATAATGCAAACAGAAAAAGATACTCTCTAGAAATACAAGTCTTGGAAATGCCCGAACAGTTAAAGACAGGGGGGAGTGTGTATGTGTGCTTAATTACGAGACAGCTGCTTGGATAGAGTATTTCAGCCCAAACAGTGAGCTTGTGAAAAGTGTAAGTGGCTCAAAATAGGATCTTAAAATGAGAGTGCTAAACACTGCTAGCTCTGCCTGCAACCAGAACATTGTGAAACTTTCTCACCATCTTTACATCATGGAATTCTACCAGAACTGCTCTTCAAAACTGCTTCCAGAAAATTTGACTTCCTGCTGTTGCTGACTGCTTTCCTAGAAGCTGTGATGTCTCAGGTCTGCAGTGCACACCTTCCCCCGCTTCACCAGCCTCATTTCAGGAAGCAGCTCCTCTCATCTTAGTCGAGGGAAGGGAAAGAAAGAGGAGGCATGGGTAGGAGTGGCACCTTCTTTCCTGGCTTCCTGCCCACATCCTTGGCCTCGTCCCCAGTATCATGGGATGTATCTCTGGCAGTATATTCCTGAACGTGACGTTTGTTTAACTTGTGCAAACATTTTTATGGTAAAGAAATTTAATTTTCTGTTACGATGTGTAATTTGTGTAATTAGAATCACAAATACAACTGATTCTGTGGATATAAGCAGATTAAAGATGGCTGTATATGCATTCAAAGAATGTATGTAGGAAGTTAAAACTAGGTAATGTAAACAGCCAAAATCAGCACTAGAAAATGTGTATAACTTAAACATTTGTGTGTATGTCTTTGCATGTGCACTGAAATGTATTTGCTTTGAGTGGATGTTGCTGCCACTGCAGCCAACCAGAGGAATTCAGTGCTGTCTTAAATCAACCTTGCAATGAAAATGGGAGACAGCAATTATTACACTGCTCCAGTTTAACCCAGCAAGGCAATTTTAAGGACTTACACACTGCAGTAATTTGGCTTTAATTCTGTTGAAGACTTGACAATAGTGTGTGTTTTAAAATAATATTCTGAAAAGAAAGAATGATTAAAAGAAGTCAGAATACAAGAAGTGGGATACACTCTCAATCCATGACACTGTTTAAGGAGAAAAAAGTAGAGAATCTTTGTTGGGCTACGCAAATGGAAGAAGTAGATGCTGGAGGACGTGTACTGAATTGAATATATTGATTTCTTTTCTGTTACCACTAATAACTTTGATTTAGGAAAACAGAGTTACACAGTGTATAATAAAATTCAAGTACACCTAAATAATGGGTGCTTTTCAGTTCTGTGGAACTAGCTAGCTTAAACCTAAGTCATTGAGGTGAGAGCTGACTTCCTTCCTATGCTTAACTGCCACTGCAACTTTATTATTGTTTCTCTTATTTTAGCATAGCCTTTAATAATGGGCCCATTATTTAGGAACCAGATTTTGTACTGTTACACGTTCTTGAGAAGTCCTGTGAAAGTAAGCAGGCCCCTAATGAAAGACAGTGATATGATCATATTGTAAAAGAAGGCCTAGTTTTAGGCTTGTAAAGATAATTATTGCAAGTTCACCTGCCCAGAATACTTATAGGTGCAATAAAAATGTAATCGTCTTTAAAGGCCAATTTATGTTGCTATGTTATCTCAGCTGTTTATCCTCACTGAAAAAGGGTCCAGTATCTCTGTTCTGGGAGAGTTCATACTTCTCCCCCACAATTTTTACCACTATTTAACAGATTATCTGACTAGATGTATTGAAAACAGAAAGAAGACAGATTTAACATAGCCAGTCTATTTAAAGCCTTGCAAGTGATGTGTTCTTAACCGATATATTTTAAGAATGTGCTCAACATATGTGTACGATGATAACACTGTAAATTGATACCCTTCTAATGTGACAGAGTGAAGGCTGAAACTGTTAGACTAATTACAGTCCTATACAACTTAAGCATACATATTTTTATTCTTTTCTGCCAATAAGCTATCTCCTGGATGGTATCATTTTTGGTGAAAAAAAAGTCAAATAGAAGATCCATACTGTGAAGGGACACTGGGTTCATTTTAAACTATGAGGGGGTTAGTAATTTCCAAACCTTCAGACAAACTGTGAAGAAAATGCAGTTGTCATCACATTCTCATAATGATTGTCATTGTTGATTTAAGTGTATTTCAGTTAAATTCAAACTTTCAAACCTGGTTTGGGTATGTAAAGTATACTTAGTATAAAATGATGCATTAATGCAAGGACTTCTGCCTATGCTTTCTGGCAGGCAGAGATCCAGAAATGGTTTTCTACTCTACTGAATTTTTTCAAGACTGTGTTTCTAATGGACTGCATTAGTTGATGTTTCAGCAAAAATTTCTGTCAGTGTTTATTTCTATGAAAATCCAGATTTCATGCTTGGGAGCACATAAAATATTCCTATGTATAGAGTTTAGAAAAATGGCTAGGATTGTACTGATAGAATTTCTGGTTTGTTTTCTCCATTAAATTGTACATACTGTCATATAGATCAAAGAAGTTTGACTCCTGGAAGAGCTGAATTCAATTCTGATGTCCTTTAGATTTCTGCTGTAACTTAGGTGAGATACTTTGCCTGTTTGTGACTCTATAGTCTTTTATGCACTTCTAAGTGTCACATGATTTTGATATCCCATCAGAGAGATGATTTGGTCCAGGAGAAAATCTGGGCAGGTTTGTGCAATAGTTGCTTCACACGTCTTCTCTTTTCTGCAGGGGTGGCAGTGAAGTCGTGGAAAGTATGCAGGTTGGTCAGCACAGTGTTTCAAGCTGAGCTGTGTGGAGTCATGGGAGACCCCCGGGCACTCTCTGGTGCTCTTGGGTTCTCTGCGTGTTGGTGAGGTGGTCCCTAATCTTGCTGTAAGGTCATGAGGTTCTTACCTCTCACTTTTGTACTCCGGTTTCTTGCAGTATTAAATATCCTTAGTTATAGGACTGGGCAGAGAATATCATGTCAGTAATGAGTCCTTTCAGATCTTGATCTTTTCTGATTTGCATTTGCTGCTCTTTGCTGCTCACAGTCTGTTCCAGATACAGAGTCTTTGCACTTTTTGGTAACCATCAGGCAATTTGCAGAGTTTGGCTACCTGTTTTCTTCAGCACACAAAATGAATTCTCTTTTCCAGGACAGGTGGCTGACTATATTTTATCTGCTTTTGCCACAGTAAAGAGCTGTTTACCATTTCTGGCTTATGCTAACACCTATCCTGTCTGGACATAAATCATGCTAATTGCTATGGAGAATGGGGAAAAAAACCCATAAATTCAGGTTTTTTTTTAATCTCAACTTTCTTGCTCATAAAGTCTGTTCAGGGAGCTTCCCATTCTGCAGTGTTATTTGTGGAGATGCCCTAGACTTTCGAAATACTGTAAAGAGTTTATGAAGCAAAAAAATCAAAATAACGGATGACAGAAGTTCATGTGGATAAACTTAAAATGAAAATGCACATATGAAGAAGAAGAGTAATCCCAATGACATCCCAACTTCACACAGGAATCTGATTTGGGATTAGCTACTTTTTGTGGGGCTCGAACATGTGCATAAGCCTGTATCAAAAGGAGTGAGGAGACAAGGACCTACAGTTCCCCTTAGGAGTACAGCGCTCTTCAGGAAAACACTCAGGAGATGTTTGATTGTCATGCTCATCTTTGGCTGGGGTAGTTGCATCCAGATGTTTGAATAAACTGATGTCTTTACCTCAGCAGATCCCTACTTCAGTGTGCAGTGAACAAGTGAGGAGATGCTGTGCTCACTCTACCCTTATTTAAGGGGTAGAGCCATGGAGAGAACCCCTCAGTGTCTTGGTTCTGTAGTGCAGCCCTACCTGGCAGACATTGTGTGTCTGAAGGTCAGTCTGGAGCTGCATTGCAGAGTTCTGTATGGGGCTGGGAAGAATGAATTCTGCTATCTGGTTCTAATAAAAGGGAGAGATGTGAGGCAAAGAGGATCTGTGCAATTCAGTATGATATATATAAGTAAGCTCCTTAACTGTAGGAATTAGTGAGGAAGTAGATTAGTCCTGAGATTACACCAATACCAGAACTGTCTATCCTCCTTCAGGTTCAGAGCTATGGGAGACATGAAGAGTAGTCAGCATGAATCAGCCTGCAATTTAAATTTAAAGTAGCAGTAATAAAGAGTCTATTTTGGCAAGAACCTTAGTGGATTATTTGCCTCAGACTCATAGGGCTGTGCTTTTGCCTTGCTATTTCTGTTCTTTGTAATGAAAATGTGTCCTCAGGTGTTTCTGCCATTGACCCCATCTCTTTCATTACAAACTTGTTTTTCCAATTACTATTTGTGGTATTGGGAGGAATTACTCAGTCATGGTGTGGTTGGGGTTTGACTCTGGCCAACAGCTAAGCCTTCACCCATTGATTGTTAACCCACTACAGCAGGATGGGGGAGAGAACTGGACAGGCACAAGTGAGGAAAAACCTCCAGTGAGTCAAGATAAAGACAACTTAAAAAGTAAAAGGGGAAAAAAGTAACAAATTATGCAAAAGCACTCACCACCATCAGACTTATGCCCGTCCAGTCCCCAAGCAACAGCTGCTTTGGAGAAACTGCCCCCTGTTTATATGCTAAGTATGACATTTTATGGTATGGAGTATCCCTTCGGTCTGTTGGGGTCAGCTGTCCTGGTTGTGTTCCCACCCTACCTTGCTGAGGGGCAGAGTGAGAAAAAGAGAAGGCTCAGTTCTGTGCAAGCATCACTCAGCAGTACCTGAAACACTGTTTTTTAATTATTACCACATGAGCTTCTATAAAGAAAATTAACTCTGTTCCACCATGACCAAAACTTAATGGCATTTAATTTTCCAATTTACCCTGAGGCAATAAATGACCAATTGATGAAAAAAATAAAACAACAAAGGGATCCTTCACATTATGTTAGTATCACCTACTCCTATGATGCCTACGTAATACAAGATTTTAAGAATTCACAGTAAGGACTGTTCCTGGCTTTTGTTTGTAGATGTGCATTTTACCCTGTATGTTTGAGGATATTGGCATTGTCACTGAAGTAAGAACTCCTGTTCCCTCAGTAACAGCAGCAAACAATATTCTCTCATTGGATACCATGAATGAAACAAATTTGCTTGATTTATGAATAGATTTTTCAGCAAAACTGAAATCAATTTTTGTAAATCCTCATGCTGAGGTCTCTAAAATACTGAGAGGAGGATGAATTTTTCATCTATTTCTCATTCATTTTTCTCTATGTGATTGCATTACTAACTCGAAATGAAATATTTTCCTAAGAATTTTAGGAGGTTGCTTAGTTCTCAGATGGTGCATGCTAGCTGGTTAGGGTAAATCCTTACAGATTAGGATGGTGGTTTAAGAACCAGGAATGAAGCAGGAAGAAGCAGCATGTGGTTTATCTGTTCTGATTAATCACTTATTCAGTTGCTATAATATATTGACAGAGAAGGGGGCTGGGGGTAGTGAACTGACACAGCTCTGGCTTTGTGGTTTGGGTCTGATCTTTAAATCTTCATGCACTGGTCAGCAGTAGTTCTGGCTCTGGTTTGAGAGAAAAAAAACAAAGGATGAACAATTAGACTCTGTCTTTTTTTCAGGGTCTTTTGGGCCAAATGCTGTACCTTTTTTCTCATAAGCACTTCTTCTGAGTTATCCTGCTAAAATAATTGGGAATGGTTTAGAATTTTTGTTTCATTTTAAGGAGGCAGGCTGTGTAAGTAATTCAAAGTACTTGAAATTGTAAACATTATAGCAAAAAGCAAGACTGCCTTGCATTATGACATGTTACGTGATCAAGAAAATACTTACCAGAATCATACTGAAGTAAAAAGTTTGGAAGCATTATAGATGGCTTAAGCTCTAGGCAAGACTTCAGGTTTCATATGGCTTCCAGTGTTCTTACACTGGTTAATGCAGATAGTGGCAGGAAAATACTTGATACAGACTGTGGAGGCCTCAGGCGGTTGTGTACATAAGACTCTTCATTTTGCTTCCTCTTTGCAAAGCAGGAAAATAGAGATATTTTAATCAAGACTCAGGACAGAAGTAGAGAGTTCCTGAGGAAGAAACTGTTTTGTCCTGAGCTATAGCCTTTGGAATGTTTCAGGAAATGCCTTTTTGAGTCAGGCATCTGGGGAAGAGAAGGAAATTTTAGGTATTTCACATTTATCTATCAGAGTTTAGAACAGGTTAAGTCAAAGAAAATATTGGAGGAAGTTTTCCAGTATAGCTTCTCTTCTGTCAGGTTTTAGAATATAGTTGTCTTTATACTTCATTGTGACAGTGGGGATCCTTTATATCTTCTACCACACTTCTGCAAAGAGTAGGATGAAAAAAGAGAAATTTTATGATTTAATGAACCTGAACCTCAACCTCACCTGAATTTTAAACCAGAGAATGCTTTTCACACCCTTAGAAGCCCTAAATACAGTATACAGTATGGTTGAAATAACTAAGTGTAACAAGCTGAAGTCACAAAAGAAGACAAAAGCCAAGCTTGTCTGTCTTAGTGAGCAGGGAGATGGATGAGTCTATGGACAAAGAACAATCCCCAAAAGAAAACAGAGCCCTTGCTCTTTGGAAAGCCCTTGTGATGGGTTAGCTAGAATAAGACGAGTGCTGACTGATCCCACATATCCCTGATCCCTAATTGAGCCTAAGCCTTTCCAAAGGTCTTTAAGATATCGTGTCTCCTTTAATTAATCTGTTTTCCTGCCTTAGTAATTTCAACGTAGGAGATATGTGCTTTAGGATGTTGTGATAACTACTTAGGCAAGCAAAAGACATTTTCGCCTTCAAGGTATTTGGCAGGTTCTGGCAGTTTTTCTTATCTTACTGTTGACTCAAGAGATTATCAACCTATTTTTAAGAACACTTACCCAGACACAAATTGTACCAGGCTTGTCAGCTAAGATAGGACAGTAACAGAAATCTGCAATTTCAAAGGGTTTGTGTGCAGGAGGAGGGAGAGCCCATATTTACAGACTCTCTACCCTGTTTCACTGTCACACAGTCGAAGGATTCAGATTCATTGCAGAAAAATTCAGTGCAGCATTAGTAGGTATGTGGCCTGCTGTCTAGAGCCAGTGCTATCTCAGCCTTCAGTCTGAGATTTGAGTAGCTTGAGAAGGAATAATAGGTCATCTTTCCACTGGAACCAATTCCTTGCATATCTAAATTCTCAAGGAGCCCAATTTCTACTTCTAGTTGGAATCTAATTCTAAAAGTCTAACATAAACATATTTGTTAGTCTACTGGTCTGTCCTGGGTTTGCCTTTAAATCAGTTTTCTGATAAGAAGGAAACCAGGAAAAGTCAGTCTCAGAAGTGACCTATCCTGCAGGAAGTATTACAACTTCCTTAGTGGGTGCCAAAACCAGTAAACAGCTTGGGTTGAGTATTGATAGGTATGCAAACCAATTATAAATTGTTCTGCTTTTGGAAAAAAATCCATGTATAAGCAAGGGACACCTGGGAAAAGCTCTCTTGCCTTCCTGTTCTTGAAAGAGAAAGCCTTTCCCCTACTCTCTGGTAAGACTGGGCCTCTTCCCCCTGCCTCAGAGGGAAGGGTAGGGGTGCTTGGAGCTGCAGCGCAGCTCGGTGTGGGGGAGGACCCGGCCAGAACCCTTTGGCTCAGACACAGCTCGGCCAAAAATTCCAACCACAGCCAGGCAGGGTCGGGTCCCTGCTCTCCCCCCACCTCAGCTCAGACGCTGAAATGCTGCTCTCGAACAACGTGCCCCGCTGCCAGCAGAGACCATGTGACCATTGCAGAGCCTGAGAGAGAGATGAACCCTTCCAGTGCACAGATGAAACCTGCAGACATTCGTCTTCCCCTGCACAGAGAGACAAAAGAGTGAAGACACCTACAGAAATACAGCATAGAGACCCTAAAGTCAGTGATGGAAGCAGAGTGGATGTCCAGAGAGGGAGGAGTATGAGGACTTGCTTCAATTTTGAAGCTGAAATTTCTTTTGTGAGGCCATGGTAAATAGACTAAGCTAATTCTGTGTAATTTAATGAGGTAATGGGGAGATGAAAGAATTCTAACTAAAGTCAGCGAACCAAAGCACCTGTGTAGAAATGAGTAGATATTGAAGTACCTGCAGCCTGAGGAGAAGCTTGAGAAGAAAGAGAGAAGTTGTGGTCCAATCCCTTTACCCCAGGGATGAAAGAAGAAGACTTATGTTGCCAGCCAGAAGAAGAAGAAGAAAATCCTTTGCTACTATAGTAGAACAGCTCATCTTTAAAAGTATACCCCAGAAACCACGATAGCCCACCGTAGCTGTGGGAAGGCTACAAGCATGGGAGGGACTTCCACAGTACAAACAGATTCTTTCCTCCTGGGTAGCTACTTGTTTTGAGACTAGAAACCATGAGAGAACTGTATTTCTTGTGGAAAAATTTCCATTGCGGTCAAGACAAAACTCCTTTCCCAAAGTGAACTGAGAAGACTATTTTAGAGATGGTAAACTGACTGAAAGTTCAAAGTGTTGTTTTTTATGTTGTCAGTGGGAAAGAGATGAAGAGGTGGGGGGAGGAAAGGTGTTCTGAGGATTTTGTTCTGGTTCTTGTATTTTTTCCTTTTAGGTCTGTTATTAAAGTTTCTTTATAATTCTTTAAAGTTTGAGCCCGCTTTGCCTACTCCTAATCCTTATCTCACAGCAAAATTGGGTAAATTCTGTAGGTGTGCAGGCATTCGGCCAGAAACTCAGATTGGCGAACTCAAATCACTACATGGACGTATGTGATAATATTTGAATTGACTTTACAATATGTAATAGTGAGAATTACTATTTTGGGTATTTTTTCCCATCCATATCTGCACCTAATATGACTTGTGATATATATGATAAATTGCAATAATGACCAGGACTACTTAATTGTGTTGTTCTGACTCATCATTTATACCCACTGAATTCTTAGCTTATCAGAATGACTCAGTGAACATCATAAAAGCTTGTGGGTTTCATTTTCGTAGGTACAATGCCAAATCTTTTTTTTTCTTTTTTTTTTTTTTTTTGCTTCTCACAGTTGTTAGAAGCTGGTATGTTGGAGCTGTTGACAACTGTAGGCTTTCAAATAGCCACTGTTATTTGTATATGCAGGGAGAAATTGAGGTTCCCTGTGGAAATTGTGCAAATTATTATGTAGAACATTGGAGTAATTTATGCATTTATTTTGTAATTACAAACAGGCAGAAACAGGATCAACATTAGCCCTTCTGACATCATGCTATTAGTTTAGATATCATAAACAGTAAATTTAAGTGTAGGAATAGTTTTAGGAAAAACAAGGAAAAATTAAATTATTTTCATTTTACACTAAGTCCCCATATTTTTGAAACAACAGAAAAAAGGTAAGAGCAATTCTAAGAGGAACAATAGAAATGCCTCTTATTAAATGCTAGTCATACAGTAATATCTACACAGAATGTCTAAGGTAGAGTAAAGGAAGCAAAAAGTTTTTCTTGATGCATAATTGCATATTGCATTATTTTAAGTGACTGGTTCTTATCCAAGGCCACTTCAGTATCATATGTGGTTTTCCAGATGAGCTCAGTAACATGCCAGATTTGATTGCGGTGCAGTAAGACAGCATGACTTACACTTTTATAATGAACGCACTCTCTGATTAATGGTTCTTTGTACAGGAAGAACTCACTGCTGAGTGTGTGTTTCTTACTGCAATATCCTTTATTAAAGGAAGATATTTGGATTTTCTGATTTACATGATTTGATGCCGTTGCCAGTAGCTGACTGTAGTAGCTGACTTGGCTTTTGCCATAGATTCTCGGACATTGTAGAGCTGGTTGGCTTGTTTTGACTTTTTTTAACCTATATGCACTTTATACCCTTGAAAGGGTGATAAAATATTAGACTATATAAACAGCATTAACAAAGTGACTTTTAAAGGAACTTCAATCTAGTATTTTAAACTGAAAGTCTACCTCTTTAAGCAACATTCCCTTCTTTAAGCATTGGTGCTGTGGCTTCTTCAGTTCTAGATGTTTTTTTCTGTGAGTGAAGCTTGGTTATTTCTGATGTGGAGGAGGAGAATAAGATCAGTGAAAAGTAGATATTACTACCCCATCTGAGAAAGAGCAGAAAGAGTGGCAACATGCAACTAGAGATTGCCACCAAACTGCTTTCACCAATGACACCTTCATGGCTGTACTTCTTTAGTTCCCTGTTTAGTAAACTCTGCCCATAACCTATGCAAAGTGTGTGTGCAAAATTAAATTTTTAAATGAAACCTCAGCATCTGACATTGCCATTTTCATATGCATTTTTAAACCCTATAAATATTTTGTTTTATCTAAGGATTTATTTATGGTGTAGAAAGCACCTTTGTGCCTGAGTTCAGCCTGAACAGACTTTTGCAATTTGACCTTGGAACTAGCTACGTTGGTTGTATTACCTCAGACAAGGCATGAAATCCTTCTACAAGGAAGGGTGTCTACCATCCAGCATCCACTGCCATCCCTAGGGTCACAGAAGGAACGTGGTCTTGCCATCTGTTATTTTCCTGTTCTAAATGTCATGCTATTACTGTTGCCAGACATTTGTGTGATCTAGTCATAAAAATTTGGATCATAGAGGTACAAACTGATGGTCCTCTAAGATCATCGAGTCCAAGCATTAACCTAGCACTGTGAGTCCACCCCTAAACCATGTCCTTAAGCACCACATCTACATGTGTTTTAAACACTTCCAGGGATGATGATGACACCAGTTCCTGGGCAGCCTGTTCTAATGCTTTACAACCCTTTTGGTGCAGAAATTTTTTCTAATATCCAATCTAAACCTCTCCTGGCACAACTTGGGGCTGTTTCCTCTTGTTGTATCACATGGTACTTAGGAGAAGAGACCAACCCTAACCTCCTTGCAGGTGTTTGTAGTTGTAGAGAGTAATAAGATCTCTCCAGAGCCTCCTTTTCTCCAGGCTAATCAACCCCAGCACCCTCAGCTGCTCTGGACTCACTCCAGCACCTCAATGTCCTTCTTGCTGTGAGGGGCCCAGAAACGGACACAGGATTTGTGGTGCCCTCACCAGTCCCCAGTACAGGGGCACAATCCCTGCCCTGGTCCTGCTGGCCGCACTATTGCTGGTACAGGCCAGGATGCCATTGGCCTTCTTGGCCACCTGGGCACATATGGATTATGTTCAGACAGCTTCCAGGTCCGTTTCTGCCGGGCAACTTTCCACTGGTCTTCCCTCCTCACATTTTCCCTCTTCCAACGTGGATCCATTCCCAGGGCCCGCAAGGAAACCCTGCCCCGCCGGGGTCTCCCCCAGGCCGCAGGGCCCTCCATCCCTGCCGGGTCTCTCCTGCCCCGTCCCTGCTCCCGCTGTCCCCTCGGGGCTCGCAGCGCTGTTTCTCGCTCGCTTCCCCTGGCTCAGCCCTGGCTGCCGGGCAGCGTTTTGCCCTCCCTTGGCCAGGCTTTCCCCGGGGCTCTCTCTCGCCCGCCCGCCCGCAGCTGAGGGGCTCAGCCGTGCCCTGCGCTGGGGCCGCTGCAGCCGCTGGCACCGCCTGGGGCCGGGCCCGGCAGCCCCGGCACAGCCCCGCCAACAACACCCGGACACCTGCACCCAGGTGGGGAGAGGATGGTCTCGTTCGGATTTACAGGGTTGCTGGGTTTTTTTCATTAGTTTGAGATAAAGTTTTTAGATGCTCTTGGAAGGACAGGAAAAAAATTAAATTCAAAGGGTCAAACTCTGGACAGAATTTTGCCAGCGCTTTGGAATACGGGAACCCATGAATTATTTATGTCTGACTTCCGAGTATGTTCCCCAAAGGCTGGTAGTATTTTCCCTGTTCATCTGTCTATGATCGTCTAAGATTTTAATTCGGTTCTCTCAGGAGCATGTATATGCTCTGACTTACTGAATCTCATCTGTGTTTTTGTGACACAGATAGGAAATAGTGTCGCTGTTGTGGAAATTAAATGTAGCCAATTTAGTTCTGGTAGTTTCTCAGCTATGGTGTACTCTGTTAAGCTGCTTAGCTTTTCTTTTTCTTCTTATACTCCCTCTAATTTTCCCTTTGTTTTTGGTGCTAAGTTCCAAAACTTAAGAATGGGTTAAAAGGCGATCAGCCAACTTATTTTATGATGAAAAATGAAAAGAATTGGGGTGGCTTTTTTAGGGAAGGGAAGCTAGAGAAGAAGGAAAGGTACCATGGTCATCATCATTATGTGATGGAATTATTAGGTTTTTTGTGCCCATGCAGAGCAGTGCAGGAAACAGGGAGATTAAGTGCATTATATTAATCAGCAAAGCAAGTTTTCTATTGATAAGGCCAGTGGAGCCTGGAGCAGAGGGAGGTGGCTAAGAGAGGCTGCAGTGAGAGAGGTGAGGTGGTGCAGGACTGGTTCTGTGTGTTAAATATGTGAAATGACAGGAAAAAATCTGCCTTGTCTAGAGATTTGATAGTGGGTTAGGAGCACAGAGGCTCATTTCAACCATATTTTTTTGTAAATTCTACAGTACTGGCCGTTTTAAGTCCCACTGAAACCTGAGAATGTCCGATTTCTTATGCTGAAGACTGAGCTAAATTAAAAGTTCATCTCTGAACAGATGTGCAAATGTGAGCGCTTGCTATGTTGGTGTTTGCTGTTGAAACATGATTTTGTGTTGCTGAATCATATATTTTTTTAAAAATTTAACTCCCTTCAGTAGAGTAGCGTCTCTGTTGCTTGTGAAAATTCATTCTGTGTTTCCTTTCCTTATGGTATTTCTCATACAAATTTATGTAATGAAAAAATAACTGTTAGAGCCTATCATGTTAACAGTTCAGCTGGGTATCACAGAGCTCAGATCCAGGGATACTGGCCTACTAGGTGTTTTTGGTCACAGTCTTTCCCCTTGAAGAACTGTAGTAATAAGCTGAACTCATGTGATAAATGTTTGAAATTACATTCTCTGTCCAGAAGAAATATTTTAATAGGGGCACAAAGCATTCCTTTAAATGTCAGAGACATTTATTTTGATTTCTCTGTTTTTAGATGAAGAGGACATGTGTAGCATGCCTTTTATTATTTTTTTTTCTTCCCCCTTCTTTTAAGATCTATATTTAAAACAAAACAAAAGCAAAACAAAACAAAAAAATATGGAAACATGCAGTGGTTGCAGAATGTTGGCTATTCTCCCGATATTGAGCCTATTTGAAGCAAGTACAGTTTATGACACTTGTTGATTTTATAATCAGATTTTTTTTTCATTTAAACTGATAGTTGCAAATGCAGATTACTAAAGCAGTTATTGAAGTCTTTCTTGGTGAAAACAAAGAGTTTAAAAAACCTTACAGCCCAAAAATTAAAATTTACTGAAATTGAATATATCCATAAAAGAAGTTAGCCATAGCAGCAGGCAGTTGCTGCCTGTCTCTCATAGATGTAATTGTTTTGAACTCACATAAATTGTTGTTGCTGTATCAGTAGCATCTTTTTGGTCACAGAGAGGCTTCCCCGTTGGCCATAAAGTGTTGCAGTCCCTCTCAAACACACTTTAAATATTCTGGGGCGTTTGTGCTAGGGCAAGCATTTTGTGTAGTTCTGGACTCCCAGTCTCGTTTACTTTGCTGGGTTTTACCTCCTCGGGCGAGTGTTTATGAAACAGCCGATTCAGCAGAGCCTCCCCGCCGGGGGGGGGGTCAGGCAGCGCCGGGGCAGCGTGGGGATGAGCTGGGCAGACAAAGGGGCTTTTCCCAGGATGCTTCCTCACCCCTGCAGGGAAAGCGGGATGCAGCCCTGGGGGAGCTGCTCTCAGCCAGTGCGCCTGAAAACATTCCACCAGGCGCCTCATTCACGGCTCCGGTGTTTCCTCCCAGCCCAGCGCAGTCTCGGGATGCAGTTCCTTGAGCCTCATGCTGTTGTAGCTCTACGTGTCTCCCCGGTGAGCTGCCCCAGCAGGAAGCACGGCTTCCCTCTAGGTGTGTATGCAAGGGAGGTAGGGCTGCTGCTCTTGTTCTTGCTCATGTGCCTGGACCCTATGGTCTCGTTCAGACTTCACAAGTTACGGAGGTGATAGCAAGGAGTGTTGCATTACAGTGGTTTCTGCAGATGTCGCGCTACAAAATAAATTATTAGGCTTTTTTTTTTTTTTTTTTTGGTAAATAGCCACACCAGAAAGAAAACTACTTTTGTTTCTATTATGATGATGTAATTATTAATTTACTAAGAAAATAGAATAACTAGATTGTTTGAAAGCAAGGTGACAGAATAAGGATTTATGTTTGTGTGCCTACGTGTCTTTTCTGTGGTACTTTACAAGACAATAACAAGTTTAATTGTATGTCACGTGCTAGTTAACTTCTTATAACAGAAGCTGGTTCTTTTGTTTAACAAAACAAGAAAATGTAATTCAAAAAGTCCTTTTAGATTGGAGTACTGGAATTCTATAGAAGTATTGTACAGTCTGCTTGTTCTTGTGATAGAAGAAGGTAGGTATATCCTCCAAGTTTTTCTAGTTTAACTTCAAAACTAGTTCATGTCTGGAGCAAGGACATTACCAGAGCCAAAGATTTGGTATTTACCATTGTCAGTAAGATTTGCTTACAAAAAGTAAGTGGTATGAAAATATGTAGCTTCTTTAATTAAAATTATATATAATCACATTGTTCAATATATCAACTAATCTAGACAGAAATTTAGGGAGATTTTTCTTCTAAGAAATAACTGGCTTTTTTTATGAATAGTCTGTGTTTTCATGTTTTTGTCTTGGATATGTATGCCAGTGTCTTGAGCTTCAGAAAGCTTTCAAAAAATGCTACCCAGCTGGGCTAACTGTGTGTTCTTGGGCAGCACTGTGGCTTCAGAGACAAAGCTTTATAGGATGTCATCTTCCTTTCTTTTAGAGCTCAAATTTCCATGGCAGACTGATGCAAGGATGCTTGGTCTGGGTATTGAATTTCATATTTGCTTTTACCAACTACCCTTTCCCACTGTTTTCAGTCTTCTCACTTCTTCCAGAGAAAGCTCTACTATTATATATTTTAGCAGAATAGAGCCGAGGCAGGCATTCTGCTTCTGATGCAAGTGGTGAGCGCTCTGAATATCCCCACTGCTCCAGCTGGCAGCCTGTGGGCCACTTCTCTTGCACTGAATAATTCTGGCCAGTTCCCACATGAACAGGATTTTATCCTATCGTGCCTGTGCATAACCATGCAAGCTTCCTTTCTGCTCCTTTACTTCTGGAATGTGGCACAACATGTCTGCCTCTGGAGATGTGCTTATAGTGATGTTTAAACAGAGGTACTGCACTACAGCTTACCCTTTGGAGAGATAAGTCATTCTACAGTCACTCCACTGTTTTGCCCTGTAAAAATAAATGCTAAAATGCCTTCAAAGGCTAAAATTCTTCCTTTTTTTTTTTTTTTTTTGTAAGAGGTCTCAAAAATGGCTTATCAACTGGTGTTCTGTTTTTCTTAAAAATAGTCAGATAAAATGTTGTCAAAATCGCTTTCTAGACTAGAAGAAAGGGTATGAAAGTTACCTAGGCTTAAAATGTAATGCATGTTAAATAAACATGTGTGTTAGAAAGTCAACACTAGATAGTTTATATTTCTCATCATTTGTTGGTTTTCTGTTTGCAAAGCATTTCATGATTCATTACTTTCATGATACTATAATTTTATGCTGTGTGCTGCCACTGGAATACTATACAAAAATCACACCTATAAATGATTTGAATCCTTCCAAATGTATTGATGGTGACTATTTCAGAGTAAGACTAGGAGATAATAATTTTTTAAAATTAATTCAGAAATTGTTTTAGTTTTAAATAAGTGATATATTCTATATTACAGAACAGAAGCACATTCTGTAATTTTTACCTTAAATGAGCAGTAAGAAATACTTATAAATAATAAATACTTATTATTCTTATATGTGTATGAGTCTGATATTTATCAGGTTTCTGATAACAAATCCATTGTTTTATTTTTCCATGAACTGCAGAAACTATGCCTGTTCCAGACCAGCCCTCGTCTTCTGACAAGACAAGTTCCCTTAGTCCTGTGTTGAACACATCCAATGGTGATGGCTCTGAAACTGAGACAACCTCTGCCATTCTAGCTTCAGTCAAAGAACAGGTAGGCAAGTGATGCATCTGCAGGCTGGAAAACAATACTATGATTTACTGGGCTTTTTACTAATGTTTCATAGCTGGTATCTGAATAATTTAGTTCACAAATGTATGTTGCAAGGAATGTTAACTACTTCTTCATGTCTTAGTATACTTCTGTAAGCTTTCCTACAGTAAATTTAATATCATTTAATTGAATTGCTTGTTTTATTCTCCACTTTCACTCTTTGCTGTGGATGGTGGTTTTCAGAGATCTCTCCTTTTATTGTTGGCAGTCTGCATGTGGAGTTACAGTATACAGGCATGGCATGTGAGAGTCATAGACAAATGAATTGTGGAGAAGGTGTATTATTGTAGAATTCTTAAAGTAGCAGTAAGAGCCCTAGGATTTTAAAATTTATATACATGTTTTTTGGGGTTTTTGTGTAAAACTTGATGTGAGATTATTTCAGGGCAAAACTAGGTATAGATAGAGGCACTCAGTTTTGTATGAGTAAAGGCAAAATATTAGGAATTTTTGCAGAAAAGGTCTTCAGTGTGACGGTCTGCTTGATGCTAATAAGACAGGTTTGGGCATTTTAATGTAAATTTTTGTGGACTGAGTGTCAGAGATTTTGCTTTTAATGCCTTTTTGTACTTTAGGAGGTGGTTAATATTTCAGCTAATGCAAACAACTGGTCTCTGTGACTACCTCATTTGGTTCAACAGCATCAACAGAAATTCTAAAGGGAGACACTAAAATCAGCTGCTTTTAGGCAGTTTTCTCCTTGCTGAAGGTGTCTAAATTGCTTCTTCCATTATAAAGCAGTGATCTTTCCCTGCCAAAGACATTCACTACTTCTTGATTTAAATCAATGCATGAATTCAGCTTATGACATCCACCAGCACTGGAGTAATAGCTGTTGAGTCAAAGAGATTTTATAAAAATGATGACATCGCTCTTCATTGGTATTTTTGCTATATGCCAGTTCTCTCTTCTGGGTGTTAAAGGTTAGTCATATTTTCTGTTCTGGAAAGAGAAGTGCAAGAAAGAAATGTTGTAATGTGGAGTTTTGTCTTGAGATTTATGACACATCACTGGAATTGAAAATTGCCCATGGTTTACATGTTTGCATTCTCTTCCACGTCAATAATATTTCTTGGGCATGTACCAATGTTTCAGCCTGTGTCACTGCATTATTTTGTAGAAAAATACCTGCCTTAGTTTTTGAATCTCTGATCCTGAAAAAATGTACAGGGAGATTACGTAGGTAGAAGATTTATCTGCCTGTTGGAACATGAATCACAGTATGGAACAGTGAAAAGAACCTCTCTGTTGTTAGGTGTTGTGATGATCACTAGTCTATACCTGGTTCTGTGTTTTACAAATGAACCTCCCACCCCTGTAAATCAATTAATTGAGTACTGGAGGGAATTGCTGCTGAATCCACTAGATGAAAAAGATTTCAAGTGATAATATATTAGCAAAGTTATTTCTGATTCCTGTGAACCACAGCAGAAAGGAGCCTGTAATAAAGAAGTTCTGCATTCACTTATCACCAAGAACAGCATAGCCAGCTAACCTAAGGTATTGCTGACTAAAAAGATAATCTCTTGAGTTATTGTGGTACAAGGTACAAAAATTTAGCGGGTGTTCCGTTAAGGAAACTTGTTTCTTGACAGGTATCTCTAGTATCTTCTGTCTTGAAGCTGGAATACTGTACTATGCTCAAAAACAAGCAATAATAATAATAATAATAATAATAATAATAATAATAATGAATCACAACAAAACCCAAACCTGCTTTTGGGCTTTTTCTTTTCCACACAAGTGTGCTTTGTCACACTTCCATTATTTAGTGTTCTGTTGGAAAAGTTCTAGATAATGCCACAATCCTGTGCTTCAGACAGATGAAATACATTGCACTGATTCTCCATTATGGGGGTGTATGAAGTTAAGTTTCTAACTGACTGTTTAAATGGGTAACCACCTGCTTTTTAGAAGAAGGAAAGAGATACTTTACTGTCTAGTATGTGATTTTGCTCTATGTGCTCTTTTACTGTAACAAAAATATACCTAGAATTAAACAGATATGATATTCAAAAGTACTGTTAAAATAGAGAAATTAAGGTGATTTTCAACATCTCAATCATAATTAAGGTGTTTTTCAACAAATCAAGTATATTACATTTTCTTCATCTATGCTGATACTTAGCCTTAAAAGGTATCCTTGCATTTTTTCTCTTGGAACACTTGGGGTAACTTCATGTGTTACTTCTCATAAAATAAATAGAACATTGTTGCTGGGTGATGGCAACAGAATAAACTGTGGCATTTATGGTACTGATGACTGTAAAAGTTGTTTGCAGTCTTTGAAAAGGACAGGATACATGAAGGGCACAGAGAAGTAGTAATAAATGTATTTACTTGCTCTACTTAAATATCCTATGTGAAACTTAAATTATCTGTTCAGAAAATTTGAAGTTTTGCTGTGTTTAGTTTGAAAAATGCATATCCCTGTGCTGTCATATTTTGAGGAACTGATTTATTTGGTATAAAAAGTTTATTGGGTCGAAAAATTGTGCTTGTTATGTCAGAGGTAAAGTGACACACATGATTGTCATGACTTCATCAGAAGATTTAGCCACATGCTTTTCAAGCTGAGGCTATCTGTCAAAAGAGAAATAGATATCTGTATTTGGCTGTTGAGGAGTTAGGTGATTTTGAGAAATGCAGATGTAGAACTCTTTGCTTTAAAATACAGGCCATTTCATCTGTGCTTTACCTCTGCACAAGCATGCTGATTCACTTTTGGGTTTCAGACTTCAGAGATGCAATTCAGAACTGATAGATATGGAACTTGAATCCATTTTTTATCCCTTGCTGCTAACTTTCTTAAGGTTAGATGGCCCTGCTGGAGGCAAGGTCAGAATCATTCACCCTGTGTCTAAGAAACCATGAGATGCCAGACAATGACCTTTGGCTTAGCTGTTTTTGAGCAGCTCTTTATGAAGAGAAACAGTAAATAACATCCGTGAAAATGAAAACTGTTGTTTTGGAGGTTTTTTTGTTTGTTTATTTGGGGTTTTTTAGACAGTATCAAATTCTTTAAAGAGAAATCAACCAATCAACACATAATTTCAGTTTTCCATGCTGTAAAAAATGTATGAAGAAGGAGTTTTTTCTTTCTTATGATATACTGGGAAACACCTTTGGCCCAATGCGTCATAGGTTTTAGAAAACATAAGGCCATTTCTCTTTGCACTTTGTCATCTGGTTTTGTATCTGTAAATATGGGGAAAATTCTTCAACAAAAAAGTGAGATATCAGGACTTTTAACTTGTGAGAATATATGTGATAGATGCAACTACTTCTGCAAAGAGTGTGATGTGCTTCTGATTGGGAATTGCCACCTGCAAGAGAGACTTCTGAGCCCACTTGTTAAAAAACATCCTGGGAAGAGAGCTACGGATGATGCTCTTTTGAAGGTGGAAGTAGCTGCTGGGGAGCCTTTTGAGTAAATATGTAATGAAGCTGATGCTTTTTCTGGAAGTCTCCAGACATATGTGGTTCACAGTACTTTGGTTCTTGGCATACAGAAAACTGCTCCCTTGGAAGTTGAGGAGGATTGTAGTTACCTAGCAGAGGCTTGTTTTGGCAGATTTTGTTTTTATAGAAACACTTGGAAAACTTGAGATAAATTAATTTCCTAAGCATAAGATCCATCTTGAAGTATGGACAGCTATTTTCAACTCACAAATAGTATCATACATATCTTTTACTTTCTTTGTGGCTTTAGATTCCTTTAGCATCTTGGTAGTAGGCTTTTTTAAAGAACAGCTTTCCCTTTCAGAAAACTTACGCAAAGAGCAAGTTGTGCCGATGTTTAATATTTCTTTTGAATCTTTTTTATACATACCTATGTCAAATAAAGATACTTGTTTCCAGTTGCTTGTCTTCATTTCACCCTTTCAAGAAAAAACATTTAGACTAATTATTTTGAAATATTTCTCACACTGTTCAAAGAAGTATTGATTAATATGTTCTTTAAATCATATTGCTGATTCCAGAGAATACAGAAGTCTGGCTTTTTTGGTTGCTGTGGCTTTTGGTTTTGGTTAGGGCTTTTGGGGTTGGGTTGTTCAGGAGTTTTTTGGCTTTGTAAGATGTGAGTTTTTTTCTAAAAGAGCTTGTGTTACTTTTAATATTTACTGTGTTTTTCCACTAGAAAGCTACTTGTTTGTCAATAAGTTGTGGTTTGAAACTATATTAAAAATCACATACAGGGCAAAAATTACTAAGTGTTATTATTCATGTCAGTATTAAATAAGGGCAATATATATGAGTTAAGTAAACTTTTACATTAGGTGTTAATACACTTTGGAAACAGGGTTATGTAGCCATGCACATCTTATATGTGTACGTGTAAGTAAAACTGCAAATAGAAATGGCTGTAGAATTTAGAAGATTTTTTTCTTTGCTCTGCCAAGTTGTGTTCCTCATATCTTTAAATCATGACTGAAGTTTTAGAAAAACAATCACTTATCTAGATGGATATTCAATTCAGACTATTTTTTTAAGTCCTAAAGTCCAGAAGAGATGTGAAACCATCTAGTCTTACCATCAGGTCATGACATTTCATAGAGTCATGCAAGTGTTGGACCCCCAAATCTGATTACAGAATGACATATGCACTGTTTTCTCTAATATAATGCATGCCATGTTGTAATATGTGATATTCACCAAAATAAAACCCCATTCTTGCCTTATGGGTACCAGTAATTACTCTAGTAATATCAAATGTTCAGCAGGTTTTCTAAATAGATATGATATATTCATGTCTTTCTTCGCCTCAAACAACAGGCTCTGTTTCTGCCTTTAAAAGTTCTAGCAGCCCTGTTTCAAAACCATGGTAATTATCTTCAGTCAATAGATATTTCTTTCATAATCTCTCTTAAGTAGCATGTCAATATAGTCACTTCCTTAGTTATAGAAGTCCCTTGATTCCAGTTGGGTTTTAAAATATTCCAGAGAGATATTCCTCTTCTATTTTCATTAATATATTGATTTAAGACTAGAACTAGACCTGGCTCTGTGATATGCTTAGAGTGGCTCAGGTCTGTACAGTGGATACCATGCTTCTAAGTTGCTGGATGAACCAACACATTATTGAAATATGAAGCTTTGGAGTACAGCTGGTGCTTCCCAGATGCATCTTTAGGTTGATGGAAATTGCTTTTGAGACGTACAACTCTACTACTGAAAATGGCAAGGAGAAGTTTTGAAGAGCACCACCACATTGCTTGCTGAAGAAGGAAATAATTTAATATAGTTACTATCCACCCTCCTTTATAAGATTCTCAGGTTCTTGATTTAGTCTGGGACTGCTTTCACACAGCTCTTTGGAGCAACCATGAGTATATTTGTGCTGTGTTTCTCAGGAAACAGAAGTTAACAAGACTGGAGACCAAGACAAGCAATAGTTATTCCTGTTCAGAACCCTGTAGCTCTTACATTGTGCCAAAGGCACAGTAGTCATAGTAGATGCAGTATGAAGAAACTAAACATTGCTTCACTAATAAAAGGTTGCAGTGATAATCCAAAACATTTTTGAGATAGTTTGAAATGAGCTGGAAGTGGAAAGGTTTCTGTGAAGATTTAGTGTGATAGAAAAGTATTGACGCAATATATCCTCCCAGCAAAACCATCTTTGAAGAGAGGGAAGAAAATGCTAATTATCAGTATAAAATTAGAGTTAAATATGATACTATTTTGACTTGAAGTAATGCTGAAAAATTAGTATTTCAAAGCCAAGAATTTCAGAGAAGCTGGATAGAATGCCACTTAGCAAAAGCTCAGTCTAATGCTAATTTAAAGCATTAATAAAGGCCATTACAAAGAAAGGCAAAGGATCCTTTCTTATCAGGCAGCCAGTATGTGCACATACTTTTGGTAATCCAAGAGCACTTCTTCCTTAGCTTATTTTTTTGCCATGAGTGGAATAATTTAAATTTGGAATAAAGATACCCTATGAAAGTAGTAATATTGATCTCAATGCCAACAGAATTTAAATTTTAGTATATTACATTTCTAACATTTTAACATATTACATTTATAACTTTTTAATATCATTTCTTTATCAGAGATTACTTTCTCTCTGGTGTTATTCTTTAGGGCTTTTAAACATAAAATGTTTTCACTCCTAAACCTGACTTTTTTAACCAGCTTAGTGGAAGAGATCCTTTATTTCATATCCAAGTCACTTGAGAGAAAGATCTGAGCTTAAAATACTTATAAGAAGCAAGTCAAGTTGTGCCTTTTCCTGTTGTGACGCATCTCCCTGTGTTGTACCGGCAAACATGTACTTTTGCAGCCATGTGGGGAATGCTGCTGGGGAACCAAGTGGGCTGGAAATACTAAAAGATGAGGTGGCAGCTTTGGGTTATTGGAGGTCGAGTGTGTTGCTTTCTCTTTTGGTGAAGGGCAGTTGGGTCAGTGTGTCGACTTGTTTACAAGTATTGGTCTTTTTAGCATGGCTGCTGTAAACATATAGTTTAGGCCTTGAGTTTAATCAACTTACATGTGGTATTTGGAATTTTTCAGGAAGTCCAACATTATAGGCCTATATAATTGTACAGGGGGTGGAAGTTTTGAGTGTGTCTCCCACAACTCTGCCCCACTCCCTTCTCTAAAAGCAAATTACAATCTTTATGTTCCTGAGACTCAGCTATCTAAACTGTTTCCAGCATTTTTCTCTTTCTGTGCTTGAATTAGGCAATATCCATCAACAGTAATTTTTACTTGCATAGAGAATATTTGAGGCTTGAGTTCCATGGATTTCAAAACCACACCTCTTCTACAGAGAAAATTAAGTGCTTTTAAAAGACAAAACTCTGAAGTTAGTGATTGCTTTTATTTCTTTTGTCTTCCTGGGAAATGAAAAAAAAACACCACTAAAGAGCACTTTCTAGATTCCACAGTGACCTGTTTCCTTTAAGTTGTCTTGCCAGTATTTTTCATGCAGCTTGCTCTTAAAACTTAAATTTTAAAAAAGGCTTTTGAAGGAGATTTGATTTTTGTAATTATTTTAGCAATTTTTGTTCCTTTTATGTAATTTTGAGAGCTTTACTACTTCTATTGTGTTTCCCCATCTGTATGTTTTCTCACATGATATTATTTTCTACTTCTGATGCATTTGCTGCTAAATGAAACTCTATCTTCATGTGGGTAGTTTAAATCTTTTGTATTTCTAGGTGAAACTGCTTTAGGCATAGCTGAATTCTATTAATGTTATGTTTTGATAAATAAGTCACAATTCTATTTATCCCTACACATGAAAACTAAAACCCAGCAAATGCTAAACTAAGTTTAAACGTAAGTCTACCCTAGAGTTAATGTACATTACTACCCAAATAGCATTAACTTAGGCTGTGAGTTACAGAGTATTGTAAGAATAAACCTGTTTAGAATAACGCAGCATGTGGAACATGTACTTCTCTTTTTTTCCTCCTCTGAGGTGAAAACGTGTTTCTCTGAAATTTCTGGTGAATTCTAGTTGCATCTGGTGAGGCACCTTCAGTGCAAAGGGATAAAAGGCCAGCAAAGGACATTATCCTTTTAAAAAAGTACTTTGAAGATTCATAATAAAGATCTAGAGAAATTAATTGCTTAATTTATAATTGTTTTCCTCAGTGTTCACATTGCATTTTAGGTAAAATATCACTCACTTTGTTTTTGAGGAAGGCTTTAGATGTACAGCCTATAACGTGCTTAACAGTGGAGCCAGACTTTTTGTGGGGTACCTTGCTACTCTTTATGAGTTTTCTTCTGTGTAAAGAGCAAATCCAAATTCTGAGGCCCAAAGATGTTTTTCTCCTTTGTATTTTTAAGAGGTTTCATAATAAATTTATTTTTTTAAGTGGTAGATAGGAGATGATAACAGCATAAACTTTTTTTCTAGTTGAAACCTTTTCATAGTGCAGTACTCTTTGACCACATTCTTTTAGATACATATAGAGCACTCTTTCATATATAGTAAACAGTTTAATTAATTTTATGTTACTTGCAGTTACAGGGGATTTTGATTTGTAAGCGATACAACAATGCACTCAAAGCACAATTGAGTTAGTGAAGTGCAGCAATTGCACCATACAATTGATACAATATAAATGAGATTTAATCATTTTTAACAGGCTCAGTGTCATGATGCTGAGCATCCCCCAGTCCCCAGGAAGGAATGTGTTCGTTGAAGTAAGCTGAAGGCCGCAAATCTCTTCAGAAAAGAGTTACTTGGTTCATTAAGAGTTGCATATAATTAATATAAACTATCCAGCAAGCTCTGCAGTGGGGACCATATTCCTTCCTCTATCACCCTCTGAGTCCAATAGCATGAGTTGTCCTGCATGCCTGGAGCTCAAGACTGGCAACTACAGGGGAGTGGGGCAGGTCTCCCAGGTGTATCCCAGCCCAGCCCAATTGCCCAGAGTCTGCTGTTGCATTGGGACTTCATCAGTCACTCACTGCAGGTGGAATCGCAGCAGGCAAAGTCACTTGCTGAGGGCATGACTGGGCTCTGCAGAAAAGCACAAAAAATAATCTAAACACCTATTACAGTATATGAGTAAAAGATACCTTTGATTAGAGTTATAGGATCATAATTTATAAGCAGATCCAGTACATACAGAAGTTACGTTATTTTGGCCAGAAGCTGAAGCTAGCTAAAACTAACTTAACCCCTGAAACTAGTTTTGTTTTGCTCTGGGTCTACATTCCTTTCATTCAGGGACAGGCGCTTAGGCAAACAGTAGAAATACTTTGCTGATACAGTCAGTTTGTCTAACACAAAGGCACCCTTGGGTTTCCCTTGGCAGGGAGATGAGTCTGGCTTCCTTTTCAACGTTTGTGATCAATCATGCCATTATTCTCCCCTGAGCCTTCAGGTCATGTAGTCTCTATTTATCTCTTCAGAGCATTCCTTCACTGTGGCTGTCTTGAGTGAGTGTGTAGGGAGCTTTGTGAGGTGGGGGTGTCTTTGATCTGTCACAGCTCTTTGGCCCCTTATTTTACAACACATGATTGGAAATCTTGTTTTCTCCTGTGCAGAAATTTACCTTTTTGGGTTATAATCACTTGTCACACCAACTTTTGTAAGCAAAAACCTGTCACTGGTTATCTACTCGACAGCATACAGAGCAAGACTTCTGTTTCTATTAGTATTCCCTCAGTTTCTTCAGTCAGGATTGTAACACATCAGATAGCTGCTTGCAGTCTATTTCCTTAGTTGCTTCAAAATGTGAGCTGTACTTCCCAAATTTCATCTCTGTTCCTTTAGTTGCCGCACTTGTTTTTCCTGGACTTCTCAAAAAGCATTATTCTTTACATTTTTCAGACAGTCTCATGTCTTATGCATTACTAGTTGCTGTCTGCGTTGAGCTCTCCTCACTTGGATTTGTAGCGCTCTCTCAAACATAATGATCTGAGTAATCTGGAATGACATTTTGCTGCTTAACATGGTATTCCATCACTCTAACCTGCAATTCATGTTGCAGTGTTATCCCATGGTCACGATTATCCATCTATCCCAACAGTAGCACAGTGCAATTATGTGCCTGACTGTGTAAATAACATTTAAATTGAGCCATTTGTATACCATTACCAGCCGCTTTGTCCAGGAAAAATTGTAGTTCATGTCACATAGCTAGGCAATTTTCAAATGAATTTTTCAGTGAAAAATGGAAAAAAAAAAGGCGCAGAATGGGAAGATTTTCTGACTTTATCTCTTCACTTCTACGTATTTTGTAATCGTCAGAGTCTTGATGTAAATAAGTAGGTTTAGGAATTGCACTGTATATTGCCTTGGAAGTGGTAAATATTTTGTTCACTCCCTGTCTGATTCCAGCAGTGTAACACATCTCAGTAAAATCATGTTTATATTTTTAGTGTATTGTTATTTTCTGAAGTACCTCAGTGCTTTAGGTTTAGGTCCAGCTGGTACCCCTGGAAAACATTATTTTCATTTTTCAAAATAGTTGTGGATTTATTTTCCTCCTTTATTTGTTTTTCCTTTACATAGTTAGACCCATCTTTGTTTGGCTCATTGTCAATCTAGGTCATTATTTGAAGCTTTTGTTGACTGACCTCTTGAGGGTAAGTACATATGATGCTATAAATAGGGCTGATACTTCATAATAAGTCAGCAGATTCACTTGGAAATTCTCGGCTTTGTAGTAGGTTTGATGAAATGGAAGAACTGCATTCTTCTGTCACCCACTAGCATAATCATGTTTAATTAATCAATACCTTCAAAAATGTGACATTCCAAAATTTAGGAATTTTGAATTAATACAGGATTACTAATTTTGTTTAGAAGGGTGAAATGGAGTCCTTAAATGATCTCTTTCTTAAATGATCTCTTAATTTTATTTTTTAAAACTTCTCTTTTTATTTCACAAAGCAGTGTTTGCACAAGAAAACCTGTTCCAACACATGTTCTGTTTGTTCCAGGCCACAGAAAGTAGAGGATACTATTTCTATTACTCTATGTTTTCAGTAGCCTCTACTGTGAAAATAGATGATTCCTTGGATTAGTTTTTTGTTTGTTAGCTTACCACAAACAGTACACTTTCTTGCCACAAAGTAAGATAGCTGTGTGGTACAACTCCAAGATGCTGTTCTACTGACTAAAAATTTTCAGGCATGGAAAAACCTGGGATAGGTTGTGTTTTCTGTATGGCTACAACCACAGGAATAGAGTTAGGAGCAGCTCTGTCAGCAACATGTGCATGGGCACCATTCTGAAACCTTTGACCTCTATATGTGGTGCTGCAGCTTTAAAAATCCAAAAATTACATCTTGTTTTCACATTCTCTACTTCTCTTCATAAGAATTGTGTAAACAGTGAATAAATTCTTGGGATTAAATTAGCAATGTAGTTTCATCCTGTGTGCACAACAAATGTATTACGGAAGCAGGTACAATGCTAGGGAAGCACCTCAGTCTCTGAAAGCAGGACTGGTGTCCCAGTGTGGTGCACACTGGGATTGAGAAGCATTGTAGGTGTGTGTACAGACTGCAGGCTAGAAGGATTTGCCAAAATGCACTCCACAGCCAAAGGGCAGCACCAGCATCTGCCTTAGAGGTTTGTCACACTGAGGCTGCAGGAGGGACTGAATGGTTGGAACCTGAGCAGTTGTCTATAATAAATCTGATAGCCACTGAGGTTTGAAGCAGTGCCTGTTTGCTGATTCTGACTTAGCACTGCTGCTGGTGCTGTGCTTTACCTGCCAGATTCACTGTCAGACACAGAAATATAAATTAATTGATAGCATATGCCACAGTGATGCCTATCTAAATGCAGAAGAACTAAGTTAATAAATAAATTACTTATTTATTTAGTTATATATGAATATTTAAAGGCTGATGAGAAATCCACTAAGTGCTTTCCATTTATTTTAGAAAGTGAACTACAGTTTATTCCACCATTT
This sequence comes from Eopsaltria australis, assembly GCA_034509425.1. Taxonomy (NCBI): domain Eukaryota; kingdom Metazoa; phylum Chordata; class Aves; order Passeriformes; family Petroicidae; genus Eopsaltria; species Eopsaltria australis. Next base: position 1,619,871 of record JAVTVJ010000072.1, read on the forward strand.
TTAAAAATAAAAACAAGTGGAAAAGTGCTTGATGCACCAGTGGTGTGTGAGGTGATATACATCCCTTATTTGGCATGAGAAATTGTCCAATACTTAAAGTCTTTGCTAGATTGTTTTTGTATGAGATAGAGAACATTTACACTGTCACTAGTTTGGTTTGCAAAGGCCATACCTAATTGTGTTTCTTTTATGCATTGGGAGTGAAAGGATTTAAAGAAATATGTCTGATTGTTGTCAGTTTAGTCAGAACAGAAAAAAGTGCGTTCCCTCCTCTTTTCATCTTTTTTGTTTGTGGTGAGATTCATGTGAAGCTTATTCTTCTGCGTTTTCCCCACCCCATAACAGTTTTGCTTCTGATTTTCTTGTGTTGTCAACTTTGTCTACTCCCTCTCAATTAATCTGTGGTGGTGCAAAGAGCTACATTATGGCTTCTTAAACTAAGGTATACAGTAAATGGTGTATAGGGTTCCTTGATTTTTTTTTTTTTTTTTTTTGTTATTGTTGTTGTTGCCTTTTATTTAATAAGGTAGACTGTTAATCTATAGCCATAATGCAAGATTTATAGGTATAGTTAACAACTTTTATGAGGCCAACTACACCCTTTTTTGTGGCCTAACTTACACAGCTCAATGTTTACCTTTTTTTTTTTTTAATACAGTCAGCGGTTGCTTTTAGTGTAGCAGTGCACAGGTATGCATACAGAGAAGCCAAGTCTTTTAAAAAAAGAATATTAATTTGTGTCTCTTCAGTATTTTAGATATTTGTGAAGATTTCCATGTTGTGAAACATAAGTTTGTTTTGTTTTTTTTTCAGTTGACTTTTTTGATCCCTAATCTTCATTAATAACCTTCATTACTTGAAAATGGAGAAATAGGCATAGAGGTTGTTTAAAATCTCATCAGTGATTGTGCTGAGTCCTGAACGGACTGACTTAAGAAAAGTGAGAATCTTCAAGTTAACATTGAAAAGGATTGTATTAACATTGACAAAGATGCTTAAGCTAGTCAAATTAAAATAATTCTGAATTTAATTTGCATATTCTTGACTTAGACCTTGCTAGTTGGGTGTGTTTCTTTTCAGCATTTGTTTTCTATGTACGTACTTGAAAGAGCCATCAAATGGTGGCATCAGTGTGTCCTTGCAGTTGTGGTCTAATATTGCCTTTTTCCCCTGGAGTTCAAGATTAATTGGTTCAGATAAAAAATTGCCGTGCAAATTTTAAAATGTTTCTTTTCATTACTGAAAAGCACAGTATGGGAATATTACTTCAATTCCGTTCACTTTAATAGGTAAATTAAAAAGTTTATTATCAGCTTTTTATGCTTTTTTTCCCCCCAATGTCAGAGTAGTTATTTTACAGCAGAAAAAGCTTATCTGTTTTCATTTCTTTTTCTGCAATGTTCCCTGAGACTTCTAAGAAATTTTTCAACTGCATTACCTATTGGATGAAAGTTTCAACATGTGATGCCTTATATCCGTGAAGAAAAAGCATTCCTTCAAAGAATACACCATTCCTTCAAAGAATACAGAATTTGTTTCCTAACCTTAGCCTTATTATGATCTTTAATTGAATTCAAGTTTGCTGCAATGCTTCATATAGTGCCTTTAATTTCTCCTGCATTATTTCTGAAGGAAGCAAATTGAAATCAGGAAGGCCGAAGCCTACTTGGAGCTGAATGTGAAGGCATAAAATAACAGGAAAGGAATCTTCAAGTATTTTCTAGAAGGAACTCAGCAAATATGCGGGTCCACGGTTGAATGTTGGAGGCAATCTAATGGTGGACAACATAGAAAAAAAAGACATTTTCTTGTTTTTTTAGCGGTTCCCAGGCAAGGGACAGTACCATGGCAGAGACACAGGTTCAAGACCATTTAGTAGAAAATGGATGTATTCAGCTTCTTGGGGGTCTTTGCCAAGATTGACAAGATCTCATTTAAGTAATAGGATTGCAAGGCAGCTGTCATCCAAGAGGAAACATGGGAAGTGAGGAAAGTCCTGACAGCCAGAAGGAGATTAACCTTAAAAAAAAGAAAAAAAAAAAAAATATATATATATATTCCAGAAGTAAGGAGGCTGGTACAGGGATACACAGGCTGTGTCAGGTCAGTGTCAGTCCCCAGGAGGATCATGGAACACATCCTCTTGTTTCTAGACACAAGAAGGACAAGTGTGCCTAGAAAGAGTCAGAACAGATTTCTGCAGCGCAGTCTGTTGTATTTGTGAATGTGGGGAGCACATGTGATATGGTGTAAACTGTAACTTTATTAAAGGCTTCTGATTCCTTTTCCCACACTGTTGTCAGCAGTAAGCTGAGGAAGCGTGGGCTGGGTGTTGAGTGGGCTGAAAATTGGCTGGACTGCTGTAGTGAAAGAGTAATCAATACTACCAACTAACCAATTGACCAACTACCAGACAGTAAGAAGTGAAAATACCTGAAGGGTTCATTCTGACACTCCTGCTACTCAATTCTGCAGTGACTTGGATGACAGAACTGAACAGAATGCACCCTCAGCAAATTTATGAATGATACTAAATTAGGGTGATGCTTGGAAAATCAGATTGAGCTTCAGTCTTAAATCATTCTGAGACCTTGAATGAACTGAGGACTTAGTCAATAGGAAAGTCATGTATTTAAAAAAGATCAGATTGAAATTCTGCATCTGAGGTGGAATAACACCATGGCTGGGAAGCACCTGTCTGAGTCACAGCCCTGCTGAAAAGGACCTGTGATCATTAAGAACGTTAAGCTGAATAGGAGCCAGCAGTGTGTTTTCACTGCAGACAAAACTTGCCGTGTACTGAGCTGCATTAGAAGGAAGGAAGAGCATGACTGGCAGATGGAAGGAAATTGTTACCATCCCTACTTGGAGCTGCCTCCTGCATGATGGTGTGTCATTTTGGTAACCCCCAATACAAAGAGGATGTTGAGAAATGAAAAACAGCCCAGAATACTGAACTGGTTGTAGGCGTAGACAACATGATGTAATGGGAGAGATTAGGGAGCTGTGATTTTCAGGGAGCTGGGCCAGGTGAAGCAGAGGCTAAGGGCGTGACCTTAGGTTAATCCACAATAACATCAAAAGGAGGGACAAAGATGATGGCACCAAACTTTTCTCAGTAGTGGTATACAGTTTAGCAGGGGGCAATACTGTAAATTACAGCTTGGGGAGCCCAGACTAGATGCAGGAAAATTTTCAAGAGGAGGTCATTGTAGTAATGGAAGAGGTGACTAGAAAGGCTGTGAGTTTGATGTTTTCCAGTCAACTACATAAATCCTGATCTGGTGTTGGAAATGATCATATTTTTAATGGGCAGTGAGACTAAGTGACTTCCAGCCAAGATTTCTTTGATTCTGTATTGATTCTTTGATAATGCACAATTTTACTGGAAATAGCATTTAAACCTTTTTTATGTAGACCATGGAAAATAAAATGTGAGGGAAGAGAGTGTAGCTTAATATTTCCCCCATTGTGATTACTTAGCTTTCAATGCTTTAAAAGCAGGATAGAAACTGAGGACAGCTGATCATTGAAGTATAATCTCAATATTTTCACTATTTGTATTAAGTGGCAAGCAATGAAATAGATCAACCAACAGAACTGGTGGATAAAGAGAAAAATTAGCTACCACAGAGTGGAATACTGGAAGATGTTGATAAGATTTAGGTTTTTTTCACCCCTGGAGGTAGAATATATATTTTTAAATAGGTTTTAGACACCAAGTTATTAATTCTCAAACTCTACTAGATATAAGTATTTGGAAGAGATAAACACTTGGAAATAAAGAAATAAAGAAATAGTGTTTTCTTGATGTTATAATACCAAAGTGTAAAGGTAGCCTCGCATTTAGATTTGATATCCTTTCTATCAAACTTTGTATGACTGATCCCATCATTTCACAATGCCTTAGCTTTTTAATTTTTTTTTTTAATTTGGAAAAGTGGCATTTACCTTTATTTCAGACAGCTTGCGTGTATATGTACAAGAAGAGAGGCAGTACAGGTCCCTTAAGGGAGATAGGGCACTTTTCTGTCAATTGCTTATGTCAGGTTGAATATCTGGAGAAGAGCAAAATAGGTATGAAAACAGCGTTACACACTTTAATATGGCAAAGATTCCTATCTCATGAGGGCTGAACCTTCCCTTCAGAGGATTCAGAGCTAATTCATAGAGACTTTCCATCTCCCCATGTGACTTGGACCTCAGGTCACAGAAAATAAGTCCAAGCAAGTCAGTTAGGCCTTCAGCTGGAAAATTAGTCACCTCATAGGCAGTGTATAGCATATAAATCATTAGGCTGGAAATCAGAGCAAGATATTGCCAATAAAGGAAACCTAGTGACTTCATGTTGCTGCAATAAGCTTGCTGTCTGTGACTGCTTGATCTCAGTGACACAGAGAGCAGTCAACACATTTTGAATGCATGATCAGGTCTGCAGGAGGTTGTTCTTTGTGTTAATCCTCAGATTCAGCAAGGTATTTCCTGGTGTTTGTTCAGCTCTCCCTAGAGCTGAGGGAGAAATAAAATGTAATTGTTGCAATGATGGATTTTAGGATATAGTACGTTGATTGTTATCTTTCTAATACTGAAGTGGTTGGCATGAAAATACATGACTGTTTCAAGTCAGACACAGTTCTTGTTCTTTTAGCAATTGTTCAGAGGAAGTTCCAGTGTCAGCATGCCAGATGAGGATTTCAGGCAACAGAAGTGTGATTGTGGCTTGTTTCTGCCTACTTTATCAGACTGTTTATACAGTAGACATATACCAGTACCTGTTCCTGCCTTCCTTCCTTAAACCCTAAGAAATGCTTGGTGCTTTAAAGAAAATCTGTACTTTAAGGGCTTTTGTGAGCATCTTGTAATTTACTGAGATGCTATTCAACAGTTCTGTTTTACCTTTTGTGCTACTCTTAATGAGCACTGTCTTTTCATTCTGGGCTGTACCCTATAACCCAATGTATTTGAGCAGTGCACAGAAGTGGGATGTAATAATAATAAAATTTTCTGCAGAATCTGCTGCAGCTAATATACATTGCCTAATGTGCAAGCATTTTCTACAGCAGTCTGTTCACAGTTAAAGTTTGCTTTCTCCAATTCCTTCTGTTGCATCACTATCAGTAAAACTGATGTTCTGCATTTTCATATGCTTGTAAAACCTTATTGTCTTCAGCAAGTTTCTGTAATTTGGGCTGTTTAAAGTAATTTTGCTGTAGTATTCTTTGTTATTACATGAAGGAAGATACTTTCTGGCTAAGATACGGCCTAGATTTGGATTACAGATATCATTTGGGGTTGCATCATTTTTTCAGTAGGTTTTGCATTTCTGGTAGTTGATTTTAGCCCTAATGAAGCTGTAGTTCTGCAGCACAAGAATTCTGTGCAGTTATCATGTTTTTATCTCAATTTTTTTTTCTTAGTGTGATGTACTTTATTATAGGAGGGACTTGCATAGTGTGTAAAAAGCTTGCTTTTCTCTGTTAGCATTTTATTCCCAACACAGTAAAATTCTTCCGTATTGCTAGGACCTATGGATGCTTTCATGCAATTTTTGAATCAGAATAGTTTAATCTTCAGTGTCTTTGACACTTTCATAGTAAATTGGCATAATCTCTGGAGGCAAGTTTTGGTAAACAAGATTTTTTTTATCTGCATACTTGTGTGATGGAACAACATAAATAATACAGGTGTAGCTCTCTCTCAGTGGCTTGACAGACAGTATCTAGTACTGAGTTTGTTAATATTCTGAGAAAGACTTGAGGTGGGTTCATGTGATCAGAATTCCCCATGGTTTTGAGAACTTGTAGTCTCAAAAGGAAATAAATGAAATGCTTCTAGATCCCAGCATGTGCTGAATGGCATATAGAGGCTTGGTGCCCTACCTGTGTCTTCTTGACCTCTCATCTCTCCACAGTTCCCTAGGTGCAAGAAGGCTTTTTCTTGTTATGTTGCTATCTTCTGGGATTCAATTCCCTAAACTTCATTTTCTCCATGTTCCAAAATTGCTTTTGTTGGACCAAGCTGTGTTCAGTCTTCTGAGCTGTGAAAGTACTAAAAGCACCCAGCTACTGGGATGCTAAATAATGAAATGAGACAAGCAGATATGATACAAAAGGAGATCATAAAGCTCATCTGTTTGTCTGGTTATGGCAAATATGAAATGATCTTACTTCTTGAGCAGGAAAGAGTCAGTTCTTCAACTGACGTCTTGGCATACTCTTGGTAGACCTAGGTATCTGGGAAGTCCTTTCTCATGTGCTTTTTTTCCACAAAGGATGTGGAGAACAGACAGACTGTTGTAGCTCTATTCATATGAATGGCTAAGAGTTACATTTTCAAGCAATTTCTGTGTAAATACTATCATGAAAGAGGAATAATCCCTCAGATCCTTGAGCATAACTGTGTTCACCTGAACGTCATAATACAGCTGGTGAAGTTACTTGTATGATTTGTCAGTCAGAGGGCTTAGAGATTTGAGTGGAATCGTGATTTTAATTCTGAAGAGATGGCTTTGAAGACTGGGATTCAAGTTAATTCTTGAAAATAAATCCTTACATGGGAGTACAAAAGTAATTTTAGCATATAAATTTCCAAATGTAAATGATGTAATATCCAAATCCTATGACTTTTGGCATCAGCCTTTTTTTTTACTGTTGGAACTTACTTTCCTGTTTTAAAAGGAAGCAGAATATATTTGCATAATTTTACAGAAATTTAAAATACATTTTAAATAAATGTATTTGAATATTTTATACTAACAACTTATGTTATCTGCCTTAAAGTATGTAGCATGTTGTTTGGCTTTCAGAAGGATTTTGTCTAGTTTTTCATAAATTTCAAACTTGAGATGGGTTTCAAATTTAAGACACAAGTATCTGAAATATATATTTGTGCAAAATTTGGAAATTTTCTTTATATTTTAAAATACTAGAAAGCCAATAGAATGTTTTAAGTCTAGTCCGCTGCTGAAAAAAAGTCTAAATTGAGAAATTAAGTTAATGCCTCATTAGAGTTTTGAGAAGGAACACTTGTTATTTCTCTCTTGGTAAAAAGCACATTTGATTTTGTGTCTTTCAAGGTATTTTGTTTGATTGGTTGGTTGTTTATTTGGTGGTGGTGTTTTTTTGTTTTTTTTAATTTTCTTTTTCAATGAGTAGAACAAAATATCTTCAACTGGAGATAAATATTTGAAAACAAATTATTAGTTAATCATCCAGATAAGGGACTACTTTAGGAGGCTATTAATAACAATATTTGAGTATCAGTAGAAAGTTAGATAGTGTACTATCAAGGACTTTGAGACAGTGATGTGGTATAGAGGCTTGGCTAATGTTTTGAGGATTACTTGTTAACTGAGATAACAAGGTTAGTTTTCCTGTCCTATTATATAGCTACACTCTGCACATTCTTGTTCTTTATATTGCAAGGTCCCAAAAGGGAATTGTGCAAAATGATGTTTGGTCTTTTGCAGAAAAAAAAAGTGCTGTTATTTTCCAAAAAATGCTCAAGATTAAACATGTCAGACTTGTTGAAATATTTTCCTTTCTTCCTTTCCCCCTGCTTACTGTCTCTTGACTTCCAAGATAACATCTTGTTCCTGACTAATCATAATTTTCCAACAAGAAAATATTTCAGTGGAATGTTTTAAAGGGAATCTAATGGAAAATACAGCTAAAATTTTAATTCTACCTAATCAGTGTGCAAAGCAATTCCAGACCAGTTGCACAACCCAATTCCAATGTGACAAGCAGCAAAGATTATAAATATTACCAACCTACTGATACAAATTACTTTACAGTTGTTTATTTAACATGAAGCGGAAACTATTTTTAATGATCTTACTCATTAAATGCAGAAAATCTGATGCATTTAGTGGAAACTGCATGGCTATTTTATTCGTGCTGGTATATTAGTTTTGTGAAAGAGTGAACAAAATCCATTTTGTTCTCATGCATCTACTGTCTGATTTTTCTCTGAGCTCTGAATGTTTGCATTCTGTCTTCATTTACTCCTTTAGAAGCTCATTGAATTTTATTAGTTATCACTGCAAGCTAAATGAAACACAAGTAGTTGCACAGCTGCAGAGATATGAGTCTGAACTGCCTCATCATCCTTACTTGCAGTGATATGAAAACAGGAAAAAATGAGCTTGATTATAGATCTCAGGAACTTTGCCAGAACCAATATACAAGTGATTCCCTCAAAATGGAATCATTTTGCACTAGGAATCTTAGAAATAAAAGTTCAACAAAACCTGGGGGGAAAAAAAGCCTACAACAAAAAGCCACCAAAAAAAAAATCAAACCAAGAAAAGATAATCTCTTTAATTCTCAGATGCTGAGCATTCTTTGTCTTCTCAAGTCAGTGAGAAGTATGGGCTCCCACCATCTTCTAAAAATTGGACCAATATGCAGAAAATTTTGGTCATATTTAAGTTATCTTACTGTAACAGAAATGTGTCCTAATGCACTTCAGTTGAGTTTGTGTAATTGTGGCAGTAACATCTGTGGTCGAATATTGATCTTGGCTATCACAATAAAACCATTTATTTTGTGTACATAGAAGTATGTATTTTAAGCTTCCAGAACGAGCACTTTTGTACTTTGCAGTTAGGCAATTTCACAGTATTACAGCAGGCATAAAGACTGGAGTGAGGGAGCATCTCTCTAGTGGGGTTGTACCTGTTGAACTGCTGCTTGTAATTCATACTTAGTGCAGTATGTGTTTGTTTTGTAAATATTATTTTCTGCGGTTCCTACTCTGTGGGTTCATGAAAACTGTGCCTTGAAGATTTTCAAGCTGATTTGCCCTGAGATTTTTCCCAGTGGTGCAGGTTGGCCTAAGCAGCTCAGATCAAGGCAGTGCTGTAAGCAGGGAGCAGCAGTTTGTCTCCTGAGAATGGAGTAATGGAGCTCCTGTCAAAACTCTAGAGACAGCGTGTGCTGTCACATGTGCAGTGTGTCTGTCCTGACTTTGTACCTGCCTTGTTACTCCACCAGTCACAAAGCCACAGTGCAGGTCAGGCTTTGCAAGGAGCTGATAAAAACGTGAAATGGCAAGTGTACAAAGGAAAGTCGTGGGTATCTGTCATTAAGTACAGTTACTTTCAGCTTATGTAGGCAGGAAGGACTGTATGGTCTGTGTAGACATAAAAGGATGGAAGATGCTTTTAGCGTAAAGCCAGCCTCGCTTGAAGGTAATGAAAAGCTGCTGAAGGGGTGTGCTGTTCAGAACTGTACATCATACCATGCCTTCGTGCCAAAAAAGTTTTGAAGTTTTATAATCAGCTTTTATCTGTCAGAAAGACAGCGTGGAGTCTTTAAAAGATAGCTTTAAAAGTAGTTTTTTAACATCTATTTTGGATTTCTGCATTAGACTCCCCAAAATGCTATTAAGGATCAAATCTGACAGATTATTCATGAATTTACTTGTAAAGAAAGAATCTGCAGCAGTTTCTTACTTGCTTTTTGGTTTTAATTTCTGAGGTAAATAAATTAATAATAAATTAATAATAAATTAATAATAAATTAATATTTCTTTAGTACTTTAAGAAACAAGCAGCTAGTTGAGCAGCTGTTTATTTTTCCCTCTTTTCACTTCTATTAATGGCAGGTTTTGAAACTGAAAAGGAGGATTGAAGGAAGAAATCTGCCATCCAGATATTTTCAGTATTTCATTATGGGTTATTTTGGTTTTGTATATTTATACTTTATCTGCTTAGTATCAGTTTCAGTGAAACAAATAAATGTAATAATAATAAAAAAAGAGGAATTTTGCAATAATATCTAAATATTTTATCTTTGCTCTTAATAAAACATGAAAGTTCAAATTATACTTCCTGATTTGATTGCAGGTTTTTATGTTCTTGCCTGAGGTGCCTGTGTACCCTCCAAGTAAATCTAAACAGTTTTAAAAAATTGTTTTCTTTTACCTGTCAGATTTTAAAAGGGTGAAATCTTTCAGTTGCTAAAATAAATCTTTGTTAGTTTGTTTTGTTAGAATAAGAAATTATTCCACTGTAGGAAAAAAGCTGTTGTGTTCCCTTGCTTGGAGAGTGGGGAAAATTTATTCATACAAGTATATAAATAAAAATTGAAGTTTACACAGATGATGTGCTTTTGTCTCAAGAGGGGAAATTACTGTTGTGCCCTTTTAAAAAAATTTGGAATTTTATTCCTTGTTTCAAGTCTTTGAGTAAGCCATAGTTGGTGCTTCAAGACCTGTGGGAATAAATGCTACAGTGCTCAACTCTGCTCACTAAATCCATTACCTCTGTCTATTGCTGACACACAGTGTGACAGTAAATGGTTTCACACAGAGAAGAAGCAGGACAGTGCCATGTGCTGGTCACTTGGTGTTGCACTGAGGGTTGTGCCTCCTGTTTTTCCAACATAACCTACAGCACCGTCTCTCCTTTGGCCAGCCTGTAAGGAACAGCCCTTATAAATCTGGAGAGATCAATGTGCTGCTGGCTGGCTGCAGGATGAGGAGCATTGGAATGTTTTGGCTTGAACTTGTTGGTACTAGTAGGTTTTAAGATATGCCTAAGGAATCTGCATGGTTTGGTTCATCGCTCACATGTAGTAGTTTTTTGCATATGCTGAAACAAGTGTATTTTCCATCATGGTTCACATGTGGAAAGACCCAATTTAATCTTCTGTTGCAAGAAATACCTTTGTAGCTCTCGCCCATTACATCAAGCAAAATGCTGTGGATAGAACGTGAACATTCGAACTTCAAAGTATTTCTTTAAACTTTCTTTAAAAAGTGACCATATTTTCAATGGCACTGATAAGTTACAGCTTGTAATGAGAGAAACTTCTGCTTCTGAGTCCCACAAGGCTATTCATTGTAGGAAAAGAGAAACAGGATGGGCTCTTGCCTTGTGCTGCTGTGGTGGTACCTGCAGAAACAGGACTGTAAGGGTTTGTTTTTCTGTATCATGGTGGAGACCATCAGCTTCCCCAGACAGGATTTTTAGTACCAAGCATGTGACTATTCCTAGATAGGCCAAAAAAAAGGCCTTTTATTTTATTTTGGTTTGCTTTTGTTTAATCTTTTGGATTTTGAACATAGGAATTCGCTTAATCATGCCTTCACATAAATATAGGCATATTTTTGGATGAAAAATTAGATTTTCTTATTGACTACCAGAGAGCAAGAAGACAGAATTTTCAGGGAATGGGACACAAAATGACTGAAGGCTTCCTTTTTTACCTACCTTTTATAGTAGGTAGGGACAAAGTCTGAGTAAAATTTGCTGCATCCCTTCAGGAACAGTAAAAGTAGGATTTCTTACTATTCTTCAGAGTTTTTCAGAGAGAATTCTGAATTGCAGGGGAAAGAACTCCTCCTTACAGGATCTTAAGCTGAAAAATAGCCTGTAAAGTTGTCTGAACTTAGCTACTGTTTCTCAAGTATTGGAATTCCTAGAATAACTGCCTCCATTTATGATGATTGGCATACCAAATAAGCAGGTACTGTATAGTCAATCTGTTAATGTGTGTTTATTAAAATTATTTCTTTGAAGTAGAAGTTGAGTGTTGTTGAGCTATAAGTAAACCACTTGTGGGTTCACTGAAGAGTCACAATACTAACAGATTGTACAAATGTAAACACACAGAAAAGTTTCATTTCTCTACATTAAACACAAAGGATAAAATTAACCTTTATTTCAGTTTAAAGTATGACGAGTAAATGACAAAGCATTATTAAATCTTTGTTAGAAGTAATAATTATTTTTTCATAGTTTTACAATAAAATAATTAAGCTCATAATAATAACTAATTCCTAGTTTGGTTTCAAATAAGTCTACCCAAACCCTTAGCTCAGTTGAAGTACTTTTATGGATACTGCATGTGTTTTGGATTACAATCACTTCGATGGAAAAATAATATAAGGCAAAATTACTGTGAATGCTTGTGAAAGTTTCTCAGAATGTTGAGGGCAAAAAAGATAAAAAAGCCACTAAAACCCACTGGTATTTTGTTTTCAAGTCCCTCCATTACTTTTTTGTGCTTTTTATAAACATGGTCTTCAGTGCAGTGGGTGAAAGAATACTCTTCACATCCCTTCTCCCCATATTTTTATCACTGATCTAAGTATCTGTATCAGCAGAACACTGGCAAATACAGCATGGCTTTAAAAACACAATAAATAGTCAGATGCCAGGTAGTTGAAGTGACAGCATATTCTTGTAAGTTCTTGAGGTGCAGAAACTTGGACCCAGAAGCAGTGAGCGATGGTGTGGACATGAAATATGGTTTTGGCTCCTGGGAAGTGTAAGAATGAGGCCTTATTGCTTCCATTCCTTCATTATTAAGTCTGTTAATTTTAGCACTATTCTTGTACTTTGGGTCAAGTTATAGATCTGTGTGTTGTTATTTTGGTTTTGGTTTTAATCTTGATATTGGCCTGCCAAATTCAAATTCATGTTTGTGTGTGTAAGTAAATGACCTGATATCCAGTGGTGGGACATATTGAAACCAGCTGTTTTGAGCATCTAGCAATCACTAGAAGTCAATAATTCATGTGTGACTATTTTGGGGAATTCAGTCTTTTTTTTATAGTAGTAGCAGCAGTATGTAGCGGCAGGGCCTCAAACTCTTAAGTTGAGGAATTTATTTATTTTTTTTATAATTTCCAGGGAGGCATGTAAAATGAAATATAGAGGGAATCCCTCACATGTTTCTAATCAATCCCTTCCTCTCCCCTAATGATTTAAATAGTTAAAAAAATAATTTTCATCTTGGCACTTCATGGCCTATGAGTCTCTAAAAGATTTTAGCTTGCCATTTTTATAATGCCCAAAATTCCTATGTCTACAAAAGAGTCCTATTTTTCATTCACTCCCTTCAACCTTTTTTTTTAGTTACAATTATGAGAGAAGTCTTTTAAGCCCCTGTTAGAAATAAATTAAACCATCACTCAGTAGGAAACACTCACTGTTCCTACCAGAAAATTTGATCTAGAGGGTAATTTAAAATTAAACTAATATTTAATTTGCTGTCAAAGTTACATTTAAATAACAGCATTACTAGAATTGCTGACAGGCCAGCGCAGGTACAGGTTTTAATCTACTTTCTAGATATTGTTGTACTTGTGCAGAAATCTCAAAACCTGAGTAAAGTGTCACAAATGGCAGAATTTTACGTGGGTGGCAAATCAAAATACGTGACACCTGTTCAGCATAGAGTAGCAAATAATTAAAGAAGCTGAAAATGGGTACAGGTAGTTTTGACCAATGCCATTTTGCTAATGTTTTATGGGGAATAGTAGACCTCAACCTGTCCAACTTTCAGAATCACAATTAAGAGCAGGGCACTTTTTGAGTGTCAGCAAAATTAAAGTATTTAAATTCTTGTTGAAGTCAAAGTCAGCTTGATTCAGCTTAAAAGGAATTTGTGTTGCATTGGGTGGTATTTTATCCCTGTTATCCAAGCACATGTAAGGGTGGTGCTTGGTGGTAGCAGCAGAAAGTTGTAAGATTCTCACTGCCTCAGGGGAGTGTTCAAGTGGTACTGGGTACTCCAGTTGTTCTTGAACATATTCCGGCTCTGTGCTAGTAAGTGAATAAAAGAGCTGCCATCAGCAATGCACCCTGTGGTGCAGTTCTCCATAACTACTAAAATAGTCCTCTAAAGAGGCATACACAAATAACTTTGAAGGACCCTAGTCCTGCACTAAGTTACATTGAAAGCTGAGTGGATACACTCTTTCATCTGAACTTATACATATAAAAATGTATGTAAACATCAAGGAACCTTGATGATGCAGTAGAATAGCCCAGGACTTGATCTGTCATGTCGTCACAGTCAGTAAGACTTATACTGAGGTATAAAGACTTTCCTTGTTTAAAGGAGTGATTACAAAAAATAACAGAATGCAGAATTTCTGGGTGAGTGAGGAGAAACAAATTAGTGACAATGGGCATCCAAAATGTAGTGTTTCCTGTTGTAAAACATGTCATAGTAAATTATTTTGGTATGGGGTAAATGCATTAATTTGCATAGGAGTGTCTCAAATTCCTTTTAGCAAGAAAATCACATCTAATAAAAATACTGGGTGTATAAGAGAGAACGGTGTAATACTATGGTTTTGCCACATGGTATTTCTGATGACAGGATAAGGAGTAAAGTGAAAACTACTTCCAGCTGAAGTCTATGATCATGTCATAGTTAGAAGAGATTATTAAAGAGTAATTTTCTTGAAATACAACACAAATTATACAAGCAAGCTGATATTTTATTTTGACGAATGATTCAGTTTGCAGTTTTTGTTTACCCAGCCACAGCCAGCTCTGCAGGTAGCTGAGACTAAGAGGATGTGAAATTCTCGCTGTCACCTCATTCTTAATTAGTGCATTGATCCCGTGTGATCCCTGTGGAGTAAACACTGAGATTTCACAACAGCTTCTCACTTAATTCATTCCTGCCTGAAAATCCATATCATCTAATATTTCAAATAAAATATATAAGTTAGATCTTCACTTTGTAGTCCACTTAATATATGGGCAGGCTTCACATTTTTCACATGTTCTTATTCACTAGAACCTTTTTCAAATGACTGTATTTACTCAAGAAAATAGTAAGTACAAAAAAGAGATCAGTATCTGCTGTCACCTCTGGTTGTTCCCTGTTACTGTAGCCCATAAAAAACCCCCAACTCTATACTCTGTCAGTAAAGACTTATATATTTAAACCTAGGTATGTTCTCTGCTTTTTCTCCTTTATAACCTTTAGTAAATATTTTGGAGCATGCAGCTTTCTGTACTACATGCATTGCATGTAACATTGCATGTTACCTGTCATGCAATGGGAATACCACATGGAAATGCAGCTGTCCTCTGGAACACTTGTAGAAATAGACACCAGAAAATCTTAAGCACACACACACATCCTGGTGGCTGCCCAGGAGTAGAGTAGCCCACGTGCAAAATGTTATGTGTTACACAAGACAGCAGAAATGTGTTGGCTAATTCTGACATAACTCTTACATTTGTGTGTAAAGCTCTACAGTGGTCTGTGAACCAGAAAACCTTAGTTGCTCACATATGGCTTTTCAACTTAAATGGCTTCCTCTACATGCAACGAGACTGTTCTGGTAAATCTCTGTGGACATGAGCTTTGGGTTCATCATTCAAGTACCTTACTTGTTAATTAAGACTCAGCTTGGATATAAGTCACCTTGATGGCTCTGTTTCAGTGTTGGCCATACTGGAGCAGAGCTAATCTTTGTAGGGGGGCCCTAAAGAAAGTCGACACCTTGTTCTTGGTTCTCCTGGGTCTCTGCTAAGAGCTGCTTCTGTTAGGGCTGTGAGCCAATGGACACAGTTAAACCTGCCATGGAGACCTGAGATTACTCAGGAAGGTGCTTCCTGTCTTTGCAGTTTTAAAATCAAAACATGTCCGTATCTCCATAAAGAATACAGCTGCAAATCTCACCTGTGTGTCTAGTTGTTTGTGATGCATTGCTGAGAATCAGAATGAGATTTGCATTTCTGTAGCTTGCAGCTACAGAGCTTAGACACTGCTTAAATAGTTTTTGAAAGTCTGGAAGACAGTGTTGATAAGGAAATGTCATGCTGAAATGCAGTTTTGGTTACCTAACCCATAGATTTTTAAATGCTTGTAACTTCAAGTGCTTTTCAGGGGCTGTTTCAACGTGAGGTCATTAAGGTTTAATTTTTTAAAAATATTTTTTAATGATTTTTTATTTTTGAAAAGAAAAAAAAAAGGAACACCAAACTTCTTTATTTCTAATAAGGAAGAGATTTTTTTTTCAACTACAGTACTAAAAAGATAAAACTTCTGTTTAAACCTTCCTTGTTTTGTAGACTGTGTAAACCTTTGAACACTAATCCTTTCATAAAGAAAATTGGTGCAATAACTCTGGGCCTTTCCCTGTAAAACACTGTACTTCATGAGATATCAACTCTATACCTATTACATTGATTTGTATGTAAAGGGAACATTGCTGAAATATTTTTTGTGGAAAGTAGTTGAACTTAAAATACCAGTACAAAATTGTACTGTGCGTGGTAGCTCCATAAAATTTGAACTGTTTCATTAAAAAGTAATTTTTTGTAAAAGAAGTTAGACTCAAATAGTTAGACTTGTGATGGATACAAGTTTAATTTACTCATTGAGACTCAGTTTTCTAGGAAGGAGTGGTAGAAACACAAAAGCTATGATTATTAGTAAAATTATATTAATTGAATATTTAAAAAGGTCTTCCTTCTAGACCATTGACAGTTTGCTAAGTAAAATTGTTGCATCATAATTACGTAGTATCCTATATATCAGAAGGTCTTCTGAATGAAATGATGTCATCTTAGCACGTACCTCTTTCAAGGATTTAAAACACAACCCCACAGATTCTCACATGTTCAGTTAAATCTAGAAGAGTTGGGCTCTTTTGCTTACTAAGGTTTACTTCACTTTAAACGATATTTCAATACTTTTTAGCTTGGTTTTGTTTGCTAGGAGAATGCCATATGGATGGATATGCCTCTATTTCTTTTGGTCAGAATTGCTGGTCAGAACAAAGCAAAAACATAACAAGCAAATGTCCAAGGGAGTTTTCTCTCAAATTATTTTTTTTGCAGTTCAGACATAGGTGTCCTTTACCTTAGAGATCCTTAGCAGTGAGGTGCAAGTTAAATGAAGTCCTTAAGTGAAATGCTAGATAAGTACAAATGCTGTGGTGGTGGATGGCATCGTGTGTACGATGGGAGGGATTGCGTAGGCTGAAAACAGTGTAAACATAAGCAGATTATTTTCTTTATATAGAGTAAGCTGGGCATTTCTGTCATTATTTCAGTGCAGCTTTCTAGTAAAACTGTCTAAGTTTGGAAGCAATCTCTGGAGGAGGGGAACAGTGCTGGCTATCAGACACGTATCCTGAATGCCAGATTTCTGAGTATTCGGGTAATTGAATTTGGTGTGTAAGGACAATAGATAGCACTGACAAATTCAAGTATGCTCTGACCATGTATCTTGTAATTAATCAAAGAGGTAGTGCAAGTATTTCTTTCAGGAGGCCATGAGCACACAGGGCAGATGTGAGGATGCAGGCAGCAGTTGTGGCACTGCTCTCACCATGACTTACAAGGATAATAAACAATTGCAAAAGGCTTCTCCCCACTTTTCTGCACTGCTGTGGGAGTGGCTGAAGCTGGATTTTTTCAGCTTTACTACTTAATGAGACTGGTGAATGAAATCACAGTTTTCATTTCAGCCTTAACAGCTTAAGGCATCTGTGGGGAAAAGTAATTTTAAGCATCTAACTCTTAAGTTTAAGCTGATTAACTATGCTGCTCCACTCCCTAATCGCTCATCCCTTCAACATATAGGCCATCACTTTTACCTTCTCCCTCACCCACAATATTTTAAAGTCATTTTAGAAGCTGATACTACCCAAACATTGCCATTTTTCTCTTTTGTGCTTCTTTAGTCCTCTGTGTGTATATCAAAGAGTCTATCAGTGGACAACAAAAACTAGTTTGTCATTTAGCTCAGCTTATATATTATATATTAAATTGTGCTCTCCTATTTAACATGTCTTTCATTCACAACCAAAATTTAGGATTTGTTCATCTTTCTGACCATTTCCTTCACTTCAGTAAATCTGCAGAGGATTATGATTGTCATATAGCAACAGAGTAAAGAAAGGCAAAGGGAGACACTGAAGTCTTAGAGAGGAAAACAGGGAGTAAACAGAGAGGAAAACAGAGAGCTTAAATGCAAATCTGCATATAGCTAGATCCCACTAATTTGTAGGCCGTATTTCTTTGCTGAATGCTCATTCCTTGTAGCACCTATGTCATATTAGTGTCTAAAATATGTATCTAGTAATTAGAGCATGATGAGAGACTTTGATTAAGCCTTCAAGTAAAATAAAAACAGACTTCCACATCCAATAAACAAGTGAAAAAAAACAAACCCAAAGAAAATTGATATTTTTTAAGTCTCTCTTCCCCTTTTCCCTCTTTCTGCTACCCTCCTTCCCTTCCTTCACCATCCCCTTCCCAAATTTGGATCACAGACACGACCGTTTTGAATTTCAGTAAGAAGACTTATAAATCCTCCTTAAATGTAATTCTGATTCTACTAAAGACCAGAGGCACAAGGGGGTTCTCAGATGGATGAGAGTGTGTTATCAGATATCTAGAAAATAAAAAGGCTTATTTGGCTCTGTGGTTGTACACCTGTCCCAGTGGTGGGGACACCTGACTCAGGTACCAGTCATGCCTTCCATGTTTTCCATGTTTCATCCCAGTCTCAATCCAGAGTACCCCTCAGTAGGCATCTCATGCTCTGCTCAGAGGAGCAGGGCTGGATCTCAGGATGGATCACATCCACAGTGCAACAGGGCTGTGCTCCATCAAATGTGGAAGGACAAGTGAAGTAGCTCTCCTTTCCCATATGCTAACAAGGAACCTTTGGCTTTGGAAGATAAGGATGTCAGATTCAAGTGCCTTGAAGCAGAAATGAAAAGGTTTCAAACACAGATAAGTCTGAGACACTCCTTTCCCCATCCTCTGATGAGCACAAAGATAAGCATTGTATCCACCCTGTATCCTTCCCAATAACTTGTGATCCACTCTCCAGCTATCCTTCTTGATCTGAACATCAGACAGTTCTCAGCGTGCTTGGGTGAAGCCCATCATGTCTGACCTGTGGGTCAAGATCTCTCAGATAATCATTGACTCGATCCTCCTTCATGCCTATTAATTGCTCTCCTTTCCAAACTTTTCTTATGGAAATAGAGAACTGGGAGACCTTGTTGTTTCACCTTCAGAATAAGGCAGAGAAGGCACTGGTTATCTCAATGTGTGCCTATGTCTGCTGCCATTAAATCACCCACCCTATTCAACCACAGTCCCCTATTTTCCTTGTTTAACTTTTACCATTAATTTAATGGCCTCTTTGTTGTATTCAACTTCTTTTGCAAATCTTGTCTCTAGTTCAGCTTTGGCGTTTCCTAATACCATCCCTGAATGCTCAGGCAATGTTTTCAAACTCCTCCTTTACAGCTTGTCTCTGCTTCCATCTCCTGACGAAGGAAGGAGTTTTATTCCGTATATATTTAGTTTTAGTTCTGTGAATGCTCACTGCATGTGTGTGAAAACTGGGAAACTGCATATAAATAGAAGCAGTTGCAGCTTGCACTTTAAGATGTACACAGGAGACTTCTACGGGGGCTTTCTCTCCTTCAGTTTGTAAATAACAGTTACTTGGTGAAAAAACATTATTAAATGCTTCTGTAGGAATGATGTGATATGCACAATGTGAAACGTTTGCTTTCTTTTATCATTTATGCTCAGCATCACTGGAGTGACTGTAATTTGGCCCAGTTTATTTATAGATGCAGTACAAAAAAGTTGTATTTGCCTAGTGCTTTTACCAGTAATAAAAATGTTCAGAATCATAGTTCCATTCCTTTTGGAACTCACTACTGATAACTGTCTTGGAGAAAAAGATGTCTTTCTCTGGATTCTGTTTTCAAAACTCTTGTATGTGTGTTTTGATTAATGGGCAGGAAAGTTGAGGATGTGAGGTAAAATTAATTTTTTCAATATGATTTCTCCAGTTGTTTTAGGTATTGACATTTATTTGGAAATTTTATATAAAGATATTTCAGAAGGAGAGGTACAGTAGAAAACCTGTATGGAAAGTACGATTTTTTAAATAATTTGTAACTAAGCCTCAAGTGTTTTACATATTGTCTGATCACTGAATCTTAAATACAGACTGTACTAAAAAGGAAGAAGAACCACTGAAAAATATCAGTTATGTGCATCTGTAGTTTTTTGTGTAGTTACTTATCTAGTGTGTCTCTGCCTACCACTGTAGTAACACATTTATCTGAATCACCAGTTATTCTGTTCCAAATATTTATTATAATAGTCTAAGCAATGTTCAATTACTATCTTGTGATATTCAATATGATTACAGTTATAATCCACATGATGATCAAATCTTTTCTTATAATAGTTTCTTGTTACTACCCACTCACAAAAGAGACAGTATGTTGTTTATTTGTTACAAAATAGAGATGACAATAAGTGTTACTGAATATTCCGGAATTCATAGTTTAAGGGGATTTATATAGTAATGTAGTAATAGAGAAGAGTTATTCAGTGAGTCAGATCAAGCCCATTGCATATGGCAAGATACAAACCTTATTTAGGTACATGAAGTTTCAGCTATTTATGTCTTTTCTAAAATTAGGTCAGCCATATTGTGATATGGAAATGTACACATAGGGCACTCCTGTAATTTTAACAGCCCTATCACCAATGCCCACACAACCTTAGGGGCTTTATCACAGCTGCTTTCCAAAGGCACACTTCAATTTCACTGAAGTCTTCAGGGCAGAATATATTTGAACACAGAAATAATTCTGTTTTTGCATAGCAAAGATTATGTCAGACTTAGAAGTTGCTTGTTATGTAAGCATAAACATTTTGGTAAGTCATCGACATCCATATTTCTTAAAAGGTATCCTGCTTTTATGCTTTTAAACAAAGATTTGGGAGCCTGATTGCAGTTTTAATCTGCGGGTTATCAGAGCTAGGTGTTTCCTTCCAGCACAGTTTAGGACATGTGACCAGAAACTGCAGCAATGGAATAGACATTGTAAAAGAAAGGGCAAAGAGCTTCTTGGGGTGTGCCTCCCGAATGTCACACAGGTGTTAATTTGAGGAAATGGATGACCTGAAGAGTGACAGCATGGCACCAAATGGTTCCAGAATCCTGAGTGTCCCTGCTGATAGCCTTGAGCAGCTACACTGCTGAGCAGACAAGTGGATGTCACAGGCTATTTTTACAAATATTAATTGCAGGAGTGGGCATAAAAGCAAGGAAGTGTGTAGGTAGATCCTTTCTATTCCCTTTGGATTTACTTGCAGTAATTTTAGAGTTGCACTGCATATGCCAATATTCTTGAAGTGTGAGTATCTGTACATGTCAGCTGTAGAATACCTTAAATTCAGTTGATAATTGATTCATCTGAACTCTGTCATATCATGGAGAAGCAAGAACACTTCATTTCTGTGCTGTCAAACTCTGCACCATTAAAATGCCTAAGGAAATAATTCCTATTTTTGGAAAAAAAAAAAGCCACTATGTTGTTCTAATGTTTTTAGAGTTTATTCATGGCTATTCGTAGTTGCTACATTGTGAGAATGCAGAGCGCCGGTCTGGCCTCACGAGATTCCCTTTTAAATTCCCAATACGTGAAGTATAATGTTGGCTTGTAAATTGGTCATTTCTCTCTCAGCACACCCAAATTCATATTTTATATTTGGCTTTATATTTGGTTTCTGCTAAAACTTGCTGTCTGGTCTACACACAGGTGAAGCTTGCATGAGGGGTTATCTGCTTTTATTTTCTAAGTTTTCTTTATGTGCTTTGATAATGAGGAAACACAACTGTTACCCATAATAGTCAGAAGTAGCCGGGATATTCAAAGTAATGCAACTACATGAATAAAAGCAAAATGAAATATTCCTGTAACTGAAAACATACAGTTTTGCAAAAACTGAAGGAAAACAGGAAATGTCAAAACTTGGTTTCTAAAGCCCTGAGCCTCTGTGTAGACATTTTAATTTTTGCATCAAAAAAGGGGTGTATTGTTTTTGGTTAGTGAACACTCTGAGGTTATTGATGTTAGTGGATACAAGTGCTCCACATTTTAAAAAAAACTATGTACTTGGTGAGTGAAGAAAGATCTACAAGCCTAAATTCAGACATCAAGCTCTGAAAATTCTGGATGAAGATAATGTTGATTTTTTTTCATATCTTGTGGTCTTTGTGTATCTACAGGCACATCCTGATAAAATGTAGTCTTCAAATCCCACAGACCTCTGCTCCTTTCAGATTCACCAAACAAAAAAATACCTCTTGTAGGGATATTTCCTAGCTTTTCTTCCAGTTTCTGAATCCCTGCCCTGTCACTGGGCCTTCTGATAATCAGCTGTTACTGAAAGAGACTATATTTGTATTTTATATATTGATTTTGTAGTTTACTTACTAAAGAATGGTAAAAACCAAATAAAAACATTTGATTTAGAAAAAAAAGCGTACACATGCAATTTGTTATTTTGACAGTGATTACATACAGATTTCTGTTATCAAAGTATCTGTGTATCACTGCATTACAAATTAGCCCAAAATTAAACTATATAAAACCAACCAACATTTTTTGAAGTATTCACAGAGGAATTAAATTTGTTATTAAGAGGATGTAACACAAAATTTTGTGTAGAAGGTTTTAATTTCATGTCTTGATCCATTCATTTAAATCTGGCAAAGAACACTCTCTTTACCCATCTGCAAAAGACGGAGGATGCTGAGTAAATGCTTCTGCAGCCTTATTGGGGATAGCAGCTTGGTCTTGGATCTCAGCAAGGATGTTTCAACCCTCTGTGAGAGAAGAGAGGATATGAAATATGTGCCCCAGAGTGGCATTGAGTAATTGTTTGGAGTAAAATGGGATTAAAGAGTAAATCCTACCTCTACAGCACTGACTGACAGATTTCATAGTGTGAGGAAACAAGATAAGCGGTAATGAAGAGGAAGTGTTAATCTGGTGTATTGTGCTTTTTCCTCAATGGTTATGATTTTTGATTTTTTATTTTAATATGGTTTAATTTACCTCATCACTTAACTCCTTCCACTAAGAAGTATTTTGTTTTGTGGCCTAAAGGGAGACCAACGTTCTCAGCTGGAAAGTTTAAGTGGCCTTTGCTTCTGTGTTGCACTTAAATATGTTATCTTTAAAGGCTGAGACATCAGTTCCTGAGGATGCGGAGAGACAGAATGCTTATTCTCTTCCTGTGTTTGAATGTGATGAATCTCCTTCATGTGTAGGGTTTCAAATGAAGGTTATTTGAGGTAAACAGTGGATATAATATATGTGCAGATATAATAGTATACCCAGTGATGATGGTACTGGATGCTTCTGTAGGGGATACTTTTAAAAGTTGTCTTCTCTTTGTGTTAAAGATTTGAAATAGTTTCATATTATCTGGTTTCTGGTAGTTTTATATTCGTCTTGGCAGCAATGAAAACATGAGGGTTATTTAGGGCTTTTTGTTTATAAAAGGCATGTGTTTAACTGAATCAGGAAATGAAATCATGTATCTATATTGTTATCTTTGTATTTTAGTTAGACATGTAAATCTTCTTGCTTTGTTGATGAATTTGTTTAGAAGCCTCATTGAATACCCACTCAATATTATTTAGATTCCATTTTATGAACTAATGGTAGTAATGCTGTACTTAAGACCACACTGGAGTTGATATTGTATCAAATTTTGGCATCACAGTATCTAGCTATATAAAGTTTATTGTAGCTGAACTGTGTTTTGTTTTGCTACCTAAGAATGATTTTTAAACTATATGTGCATCTTAGATTAATCAGAAATTATTTTGGTCAGTTGTCCCTAGATAAATTAGTAGCCTTAGTATTTTTCTAAAAATTCAGAATTTCTGCTGGTAAGCTGTAATACAATTAGTTTTGAAGCTTGGTTGAAAAAGTAATTTCCATTGCTTTGTTCACTTATCTTAGAAATGGCTTCTCAGTGTCCTAGGTTTGAAAAGATGAAACTCTTTCAACTTGGAAAATTTGCACAGGAATGTCTTTCTTAATTTTTCTGTTTTTATTTATTGTGGGTTTTAGTTACTGTCACTGTTTGCCTGTAATGAAGTAATCATGGTGAATACTATTTTCCTGAGAGGCTTTCTAATTAAAGGAAGAATGCCAGACACTTCAACTTTTTGGCTTCTTAAGCAGATTCAGAAAACACCTCAATAATTCCAGAAAATTCTTGCCTCTTTATTTTGATAACTTTTGATGATTAAGATTATGACATATTTAATTATAAGATAACATAATTTTCTAAATAATAACTGGGGGTTTGAGGTCCAAGAACATGGCATGACAGGTGTGAGGCAGACACAGGTATACCACATGGGCTACAGTGACTTTGCCTTTTGTTAGCACCGTTTGGTGCTGTTTGGCAGATGCTCTTGCATCATGTGGTAGAGCCCCATCTCTGTGCAACTGTCCCTCATATAAACTGAAGCTGCATCTTTCCATGTGGGATGCTCGTTGGGAATGAAGATCTGTTCTCTACCTCCTCTGATATATCAGTTTGAATCCCATGCAACAGAGTTTATTGGCTCTCAGTTGCTTATCTTTCATCTCCTACTCAAGATTGTTACAAACTACAACTGTGCATCTTGAAGTAGCAAGAGGTCAAACTTCACCGTGTAAACCACACACATTACAAAACATTTCAATAATCTGGTAAAGTTTTTCTTTCTGCATTTGGTGTATGTGGGCATCTTAAGAGTTTGTGTATGGTCTCAATCTTCTCTTAAATAAAACATAGTAAAAGGCAGTGGAAAGAAAGAAAGGTTTTGTCCCCAAAGCTTTCTGAATGTTCTTTGTTACAGGTTCCCTTTCTTGTGTACCTGCAAAATGTGTGCACACTAGAAGCGATTGTTTCAGCATATGTACTGGACTGACTGAATTGTTACACTAATTTACATGCTGGAATATGAGTCATGTTTACTTCTGCCACTACGCTTCAAGTATGTGTCCAGAGTAGTTAATCATGAAAGAGCTCAAAGTTAGGGGAGAATGTAACAAGATTAGGTTGGTTACTTATCAGCCATAAAAATCAATAAAAGAGAATCTAATTATCACTTGAACCTTGTCCTTGTCGAATCAGCTGTGAATTAAAAAGGCCAGTATCCTAAGGCACAGCATAATAAATAAAATGCACTTTGAAACTTGTTTTAGGAAGGAAATGTGGTTTTCTTTCTACTTGAATAACTAAAAAGACATGATGTACATCCCTATAATTTGTCTGTCTTTTCCACTGATGAACCAATGTAAGCTAAATGTTAATTCCCATTGTCAAAGTTTTATGCCTAATATACCAACTTTTTTTATTCTCACTTGATGACACTAAATTATTGAAGGAAGATGGATCCAGAAAAAACAAACAATATGCACATCCTGCAGGATTTCTGTCAGGTTTTGATTGACTTTAAGGGATTCCTTATGTGTGGTACAGACATCTGGATAGTCTAAAGTATTCTCGTAATTTACAGGATTGTACAGGAGAGTGTGCATTTCTTAGAAATAAATTCCTCCCTCCCCCAACCCCTCTTTAGTTACAGTGTTTAAACTTGTCACGACAAATATAGGTCAAAGTCATTGGAATGGACGGTTTTTTCAAGGTACAAATGCTGTGCAAAAACATCTTGCTCATGACTGATTTCAATGAGATTTCTTCATGATCTCTCTATTTGTTGTTGCTTCTATAGTAATACTCCAAATAGCTTGGATTTTTTAATGTTATTATTTTTGGTTCCAGAAGAAAAGGAATATCCCATTTTCACTGCATAGTTACTTCCCACAGAAAACCTTCCCTTTTATCTGACCATGCTGTAAGGCAGCTGGCAAGCTTCAAACAGAAGTTCAGAGGAAGTTTCTTGAGAGAGGGACACTCCGTTGGGATGCCACAAGAAGGGATTGTTCTTGACCATTCAATGTCTTAAAAAAGGCCACCCAGCAAACAAACAAACAAAAATTGTTCTAACAACCCATGGACAGAGCCCTTGATTGTGTAGGGCTGTGTATTTTCTCATTTATTGCCCAGCAGCAGTCCAGTGAAACTCTTTGTGAAAGTAAGAGATATGTTTAACCCCTATAACAAAAAAGGAGGTCTGTTGAACATACCCAAAGTCCTCCAATAGAAATAGATGGCTGCAGTCCTATTTTGCAGCCCATGTAGATGGATTTTGTTTGTAACGGAAGGTAAAGGAGAATAGAAACCTAAGCACCAGCAATTATCCATAGAATTTGGAGTCAACAAAATAGCAAATAATGATAAAGAAGAATACAAAATTCGTATCTGCCGTAAGCTTATTTTGTAACAGGTACAGAATTTACATAACTATAGTGCTGAAGCCTGGAAAAGTATGGAAAAAACAGCCTTGAAAAGTCTGCTTCGTCTGTTCCATTTGAATTAAAATGCTTAGTGTGAAGAAACAGTGAATTTTTTAGGGACTATTGGTTTTTTGCTTCTTTTCTTTTGAAAGATGTGCTTTAACTTTGGCACTCTAATGATCTTTCACACATCAACATTTTTTTTTCTCAGAAAGACTGTAGCATTCTGTTGTCAGAAATGCAAAGCGCTATGTTTTTAGGTGGTCTGTTACTCATTTTTTCTCCCCTGAGCCTCACATAGACAGAATTTACTGGTATTTTTTAAAAATAAAAATCTTTTATTTTACTGAAGGTTTTCCTTATCTTGCATCTTCATTAGGCAGCTTGCTGTTGTATTCCTGTTTTTTTGTTCTGTGTTTCATTACCTTTGGTTCTCTTTTGGTCTTTTTATGAGCATCAAATGTATTAGGTCTTGGAGATGTTTGATAGGCTATATTTTCCAACCTAGGTCTGCTGGTCATAATTTTCTTCCATTTTTCACCTTCTGATCAGGTGACTTAAAACTCTTTGACCTTGGCTTAGATACCTCATATTGTACATATTTGTCTTACACATTTTGCATAGCTCAGGTTCAGCATATCTTCCAAAATCTCGCTCCATCAAACTTCCTTGTTGAATAGTACCCTTAAATTTTCTGAGCATCAGTTGACACAGGTGTTCAAGGCATTGTGATGCCTGTTCTTGTGTTAGGCTTACATCATTTGCCTGAACCAGTTGTCTTAGGTACTAATTATATTCCTAAATACTTGGAGAGTTGCCCTTTGCAAGTATAAGTGCTTCAGATGAAATACATATTATAAACATTGAAGTCAACCTTTGACCTATGAACAACAATGAGAATCATAAATAGGGACATTGTGGGAAGTTACGAAAGCCTTTTATGCATGAAAATTATTGGAAAAACCTGACATAGTAGCAAGGTGAGAAATAGGGTGTGTTGATTTTAATAAAGGTACAAGGAACATGTGACATCGAAGAATGTTAACACATTCAGGAGAGGGCTGAATACAATTGCCAACGATAAAGTAGACTGATAGAATGAGGTAATAAAAAGGCTGCACAATAGAGAAAATCATATCTTTTCAGATCATCTCTAAGCAAAATGTCAAATCAAAGTGGGAGGCAAAATATCAGAGAACCACAGATTTATTAAAATCTACTTATATTAAGCAATCTTGAAAATCTTAAATCCCTAAATATGCAAATAAGAAGATTTGGTGGGTGACTTTATAGATGGCTTAAATTTCAGCTTTAGAAGGGAAGGACTTGATAAAATGACTTAAAAAAAAGGAGAAAACCTTGGTTCAAACCTCATATGTGTAATCATAAAGTAGCTTAGATGTGGTAAAATTTCTTAAACCTTTCAGAAATTCTGCATTAAAATAACTGTAATTTTTTGGTGTCATCTTAGCAGGGCTTTGAGAAACAGCTGCCAGTTGAGTCTGGCAGTTAAGAAAAGAGTTAGCATAAGCCAAGAGTAGCTGGTTTGTATATTCACACTGCCAAATTAAAAGCAAAATGTGTCAGGTTGCACCCTGCACATTGTTGAGTGGTAAATCCTGCTGGAGGGTCTTTTTGTTTGAAAAAACTCCAAACTTTTAAAAACTTTGCAAGATTGAAGGGAAGCTCTTTTCATAACTCAATCCAATAATAAGTCAGTAGGGATAAGAAGGATATTTTAACTCCTCATTTTATAATGAGAAGAAGCAGCAAATTCAGGAGCCTATATCTTAATTCTGTGGCCAAATTGCATAAGCAAATTGCTTTATTTCGATATTGATGCAAAGTTCTTTTAATCTGGTGGAAAAAACCTTTAAGTCTCAAGTAATGTGGCTCAATACCAATTTTAAAAGTATGATGATTAGAACCGATGGGTAAGCTGACCCAAGTATGCCTACAGCTGCTCTTGCTGCCCATTTTGCTGTTCTGTGCCTTCAAGTGCCTGATCTGAACTCTGCCTAAGTATGACTCCAGGGAAAGTGCGTGCTACAGAAGCTTGAAACAGAGAAGGTACTAGTTTGTCATCTGATTCTGTGGCAGTTTCTAACTGAGGCACGGAGGTTCAGTCCTGGTGCTGAGAGTGACACTGAGCTGTGTCACACAAGAGGGAATCTGGCCTTGGTGGAATACCAGGTGACTGCTACTTCAGGGAGATTCACCTTTTTCACTTTCTGATGGGTCTGAGCCCTGTCTCTAGGAGTCACTGTCACCCATGTCCTTCTGCTGACCTACTCTCCAGAGGGATATGGCATACAGTGCCTGAGTGGGAAAGCTGCTGGAGCTGAAGGTGAATCTGAAGAGCTTTTGTCTTCCATTGCTACCAGCTGAGGACTGCTTTAAATCTGGGCAGCTGCTGAACACACTTTCTACTCTTGGAAGCTTCACTCTCAGTAAGTGTTTAGTACGGCCTCTACAAGAAGGTTTGAAGCCATGTTATTTCCTGGTATCACATGGACTTCTCCAGAGCCTGGTGTCCTTTTGGTTACTGCTTCTGTTTCAGGAGCTTCTCTGCAGTGTTATTACCCCTATGCAGCCTTCCCCTCCCCTTTAATTGTTTGCTGTTAGCTGTTACCACCTCTGAGAATTACAAAAAGCAGGTATTTACTGGAGGAGAAGGCACAGACTCACTATTGCCTTCTCCACGTGATTTCCCTGGGGTTTTACACTTGCATCTGTTTCCTAGCCAGTGAATCCTGGAAAGTCTTAGGTTACTTGTTCAAGGTTTCCAATGAACGTCAAGAGGCCTTTTGTTCTTGGAAGTGGAGAAAAACAGCTGAGGCAGGCAAAAGTGCTTTACAGCATATGAAACAGAATAGAAAGCACAAGAGATACATGGAATGCAAGACTGAGAGTTCAGGGTAATTCACAGTATCCTGACTTTTTTAGATGTGCTACACTGCACAGGAATTGTGACCCTGGAAAGCACCAGGATGATACCACAAAAGTTAAGGAAAGAGGATATTTGTGCCCTGTGTGAATACAAAGTTACTCCCCGAGTTTGGCAAGGTAGGATAGGATACACATTGAATATCTTCTGCCTCTAGAAAAATAGTCCTTTCTCTTACTCTCTTCCCAGGTCATATTCCACAGATGTTGCTTCTCCAAAATACTATGGGTCCATTGGACTTCAGTGTTTCTTTGGTATAACAATATGTATTATCATTAGGGGGAAAGGATTTATTCTCTTATTATTCTGCAGCTTTTAATGTATTTATGAGGACTGTTGAAAAAGAAAAACAACCAACCTCTTCAAATAACCTAAAGCAAAAAACAAAACAAAACTAACCAACCAAAAAAAAAAACAACCCAAAAAACAAGCCCTCTCCCTCAAAAAAACCAACCCCCCCCCAAAAACCCTAAGGTCAAAACAGGTTTAAGATATGCATACGCCTGAAAGCTTGTCTTTGTAGATTTAAAAACAGGGAAGAAATACTTCAACCTTAGCCTTATTAGTCTTTTGTTGCCAGACATGTCTGAGGTTAAAGTTTGGGTTTTTTTCTCAGCATTTGCTGAGGACTGTGTTTGTGTGTATATACACATACACATCTACATGTGTGTGTATGTGTATATATGTATGTATTTGGTTTTTTGTTTGGTTTTTGGTTATTTTTAACTGGATTTCTGATCTGTTGCTTTTCCATGGTTAATCTTTATTGTATGAATAGCCACTATTGGCTGTTCCCTCAGCTTAAGCAATTCTCTGAAGGAAAGAAACACCTGAAAGGAAAGAACAGAGGACAAGGTTATTATTTTACATAAATGCAGAGTTGAGTTGAGTGGAAAATACGGCTATAAAACTTGGATGAAATAAGAATAGAGATCAAAATCCCAAAGCAGAATTTGAAAACAAGCTGTAGGTCTGAAAAGTTCAGCTTTTTCTAGTACATTTACATTTTCTTAAGAATGTTACCAAGATTTGAAAGAAAAAACTGTCAAAAATCTTTTTTCTATGGGTTTAAGTTTGTGAAAGGAACTTATAGATTCTCTATTTTATTTTTTGCTGTGGGGCCTTTTTTCCCTCTGTTTTCCTTTCACCTTTTGCTCCAGACATGGTATCTAGAGAAATAATACACTGTTAGGGTGCTTTTTACTGCATGGTTTAAGATTGGCATTTGATATAGATACCAGGGCAAGGGCTGTTTTGAGAACTTAACTAGCTGTCTGTTTGCTGTTTTATATTTCCCTTGCAAGGGCATCTCTGAAGTTCTTGGTGATTTTGGGGAAGTGCAACGTCATCTCATTGCCATCAGTTTTATTCACAGCAAGTAGTACATATGGCTATGTAGAAGCATTCTCTTGTGAACCGTACTTCTGCTAAATGGATTGGCTTGGATTATTTTATAAATCCTCCTTTAGGAGCATAAGGAGCAGCTACTCAGACACCCAGGCAGCTTTCTTAAATATTTTGCTTATAATGTTTGCATCACATCTACTAAGTCGTATGAAGATAATGCAAACAATGCATTAAGATGCAAGGTGATTCACCAGCAGTGAGCTACAGATGGCCTGTTATTGAATTACTAAGTAACAGTGGGAAGGCCAGGACAATAATTATGGCATTTACCTGCACAGGGGCCAGCAAGCTGTTCAGACCTAGTTGTCTGAGAGGCAGCCTTGCTGTTTTGCACACGGAACATTTTTTTTTTTTTTGTTCATTTACTCGTTATCGTAAGGCAACCGAGAAAAAGAAACCCTTTGCACACTGGGTTAGATTAGACTAAGAGTCTCTTAAGGACATTCTCCAAATTTCTACTTTAATATCAAGGATTCCAGACAGTATATAAATAGTTACGGTCAAAGTTAACATTACGCATGGGAGATCATAGCCCATAGTATGCAGCATCCCAGCATAGGATGAGAGCAGTTTCTTGAAGAGAAAAAATATGAAAAACATGCTTTGCTAGAATTTAGCTCAAGTGTCTAACAGACTAAATGCATTTTCATCCTTTTTGTCATCTTTGATGCATTCTCACGTAGTGTGCTTTTCTATTTATACTCTAAGTGCCATACAGATAAGCACTTCACATATAAATTCATCAGAAGAAGGATCAAATGAGTATGTAGCAATCTATAGTTACTATAGCAGAGAGTATAATTATCCATACCCAATTTATAATTGAGTAAGAAAATAATGAATTTTTTAATAAGAAATAACACCTAGGTAATTATCTGGGAAGATTACATCATTTAAAATGTATTTTGATGACTGTGCCTAATAATTTCCATCCTTTTTATCTCAACATTTAGATAGAAATGAATTACACAAACTCATTTTCTTTTTAGCAGTTTGACTACCTGTTTGTAAAATGTCTGTGGGAGAACAAACTCCCCAGGGTGCATTTCAGGATGTTTTCTATGCTAGAAAAAAGCAGAAAGCCTGATCACTCAGTAGTTTTTATTGACTGTCTGTGCATTTTTGTCTCTCTTGGTGAATGACTTTTGTCTCAAATTCCCTTGAGTTCATTCAAGTAGCAGAATTACACAGTCCTGTTCAATGTCAACAGGTGCACCCAAATTTTATCTCTCTAAATAATTCATTGTTTTTGAAGCTCTTTTTGTAAACAACATCTGACAGTAGAAGACTGCTCATATTCCTTTTATTCTTTGCTCAGAAATGTCACTCAATCAGACATTTGATTACATAGTTTAAGTATGAACTTATTATTAAGCTCATATCCCAAATTTCTCATTCTGCATAATATATTGAGCCAAACAGATGCATGTAATAAGTGTTTATGCATTTCAGTTTATTGGAATAACAGTAACTAATGTTTTACTATAGATTAAAGCCTTTTCTTTTACTTCATTGTCTCAAAAATCATGATTTAAGGCATAAAGACTGAGAGAGGATGATCAGTTGGATGGCTTGTTAGCCATGGCGAATGGTTTTAAATGGAAGAAACTTTTTAAAATGGTGGAAAACGCTTGATTTAAAATAAAGCCTATTCTTACTTTTTTTCCCCTCATAGTCGAAATGCTTCCCCCAAGCTGCTGCAGATGGTCACAGTCTTTTTTCAAACTTTTTTTGTCTTGCATTTCCACGGTATTAGGCTTGATTATTTCTGTTGAATTGCTTTAGGGAACACAACATCAACACTCATTTGCAATATCCAAGTAAGATGATGCAGTATGATAGCTTGCTCTCAAAAGAAGGTCACTGTTTTTCCTTTAACCCTTCCTACAGATATGCTGTAGCCAGACATATTATGAGAAATCCCAATAGCTCCTTTTGGTTAGGGATGCTGCTGTTGGCAAAGGTTTAATATCATAAGCTTTCACATTGTATTTAGTTGGTGTGTCTTTTTCTGCATTAATGTAATTCCATACAGTATTGGATAGAGTTTATATTGTTAATTTAAAGATTAGTATAATCTGTCATTTCACATTGTTTCATTTGGTTTGTTTCGTGGAATCATAAAAAATTAAGCTAGAGGAGACCTATGAGGTCATCTCATTCATCCCTAGAGTCCGAAGGTGGAAGTAACTCTACAGCTAAATTATTATTGCCATTAAGTAAAATTTCATTTTTCACTTCAAACTTCCCCTGCTTCAAATGTTTGATTAACTTAATCATAAGCAATTTGCATGTTCTTTCTCATATGTAAAAGTACTGGCAGTATTGCAGTTTTAGGTTATTCTGCCTCAACTGTGTTTTCATCTAGTACACTGAATGATATAATCTCACTTTCTATCTTCTCATAAATTATTAGGGGAGCACAGAATTCATGTGAGCATTCATGTTTTTAATGCTTGGCCAAAACTAAGCTCTTCTGTTCTGCTTTTAATAATAATAATACTAATGGCAATGCTAATGCTAATACTACTAAAAACATAATAATTAAGTAGTCAGGGCTTCTTATAATAACCATTGTTTCAGTGGCACTCTGTTCCCAACCCTTCAGAAAATACTAAGAAAACCCCATACCTTGATGTCTCCCCAAATGTTGCAAATTTAGTCAAGGCAAGCAAAACAATTCTGAATTTAACAACTGAAGAAAGGGGGGAAAAGGTGTCGTTGCCACAGAGAGAAAGGTAGTATTTTTAACATAAGGTATTTTGTTAAAAAAAACCAGTGCTTTCAGAAAGAGAGTATGAGAGGCATGATAATATATCCAAGAAAAACCCAAAAGAAAATTAAAAAAAAAAATCAAACCTTCCAAAACCCAATGAAAAGCCCCAAAAATTCAAGAGGGAAAATATGTTTGTCATACATAGAAAATATATAACATGAGAGAATGTCAAATGGGAAAAGAAATGTAGAAGCAAGCTTATTTTGACATGTTGAAGTTTTTATCTTTTCTAAAGAGTTGTTAGTATAAGAAGCTCTTGAGTGGGGCTGCTAAATGAAGCATACGTGCTGCTGAAGCAGAGAGCTTTATGGAGGAGTCTCCCTGAAAAGTAGAATCGTTTTTGTCTTGTTTTAGGTCATGGTATCACGGGGAAACTAAAAGATGAAGTATCACTGTTGGTGAAAGGAAGAAGCTGAAAATTTCATTTTCAGTTTTATATTTATGTAATCCCTCTTCAAGTGTTGTGTGGAAGTGGTAGTGAGAAGCCTACTAAAGTGCAGGATGTTATTGCCTTGGATGTCATAAATAGTGGTTTGACGTTTACTGGATTTCTCCCTCCTGCCCATTTCTCCTCCCTTCATTATCTTTGTTCCACATTTTGTTTCAGGCATCCAGAGTCAGTGGTGCAAAGTGTGGTTCTGGAGACTACTGTCACTGCACTCCAGCTGCCTGTACACTCATTAGGAGTGGCATTCTGTCATATCACAGTCTCCAGGAGCTTTAAGAGGTCTTGATATTAGCTTTATACAAGTGTTCAGTGTTCCTTTGCTACTGTCATCTGATCTCACTTGTATAGAATTTTCAGTGCTTATAATTTCTATTAATGAAAATTTCAGCTCAAAAAGGTTTATTTATGCTTATGAGGAACAATGTCTGATACTTGTAAGATAAGAATAAAAAAGCTATAACTCTTGGGAGACTTTTTTAATTTTAAGCTTTTACATTACTTGGCAGTACATACATATTACCTGCCAATACACGCAGATGTGCTCTATCTAGCTGTGATTTGGTTTATGCACACTGCTAATGAGATTGCAGAAAATGAGCTTATACTTGGATTTTTTTTTATCAATTATAGTCATTGGTGCACTCCATATGTCTTGTGTATTTTAATCTTTTCTATAATGTTAGGTCATGCTTCCATTTTCTGGACACTTGCTTCAGTGCCTTTTTATTTTCCTATATAGGAAACATTGTCAGTGGCATAAATCTCTGTAAATTTTCCAGATGCTATTCAGGCTGAAAGGCACCTCAGTAGGAATTTATGGCAGCCTTCTACTGAAAGAGATCTTTGTCCTTCACATCCCAGAAACTTGCTCCAAGGGAACTTGCTCCATGGTTTTCCCTTGGGCTGAAGTGGGGCTGACTGTCTTTATTGTGACTTCAGCCAGCTCTTTAGCAGCTTTGGATGGTGTGGTGCAGCAGATCCTGCAGACTTGCTGAGTTCTTACAAGTAATCCCTTACCTGATGGCAGTTCCTCCCCTCCTTGAGCCCTACCTCTTAGTGCAGAGGTCCTGAAGCCTCAGCAGAATCCACTGGCAAAGTCCCACAGCTTCTGTGTTTAAACCTTCCGTGTATCAGTAGAAGACCTAAGTAGCTGGCTGCTAGCTCAGAGCTCTGCAAGTCATTGCCCAAGGAAAGGAGGCGGGAGTGCAAAGTGAGCTGAGGAGCTGTGGGAGCAGCAGTCCCTGTTCAGGAGCAAGGGGGAGAGGCTTTGCTTGTCAGCAGTGGTGCTGCATGTAGGTGCTGCAAGACAGAATGGAAAGGAGACTTGAAGAGGGTGTGACTGTCGTGTCCATGGCTTGGGAGAGAGGGCAACTTCTTGGTGAGAGTTAAAGCAAGGGCAGAACTGGTTAAATATGCCTGTGGAAGAGAGCCCTCTCCATAAGGAAGTCTTTTTGTCTCTCTATGCCCAGAGAGAGAAGAGCTTCCATCTTTCCACACTATATCCAACTCTCAGGAGGTATCACTTCTCTCTCCTATGAGTGGCTATGGGTCGTTTACTTTAGGACGGATAATCACCATACAAAAGGCCATACTTCTGGTCTGAGAAGTCCTCACATAGAAACATTTTCTATTCTGCAAAGTCTGTTCTGCACATGGAGCAGTTACTGACCGAGTGCTCTGGTGCACCCACCACGAGGCTAAAGGGAGCAATTCATGGAGTGGCCATGCACTTCCCAACTCATGACGACCCATTGACATTGGGTCTGTGCTTCCTGTGTCACCCACATTGTCCCCACATCCCCAAGGATAAGCATCTAAGGAATGCATGTAGGAGTAATACTTCAGTGATGAATGGTGTGGTAAGCCTGGAAGTTTGGGTTCAACCAACCTGCAGAGCTCAGCTCATCCCTTATAAACTGGAGGGTTCAGTGATGTGGTCCTGTCTGAACCCCCTGTTTAGTAGATTAAAGTCCTATTTAAAGTATTTTTACTTAGATTATGATTATTATTCCTTGCATTCAAGAAACTTGGCATCACCTTTTTTGGTTTAATGAGACATTTGTCTCACACTAGGCTGTAGTCACAAGTTACAAACCTGCTGATGCTGTCATCAAGCTGAACCACTGCCCAAGACACTTGCAGTCTTCTTTTAGAGGTTAAGATACATAAGTAGTATCGTATCATTGGGACATGAAGTCACTTCTCTTTTTCCAAGAGTGGGAAGAGGTAGCCATTGACTGATAGGACAGAAGATAGTTAAATGTAAAAAATGGTAGTAGGTAATAGTAGCAAAAATTACTTTAATCAGGGGTGATCGCAGTAGAAGAAAGTGCAGGTAAACAAAAGAAAGGTTTTCAGAGCAGAAAATGTGTGTGATTGAAGAAGGAACAGCAGAATTGAAGAATAGGTTGAAGACTTTCATTCACTTGGTATAGTGGAGGAGCCTCCTCATGTTTGCTTTACAAACTTTAGCGGTGCTGAAGTTGCATGTGGCAGTGTCAGCTCTGTAGGAGTTGGGACCTAATTATTCCCATCAAAGTTGTAGAGCACTTTGATGCAGTACTTCTAGTTGATTTTTCTAAAGTCTAATTTGTTCTTAAAACTGCTCTGAGAACTGAGAAAGCACATAGGAAACGCACTGAAGCGAACCAGAGAATTTGGTTTGAGACAGCACTGTTTATCTAAATGGGATTGCTAATATACTCACAGCCTCTCTGAAAAAAGAGGAAAAAAAGTGGCAAAAAAGCATATTTTTCTTGTATGTTTGTATTCTTTCATATTCTCCAAAAGAATGGAGAAATTACCATTTCCTGTAAATTAAAAAAAAAGGAAACAAACAAAAAACCCCATAAAACCAAAAATAAAACAACAAAACCCCAAACAAAACAACAACAAAAAAAATTAATAAAACAAACAGCCAACAAGCACAAAAAAATCTCTGTTTAATTAAGTTCTCCAGATATAATTTTTCTTAAATACATGTTCAAGCTTTGGACTTCCAACACCTTTGCTTTTACTTCCTTTACGCTTGCATTCACTGCATTGTTTCTGGCAATCTAAGCTGTTTAATGGGTTTACACAGCTTCAAATTACAGTTGAATCACAGGCTCAGATCATAATATGCTTGTCTAAAAATCTGCTGCATTTACATAAATTTGTCTTTCTTTTCTTAGTTTACTGTACAAACATGAAGTATTTCTTTGCAAGCTTAAAAGGTTGCTTCATTTATATGTAACGTCTTTGTTCTGACACTTGAGTTTCTCAATTTGCTTAATAAAACAGTGTCAGCTGTGTATAAGCTAGTAATCAAGAGACAAAAAGAGTGTTTTAAAATGAGATAGTAGTTCAAACCTGTTGAGCCATAGTCAATTCTCCTTTTCTTCTTGAGTCCCTATTCTAAGGTAACTTGTTTTGCAATACAATGGAATGAATGCTGCTCAAAACAAAGACGAAAGAGAAGATGGAATTGAATCAACTTTCTGGCCTTCTTAACCTTGCTCTCCCCCAGTCAATGTAACTTGTTCTTTGTATAGACTAATTATTTGTTTGCAAAACACTTCTCTGATGAGTGTTAAATAAACGCTTAATATTAATATTACAAGTATATTTCTTTGCAATTCACTCATTTAATTGACCTCTACAGCTTATAAAGACAATCAGTTAAATCCTTTTTCAGCCTTCATTGATCTTCTTTCATCCTACACTGTGTTTTCTAACTGTTTTTCGTCTCAAATCCCTTTAGAAGATAGGAATACACGTAAAATTGCTCAAACTTATTTAGCTTCCTCCTCCTTTTCTCAAGTTACCCACAGATTAGGAAGATTTTTACAGTATTTCAGTTACAAAAATACAAAATAAACACACTTATTAAGCCATATAGCTTAAATAATGATGATCAGCTGAAGTTAAATACAATAGAATTGCAATAGTTTATCAGTGTATTTGAGAGGTGTGCAAAAAACACCTCAAGTGTTTTGTTCTTTTCAGTGGTAAAAGGGAAGTGAAACAGTCCTAATCCTTTTTATTCATCACGTGGAGAATAACTTGTCAGTTCTATTTTCTAATAAATATTTCCATCACTTTTTGGTGTCCTTAGAAAGGCTCTTAGCTTGTTCGTGACCTTTAGACAACTCATTTTCCAAGATGTATTCTACATTTGGTATTTCTAACTGCATATTCCTTGTCAAGTAATTAACTAGGGGATGGGTTTGTTTTACTTTTAATGGTAGATTCCTCTGGAATAGGGAAGTGTTTTGTATCAACTATGTGTACTAGAATGGGAATTCCCAATTATGCCATTCTTTTTCTGATTCTTATTCTTGTGAATAATCTGTAACAGTGAAAACCTTTTTGTCTAAGGGATGGGATACATCATAATTGCACTGCACAAAATAAGAGCAGTGTTTTGTGAAACTGCTAAGAGCTAAAAATGAGAAAGGCCTATCAAGATGAATGAAGAACACAGTAGAAATGCAAAGACTTGAAATATCAATGAATGAGATATGTTTTAAGGTTTCTTTCACCTGTGGTCATATTCCAAAGTTACAAGTAGCTGAGAAAATCACAACTGAAGAAACCAATCCTGCCACAGCAAATTGTGACTGGCAAAAGTAAGAGAGAGTATTCTTAGAGTTCTCAGATCATAAGTGTGGAGAGGTTGCTTTTTAAGCTTAAGTTAATAATTGAAAGATCCTTTTTGCATCTGACCTGTTAAATAAAGGTTAATGAAATGACCTCTATAAAATATCAGATTATTATTTATTGCATTGAAATGGATTAAAATCTAAGTTAATAGGAGTTATAGGTGCTGTTTCTAAATAGCTGATTTCATAACAGTGAAAACCATTATAAGGCATATTATCTTGAAGAAAGTATTTAAGAAAGAATAAGAAATAACAATTGGGAAGCAATAAATTTTCAAGATAGCTAGAACATAATGCCACTTAGAAATAAACTGGGATATAAAAGAGCAGCATCAAGAAAAATGCTGTCTGAAGGCAGTTTAAAAATATGTATATATTCTTATGTGTATGTGTACACACACAAATAGATAAAAGTTCAAGCCATTGGATGTAAATACAATCTCATGGAATATGAAAAATTTGGAGAATAGCTGGTAAGAGCTATAAACAGAAGTGTAATAAGGAAAGTTAAGGCAACAAAAGAGTGGTTTTGAAGTATAATAGGACTTGATATTGCACAGCATATTAACAGTCAAAAAGTTACTTCAGTTAGTGGGGAGTTTATTGTTATCAGTATTGCTACTACAGTGTTCAAAGAGGGAACAGAATCATTGCTGTTTAATTAAGAACTGAAGAAACAAGATGATCATGCTTTTTTTAAAAATTGAATTCAAATTGTGTTAATAAACATGACAAAAATGGTAGAATAGGCTTTCCTAATATACTTGGTTTAATATTACCTCTATGCTAAGAAATAAAAATAGCATTCATTAAATAATTTAAAAAACAGGGTTTTTGTGAATTTCAGATGTATCAGGGAAAAGCCTTCAAATGCATCTATGTATAGTGAACAGCAAAAAAACTTTCTCTTTTTTCTGTAAGTTTTTTTTTTTTAGTAGTGTCCCAGATGACAAAGTGAGATTGTTGCTTACCTGCTAGATATTTGCAGGGACTTTAAGGATGAATACTACAATTAGAAAAGGCTTATTGTTGGTAAAGGAGCAGTCATGGCTAGCAAATTTATAGACAGGTTAATCAGTATTTTCTCAGAAGAATCAAAGAAGAAGTCCTGATAGATGATAGATAGATAGATAGAGAGATAGATAGATAGATAGATAGATAGATAGATAGATAGATGTCATTACGTAGCTACATCTTTGTATCTTGCATGCACAAAGGTTTTAGACCATACTTAAAAGTAGTCAACTTTGTTGGGCAAATGATTTGAAGTCAGGATGGGACAGTTCCAAGTGTGACTTTAAAGCCAAGCATATTATTTAGGTGGAGTGGAGTGATTATTTTAAGAGTGTCTTTGTTTTTAATTCAAGTCCTACAGGAGTTTACTAACTAGTTCTTATTTGTCAATAGTTCAAGAAGGGTGCTGATAAACATAAGAGTATTTACAGAATGAGTATGACCAAAGATCAAGAAAACTTCCACTGTGTTGAAAGATTCACAGAACTTGATCTGATTAGTTTATCAAGGGGATGATAAAAGGTACCTGCCTAGAAAAAAGATATCTGATAATGGGGTTAATCTGTAGTTTACCAGAAGTAAAGAATCCAAACCCTGAAAATTAAATCTATGAAAATTCAGACTCAGGTAACAAATTGTTCATAGTAAAAGTACATAAGGTTTGATTAACTGTTACAAGAATTATCACGTATATACCATCAAGGTTATTCTATTGCATGTACTGTGT
Organism: Eopsaltria australis; assembly: GCA_034509425.1. Taxonomy (NCBI): domain Eukaryota; kingdom Metazoa; phylum Chordata; class Aves; order Passeriformes; family Petroicidae; genus Eopsaltria; species Eopsaltria australis. The sequence goes on from JAVTVJ010000072.1 coordinate 1,659,801, forward strand.
TTTAAAGCAGATGCTTAGTTCAGAGAAATCTAGTAAGTTCTTTTGTTTTGGAAGCCAAAGGGGATATAGTTACTTACTACAAAATATTTTCACCAGCCCTTGAGAATAAGTGACAAATGTCACTGTTGAAAACAATTTTGTTACACAATAATCCTTGATAATACAAAAGGATTAGGTTCATTGATTTATAGCAGTTCAATTTATACTTGATATAATCAGTATTATACCAAGTGAGTGCAAAGATCCACCTACCTCAGTGTCCTGTCTTCAAACAGTCATGCGCATGTGTGTAGAAAAAGGAATACAAGAGAGTAGCTGTATACTGATGCAGAGATCTGTGGCTTATGAGCCACATACTGAGTCTGATGGTAAATTACTTTGGGGAGAAATGGAAAAAGAAGAGGAAAGGAATGAGAGAGAGGGGACAAACTCTGTCAGAAGGCAGGAGGAGAAGTGCCGGGGGGACTGCACACTGTTAATCTCTCTGCATGCATATATTGATTGCCCAAATGTAAACCAGGAGCTACAAGGTCAAGAGGGGAAGGAAGGAGTGACCAGGGATGTGACCTTCCCTCGACAACCACCATAAGAACACTGTTGGGGTCTGCAGCAGGCAAAAGGCTGTAGGAGTAACACCACAAGAGTGATTCCATGAGAACAGCAGAGGAAATGCTGCCACTGAGGCTCTAGAAAGCACTTCCCTCACAGCTTGAGCAAGGGGATCCAGACCCCCAGCTGAAGGACTCTTAGGCCATTCAAAAAGCAAGGCATCAAAAGCTCAAAATACCTCTTGGTCTGTGTCATGAACACAAGTGTTTAATGTATCTCTCGTCGTAAATAAGATGTTTTTCACTTTCTGACACCCAGTTTTCAGTCACTCAATGCACTGGCTACTATTCATCATTAAGTAACATTATATTAGCTGCATTAGTATTCAGTCATTAAATTTCACAATGTCTTGGTTTAAACATGATAAGCTCTATGGTTTTTTCCTCAATACTTTTTTCCAATTTGGACATTGCTATTTGTTTCCGTTCCACTTGTCATTCTCCTTTACTCCTTTTTAAACAATTGTCCTTTCTAAAAGTGGAGTGAATTGTTCTTTTAGTTCTTGAGCCATATATTGATAGCCTTTAATTTTGTCCCCAACTTCACTACGTAAGACCTTTCTTGTTAATGTCTGTACTTAACAGTTGCATCCATATTCAGCCATTTGAAAGTGAAATGAAATACGTCTTAATGATTACTGACTAAGGAAGTAAATTTTTTTGAAGGATAGAAAAAAAATAGAAAAAGACTTTTAACTTTAAAACTTAGTGACTTAATTGCATTTTGATTTAAATCAAAGAACCATGAACGAGAACAAATAGCATCTTTATATACTACAATCAATATTTTTGCAAGAAGGTGTTTGAAAGATGTGGAATGCCTAAGAGGGAACATTAAAAGGGCAGTTTAAATAATTCTTTAGAACTTCAAATAAACATGAGTTTGTTCTTAGATTTTATAAGCTGAATTGGTAATCTTAGCTAAAACAGAAGTGACCATTTTATCTTTTTATTCCACAGCAAATGGTAGAGAAGTGATAAGCCTGGTGTGTAGGGTTTTTTAGTTTGTTGTGGGATTTTGTGTGTGTGTGTATATGTGGATACTCAGTCAGTATAGGGATTTTTTGCTTTTTACATGCATGATTCAGAAACTGCTGCAGGTATTCAATGAAATTCAAACAAGCCTGTACAAGAAAAATAAATAAATAACTGCTGTTGGGTTTTGAGCCAGTGAGTGCATTAGGAATTTTACATTTGAATGTGGTAAATTATGAGAGGAACTATAAATCTTATTCAAAATGACATTTTAACTCTTGTTTTTGCGCAGAATTATCTGATTGCCAGAGTGTTTTTCTCCATACAAAAAGATTGTAAATCTTTAGAAAGGAGGCACATCCCTTTTAAAAAGATTTGCTGTCTTTTGCAATCTTACCTCTCTTATAATTACCAAAAAATAAATTTAAATAGACTATGCACAAGATTTTTTCAGGGTTATGTTTTTTTTTGGTTGGGTTTTGGGTTTATTTTGGGGTTTTTTTCGGTTGTTTGGTTTTTGTTTTCTGTTTTGTGGTTTGTTGTTCTTTTCTAATGTGGGAGTTTGGATATCTCAAGTTACTCAATAAAGGCAAAAATATGACAAGGAAAGGAATTTAATCTAGATTTATAATAGGGAATTTGCTTTTTAACACTTTTGACTTCTGTGGAACTGATGCTTGCCATTGAAACCAGTGTATAAGATTGTTCCTTTAATCAGGCTGTCCCCAGTGGAGATCCAGTTTTGGGTTTTGCCCTAGAACATAAATGTGGTTAGCTCAGCTGTTTATTTGCAACATACCAACCCAGAGATACAAATGAAAAAAAACTGATTGAAGAAAACACTATGCTGATGGTATGAAGCCTGTGTCATCATACTGAATGGATAAAGAAGGTATCTCTAGGGGTATGGGGTGGGGGGGGGTGGGTAGGAAGGTGTCAACAGATACATGTTTGTGAGTTTCTTCCTGAAAAAAGACAAGCAATGAAAGAATACATTGCTATTATAGTTCTTTCCCAAACAGGAGGATAGAGAATAATACCAAAAGGTCTGTTTTACCTGCAAGTGTCACACTTGATTATATTCAGGTTAGTTGCCCAGATTAATTTGATTTAGGTATTTAAAGTTGATTGGAAAAATAATATCATACTTCCTTTCTTAAGGATTAGATACTGTTATGAGGTTCTTATAGTCCTTTATTTCATGTTATGAAATATGAGTATAATCATCAACAAATGTAACTACTGGTATTATAAAATCCAGCTTTAACCCACATCTTTGGATTGTGCAATGACTTACTCATTTAGACCAGTCCATTTTACATTGGTAGTAAAAAAAATCATTCAAGTAGGTAATTATAAGGGTAATAGAAAAATTTGGCAGGAAGCAAAAGCAGAAAAAAGAACAATGGTTTCAAGCACTGAACAGCTGGCACAAAAAAGAGTTATTGGTGACAGCTAAATACAGAATAGGGACAAAGACAAGCAACTCTTGTTCACTGTGTTCCCCACAAATGATCTCATAAGCACAACAGCTTAGCAGGAGCTTCTCAGTACACACAGCGGGGTCTAGCTGGTACCAAGAATGTGCTGCCCAAGGGTTGTGCGAGGGCACTGTCAGCCTCCTCCGCTTCCCTGTGAGATGTCCTGAGTGAACCCAAGGTGGGACGCTGAGTTAAAGCTTATGGCAGTCATGGATGCTGGACAGCATCCTCTTCCAACAGAATGAAAGAGCTGAAAAGAGTGTTTCCTTGGTTTTAAATAGATAAAAAGGAAGTAGGAAGTTAAGAGAAAGGAGTGTGCAAAAGGAACGGTGCAATGAAAAGAAAGTGAGAGGGTTAAGAGAGGGGAGAGAATAACACGAGGGGAGAATAAAAAAGCTTTGCTATTTGGTCTGGAACTCAACTCCAGTTATGCCAGAGTCTGTCCTTTCCTGACTCTGTGCTAATCAAAGCTGGCAGAATTCTCTGGCAGTCAGATACCGGGGAGCACAAAAGGCCAGAAGTGCTTCCTCTTATGTAGGGAAATTCCCTCTCAGAAGTGGGAGCCAGACATCTTGACAGTATAACCTAAGCTGCAAATGCAATTTCAGTCTCAAATGCAGAACACTGAACGATCAATACAGTCAAAAGCTACACGGGACATAGAAAATTACTGGCTATGAGTCAACTATGATAAATACAGTTCATCTGGGAGAGCACCTAGAATTTACTATACCAAAAACAGGTGCTGTAAGCAGTAGTAGGAAAATACCTGACTTCTGAAAAACAGACTCTAAGGGAAAATGGCATGATTTGAGGAAAACTCCTTAACATCTGAAAGCTCTGTATTGGAAAGTAAAGAGTATATAAGTGCTGAGTAACCCATACCTGAAAGTCATACTGAAAACCTAAAATATGTGAGAAAGGAACAAAAATAATTGTAGCTTACTATAATTAAGAGCACACTGAGAATATTAAAATGCAAAGAAGTAAAGAAATTGACTGAACACTATTATTTAGTAGTAATGATGTAGAATTAGCATAAAGAATGAAATAGAGAGGATCAGTAAACTGATGACAGCAACCGTGAAAAGTAGAATTTCTAATTGGAAGGAGAAGCAAAGAGAAACAAAAGCTAGTCAGCGCAGAAAAAGGCCTAAATGTGTGGTATTATGGCTGAAAATGTGGTGTGAGATGCTTTGTTCCTTATAGAAGATAAATATGGATGTATTGCAAGTGAGAGGGGTTTTGAGAGGCAAGAGGCTAAAATTATATAAGAAAAAGTCACCACACACAATGAAAGAGAAAACTAGAACTACAGTTGGTTATAATACCAACCAGATCTGTTGCTGTGGTTTGGCTTTCCACAGGAACTCACTCTCTTCTCTTTAGGATCAGAGGGCTTGTTTCTGTTCATTGTCTGTACTACTGCTTATCCTACCTTCTCTGCTTGTGTGCAGTTTTATGCTAATGTGCTTCTCCATCTTGTGGGATATATGTCAAGGTAGATTTCCTGCCTTGAAATTATTGCTAGAAATATCTAAAAATAGTTAGCAGTCCTATATAATTGTAGTGAAATGCAATTCAGGAGAAGAGTTTCAAAAATCTCAGGTCCTGAGAGGTGGTCTGAGTATGGTTCTTTTCCATTCTAACTCAAATAGCCTTGGCTACTTAAAAAGTGCATGTGCAGAAATTCTGTCTTAGAGGGCTTGGTATTTATCAAAAACATAGGCCAGCTTACTTACTACCTGAAGCTAGATGGCGTTGGCAAAATAAGCAGGAAACAAGTACAGAAATTCTGTGCAGAGACCTGAGATGCAGTTCAGTGAGAATAGATATAGCCTTTATTAAATATGTGCCTTATCTGTAAAGTATCTAGTGTTAAAAAAACAAACCTGAGCTCAACTCTCACTTACTGTTATGAAGATTAATTAAATATTCAATATAATGTTGGAGGTTTCTTAGATGGCACAATAGTTGTCTGAAGGGAGAGTACAATGAAGAAACAATATCCCAAAGCCCCTATTTTGAGAAAGATGTGGCAGAATAACACCTAGTAAAACAGTTTGATAAAGGATATCCAGCGTGAATTCAGGCAGAAGAGGTCATGCTGAGCTAATCTGTTTGAGTTCTTTGAAGATACTAGTGGTAAGAATGATAAGGAAAATTTAGAGGATGTAGCATCCTTACATTTCAAAAAGAATTTGACAGGCTTTCACATCAGAGATAAATGCCTGTGGAAAAAAAGAAACTCTGGAGAAGGAAATAAATTAAGATCCTGGTAAAAAATTATTTGAAAGTGGGGAGCTTTGTGAATTTCAGAGAAGCTGAATTACATTTTCTTGGTCATTCTGTTTTATGAAACTCTGACAATAGGACCAAATATGATATTTTTAAGTTTTAAAAATGGTTGCAGAAAGACAGCAGAAGTGACCTAGGGTTATTGAATCAGTTGCTCAAAACTTGAGTCATTGGGATTAAGATTTGTCAGGAAAGTATTTATGTTCACACTCAGAAAATCTCCTGTTACATGATTACAACACAATTTTCCACAGCATTTGCCTTCTTTACTGGATAAAGGGTTTAGTATTCACTTGGCTGTTCATTAATTTGTTTTACTTTCTTTCAGCCTTGGGTCCTATTAATTATTACCACTTGTCTTGTGATTTAAGATAGATTTTTTAAATTCCTCATTGGCTTTTTCATTACAGTTTCTAAAAGCACAGACTGTACCACAGTGGAAGAATATAGATTCCATCTTTCAATGATGGGGAACTGAGGCACTGAGCAATTACAGACAAAGGTGTCTCCTTATTTTGCATTGTCATTCTGAGATTCCTACAACATGACCTTTTATTGTACTTAATTTATACAGCATTCTGTTTCAAAGAATAATGTGGTACAGTTTTTGAAGTGTATAGTATTAAAATTCTAAAGTTAGAAAGAGCCATAAAATCACTGCTGATAGCAAGCTTTTTTGCATGTTGAGGAGAGAGGAAATGGTAACGTTGGGTTTTATAAAGTCAATGACACGTTTTCTGATTACTATTTCTCCTGTATTCCTGCACACTTTGCATAAGTAGTCCCATGGTAATGTGATGTAATCACTTTCATTGTCTATAATAAGGATGTGCTACTGTTTCTTATTTCCAAAGAAAAACTTGCTGGATATTAAACCATCATATTCCTCTCTGAAATTCAGGCAGAGAGGAAGAGAAATTCAGGAAGAGAGCAGTATTTTTAGCATTATTATGTTGATTAAAATCTTTCTTCTTAACTCAATTTAAATCTTGTATCTTTCTTGTGATTGTCCCTTCCAGTAAGTCTGTAGTATTTGTCTGATTGGAGTGCAACATCTGGAAGAAAAAGACTCTCATGTCTTCAAAGTGAATCTGGTAAATTCGAACTGTGATTTTAATTCAAGCCCCTTGGAACTCATAGAATAAAAGTGTTGATCACACTCCTGTTGTTATGTCAGCTCAGGATGAGCAGGAGATATAAATATGTAAACCAAAGCAGATTTTTTAGTTCTTTAGAAGCTTCATTTCATGTGATTGTAGCTTGTGGTTAACATTGGGTTTGGCAATGTAAGGAGATAACTTCTTCAGGCTGCAGAGGTTAAGTCATGGATACTTACTCCTTGACTGTCACCTAATTTATGTCTTTTGTTGTAAAATCATTATCTGTCCAATTTAAATTGTATTTTTGTCTTTGTATTGAGTGAGTTCTGTCATGAGAGAGATTGTTTCCTGCCAAATATCATTTTACTGCAATATATAACTGGTGAAACAAAGCATGATTTTTTTCTATTTACTTGTCATATATATCACCTGACTTATTTAATGCAGGAACTGAATTAATAAATAAACAAAGAAATCAAAAGCCATAAACCATTATTCACTGGAAAAAAGTTTCTATAGGAAACACAACTACTCAGATTTATGTCAGAATTATGACTGTTTATATTTACTGTATTCCCTTGCTTTGAGGCACATTTGCTATGGATTTTTCACTGGGGCAACAAAAGAATCTTAAAATTATGAATTGGCAACAATGAGCAGACAGAGAACAATGTGTATTTCTGAAATAGCCATGAATCAGAGGTGTCAATTGTGGGTATTTGAGATAAAGAAAAACATTTGTAGGGTCATATTGTGAGGAAAAAATAGCAACTTGAAAGCCTTGAACATGCTGTAGTTACTGAATCTACGAAGCGTATTGTGTTTATTAATCTCAAAACCTTAAGGTGACAATCATGCTTGGCTTCTTGAAGCTAAATTGTCAAGAGATCATCTTGGGGGCTTGGGCAGTTTGTTTCTATGTTTCTTTAATGCTGAGTTCTGTGCTATCACACAAGTAATGCTAGTATTTTAGAGTGATAAAACTCCATGAATGAAAATTGTCAGTCAGATCATCATTTTGATGATCAGGCTTGACTGAAGCTTTTTTCAATCAAAAGATGGTGCTGTTAAATAAGCATTTGTGTTGTAATCATCCAGCTTGAATCATTACAAGTCTATTTCAAGAATTAGCTGAGTAACAAGTTTCAGCGCATGGATTTTGGTTTGGCTTTGTCCACAAAATGGACAAGGAAGTTAAAGGGTGGGAAGGAGGCTGGGAGGAAAGAAGGGAAGGAGAGAAAGGAGCAAAGAAAGAGGAAGAGAAAAAAGGGGGGAGAGAGAGAGAGAGAGAGAGAGAGAGAGAGAAAGGAACTGGAATAGTCAGAAGCCTCGGGTCAGTCATTGGTCCTCAGTTTAAATTTTGGAGTGCTTTCATTCACATGGTATTTCATTTACTCTTTCACACTTTTTTCACATCTTTAAAATATGATTTTGCCTTACTGAAAAAGATGTGTTTAAAAAACAGTCATTTCCTTTCATTGCCATTTTTTCCTCAGTAAAAAGAAAAGGATATCTTTGCAGATTTCAGACTGCACCTCTGTGCACTGACTCATGTGAAATGACTGTCATATCCTATATTCACTCTGGTTTGTACTTCACAATTTATTCAGGTTGTTAAAGTTCTGGAATTCATTGCTAGGCTTCTGGTTCTTCATATTATCACAGGACAAAAAGAATGACCTCTATGGGTGATTTCATTTTATTGTTGTTTTCTACATGGGTTGATGATGGCAGCCCATGGGGATGAGACACTAAAGCTTAAACAGTAAAGCTCTCTTCAAGGATGAAGCAGTAAAAAGTAAGGGTATTTCTCCTTTCTTTATAAATAAGAAAAAGGGTTAGACTTGATGAGTTTTAGCAATGAAGTTGGTGAGCTGGAAAACTTTGGTCAGGTGAGAGGGCCTCTGCTTGAGTCAATTTTTGGAGACTGCTTGATGGAATATGTCTATTTAAATAGAAACTCAGAGTGTAGAAGGAAGATTTTATTGAGTATGTCATCTTTGTGTTATAAAAGAAACTCCTGAAATTTAGAAGACAATTTGCCTTTAGGGAGCCTTTGGAAAATAAGAGGATTTTTATTTTTTAATAGAGAAAGTCTTTAGGAATATTACAAAGGAAGATGATTTTTTCCATCAGTACCAGTTTTGATTTTAGAAAATTATTAGCTCTTGCCCGAGGCAAGAGACCAAATTATTTTGCTGTATTTCAGAAAAATGTAATTACAGTATTTATTTCCAAATATGTTTTTTAGGAAAGAGTTTGATTGAACTTTATTACTGTCACTGCCAAGGGAGAACCAAAACTAAGATAGGTATGAACTGGTATAGCTAATACTGACCCCATGCTTAAAAACCCTGAAGAAATAAAAAGGCTCGATGACTAGACAACACCCAGTAGGCTTCAGCATCATTCCAGGGTACACACAGAGATGGGACTGACCAGATCTGAAAGACATTTAAAACCTCTCACAACAGTAATTAACTGGACAAATGTGCATTATTGATTTTTCCCACTAATTGAAAATAAAACATTTTGAGGCCAAAATGTCTATCCTTCTTTAGCTGATAAATGTGTTGCCAAAAACCTTCATCTGTGAAGGACCTACAGTCATATATACCTTGGAGACAGAAATGAAATTGTAGAATCATAGTTGCATTTCAGTTGGAAGAGAGACCTCTAAAGATCATACAGTCCATACAGTCCAACCCCCATGCCATGGGCAGGGACGTGTTTCAATAAACCAGCTTGCTCAAAGCAACCATCCAACCTGGCCTTGAACTTTCTGGGACAGGACATCTACAGACTGTCTGGACAACCCGTTCCATATAACATATTTTATGTTGTCATCATAAGGAAAATTTGCTCCTTTTATCTGATCTAAAGTTACCCTCTTTCCATTTAAAACTTTTGCCCCTTATTCTGTCCTTACAGGCCTAGTTAAAAAGCTTCTCTCTATCTTGCTTGTAAGCTTCTTTTGTATAGTGAAGTGGACCTTTGGGCTAAGTAGGAGGCAGCAGGGTGACAATGGCTCAGAAAAATGGAGCCATCTTGTATATGAGTGGTTGCTAAAGTTAGCAGACACTGATGCACAACTCAAATGTGCAAGAGTTCATTCAGAAGTAACAAGGAGAACCAGTATTACAAGCTTACAAGCCCATGGTAGTCAACCCAATAGAAGTTGCAAATGTATATTGCTTCAGCTGAGCTGAAGACTTTGGCTTGTAATCACACACCAGTGCTCTAGCAGAGGCCCTGGTCAGCTTCCCCAGCAGATAAGCCCTGTTTAGTTCCATGCCATTGCAGCCCATTGTTATGCATTGAGGATGTTCAATAAAATTATATCCATGTAACCTTCTTTTCATAACTTCTACTCTTTGTTGGAAATGGGTTGTGCAAGAACGTCGCCAGTATTTAAATAAGTAAAGTTTTCTGTTTACTTCAGCCTTTGTAGATACTTAAGTAACTGATTTTTATTTACATGGAAAAGCTTTGGCAGCTGCTGAATATCAAGATGACTGGAACCAGTGATTTTTTTTCAGTAGTCAGGAAGAAATAGCTTGTTGCAGTAATTTTCCATGCACAGAGTGCTTCTTGCAACCAAGGCTATTATTTCAAAAATTTGTCAAAATTTACCTAAATGCTTGCCTTGTCACAGGGCTTGTGTGATGGAAATCAGTTTAGTGTGTTTTATTTTAGCAATGTTGATCTATTTTTATCCAGTTTTTCAAATGTATGGAGTTTATTGGCAAAAAGTGAGAAATGTACCAGCAATCCAGGGAACTTGAGAGTTTTCCTGCTGAGCTTAATATAAGAGCAGTTCTCACTCCGCAGGGGCACTCTATTTTCTGCTAGCTAATGTCCACATGGTGGGGGTTTTTTCATTTAGTAAAGAAGATGTTTGTGAAATCTGCTCCAGAGCCCATTAACAATTGCAGGAAAGCTTTGGAGCTCGAACCAGATATAAAACATTTACTTAAGTGCTTTATTGAATCTGAGCCTTACATGCCAACCATGAACATCTGGATTCTAAGTTTACACCTGCAGGTCTTACAAGTGGGGGTTGCAATAGCACCTAAAAATAAGTTAGTGTTATTATAAACAATTCACACCTGTTACAGGAGCAAGGAGCAAAGACAGGGCTGCTTTGGACCATCCACTGCAATGCTGGGTAATCTCACATGAAGAGTCACAGCAAGGGTCTTAAAATTTAGCAGTCTCAGACTGTAAAGTAGCATTCCTGTGGCACATCTCTGGTTAATGAACAGCCTGACTACTTCAGTAAGACATTAGTCACCTGTCAGTCACAAAGACTTCCTTTTCCTGGTCAGTAAGAACTCATTTCAAATGTTATGTGGCAGTATTTATATTCCCAGGGAATTTGTTTAATTGGAGTATCTTGTGAAAATGAAACAGGAAATTTCCTCCTTAAATGACTTTCTTAAACACCTTTAGTGTCACATGGTAGTGATTTTAAGTTTCATAGTTGGCCTTGAGTGAGAGATTTCACTAGTCCTTACCTGAAATAGTATTCTCTCACGGTTATATTTTGATTTCCTTAAATTAAAAAAGGCTTTTCATAAAAAGTCTTTAGCATAGGATGGGAGGGCTCACCTTCCTGGTGGGAAAAACCTGTAAGACGTAAAGTCACTAGATATCTTTGTGTAAATATTCTTTTCCAAATCTCTTTCAGTTGGAATTATCTCAGCTGTTTCTTATAATTATAAAATATATATTTTTCAAATACAAGTTTAGTGATTTTTCTCTTACACAAGATGGCATAAATTGCAGGAGCATGGCAGTAATTAACTTGGAGGGGGATAAAATTAGTGAACAGTGTTTTCCACAACATATTTTCTAATTTGATTTAAAAAGTAATTGTATCATAAAAGGTATTTCAGAAGCCTGTGGAACTAGTGCCAGGTTTGTTGCTTTCTTGTTACATATGATCTACTTCTGAAGTGATGGAATTAAAAATGTCACGCTTGAAATGTCTTCCAGTCTGTTGAGATGCAGTTTCTCACCTTGTTACAGGTCACTCAATTGTCTAAAACTCATTTGGGTTCCCAGTAATGGCAATAGACAATATTCTTGGTGTGTTAAGCATTGAGATGCCGAGTCAGAATACAATTAGAAGTAGTTTAACATGCCCTTAAATCCCAATAAAGCAAATTGAAACTAACTATGTGTTTAAATCCTTTTCTGCAATGAAGACTAAAGGAATAGAGCCAGACTGTCTGGACACTTGAAAAGTTTCTCTGATCTGAACTAAATATCACAAAAACAACTTAAATTCTTCTTTTCCAGTTCAGCTACCAGGTTCAGCAATCCAAATCCAAATCCAAAAGTAACCAGCATTTATTTACCTTTATTTCCCTAGGAGTGTAGAACACAGAGAGTGGCTTCCTGGCTAGCAGTTTGTGATTTTGTTCTAGTAACTATATACTGCACCTCTTGCCATCTTATAGCAAGGATAACTGATAACTTTACTGGTGTAATAATGGTCAAAATGTTGCTGGTCTAAGAAAGTTATTTCAAGAAAGATAATGCATCTGTACAATCTGTTGTTTTGCTCAAGTTTTGTGGGACTGTTCAGATGCACTTGCTAAGTAAACTGACCACAGCAAGAGGGAATAAAGCTATGTAGGGGGGTTCTTACTTCAGATTTTGAGAAACTGCAGTACTTCAGCTGTGACAACTGACATGTTGAACTCATTTTTGTACATGTGTAACATACACTTACATGTGTGAAATAATACACAAGCTAATATGTAATCTGGAAAGCTCATACACCAGGTTAGGATTCAGCATTTCCTGAGTTATTTAGGGCTTGTTACCTAGCAAGATAATGGCAGAAATAATATTATCTCACCTAATATTTGGTGAAGTATTTCCATGATTTAAAACTTTCAGTGTCCCAAGGTGCAACCTAACGCTGAATGGTAAGCCTTTTAAATAGAACCTCTTGTATATTGATCATGCATTAGAAGTAGTGAATACCAACCGTCTTTTCTAAGGGAGAATGAAGTAGATACTTGAGTGAAAAATACTTTGCAAGTGCTGAAACGGAACTAAGATTCCTACTTTTCCCTCTCAGCTTTGAAGATAATGCTCAAAGAACAGTAATTATTTGTGATTATGCCGTTTTGGTTGCCCCCTAAGTTGTAGTCTATATCTTGGCCTCCAGCTGGAAGTCACCAGTCCAGCAGCCTCCCACTTCAATAAACCTAGGGAGGCCAGGTCCTGAGTGGGTGATAGGGGTTAATTTGAGCTAATGTATTTTATGCATTTTAAGAATGCAGAATCTGTTTGAAATGTGGCACAAGTGAAACTTCTTTGCTTTCTGATCACTTGCTAATTGAGTGTCCTTGCAGTTCTCTACCTGAGTGCTTCAAATGTAATGAATGAATATTAATGAAAACCTCTAATGAATTTAGATTATGGAATGTGTTTGATCATTAGATTGTATCTTTGAAAAACTTCAGTTAGAAGAATGAGAAAGAATTCTGTGCTGAAACTTGATCCCAAATTTATGCATATTAGGTTTGCTTCTTATTATGCTAGAAGGTCATTAGGTTTCACAGAACATGTATGCTGCAGTAAAACTGTGTTTTTGTAAAGGTTTTACTCAAAAGTGTCAATTAAGTTATTTTCCAGTTAAAATTAGTTTTATTGCAGTTGCTACTGTTCAGCTGCAATTGATTTTTAAAGAAAAAAATAAGCGATGTATTTCTAACCATATTAAAAAGGTGGGTGATAATTTATATGGTAAACGAACTGGATCCTCACAAAAGGAAATGAAAATGCTGACTTTGTGCCAATTCCTACCATCTTTATTCACGGTGTCTTATACTTTATTCCACATGAAAGCCCTAGCTGAGAGAGTTGGACTACTTGCCTAGAAAACCAATTACCTTGATAAATGAAGATGACAGAGTCTTTTCTTAAATAAACATGAATAATCCTTCCACCCATTCAGAAAGCTGAACATACAGGTGCCATCTTATCCTGGCATAACAGTTCGTTAAAAACCCCAACCTTTTCATTCACCATTTCAAAGGACTGGATTTAGCTCCAGTTATTTCCATATTTCTTGCTCTTTATTCCTGGTTTTGATTCATAGGTAAGTAATAGTTATTACAACAATTCAGGATGAACTTTCTAATTTCTGCATAAATGGATCAGTAAAATAGTCTTTTCAAATAAGATAAGCCTTTGCAAATACTGTTCCAATTAAAGTTTCATGAAATCAGCAGGACTTTTTTTGGGTAATCCCACTGCAGACATTTTGTTCCAACAAAAAATAATACTTATATTTGATACAGTGAAAGAAACTAGGTAAACCCAAAATAGGTTACATTCTAGGTGAAGTGGTACTTAATGGGTATCCTGTTTCTGGTTTTTCAAAATCTGTCAGAGTTCTATATTCTTTTAATCAGGTTATTTCCACTGTCTTTCATTGATTCATCTCTTGATTTAATTATTAATGAAGGTTTTCCTATTACAGAGAAGAGCATCCAAAGCACTTACTTTTCCAACTCTATGGTATTTTTTACTTTTGGTTTTCTTCTAGAGGAAAGAGAAAGATTAAATGGCAAGATTTAACCCCTCATATGTTTGTATATGACAAAAGAAATGAGCCACATTTTTCAGAGTTTCCAAATTATTTTTTCTTTTCCCCATATTGTAATATGTTGTCTTCAGATAACAGGATTGCCTCGCCATAATCTAGTTGGTCATTTCATACTGGGGCAATTAGATTAGAAATAAAATACAACAAACCCTAAAAATGTCTTCTTAACTGAAACTGTCTGACTCATACAGATCTCAGAAATGCAGAATGAGTGTCCACTTTCTGTCACTGTTGGCCAGCCTTCGTGCAGTCTGGCATGACAGAGCCCAGGTGGCCTCTACATGCTAAAGCCTCTCCTGTAGCAGCTACAGTCTCCATCTAAGCTTGTGTTGTTCACTCCAGTGAGAAGGGATGTTGACAGAGGTGCCATTGAAGAGCTGTCCATGCAGAAATGAGCCTTGTAGTCTTATGCCTCTGGCCAGGAAACACCCCAACCCAGTGCCTACCCGGTTATTTGCACTCAGCTCTGGATTGTTCCAAGTCCCATGGGACAGTCTTCATAGGAAGTCCTTTAAGTGTCTCCTCCAGGAAAATATTCTCCTTCAGAGGTTGTAGTCAGCTGTTGTATCCTTGTTATTAAGAACTTGGCTCAACAGCCAAGGTGCTGTGGGAACAGACTTTCTGCCAGGCATTCTCTTCAAATTAAAACCACTAATCAGACTAATGTTTTTTTCCATTTTGTGCAAATTTCAAGCCTTGTTTTGGCTAAATAGACCAAAAGCAGATTTTACGGGAACTGGTGCTGAATTCTCCATCATCCCTCCCACTCTGAAATCCAGTAAACAAAATTTTGGCTTTGACAATAGGTCAGTTCATTACTGAGATTTTCTTCTGCTGCTGAGGGAGACAAGTCCTTCTCCTGCTGCACCATGGGGTTCCTCCCACAGGAGACAGTTCTATGTGAACTTCTCCAGCATGGGTCCAAATCTCACAAGCAGCAGTCCTCCCAAAACTGCTGCAATGTAAGTCCCTCCCACAGGCAGACAGTCCTTCTAAAACTGCTGCAGCGTGGCTCTTTTTCCATGGGGTGCAGTCCCCAAAGACAGGCTGCTCCAGCCTGGAAGCAGGGCCTCTCCACCAGGTCTCCCACTGGATCATGGACTCCTCCAGGCATCCACCCACTCTGACATGAGCACCTCCCCCACAGGCTGGGATCTCTGCGTCCCCCCTGGATCCCCATGGGCTGCAGGGGCACAGCTGCTTCACCATGGTCCTCACCATGGCCTGCAGAGGAATCTCAGCTCTGGCACCTGGAGCACCTCCTGCCCCTCCTTCTCCACTGACCTTGGTGACTCCATGTTGTTTCCCTCACATGTTCACACCTCCTCCTCGTCTCTGACTAGAAGCAAAACTGAGTGACATTGTTTTTATTTTCTTCTCAAATCTGTAATCACAGAGGTGTTACCACCATCTCTAATTGGCCCAGCCTTGGCCAGCAGCATGTCCATCTTCAGAGCCATCAGGGATTGGCTCTACTGGACATGGGGGAAGCTTCTGGCAACTTCTCACAGAATCCACCTCTGTGACCACCCTGCTACAAAAAAACCAGGCCAAGCAAAACCAACACAGGTGACATGACATGCCGTGTATTCAGGAGGAAACTGTGCTTCATAATCATCTTTGTTGATTATGAAATCCATTTACTGTTTTAGTAATTATTTTCCAAGAGCTACTTTACCATTGCTTGGAATTTTTCCTGAATTAATCTACTGAAAAAAAGTTGTTCTAATTGCTTTAACATTTCAATGATCTATGCAATAAATCCACTTTAGCAGTTCATTCAAATTTATAATTACTACCACTTCAACCAATATTCTCTATTTTGTGCATTTACTGTGAGGAAAAGCCATAGGTACTGATAATAATGTTAACCCTTACAGCATGTTTGAACTGTAATCAACTATAGAAAAGTTATTAGAGTATTTTAACTAGGGTCATCCACTGGGATGCAAATTTTTTCCTTGGTACCTGTTAAATTTACTACCTGTATGTAAATACCTAAAGGGAGAATGCAACAAGGAGGGAGCCAGGCTCTTTTTTTTGATGCCCAGTGACAGGACCATAGACCATGGGCACAAACTGCAACATTGAAGGTTCCCTCTTAACATCAGGAAACACTTTTTCACTGTGAGGGTCACTAAGCACTGGCACAGGGTGCCCAGAGAGGCTGCAGAGTCTCCCTCTTTGGAGGTATTCAGTAGCCATCTGGACACAGGCCTGAACAACCTGATCTATTTAGGTATCCCAACTTGAGCAGGCAGGTTAGAGCAGATGAGCTTCAGAGGCCCCTGCCAATCTCAAGCATTCTGCCATCCAGTGGAGATGTCTGCTGTACATGGTTAGAGCCAGTGTATCCAGACAGCTTAACTTCTTGCACTGGAATAATATTTACTGCTTTTTCTATGATCAGCACAATGTAGGCAGCTGACATTGTAGGCACATGAGCAAAACCCTAAAGCATACTGTGAACTAACAAATAGTCATGATCTGTCATGAAATCCCAACAGGAGAGAAAGGCTGACTGATGAAATTATTTGAAGCCAGCCCTGTCATTGGCCCACCTGTTCTGGTAGTATCCCATCACTGGAGGGAGAGAGTAATTTTCTTGTTACAAAGGGAATTACTACGAGACCTCAAAAGGTGTGCTGCAAGATAGCATGCTGTCTCAAGACAGCTATTTTAGTCACTTGACAGAGTGGTGTAATCAAAAGATTATGCAGTAACAGCAAGACTGTTGATGCATGTGCACTGCCACCACTTACTTTGTGCTCTTGATAAATGATTGAGCCGGACAGCCTATGGGGTCAGTGTGCACAGTACAGCAGGATGCCCAGAGCTAGTAATGGGGATTGAGGACAGAACCTCTGAGCTTTCTTACCTGCTGTTACACGCTTCTTTTGGCAGGTGTGGCTCTTGCTTCTCTTCTCCCAGTTGTAAAATGCAGCATTTTCTTCCCACTGTGTTGTAAGGATTAATTAGTTGGCATTTAGAGAGAGTTTCAAAGAGGAGTTAATAGGACAGTGTTAAATCTAAGACACAAGAGACTACAATCTATTTGGTTTTTATCTGAGCAATCTCACTGATGTCAGAGAGCCAAATTCCTTTTCTAATCTAGGAAGCAAAATCCTGGGAGGTGAAAAACCTCTGCAGCTTGCATTTGAAAATTTGATTTAAAATCTTTCTGACCGTAATTTCTGAACAGTGGCATGATGAATTAAATCAAAGTAAAGAAGCTGAGTATGTAACTTTATTTTCTGTTCTGAGCATTCAGCGGCTCTCAGTAATATTAAGGGGAAATGTGCAAAGTTTTTGGGTTTTTTTCTTTTTTTTTAAATGAGGTCACTTAAACAGCTGCTTCAAGTATGGAATTAAGAAGCTAACTTTGGTTATCTTGTCTTCTCAGAATATTAAAAAATTTAAGAAGGGCTTTCATTATATAGGGAAATCATAATGTGCCTTCTCTGAAGACTTCATAAATAAATTCTTGTAAGCAGGGCTTAATATCAAATGAATAGAGTCTGCAGCTACAGCAGGTGTTTGAAAGTCAAAGAGTGGCACCAATAGGTATAATTTAAAGTTCATTAGCATCAGTAGAAGAAAAAAGTATATTTTTTGTTAAGTTCTGTATTTTAGCTAAAGCTTTACAAGGGCATATGTGCATTGGTAATTTTAAAATTATATATTTAACAGCAGTGTTAAAGCGCTTTTTAGTCATTACAATATTGTTTTGAAAATTCGGGTTTAAAAATAAAGTATAGATGAAAAGAGGACTTCATTAAAACAATTAAATAGCCCTTCATGCAGGTCTTGGCTATGGTATCTCTGCAGGGCTTGTGCAAATAACAAGAATCCCAAGGGTGGACTCTTAACACCACAAGAGACATTTTGTCCTCAAAGCCCATCAGCAGAAGCCCTTGGATGCAGAAGCTGCCTGTTCAATGCCCAGGTCTCCTGTGACTACAGAGTAACACATGCTGGGGGTGCATATCCTGTTGGGATTGCAAAAAATGCAGCCTTATGTGCCTCTTTCCCAGCCTTTGGGGAGGAATTGGGGAGAGAAGAAGCCTGTCCCTCTGACTGCCACCACCCCCCTATTAATCTCCAGACTGTTTTGTTGCAGCTGTGCTGAAATGTATTCCATACACCAGCTGTCAGCCTAATGTGACTTGAAATGGGCTGCTGTAATAAACCATTATCAGAGCACTTGAGGAGAATGTGAGCCTTGACCTTATCTGGATAATTATCTAATGGAGTGCACGGAGTGATCCCTTTAATTGCTGTTGTCATCCTTTGCAGCCATGGTAGAATGTGCTGGCTTGGACAGTTACCGATTCCCAGGGTGTCTTCACACTTTCAATATCAACATCCCTCTTGCAGTTCTGCAGACTCTGTATGGATGAGAATCACACAGAACTGACAAATGGATTTTATTTGGAACATTTAAAAAATTCTGTTATTTAAATTGCTTGCTAATTTGACTCCAGACGATTCTTGACAATTACTAATGTTTTAGACTGTTTTATGTAAGAAATCCCTGAATGATATAACAAGGTTATGGTCAGCAGACTGTCAAAATGCAGGTCTGCTCGATCAAGACAAGCTGTTCACTCCTTCTTGACCCACTGTCAAGAAGGCAAGAGTCTCAGCTCTTCTACAACACAAATCTACACATTTTGCTTACCATACAAAAGCAATTATTTTTGGCAAAGGATGGTTGAGTAGAATTCAGCAGTACATCCATAAAAGCTTGTTTCCTCTAGTGGTGAAAGGGGGCAAAGCAGAGGACCCAAACAAGTTCTGTTTGTGTTACTTTATTTAAAAGCTTTCAAAAACTTTGTTTTTCAATGTGCAAAGAAGGCATTTTTTGAGAATCTATATATGTAGCTGGGAGGGTAGTTTTTAAAGTCATTCTTGTCTTGTGTCTCTCATCTGCTTTCTGTTGCAAGTTCATCTAGTGGGAAAAACGGTGTCACTTCTTAAGTAGCAAAATACACTATCAGTTCCCATAACATGTCCATTTTTTTGACCCTGAAAAAATTCTGCCACTGTTCATGTGTCATATAAATACACTTAATTGTGATTTAGGTAGAATGTAACTGAAATTTAATCACAAATCCAGTTTATCTTCTTTGAAAGAAGCCACTCATAATCTGCATTGCTGTCAGGTTTCTAGTTGGTATTGTATTCTGAAAGGTCAGATTCTGGAAAGCAAGATCCATTTCTTTTTGAAAATACATTGGACAACTTTTGCTGAATAGCTATGGTATTGGGATGCTATTTCATTTTCCACCTTACCAAGAAGTCCTGCTCTTGGACTCTTGGATTTTGGTCTTATATTTCTCTCAGAATCAGGTGGCCAGAAGAAAACAGATAAGTGTTCTCATTAAAGATGTTTATGTTTTATTTTTTCATGCTTGAGGCATTTTTTCCTTTATATATTGTGAAAATACTTTGGTCATCCCTTTATGTTGGCAAATTTATGTTGTTACTTTTGCTTGATTTCTGTGTTTCCCTAATGAATACCATATTAATACACAATAATATTAGCAGTTTTTCACTTACATCCAATGAGAGATTTCAGATGTGAATAGCAACTCCTATTTCAGACTCTGAGAAGACTGGAAACTGAATGCACTGAGAATTTTTTAAATATTTGTAGATAACAAAGACCTTTGATTTTTTTTTTTTTTTTGCATGCATATAAATGAAAATACAATGCGAAGATTGTTGTTATTTAACAAAACAAAGATCTAAAATACAGCAACCAAACCCTTTGTGCCAATGCTGTGAAAAGAAAGTAACTGTGTGAGTGAGTAGTGATGTAGGTCAATTCAGCTGCTCCTCATATTCGTTGTGACAGTTATTGGAATAGCTGGAGGCAGAGTGGTTACTGATACACTATCCTGTATTTAGAGTTTTAGATGCTATGGCATCAACAGCAAGACCAATGGGAGCACTTAAAAGGATATTGGTGATACAGAGATTGAATTTCATCCTGAGAGGAGGTAACGATTCTCATGGATTTTGGTGTTGAGGCACAATTGACAAGGCAATAGGTACCAGATGGTTACATTTTTTTTCTCTTGTTACTGCTTTTATGACACTGAATTTCTTTGTTCCCCTGTTCTCATTTCCCTATTTAATGGTGTACATGAGGAGGAAAAGATTAAAAAGGGTGAGATATCAGATATTACTGTAACAGAAATCATTTAGCTCCACATAAATCATAATTCCTGACTTTCTAGCTACATTGACTAAGCAATCAAGACTGAACATAGTCATTCTAGTACTGGGCAAACAGAAAATTGTCGTGTTTCCATTTTATCCTGAACAGTTTAGTGGACACACAGAGAATATGTAGCATGAAGGGTATGCCAAACAAGAATAATAGAAGAAACATTGTGGAAATTCTGTGATGATGTTTTATTTGAGTGGGAAGGGCAGTGGAATGGAGGCAAATACTGAGGGAGAGAGATAATGGTGGACAGGGAAAAACACAGGGTGATAAAAGTATGGGGTACAGTGAAGGAACAGAGAGTCAGGGAATGTCTGATTTTGCTAGTACTGTGTGTACCATTTTTTAATACAGCACTTACCCAAGAACAAATTCATTTGAGAAGCGGCCTAATTTTTTTATTACAGGCCAGAATTTCAGGAGTATTAAGTAATAGATGCCATTACTAGCAGAATTGGCATATTCTCAGAACTACTTATTGTGTGAAAATAAGTATTGTAACTTAGAAACAGATATACAGATCCCAAAAATGAGTGAAGATCTTCTCACTTCTCATTGACTCTGATGCCTAGGCAGACAAATTTCTCATCTCTCCAGACCTGTATCTCCTTGATAAGTAATCCAGTAGGATTGAAAGGCTGCTTTGGAATATTGTAAATAAAGGGCACGTAGCAAGACCTTTCTGCTGATACTCACAGCTAAAGGTGAGAAAAGGGTAGGTTTCATGGTGATTGATGAAGTTTGGAGTTGCACTATGCCTGCAACTTAATAGCAGTTACTAGTAGTCAAGAGAGATTGTGAATAGTCTGTTCTATTAATATTACTTTGTAATGCTGTGTTCTTGACTGTAACCCTTTCTTTACAACTGTTTGTCTGAGAATTGCCTTCACTTTTACACAAGTGAGGAAAACCATTTCACCTGTGCTATCATGTTACAAATATGGGTTACTACTTCACTGAGATCTGCACTTCATGATCATGGCTCTCACTGCAGTGCAGACAGCCATGCTAATAAGAACTTGAAATCTTACGACAAGGTGTGAGACCAATTCCATGCTGCACAATAAAGCACTGTACTCCAGAAGTAAAATCAAGTAAGTTATCTCAACTTTCAGTTATTAGCTATACTGCCTTAATCTTGCAGCTCTTTGAGCCTTCTTTTGCAGGATAAAAGCAAGATTTATTTTGACATTGACTTGACTTTCAGATAATTCAGTTTTTAGCAGGAAGTAGGTAAGATTTTTAAATGCACTTGAATAAAATTGGTACTATGTGCTGATTCTCATTAAAGGATTAAACTATAAGCATTTTATGAAGTTATTCTTTATAAACTTATTTCTATCAAGTTATTTTTAATTGGCAGAAGCAAAAAAAAATTAGAAGAACTCAAAATAGAGAGAAGTGCTATTATTCAGAAGCTTCCAACCAGGAAATTATTTGTCTACTTTGAATATAAAAACCCCAAGTACTCTATATTATACAGAGATCATGCTGGGCAAACTTTATTCAATTTCTTTTTTTTCCTGGGCCCTCTAATAAAAAATCCACCTAGAACATACTTCAATTTCTTGGGTCATTATTCCCTATATGGGGACTTTGAGTGTGAAGAATAAAGGAGTTATACTTTCTTCCTCCTCTTTACCGCTTCATCTGTGAAAACTGGCAGAATTCACAGTGTTGATCTGGGTTTCTTCCATAAGAGGATGAAAATCTACCTATGTGCAACAGGGCAGTAAAGGGGCTGTTGAAGAATAAACCAGCAAAAGCCTTGAGATTTAAAGATAACTTTTCCCCTGAAAAAGGCCATGGTTTTTCATATGTATCCTCAGCAAAGGTAACCAGATACTTCGTAGTGATTTTCTCTCTGTTGTATGGAGCTGCATAAAGCTGCTTTTATCTTACCTTTTGCCCTGCTGTGATAAAAATCACCTCCCTTCCAGCTCTCATTTAGTTGAGTCCCAGTGGTCTGTGTACTGTCCTGGGAAGATGAAAAAAAAATAGCTTCCTCTCTGAAAGAGCAGGATGACCTGACTAGCCTCAGATGGCTAAGGATAAGGGAAAGGAATAGTTCAGGAAGGAGAATTGCAGGGACAAGGTTGAAGCTAGAAAGCTCTTGAGTCTTGTTAGGAGGCGAAGGGAAGCTGTGCTGGAGTTCAAAAAACAAATGGTGATACTGGGAAAAGCCTCAGAAGGAAACTGATTTACCAGGTCAGGGAAACATCTTCAAATACTTAAATGTTGAATTGGAATGATTTTTTGCTTATTTATATTCTGCCAAAGAAAAGCTGAATTGTTGTATTCTAATAATAGTAGATGGCAGCACTAGTCAAATGTTCTATTTAGAGAGCAGCAATCATCTCATGGAAAACGCATAGTATGCATACAGGTATTAAAAAGTGAGTGCAATAATTGTGAGCTAGTTTAAATGTGATACAAAATTATAAAAGCTATTATAAATAATAACTATTTCTTGCTAGATAGTTATTTCCTATTTGAAGCATATGGTATATGCCTTTATTCACTTCAGTCACAGGGCTTCTTTTGTATTCAAGCTTCATATACTGTTAACAGGTCATATAACTCCATTGAATTAGAAGATATTGTGTACAACAATTTGTTTTAATTACTAAATATCATGTGTTCTATTTAACTATGAGTTTAATGAATGGCTATTTAATTAAGGGTTTTAACTCAGGTAATCAGTTTGCATCACTGGGCAACAAGTAATCAGTTTATAACATGCAGTTAGTTGAACAGTCAAAAAAGCATCAGGCAAACCTTTTCCTGATAACGTTTACTGGCTAATTAAATCATCTCGACTCCAGGGTAAGTATAAAATAGGAAATAAGTGGCAGGTGGGAGGGACATCAGAAGAAGGTACCTGACAGAGCTTGTTGAAGCCATGTAAATGTTGGTAGGGGCTTGTCGTTCGCTGTGTAAATACAACAATTCACTGCAGACACTGTATCACATGTGGAGAAATAAAGTCTTATACCTTTGCCTATCTTTTGCAAATACATTACAACTCTAATAACAAAACAATGAAGTTATTTGTTGTTTACTATGATATAAAAGAACACATCAGTTCAGATTTTTTTGATGGTAATATTAAAATCCTTTATTTTCCTTTTTTTCAGCTTTGTGTTCTCTTTCCACTTCTATCACATCTTAGATGATTTCTGTTTGAATGAAATTGATTATACATTTCAATGAAAAAGCTGTTTACATCAATACCTTTCAGAACACATGCAATAATTGAGTATATTCACATTCTAAGGCTTATATACTTTCTAAAGGTGTAAATTGAGGTTAAAAAAACTTGTATTTATGATTATTAACAATGTCTTCATTTGATATCTCTGCTGTCATCCATTCAGATTTCTATTTCATACATTGTAAGGATAAAGGGGGCTACTCTGATAATCCATGATACATTTTGTAGGCCGTAAGATTTCAGCCAACAATCCTAGTATTTGCTTCAAAAGCTGTGGCTGATCTATTGAATCGTTTCAGAAAGCCAGTCAGTCTAAAAATAGGAAGTGGTGCGTAATACAGTACAATACTTGAAAGTAACTCCAACGTTTTATTTCCTTTATTGTTTAAGTTTTGCATCTTATTTCTCAATTTCTTTTTACTTTTCTTCACCTGAGCCTATTTGAACTGTTAACTAAAGAGGTTTTCCTTCTCATGTAGACCCTTTTCACATACCATAGCTAAAGCTTTTCAGATTGTTTCTTCCTAGTAATAATTTAAATCAGGCAATTCCTAAATGTTACAACTCTAAAGAATTGTTTGGGATGCTCATGGCTTTTTTGAAGTATTCTAGTTCAACTGAGAGATCAAAACCAAGCATGATCCTGAACTGAACAGGAGGTAGTGCCATGGATTTGGTTATTAGTTTTACCTTTTAAGTGTTTCAGATTTAATAAAACAAACTGAAGTCTGCTACACATGCACATGAACCATTTTTTTTTTGTTTGAATTTAGACTACAAGAATAGATTTCTTCTTCCCATATCATAAAAGAGCTAAGTCATCATGATGGTACATGTGTGCAAGACAAGCAAAACATACTACATCATAAATAAGTGCAATAATATTGCATATATTAAAGTTCTTTTGCTAGGATCCTTTCTTCATGGCCTTTCAATAACACTTTTTTTCCCTTTTCATTTTGCTGGGGCAGAGGAGGATGAGGTTTTTTTCTGCATAAGAGTTTAGGAAGGGGGTATTAGAAGGTTTTATTTTGTTGTTCTGGGTGCAACTCCAAAACAGTTATGTCAGTCTAACAATGCTTGCACAAAATCCTATATCTGTACAGTATGCTGACTGAAGAAATTGTTTTTCAACTTTTATAGCTATTGTAGGCTGAGATTTCTGTCTTGACTTTCTGCTAAAATCACTATTTCCTTTTCAGATGTTCAGTGGCTTTTTGAGTGAATTCTAAAAAATGCAAAGAAATGAAGATGAGTTGGAGTCTTGAGTTTAGATTAATCATGCTTAGATGTAATTTAAAAACAAGCAAAATTTTAATTGTTCTGACTAAGAGCCCAACAGCTTCTGCAGTAGAAAAAAATGTATCAGTGATCATAAGACATTTCAGTGTCTTAGTGGACTAATGTTTTACAGTGAGGGCTACCTATAGATGGCACCAAGAGTTAATACTAGGGGGGCTATACAGAAAAAGTCTTTTGAATCCAGTGTAATCATGCTTCTGAAGAAGCATTACTCTATGACTTTCAGATTATTTTCACAGTGTTACAGTACTTTTAATAATTCTTATGGCAAATAAGTGTAATCCTTCATCTGACCTTGGCTGAAATCGGGGACTGGATTCAGGAGATATTAGCCTAAATGGCCTTTGCCTTAAATTTTGTCTTTCTAGCCTGTTCTAGGTCTTGTGACAGTTCTGAAAATTGTAACGTCACTCAGCACTGAGGAACAGCATTACAAGGCTCTCTACTCCTGTGTATACTGCTGAAGAAGATGGAGGCCTAGAACATTGTGTCAGATATTTTTTAGTTCCCCCAGCTGCATCCTGATCCTCCTACAGCACAAGTAAAACCTTTCTAGAAGAAAACAAAGGGGTGCTGAGTTACATCAGGGTCCCAGTGCTGTACTATTTCTTTATATGACCCTTTGCAGTGAAATGTTCTGAGACATGCTGGGAAGCAAATTAGCCTGTGAGGCAGTGTGGCCCTTGGTTCCTGTGATTAGTACATGCATCACTATCTTTTTGCTGTCAATCTCTTTGTGCAGATTGGTTCAGCATCCCCAGTTATAAAGCTTGCAATGCCAGTTGGAAGCATCATCAACATTAATAATGTGTTGCTTTCTATTTCAACTGCAAATATAATGACCAAGCAAAAAAAAGTCAGTACAAACTGCACAAGGAATCTGTCCCAGTGTTATTCACCTTTTTAAGTCAAGCAACAGTACATTAAAGTACAGAGAAGTCAGGCTGACACTAGAGCAGGACTCTGGAGATTAATACAGAGATGAAAAGTCCATATTACAAGTTTTCCTGTTCTGTCTTAGGTAAGGCAGAAAACAACAGCATTGAGGCAAAATAATGTATGAGATAAAAAGAAATAAAATTTTGCAAGGTAATTAGTTACTATTTTAATTTTTAAATTTATCTTTAAACCTGGAATTAGATTGTTAATAATGGTTTTCTTGTTTTGTGAGTTGATAAAGGCCAGAGGCCTTGATTCAGCGTAGGGCTTATCATCACTTCACTCATTCTCATGAAAAAGCTTTTTATTTATGGAATTCACATAACTCAGATTTTTCCAGTTTACTTAGTCTTTGCTACAATCCCAGTCTTTTATTTATAGCTGGAACAGCTGTAAATCATCTATCATTATAGGTGCCATCACATGGATGGCTGGGGGATCAGACCCAGCCAGCATGGGTTTAGAAGAGGCAGGTCCTGCCTGATTTCCCTTTATGACCAGGTGACCCACCTGGTAGATGTGGGGAAGGCTGTGGATATTTTCTACCTTTGGCACTGTCTCCCATAGCTTCTGGACAATCTGACAGGCCAGGGTTTGGACAGGTGCACTCCTTGCTGGACGGCCAGGTCCAGAGAGTGGTGAATGGTGCCACATCAGTTGGCAGTCAGTCACTAATGGTGTCTCCCAGGGATCTGGGTTGGCCTCAGTCCTGTTTAATACTTTCCATGATGATCTGGATGAGGGGATTGAGTCCATCATTAGCAAATTTGCCAATGACACCAAGTAGAGGGGAGTGTCTATCTGCTGGAGGGTAGAAGGGCTCTGCAGAGGAACCTGGACAGGCTGGATCAGTGGGCCAAATCCAACAATATGAGACCAAGTGCCAGGTCCAGCACTTTGGCCACAACACCCCCCTGCAGCACTACAGGCTGGATGCAGTTTAGCTGGAAAAGTGCCCAGTGGAAAAGGACTTAGGGTTGCTGATTGACAGCAGCTGAACATGAGCCAACATGTGCCCACAGGCCAATGGCATCCTGGCCTGTATCAGCAGTAGTGTGGCCAGCAGGACCAGGGCAGGGATTGTCACCCTGTACTCAGCACTGGTGAGGCCACGCCTTGAGTGCTGTGTCCAGTTCTGGGGCCCCCAAGTTTAGGAAGAATGTTGAGTTGCTTGAACATGTGCAGAGGACAATAAGGCTGGTGAAGGATCTTGAACACAAATCCTGTAGGGAGTGGCTGAGGAACCTGGGGTTGTTCAGCCTGGGAAAAAGGAGGCTCAGGGGAGACCTTATCACCCTCTACAACTCTCTAAAATTAGGATGTAGCCAGGTGAAGGACAGTGTCTTCTCCAGGCAACTAGCTGTAGGATAAGAGGACAGAGTTTTAAGCTGTGCCAGGGGAGGTTTAGGGAGGAAGAACATCTTCACAGAAAGGGTGATTTGATATTGAAATGGGCTGCCCAGGGATGTGGTGGAGTCACTGTCCCTGGAAGTGTTTAAGAAAAGACTGGCACTCAGTACCGTGATCTAGTTGACGTGGTGGTGCTAGGTCATAGGTTGGATTTGATGATCTCAAAGATCTTTCCCAACATACTTGATTCTGTGAGTCTGTGATAGTGTAAAACATTGTGCAAATGAGGTGATGGCCATGTGCTACCACCCTGCTGGAGTTCACCTTCTCAGACAGATTTGTGTGTATAGATTGCACAGCAGAGGTTCAAAGAACCCCCACCAAAAAAAAAAAAAAAAATTGGAGGTACAAATATTTAAATTTATCTCATGCAGGAAAAATTTTTGACGTTGCTTATCTACTGTAGTTTTTCCAAGCACTTTATCTCTTATAGCAGCATTGATCCTGTAAATATGAAGAAACTGTATTGTAGTGTTTGTTTGTGAGAGAGTTCACAGCTGTTGAGGTCAGTCCATGAGAAGAAAAGGAGGGAAGAAAGGAAAGATTCATTCTTTCAGGAAATAATTGCCTCAGAGTACATTTTTCTTTTGATGTTGGGTTGAATATTGTTTCCATGATACAAATAAATTTTCCTTTCTCACTATTTGTTTAATATTGTTTGACTTCAGGCAACAAATTTTCTATGCAAGAGATATATACACATGGGGGTTTTAATTCTTCACTATCCTTCTTTCCAAGAGCAAGTCTCAAATACCTACCTTTGGGGAGGTTTAATACTCTAGTAAAGCTTTATTCCTTTATCAAACAACAGATTTTCTGGTTTGTCAGTATCAAAAAACCTTCCACAAAATAGGTTTCAAATGCAGTGCATGGCAGTGCAATTTTCGTTGAGTGCTGATGCAAAATGTACCACCTGTAAGGCTATCACACTGCTGAAGCCACATAAATTTGGTTTAAAAATTAAGCATTTCATTTCCTAACAGACAAAGCCTGACATGGCATGTGTCATGTTCTCATTGTACTATGGTACTGTGTCTTAGAGTGTCTCAGCTATTTTAAAAATAATACATGTACCATGCTGTAATTATTTTGAAAGTATTTAACAAAGTTGAAAACATTGTGTGCTATTTTAATGCTATTATTGCCTTTATTCTTCTTAATTGGCATTTTTAAATTTCATTCCAAATTCCTTCTCACTGGAAGAATTAAAGTTTGGTTTTTTTTTAATGTAACTGCAAGGGCATGTGTAACTCTTCCTAGCCATGATAGCTAAATTTTGAACTGTACAAATACATGCGAGTAGCACTAGTGATACCAGCTGAAACCATGAAATTATGTTAGCACCTCTTAGTGCCTGTAGTGACACCAAGCCACCATGGGAATTTTGTGTTTGGAAGGTAAATTACTTTGAATAACAGAGCAAAAAGTGAATTCTCCTTATCTTCTACACAGCCATTTAGTCCTAACTTCGCTCTCATTGGTACAATTTTACATAAAGTATTATATTCTGTGTGTCTATTTTTTACACGTTTGGTTATAAATATATAAAATTATGGTGGAATGGAAAGGAAGTGTTATTGTTTGTACTTCAAAATTTCTTATGTATTCTTTTTTATAATGCTCCAAGCTGATACACAGTTCTTGTTATTGTTACCTTTATCTTCATAGAATTTTATAGTTTTATATTCCAGTATTCTCTTTAGCCCATAAGTAACTCTGACTTGTTTCAGTTTTCAATAACAAAGTATTAATTCTTAATGTATAGGGATGCTCTGGACTTAGGAACTTATTCCCATTTCTAAAATGTATTTTTCCAGAAAAGAGTCAGTGTATTTTGATCTGATAAATAATACTCATACATTTTCTCTAAGTCTACAAGTCATGCATATTATAAGACCATGTAATGTCAACATTTAAACAGTTCCTTACTGACCTTTAATTGCTTAATTGAGCCAGCATCTAGTGTATGAGTTTAATCATGGTAAGTTTATCAAATTAAAAATATCTTCACATTGAGAAAGATATGACACATTTGGCACATGGTACTTTCTATGATTTTTTTTTTTTGGTCTTGGATATTTCACTTAGCTCGATCAAAGCATCTTTGTTATAGAAGAAATTATGAAGGTATTTGATGCTTATATCACCAGTGATAGAGCTGCAGATGACAAAATGTCTGGGCCACAGATAATTTTTCGTGTCTTCTAGGCCATATCAGTTTTTTCTTAATTAAACACTCAGTAGGAGGCTTGCAGTTTCTCTGTTTTATGCAAATCCCAAATTAAAAAAATTACCTGCCATTTTTAGGTGAAATAGAATTTAGTAGGTTTGTGAAGCAGTTATCTTAAAAGGAAAAAATGCTGCATGGTAACGCAATTACTTTCCATGTGAATTTCATACAATTTTAAATTTAAGTGAAGGAAAAGCATAGTTGCCCTTACTTTAGCAGGGAGGAAAATAATTAGAGAGACACTCCAATAAAAATATCAAAAGCTGTGAGGGATGGGGAAAAGAAACTGGAAAAGGCAGAATAAGAAAAATAGCTTCAAAATGTTAGGTTGCAGAGAGTCAAGAAAAGCCAAGCAAGCAAATGCTTTCTGCAACAAGCCTTGTGTTCAGTGCTGAACACTTCCTACCTCTTCATCGCCTCTTGGCTTCATTAACAGTACCAGCTGTGAGCAGGAGACAAACACCCCAGAAAAGGCCTTGCCCCTCTGAATGACTGAGACTTACTCGCTCATGTTTTTCTCCTGGATGCTCCACAGTCTTTAATATCAAGGTCCCAGAATGTTTCAAAGCCCATGATGTACCCCCCAAAAAAGAATGCTTTGTGTGAATTTGTGAACAATTAGGAATAAGGAACGCAGCGGACTTCTAAAATGGTGTTTCCAAGCCATCGTCCTGTTCAGTGGAAAGCTACCCATGAGCACACTGCCACAGGCACTTGTTCATGATTTCCTGCCATAATGCTCACAGTGAATATCCCCCCAGGCTGTGGGAGCAGGGGAAATCGCCCCACTGGGCTCCATGCTCTCCTTCCTCACTGCTTTCAATTGCCTTCCCACCACCTAAATAATTTGGTTTAGGCTTATGAAGTAGTGTGAATTAATCTCCAGACTGACTTTATTTCACTACTTAGTGCTAAACAGCTGGCAAAAGAATTGTTTTTTTACTGAACCATTCCTCATTTTCTCACTGTCTTCAGTAAGATGAAGGAGCAGAAAGGGGGACATTATCAATTATGATTATCACTTATTTACATATGCTTAAAATTCCAGATGCTTGATAAGTCTACTTGTTTTACTGAATATGATAAAAACTTTTTCATAAAAAAATATCATTTTAGATTATTATTTTGGTACATCTTACTGTATTAATGCAGTCTCTAAGAACATGGTAGTTGTCACATATTACCTGCTAGAAGGCTGTACTACCTACAGCTGTAATATGATATTCTGTAAGTTCTAAGCAGATTAATCTCTAGGTATCCTTTTCAATAAAGATTTCAAGTAAGAAAAAGCTTATTTAAATGGATGCAACACTTTATGCTCATATATTTACTCCTGGGATGCTTATGGCAGCTTTGTGTGCATTCCAGTGTTGCATAAACATTTACCTGTTTTCAGAACTTTCAGCATGACCTGGTGTAACTTCCTTCCATGAGTCTGCATTTACTTGCAATTCTTTTTATTGTTAGAATAAGTAAAGGTCAAATTGGATGCTGTCTAAGCCATGCAGGTCTATTAGAATCAGTTATTTTGTTCTCCAAAACAGCTCCAGCTGACATGTATGGGGTATGTCTGTGTGCGAGTGAGAGGAACTGCTCTCCCCAGGTCACAGGGAGCACAACCCAGTTCTTCCAGTAAGTGGAAGAAACCCAGCATGTGCTTGCGCAGTTTGGTTTTTTTAGTTTAGAAATGTGCAGTAGACATCACCTTCCTCATCATGAAGGAAATTTCAGATGTAATTTACACAAATGCCTGCAGAATAGGTCTCAAGATTCTTTTAGGCAGTTAAAATTGCTTGTATTCATGCAGAAAGCCCCTGTTCTCTGTCATGCCCTTGGTTGTAATCTCCATAACATCCTCGCTGGGAGAAATTCTGTCTGTAACTAGCAAAGCATAAAGGCAACTTAATTTACAGTAATTAGGCCCTATCCACCAGTTCATGAACACACCCAGAAGACAACCCTTTTCCTCTGGAGGCCAAGGGAAGGAGACAGTCTTCCCTGAGACATGATGTTGTCAGCTATTTCAAAGTTGTTTCAGGAGGCATGAGTTAGGGAAGACTTTAGCCATTCTTCTTATAAATGTAGACAGCATGAAAAGGTTCTCATTAGGAGGGTTAAATTCCTTACTCTACTAAGACATCCTGGGAAATGTGTTGCTACCTTTCTGTGCCCATGCCCAGCAACTATTTTGAATGTTGGGAGTTTGAACTCTTATGTGGGTCAACACAATGTAACTTTTCACCTCCCAGTTTATCGAGATGTCTCATAACTATAACTTCTTAGACCAAACAGTCTCTCAGTAGTTTCCACTAATGTTTTCTATCCAGCGTATCAGCTTGATTTACTGTTAGCTTTTATATCACATGAGGGCAGCTACTCAGAAAGCTTAGAAACAGATTTTGAATTTAACACTTGTGGGCAAGGTGTAAAGGCTGACAGACAGCTCAGCATGGGCCAAGACACAAGCAGAAATTCTTGCACAATGTGTTGCCATAAAAAAAAAGGAGACAATAAATTTGCATCACAGCATGGGGAGAGGCAATGACCAAAATTTCTTGGCTTCTCTGAAGAGGGAGAAGAAAATACTGTGGTGGATCACTCTGTGCACAGAAAAATAATGATCCACAAGGTCAAAGTAACTTGTGGTTTTCTGGGCACATAAAGGTGGGGTGAGGGATATTGTAGGCAGTTACATATATTGTCACCCATAAGGAATGAAAGAGGTGCTGTAGGACAGCACCTTGTTTGGGGAGGACACTGCCCTGCCTATGCTGGAGGCATGGCTTTCCCTGCTCAGGGTGCAGCTCAGCCCTGCTGCTCCCTGCTGGTCACTGGAGCCAGCACCCCGTACTCAATGCAGAGCTGGAATTCAGCCCCTGCACCCATGGCCAGCGCTGTGTGCCCTTGGTGGGCACTGAAGGGCTGGCACTGCAGCCTGTTGGTGTTGCACAGGAAATGGTAGGTCTGGCTTCCAGGCTGAATTGAAATAGTTGGGTGTCCTGGGGGCACTGGAGTATCTGGGGTGCTAATTGCCTCCTGCTGTATTTTGAAGTGGAAAGAGGCAATTAGAAGGCAAGTTGGATTTAAAAAATCTACTACTGCAGTTCATATTTACTGCTGATGCCTTTTTCTGGTCTTAGGAAATAAAGGCTCAGACACAGTGAAAGGGTTGGGGGTTGTTTACCTCGGTATTTTAATAGGATCCCGTTCGATGCCGTCCAGGTAGAACTCGTCGCAAAATCCCCGTCCCCCCAGTCGAGTATACAATTAAAGACTCTACACATTAGCATATCTACCAGGAGGGCCCAGTAAGGGGCCTGGGTGGGCTAACTTCTAGTTTACAAAATCTGTCCTACTAGGAGACCTTGAGGGCCCATGAAAACAGGGTGTTTGGTCTCTAACTCTACGTGGCTTCAGGGGTGTTTAGTCTACCGGCCTCCTAAACACCATGAAACCAGGCTAAACTATCACCTAAAGCATCACAAGTATGCATGCTAATACTTGTGAATATAGGGAGCAGTGTAAGAAATACTCAGAAGAAAAGCAGAAAAATCCTTCAGGCATCACTGCACTATAAGTAACTAGCAACATAGTCTCCAATAGTGTGTGCAGAAACGGCAGCAGATGTTATTTCTTCACAAAATATTGTTTCATTTGTTTGAGGACACAGGCAGAGAGATAACCTGCCAACAGAGGGAAGGAATAGTGTGCTTGAGTGTTGCTGGGATTTTTGTTTTTCCTTAAGGGAACTGGATTTACTGTAAGGAGAGCAAGAATAAGGTAGTGATTGAGAAGAGAGGAAGAAAAAGACGGAGCTGCAGAGTGAAGACAAAGTGTGAAAAGGACATTATTTAAATGTAGCATTGTTAAATTATTAGAGAGAATGCCTTATTGACTGGAGAATGTTAGCAGAAGTCTAAATAACTTAATTGGTCTGTTAATCATTGTCCAAGTTGCTTTCTCTTGGGTGTACATAACATTGTTTCTTGGCTTTTGCAGCAAATACTCTACAGGTAGAATGTGAGGCCTTTAGTATTTGGTATGGTAATATGAGACTATGCTTCGTAACTTTGTGTTCTACAAAATCATTGTATCTGTAATAAAACTTATGGAACAGATGTACTGTGTGCTTTTAGGAGGAAAAAACCCAAACACCAAAACCAAGCGAAACGAAACCCAAAACCACACCTCTATCC
Source organism: Eopsaltria australis (assembly GCA_034509425.1). NCBI lineage: Eukaryota > Metazoa > Chordata > Aves > Passeriformes > Petroicidae > Eopsaltria > Eopsaltria australis. The sequence goes on from JAVTVJ010000072.1 coordinate 1,693,419, forward strand.
TTATCTGATTAAAAACCTAAACTGAAACTCCAGTAGCCAAGCAGTCATGATCGTCTATAAGAATTCCCTGAAATAGATTTAATTTGTACCTGATATGACTGCTGTAGCGAGGGAAGGTTAATATGCCTGTCAGCTCGAAAGGAATGGTGGATGCAGTCATTAACAGGTGCCTTCCTCTCTTTCCTGTTAGTATCAGTGTCTCATACACCTTTCTGAACATCAGATTAATTCCCAGCTTTTTATCTGCTCTCTTTTTATCCCTCAGTGTCCACAACTCCCTTCTGATCAGGTTAACTTGTTTTCATTTGTGGCAATCATTCATCAGTTTATTCTGAGTACTTCTACAGCAAAAACAGAAATCCATTAAATCTATATTGCAGTTTAATCTCAACCGATAATTGCTCATTAATCTTGCTGGAAATACACGTTTTCTTCAGCCCATTGCCAAGGCACAAGCTTTGAAAAAAACTGAAGTATTTAATCAGCTTTTTAAAGTTTGTTAATGACAAATTCTGGCTGACAGATTAAAAAATTAGGTCCACTGTATTGGGGTGCATTCAGTTTTTAAAAAGCGATTAACTATATGCCAAGCTGTCAAAGAAATTTTGCATGAAAAAAGAGGAGTTGTTCACATTATTATGTCTGTGCCCAATGATTTTATAATGTCCATTTTAAATATACATGGAAAAAAACAAGTCAGCACCATACAGTAATTTTCAAAAAGTGAAGTTTTGTAACTATCAAAAGAGAAGCCTGAAACACCTTTTATGCTCATTCATACCCTCCCCTAATTTTTTCTCCCATAGGTTTGACTTATAAACACTTCTGTCTTTTCTTCTAAAATTTTAGTTACATCTTCTAGCTAATTGAATTGAACACAGATTTTGGCTTTTTTGTCCTGAAGAACTTCTCCTTATTCTTGCTCTTTCCATCAAACCATGGCTGCATCCTGGGAAACTCAGTTTTCCAGTGCAGTTGGATTTGCTGAACCAGGTAGGTCATGGCCTAGGTTGATTTAAAAGTCCCACACTTGCTAAATAATTCAGCCTATTTTATGGCTATTTGCTTAATACCCAGTTTCTGTGGAGTTGGTAAAGTGCCTGACAAAAGGTCAAATTGATTGCACTGCTTCTCTCTGTTGAACATCTGCTGCTTCCTGATGCTGCTGTCAGTATATCTTCACTTCTGATTGATTTTCTTAATTCAAAAATTGATGCAAAAAAGTCTTTTCTAATGAAAAGCGTGTTTGTCAATATTCTCCACTCCCTTTATGGATTTCTGTTGCGTTGTTACTTTGATTACTAGCTCCTGACCTGTTAATAGTCTGGTTTGCTTGAAAACCCAAATCTTCATTCTCCAAGTATGTAATTTAATTTTCAAGATATTTTTGAGAGCAGAAAACAGCCTCATGCTACCAGACCCATACCATATTTTTATATTCAGAAAGAGAAGAAAAACAACCTGTTGTGAGCAGCAAGTCTTTATTTGTGGTGAGAGATGAATTCCCAGATAAAAGGATGTGTTTCTTCTTTACCTTGTGACACAAAGTCAGACTTTAAAAGCCTTCTACTTTGTTCAGAGTGTCTTGGAGGCTGAAGAAGTGACACTGTGTAAGTCTGTATATGACACACACTGCTGCTGTGCACTTGTTCTGTGCATTCAAATTATTGAGTCTTGAACTCTTTTTAGTTTGATAGAAAACCCATCATAATGTTTGACTGTTACAAAGCTTCAGCATCACAGATGTTGAACTTTTCTTGGTGCTTGTATCCATCATACAAGATGAAGCAAGTGAAACTGCATTACAGACATTGTTCTGCATTGTAGTGATGAATTATTTCTGCCACTGATCACCACACCAGCAATGGAGTACAAGGCTGTAATAGCACATTTTTACATTCCATTTGTTAGTTCCAATATTGATTAATCTTCTCCAATGCACCCTTAGACTTTCTTTGCAGTTAAATGCAGCAACTTTTGAAGATTCCTTTATTCAAACAATAATTACCAACTAAAAAACATCCTATCATTCAAGTGAAAATAGCCCACATTACCCAGTCCTCCAAGATTATATAGAGTTGAGCACATCCTCTCATTCATTTGGTTTTCCAGGATTCTGTATTGTTGAGGTGATGTGTAATAAGAATGCACATGTAACAGAAGCATCTTCCCTCCCTACATTCATTAAAGTTGTCCTAGAACTCAAACTCTGAACTGGCATCAAATTTGAAAGATCAAATTTTGATCAGGAAATCTTTACTAACAACTTGATGTGAGGGAAGTGAATTGGTAGTCCAAGTGGAGACAGGTGACAAGTGGTGTTCCTTGGTGATTGGTATTGGAACTGGTGATGTTCAGCATCTTTATTGGCAACATGGACACTGGGACAGAATTCACCCTTAGCAGGTTTGCCAATGACACCAAGCTGAGTGATGTGATCAACACTACAGAAGGAAGGGATACCATCCAGCAGGACCTGGACAAACTTGAGAGGTGGACCTTTGCAAACCTCATGAAATTCAACGAGGCCAAATGCAAGGTGCTGCACCTGTGTCAGGGCAATCCCAAGCACAAATATAGGCTGGGTGGGGAATGGATTGAGAGTAGCCCTGTGGAGAAGGACTTGGGAGTATTACTGGACAAGAAGCTTGATGTGAGTTGACAGTATGCACTTGTAGCCCAGACGGCAAACTGTATCCTGGGATGCATCAAAGGAAGCAGGACCAGCAGATCAATGAAGGTGATCCTGCCTGTTTGGTCTGCTCTTGTGGGACCCCACCTGAAGTGCTGCATCCAGCTCTGGAGTCCCAAACAAAAGAAAGACATGGACCTGTTGGATTGAGTCAAGAGGAAGGCCCCGAAGATGCTCAGAGGGCTGGAGCACCTCTCCTGTGAAGACAGGCTGAGAGAGTTGCAGCTGTTCAGCCTGCAGAAGAGAAGGCTCCAGGGAGACCTTTACAGCACCTTCCAGTACCTGAAGGGGGCCTACAGGAAAGCAAGAGAGGGGTTTGTTACAAGGGCATGTAGTGACAGGACAAGGGGGGATGGCCCTAAGCTGAAGGATGGCCGCTTTAGATTAGATATTAGAAAGAAATTATTTATAATGTGGGTCGTGAGGCACTGGAACAGGTTGCCCAGAGAGACTGAGGATGGCCCATCTCTGGAAGCGTTTAAAGTCCAACATGGATGGGGCACTGAGCAACCTGGTCTAGTGGAAGGTGTCCCTGCCCATGAAGGAGAGGGTTGAAACTACATGATCTTTAAGGTCCCTTCCAACCAAAACTATTCTACAATTCTATGATTCTTTCTTCTTATCCTAATGCATCCTATTCTGCATTGTGGGGCATCTAGTAGATTTTTTTCATGTTGTGAAGAGGCAATGAAGCTGTTCTGGATGACATAACTAGCACTAATGCCTACCAGTACACCAATTTTCTTCTGATTTAACTATAGGTGTTCAAGATGAAACATTATAAACAAATTATAGGCTACAAACTAATCTCATTTGTGCTCATTGCAATATAGCCATAAATAGGTTATAGAAACAGGATATTCTTTTGAGGGGGAATTTCTTCAATTTCTCCTATTTTCACTGCATAAGTCAACAACCAAGATTTGAAAACAAGGAGAAAAATTCCCCAGGTCATGGCTTCTGTGTCCTGTTTTTATGCTTGCATTAAATCTTTACAATAGGAAGGAGTACTAAATAGTACAGAATAGCACTTACCATTGAGCATTGCCTATGAGAGGTGGGTGGTGTGGGTTTCTTGAGACTAAGGCTATCTATCAGATCCCATGGTTCTGATGGTGATTAAATCATCAACAGAAAAAAGAGGCAGACTACAGTGTGTGGAATAACCTACTTCTTTTTTGTCCTTTTTTGTCCCATCCCACTTCTCTAATACCGTGGTCAGAGCAGCTTTCTGTACCAAGGCTCTGCATAGCCCAGGTGATCTTGCAGGCATTCATGTTCTCTCCAAGAAACTGGGATTATCTTCAGCATGCCTTCTGAAATTGTTTTGCTTTCTACTCTGTGACTTAAAAGTGGCTCACATTTTGCCAAATTCTTGCTGAGTGTTAAAAACATTTAGCAATGTGTTTTTCTCAAAGCTGCTACAAAGTAGTAGGAAATGTCTTAGAAGTTCTTTTAATAAAGCTAGTTAGCAAATAGGCATATTCTCTTCTTGCTCACTGTTACCAAACTAGTTATTCCTCAAACAGGGAAAGAGCATAAGTCTTAAAGACTCTGTGGCCTGTAATATTATTTCAAAATAATTTTGCTATTCATTGGTGTTACAGAATATAAATAGCAAAAGTTGGTGGAAATAAGTGCTATCTACTGCTGTCTATTCAGACCCTGAAAAAGGCTTTCTTTATTTATTATGAAAGAACAAAATTCCCTGTTTATTCAATTTGCCTGAGCTTAGTATGTCATGAAAGAAAAATTGTAGGGATCTGCAGGGCCACCATGCCCAGTATCACACAAACCCTTTACTTATTCTTAGAGTGATTGTCCCCACAGGGTTATCAAATCAAGAGGGAAACATGAGTCAAATAAAGTAAGAGATTCTCACAGAGGCCTGAGCTTCTGAAAAACAGCAGAAGTTTTGCAGTACTTGCAGGACTATTTCATGGTAACTTAGTGTCCCAGACCAGAAATTGTTAGTAGAGAAAAAGGAAAGATTCTGGAGTAATCTCTGTATGCATATGCATACATTGTCAAGCAGAAGAACAGCAAAGTGTCCTCTAGAAAGGGTTTAGGAGAGAAAAAAACCCTACTATAACTCAGTACAAAAAGTACTTCAGTGAATATCTTTATTTACTTTATTTCATTTAAATGAAATAATCTTATTTCTAGTTGGTACAACCATTTATCCTGTACATGAGTGTTGGCTCACTATACTCATTAAGGATAACACAAGCTAACCCTTACCTCTGGCCTTAGTATAACTGCTTTGAAATGTTTACAGATTTATCTTCTCTGAAAACATATATTTCAGTATTGATGTTTTTCATTCAAATTACAATGAATCCACCTAGGCACTGTACTCTTGATGTTTGGAAATGTTTTAAGTGATTCTTGATAAGCCAACGTTAAAAGAATGGGAATGTGCTTTTGTGTAGATTAAAGTGAGGTGTGGATGTTAGCATGAAAACACTGAATCATGATTCAGAGATAACTGTTCATGTGTTGCATGAATGAAAGAAAACTCATACACCTGATCTCCTTTCTCAGCATTCCAACTAAAAGGCAGTTTTCCTTTTATTCCAGTAGTTCAGGAATACATTATAGGGTTTCTTTCTGTTTCTCTCCGTTCAAACTCTCAAAGTTTGCACACCTTCAGCATACAATGAGTCAAATATCAACACTTAAGCACGTAAGGAGTTGATAAATTTTAAGTGTGTAGGAATTTCTATGATTCAGGAAAAGTAGGTGTTCTACCCATATACAGGAACAGTATGTCGGTTTGAAATGGAAATAGTTTTCCTCCAGTTTCATCAATCAGTTTTATGAGATAGGATCGCTTTATATAAAGACAGCAATCTGCACAAATGTCGAATGATTGAACAACTCTTTCATGAATATGTGGCAATCCATTTTAGTACCAATCATTGATTTTGGCAATGAGAGTGAAATCCCTTTGAATTGTATTGATAGGTTAAATTTCTCTATTAAATATACTGCTAAATTGCTTGTGTGTTGTGCACTGCTGCAATAGATGCAATGACTTTATACTACCTGTTTTCTTATTTTTTCAACAGAGCTTTCCTGAGGTGGTGATGCATATTAGCTCGTTGAAATGAAACAGGATGGCCATTCACAATATTTTAGTGAAAGAGAACATGCTCAGGCTGCTATGTAATTAACTATCCCTTTGAGAGATTATTGCATGTGAAGTAGATTTTTTTCCTATTAAATTGCCATTTATTTGTGACCTTTAATGTATCATAAACGGTCTTCTTTCTACATCCTAAGCAGCACTGGAGAACAACAATAAACTGTTGTATTGCTCTCCTTAAATGACACTTACAGCTTGGCAGAGTTACAAGGAAGCTGGTAGGTTTGCCATTCAGGAGCTAAAATAAAGGACTTATCCGTTGCCCCCAGCAACATTTTACTTCCTTGAAATTTTAGAAATACAATTAACTGTTGGATTTTCCCCTTTCAAAAGTTTCTGGGAGAAGTAGCTGATTGTGTCCCTTACTAATATTGTTATTATTGTTGTTGTCGTTGCTGTTGTTGTTATTGCTATTATTATTTCATTAGCGCTGGCAGGTGTTTAAAAGAATTTTCTAATGCTAAACCTCTGAACCTGCTTTGATGCTGTTTCTTCTCTTTCTTCCCTTCTGGGAGGAAGCTGAGGGCAACCCCTGCACCTGTGTCTGCCCCAAGCAGTTCACATAAATCCAGGGAAAGTTGGTAGAAGCCAATTCAGCTACTTTTTTGTCCCTTCAGATCCTGAAATGCTGCTTTTCCTTCCTCAGTGTGTATCCTGTGTCCTGTTGAATCAAGCAAAAGTGACCTCAGCTTCATTGTGACATTTTGAGAGAAGGCTACTGAAGTGTGCAGTGAAATTTTATGACTCCCAATCGGTAGTGGTAAATATTAATGACAGGGGATGTTAAGTACATGGTCACTGTGGTTCAGAGAAAGGGGTGGCTCTTTGTAAGTAGAAAGGAGCTGGTTTTCTAAGATCTGGATTGAATATGGAATTTTAGAGAAAAGGCTAAAATGCAAGCTTCTAGTCCAGCCCTGCAGCCTTTTACCTAAATGTTGGCAGCAAATAACAAAGGCTGTGTGCAAGGAATTATTTTAAAATTAAAATGGGTATAAAAATTACATTAAAAACCTTGGGAAGGGCTCATTTTGGAGTCTAAGCTGACAGTTTATTCACAGAAAGTATTGGAATATGAAGCTTAATATTTATGTGAAAGGGAAGGCTATTTTGCTTGACAGGATCTTTGTACACAAAATAATGGAAGAGTTATTTTCCACCAGTGTTCAGATCACAGAGGTATTAACCAATGGAAACATATGTACCGAATAAGGCAAGTTAGCAAGAAATTCTCAGGAGCAAGCTAAATCTTTTTGACTTCATTGGAATAATTGAACCACTGCAACATTTGCACCATGCCAAAAAACAACACCGATCCTTTATGGGCATAATTACACCTATGGGGGTCTTGCCTGGGGTTGTAGAAATTTGTCATGAATATTGATTGAGCTTCATTTCCACCTTTGGCATCTTGATCCTTGACCCAAGAGCTCTCAGACTTCAGGGTGCACACAAAGTCTTGTTGCATACAGCGACAGGAATGCTGTACGTAGATTTGTTCCTAGTAACATGCTTTGGAGCTTCAGAGTTGTCCCCACTGGAGGCTGGGCCAGGCACTTATCCCTTAGCTTGTGACCTTGCCACCTATTGCTTTGCACGTGTCTAAAAATACCTCTGTAAGTAAGTTTTATTTTCTAGGTGACTGTGTATTTAGAAGTTTGACAGCATACGGTCTGCAAAGCAGAAGCTTAAAAGAAAAGAAAATATAAAATAATATATGCCTCAAAATGTAATGTTTTGTATTGTAGGAGACCTGTAAGGCCCTCATGTGGAGTTTAATTAATTCAGTGCTATGCACAGAACCATAGAATATCTGAGTTGGAAAGAACCCACAAGGGACATCAACCCCTGGCCCTGCACAGTGCAGCCCCAAGACATCACACCACGTGCCTGAGAGCATTGTCCAAACACTTCTTGAACCAACATCATCTTCAAGCCACTGTGCATGCAAGCACCACAGGGAATGGGTACCTGTTCCAGGTGAAATAGCCCTAAGCATATGCCAAAACAAGAGTCTGCATGACTAGAAAGCAAAGGCATCTTCTGCCCTCAGTTTCCAAACTGACAGCTTGGTGCTGTGACCACTTCCTTGGGGAGCCTGTTCCAGTGCCCAACCACCCTCTGGGTGAAGAACCTTATTCTAATATCCAGCCTAAACCTCTGACACAGCTTCATGTCATTCCTTCAAGTCCTGCCACTGTTCACCACAGAGAAGAGATCAATGTCTGCCCCTCTGCTTCCCCTCACAAGGAAATTGTGACTGAAATGAGGTCTCTCCTCAGTTTCCTTCAGGCTGAACAGATACAAGTGACCTCATACACTCCTCATGCAGCTTCCCCTCAAGGCTTTTCACCATCCTCATCGCTCGCCTTTGGATGGTCTCTAAAAGCTTAATATAATTTTTATATTGTGCCACCCAAAACTGCCCCCAGCACTCGAGGTGGAGCCACACCAGTGGAAACCAAAGCGGGACAATCCCCTCTCTTGCCCGGCTGGCGATGCTGTGCCTGGTGCCCCCAGGACCTCCAGGCTGCCAGGGCAGAGCTGACTCAGTCATTGGCATTGACCAGGATCCCCAGGTCCCTTTCTGTGGCGCTGATTTCCACCTCTGGTTCCCCAGTCTGTCCGTACACACAGGGTTGCGCCGGCCCAGCTGCAGAATCCGTCACTTTCCCTTGTAAAACTTAACAGGGTTGGTGATTGCCCAGCCCTCCAATTTGTTCACTAGTAGCTTATCGACTTCCCTCAATTAGAAAACCTAAATGACTATACACATGTGTGGAGATTGATCTGCACTCCGGCGGAAAGGGGGGGAAAAAAAAAAATTGCTGAAAACGTGTGTCAGGGCCGGGGGCTGCAGCCTCCGCCCGGCTCCCGGCCCCGCGTCCCCGATGGCTGCGGCGGGGGGCGGCGTGGGCGGGTCCGGCGGTGCCGGGGCGCGGGGGGCTCGTCCCGGCGTTGCCATGGAGCCCTTTGTGCCCGCGGAGCGCCTCCCCCGGCCCGCCCGCGCTGCCCCCGGGCCCGGCAGCTGCCGCCGCTGCCCGCGGCCCGGCCGCGCCCCCGGCCCCCGCCCGCCTCAGCGCACCGGGCCCGCCGCCTGTTGTTGTCGGCCCCGCTCTGCCCGCGCTCTGGGAATGGCCGGCCGCGCCCGCTGCTGCTCCCAAGTTTCTTTTTGTAAGTGTTAAAAGGAGAGGAGGGGGATGAAAAGAGAAGAGTAGAGCTGCTTGAGCTGCCGGTCCGGAGTCCGGAGAGGAGGGAAAGTCGGCGCGGCGGTGAGGAGGCTTCCCCGGGCGCAGCTAAAGTGATTCAGGAGATTAATTTACAAGTGGGCGGCTAAAGGTAAAGCCTTAAGGATGGATCGTCTGTGTGAGATGGAATGGGAGCTTTCGTGGAATGGTTTATGGCTTGTTTTAAAACGTCGCTTTTTGAATGTCTTGCGGATGGTTTTCGACTTCAGAATGCTGTAAGTCTCTTACCCAAGAGCAAATAGATAGCATAATTGGCCAGATTTTAATAGTTCACATTAAAGGCAAGAAAGTGGATGTTACTGTTCAGTATCTTATTTCCCCCAAATGCCTCGTGTTCTTTTTCAGCAACACTTGACTTGACCGCGATTATTTCTTGGTGCGACCCGTCTAAAGCAAAGCTTTAAGTAATTCCACTGAGTTTAAATAATTCAACCAACTGATCTTCCTTGTGCTAAAATATATTTCTGTAGATTCATGCTTCTGAGATTGCAGACCTGTTGCTTTGTACTTTCACCCAAGAAAATGTTCTCAGTAAAATGCCACATACTCAACTGTAGTGATATCTCTCTTTTCAGATTATAGTCTTAAATAGGTGAGAACGGGATTTGCGTTTTTTATAATTATATTTAGCCTTTCAGACTTTGCTGAGCTTTTCAGGTAGGTTTTTTTTGTTTTTTTTTAATCCATCAGCTAATTTGAAATTCATTACAGATAGTAAAAATAATGCATGGTTATGACCTGCTAGCTTCATCTGGTGCTGCCCAAGTCCCAGGGAAATATGACTGACTGTTCAAGGGATTAAATAAATGAATTTCGTGTGGAAGTCACTTGTGTGGAAAAAGTCCCGACAGCCTTCTTTGACACAGATCTGTATACTTAAGGTAACAGTTCAATAGGTTGATCTTTTGGCTGAATAAGTGAAATACATAAAATGTAAAAATAAACTACCCTTCCCTATGTCTAGTACTTTCTACCAACAACAAAAAAGAGAGTTTTTAGAGCGTATTGTTTTTATGTATTTTTCCTGACTGAAAGCACTACAGGAATGTCTTATTGTGGAGTAATACTGTTTACTAGGTGACTGCATTTGTGAGATTAAAGGAGTAAACATGTATCCTCCCAAAGTCCATAATGACTGAAATGCATGACTTTGAGGGAATTTTTTTCTGATATAGTTAGATTTTATCAGTTAAAATAGGAAACAAAAGATTTTCTAGATCACAGTGGTATAACTAGTCAATGTTAAGCTAAGTGCTGGGGTGTTTAGTGATGTGGGTTTGGTTTGGGCTTTTTTTTCCCCTTTTTTTTGTCTTCTGGTAATCTAGAGTATTCATCTTAAAAAAAATCTTTCTTCAGCTGTTCTCATCTTTATTAGACCAATAGAATTACTGTAATTGCTTCAAGATCGAATTTTATTTCAAAAAACGTTTAGTAAAATAAATTTACGTTTGACTAGTGCACGGTAGTGTAAGTGCTGTGTGCAATTGATCCAAGCTTTTTCCCACTTGATCCAACTAGTCATTTTAGCTAGTTTGGACCACTAGACTGATTTTAGTGAGACTGGTTAACTTGTTCGTGGTATTTTTCAGTTGATTGTGGTGTCTTAAAGCATGCTCATTACTGTGGAATCTTTCAGTAGCTTTCTAATTGCAGACAGTTTAATTTGAGTGGCTTCTGAAGTCCTATGCAGAAACTGAGTACCTTCTTCCTCTCCCTCCTAAGATGTGCTGCATAAAGGCCCCAGTTGGTCTCAGCTGTGGGAAGAACATTAAAGTGACTTAGAAACACTCATGAAGTGCTCGTGAAGCCTGTGGTGTCAGAGCAGCACCTGAAGTTGTTACAGCACTTAATTCCAGTCTCCTTTTCTCAAGTCCTCTGAGTCAGGTGTAGAAATAAAAATTCAGTGAAGTTCCTAATAGAGTGTGCTCTCAGTGGAACCTCCTGTGGTTGATAAATATTTCAAGAAGCTGAAAGTTAGTGATACATTTTAAATGCACTGCTAAGCTGAGATACTTCATGGTCCTTTGCATACACATTTGCATTATTCATTTGTGCTGTGCAGGTAGATAATGGGCCAAATCTATCTTTGGTATTACTCCACTGATTTCTGAGTAACTGAGCTAATTCAAGCATGTGTGTACATCTTGCTTTTTGGAAGTCCAAGGCAAAGTTGGAATTACTTCAACAATTTTATTATACAGGTAAGAGTTGTTTGTATACTATCTATTAATGTTCAGAAGCTTAGGCATTTCTTCATTAAGGTAATTGTAAGCCAAAGGTATAACTTAATTTTTCTTCTTTTTCTGAAAAAAACCCCTATGTTTAGTGTTTTAGTTGCTGAAGTGACTGTGAGATGTGGTAAACCAGCTGTCATTGGTAAAAGTTCATCCTAATAACCGACTAATGTAGAAGTTCTTGACACACTTCTTTGCATCATGATACACTCTCTCTGCATGTTTTAAGCATCCTTCCATGTCTGGGTCCATGGCACTAATGTGCTGCATTTGTGTGTATGCATGCATACAAACTGTGCATATATCTCTGTTTTAAATAGCTAGGTACTTGCTTTAACTTACAATGAGAGGCAGAGATAACAACAGAAAATGGAAAGCCTCAATCTATCAGCACGCAATGGATTTAAAATGCTGACACTGAGCAGGGCATTCAGATGGCAGAGTATATAATGCATTTGATGGAAGCTACTATCCATACATTTAAATCTGTATGTGAAAGAGGTTATTGTTGGTGGGGGAGCTTTCTTTCTGTCTTTCTTTTGGAAGATAATAATGTTGTAGAAATTTTAATGACAAATTTAACTATTTAAGATCCAGAGAGATCCTTTCAGAAGACCCTTGGCATGGGGTTCATGCTGTTATGAATACTTTCTGCCAGAGATCAAGGCCTTTGTATGGCATTCTCAGAATCCTCATTCCAGTAATTGGCTTTTGAGAAAGCTAACCTGAAAATTAAAGCAGGAACTTTGTCCTCCCAGCAGTGAATGCAGGAAAAACATGTCTGCCAGTGTTGAGTGCTACAAAAATGGACAGTTTTAGGGATCTGGAAGAAAAAGTAGATGGAAACATAGCTGCATGTCAGTCAGTTGAAGTAAGGCTCTACTTAATACATCCTGTGTCTAACATTTTCTAATGACAGTGTGCACAGCCAAGTTTTTCAGCAAAAGTCCTTTGTTTTATCACACCACAGTGAAGTAAATCAGAACTTGGGAGTCAATAAGAAAAACACCTATACACTTAGGATGTTGCCAAGGAATTAGCACTATTATATGTAATTCCTGTTAAAACCAGCTCTAAAAGTTTTATTCTCAGTGGAACGAAACATGTTCAAGCAAAGTAACTTTCACAGCTTTAGCAGTTGCCAGAGAAGCTCAGATTTGAGACACCTCTCTCATCTGTGCTAAGTCTGGAAAAGTCTATTGAGACTACAATAAGCATTTATTGATAGTTTCTTCTAAAACTGTAGGCAGAGAAATATTATCTTTTTGAACTGTTGAGCAGTTACATTGAATTGTTTGGTGATTAGCAGGCACTCAGATATCATCACATTTTTAGGTTTTTTTTGTCGTTCTGGCATTAGTTTTCCTGGTAGTGATGAATACTGGTGATTTTTTATTTTTGAAAAGAAAACTTGAGTTCTTCTAAATAGTATTAGTAATGAGCAGGTGTGCACTGTTTAAGGTATTTTGATTGAGTAATAAATAAATTAATACTGATTATTCCCATTCACTTAGCTTTGTACAAGTGTTGTGTAAGCATATCTACTTGCGGAGTGGTACCAAGCAGTCAGTTTGGAAACTGAGGGCAGAAGATGCCTTTGCTTTCTAGTCATGCAGACTCTTGTTTTGGCATATGCTTAGGGCTATTTCACCTGGAACAGGTACCCATTCCCTGTGGTGCTTGCATGCACAGTGACTTGAAGATGATGTTGGTTGCCATGGTGGGAGCAGGGCAGGCTGCTTGTTCAGTCTACTGTATGACCCAGTAGACTGTATGTAAATAACAGCATCTCTTCTACAGCCTTGGTTGAGCAGTTGCTAATTTCTATTTTGTGAACCCACTGCACAGTTGGAATTTGTAGTAAATCTGAAGTCTGGTAAGTTTGAGTTTGCTTTTCTGTGTTTCCAACTCTTTCAACTTTTCTTAACTGACAGAGTTCATAAGTGTTCAAAAGGGACATGCCAAAACTGGATACAAATATCTTGCACAGAGGATTAAAATGACTGCATCATCAGTAATATCAGAGGGGTGTTGTTAACTAAAATGTAAGAAACAATGTTAAAGAGGTAATATTACACTCTTGTAGTTTTTTTGCTGTTAATTTAATGGCCATCTTCAGAAGGATCAGTATTTTATTGCTGAGCCTAGTCTAGCATGAATCTTCTAATCATGCTTTCATCTTTTAGTGTTGGAACTTGGTCACAAGATGGCCTTTAAGCACTAGAAAAGTCAGCCTGTTGCTGGTGACTAACTTAGCCTAAAATATTCTTCTAATGCAGGACGTGGTTAATTGTCAATAAATAAAGAATTAAAATGGGGGGATAGCAGAGACTTTAAACAAACAAACCCCTCCAAATCCCAGTAAGTAAACAATTTTGCAAATTTTTTTTTTTTTTTTTTTTTTTTTAATGTTGTAGTGCTACATGTCTGCCCTGCCCTGATTTTGGGTTAAATTTCTTTTGGCTCCCCAGTTGACTCTCTCAATTGGCTTATGTGATAAAAATTGAATAGTCAGATTTCAAATTGAGAGTCAAGCGTGCAAATGGCTCCATGACAGCTTTCTGTGAGGAGTGGATTCTCATCTTTGTCCCTGGTCTGTGCTCCTTTTCTCCACCTCAGTCTGCACAGTGGCTCTGTTGTTTTTCATTGTCTGTCTTTCTGTGGCGTTCAAAGCCATTATGTGTTCACAGTACTACACTGCTGAGCTATGACTCTTTTTAAATAATTCCCACCTAATTGATACTCAGTCACATGGGTAAAATCCTTCAAAAAAGCTCCTGTCAGCCCTATGCCTGCCATTAGCTGGGGAGAGAGATGCTCCTCAGTTCTCAGTGAGATTCCAAGCCATCAGGGAGGAAAGTTTATGGCTGCTGAGTCAGAGGAAGTATCTTTAGTGATTTGTCTTCAGTACTTTCTTCTTTTTTTTTTTTTTTTTTTTTTTTTTTTTTTTTTTTTCCTAATGAAATTGATGATATTCAGTCAAAGCCAGAAGTTCTCAGATGGTTTAAAATGAGGTATCAAGATCTGCTGAAATGAGTGGAACTTGTCTTACTTACCAGGAGGTGAGTCTGTGTTGGGTTGCCTTACGGTACCCTTGAAGTTGTGGAAGATTTGCCTGAGCTGATAGAATCAGTGTATTTTGTTGTGTTCTTGCTGAAACTGTTACACGACTGCTTTAAGTAACTTCAGCCATGGTAAACTACACCACATCTTGGCATATCCTGTGGAGGAGGTGAAATGTCAGCAGCTTTATCTGTGTAAATTGTGTTTAAAATCATGCCCTCAGAAGGATGTAATTAAAAGAGGAAAGAAAATCATATATAAACTGCAAAAGCCCTTGGGCTTTCCTAAATAATTTTACAGCATCCTCACCGTATTTGTTCCCTTCTGAACAGTCATAAGGTTAGACATTGCACTGGAAGGGTGTGTGCGTGACATTCATAAAATTTCAAACACTGATGTATTTTGGGTTTAATTTTAACCAAGCACAGATGCCTAAAAAGTCATTTCCAGTAAATGATTTGCTGGTGCTGGGATCTGATGAATAGCTTGTGTTCCCTAATCTATTAATTGAGCAAACATATAGAAAAGAATTTAGAGCAATTTTATTTTAATATAATTGTTCCCGGATGAGATTAATGCTACATATAAGTATTGAGTAACCCTAGCATTAATCATATTTCCTTTTTCGTAATTCTTTTTCTGTCTCAGTTCACTGTAAGGCTATATATGCTCTGGTCCACCAATGATTTGTGATTTTCATCACAAATAGCAGAGACTGTGTATTCAGTACCACAATATGAAATGTATTGAAGTTATTGTTACAGAGGTGGGGAATTTTCCTTCAGCAATAGCATAATGGTGTGTATAGATTCCTCAGTAATTTTTGTCGTAGGAGTTGGGCTCTAGATATGTCTTGAATCCACTTTTGAGGAGGTCACGTTATACCTCCATTCTCCCATTACTGTGCTGGCAATCCATGGTTTTGGTTTGATGTGTGTTTTTGGGTTGTTTTTTTTGTTGTTGTTGTTATTTGGGTTTGTTTGTTTGTTGTTCTGTTGGTGTTTTCTTGTTTGGTGTTTTTTTGTCTGTTTGTTTTTACGACCATTTAATGTTCTTTCATAGATGAAATAACTACTTTGTTCACTTTGCAACTGTAATGCTGTTATTGCTCTGGCTACCCTATGTACTCTGTTTTTAATAAATATTTACCACAAAAAACGTTGTTTAACGATTTTTTAGCCTCCCTATTAGTGGGGTTTTTCAAGTGCCATTGCCCCTCTTTCTTAAATAAGCTTCTGCAGTTGTTTTAAAGCCTGTGTATGTACAGTGCTGAGTTATATAAACAATGATATCAAAATTAGCCATGTCCAAATTAGCTCTGCATTTAAATAGGAGCTTTACCTGGAATATTCATCTATATACTCCTTTGACAGTCTGTTATTTTCACTGTGTTTAATAGTAGTTTAAAGTGTATTTTAAAATTAGTATTAAATTACCATAATGAACCTGTGCAGCACATCATAAATAAGTTATTTCTAGTATCATATAAGCTGTCTGGCTTATACTGTAAATTTTGTACAATGAGAACTTGCTGTAAATCACATACAAGCTCCTTGATTCAGTTGATGGAGTAGGCCAGCACTTCAATTGCTTGGTAGCTGTAGTTCTGTGCTGGAGATGTAACACGAAGTCGCAACTTCAGAGGCAGGTAAGGGGAAGGGGAAAGGTGCTGGTGATATTTTTTCATTTGGACATTTAGCTGACATATTGGTCCTTCCAACTAAAGGAAAAAGGCTACTTTTATTTTAACAGAGCAATAAAAATGTATAGACATTTTCAAGGAAGGATGAAATCAGAAGGGTTTATAGATCCATCACATGTGGAATGAGACCCAAAGCACCTTTGCAGTTTCCCTCTAGGCATCTCAGGACTGGGTTACACTCAAATGGAATGGGTAAAGTTCATAATTTTCTTGTGAACTATGGCAATGCACTAGGTACTGGATTCCCTGAAAACATTCCTTAGAAGTTACAGGATTTCCTTTAATGGATAAACTCTTGTGATGACAACTTCTTGACACTTGTATCTTTAGGTTCTCTTCTTTAGCCTATCATGACATAATTTTTTAAATTATTTTTTTAACATTGCCAGTTTGTTCAGTGTTGGTGATGACTTGCAACACAGACGCAATAGTGTTGCTTCAGAGCATGTGCATTACACATACTAATTTATCTCTTTCCAGATAATGTTACCTGAACTAATATTCTGGAAACACCAGGAGTCTACTTCAAGTATATGAAATTACATTTATAGCCTTGCCATCTGGAAAGACACAAGGCATCTCAGCCTTGTGAATGTGCTTGGTGATAGTTGAGGAAAAATAGAGGGACTAAATTTGGCTGTGGCTCCTTTGTCATCCATGTTCCTGCACTGCTAACATGAAGACAGAAGTGGAGGTGTTTTATAGGATAAGATGCTTACTGTTTTAAATAATAGCAAAATTCTACATACTTTGTATGATGTGTAGACAAGTAAGTTACAAAGCAGTCTCCCGTCACTTGCAAGTGCTCACAAGTGGAGGACAGCCCCTTACAGTGCAACTTGAGGCCATTTCTGTTCCTACCTGGATGGTGATGTTCCAGGCAAGTAAGCTGGCAGCATCTGAGCTGAAAAATCTTGACGCCCCTGACTTGAGTGTGCACTTCTGTGCTTTTCTAGAGAGTAAAATCCAGAAGCAACTTGACAAGTTTGGTTAGTGTGCTAAGCAGCCAGTGTTTCTGGGATCCAGGTGATGTTAAAAATCAGACTGGGGTTAAGTGTTTATGTGCTTAAATGTGTTTCTGTGGTTGATCTCAGACGGTTGAGGAAGTCTCCGGCAGTTGGCAGGGTGTCTGTTCTGGCAGGCTGCAGGATGGCCTTACTTCCATTGGGTCTCCAGGGTCTGAGAGTTGTCTCCTGTGGCTTTTGCAACTTTCAGAAATGGAATGTTTTCTTTGTCATTACTTTCTCTTTACTTTTTTCCCCAGGAATATTGGTGCGTTGGGAGTAAACAGGTAGAGCAGTGATTCCAGCAGTGCTGCACCACTTTCTTTCTTCTCCCAAACTTTTGCTCTGTGTTCGCTCCTGCCATTCTGTACTGATGTGTTGTGTATGGGTCTTGTTGCATTCTCAAAGAGGTCTCTGCGTTAGGGGTGTAACTTTCTTGTCTGATATTATGTATTGAACCATATGCTATGTTTTTCATTAGGAACTGTGTGTCTGAAAACATTTTGCAATTAAATCCTGAGTTCTTTTTGAGTTATTGAAATGGTTACAAGTTTCATATATGGCTGTGATAAATGGAGTATTAGATATAAGTGTACTCATTTGCTCCTAAACAGGAATGCTTGTGCAAATAGCACCTGCATCCATCTGAATAAGGCTTTATTTTGTCTATATTTGCGTGAAGATTAATGTGGGTTCTGCATATTTCTGATTTACTTTTTCCAAACAAAATGTGATTTATTGCTAGTTTGTTTATTCTAGAATTTCAGATATTATTGAATCCTACTATTAATTAGTGTTCTGCTGTCAGTCACTGTTTTGCATACCTAAAATCTGTGACATTATTTGACTGTCAGTATCTCTTTATGCTGCTTCCTTCTGTAGTATGTTCAGGGGCTACTGCATGGCTTCAACTCAGAAAGTCTGGCAGCAAGAATCTCAACTGTTTTCCTATTCTTTTTTTTAGTTCTTTGGCATCTGTGTTTTAATGCCTTAAAATGAAAATATGCTTGGATAAATGTGAAGGCAGGTTCCAGACACTTGTTTCTCGAACTAACTTCCTTGGGTTAGTAAGTCATGCAATAGGGGTGGCTGGGGCATAGCTGTGGGATGGAGCAGATAAAGAAATTGCCTGGTTGGCTGTGACCTCCAGATAGACTCTGGATATCTGTTTAGTCAAACTCTAAAAAGCCGGTAAGGCACAATATAACTTTGAAAAACAGCATTTTTAAAAAAAAATTAGTTTGGAAACTAATTTAAAAAAAATCAGTTTACAAACAAAATCAATTTGCTCAATTTAGCAAAACATGAGCAGGATTCAGAAACAGCTTGTTGGCTGAGCTCAACAGCAGGAGAAGCTGTAGCCGATCAGTTCTGCCCTCTTCAGCAGGTATAATACCATTTGATGGAAATTGCAATACGTGGTTTCAGGGGACATGTGGATAATGTGTCCAGATGATAGCAACATCAACAAAGTATAGAAAAAAAACATGGGCAGATGTTTGGCTTATTCTGTCTACATGGTTACATGTACTTAAATTCACTGTAAGGGAGTTTATCTACTGTCGTGTTGTGGTTTGCTCTCTTACAAAGAAGGATTTTATGGCGGGCTGCTAATCTTGCAAAAATGTTCACCTGTTGGAGCAGCCATGTTTTGCAGCCTTAGCTGCAAGACTTTTTACCATTTTTTAACCTTTTTTTCCCCCCTACTCTTTTTTTCCAAAAATATTGGAGTGTTAGGTTTGACTACAATGGGATGAATTGCTTTATGGTTTTGGCATACAGCAGGGTTTTCCTGCAGTGCGACTGGATACTTCAGACCTTCACAGACTGAAGAAGATAAATTGCACACTTTTCAAATATCGCCCTTAGGAAAAAAAAAAGAAGCCTCTAGATTTGTCTAACGGAATAACTTTTGTTTTTTGCTTTCTGCTGTGTGTGCCAGAAGTATAGCTACTCCTGAAATTACTGAAATAGAATGCTGACTAAACTTGATCTATGGAATACTAAAATATAATGATTATTATAAATATTTAGACAGGTGATTAACTTATGAATCATTGTTCTTCAGATCCATTTATGTATAATTAAAAGTGGTGGTATATCCAGCTATTCTGTCATCAGGAGGTCCTGTTGGCGGAGGTAGAGCATCTTACGTCTATTATCTGCTCCTGTCTCTTTTCATTCCCACTACTAGAACTCCTTAAAATTCCAGATCAACACAGCTTGCAAATTTAAATTCAGGGCTTTGTAAGATTAATTCAAAAAATGTATCAAACTATAATTCTGAAGCTGATGTGAGCATTTAAAGAAAATGGGGTTTATCTGCTATTCATTTAATGCAGCATGAAATTAACATCTGAATCAAACAGCAAAATTTTAGTAAATAAGATGCAGCATTTCTTATGAGGCCTCATTATTCCATATGCATAGTAATATTTTCAAAGTGTATTTTTTTCTTCTTCCTAAGCTGCTCAAAATGTTTCCCCCTGTTTTTCAACAAGGCATTGTGTGTTGATGTTTGTAATTAGATCATTTGCATATAGTCATTGTCATTAGAAAGTTATCATTTTCAGTGGTTACAGTTGTCTGAGTTATCCAAAGCTTTCTCATTTAGAAGTACTTGAAATTGAAAATTAGATCACATAGTTTTTATACTATGTGTTATTTCTCACATGACTGCTTCTCACGCTTAAGCTTGTTGCACTGTAAATAATTTTTAGTCTCCATTTTCTTGCTGTATTTTTTTAGGGAACACATAGTTGCAAGTTATTTACCTGAAGTACTGTATCCAGAGCCATGTGTACTTAGTTGCTATGGAGACACCTGTCATCCTGTCCTCCTAGGAAAGTGATAGTTCAGCGTGGCACCAAACATGCCCAAAGCAGTGGTGTGCAGAAAATTTGCTAGCAGGTACAAAACCTGTGGCACTGCATTGAGAGACGTGTTCTGTAAATTCAGGAAGGGAAAGTAAAATCCTAAAAAAACCCCAAGCTTATCCACTTTGGCTTACCTCGAGGAGGCTATGCTCCCCTCTGTCCAGTCCTGACAATAATCCATTTGCCAAACTTCATAAGGCAATTAGGATTCTGTAGAGTCTATACCCTGTGCAGCTACTGGATCCAGAAGGGCTCCCTGCACCTTTCCTGAATCAAACATGAACTGGAAGAACAAAAGCTATAAACTGTTTGCAGTGTTTATGAAGCTGCTTAAAGGAAAGGAAACTGATTTATAAGGGTTTAATTTTCAAAGTCCACCTCTTTAAGTGGCATTACACTGTTGGAGAAGTTTGCTTTTCCAAAAAAAAAAAAAGACATGAAAAGTGGTTAGAGACACTTTATATTCCAACGATGCTGTCAAAGACATCCCAAACATTGTTGCAAGCTCTCTGCCCACTTTTCATGAATGTATTCAAGGGAGGGCTTGCTGTATTTCTCTCACTCTGTCTCTCTCTTTCTGGCTTTTCTCTGCAATGGACATGAGCCAGAGAAATGTCTTTCCCGGTCAATGCAGTCTCTTGTTTGAGGAAATGAAGTAGAGTGCATCCCATTAAATTATTTCTTTCATTCTAATTTCAGTGACTTTGCTTTTGGAAAGGATACACACTTTGACAGCCATGTAATAAAAAAAAGCCAGTCTGTACTTAATAGAAATCAAGCTTTAGGGATGGGAAAGAAATAATAAGAAAGCTTCAGTAGAGGTGAAATTTGGCTGAAAATCCTGATTTTGGTACACTAAATATATACCCTCCCTTTTTAAGCCAGAGAGGAACTTGCTGTATAAATTTTGAGCACTTACTAAATCAGTTTGATGTCACATTTTGCTTGTCACATAATTGGATAATGTAAAATACACAAGGAATAGACAACAGAACAGGTCCAGAACATTAAGTAGCTTTTCTTGTATTCTTACAGTTTAGCATTGCAAATGTTTCTGGTACTTGTGTATTCCAGTCTGGCGAGACTCTCCTCGAAAGGGTTTGAGTCCAAGGGACCAGACTTACTCAGCATAGAGGCTTTTTGGGACTATATCCAGTGCAGCTCTCAGACTAGGGAAAGTTAGTGTTTTGCATGGTGCAGGCTGTTGTTGACATTAGAGTGTCTGTGAGCTGAGAGGAATGAACTTTGTAAGGTAAGACAAGCTGAACCATCTATGATCAATTCAGAAAATAAAATAATACTCTCCCATATTGATATAATTGGACATCCTATCCATTCCTAGCCCTCAGGTGCACTAGGAAGAAGTTACACCTCTCACATTGGTCAGATGGAGAAAAATTCTAGGGAATCTATATTTTACTACAGAAGTGTTCTGAGAGGGAGAGTAATTTGGATGGCACAAAAATAGTTACCTAGTACAGTGTGCCTGACAACTGTCTGGTCAAATTTTACTGCTTCTGGGATGACATGTTTGCCTCAGTAACCTTGATAAGGTTGGTTTCAGACAGGACTGTGCCCGGTACCTCCATGCACCAGTACGCACTGGGAGTCACCGGGCTGACAAGCAGCTTTGCCAAAAAGCTCCAAGGATGTCCTAATGGACACCTAATAAGTCAGAAATGTGCCATTGTGGCAAAGAAGGTAACCAGCGTCCTTGGCTGCCTTAGGAGGAGTGTTGCCAGCAGGTCAGGGTAGGTGGTCTTTCTTCTCTGCTCAGCACTGGTAAGGCCACACCAGATTCAGTTCTGGGCTTCTTAGTTAAAGACAGGTGTGGACATACTGGGGGGTGTCCATCGAAGAGTCACTTAAGATGGTGAAAGGACTGGAACATCTCTCCTTTGAGGAAAGGCTGACAGCTGAGGCTGTTCAGCCTGTGGTAAAGAAGGCTTGGGGGAGGAAGTTATCAGTATGTACAAACACCTGAACAGAGGGTGCAAAAAAGAGGGAGTCAGATTCTTTTCAGTGGTAATGAGAGGGACAGAACCAGAGGCAATGGACACAAACTGAAACATAGAAGGTGCTGTATCAACACCAGGAGACACTGGGAGAGTGACTGAACACTGGAACAGGTTGCCCAGAGAGGTTGTAGGTTCTCCTTCCTCAGAGGTATTCAAAAGCTACCTGGGCATGGTTTTGAACAGCTTGCTCAGGGTGGCCCTCTGTGAGTTGGACAAGGTGACCTCCAGAGGCCCCTGCCCACCTCCACCCTTCCGTGATCCTGTAAAGGTGCCTGCCATGCATGGTTAGGGAGTGTGTCTAGTGCTGATGCATTACATCCTGGTTTGTGAGCAGGTTGGGGATGGGAAACATACAGGGAAACATGAAAAAAAATTTTGCATCTTCGTTATGTCGTGCAAGCAGAGATTGCAGTTCCAGATTCTCATTATTTCAGGCTAGCAAAGATCATTCAGAAGTGTCACATCCTATCTCGTTTCTGTCTTTGAGCCATTTGGCTGTGCAAATCATGTTGCTTTGATAAATAATCCCAACAAATGCACAGATCTGAGATGCTGAAAAATCCTGCTAAAACTTTGGTACCATGGGTTTGGTATTTCTGATTTGTGAAGTGAAAACAAGGTCCCCTTGTACTGCTTCAGTTCATGGCAAGTGCATATCTCCACTTTCCCTCAGCCATGGAATGGCCAGAAATCCATCTGCTGTACAGTCAATGCACTCTTGGAGAGCAGGAGAGCCAGATGCTTTCCGGCTGATCTGCTCCCATTTACCAGCAAAACTGGGCTCTCCATCCACCCCATCCGATGGGCTTGAACCACAGCAACTCTCACCAGACAAAGATTATCAGGCTGCATGGTGCTGCCAAGGCCCTCAGTCCCTCCCAGGCTGTGCAATCAGCTTCACTCTTGTCCCTGGTTTCTCAGAATGCCTTGTCCAGGGAGGTGAGAGGGAGCTGTGCCTGAGGTGAGCTCATTGCCTCCCTCCTTGGCCAGTTTGGAATGACTTTCCTGGTGCTGCCATGGAAACAGTGCCCAGGGTCACAGAAGAGGGAATATGTGTGGCATTCAGCTGCTGCCAGGTGTGGGGCAGAGAGAGCCCTCATTTTACCCAGTCCCAAGTTCCCACTGGGGGAAGAGATGTCAGATTTAAGATTGGGGGCAGGGGGAGAAACAGTATGGCTCTAAACTGCAGCTCAGAAACTATGTCTGGAAATAAATTTGAGTTCCCTCTCTGCCATTAAATTCACTTAAAACACTGAGTTTAAAATTCTGCATGTATGGCTTGTTTTCATTTACTTTGCATTTCCTTTTCAATACTGTGACATCATTAACCTTTCTTTTTCCTGAAAAGGGAGCTGGAACTCCTTCCAGCTTATTCTGCATTTGGGATCAGGGGCTTCAGTAACATGCATTGTATGAGACAGGTCTTGGGGCTGTTATCAGCACTGCTAGAAGGTTCCTAGCAGGAAACCAATTCCACAGGGATAGATGCAGTTTTACTGGCTGTGTTTTGCTGTAATAAAGACTTGAATTTCAGATGACTTTCACAATACTGTCAATGCAATATTCTGATTGAAGTAATGCAACAAATTGATTCATTCATTATTTCTACCCACTGTCTCTTCCCTCTTTTTTCTTTCCCCTGAATCAATGAAAGTAACAATGATTCCTATGGCTCTCTTGTTTTGTAATTGTATATAGCAGTAATTTTGATATTCCTTCTGTGAGAAACATCCCTGTAGAGATGCTTCTGTGTGTTTTAGTCTACTGACAGTTTCCTTGACATCATTTTGGTGGCAACTGAGTAGTCTTTGAACTGAAATCTGTGCTGTAATAGTGGAAGCAGCGCAATTGTCTTAGTGAGGCATGGTAATTCTGGAGTGCAGCAACTGTTGTCTGTGTGTTTGATCTCCCAGAGGCATAACCACAAATCCAGTCCAATATATTTAATTATTCCGTTCTGTTCATTGTTTTACTTACAATGAGTAGTACAAATCTGGGATCTTTCTCTTTCATTGTTTGAGAGCTCAACAGCAAAATCTATTTAGTGTCTTTTTGAAAGAATAGCCTGGATTCCCAATCTGGATGTTTTATGGATGAAAATCTAATTTTTTTTTTTTTTTTTTTAAAAACTGGATACACAATGTTTTCTGGTATCTGTTTGGTGGCAATAAATGCATGTTTCACTAGTAAGAACAGCCATTGTTGGTTGGATGAACTGTCTTCACTGATGACCTCAAGTATATACTGCCTAAAGAATAAGAACGGGGTCATAAAATACGATATTGTCTTCTAAGACTGTTTTCAGATTTCCATGACCCAGTGAAGTTATGATGTACTTAGTAACCATCAAAAGTATGCCTGTTACATAAAGAATCATCTTCTTTCATATGTTTTCAAGTCAGGAGGGTGCTTCTGGATCAAAATCAGAGCTATTGAGAGAAATCTATGGATCTAGATGAGGAAGAAGAGGCGGATCAAGCCTTCACTTGCAAGAGGCCTCAGGCTCTGGTTCTCAAGAGGGAATTCAACCATTCTGGTACTGGGAAAACAGCACAGTGGTGCATAACAATCTGGGACTTTTCCAGGATGTGTTGGGAACAGCATCTTCATGTGGTCATGGATCGACCAACTAGGAGCAGTGCTCTCCTGGACTGAATGTTTACCAATAAAGACCTGTTGGAAGATAAAAATGTCAACAGCAGCTGCAGAGACTGTAAGAGCATAGAGGCCAAGGACTTGAGGAGGATAAGTTATCAAATACAGAACTTCAGAAAAGCAGATCTCAACTCAGTCAGGGAGCTTCTAGGAAGGATCCAATGGAAGCCTGACTTGGAGGGCAAAGAAGCTCAGGAATGTTGGGAGATTTCCCAGTGCAGCTGCTTCTTGAAGTACAAAAGAGCAGTCTATCCCCCTAAGCAGGAAAAGGAGCAGACATAAAAAGAAATCAATTGGAAAGGCACCAACTACCAAGAGAGCTCAAATGAGAAAAGGAGCACTGGAGCAGTACAAAAGGGGACAAACTTCTGAAGAGGAATATAGAGCTGCTGCTTTAGTGTGCAGAGATGCAATTAGGAAGCCAAAAGCTCAGCTGGAACTTAAAGTGGCAAGAGATAATAAGAATAACATGAGTTTCTGCAAGAATGTTAGCAAGTAGAAGTACAAGAAGGATACAGTTCTGCTGCTGATAAGGGCCAGCGAGTTCATCAAAAATGGCACAGGAAAGGCTGAGGCACTCAACCTCTCTTCATAGGTAATGTCAGGTCTCAAAACTCTGTGTCAAGAAGCAACAACAAAGCAAGTGGCAAACCACTGATAGTATAGAAGGGTCAAGTGTTGTTGCCCTTCAGCCCTACTGTCCTGCGTAATTTTTTATTATTGCCTAATTTTGTTAACCTGTTGCTCATTTCTTATTTCAAGTCATTTTATATGTATTAAACAGCATGGAACATGGAACTAGAATTTCACAGGTGTACACCTTCAGCTGGGAGAATTTACCGTTTATTTCCTGATTTGACCTCCTATTTAAGGAAGAACTTATCCATGCAGAGACCAAGATAACTTGTTCATGTTTATGTTAGAAGCCACAAATTCTGTTCTGTTACAGACTCTGATAATTTGCCCAGTAAGACTATCTGGCTTGCTGGTCTTCTAGATCTCCCTGAAACTGGCATTGCATTCAATGTCTTACAGTTTTAAGCTGTGTATTTCTTAGTCCCTCAGAACTATTGAGCCAATACCATCTGATCTTCAATTTGCTATAGGTTGTTTTGTCAGTTTCACGACCTATTCACTTCCATTTCAGGCAGATCCTCTTGTAAGACTCCTCAGTGATTTCTTAGCATGAGAATTTCCCATAAAATTGTAAAAATTTCTGTGAGGGATTCATTTGGTTTCTCTTCAGTGAACCCTTTTATATCCTCACCAGTGGTTTTACAGACTCTCTAGGCAGATTCTTGCTCCTGATTCATTTGGAGAAATACTCGTTGGTTGCTTTGATGCCTTTGACTGTTTGTCTCTTAAAATCATCTTGTCCTGTCTTGTCTTCATATGTTTAACCTGTCAGCATTTATACTCCTGTATTTTCTTCACTTGAAGATGATTTCAACTTTCAGAAAAAGTGGATTTTGTTAGTAACAGCTTCTTTTGCCCTCCCTTTTTGTGTCTTGATCTTTTCTTGATACACTGCCTTGAATCTGTACATTCATCATACGCTTCCAACAATTAGTATCCCTACTATCTATAAATACTTTACATCAACTGCGAGATGTGAAACTATCTTGCTTGACTAAGTAAAGAGTTTCATCTTTTCCTGTGGGCATCCCAGACATCTGTGTATTATATTATCCAAAATTCAGCTTATGTGCCACGTCATCATGTTACTTTATTTCTTTTTTTGTACCAGATGTTGGGGTAATTGAAGACTCCCAGAACTATTGCATTTTGTACCCATCTCTACCAACTCCATACTGCATCAACCCGTATGTCAACCCATAAATGGTATTTTTATTCAGTGGGATTGTTTGTTTTACTGGTTCTAAGCTCTTTCCCTATCTATCCTTGCCCATACTGGAAATGTAACCCTGAAATACATGTTCCTTACCTATCTGTTTTCAAACAGGTGATTTTTAGACTATAATTTAATTATGAAAACCTTTTTACTTTGTTCAAAAGATGAGCTATTCATACCAGAAATTAGGAGAATAAGATCATAATGATACTTCTTAAAACTAACATTTTCATTACTAATTGCTTTTCTCTTTCATAACGAACAATATGAATCTGTTGGGAATTTCCTGAAACTGTGGTATTTCCATAGGGTAGCCAGAAAAGGAATGAATTGCCTAATTATTTTACTAGTTCTCTTCTTTGTAATAAAAGATGTAATAAAAGAGGAAATATTCAAAAGCTGTTAAAGTTAACTGCTACTGCCACAGAATCATCTGTGAGAGAAAATGTGCAAATCTCAAGGGTTTGGAGTCCTTGAGTTCAAATTTTTTTTAGCCCTGCTGAGGATTTTTTCCTTTAGTACTTAATAGTATTTAGCTGCAGAAATAAATTAATTATTTGACAAATCAGTGTACTGTCTGCTAGAATACTATAATTTTTGTTTATTGATATCCCTGTATTTGAGCTGAATTTACAATTTTGATGTAATCCTTTATTTATTTGAAAGTCCATCCACATACAGTTAGTGTAGCAAACTGCGTGTCTCAAGTGTGCAGAAAATCAAGATTCTGTATTATTAGTTTCAAGACAAGAAGAAAATCCTATAGGTATTCATTTGCATGTGCTTGGTTGTCTTAAAAAAAAAAAGCCCATCTTGCTTTTTTGATAACTTTTGAATCTCTTAGTGACTTGCTGATGACCAGCTTTTAAATAGCCACTTGTGGCAATATTCAGATTAGTATCTTAATTAATTCAGAAATTCAGGGATTAATGCAAATTATGAAGTCTGTTCTTGGATATGCTGTACCGACTGTCTGTGTCTGGGTAGAGAAATGAGTCTTATAAGGTGAGGAAAATAAAAAGAGAAAATGATTCACCAGAATAATTTCTTCAATTCAGGTAGGAGAGGAAAAAGGGAATAGTTGGCTGCTCTTTTAGACCATTCTGGACAAGTGCAAAGCTGAATCATGCTGGTTCTCCATCTGTTCCCAGTGCCTAGGATGATGTGTATTCTCAGAACTCTGGAAGGGAGGACTAGTTCAGAGGCATGTAGATAGGGAACTGGGGAACTCCATGAATAAAATGCTGGGGAAGACTTTAGATCTCTAAGCATTTAGGCAGACTGCCCAAGAAGTGGTGTGTGTCACTGGTGTGCACATGGGTTGGTGTATGCTCTGACACCTCTGCAGCCATTGCTGGTATCTTGGCACATTGCCCAACAGAGCACAGATCTAATCGGATAAGAAAGGGAAACTAGAACCTGAGGATGTTGTCAGAACCAAAAAAGGCTTTCTTAGTTCCTCAGTATCTAGGACATTTTTAGAAGTTTCACATTTTGTGACCGTGTTGTTCAACTTTCTTTGCTTCTCACATGTCTTCAGACTATACAAATATGTCTATAATTAAGCATCTTCCATCTGCAACAAGACTGTGTAATTTTCAGAACAAAATTGCTCTGCAGGTATTTACTGGAAAATCAAGGTGAAAAACATCACTCCACTGTTCTGTTTGGTATATTAGATATGCCAAAAATGTAAAGTCAGGCTTCAAGAGCTGCTACTGCAAATGGAATTAGCCTTTTCCACTTAGACATAGTAAAGCTTTGTGTTGGGACAGCTGAGAATTACAAGCTCGGGCCAGTGTAAGACTGAAGAGTCAGGGTCTGTTACTAAACTTCAGCTCTACTTCTCCTGCTCTCCTTGGAGAAGGCTTACCATCTTTGAGGATTTGTTTTGCTCTCACATTGAGCTTTACAAATAATTACAATAAGCTCTAAAGCAGGTCAAAGTTAGTAAGGTAGAAAGTCAATTTAATCTTACATCCTCCTTAAATTGCTACTGCAGAGGGTGGAGAAGCAAAACTATGACATAAGAAAGCTCATAGCAGAAATACTGTCCTAACACTGAAGTTTTTTACTTACTGTTTATTGCTTTGTGGACAGAAGTAGTTTGCATGGGAGGAAGTAGAATAACACAGTGATCATGGTGGATGATAAACCATTGGTAGTGTTGGCAAGGGGTGCAAAAACTAGTGAGAAGGAGAAGAAAGGAATTAGCTTAAAGACTGAAGCTGAACACAAAACAGAGAGAAGGAAAAATGGGATAAA
The DNA here is from genome assembly GCA_034509425.1 of Eopsaltria australis. Lineage (NCBI taxonomy): Eukaryota > Metazoa > Chordata > Aves > Passeriformes > Petroicidae > Eopsaltria > Eopsaltria australis. Next base: position 1,722,173 of record JAVTVJ010000072.1, read on the forward strand.
AAAGGACCAGGCCATTTGAAATAGGAAAATGGAGATAATTATAAAAACTTTGGTGATAATGCTGGAAAAGAAATAATGCAATTTCCCTAGGAAAAAAAGTCCAGACAGTTGGGCAGTGTGCCTTCAGAGAGCAAGGCTTACCTGTAACTCACAGAGGGAACAGGGCAGTATGCTTGGAGAGCTAAAACATGCAGTGGAATGCAATTGTCACCATATTTGGATCAGGATCCTAAATATAGAAAATAAAATAGGGTCTTATTTCTATAAAAGTTGTTAAAGGCATAAAAGAGACTTCTTTGAAGTAATCTTACCTGAAAATGAAGGAGTAATTTATTTTTAAACACTGTAATCAGCCAAACTAGTTCTTTATCCCATAAATAATCCATATGCATAATAGCCTAGATGCCGTGCTAATCTCTTGTAAAGAAGCATGGCATTGCTAAAACAGTCAAATCAGGCAAAGGAATAAGCTAGAGAAATTCAGGCTGATGAAATATAAGCATTTACATCAAGTGAAACGTCTTTATGTAATCATCACAGTCAGAGTTTAGTAGCCTCTGATCTAACCGATAGCATTAGTATAAAGACTTGAAAAAATATTTAGAACTCATCAGTTCTAGGATCCTGGAGAAAACAGGTTAAATGAGACTGTGGAGGTCTACTCCAAGCAAATCTTAGCCTCAGTGTTAGATCAGATGTGAAGATGACTGCAAGAATGTACATACTCACCACTGAGTTTCTGAATCTGCCCTCTCTGCTTATCTGTTTACCTGTGAGCTTTTTCAATCACCCCCATGTTATTCAGTATAATGGAAGAATGAAACAATCCAGTGGAAAAGGATAAGAACAGAATAAGTGAAAACACAGTCCAACAATGGAGAGTGTAGAGAACGTGAAAGGTGTTGTTTGGTACATTCTAAAGCTCAGTTTTGAAGCTTTTGAACATTTAGTGTCAGATGTTTAGGGGCATTGATAGTGGGGTTTTTTCCCTATTTGAAAGCATGAAGACACTGTTTTCCTTCTCTTTACAGGATGGGCTGTTAGATCTGGTTTATGTCTGATGCTATCTGTCCCTAGATTTCTGCCAAGTTAAACTTTCCTAGGTTTTGCTGTTTTCCTTAGGAAGTATGTGCTCCAGTTTTTGCTGCTCATGTGTGTTTAGTACAATAGCTTAAGAATAGTTTGTTACCAACATCACTCTGAGTAGTGGCGTTCACTTGGAGTGTATAGATGTGGAGTGTATGTAATTGTGCATGATGCCATGGGATGTGCCTAGGGGTATACACATACTTGTGATGTTAATTGAGGTATGTTTTTTCTTGTTTAACAGGTTACAAAAAGGTAGAGCCAATGCTGTACCCTTCTACAGCCTGTTGTACCTTTTGAAGTTTCTAAGATAGTCCTTTGAAAGATTTCAATCCCAGAGACGATTTATTTGTTTGTGTAGCTGTAACCAGGCTCCCTGTATTCATCTCACCAGGGATTCCCAACCTGGATTATCTGTGCTGTTATTTGTCCATATTTGAAGATTCAAAAGATCACCAGTGCCCCAATTAGATTTTGTATAGCATATTTGCAATCAAAAGCAAATATGTCATAACCTAAAGATTCTTAGGAACCCAATAATTTTGCAAGTCTCTTGTGCCTAAATTTAGATATTTTTAAGGTGTTTCTTTTATCAGCTGCTTTTTACTGTCACTTCTGATTTTGCTTTGTCTTTTACTTAGCATCAATGCACATCTCTTTGTGAAAGGATTGAAGGATTACTTTGAGATTGTAAGGGATGAAGTAAAATGAGATCAACTCCAAATACCAGCCAAATTTCTTTTGCTCTGTTTTACCCTCCCCAGCATTCAAATGGGTCAATACAGATGACCCAGCAGATGTAAAGCGTAAAAAAATAATGAAATACCCTCTGGTTTTGTGTGCCCTGAGCTCAGGAGTTCCTAACTTGTCTGAAGGCTGTGCAGATTTCCATCATGCTTGTTCAGTGTCTGGACCACTGTGAAATGTTATGACCTGACTCAAGTATTATGTAGTGCTTGAAGCTTTGGTGGCTGCAGAGGACAGATAAAATACAAAACTCATGCTGAGAAGGAAAGTACCGTCTATGGAATAATGAATACTTTTACAAAACAAACCTCACAATGGTAGTGGACAAATACCATTTTTTAAACATAAATTACTTCAGGCCCTAGCAGATAAATAGTTTGTATCACTTCAAAACAATTTGATACGGTTATCATGGAGTTCTTCCCTTTCCAAGTTGCTCTCTTGAGTGATTTCTCTGGATTACTTTCATCACCTTCTCTGATCTCTGGTGGCCTCCCACTCCCACACCCCCTCCTGGTGACAAGTGCGGAGGACTGCCAGGCTGATCACTGCACTTTGTAGTGCCTTTATGTGGGCACTTGCTTTGGCATTATTGCCCTTTGCAGCACAGTCCTTGAGACTGCTCTTGACATGTTATTATGTAAATTAATTTTGATGTTGCATTGTAGTTTCTGCTGTTCTTCATTCTGCAATTTTCTTGACAACAGATTTGCATAATCAGTGAGTAGGAATTTGGTTTTAATTTTGATGTTCTGATTAGCTTGATTCAGATAAATAATAGAAAGTTGTGAAGATAACACAACGTGGCATGAACTGGTGAAAATGATTGTAAACACAACAAATAAGACAAATGATGGAATCAGGTTCAGTGATTATTTTTATAAAATGTAAGCAAATGCTATTTCTTGTTTCTGTCTGCTTGCACTGTGACAGCTGCTTGAAATCTAAACATATGGATTTATTCAAATATTGGTTACTCTCACTGATTCCCAAACAAAGGGAAGGAAGCTTATTAATTTGTTTTCTGACAGGGTTTCTTGGTATGGAGGGAAAACAGATTCACAAATCTTACTTGAATTCTTCTTTCCTTTTCTCAGTCCAAAGGCAACCCTGTGGACCTGCACCTTTTTCATGGCATAAGGGAATACCAAACACAGTTGCTTATTAAATTTAATGTAGAGGATAATTCCTGAAGTAATAGTTATTTGGCTCTGCACATATCCCGCCTCCCCACCTTTTCTCTCCTTCCTTTCACTTCTATCTTCTGATGGCACCTGACAGAAGATAATTAAGTAAGAAATAGTTAAAAAGCTAGTAATGAAGTTCCTGATCATGTTTTCTAGCCATTTTCATGCGTTAGAAACCCAAGATTATTTCTTTCTTAAGTGATCGAGTACATCTCTGCTTCCTGCTTGAGGAGTAAAATAGATACAACTGCCCTTTTCTAGTCATCCCTGCAGGGCAGGACTTAAATAATGTGGGCAGTGAAACCAGAAAACATCAATTTGTACATCTTAAGAAGAGCAGAGTTTCCTCAATAAGGAACCAGGGAGAGAGAGAATGAGAGAAACTCCTTAAAACAATCAGTTTAGGGCATTTGCTGGAGTAGCACTTAGTGTAATAGGACTGAAAGAGATTTAGTGGAGGATGAGTCATGAAATGCTCTAGGAAATGAAAGAAAGGTGGACAGCAGAAGAGAGCAGAAAGTGGTAAGTAGGAAAGAAAAATAAATGGGAGTGAAGAGTAGGAAAGTATATTTGGATACTAGAATCGTGAGCAAAACAATGTTGTGGGAACAAAGTAATCATGACAGAAGAGTGTTAGTTGAGGAAATGCAGAAGTTTCTGGAGAAGTCGACAACCAGAGTAAGTAACTGAAGGAATACAAAACTTAGAACAGATATGAATCCAGACAGTTGAAGAAAAAAAAGGCAAAATAATATTTACTTTTGAAGTATTTCAGTAAAATAGGCTTGGGGCATTTCTGTATTTAGTTGGCTTGGGATAGCATGGACAAAAGGGAGAAAATGGAAATGGTTTGCATTAATCCATATTAGACTTAAGGAATACAATGAGCTGCACTTGTTTGGTAAGGAAAAGGCAAGTGGACAACATAGAGAGTGAGGAGCATTTGTTTCTGAGTTCTGGGTGCTTAACATTGTCTTAGCAGCCTTGTAGGGACAGCTGCACCTTCTTGCTAGGCAGGTAAGACAAGTGCCCGTGCTAGGCCACAGCAAAGAACACACTTGACCTGCCTCACCTGGGATGGTGAGAGGTGAACTGACTGGGTGAAAGTCTCTGCTAAACACCAAAATGTGCATTGTCGCGATAGAATCAAGTAGCTTAAAAAATGCGGTGGAACAGAGTAGCTTTTAAAAGTTCTGCTTTTGTTTTGAAAGTAAACATAATGCTCAGTTTGATTTTTCTTGGGTATTTTATGCTATCAAAATTTCTCCAGGCTTGCATGCTTTGATATAAGTATGCTGGCATGGCAAATACTGTACCACTTTGATTTTTCATTCTTCAACAATTTAGTAATATTTCTGTTACAGTCCTTTCTGCATTAAGGGTTTTATTTTATGCAAACAAGACCAGGATTTGAATAATAACTTTTGGAAAGCCGATCTACTGTCTCTTTAGCTTTTTAGGCTAGGCTAGGCTAGGCTGATTCTTCTAGGTGAGAGAAATGCTCTCTGTGAAGGAGGCATATATGAAATAGGTGATTATTGTCAGGTGATTTTTGTTAATTGTATCTTCTAACAACAGTGAAAAAGATATTTCTGCACACTGCAACAATGTGCAGAGAATATTATTAACTATTGATTACTATAGCACTGTTGGCATTATAGAGCAGTGATGTTTTGGTCTTTAAATCACTCTGACTTTCGGTGATATTCTTGTACTCTGCATGGATTTGTTTGGAATAATAAATTCACAGTTAATCAGGCTTTGTCACATAGTCAGTGGCATTTTAAGTATTCACTGGCTATTTCATGCTGTATATAACCTGTGTGGGTGTCCCCCCTGTACTCATAGTGCAGGACAGAAGTTATTCCATGTCAGTAGCAAGAGAAGCAAAGAGGAGCGATCCAGCTGCATTGAGCTGAATGACCACCAGCCAGGTCCTTCTTACATTTCAGTTATGGTTTGCCTCACTTCAGAGATTTGAGAAGTTTAATGCCTTCATTTACCCTTGACTTCTTGATCAGAGGTTTTAGGTAGTACTCAGCATGAACACTTACGAATCCTACTCTACCTCTACCATTTCTTCCTTTCTCTCAAATACTAAGTCCCTCAATGAAGCTTGGTGGACATAAGTCATGGCTCCAGTAATTTCCAGTGCTGTTCTGCCCTGTAGGACCTTGTTGGGGAATTATTCAAGGGACTCCTTCACATACCTCTTCATTACAGGGAGGTCGTTTTGGGGGAAAAAAAGAGGGGGAAAGAGATAATGGGTGCATTTGTGTGGATAAGGGAATTATATAAGAAATGGATTCTCCACATATTTCTCCTTGAGCCTTCAACAAACCTAAATAAAAGGGGCAGGAGAGATATTTTTGTTCACCTGTGAAAATTATGCAATGTAACTATGACCAAAATGAAAGGGCAGTAATACTCAACAAATTTACGATAACCAAAACTCCCTAAAAGTATTTAATTTTTTTATTTGCTAAAACTAGTGCTACAATATGTGGGGAATGTAGCCCTTCAAGAAATGGTGGGGATTTTAATTATATTGGTTTTACTTTTTATTTAAATAAAAGAAGAATCTTTTTTTATTTAAATAAAAGAAGAATCTTTTGTGTATAAAAGCAAAACCGCTTTATAAGTGTCCTCAGGCCATATCAATGTACCTTCAATTAAGTTTATTTTACTGGTGTGTACTGTGATGGTTGTTTAAGTGCAGAAACTTTTGTCACCATGGGATCTTCCACAGAAATTATCATCTTTTCTTCAGTAGCACAAATTGTACTTATTTGTGATTCTACTTAGGTCAGTTTGCTGTGATCTCTATGCTACTGAGAGATCTGCATGAACTCTGTAGGCCTAAATTATTTAATATATTTGGAAATTCCATTGCTGATAGACAGTCTTAGTCTATGACATACATCATTAGAGTAAATGAAAGAACAAGTAGGTTTCACCACAAAAATTTGAACTTTGAATGTGTTAAAAAAAGAAAAAAAAGAAAGCTTTGTTGTAAGGTATTATGCTAATAGTTCTTGCACAAATTTAATTTTTATGTGCTGAAATTCCTTCTTAATCTCAAGAGAAGACAAAGCAAATGGTTTAACTTACTTTTTTCAGGAACTGCAGTTTGAGAGACTGACTCGAGAACTTGAGGCTGAACGTCAGATTGTAGCGAGCCAGCTGGAGAGATGTAAGCTTGGATCAGAAACTGGAAGCATGAGCAGCATTAGGTAATGTACAAATTGTTGGTATTTTTATAATTAGTAAATTTTGTTGCTGTTGTGAATTATCACCAAGAACAAGTTTGATAATCTTTTTGTAAAAATAATACATGCTAGGGAGCATGTGATTTTAGTAGAGTTTGAAAATTTGCATAATGACCTGCTTTTTAAAAAGAAAATTTTTTGCAGTTTTGTATCTTGTTTGTCCAGTAACGAAATATTAGTCACATTTGGAATTCATTGATCAGCTGAAGTTTGAATGGATTATCAGCAACTTGTTTCCACCATCAATACAGCTGTAATTTTCAGCTGAAGATTTTTAGCTTCAAAATTGCAGAGATGTATTGATAAGTTCTGTGAACCTGTTTAATCATACTTCTGTCATTCAAGGTATTAAAAGCTTTAAAATGAATTATGGAAAGCTGTTGACCTGTCATCAGAATGAGAAGATATAAGTCACTCTCTTTGTTTAAGCATTGGTTTACTTTAAGAAATTGTTCTAGTACATTGTTTGGAGGATGACAAGTTTATTTAAGAAATTGTAACAAAATGAAACTGATCTCTTGGTGAATTTAGTGGAAGTAAAGACTTCACATTTTTTAGCTTCTTGAGCATTCTTAATAAATCAGGTGAGAATTTACTCCTTAAGAAAAGCTCTTATTTTATATAATGTTTGTCACCATCTAGACTTGTTAACATTAGAGAAAGTATGTTACTTAAAATTATTTAAGCATGGCCTATATTGGCATGTCAAGTGTGCTTCCCGACTACTGTAAATTTTATGTATGGTATGGCTGCATTTCAAGAAAGTTATCTGAAATATGTCTGAGTAATACTGAGGTATGTTTAAATAATGCTGTTATTTTAGGATTATTCCAGTCAGTAGTATGAAGGTTGGGAAACTTCTTGCTGTGCAGGAAATGTTTCCTTGGTTAACTTTTTTCTTATTGATAAAGTTATACTTTTGAGTTGTCAGTGATATCAAAGTCAGCTGACTCTGAGTGAGTTCTGAGACTTCAGTTATTCAAGAAGTTTAATATTTGGTCTGCTAATCTGTCTGTGGAATAAAGTAGTACCTGGAATAGCAGGAGAGATTTTATGCAAATTTTTGACATCAGTAATTTCACCTTGAAATGTTTTACATATGAGCAGGCAGTTTCTAGCGTTTCAACTAAAAACATTTTAAGAAATACCTGAAATACCATTTTGCAGAAGATAACATTGAAAGCTTACTGTTAGATAGCTGTCCTTAGCCTTGGCAAGTGGTGTAAAGAGGAAATCAATAATAATCTAATATTGTTTGTGTTGGGTTGTTTTTCATCCCATATGTATTAAATGAGTGGTTTTCTGTCCAAAGAATTCTAATTATCATTGGAGGGGCTTAGAACTAACACAAATACTAAATTAAGTCAAATATCATTCTGGCTGCTGTGCTGACTTTCCAGTGTTCATCCAGATTTGAGAATGTTTCTTTAACATTGTGTTCTTTGACATATCCTTGATCTGTAGCCATTTTTTTAGGGGATTGGGGACTGTATTCAATAGGAATTTTGCTAAAAAGGGTTTGAGCACATTCTTTTCAGAAACAGGTACTTGGCTGTGAACCAAAGGCAGAATCAGTGGCTTCTGATAAAACTGAATAAAATGCTTAGACCATGAGTTAGGACAAAGCTTGTGAACTCTTCCCCAGTTTCATTGTTGGCAGACTCTGAGCAGTTCGTTACTCAACCTGCTGAGTATTAAAATTTCATGATACATTCCATAAGGAGACAAAGTCATGTTCTATGCTGCTCCATTCCTCTGGCTGAGGTTCTTATTCCTTCTGAGCCAGATCTATCAGTCTGTCACTTCCTTTGGTATGGGGGGGGGCGGGGGGCAATTAGATGCCACCATGCCTTTAGAGCTCTTCAGTCTCTCATAATTTTAAGCACATATTAAAGAAATGTATTTTTAGCAAACCCTTAAAACTTGGAAAAACTGTTTCATATTCTTTATCACTGTTTTATGGGAGCAGCTTCTTTGTTTTTTTGTTGTTTTGGATTTTTTATTGAAGGATTTTTTTTAGTGTTTGAACTGAAGAGTGTAGCTCAAACCTAACTTACTCTTTTTCTTTGAACACAGCGTTTGCAAGTTGATCAGGCAATAGGCTTTTTCTCAACTGAATTTCTTTACTGAAATTGGTAGAAGTGATGTACCATTTGTTATTGAAAGTCTCTTGAATAGACTGGCATTTGTGCCTGAGTGCCTGAAGCAATATGCTGAAGTTCCTGTATCTTACCAGTAGCAAAAATACAGTCTAATAAACTGAATAGCATGGAAAGCATACCTGCTTTGTATAGGCTTTTTTCAGTAGAGTTCTCTCCCTTAGAAATGCCTAAGTTATTCCCACTTTATTACCAGGAAACTTACGTTTTCCTTTGAAGGATACAATTCTTGCAAATTCACTGAAAATAAAAGTACAGCAAGTCTAATTGATAAAACCCATAAGATCCTTCATTTCAAGGACATTGAAGAAACAGCTGGAATGCACTGTGACATAGGTAGCCAGCTGCTGCTGTGTTGGTCAAGTAAATAAAAATGCACTTACAGTTTTCCTGTACAGCTGTCAGTGTTAGATCTAATTTAGGCTACTTATTGTGAAAGGATATATAGTAGTCTTTGTAGATATTTAATATTAAAGAAGAAAAATGTTTAGCCTGCATTGTGGTTCTTTATCAACTCAAGATTTATTAGTTAAATGTGTTTAACTTTTTCATGCTAGTTTGCTTACAGTGATATCTCCAAATGCTACGGGGAAGCCTTGAACACAAAAATTTAAAAATCCTTTTAATTAAATCTAAATTAGAAAGCTAACTTTTAAAAAGGAAAAAAAAGGTCAGCAATTATTGCAGAGCAGAATTAAAAAGGATCAGTATTTTATCATTACCTATGAAAGTGCCAACTATAGTTTTTGTACTTACTTTTTTTAAAACAAACCAATAGCTTGACTATTTTAAAAAGAATTTTTAAAAGTGATGTTCTTTAAAGAGATGGGCATATCACCAGTGGGAAAAGAAGATTTTACTAAACTTTTGTCAGCAAATGCTGTAGCTCAAAATTCATCTCATTGTGCAATGTGTGTTTGCTTAGTAGTTCAGAAGCTGAATAAGCTTTGAGTTTTGTCACACACTGTTGCTCATCATTGTGGATTGTGTAAAGCTTAACAATTCATGCTTGGATGAACTTTTGTCAACTGAATAAATAAAAAAGTTTATGTGAAGTAAAATTAAAAATATCAATAAAAACATGCAGTTTTTTGAGAATGTAATATTCTGAAAACGTTCGTCACAAATTCTACAAGTCAGAATTCATAAGCTGTGATAAAACAACATTTTTTAGGGGTTTTCTTGTTGTGTCTTTCCCCGCCCCCCTTAATCTCACTATGATTTTATGTTGCTAAAACTGACCAGGTAAAACCTTTCAAAAAGATGCAGATTGCTCTACTCCTTAAGAAAGTTTTGTCAGTGTTAAGCATAGTACTATCAGGTATGTTTCTAATCTTGTGTAAAGTTTATCATGTGTGGGCTTGTGATAAAGCAAAATATCCTAGTAAAAATATATTATGGGTTTCAAGGTAGAAGAGGTTTAAAACATCCTACCATTCTTTACTAGGAAACTTAGTTTTGGTTATAATGCTGTTAAGCCAGAATGAAAATGAAATTAGCTGGAAGGAGGCATTCAATTAGAGCAAAACAATGGGAAAATGTGCAAGGGCTTGTTATACCAGGTTTTCATTGAAGTGTTTGCATTATTTGAGTTCTTTGCTATCTCTGGAAGGCATACATCCAAAAAAAAAAAAAAAAAAGAAGACAGCAAAACATTTCTTAGAAAAGTTGAAAAGATGGTATTTTTCTTACATTCAGAATGCTTAAGGAGTTAATTTATATTATCTCAGAAGAAAAGAAACTGAAGCAGCCTTTGTCAGACCATAATTAACAATGAACAATGGGATTTTAATACTTGGCCACTTTTTAAAAGGTTAGTTTGATTGGTTTTGTTGTTTTGATATTTGTTTAGGTTTTTTTCCCGATTTAGTTTTTAGCCTATAGCTAATCTAAGTTATTGAGGGCTTCTTCCCCATACCATTCATCTTTTCCAGTAATTGACTGAGCTACCACAAAAAATGTTGGTGACTTTGTTGGGTTGCTAGGATTGCTAGCTGATGGTTGACATTCACTGTGCTAATGTGTGCCCAGCTAGGTAATAGCTGGAATCCTTCTGAAAATAGCTGGAAGCACTTCTGAAAATCAGGCTATTGATTTCCATGCCCAGACACAGCACTTAGGCACTTCTCATGATGGGAAGGTGGAGGGGCGGGTGCTGATCTCTTCACTCTTCTGAGCAGTGGCAGGACTCAAAACAACATGAAGCTGAGCCAGGGCATGCTTAAGTTGGATATCAGGAAAAGGTTTTTCACTCAAAGTGTGGTTGGGTGCTGGAACAGGCTCCCCAGGGAAGTGGTCACAGCACCAAGCCTGAGAGTTTAAGAAGCATTTGTACATTGCTTTCATGCACATGGTGTGACTCTTGAGGTGTCCTGCTCTGGGCCAAGAATTGGGAGACTTGATGATCCTTGGGGATCCCTTCAAACTCAGCATATTCTATGTTTCTCCAATTCTGAAATCTTGGAAATCAGAATTCTGTGGAATACCATAAGTTGTCCAGAAGTAGAATGGATGAATTCTGCTTGTTATCATAACTGTTACAGTGTACCAAGCCTGATTTCCTACACAGTTTGACATCAATAGTTGATGTTCCTGGTGTTATGTGTACCACCACATGTAAGAGTCTTCAAACCAGAGAAAATGTTCTAGAACTTGGGGAAATACTGAGGATATTTTCAGTACTCCAGTATCACCTTGTACTTGGTATCTCTTGATCTTTTGATTGTGAGATCTAGAGACCTGAAATGTGATGAACTCTATATACTATTAGACTTGGTCAATAAATTAGTTTGAGTCTGCCAAAAGAAGAAGATTTGAAGAAAATGTTCACCCTAGGAAATAAATTATGGCTGGAACAGTTGGCACAATTAATATTAGTAATGTGACTGCTTAATTATATTCTGGAGAATTACATTTTATTGGATTAAAATATCAGACTTGTGATCTGATCATTCCAAACAATCTGATCTCAGATTAAGTTTGAGCTTGTCTGTACTCAGTTTATTGTATGTCCAGTATTTAGGGAGATGTTTTTAGAAGTAGTGAGATAAGAAATTAGTGCAAAAGCAAAAAAATAAGATGAAGTCAAGGGTTGTACTTTTTTTTAATGTATTTCCATTACCAGAATATGTGTAGCTTCTTTGTGGTGGTTCTCCACAATGAGACATATCAAGAAAACAGATTAATCCTGTTAGCATCTGCAGAAATCCAACTGGTTTAGAAGTTTTGGAGCAGATAAACTTCTGTTGCTGAAAGGCAAGTTTCCAGCATATGTCCAAACAATCAGGTGTAATTTTGTTTTTTACAGTACATGCATATCTTTTACAGCAGTAGCATGGATCATATCATTCCCAGATAGATGTGCCTCTGAAGGCACAAACTCCAACAAGACTTTTAAAACACCAATTCCACAGATACTCTCCCTCTTTTTCTGCTAGCTGAATACCCTCCAGAGATATCATCTACATGAGAGGAGTAACACAGTAATATTCAGCATTGCCAAAATCATTACACTGGCATGTTAATTAATATGAGATTAATATTAATCTCATTAATATGAGATTTTAGTTTAATCTCAATGAAGAGAGGCTATTGTCAGCAAGGATTTGGATATTTTTCTGCCCTGAGTAACTGTCTTATAGTCTGAAAGCCTGATACGGGTCTGCCAGTTGTCACTTACATTCTCTCTCAGGTTTTTCATTATGTCTTCTGTTTTATTAATACAGGACATATAGGGATAATACAGGAAAAAGAAAAAAAAATAGAATGACAACAGAAAAAGTGCACTTAGTGCACTTTTGGCATACTATTAAGTTATTTGAAAGCTGTTTCCAAATTTTGCATTCACTATTTAAATGTATTTTTGAAAGCCTGACACTTGAGTATGGATAATTTGAAATAAGCATGGAAATACTAATCTTAGGAAATATATTGTTAATGTAAAACTTGGTTATCTCTTACGAAGTGAGGTTCTGTGTTCAGCCTGCTGTTCACAAGCATTGAAAAATCAGGACAATTCAGTTTTTCATAAAGTGTGGATAAGCACTGTAGTAGTTTTCCCAAGGAGACAATAATAAAAACTCTTACTTGAAACTTAAGGATATGTAGAATATCTGTCAAGAATGGGGCACGAGTGTCTATTTCTCTACAGCCCTTCTAGCTCTCCTTGCTGGGCTCTGCTTTAATAATTTGACAACATTCTTTTTGTGCCCAGTCTTACTTATTGTACGTCAGAATGGTTTTGGATAGGTTTCGAGGCAGACAAAATTGAGGATATACTGAGGGAAAGTGCCTTATTATAAAAATACTATTGAATGTACAGTGTTTGCAAGGCAAGTTTGATAAAACTTCTCCAGAAAAACTTCATTTTTAGTGCTTACTGCTTGTGGGTCAAAGGTTTTTTGTGACATCTTAGATTTAGATTGCAGCTGAGAACAAATCCTGTAACAAATTCTGATGTTGATGGCCATCTACCTGGTGTGGTGTATGATGGGGCAGAATACTGGAGCTTGAAGGGAAGTCTCTTCAGTGTTATTCCATCCTTCCTTCCATGTCAGGATAAGGAGACGTTCTTTGAGTCCGGTGGCAAGAGGTTAAGAAGCAGATTTCCAACTGCATTTAACATCCCAGTTAATGCTTCTACGGGGGGAAGTTAGAGGGGGGGGAACCTTAGTTCAAAATGTGAATGAGGCATCTGGTAGAATGCAGATTCAGTCTATAAAGTGTAGATTGATCAAAACTGCAGACTGAGAAGTGAAGAGTGGGTTGAAGAAGGATGAAGAAAAAACCAGGGCAGAGTCTAGAGAACAGCAGAAGAGGTGGATAAGGCAGAGGAGTCAGGGAGCTGTGTTCTTTCCTTACAGCTGGAGGATCAAAGACTAAAGTTGAAAATACCTGTTTATCCTGGCCTACTCAGTGTGAGAAATCTTGGAGTAATTACTGAAGAGATCTTACTGGCTTCATTCGCTGCTATAAGCAGTCATCACATCTCCGTGTCGGTTCTTGATCTGGTTATTAGGATCCCTGAATGTCTGGAAGGCTTTACAGAGAAATAAGAAGCAAAGAATACCTGACAGGGATTCAAATTAATCTTTACAGCAGCAGCATTAGGCAGCAGAAGTAGGTACAATTCCACTGGATTGCCTTCAGCTATTACAAGCAGATAGTTCTTTTCCTAATGCACATTTTGCAAGTTATGAAATCTGTTGGTCCTGTAAACAATAGTGTCCCTCCACACAAGCATGACTTATCCCTCAAGCAGTTTAGAAATGAAATGGTCATGAAACAGAGTTGTGTAACAATGCATTTGTACAAGGAGTAAGTCAAAATGCAGACGGCTGAAGGTGTCCCAGAACTCCAGACATACCCTTTTTTCATGTGTATGTTTCACCAGTGAAGACAAAGCCTTTATTACTGCTTTCTTGGGGGAAAAAAATTAGGTTTGATATTGAGTTGCAAGGAAATATTTCAAAGAACTACTGCAGTCAGGCATGGTATTTTCTCTCCCATCACCACCCCTACCTTTTCCTTCTCACCATCTGACCTTGTATAGGCAACCTTGAATTCTGTCTTGAGCATCCACTATTTTGATACCTTTCTTCTTCTCCACCACCTAAATTTAAATTCCACCTCAATCACTAGGCACTGCAATTTGACAAAATAAAGCTCTTACCTCAGGTTCTCAGTATTCCCTTGCTTTGGCAAGTTCTGATCACCTTTCAGTGCAGTTATGGTAACAGTTCCTAAGGCTCTCAGCTGAAATCTCATCCCAGCTACTTTATCTGTCCCTAGCAAATGATGAAGTTATTTTCCTATTAAGATGGATTTGTTTGGGTTCTTGGTTTTAATAAAAGCATAGTTGTTTTCCAACGCAGTCTTAAGGAACTGATTTTCAATAAAAATGTATTGATGGAAGTTACAGACTTCTCAGTAGTCATAGCTTTCAAAGATACACTCCTCTTGACAGTAGTAATTTTTGCAGTCAGAGCAAAAGTGTCTTGCCATGATCTATCTTGATACAAAAAAAAGATGACTTTTGCTGTATTTAGCGGTAGTGTTTGATACAGCAAATTTAAAACTTACCAATTCACTTAAAAAACAATTCGGGGGTAGATTTTTTTCTGGTTTTTTTTTTCCCTAACTTTAGAAATTGACTCTTAATTATTAGGTAGTCTCTCCTTGCTTATATGTGATAATTGGTCCTGATTATCCTTTGTGTTGTCCGTATGCTGCTTCTGTTGGATTGACATGAACTTCCTAATGATGCTGCTACAACTGTGATCGTTCTGTAGTGGAAACTGAGTTGTGCATTCTTTGATACTCAAGTATTTCGACTATCAGAAGTGCTCAGGAAGTATTACTGTTATATTTAATTGAATTCCAGGAATGGCATGAATGGACACAGTTCTATTCCACTGGCATCTGAGAGTTGGATAGCAGCGTACTTTGAATGGCTAATCTTAGATGCTTTCTAGGCATGTGGCCACTTCAGCAGTTAAGGAATACTTTATAGGCTTTAATATGTTTAACTTAAAGGGGCTTTTAAATCCCTCATGCTTTCAGCTCATAGATGTACTCTAAGCTATTGCTGATTGTGAATAAATACTGTGCCTCCTTCTGGCTTTCCTTTACCCCTTCTATTTTTACCTTGTTCTTTATGCTGCTTGTTTGTACAAACAAAGGATGTAAAAAAAACAAACAAAAAAAACAAACAAAAAAATCAAAACCAAAACAAACCCCAAAACTTTTGTACACACCAACTCTCTGCTTCTTCACTCTCTATAGTGCAATATACTCCAACTCTCCAGGTATAGAGAAGAAAAATTTAGTACAAATGTTGCATTTATATCTGTTCTGTTATATTAAGTAGACCAAGATTAAATAGTTGTATTTTCATTTAAATCTACTTTCTGCATTTTATCTTGGAAGTCTTCAACATAAATGTTACCACGAAGATGGCTGTGAGTGCAGCTGCAATAGAATTCACATTGAACTGAGTACAGTGTGAAGTTTGTCTAATTTCAAATATCCTATGAAAGTTACCTTAAATATTCCCAATATAGCTGCTGACTTTTTTGACTGTATTCATGAATGGCTAGCAGGAGCCAGTGACTAACCTGAAAGGAATGTCTTTAGATAAGAATGCTTTCTTCAAAGTATATCAGAAGAAACATTAAAAAAATTATAGGGTACCAGTAGTTGGTAGAAAAGTTCTCGTTTCAGGGGGTCTTCAACAAGCTTCACAGCAATGGCATTCCTCCCTCCACAAGTGAATCCACAGTTTCAAGACGATTAACTTGGTAGTAGGTTCTATGGATTCTGGCCAGTATTTCCAGCCTCCCTTCTGGATTTGAGCAATGCTCTCCTAACCTTTTGGTTCATGAACCCCTACAGTAATTACACAAGGGCATGGACCTTCCACAAGATCGAGAAGTGCAAAGACCTTTGTTGTGCAGGCAAAGACTAAGACTACACAAAGATTACACTAAGACTACCACAGACTACTACAGACTACTACTTACCACACAGTGAAAGTTCCTTAAATACCATCACACAGACAGGATAGTCATCACATAAACAGGAAAGATGTTCACCACAGTGTTCCCCAATCACCTGGGGTATTGCACAGATTTTACCTATTCTGGTAACAGATAAACAATACCCTATAAGGTCACACACTACAATCTTCACTCTCAGTAGGTCCAGAAGGCCACAAACCCATAATTCTCTCTCTCAGCCCATCCCTGGTGACCTGGATATGCTTCCATGGTCACCTCCAGGCCCAGGACAGAGGCTCACTCTGGGCCTTCCAGGCCTGCTTTTCTATAATGCACATAGTGTAACCCTACAAATCCCTATCTGTAAAACATTTTTGAGCATGGACCCACAATATATGGTTATTTATTTATAGATTCCATTCATGTACTACTCTGTTAATATATTGTGAACCTTATAAACCATAAAAACCCCAGAAATTAAAAAAGTATGAGATAAAAATGAAGTAAACACAATTTTTTAAAATCTGTGTTTCTTTTATGTATTAATGATACAAAAATAATTTTTTCCTGGACTCCACCGACTTGTCTTGTGCAATGCCTGGTGTATCTGCACCCCACTTTGGAGAGTGCTGGGATGGAGGACTAATAATCTCACAGTGGTAATAACTTTTCTGCTGAGGAGTCTGATTGAAACCTTGTAGAAGCAATCCTGCTTTAGGTCAGGCCCTACAAGAAAGGAGTCTGAGACAGTAGTGTTGGCAAGATACCTTTGCTGGCTGAAAGCAAGGGAGCTGTAGTTGTTCAGATGGGAGTTTCCCCCTCACCTAAACCATCTGAGGGCTACAGTCGTCCTTTCACAGTATCAGGCGCCATGTAGGGAATGCAGCAGCAGCAGTCACATCAAAGTCATGGTTTTCCTCTTCCTGTTCTTTCGCTGCCTTTTTTCCCCATTCTCACAGTGTGAAATAGAAACATCATTAATATTTTAATTTTTGGCTTAAGTTTATGGTTTTACTGAAAAACATGTGCACAGTTATCTTTACAGTAGGTTCATTGCCACACTTTGTATGTAGGTCCCAGTCCCTAAGGGATCTTGCCCTTAAAAGCAAGTATTGCCTGTGTTGGGATAAGTTCCTTCTGTAAGCTGAGGCATCTGTAGTTGGGATGCTATTATGCCATTTCTTTTCACTTTTATATCACTTGTGAATAAATTTGTTTATTCTAAAAGCCAGTTGTAAGTAGTATTTAAATCTAAACCCATTTTAACCACTTCAAGCTAACACAATAACAGCATTTCAGCAACATCAATCTTGCAGTGTTAGTCTAAATGGAGCCACTTTTAGTCAGAACCCCAGACTAGTACACAGAGAACATTACAAGAATTTTCTCTGTTACACTCATAGGATCCATCCAGTTATAATCAGTGCTTTGTAGTTCAGCTATCCAGTTTTCCCCTTCTTGTTGATTCACTGAAAGCTCTGCCAGATCTTTGAAAGTTCATGGCCAAATAATTTGTCAATGAAATGTATTGTATGTAAATTGAAAATGTACCTTTTAGGAGGAAATAATCATTGCGAATTCCTGAAGAGAACAGAAGACCCTATTAATGATCTGAAGTAATCATCACCTCCACGTTCTTTCTTAGTCTGCTAAATATATTGCACCACAATATATTGCACGTTGCTTCCTAGGGATATGTAAACGTACGGGCATAAGCAACTTTGTATATTTATGAAAAGTTTTTCCAAAAAGCTTTCTGACCTTCTCCATCCATTCCATGTTAATCCTGTTGAAGAAATGAGCCAGATATGTAGCTTATCCATATGTAATGCTGTTTATGAATCTGCTCTTGAAAAGGGAAATGTACCTTAAGCAGTAAATTCCAGAAGTCCATCTGAAACAGCTTCTGTAGCAGCATTTATGTTTCCCAGCTTTTGTTTGCAATTTAAAAAATACCTCAATTTAGATGGTGGAAGAGCAGTACTTTTATTATTGAGTATTTTCTCATCCACCTCTTCTCCATTTCTTTCCTCTCGACTTACATTCTCATAATGTCTTCAATTAGTGCTGTAATTAAGAAGACAGTGTATTTACATTTGAAGATAAAATACTTTTAAGACTTTCACCTTCCTTGAGTCTTTTTTTTTTTGGCTGTAATCTGAAGTTTTAGAAATAAAGAGGACGTTGTGTGTTACTCTCCCTACCACTATAAGAATCTGATTGTACTGCAAGTCACTTTTGTTCTGATTTTTAACTGTTTTTTAAATCCATACAAATCTTGCTACAGCCAACTCTACTAATAAAACCCAAAAATAGATTTATTTAGTGATTTGGGAATAAACAACTGTTTCAAGATTAATCTCTGTTGTTGCAGGAAGGCACTGGTACTATGTTGATTTACTCCTTTGCAGTGAATTTAGATGACAGTTTATATTCAGCTTAGAAAAAAGACCCCAACAACAAAAAGGGATATTGATATAATTACAGTAAATGCCCTTTTTCATGTTATTAAAATAATCTGTGACAGTAACCGCTTCACATCAACGATATTAAATAAGCATGATTTTTATCCCTTGATGAATAAAAGTTAAAGAAGGCCCTGTTACCATGCATAATAGAAGCCTTGTCTGGTTTTGATTATTTAAAGCATTTACTGAAAATGTAGGTTATGAATTACTTTTATTTTGTTCAAAATAATTCAGGATGCACATAGTGAAGAGATACAATGGTGGCTAGTCATTTAGAAAGATGGTTAATGTACAGCTTTGTGCATTAATGCTGACTTCAGTGAAAAAGAGTACTGCATTTACTGAATGTTTTGAGAGTCATCATTAGTTAAGAGTGCAGCTTGCCTAGTTTTTGGATCTTAATTTTTTTTTTATTCTATCCTGTTATGATTTAAAGCTATATTAAGTGATGCTAAGCAGTAATAATGCTAAATACTCTTAATCTAATCCAATTATTGAGATAGGATTTTAAAGGTTTATTTTGCTTTTTTATTCAAATTATACACAGGAATAAGTTGTTTTGTTGTTACTATTGCTGTTCAGAGTTCAAGTGGCTAGAATTTAGCTTGTGAGATACAGTAGACCTCATGAAATAAATTGCAAGAATATTCTTAATGTCTTTTTTGTACTTTTTGATATCTAATGTTTTTAATAGCTTCTGTATTTTTCTTAATATTTCAGATCTGGTTTAGCTTTTTGTCATATTTATAGCAGTTTCTTCTCTTGTCTTTTATTGATACCATAAAGGTGTAAACCTTTTGATGAGTAGGGATCTGTTCTATATGATTCAATGGTTTTGCCATCCTGGAGTGTCTGATGAGGTAAAAAATTTATTTTACTGGAGTGATGTCATATTCATGAGTTTCAAGACCCAAGGGCCCTGAAGTCTTAATGACTGCAAATCCTTACCAATTAACCCACTCTGAAAAACAAGGTCTGTCTAAAAGAACAGAGATTTTTTTTTTTTCTCTGTTGATTATCTCTGGTTCTCAGCTAATCTAGGTGGAGATACAGGGTTTTCCGTCTACTTTAGAATCTCCATACTGCTCTCTCTTTTGGCTTTTGGACAAGAGGTAATGTAGTTCGGAAAAAATGCTTTCATAGATAGATACTGTCTGAATAAAGAACTTCCATGAAGGTCTGTCAGTAATACTACATGCTACATTTCTTGACAGTTGCTATAAATAGGACATTACATGCAAACACTTGCACTTACTGCAGCTAAAATTTTATGACTTTCAATGAAATTTGCTTACCTTCCTGCCTTTGATTCCTTTGAACTGCTCAGTCCAAACTAATGCTGCTGAAGCTTGCAAGTAATCTATTAAAAAATGAATCCATTAAATCTATTTTGACTGATGTTTAATTTTACTGGAGGCAGATCTCAAAGAGGAATACCATGCAATGTGACTGGTAAGCAGGCAGCAAGCCTTTTAGTGGAACATACAAATCTTGCAGCCAGTCTTCAATTCATTGACCATTCATGAATTTCAGTGCTATTGCTTGGGTAAAGAAGTTAGAAAAGTACCTTTGATTTTGCCTGCTTAAATGTTGCATCATTCTTATGGAAAAGAAATATGGAAGTAGAACAAAAGGGAGTAACTGCATAGTTGAAAGTACATTCTATAGATTTGCTTCGGTATTTACTTTGACTTACTATGTCATGGTTAGCAGTTGATCTCAAAGGAAAAAAAAAAAAAAACCAATGGAAAAAAACAAACAAAACCCCCAGCTTACAGCACTCAGTTGACATTGGTCCTTCTCGTAAAATGGAATTGCAGGAGAATGCAGAGGCTTTGAAACAGCCGATACAGTCACAGTTAAATTTAAACAATATGCATTAAATTACAGGTTCTCTTTTGTGGAACTTGAGACCCCTGAATATCTGTAGGAATAAGATTATAAAGAGCGTCAGGGCAGATATTCAAGGTCATTTTCTGATGGACCATTTTTATGGTCCATGATGAAATCTTAATTGCTTTTTGTAACACGGTTTGTACAGAGATAAATATTGAAGTTTTATTTCTCTGTTGAATTGTCATGCTTCTTTTTACAAGGAAGGGACCTAGGTGCTGTACCCTGTGGTACAAAAGGGCATTTCTTCTTTCAGTTCTTTTGTTCCCATGTGCAGGGAAGTGGGGGGAAAAAAAAGAAAAAGGAAAAAAAAAGAAGGAATAAAAAAAAAAAAGAAAATAAGGAAAAAAGTGCTTTATTTGCATGAAGGAAGGGCAGGGATTGAATGAAGCATTCAGTTCTGCCAAGGCAGCCATTCTTTTCTGTGGCATCAGTGCTCTGCCAAGATTGTCACACTGTGATACCTCCTTTATTTTGAAGTTGGAGACTTTCTAAAACTGGCATCTTTTAGGTCTACGGGTTTGCAGTGTGATAGCACGAAGCCTGATGGGAAAGATTCACCATGAACTACTGCTTGGAAAAGCTTGGCCAGTTCTCTTTCGGCAGAAAGCTTGCAGTGAAAGAAATGGCAACAGAGGGAAGAAGCAATGAATGTGGTATAAAGTTACTTAACTTATTTGATAGGACACTATGCACAGTTAGTGTGACTTTTCTTATCTTTTCCACTGTCATCTTGATGGCCTTTTAGTAGCATCAGGGGGCAAAGCTATTAACATTAAGAAAACAAGATTCAAATACAAGAGGACAAACAGTCTCTTATGGGAAATATAGCATCTAAAATGGCATTACTTACTTTCTGAATGCAGTTCAAAATGCCTTCAAATGCCAGTTTTAGCTGCATTGGGTATTATAAATAGTGTGATTATTTTCCCAAAATATCTTTCTTTATATAAGGTTAAGCAAGCTCACTACATTAGTAGACATTATGGCAACCATAGTGATTTCTGACTATTACTATAAGAAAAGAAATGCCTTACTGCTCAAATTAATTTTTTTTAATGTTACAGCCTATTATTATTTTCATATTTCATCTAAATTTGTAAGCTATAGAGTAATTACTACAGGAAATATATTTTACATAAATAGCTGGAGTTTTTTATTTTTCTCAGAATCAAAATTATGTTTTCAATTAATGAAAATAATATCAGACAATTCTTTAAAGTGTATTGTGAGTCCTTCACTAGTTTCCACATTTTCTCTGAAATTTTAAACATGTTGTAAGTAAAAAAACCTAAAAGCTCAAGTGTTCCAAATAATTCATAACTATTAATGATAGTGCTCAGTTACATTCAAAATTGTGATATTTTGGATGCTATGAATTCTTGCACTGATATTTGGGGAATAGAGGCAGCTTTAAGATTTCTGTAGTAATTGGCTCTATGTGCCTTGCAATCTCATTGGACTTGGCCACCAGTTGTCCCGACATGGAGTTTTGGGTCTGGTTCTAGCTCCATCACTGTCTGTGTAGCCAAGTTCTTTTCAAGTGGAAGCCAACTGTGCCTTTTGGTTCTTACTTCACTTATTAATTTTTCATTGTTTTAATCTGTTTTGCACTTGAAACTTTTAGTTTATGCTTGGTCTTGTGTCATGGTAATGACCTATCAGGGACGGTTGATGTATTGTAGCAAGGCACCTGTCATTGCTCCCTTGTGCATAGGGTGACGGTGTAATAAAATGTAAGTGGTGTTAAGGAACGATCCCATTTCAATGAAAGCTATAAAATAAACATATACATTAGGCTTCCACGGGCATTTTTAGAGGGTATCTGTAAAGGAAAAAGCTGTATGAAATGAAAAGGCCAGATATTATTTAATGGGGACTATTTAAGCATTCTCTGAAAAAATCAGACCTGAAAATCCTTTCTGAATGTATTCCAATGCTTCACCTGCAGAAAATGTATACTGCTTTTCTGATAGATAGTGTTGTCAGTTTTACCAAGTGTTGCAGCCAAGTGGCAATATATTTGTTCTCTCTGAGCTTTGTACAAGATGACTGCACTTGCAGACTGGCTGTGAGAGTGACAGTGACACAGAACTTGCTTTTCAGTTTGCTTATGTTACTCTATAAATGTATAGGCAGGTCATGCTTGAAATGAATGTGTCACCATTACATTGCTATACGCCGGTATCTTTGATGTCATTTCCATTTCATTACCCTACCCTGAGCAATTTAAGTTACCTGTGATAGCATTCTTTGTATGCTGTCAACATAGTATTGGTAAGGCATTCAGGGGCCAATGGTAAATAAATGAAGTTTGGGTATCCTTGCTTCTCCTGTAAGATAAAGATGCAGAATGGTGCACTAATAATGCTCAAGGTTCTGCAAAACTTTCCATGTCTGTCCTGTGGGCTAGCTTTCAGCCAGAAAATGTGTGGCACTGAGACCAAATGTCACTGTCCTGAGGACACAGAGCCAGTTTGTAGGTGTACCCTTTCCAGTCCCATTTCCTCGATGAGCACTGAATGTCCATTCTAGGTAGCCTTGTCTTCAGCCTTGCGTATTGCTGTGTCACCTGGGTGGACCTTGAATATATATTGTGGGTAGCTTAATATGTGTCACGTGGATGGACCTCTTGGATGTGTACTACAGCTTGTATTCAGTTCTGTCCCCAGCCCTATCTCCTGATGCTCATGACTTACTTCACTATTTCGGGAATACTATAGGTATACTGTTACCACCACCCTGTCTGCGCAATTCCTTGGCAAGAGTGAGGAGCTTATCCACAGCACAGTGTGGGGCATGGAGCAGACCAAAAATGTGTCCCTAGATGTTTCTTTGCAAGGGTCTTCTGTCCTTGAGGACTTGAAGACTTCTGTCCTGGAGGACTCTCCCATGTGATGATCCTGGTTCTGTGGGTATGTGTATCGTAATAAATGCAAAGCTCAGTGCTGTGGTTCCATGTGAAAATGAGCTCGGTATCTCTGTAACAGAAACTTGTCTGTTTTGCTGCCCACAAAATCTGGAGTTGGTTTAAGGCCTTCAAAGACTAAGATTCTCATCTTCATGATGACAGTGTTTTACCTGGTCAGCTCACATATTGCAATGTAGCAGAAGCTCTAGAGAGTAGCTCTGAGCCCCTGAGCCTTTCAAGAGCCCTTTGGATAGCATATGAATGTTTAGTATTTGGTGTACCTCTGGGACAATGTTTTCAGCTATGTTTCCTCCTGAAAGGATCTAGTCAGCATGTATTGTACTTACTCTGCAAACTCAACTAACATTTCAAAGGGCCTTTACTTCATGATTTTGCTTCAAAATGATACTACTGCTTAAGTCTGAGAAGAGTACCATAGGAGCCTTAGGACATGTGCTCATCTTATGGTGACTGACTGCTACTGAAAGGAGCAATAGTTGTTTTGTGCTCACATCGCTTTTTGTGTGCTCCTTCTGCTTCCTCCTCTGAGTTCCACTTGTCACACTAAACGTTCCCTGCTTGGAGGGAAAGCTAACTCATGAAAACCTCCGAATTTTCCCCTCAAATCAGCAAGCTGAGGAGAGCCACTAGAGAGCTGCACAATTACTGAATTTAACTCAAGGGAAGAGTCAGAAATGCAGGGAGAAAGCAGGTCTACCCCCTCTGGCCTCTGCCTGCTGTTAGATTGAATTAAGTCTAATATGAAAATACACCCTGAAGGAGAAGCATGTGAGTTTATCTAGATAAGATTATCACTGTTGCTGCTGGTTGAGAATTCACACAGCTGAAGATTCACTGTTTAAAAAATGTGGTGGAATTCCCCAAATCCCTGAGATTTTTTTCAGCAGATAATAAACATTTTCAGGTTTCTTGTGGAGGTCTTTCTTGACAAATGGACAAACACTGGATATTTGTTTGGTTTTCTTCCTTTATTGTGACCTTCTCAGAAGAATGAAAGCATTTCAGAAAGTAGTAGCAAACTGTTGTATATCAGTATGATATTCATAGGCAGATACAGTAGCTAATGCACCATTAAGTTCATGCTTCTTTTATTCATCTTTCCAGAATCAGTTTTAGCATGAGGTCAGTAGTCTTCCAAATTTTAATTTGGTTTTGTCTATCTGTACTTGGATGATGATAAAAACAAAAATTTAATATTGTATTTTTCTACCTGTAATTTATAAAACTCATATTATCTACTTTCTTTTCCATCTATTTATCTTTTTCTAAGAAGAAACCACCACTAACAACCCTTCTTTAAGTGCCATATTAGAACACCACTCAGTCTAGGATTGAATTTTGAGCCTTCTGCTGGCACTATGGTCAGCTCACTTTGAATTAAACTGAACTGAAACAATGGGAGAGTATTCTATTCCCTGAATATACATTTTCTTAGAAATAAGGTTATCTAATTAGAGCATGTTAGTTGTGGAAACTGGGAAGTCTCAGCATATGGGCAGATTAAGGTCGAAGTTCTGAAATCAAGTCTGACTTTTGTATTCTTGTACTGTAAGTTGTTTCTTGCTGCTTGTACACTAGCAGCTTTCAGAGGTTTTTCTGGGTTGAGCTGGTACCACACATTTCCTCTTAGGCTCTTAAGTATTTGGGCTTTTTTCCCCAGAGATTGCTCTGCAGTACGGCTGAGCTCTGCTTTCAGCTCTGAGCAGAGCCTCTCTCTTCTGGGGATTTCTCCCTTTCAGCCTCATCCTGGAAGCCCTTCCTCTTCCCTCTGTATAATTGTTCTGAGTGCAGCAGCCAGGAAAGATAGCTAACCACACACACTTTTAGCAACAACAGCAGATAATGTTTATGCATCACATTCAACAGCACAATGTGCCCAACACTCTGTTAAAACATGAAGACAGAAGCAGATATCAAGGAAGATCCTTCAGCTTTAGTTCTATCCTGCAGTTGTTGTGAGCCTGTAGCTAGGACAGTCCAGGTTTAGCTCTAATGACCGTGTGTCAAATGACCGTGACTGAATGGTTGAACAGTTTAAGATATCTGATGTTTATTATATCCGTTACATTAAGCATGTGTTGGAAAAGTGAAGTGTGATAAACAAGCCTAGCTTTGGAGACCTTGGCTGAACTGACAAGTCCATGGTTACCATTCATGAAACCAAAATGATTTTTCTGCTGGGAAAAATACCCATGTGAGTATGTCCAGCAAGATTGTGATGGGTTATATTGAAGTGTTTAAGTTTGTATGTTGGAGATTTACACAGAAATTACCAAGGCATTGCTTCTGGAAAGTGCTTAAGGATTGTGTTAGAACAAGCTTTAGAGTCATCATTTACAGAGAATTTGCATACATGGCATTTTATCACAAATTCTGCTGACTTCAAGAAGGACCCACATCTATTTGTCACAAGTACCCCCTGCTCCTGACCCCTGGTCATTCTGCCTAGGAACCCCAAAGAACCTGTCTGTCCCTGTAATGTTGGGTGACGCTACTCTACGTGTCTCTTCTGGTTGCATTTCTGAGTTTCATCCAACTGAAAAAGCAACATAAGGAAATCAAGAATAGTCCAAGACAAAAACTAATCCAAGGTACAACCATATGAAGTTTAATACGGGCAAGTGCGGGATTCTGCACTTGGGATGGGACACCCTGGATGTTCAGACAGACCGGGGAATGAGAGGCTGGAAGGCAGTGCCGCAGAAAGGGCCCTGGGGGTCCTGGTCAGTGGCAAGTTGAACAAGAGTCAGCAGTGCCCTGGCAGCCAGGAGGGCCAAGCATGTCTTGGGGGCATCAGGCACAGCATCACCTGCCAGGCAAGGGAGGGGATTGTCCTGCTCTGCACTGGGGTGGCTTCACCTCAAGTCCTATGTGTGGATTTGGGTGCCACAATATTAAAAAGACATTAAGCTTTTAGAGACCATCCAAAGGAGAGCCATGAGGATGGTGAAAGACCTTGAGGGGAAGCTGCATGAGGAGTGTATGAGGTCACTTGGTCTGTTCAGCCTGGAGGAGACTGAAGGGAGACCTCATTGCAGTCACAATTTCCTTGTGAGGAGAAGAGGAGGAACACTGATCTCTTCTCTGTCGTGGCCAGTGACAGGACCTGAGGGAATGGCCTGAAGTTGTGTCAGGGGAGGTTTAGGCTGGATATTAGAATAAGGTTTTTCAAGCAGAGAGTGGCTGGGCACTGGAACAGGCTCCCCAGGGCAGTGGTCACAGCACCAAAACTACAAGAATTCAAGAAGCATTTTGGACAATGCTCTCAGGCACATGGTGTGATTCTGGGATGGTTTTGTGCAGGGCTAAGAATTGGACTCAGTGGTCCTTGTGACTCCCTTCCAAATCAGAAGATTCCGTGATTCTGTAAATGTCATCTTTTAAAAACTTAGGAGACAGAATTGGTGAATTCTTTTTTCTTAAGTCCTTTGTACATCTCATCTAAGCAAACAAGTCAGTCTTTGTTTTCCCTCAGCTCTTGTACCTCCACACGAATAGCTATGGCTTCTTGAAAAAAGTGACAAATGTGCCTTCTCTTTGCATGCCCTTGATGAATGGGGGGAGGGTGGATGCAGCCAGTAACCCTTCTTCTGGCCTTCAGAAGGGTCCACTCTGTGCAGAGTGTGTAAGCCTCCGGACCTCTCCCTTTTGTCTTTGTAAGGTTCTCCTAATGTTGTGCTACTATTTTATGAAAAAAGGGGAAGGTAGGAACAGAATGGAGCAAAACCTCAAAAAAGTGAGGAGGGAGCAGAGAAATTTAAATGAATGTCTAATGGTGAGAGGCTCAGGAATTTAGTAGCAAAGTAAGGAGAGTAAGGAGCCAGGAGAGGGTGAGTAGTTAGCTGGGATTGGCTGAGCAAACACATGAAGGCAATGGTGTACCAAAACTTGAGAAAAGAGTAACATGAGATTATTAAACAAACTAGGCTAGGTCGATGGGAGCAAGAGGAAGTGGGGTAGACAGTTTTAAGATAAGGAGAACCTCTTTCAGCACAAAATGATGGTTGTTAGACTCAAAATCTTCTTATCAACAAAAGGGTACACAGCATATATATATATGTAGAGAGGAACTCTTCAATGCAAATAAATACCTATTTGTCTAAAAATTAAAATTAATTTTAAAAAGGAAAACTGTGTTGAAAATAGCTTTTGAATTTTAAATATGAGAGACGTTTTCAAGTAGCTGCCCCTTCACTCTGCTGCTGTGTGTTTTCTTTCAGTGTTCCTCTGAATCCTGGAGCTGAAAGTGTCAGTCTTTCTGAAGAGGAAAGGGGGCAATCAGAACGAGTTTTCAGCAGTGTGAGGGCTTTGCTGAGCAAGGTTCATGGTGGGGGTCTCTTTCAGTCTCTCTCTGGGGATAATTTTATTTAATGTCATCCCACAGCCTGTCTTCCCTCTGCTTTCCAAGTTGGGGAGCTGCTCACTGCTTCCCCAAGTCCCATTACCCTGGAGGGGCTGTTTGTCATACAGTGTTTATGTAGGAGTGCCAGCTCCCTACTCTGGGTGCTCCCAAAGGGAAGCTTTTGTAGGAAGGCACAGGCTTGTGACCATCAGACAGCTGCTGCCACAGCTAAAAGCAGTTTCCACCAAGGCAGATCCAGACATATCTGAAGACCCCATGCTGCTGGCTGAACAACAAGCCTCTGACCTTGTGCTAGCGATGGCCAAAACATTACTTACATGGCTAAGGGAGAAAGGCTAATGGAAAAGACAAAGATGCTGGAGTTATAATCAAACTGAAAAAATCCTCAAAGTGAACCTACATGTTGCTGTATAGGGAGATGGAGTCTGACTACCTCCAACCCAAGAAAGGGATGCCAGAGCTATGTTTATGGAGTCCTTATGGGTACAGGGCTCAGAAAAACAGCTTGGCACTATAAAACAGAGGAAGTGAGGCTTGGAGAAAAAAGTAGCCTTATGGAGTAGGAACAAATATCCCTCAGGAAAGTGGGTTTGATTTTAGGATTGATCCTACATGTTCCCATTCTTTGCTGTCAGGAAGTATCTCTTGGGAAGTTTGTCCAGTCTTGTTAAAGGCAAAGCATACCAGCCTTCAAATCTGCCAACTACTCTATTAATTCAGAAGATTGCAAAGCCAGTTCAGAGAGTATCATCAAATAATTGATCTGCATGGGTCTCAGCATGATGCTATATTTACGGAGGAAATTGTGCAATAGGTTGTATCCGTGTTGAAGACTTTCAAGGTTAATAGTATTTTATCCTTTTTAAGTCACAGTCCTTAAGAGGATGATCAGGGGTATTTTTCTCCAATCATTTGTGTCATTCTGCAGACAGGATGGATCAGCTCTAAGAACAGTTCATCATTATTAGCAGTTCGAGGTATTAAAAATTAAAGATAAAAATAGTTAAATGGGTTGTATTATGCTCAATATTATCAAAAGTAAGTTCTTAATCGTCTTGATATATACATATATATAAATGCACACAAAAATATGTATCTCTGAAAGCATGCAGACTTCTCCACTCCTGTTCACTTGCAGTAATAGTTTTGTTGTATCATGTCAAGGTGCCAGTTACAGTCTAATGGAAAAAGATATTTAAACTGTGCTTTTATTGTATTTTGGATATACTTAAGAGAAAACAGTTGAATTGGATGTTCAGCCTTTGACAATAGCCTCCTGCTTTTCCCTTTCCAGGAACAGAAGAAGTTATCAACAAAAATAAGAGATGAGGATGAAGCCAAAACGTGTATTTATAATGAGAGAATCAAGTTGTGTGTGGAGGCTGTAGTGCAGAGATTTTTGTTCCACTGTATTAAATGGTAGGCAAAAGCAGTAACAATTTTGGTACAGTAAAGTAAGTGCTCATCATAGATGCATTTTGATTATCTTTCAGAAAAGATTCTTTTGTCAACCCAGTCATCAATCTAATTTATTGGTGAACTGAGCTCAAAAAGTATGACTCAGTACCCACACATACTTTAGGTTCTCTTGAAAATACCAAGAAATTTAAGTGTCACTGATGGGGAGGCCTTGTTAATTTTTGATTTTTATTTTTTGGAAAAAGGTCAGTGCTGTGCCTTTTGGGAAGAAATCCTGGTGCATGCACAGACTTTTCTGATGGTTTGATTAATCGCAAGGATTCTTATTGTGACAGAGTAAGTGATTCAGGGATGACTGCTCAAACTCAATACTTAACTCTCCAAAGAGGATGTGTATCTTGCGCATACTGGCTCATCCCCTGTCTAGGTCTTTTTGCTCTGGGCATGGAAAGTACAGACAGAATAATTCAGATCTGGAATTGCGGGAAAAACAGTTCCTATTGAGGTGCAATTGAAATGCCAAGATTAGCGGAAGGAGAAAGTTTAAATTATAGTTCAAAATGTATTGTGGCAATGTTTGCAGACATTCCTTTTTGCTGACCTGCTGCCCAAGAACTTGAACTGCTTGTGTTTTGGGGTCTGAGGGACCACCTTACCCAGGTAACTGCTGAGCCTTTGGTGTGAGCTAGCTGGGCTTTCTCATGTCTTCCCTGACTATAGGGATGCTGTCAGGGAGGCTGGGTTTCTCTGTGCTGTTTTGCTGTACTTGCAGTTGTGTGCAGGGCTAGAGGAGCAGACACAGACTGTTCTGGGAGGGCAGTGCTAGAAGCACTTCAAAAATCAGTTCGGCAACAACTGTCTGCAGGGCTCTGCACCTGTGGCTGTGCCTGGTTTCATATAGCCAGAGTGGTTTAAGCAGTGAGCTTAAATGTGTTCCAGTGGAAAACCACAAAGGACAATTAGTTGCCCTGTATTTTCTTCAATTTTACCTGTCTTCTTTTGTCAGGCCGTGGTTCTAAGAACTTGGTACATCACTGTGGGAAATGCAAGTTTTGATGGCTGGGTCAAGTATCAGGATTTGATGGATGGTATTATTTTAAGTTGTGAATTAACAGAAGGAAGAAGAGAATATATTCTATAATATCTTGTATAGGATAACTTTAAAATTGGCAACTCAGGATCAAACAATGCAAATTTGTAAAGTTGCTCACTTGTCAAATGTCAGTGTTGAGATACAGGTTATAATCTACAATAAATGTTAGATACAGCACAGCACTGAGTGTTCTCACTTCTTCTAGATGACTCTCTCTGAAAAAACTGTTAAGAACTTACAGTGCTCTGAATATGTTGATTGAATGGAACATTGGAGCATTTTGGAGATTGTTTTCATCTCTGTATATGTATTACAGCATACTACTTGTTTCCTTGTCAAAATTAGTGTATTTTTTCATTAATATTAAATTTCACTCACAATGCCAGAAATCTTGTACAGTTTTCTTGTGTATGTGACTTTGCTTTTAATATCACTAGAGGGTGGTACTGTAATTTACTGGTTATGTTCAATTGCTGTTTAACTGGCCCAGCACTAAAATTTGATGGCCAGAAGACTTCCATTGTGATCAGACTAGTCAGCACATTGGCAGTCAGTTCCTGTCGTGTGGGATCATCCCACACCAAAAACTGTTGCGGGGAGCTGAGGTTCTCTTTTGCCCAATGTCAGGCTGAAGGAGTATAAATTCTGCTTTTAAAATGACTGTTTGAGGGGTTTTACTTTGCGGCTGTGCCAGCATCCCTCACAAAGGCTACAGTGTTCAAGTACAAAATAGTATTTCTTACAACTTAACAGGATGCTCTTGGATTCTTTTTCCAGCTCAGCAGGGCTCTAACACAGTGCCAGACCTTTATTTTGTGGGTATCCGGTCTGTACTCCCAGTTCCAGCGTGGCCGTCAGCCGCAGCAAGGGGTGGCTGGCCATCAGCGCTGGGGAGTCAGGGCAGAGCATGCTAACAAGCCTGGCAGCATGGGGGGCTCACCTGCCAGGGCCCCATCCCTCAGGCTCCCAGGAGGGTGGGTCTGGAGACAGGAACAAGGCTCAGAGAAGAATGGAGTTCACCCCAGGTTCAGTGAAGAGGTCAGACAAGGTAATGGTGATGAGACAGGGCTGAGATGACGCCCAGAACACAAGTCAGTGACTCCTGTACAAGGCAGGCCCAGAGGCAGTAGCTGGGTCAGCCAGAGTAAAGAGGTCACCAGGTGAGATCCCAGGGATAAGGCAGTTCTTGTGCCAAACTGGGAAATCAGTCTGGGTCTGGGTCAATGGGGTACATGGCCAGGCACCAGCACCTGCAGTGTGGTGGCAGCAGAGCTCAGGTGAGCTGCAGTCAGGTGTGGCAGTCTCAGCTCTGCAGCCATTCCTGCATAAAGGGTAGGACAGTCACCAGACCTTCTTCCAACTTCCTCCTGAAAAGCTCTTTGAGGCTTGCCAGGTCATCTCAGCGTTGGCTTTTGCCACACAAATTTGGGCTGGAGTGTGTCACAGTCTAAACAATCACTGAGAAGTCTCATCTCTGTCTCCCATATAACAATGATTTGAAAATACGCTCTCTTGATCAATGTTTAACAAAGTAAGAACGTTCTTGATACACCTCCAGGGACAACCCACTGGGATATCTTCTGTAGCACATTAAATGGGCAAGAATTATCAAAAAATTTAAAACAACAATATAGGACTGCTTGTCTGCACTGTTTATCCACAGATCTATGACATTTAATCTCTGCTCTGTGTGATGTTGGAGGCAGACCGTACATGTCAACTAGTGACGAGGCAGACATGAAAGTCTGCTTTCAGATACTGCCATTTTCTTTCAAGGACCTGTAGGCAGAGTAGCTTACCCCTACCACAGAGCAAATCTAAAGGAAATAATTTTAAGATCTTCAGACCCCTGGATGTGCTTTTGTCAGCAAAGGGATATCTTATATTTTTACAGAAAGTCACTATCCATAGACTATCCCTTCCTCTTCTGCCATGAGGAAGGCAGTGGGTGGGGAATGATAGGAGGCAAACTGGGTGGTCTCTGTGAGGGCCTCAGTTCATCACTTCCCTGACTCATGCAGGTCATGTCAACCCAGGAAAGCTCAGCTTAGGGTGGGACTCCTCTCCTTATTTACATTCCACATACTTCCAACAAAAAAGTTTGTGTAAATCATTAACAGAATCTCAAATACTGAATTTACTTTACCTGGCACAGATGCTAACTTTAGGGTCAGCATAAGTGGCAGCATCATTCATGTGGTCTTAAGCAAAACACTAAAGGGATAAATGAAGGCTCCCTCCATTTTCTTTTTTCCAGGCCTAGCCTCTCAAATCCAACATTGTAGTATCAAATTTTGTGAAGCAGAAAAAACTGCAGGAAGTATTTTTCAACAAGTGTCTTGTGGCTATTTAGAGCAAGACCAGGTAGCTGTGATGCCTTGCAGTTTTGTGAGCAAGCTGTGCCTCCTGTGCCATTTCTTCCACTCACTGCCATTGGGAAGGGCTTCCCTTTTCCATGACTGTGATGCATGGGGTATTTTTTCCTTCCTGTCCCTATGAGCATATGCCCTTGGCTCTCCTGGCTGAAGGCTTATGGGGTCCTGGGCAAAATTCAGCAGACAGACTTCAGGCAGTGGAAAGCTATCTCTTCTGGCACTTGCTGACAACTGTGACCTGCCTGCAGAATATACCAGAATAGATATTTAGTGTTATATTTTTGTGGACCTCATTACTCAAATCAAGGCGGTGTTTTATGTAAAACCCATGCAAAGCTTTCTGTGCATAATGGGGACATTCGGCAGGGAGTCTGCAGGGAACTGCTGAGGGTTTTTTGTGCTTCAAAGTTTCTTTGGCACTCACTCCATCTAAAGGCACCCTAAACAAGCTATTAAGGCTTGTTTTTTCTTACCTTCTCTGCTTTTTTTCCCTCTGCAATTTAATAATTAACTTAATGAGAGATTTCTAGTTATTCTGATAATGTTCTGGGACATTGTTGAACTTCTGTGATCAATGGGAACTCTGACAGGTGTCAGGGTCTATTTACTGTCACATAGAAAGGTAGTGAGAAACAGCCAAAAGCAGCATAGAGCAATGACACAGCACAAAGCAATTCAGGAAAAACACAAAGTCCTTTAAATCAAAACTGTCTATATGTTTAGGGAAGACTACATTTGGTAGCTCAGTAATTTTTGTTTGCTCATTTTTATTTGTTTATTTTTCTGGCAAGATTAATGGTGCGCTGGAAATGAGTGAGTGGGAAAACTGGAGGCTTTATAGTAAAGAAAATAATTTCAAGATATTTATAAACTAAAATTTATTTTGTTACTTCAGTTACTACGTACTTGTCAGGAATAAAATTTGTAGGTCTTTTTTTTCCCCAGAGGCAAAGCAAAGCATGAGGAAAAAAGCTGTAAAATTGTTGTGTAGCTTCTTGTTCTGAATGGTACATGGTTTGTATGCAAAATTAAAATATCTTTGCTGTGTGTGTTTTTTTTAACTGTTCAACTTAACTACACTTGGAAACTTCTATATTGAAATGGTGAGTGCATTCAAGCAATGCTGCCAAATTCCTGGATTAGTACAGTTAATAAAGAACATTGTTTTGAGTTTAGTTTGTGAAAAGGGATATGCAACCTCAATTATCTTTGAAAAAAATTCTGCAAAATCTGAGTGTTAGAACACCTAAATGATTTACAGACGTAATAGTTTATTGTCAAGGATAATTGACCTGAAATACAGGATATTGTGTTTAAGTCTTTCTGACAATGAGATGATACCACTCCAGTACTCCATCTTCTGTTTCAGAAGAACCCATCACCCTGTCTTTGTATTTGTGGCTTCTTAGAGGAAAAGGTACTAAGGCAAAAATTATGTGGTAGCTGATTTGAAAACCATTCCTCAGATAGAACCGTTACTGAAGTTACCTTGCTGCTAGAAGATGTGGGAGGTTGTGACAAGATCTCAAGTGACATGAGCAAGCCTAGTCTTCCTCCTAAAACTAAGCTCCCCAAAGAAGATGAAAAAGGCTCTTAAGTGCAGAAGGGGCAGAGGGAAAAAAAAAAAAGAAAGAAGGTAGAAAACTTCTCTTTGAAATACAGAAAAAATTCCAAGTCACTAAGAAAACAGCGCAGAGATGAAAATGGTTCCTACTGTGTCATGGTACAGTGATTTAGTCCTTCTGGGCTTGTTTTATGCCAGCTAGTGACCTTGAGTTGTAAACTGTGAACATTTTCTCCCTCTGCTCCTGCCCCTGCCATGGTTTGCTGAATTTCCTCTCTGCTTACCCTTGATGTCCAGCTGCTCCAGAGTTTCTCTGGCTTCTCTTCTTCCCCCCATACCTCACATCTCACCATGGTCACCTGCTCCTCCAAGCAGTCTGATTTTAGTGGCATCCCTGGACATCCCGGCGGGAAGCACGACATCCAGCCTGGTTGCTTCAGGGAGCAGAGCATACCCCTGAGAGCCCAGGCCTCGATGAGGTGTATGATGAGAGCTTTCCCCAACAGACACTGAATTACTCAGCATGCAGCTGCTCATTGCTTTCCAGCAATTGCTAAATCACAGTTCAGGCAGAGGCAGAACAAAGCTGCCCTTGACTTAAGGAATAACAGGCTACAGCCCTAATTATTCTGGAATTTAAAGGCTTACTGTTAGCACTAGACAATCAAAGGGAAGAATACTACTAGAGATATGGATTTTATGGTAACTAGTGCTTTATAAAGCTGATATTTCTTCATTTCAGAAACCTTTTTTAGCTTTTGTATAATTTCATACTACTTCTCTGGAGACAATATATTCCTAATTTGAAGTCCAGGATTAGAGGAGGTTTTCCTGAGCATCTCAAAGTGATTGTGGCATCTTTTCTCAGTGGTAGTCCTCTTCGTGGTGTTACACCACACATGCTAATAAGGGTCTGTGTGATGCGGAAATGGGCAAGTGCAGGGAAACAAGAAAAGGTACCCTTTACTAAATGGTTGCTTGAGTTACTTTTCCAAGTGTCACATCAGAGCAGGCAGAAACAGGTTGAACGGCTGTCGGGACTGCAGCTTGATGGGTTTTTCACTAAAAAGCTGACTCTGACATTATGTTTTGAATCTTTTGAACTTCTTCACAAGTTGAGTAAGATGAATTTGTCAAATATCTATTCAGTAAATAATGTTTAGAAATCCTCCAAGTGACATGTCTTCTTAGCTTGCCTGGTTTTTTCCCATCTATTAGTTTACAGCTGCCTGTGAACAAAGAGACTGTTTGTCCCATTTTGTCTGCACATTTTCAAATTGTTAGTTTGACAATGTTCTTTTAACTTTAGAAAGCTTATTACCTATTGCTAAAAACCTTCACATTCGAATATACTTTTAAAAAATAAAATATAAGCCAAAGTTATTAGCACTATCCCATTCCTTGCATATACTCTCCACCCCCAAAACATTTGGAAAATGGAACATTAAAACAAGTGCTGAAAAGATCCTTTTAAATTCTGACACATGATACTGTTAAATGATACTGTGTATCCAAAGAATTTAGCATTGGTAACTGTTGAAGTAAAAATTTAGTTATTTACCACAGCATTAATGTTAGGTATCTTTTTTAAAAACTGCACTGTACACCTGGGCTCCCTGCTTGTTTCCTTCATTCTGTTCTCATTTACAGCCCATACGTCTGATACCAATACGTATGATTGGTTTAGTATATATTCTGTAGAAGAAATTTTTTATTCAAACTAGTATGTGATTCAGTACCCTATTTTAGATTGATTTTTCCTAACTCTTGGCACAATATTTTGGGATTTCCATTGCTAATGTTTAAGGTGTAAAATTTCCAGGGCTACGGGGGTGGCCATTAGCCTTGACAACACTAGGAGACAACACAAAAAGCAGAATTGCATGGGCTCAATTTTCCATAAAAAGAAGCTTCAGCTGAACTCTCTAAGTTCAGAAGAATGAGCAAAGAAAGGGGAACAAAGCTCAGTAGAAAACTGTAAGAAAAATATGTCTAAAATTTTTTTGTTGAAATTTCTGTAACTTTTTCTTTCGTTTGCTAAGGTACAATTTTTGCATGCATAAAATCTGAAGGAGAAGAGAGGACTACAAAAACAGATTAAAACCAATGGCCTCTTTTTGCTTTTAGTTTACAATGCCTTGCTGAAGTTTAGGTAATGCCAGCTCGTTCACAAACAAGGTACAAGAGAAAGGGTTTCTTGAGCCCTAGAGAAATCATATGTAGGTACATAACTGAAAGAAGTGCTTGATTGAAAGGTTTTTCTGGTTTTTGTTTTTTTTTTAACAGCTATTTGATATTGCTTTTAACTAGAAATTTTAAGTTGAATCTAGGTATTTGTAGGTGGCCAAATGGAAACTAAGACACCAACCTACTCTTTGAAGTCATCAATCATATTTAAAAACATTAGAGCTCAGATTTTCTGAGGTGATTTCTGAAACTAGACCAGGAAAAAGTGGGATACAAAATACACAGAAGAAATTCACCTTTCCCCACTGTACAGATCAGCTTTGAGCCCTTGGGCTTTGTACTTAATAGCATGGGTTTCTAGGCCACTTCTACCCAGTTTTTTCCCCTTGTCCTGCTTTATTAACAAAGCAGTCTTTGCTTTTTCAAAAACTTTGTCTTCTGAGGTGACAGCATCCTCTGAAAGAGATTAAAGTCCATTGGCAAATAGTTGTTGATTGGCATGTTTGCACTTTAATCATCAAATTTGGAAAGGTACAACAAGCTTATTTGGTGCTGCTTTAATTTGAACAAATGGTTATTCATGGTATAATAATAAATAATTCATAATTAAATACTCACTGTAACCCTGTAGTAGGTTGAAGACTTGTTAAAGATTCAAAGATATTAAAGTCCAATATGGAAATTAAAGCAGATGAAGGCATAGTGCAATTCGAAGAACAGAAAAATATTTTAGCAAGTATTTAAATGACAGACTTGAAGCATTTAAATTTGCTACTTTTTGCAGCTTTTTAATCTTCCTTTTTTCTGCATGCTCTCTTTAACTTAATGAATAAAAAGAAATCTGCGTTTTTGTGGAAAACTGGACATGTGATAATGCTGTTTCTTACAGAATGCACATTTCATGTTTTTATGTGCTTCAGTGACTGAACCTGTGTTTAGTTAGCGTTACTGAATTTTCACCAAGAGGAGGTCACACACAGTATCTATCCCCAATACATGAAGTCTAGTCTACTCTCTACACTTGTTGTGTAGTTGAGCCCAGTCTTTTCAAAAGAACCCTAAACAGGTTATGCTCTTTGGATTTTTAAGTAAACAGCTACTGTAAACATCCAGGAAATCAGATTCGTCACCTTAAACTGGGATCCTGAACCTTCTTTCAGAGAAAATCATCAGTGCTTGCAGACATGTAGGAAAAAAATAATCCTGTTAAAAATAACTAATGTGTGTCACCCCATGACAGTAGTTCAGAAGGTATGACTTGCCATTTTAATTCCAGTGCTGATGTTTTCTTCCATGCCTGTAGAGGTTCAGGGAGGCTCTCATGTGTGTAACATGCAGCATTTCACCTTTATGAAAAGTAGTGAATTTTTTTTTTAATCAGGTTGGCTTCTGTTTGACAATACCTGCACAGGATGACCACTTCATCTGGTCATGTATGTCAATAAACCTTGTTTTTTAGCAGGTTCAGAAGTTACTTACATATGCAGGAAAAAAAAAAAACAATCAAGAAGACAAAAAAACTGAAGTAGAGAAGGAAAAAAATCAGATAAAGAGATGGGCAAGCAAAATTGAAAGGAAAATTTGATAAAAGTTGCCCAGTTTTTAAAGAATTCTTACTTCTAAAATATTTCTAATATTGTGAATTTTAATTTTTTTTCCTTTAAATCTCTGTAAATATCCATTAACTGCTGCTCATTTTTCTTTTCTAACTAGTAACTGACAAGAAACACTTTGGAACTGTAGATGCAACAAAAGGACTTGAATTTAATCCTTTCTGTAATTCAGGAGTAAAACAGTTAGGCCTCGATTCAAGATAGGATAACATTTGTTTCAAGTTAAGAGTATTTTCCACTGCTATGGAGCTTTATTGGTTTAGTGCTGCAATTACAATAGAACAAAAATTGAAACTCTTTCAATAACAATTCCTGAGGCTACAGAGGATAACTCAAAATCGTCCTTTTTAAATCTCCCCGTTCTCTCCTCCTGCCCCCCTTCCATTTTTTTAAACCCATAAACTAATTCAAGACATTTTCTGACTGGGTTCTCAAGGGAGGGCAAGTGTAAAGTGTGAGCATGGACTGTAATGGAAGCAATGAGTTTGTACTGAGAAGAAAGAGGAAAACCTTCAATTTCTGAGAAATCAGCTGTAATAAAATTTCACACATGACTGTCTGACTTCAATTTGTCACTGTTCTCTGTACACAGAGGTTCCACCGCCATGAGCAATATTTAGCTTTTGTGATGTTATTTACTGTGTAATCTCACTTTGTGGTTTTGCTGGCTGATAAATGTCATTAATGATAGACATTGCAAAACTCAGTCATGTTTCAAAAGTCAGTTCCTCTTTTCAGGTAACAAATTAACCACTGAAAACTGAAAGGAAGTCTGAGGATTTCACTGCAGTTGTCGCTGTATCTGACAACACTGAATTTGGGAACCTGTTCCAAAACATTATAATATTGACATTAAATGTGTTGATGGTCATTGAGTCTATAGCCTTCTAGTAAATCCATCAGACAGAGTTATCTTGACCTGCTTAGGAGCCCATTACTGGATCAGTTAATCAAAACTTCAGTACTGATGTGTATGTGCTCAGCATGAATTCCAAGACTGCTAGGATTTTTGTTTGAAAATCACAGCTTTGCAGGTAACAAACATGTTCCTTTTGAGAATCTGAAGGACTGACATATAAAACCACTAATCCACTGTGGACTCTTAAACTATCTCAAATTTGTAAAGGCTGTAAAGAGCTCATGGAGAAAGCGTTTGAGACTGTTTATTATCCTGTTACTTCATTATTTTCTCCTTTCCATTGCTTTGTCATATCTGCATATCTGTTAAAATTTTGCTCTTCTTCTAGAGGACCTACGTGAGGTCCTCTAGAAAACATAAGTTAACTGTACGTATCAATTTTATACCTGAGTTGAAATTCTGAAATACTGTATCTGGGAGTATGGGAAGACGTGACAAGAAAAACAATAAGATTTTTTTTCAAGGAGTTTTAAATTCATGGTTCCTGTGTATCTGAGAGAGTGTTGTCTTCCATACATCTGCTATTGAGCGTGCCACATTGAAACTATCTCAATCAGACAACTGCTAAGAACTACGAGGGACACTTCATTTCTAACAGGCTTTTAATGGCTTGAGTATGTGTACATTTCCTTTCTCCATAAGTGATTTTCATATTCCCAATGATTTGTGTTTACTGAAAATTGCTCCTTGTTTTCCAGTAAAACTGTAGTTTGTGTGCAGATGCTCTGCTGCAGGGCATGCAAATATCAGAATGTGCACTGGTTGATTTATTCCTTCTAATAAAATGAGAATTTTATACCACCCTAAAAATTTGATTTAGTAACATTTCCTGCATTCCAAAATGTCAAATTTTATCCTGTTCCATCAATGTGTTTAGTTAGTGCTTGTGTGTAGTACTTGTGTTTGAATGCAAAAAGATGAGCTACTGCATTCTTAAGGTTGCCTGTCTAGAATTGCTTAAAACATAATAAAGGTCAATGAACAATACTAATGTGTTTTCTTACCACTTGCGGACTTACTAATGCTCCATCATAGAGGTCAAAGGGAGGAAATTGAATTAATTCAAAGAGCTCCTGGAGTGTAGGGACTAATCCTATTTAAACCTATGAGTTAACTAAGTGGTGGTGTGGAGTCTTCAGCAGAAAAAGGCAACCTTTTCCTCATAAAGGGGTGCTGGAACACCAGAACAACGTGTAATTTTGTTGCGTGTCAGGTCAGATTGTCAGCCATGGATGACTACATCTGTATTTTGTTAAAAGCCCAGAGTTTTGACACCATACATGGAGACTTCTTTGATTGAATTTTTGAAATAGTTCAAATGTTGCACTGAAATAGTTTCACCAAAATAAGAAGCTATTATTGCTGCATTGACTCAGATTTGATGTACATGGTCTGTAGTGTATTGTGAGTAGTTTACCTTACAAATAAAATTTTCTGATGCATACAGTAATGTGTAGTATACTGTGGATATTGCCTGTTGTTTTAATTTAACATGAGGCTAAAGGGATGCAAAAATTACCAATAGAAAAAATCTCTGACTTCACTAAATTAGTAAAATCAAGTGCATTGGTGATAAAAAGCAACCAAGAATAGATGAACTAGCAGGTAGATGTCTGAACTGAGTGTGGGACTGAAGAAAATGCCTAAAGCATCTGGGTTTGCTTCACTGGTTTCACAAGATGGAATCAACTTTGCAATTTGACTTCAGTTTTGCAATGCCAAGTCTATAACTCCCCATAGGCCTGGGTTAGTACCTGCCCTTTTTTTTGTTCTTTTCTTTGCAGGGTGTCTGTGGATGAAACATTTTTCATTACAGCAATAAGTTACCTGTCCAGTCATTGCTTGCAAGAGGTAGAAGGGTAGAGACTTAGATTGTGATTTCATTTTGTGTGAAGCTGAGAGCACTGAGCCAAAGAATGCTTCTTTCAGTTATCCTAAAAGGCATGAGCATTTTCTATGCCTCACACAGGTGCACACGTGCTGCATACACAAGTGGTATCTACACTTGCCCTTATGTCTTTGGCCTAAGTGAAATGTGAACATAGCAAATACATGGAAGCACAAAGAGAAAATTATGTAATATAGAAACAAAGAGTTGTAAAAATATGGGAAAAATATTATGACTAATGTCAGGAGCTTAAAATTGTGTATACAAGGTGTAATAGGTAAATGAAGAAAAATTTTAAAAATTAGTAAATCGTCTGATTAAGATTTTCAAAGAAGTCTTGATTAAGTTATCAGTTCCTGTTTATTTTAAGGAATAGTTGCAGGCCTAGTTACTTTAAGCTTGTTTTAAAGCTGAATGATTTGATGTATCATCTTAGATGCAAATGATTCTCTCATGAAAAATAGATTAGAAATACTTGTACAAATATTAAGTTGTTAATGTAAAATATGAACGTCTGAGAGTGCAAATAAAATGATAAATGTAATTATATTGTAGGACGAAAGGGTATAAAATAGAAGTCAAATATTTCACTTCTGAGGAAAAATCTAGTAATTAACAGAAGTCTATGAAAACAAGTATGCTGTTTGCTAACAAAGTTGTTGTTAGCAAATACTAAATATACAGTCCGACAAATGCATACTTGTTTTTATCCTTTCTTGAGGGACACACATTAATTAGCCTAACTGGGCATTGCCAAGTTTTCCATTTGGCTATGGGTTTGTGA
Organism: Eopsaltria australis; assembly: GCA_034509425.1. Classification (NCBI taxonomy): domain Eukaryota; kingdom Metazoa; phylum Chordata; class Aves; order Passeriformes; family Petroicidae; genus Eopsaltria; species Eopsaltria australis. The sequence continues at coordinate 1,763,615 of JAVTVJ010000072.1, forward strand.
AATAGCACTGTTGCAAAGTATTGTGTTTCGTAACAGAGTAGGTAATACTGAGAAAAAGTTTCATACAGTAATAAAATTGTGACGTGTGCCTGTATTTTCAATCACATCTTGTGAAAATTTCTTAAATTTCACGAGTCACATCCAGCTGTTAGTTTTCATTGTCATGGAATTGTAAGAATAGTTTATGCTGGAAGGGACCTTTAAAGATCATCTAGTCCAAACCCCATGCAAGGAGCAGGGACATCTTTAGCTAGGTCAGGTTGCTCAGAGGCCCATCTAACCTGACCGTGAATGTTTCCAGGGATGGGGTGTCTACCAGCTCTCTGTGCAAATCTCTAATGTTTCACCAGGCTGATAATAAAAAATGTCATCCTTATATCTAATCTAAATCTACTCTCTTTGCTTTAAAATTGTTACCCCCTGTCATTTCACAAGAGGCTCCACTAAAAAGTCTGTCCTCATCTTTCTTAGAAGCACCCTGTAAATACTGAAAGGATGCAATAAAATCTCCTTGGATCCTTTTCTTCTCCAGTCTAGACAAACTCAACTCTCTCAACCTGTCCTGTAATCATCTTTGTGACTGTCGTGTGAACCCATTTCATGTCGTTCCTGTGCTGAGGATCCCAGAGCTGGATGGAGTACTCCGAGCAGGGTCTCACCAGCGCAGAGCAGAGGGGCAGAACCTGCTGCCCATATTATTTTGGATACAGCCCAGGATATAGTTGGCAAGTGCACGTTGTTGGCTCATGTCCAGCTTTCATACACCAACAGCCCCAAGTCCTTCTTGGCAGGGCTGCTCTCAAGCCCCTTCATCTCCCAACCTCTATTGATACCAAGGGTTAGCCTGACCCAGGCACACAACCTTGTACTTGGCATTGCTGAACCTCATGGGATCGCCATGCACACACTTCTCAGGTTTGTACAGGTCCCTCTGGATGGCATCCCGTTCCTCAAGCATGTCAACTGCACCATGCAGCTTGGTGTCACTTGCAGGCTTGCTGGGCGTGCACTCAATCCCTCTGTCGGTGTTGTTGATGGAGACATTAAAGAGTCCTGGTCCCAGTACGGACCTCTGGGGGACACCACTTATCACTGATCTCTGTTCTGATACTGAGCTATTGACCATTACTCGCTGGTTATGACCATCTGAGCAATTCCTTATCCACTGAACAGTCCATGCATCACTGTTACCACAAAACATATTTGAGTCTCCTGCAGTGTATTCACTGTCAACAGTGATTTACTTCCACTTTTTGTATCTTTTGTATACAACCAAAGCATTACTGTAAGAGAAAATTGCATATACCTGTCACTACAGTGGAACATGCTGTAATGTGCAATGAAATTGTAAATAAGTGAACCCTGTGGAAGAAGCGCTCTACAACCTCCCTCTTCTGTTGCTGTTTCCCATGGAAGCTCCTCCAGGAAATTGCTGTTGCATTTTTTAAATAGCTGCTGTAAAACACATGTGATGATGATACAAGATGCTTCAGCTGATTTAAATACAAATCCTTCAGTGAAGTTGCATATTATGTGTGTCATCATGGAATTTAGATAAATGTCTTTACCATGCCTTACCAAATCCCTCAAAAGATGTTCTGCTGCCTTGTTAATCAATAGAGATTTGAGCAGGGGTGGTTAATTTTCCATAGTCACACAGTATAAGGAGTTAACATATTAAAAGCAAATGATTAGTGTTTAATTCAGGGTATGCAGAACTACAGGTACAGACTTAAGAAATAATATGAACTCTGTGTACATTCCTAGAAATGTATCAGAACTAAATGCTTAATTAAAGGACTTGGAAGGTGGTTTATGTTATGCTTCCTAGTTCTTCTTCATCTCAGCTTAGCTTCTCAGGAGATCTACACCACTTTTTTAAAGCCTTTGTAGTAAGAAGGTCATATGCTGATCTTAAAGTCAAATAGATGGTGCATAGCTCATTGACAGTATCTTAGATTTTCTTTTTGTGTATGTTTTACTATCAGGATATCATACATTCATTTTATTGTACTTTTTTTTGCAAGGACATTGGTGAAACAAAGGGTATCTGTTAAAACTAAACAAAGGAGATAACTCTTATCCTGCATAATACCTGTCATTAATAGCTAGGTAATGTAGGAAATAAATGTGCATTATTTCAGTCTTTCATGCATATTCTTCTGATGAGGGCAGAACAGATGAAAATAAGGGATGGAAAAAACAATTTCTGTGTTCTGTTTATCAATTGTCAACCCTTTTTAGTGATTTCTCTTACTGAAAGGGTGGACTTGGAATGCAAATAAGGCTTGCAGTCCTCTGATCCAGGAGGTTGTAGGTTATATTAAAATGCTCCATTGAAGAATTAATATAGCTTTAAATACCACATAATTACTCACCTGTGTCAGTAGGTGACATACAAGTACTTGATCTTTATTGAAGAAATGCATCCCCAAAATATATGTAGTAAGCCTAGAGGAAGTGAATTTTTGCAGCTATAATTTATTTTTGTCAATGTAGCATCTGCAAAGAAGTCAAGACATTGAACCATCATTAAAAATGCAAATGAATTCTTATCTTTTCCAAACACTTGATAGTGGATGAGCTGTGATAAGGCTGGTTCTTTGCTACACAGTGCATAAATCTGCAAGCTGTGTCAATGTGAGATGGTTGTTGTAGGATCATTTAGGCTGATGCAAGTGGTAATGCAATTCCCAAAGCCTGGACCTCTATTAAGCTGTATATTCTCTCATCAGAACTGTCTGGGTCTTCAACATATAGCTAAACATAATTTCATTTGCTGAATTTTTTTCTGAGGTGGATGTTATGCCAAGGTCAATTGATGTCTCATAAACAGTAGAAGCATCTCACATGATCCAGGATGATGTGTAAAGCATGAAAGAAAAATGGTTTATTAGAAATTGAAATGGAAGTGTTTTGTAAAGAAAGTTGTTTCATTATAGGTTCACTATAGATAATTATATACATGCCCTTTAGAATTTTAGAAATAAAATGAAGACTTCTATGATTACAATACCTATAAAAGACATGCAAGATATAACAGCTCCTGGCACAGCAGAGGATGATACAAATGAGGATCTCTTAGGCACTAATCTACACCTTTCCTCCATGTAGGTTAGTGCCTAACAATGCTACAAACACAACTTAAGCTGCATGTAGGAAAGTGTACCAGTCCAGAGATACTTTTAGCCTCTTCTACCTAATGGCTGTGTCATAATTTTATTTCTCCACTGCTTACGTGGCCATTTTGGTGACAGATATGACTTGTCAAACAGCCTTAGTTCAACTTCTTCTGGACAAAACATGTAAATATAATACTTGCTCTGTGTTGAGTAACATATTGATAGATTGATGAACATATTGATTGACTTTCAGTCAAAGTACTGCTTTGACTGAACGATCTCTTTTGAAAATGTTATAGCCTAAGACTCCTCAAATAGATCCTTAGCCTCTGCTTCGACAGCTGCTTGCTATGGTTTTCTTGTATCTGAAGTGTACCTGAAATGACCAGCTCACAATCCAGTTCCTCAGTGAAGAACAACAGTTCCTGGTTCTACCCTGACTCCCAATTTACATTTAAGGATGTGATTCTGCACTGGACTTGGGGAGACTTGAAATCTTAGATAAACACAGGTTTTAAGCAGTATTGTGATTTTCTCAAAATCAAACTGTTCATGTGGTTGTGCTGTGTTCTTTTATTGACCGATTTCCTTTTGGTTAACGAAAAGTCTCCAACATGTGATGCTTTAAAGGTCTCCCTGGATAGTCAGAAGGCTCTCTCAGCAATACTCTGAGCAGTCTTTTCATCTGAGAAGTACTTTTTTTCTGTACAGGGTGTATCAGTAAGAGGCAAACCATTTGTTGACCATAGTAATATATCTCTGTTAATTAATCTAAATTTCATTCCGCTCTTCAGAAAAAGTTGGAGTAGGGGCAGGGAAAATAGCCCTTCATCAGTTTTCACCCTGAGAAATGTTCCTCCTTGATTCCAGAGTGTCTCATCAGCTGGATGATATATTTGTTGCACAGACTGTGTGCTCACTGACAGGATGTTTGTTGAAAAACAGCCAACATGGAGATCACTTAATCCAGTGGCTCAGATCAGTCCAGGGTGTCACTTGTGTTCATCCAAGCATGACAGATCTTGATCCACCCAGGGAACTGATGGGTGACATCATGGATGTGCAGATAAATCCCTGATATCCAGCCATGACTGGTTTATTATTTCCTCTTTGATTCACAGTTATAATTTAAGCTTCATGGATCTGGACACGTACACCTTCCTGAAAATGTACATCCTACATTAGCATTGTAGGAAAGTAGATAGGACAGATGTAGAAGACAAATGTTGAAAATGTGTTGATATGTTAAAAACACTGCCGCATCCATGGCAATCACTTCTCTCTGTCCTGGAGGATGAAGGAGGCACGTGTAGCTGTAAAATGGGCCTTATTCAGCCTCCTGAAAATGTTTTCAGTTCCCTCCTTGTAGGTTTTCTTCTTTGGCTTCCAGGTAGAAACCTTGTCTGAGACAGGCTCAGATCTTTTTTCAAATGAGGCCCTAGGAGAAAATCTGCCATTGGGCCACTATCAAAGACTGGTACCTGGCTGTTAGAAAGTTTGCTTTTATCCTTATCGCAGCTGTGGATAACATGAGCTCTTAAGCTTACGGCTCATCCTTCAAGGTGGTGAGCCTGGGGAAACTTGTCTGTAAAAGGTTGTGGAACATGCTTCACAGAAATTCTAGGAAAGTAAATTGACCTCGGATAGTATATTGCAATGAGTTAACACTGGAAACGGAAGAAAGTTTCATAACAAACTCTTTAATCTTGAAATATCTAGGAGTATGTCTTTTTTTTTTTTTTTCTTTATAGCTAGGGAGTTCTCTTGTGAGACGTTCATAGAAGGGGATCGAGATAAGTAGTACAGAATGTACCACTGTCTATTAACTTTATAATGGCAATACGTAAGAAAGAGACAAATTTGGAATGGATTTTCCTTTTCTGTGGCTATCTGCACACCAACTGACTTCTTTTAAAGGCAAGTCTTATGGTTAACAGACAGTTAGGAAGAACTGATAGTGCCTGGATTCCTTTGAGGATTCAGAGGCTTCAGAGCTCCATGTGGCTGTACAGTTTACAGAATTGCCAAGAGCTGTGTTGAATGCTGGAAGTCATGCTGGTTTTCTAAAATAGGACATTTTGTGAATTTAAGGTGAGAAATGGGCTGCACTAAGGAATTTTTTGTGTAATGTTCTGTCTCTTCTCTATGTATTAGTCATTTCAATAACTAAGTCATTATTATTGGCCACTTTGTGAATGATTAAAGTGCTGCTGTCTTTAAGCCTTTAAATTCACCGCTATTGACGTATTTATTTAGGAAGAGCAGTATTCTCTCTGAGCTTAAATAAGACAAAACCATCATTAATTGAACTTTATATGTTTTGCAAGGCAATCCGAGTTTAAGTAGATAAGAAAACCATGCATATATATTAGCAAAGAATATTGAGGTGTAGTACCTGTTGTGAACAAAACAGCAGTAAAAGAGGTACTCCATTTCATTCTCCACAGTTCTGCCCCCAGCCTGTATTGTTGTTTATCTTATGTAAATAAATCTGATTACTTAGTTTCTGAAAATGCCCCTTGAATCAGGGTCTGTCCTCATTTTTCTAATTTTTCTAAATAGAAATAGGAAATAGTATCAGTAAGGTTCCTAAGAAAATACCTAACAAGAAATGAGATTCTGTGAAAATTATAATCAATACTAACTAACACGCATTCCTATATTGCAGCCTGGAAAATCCATAGGAATGGTACTGAAAAAAAGTTACAGGTGGTTATGGCATCAGCCTCTGTCCCACCCATAAAATTCCATACAGTATCCATCAGTCATAATAATGACAGTACATTGTTGCACTGATAAGAGTAGAGGTGTCTCATGAAAAAGTAGAAAACTCGGTTCCAGATTGTTGTTGGACCCATCAGATAAACTACCAGGGTTAGATATTGTAACTAAAGAAGTGATAAATAAAAGCCTTGTCAGAGACTGGTACTGTTATAAAAATTCATAGTTATGTAGATTATATACTTGTGGAAGGTCAATAGTACAAAAAACACTGCAGTAATTACCATTCTTGTTAATACAGTGTGTGTCTGCAGAAAAGTGGTTAATTTATGACCCAAATGCTATTGAAAGTGATAAACATAATGGAAAACTGCATGAGCAACTGTCATACAGAAATGATGCTTTAGACCTTAGAGAACGTCTTCAAATATTTAAATATTTTGATAGCTACATATGGTCGTTAGCTCCTACAGTTGGTATAGGATGATTGCTCTTGGTACTGTGACACTGATGCCATATCATGTGCCAGCTATTCTTAAATGCCTGCTTGGTATCATAGAATAGTTGATGTTTGAAGGGACCCCTCAAGCAGAACCACCTAGATCTACTTGTTTGTAACCACATCCAGGCAGCTCTTGAATGTCTCCAGGGATGGAGATGCTACAACCTCCTTGGGCAAGCTGTGTCACTACTTGGCTAGTATAAAAGTGTCTCCCGGTGTTCATGCAGTTCTTTCTGTGTTTTGCCTTGTGCCCGTTGGCTCTTTTGCTGTCCCTGGTCACCACTTGCAAATAGTCTGGCTCCATCTTCTTTGCACCCTCCCTTCAGGCATTTAAAGCCATTAATAAAGTCCCCCTGAGCCTTCTCTTCCCCAGGCTGAGCATCTTACATCTGGTGACTTCCATACTACAAGTTTAGGCCCTTTGGATGCTCCTAGTTAATTTGAAACACTGTTTGCAAGGCAAATGATGATTCAGTTATATGGTAAAATACTGCAACAGGCATAGAATATCTTAAAAAACATTATTTGTGAGTTTTTAATTAATTATTCTAACTGACATTACTTGAGTACAAAAGATGATTCTGTATTCTTCTTTATGTCGCTGAGAGGTAAAATTTGTTTGTAGCATAACATAAGATTACATCTCCTACAGCCTGTTTCTCTTGTCATGTTTGTGTCTAGTCAATATAATCTGATGAAGGACCATTTATCATTTTTATTATTGAGCATTTGGTTCAGTAATATAAGGAAAGAAGGTTCAGAATGGTATATCCCAGTGGTTCTTGATTTTATTGCAACTTCTCCTATTTTAAATAATTAGGCACACTTTGGACTTAAGGATTCTTTTTATTTTGGACATATCAGGTCAAAACCTCAGCTAAGCAGGTGGGTGTATCCATTCAGGCTGAAGTATAAGTTTCTTCATGTAAAGGTTATTTTTGCTTATATCCCCTTAGACAAAAAACCAAGAAAAAATATAAATGTCTGAGTGTGCCAGTTAATTTGCTTGGCTGTATCAATATTGATATATAATACAGGATCTCCTGATACTGAGATAATTTTAATCAGTTAAGTTTTTTACAGTGTACTGAAGGTTTTTGTTTTGTTTCTATGCAGCTCAGTACCAGAGCATTTCTCTTCTTCTCTTGTGCTTCCTGACATATTAATTACTAGCATACTTTTGCAGCTCTAGGCAGAATGTCTTAGTTTGATCTATGGCGGATTTTAAATTCTGTTTATCATGGTTTGGTTTTTTTTCATTTTTGTGTTTTGGCTTCACATTTTTCTCCTTCTCTTCCTATACTACTTACAGAGGGGCCCCAATACAGAGTGCTTACTTGCATCCAAATCTAAAGGCAGCAGAGTTATCATGAGTTATCCATGCAGAAGCAAAGCAGCAGGAAGCTGTGTGTGACAGAGTTGTATTATAAATTACAATTCGTTACTTGGCTGTCCTGCTACATCAGATAATTGATAATCTGATGCCTTTCCCATCCTGCACCTGTACCCTAGTGACAAAGAAATTACCTGCCAAATATCTGCTGTAAAACAAAACAAACCAAACACAAAACAAACAACTAACCTCCAAAAAAAAAACTAACTCTCGAGGTGGGTACTCATTGAAAATAATGTTTTTCATTATTACCTTTCCACCCTCTACTTCATTTAATCACTCGTGACAATTGTCTCATGTCCTACAGTTCTTTCCATTTTACACACAATTTAAGTTTTGCATCTGAAATGGAATAATCCCATCCAACACAGCTGGGGCTGCCTGGGTCAAAAGCAGCTCAGGAGCCCTGGTGCACAGTAGACATGAACCAGCATGAACTGACAGAAGGAAAGGCAATGAACACGAACTGCAGCATGACCAATTTTGATTAGATATTGTGACTTCTTTTATTTTCGCCATGGGAGCAGTCGGGTTTGGGAGCAGTCAGGTTTTGGTGACTTCATTCCATTGTTGAATTTGGAATAACAAATGGTGTGGTTTTTTCTTTTGTGTATATCATTTTCAATCTAAAAGAAGAAATCAAACTTCAATGAGGTACATTTTTCAGAAAGTGCTTTTGAATTTTGTGACTTACGCTCTATGTAATGAATTTGCACTGGACAACATTTTTACCTGGTTTTTAGGACAGACGAGTGACTGACTCAAGTTTTAGATCTTCATCTGAGGACTTAGGAGAGACTGGAGTTGTAGGGAGGAAATATTCCATACAAGTATTATATATACACAAGTTCTGTTTCATTGGAGTGTCTTAAAAAGTAAGTTAGACAGGACTGTTTTCAGGGTCTCAAAATTTTATATTCAAGCAAAAGCTTAGGTGAATAGGGCCACGGCAGTAAGCATCTATTTTAAGAATATTAGGAGTGGTAACTCATAAGAGAGACAGGATGTAGGTTTCTCTTGCACCATGATTTATTGTATTTTCCTATGGAAGGAAATACAATACAATCCTTGTTTACAAATCAAGGGAGTTGAAATTTAGAAAGAAAAGACAGGGCTGTGACTCTGATGTTTCATTGGGAATTTTTGCCTTTTGGATTCTGCCAGAAGGGCAAGACCCAACATCTGTGCAGTATTGATAAATGGATTTTTATTCCTGCAACAAGGGGTGTAACAGGGCAACTGTACTGCTTATAGATTCTTGTGTAAATGTAAAAACTTATATGCAGACATATAAAAAAAATAGAAATATAGAACACATATTCTCTTGAGTAAAAAAATGAAACCCAGCAGAAATCTTCCCTGCAGGACTCATACACTTTTAGGCTTAGGATTTAACAGATAACGTCCTAAATATTCACTGAGATATTTTATTTCTGTCTAAAACAAATATGATCTTTTCTCAGGAAGCAAAATTACTCCAAAGGCAAGAAGAGAAAGGGGAAAAGCATCCACCACTGTATATATATCTCCGCTGTGGCAAATATAGGGAGGCACAAACTTAATCTGTAGGGGTAGCCCCATTAACTGAAATAATTTGAATGTCACCCTTTCATGTCCTGTCATTCGGACATTGCTGAACAGTGTCATGTTGTGGCATTAATTTCTGCAGTTTCGTTGTTTGCTTGTTTTGTTCTTATGTGGCAAATACAGTGAGTATTTACTACAGCCAAAAGCAACCAAGAGATGGCAGCACTGCTTTTAATATTCCATGTGCACAATCTGCACTAAGTGGTACATCTGTCAGTAATACTTTAGAACTTTTCTCTTCATACCTGGCACATGCTTTCACCAGTCAGTGAATAGTTCTTTCTTTACAGAAGACCTGTTAAAATTAGTGGCCTTACTGCTGATAGAAACCGTCTTCTCCCATGGCAAATTTGCATAATGCTGTCTCATCTCTTTGGCAGGAAAAGCCTAACAGACACAGGAACTCCAGGGAATATTTAAGTGCCACAGGGCAGCTTTGGTCAGTGTGACTGAGCAATCTTGTGTCATCATTTGCTTTTTTGCCTTGCAGTAATTTCTATTTCATTTTTTATTCTAGAAAACAATCTTCTTCATCAGATAAGGTGTTTTGGAATATAGGATACTGACCTAACTGCCCATGTTTAGTGGTTGCTTTTTACCAGTGTGCTTAAATATTTTGTGCCCTTCTGACGTGAACATTAATCACTTCAGTTTAATCCAAAGAAAGCCCCAAGGGGACATAATCATCAAACAATTATTAACGTTGTCAGGAGATTATTAGCATTTCAGTAATTGTCCATAGGCTGTAAAGAGTCACTTTGTTTCTTGCACTGTGATGGTCATGTTATATCACTATGTATATACAAAGACTCAAAAAATTTTAATGAACTGATTTTCTTTTCATACTGTATTTTTAAGGACTTTTTTAAGCAAGTTGACATCTGCAAAAAATGGCACAGTAAAAATGTGGTGATTTAAACTGCAAATTAAGTAATTGAATATTAAGTGAAATAAGTTGTGATACTGTTTGAGGTTTGATACACTGCATTTAAAGGTAAGCATTTTTCATTTTATATTTAAAGAAGTCAGTAACATGTATATGGCTGCAGTGTCGAAATTATTTGATCATGTTGAAAAGCAAGAAAATTTAGCTTGACCCTCCTAGAATCAACATCTGTTTCTAGCAAACTGACTTTCAGGTCACCTCTTACTTTGACTTGGCAAAAAAGCTCAACAAGTAATGTGCTGCTTGATTTTTGGGGATTGTGATTAGTATTTTAAAACCTTCGGACTTGCCAAGACTACATAACACGTAGACTAACTACATGTTCCAGCCCAAACCATTCTGATTCTGAATGATATAGAACTTATCCATGTGTGCCCAAACATTCATTAAAAAAGGCGAAAGCTGATGGGCCTGAATTTTGTGGGTTTTTGCAGTATTTGATAAAACAGCATGCTGTGTTTCTTCTAAGAAAGCAGTGTTGTCATGAGAAAATGGGCCTATTTCTGGCATTACTGATCTTCCAGTACTCGTCTGAGTTGTTCTTACAGCAGTGCTGCCGAATGGAATAGACCATCATTATTTTAAAATAAGCACTTAGGTTTTTTCTTATGCAGAAAGTATATAACTGAAAAAATTATCCATATTCAAAATTGGAGTCGTGTAATTTCAGCATTTCTCTTTGCAACTGCTCTGGAAGTGGCTGTCACCAGGCGGCTTCAACCATCAAATTTGCCAAACTGCATATGGATAATTTTAAATTATCCTTGTAAACCATTTCTTTGGGTGCAGAAATGGTGATGCCAGGATGTAAGACAACTAGGAGACATGGTGCTGGTGTGATGGCGCAGGGACAGAGAGGTCCAGGTGGGAATCCAGCAGAACAGTCTGGGGATCTCGCCCAATTGCATGGCCACTGCTGCAGGTGCACATGCAGAGGCTGCTGCTGCCACTCAGACAGCAACTGGCCATGCTTAATGGGAAATCTGGGTCTGTCTGGGAGTGCTACCCAAGGCAAAGCATCTAAGTTAGCAAGTTTTGGGTTGTTTTTTTAAGTAACTATTTGCTAGTGTCTGTGCCTTGCTGCACTACTGGTATTTCCATTGACACAAACTGCGAGGAGGGGCATAGTACCCCTGAGCTGCTTGTGGCAGGCCTGGCTTTGTGAAAGGGCAAGGGTTTAGGGCTGGTGTTGAACTTCGAAGTTGCCAGATCAAGCAGGGCAGCTGAAGGAGGCACAGGGTCAGCTCCAGCCCTGGCATCAGGCATCTCCCTGGGGATGGATCAGTACTGGGACTTGGGCCCATCACTGGGCTGGGCTGGGCTGTGGGGAGCTGGAGAGCAGCCCTGCTGCAGCATCACTGGAGTAGAGGCTGACAGCCCTGGGGGACTGGCACAGTGTCCTGGGCTGTAGATAGGTTTGGGGAACACCAGGGAAGATTTGGCAGGGACTGCAAGACCTCTTGGATTCCTGACATGTCTGGGCAGCTCGTGAATTGACAAACCCATGGTATGAGGAGTCTTTATTAGCAGCATCTTGTAGGGAAAAGAAACGAAGCAAAACCTCTAACAAACCCCAAACAATTGCAAGTGGGTATTACAGACATTAGAATAAAATGTTTGTACACCTTAGACATACCTCCAAAAGCTACAGGAGAAAATGAAGCAAAAAGGTTTATTATGCAATCAGTATTGTTAAGTGGCAACACTAAGGAAGGGTCATGGTGGTGTAGCCTTTCTATGGGTATGTGTAGAGTCTAGTGGAGTAAATCACAGGGATGGCATTAGGGCTGCCAACTGAAATGAACAACTGTGATTTCCTTACTGACCACCACCTGTGTTTTCTTCATTCAAAATGGCCATAGTTTTCAAAAAAGAATTGTTTGCAGTTGGCCTGGGGAGATGCTGTCTTTTCCTCCACTTTGTTCTTGAAGTCTCCCTTTCCTCTTCTGTGACTGGGAGGGTGCTGTCATTAGTGAAGTAGAAGCCTTGGCAGAATTCAAACCTTTTGAAGGACTTCACAGTCCAGCAGACTTTGACAAATGAAGACAAGTGGGAGAGCACTGGAACTTGTTTATCTGAACGATGGTTAACAGGCCTGTCTATAGGCTGGGCCAGGGACAGAGACATTTGTTTGGCTCTGTTTGAAATGTATCCAGACCATACAATAAAAGAGCTCTGTGATAGTAATACCAGATTTTAAATTCCCCATGAAGCCTGAAAGCTTTCAGAACTTCACTGACTTGAAACTGGCATCTCAGTTTCTTCATAACCTTCAGAGTTCAAAGGATACCACTATGAATAATGTGAATGTTGATATAATCCCAATCAGAGAAAATTATTATAATAGTTAAAACCTCAGTCATTGTTCTAATTCATTAAGTATTCATAATAGGTTCATCCACTATTGCTAAAGAAGATGCAACCACTTTTAATAACTAAAGTATTTGAGCAACTTTATTGGCAAGTGACTTGAAGAAAACCCCAAAAATTGATCAAGATTGGTGCAAGATGCAGCACTATAGTTTGTGTTCACTGGTGGGAAAATAGCTAGTGAAACAAAATCCTGAGTATTCTTTAATAGGACTTGAACTATGTCCAGCAAACCAATAAAGTTCTTCATAACAGAGATATGCAGTCATGCAGTAAAAGAATTTAAATAGCATTGCAAAAAGTATTCCAAGTGTAACAGTAAAAGTTAACTCAAGAATTTAACTCAGATTTGGATAAACAAGAAAGCATTCCTTCAACAGAAAATCTGAAAACTTAGTTGAAGATGAAGAGAAATGAATTCTAATAATGAAATTCACGTCACGTATTCTACCGTGTAAAGTTTTTAGACTTCTAGGCTTTCTAACTAGTAAGATGCAATTCTAATATTTATACTTCTTCCCTCCAGAAAATTATAAACCCCTACAAAATAGTGTTTGAGCAAAATATCTACCTTTTTAATTTTCCTCTGTCTGATCTGAAGTGATGAAGGAATGTCAAATACAGCATATGAAAGCAGTTACTCAGACAGAGAAATTTAATGTGAAAACTCTCCAGCCTTGAAAACCAAGTGTTTTGTTTTTCCTAAGTATTCAGAGAAGTGGTTTGCAAATAAATTACAGAAGATTAGTACAGTTGTGAAAGAAGCCCGTGACTTTTCCACATGTAAACAACAAGCTGAGCGTAAAAGAAAGTACTGGATATTGTGACAGTCTTAGTCTTGAACAGTTGGAAACATACACTGTAGAGAACCTCTGTATGGGACATACTTCCAAAGAAAGAAGCAACAGGTTCAATAGGTTTTGCTTTAAAAAGTGTTTGAGACAGCAAAATCTTTCATGAGCATGTTTAAGGAAATGTCGTGTAAGAGAGAATGGGTGTTACTTTAGCTGCAGAATTACAGCAGGCTGGGTCACCGGCAATTGCTGCAACACTGATTGAAAAAGCACTGTCTCTGTAATGCTATTAGTGCCTGAAGGTGCTTTATCTGACACCAGAGAATTTCTTGCAAAAGGCACCTATGCAGGGGAAACAAAATGAAGGAGGGTTGAGAAACCTCATCAGCATCCCATTGTGTGAGCTTCCCAAATAGGATACAATTGAATTCTGGATGCTGAGTGCTTGCAGCTCACTGGCAGGCTGCACAGTTACATCAAGCAGTAGACTTTAGGCAAGGTAAAATGACTTAAAGGATTAAACATTGGCACCTGTTTGTTTGATATGTATTTACTGATCTATATTTGAATTTGATTTTTTAATATAGGTGGGAATATTGTAGGGTAGGAGTTGAGAAAGGAATCTTAGAAGGGATTAAGAGCAACTAATACAGAAGTAGAGCTAAACAGTGCACTGTTTAGTTGCCTTGCATGAAAAGAAAAGTCCAGGTCTTTCATTTGCAGATAGCCCCTCAAAATTTGTCCAGTTTTGGTGACATAGAAATCAAGTTAAGGTGCATTTCATAATCAAAAGACCCAAGTGCAGACTTCAAGTTCTGCTTTTTTAAATGGAAAATGAAACCCTTTCTAAGAAGTATGCCTTCATCTAAGCAAGCATAATAAAGCTTCAGCAAAATCGGTAAGGCAAACCTTTCATGTACAAGTAAAATAAATTGAATTCTAAATTAATGACTCTTTCTCAGTGGTCTGAATCATAGCATGATGTTAATGCACAAGAAAAGCTTCTATATTCAAATACTAGGCCACACAACAAATCCATGTTGTTTGGTTTCCATCATAGAAAGCATATTTACCCAGATTATGTGGGCTGCATGCAAAAAGTAGTTTTGCTGTGGGGAACAAAGATCCTCCTTCAGGCTTTTGTATGTCAATAAGTATAACCTCAGGGTTGTAGTTGTCTAAATGGCTACATTAGTAATTTTTTATTTAGATTCTCTCGTTTTCTGTAGCTGGCTTAGCAGATGACCTCAGATTTAAATTCCCTGAAACAGGGACCATACATTTATATGAGCATGAACAGTGAGGGTTTGATCTTGGCTGGAGCTGCAGGCTATGACTGCGATGTAAATGTCAAGTCATAATAGAGTAAGCTCAGGCAATTTCTCTCAGAAATAAAACTTGCTGCTTTCAAATGTCACTAGGCTAAAGAAATTTCAGCATAAACTAATGCTGAAGTCAGTGGGAAATACATTTATCCACAATGTGACTTCAATATAAGTTATTTAATTGTAAGACATATTAAAATTTTATTATTCCAGTTATGCTGCATTGTTCACTCTAGCAGAACCTATGCCATTTGAGAGGAAAAAGCTTATGGGATGCCTTTGGAATTGCCACACTTCCTTCTGTCTCTCAGACACTCCTTGCAATTTTTGGCCAGACAGTATAAAAATACATATTTATAATTAAAACAAATATATAGTAACACCTCTAAACATAATCTTGTATGCTAAATCAGCCATAATGCAAACTCTTTTTATGGAAGTCGAGTTCTCAAGTGTGTCTGTACCATCAGAGTGATTTCTGGTTCATCCTTTCTCACTGCAAGTCCAGAAAAATGTATGTCACCTTTATGAGGAGCAGTAATAAGTTGGAAGGATTTAATCAGTTTTTTTAAACTTTTTATGGCTACTTACCCGGAATCTCTAGTAGGATTTATTTGCAAAGCATAAATCTTAGAAGTCCGGTCTCAGTGAATGGAAAGAACTCTGTATGTATGTATGTATGATCTTGGACTTTCCTTACAGGCAGCCTTTTATTCCTGGTGTGTATACCTTTTGTTTTCAGGTACTTCAGTTTGTTGTTGTAGTTGGAAGAAATCACCATTCTCTCTCTTGCAGTTCTAGGGCTTCTTTGCAGAACATATTTAAGAATTCACATATGGATCATACCAGGACTGGGAAAAATTTATGTGATGTGAGATACAGAAGTAAATAGAGTAGATATATATGATTTTTTTTTTTTTTTACTTCTGAAATATGTGTACAGTCACTCTCCTCAGTGGTGTCACAGAAATGGTTAATGTTTGAGTTTCATGACAGATAACTGCATGAAAATTAGATAATGCTGACTCAGAATCACAGATATAAAGTCCATTTATCTTAAGTTAAATGAGTGCCATGATTGAAGGGAAATAATTGTGAGTAAAATATGGTAAGTTACAAAGTCTTACAGTACAAAGATGTGCTGTGATTTCCTTAGCTTTAGGCAGACTGTTGCATATTTTTAAAAGTTTTGTTATTGACTCCAAAAAAAAAAAAAGTTAAGGCATCTTGTACTGAGCTGATACATGTTGGATTCAGAGAATGATGTCTTACATCATGAAAGATGTCTTTAGGGTCCTGGTCTTACACCTGTTTTTTCATGATCTTGAAGTAGGTAAATTTGGTTTGGTGCACAGCATTTTGGATTGCTCAGAACAATCCTTCAATAGGCATTGCTGTCATTCACTCCAGCTATAAGCTCTGACCTTTGCAGGGAAAGGTCGCTCTAAGGCAGGACTTAGTGGGTGTGTCCACCACCTGGGTTTGTTCCATACATCTTTGTGAGGAATGGGAAAAGCTAACAGCAGGAAGCATGTCTCCACCAAATTAAGGCATTTATGTAGATCTGTCTGCTTCTTCCTGGCTTACAAAAGTCTTTGTTTAAATAGCTTTGAATTAGATCTGTGTGATGTCTTACATCTACAGAACTCAGCTGTGAAGCCTTAGCAAGGACTAAAATTAATTGAATGTAGGTTCTTGGTGTTTGGTGGACCAGTGTTTGCTTGGTGTATTTTTCATTGTAGAATCAGGATAGGCCTTGAAAACACAGCTTCACACTCACATGCACATGTATTGCTAAGATGGAGCAGTCAGCATCAAGTTATGTAGATATCAGTTGTATAACATAAAAGAGAGGCTTATATATATATATATAACACATATAATTCTACTTACTGTAAGAAAAAAAATGTAGGCAACTGTAAGAAATTAATCTATAACTAATTAATCTATTAATCTATAACTAATTCTGAAAAAAAAAGGCTGAATTAGTTTTTAATCTGAAATTCCTAAGCTATTTTTTCTCCTCACTTGGCTTTCAAGTTGACATAATAGCTGCCATGGGTTCTCCTGCACTGCATTCTTCATCTTCCAGTTTTGGTGAGGGATGCAGGAAATGCTGACCTGCATACAGTTGTGTTGGTATAATAAATTATGCTTGTATTTTGGGATAACCTTAAGAAGGTTCTGAGGGGAGAGCCTGGAATGGGGATGCAATCCAAGGCAGAAATTAAAAGTCGTACAGGAGAAACAGATAAGCTGCAGATTTATTTGTAACATGGTGTGTCCACAAAGAGATGTGAAGCATGTGTAGGGCAGACAGAAGATGAATACTGAAATGCTCCAAGCCATCCAGGGAAAGAGCTGGTCAAAGATTTGAGGCTGTAGGTGAATGTGAAGGCCTAAAAACTTTGTTCCCAAAGCTTTGAAGGTGGCAGCCTGTAACCACAATTTCTTTAGAGAGCTTTTTACAACCATCTGACCAAAGGAGATGTCTTGCTGGTGCAGGTAGGAGTTGTCTTGTTCCACTGTTTCCATTCTGCTGCTGCTCTGAAAAAAGGATAGAAAGCAGAAAAACAAACAGCCAAACAATCCTCACATTGCTTTACTCTCTGAAAAGGAAATTTCTTGAATCCTGTATTGCTACAGGTGACAAATTGATGGTGTAATTTCCGCTTTTAATTTGACATAATTGAACTGGAGGAGTGGGGCTCAGGGAAGCATTGCTGATCTGTTCACTATGGAAATAAAATAGGCTAGTCCCAGAGGAGATCAGATAATCCATAATCCAATTTACCTTTCCTAAGGAAAGTTCATCATTGACTGTCTAAAGGACTGTGTCCTTAACTGAGGACACTGGCTTTAAATCCTGTAACTGGCCACAGATGTGGATGCTACCTGAAAGACTAATTAATCCAAGGGTTAGTAAGTTGGTAAAATAACAAAAAAAAATCATTTGAGAACAAGGAATTTATGAAAAATGAAGATAGAGATAACTTTGCATAGAAATACTTTAAAATCAGGGAAAAAACCATAAGAGGAAAGTAATTAAGTAGACTTAATTACAGTAGACAATAACATTGTATCTGCAGTAAAACTATCAGAATATTCTACAAGTTTTAATATCTAGAAATTGTTACAGAGTGAAAAAATATGTTCTTTCTTTCCTGTAATTTATATGCAAACAGTGAAAGAAACATGTAAAAGGAGTTCTTTTAATGGGGTGGGAGATCCTACTGACTGTAATAATTGCTGGTACAACTAATACAACAGGTCAATATGAGTGAAGTAATTATTAACCTTAATCAATTCAGTAGTAGTAGTAAAGTTGCTTACTAAAAGATCTGATACTGTTATGACTACTCATCACTTCCTCAGAGTATTGCATTCCAGTGTCTCATATTTATTAGTAAACTTAGAAACAAATCCTCCTTCTCTTTTTATTCAGCCATAGGTAAAAACATCATGCATGGATTCAAATTTTTTTTTTCTATTTTAGCAAATATATCATAGTTTGTAATAGTTGCAGTCATGATCAGTCACAGATGATCAGTAGTTGTAATCGTGGTTAGTGATGTACTCAGTTCCCAAAGTGAAATGTACCATGTTAAAAATCAGACAAGTGTTGTTATTTCAATAAATAACTGGAGTGCATTTACCTCTCACCAGCTTCCCTCAAGATTACTGCATCTCATCCTCACACTACTTAAAAGTTGTTGAACAGTGGTCAGCAGTGAGCAAGTTCTTGGGATTTTCATTGGCTTTTACATATCAAAGTGTGATTTAGTCTTAAGTCTTGATTTGCTGACTAACTACGTCTTCCAAGTCAATTAGCATGGAAATTCAAGCATTCCTAATCTTTATTTACTTTAAAACAATTTTCTGTCCAGTCTAAAAAAGCTGGTGGAAGACTTGGGAACTGTCCTAAAATTATTTTCCTTCGAATTTTACTATTTAAATCCAAGTTTAAGGGCTGAAATGTCAAATAATGTGAAGACCATCTAAAATCTCCTGCATTCTTCTGTTCCGATCTGAAAGTTCTGTCTGCAAAGTCCCCCAGCCCACAACTAAAGTTGTGTTGGCAATTTTAACACCTTTTAAGTGGTAATACTACCAGAAACATGAAAGGTTCTTTAAAGAAAAAAAAAAAAAAAAAGATTGTGATAGTGTAGGATTTTAGGAAGGGGCTTGTGTGCAATCTGCAATGGCTGTCCTGATGAATTGCCTCTTCTCTCAAAGCATGCCTTGCTGGAATACGAAAAAACAGACATGGTAGGATCTGAATAGTTTAGAGGATGAAATTTAGGTCAAAGATTGACGCAGAAGCTGATGTTCTTATGTCTTCCATGGGAGTCTTATCTCTTACACACCCTAAAAGATGATTGCACAGTCTCTCACTTTGGATATGATTTCTGGAGCTTCCTGAACTACTGCTTTCCATTCATACTTTCCATTCATACTCAGTACATTTTACTTAGGCAGGTACATCACTTGGTACATAACAGTGAGATATTCCATGTATCATTTTTCTTCGAGCTTAGCCATACAGGTAGCAGGGTTGTTAAGTCGCAGAATTGTCAGAGGTATTTGTCAGAGTAATGACTTTAAAAAGCTGTGGAACCTCAATACTGCATTTTCTCTCCCTCTGCAACTATGAACATACATTTCAAATTGATGCCACTTTGTTTGGGGCTTAAACATGATCTGAATTTCATTGATTGTCTGACCCTTGTGACCTCGTATCTCGTACATACGTGTACTTGCAACAGTTATTCTCCTGGCCACACTTCTTGTAGCTTTTTTGCATTCTGAGCTTTTGTTCTTTCTGCTACTTTTATTTCCCAGGCTGCAACTCATGTTAATACTGTGATGGCAGCATCAGGCTAATTTCATGTGAGACCAGGTAATAGTTTTAAAAAGGAGTGGGGAAAACAGTTACACCACAACAAAAAGGCTTATTGCAGTAGGGTTTGCCAGCTCTACTTTGCTGCAATGTATGTCACTTTCTCACTTTCTGAGGCAAGCACTGATATGTGTCAGGAAAACGCATAAAGAAGAGAAGTTATGGTTTCTCGTTTTCCCTTCTATGGGCAGTAGTTTGTTTACAACTGGGATAGGAATCTCCATTTCATAAGGCATAGAAATGGTTGAGATGGAACACTGCAAATTCATGGCCATGCCTGTAGATGTCCCTTGTGTTAATAGAAGGAACCACAGCGTAGCAAGCAGTACAAATCTGTTCTGCCAAATGCTTTTTGGTTGGAAATTACTTTGCTTCTCTAATAAAAAAATGTTGCACTGGGTTTAAGGTATGGTTGTCACCTATTCTTTTTCTTTGAATAAGCCAAGAAATTAGAAACTGTAATCTGCTGTGCCTGAATGCTGTCTCTTTAAAGCCAAAGGAGATGTGCTCTCGGATCTGATTTTCTATTTCTTAAGTCCAAGGAATAGCAGTTGATGAGTGAATAAATGCTTGAAGTATTTTGGGAAGAATAGTGACTTTCCAGGAGAAGATGTAAGAATACTAGGCCACTTTGCTATTAGAAACAAAAACCTTGCTGGTACATATCAATCAAGCTTTCTATCTGTGGTATTTTTTTTCCTGTGAGAAATAATAGCTATAAACACTTTTAAAAACCTTTCTCTTTTGTAGTGTGGCAAGATGGTAACTTATTAGGAAGGTGGGCCAACTTGGAATTCTTTGACTGTTATTCCAAGCCAGTTCCAACAATCCTATAAACACAGCTATCTAAGACACAGAAACTACTGTGTGAAAAAAAAAAAGCTTATTTGTCTATTCAGTATAGTACCTTGTTTTAAAATATTTTCTTATTAATTTATTGGATAGAAAAGTACATTTTTTCACATGTTGAAAATTATGGAAGTCCTATCTTCTATATACTTTACCATATTGGATAGTTCTCTTATATTACTCTGTTGTAAATTGAGAAGCGGGATGGTACAATTATATTCCATTACAATTAAAATTTTTACATAGAAAGAAAACTGGTAAAATGCCTAATTGGCATTTTTGTCTTAATCCTCCAGAGATTTGGTACAACAGTTCTACATTAATTATAAATGTAGGGATAAGAGGGGGTCTAAAACTTGCAAGATGGGGAAGGATGCAAGAAAGTTTGTTTGAAATTAACTCTCAAGTTCAGCTAAAGGATAGAGGGAATTATGCTTATGGGTATTTTTTGCTCTTTATATCAGAAGTTCAGTGTTTTTCCTCTAGAACTTACACACAAAGAAACAAAAAATGGATTCTTGGAGGTGGGGTTGTTGTTTGCAGTTAGCTAAAGTACGTGTGAGTGACTTTTCTCATTACCAAAGCAAACAAAAAAGCAAACAAAAAAAATCTCTGCCAAATCCCATGGAAGTTATCGGTTAAAATGCATTTTTTTCTTCTCTCCTTAAAAATCATGTTTAACCAGAGCAAAATCTTACTTATAAGTTCATTTTAATACTTACTAGGTAAGCTAGTAGTTCCTGATATTAACTTTCCTACCTGCTTACCTAAGAGAACAGATATATAGCAACTTTTAATTTTTATAACAAACACAGAAGTGACAGCAACATTAATAATTGCTTTAAGGTTTGTTTTCAGTTTGGGGTAATATTATGAAGTCTCCTTTTGGCAGAAATAAAATAACTGAGCATCAGGTGAATGCCTAGTATAAAGCATTAAATAGGAATCAAATATTCATTATCTACATTCAACCATCTGTAATCACAAAGGCATTCAACAAGAGATTTGAAATTCAGAGCACTTTTTAACACCATTTCAAGTGCAGGACCTTTGGATATTTGTGTGCTGAAGACTAAAATCACAGTGTGTCATATTCATGCATTTATATTTCAGAAAGAAAAAAATTCTTTAGTCTAGACTGCCAAAGCCGCTACAAATTTAAATCTACATAGCATTACTACCACTTAGAGGGTCCACTTAGAAAGAAATTTTAGATGGAAAAGTAGTGTGTTATCCAAAATATGTATTATAATACCAAAATACTGGTTTGGAATAATTAAATCAAATGCACTGACTCTTCCCAGAGTTTCCTTTAACATAAATTGGATGGCCAATCTTCTGGTGTCTAAATACTGCTTTGATATAGAACCTTAAAAGCAATAAGCAGCAGATGCAAGAACTGTCACACTAATAGAGCACACAAGTTTGAGACAAAATGTACATTTCCTGATTGTATAGTGGTCATAAAGTTACGTGTAATGTTTATTAACTTGTAGGATAAAGCAAAATGGAAGTTTTGTTCTTTCTTTTTCCATTTTGGTTCTTGAAATACCTTTAAGGGATGATCTTTTTATTTGGTCCTGCCTAGCCATCATGGACATACCTGTCTTCTTTTCCTGTGCTGAAAATTTGTGCACATATCTCTTCTTACATCTGTTATGTCACAGTCAAATCCTACAGCTTTGATAAAATCTTTGGGGATGGCTGCAATTTTAGCTCCATAGAAATGGAATTTTGGCTTCACGACTTGTCATTAAATGCTTGAAGGATATTAAAACAGATACCTTGTGAGTCTCAGTGTCCAGAAAAATAGTGTAATTCAAGCTAAGGATGAGTTGTTACCATGAAGCCTGTAGCCAAATATTTTTAAGGTCAACACACCAATAATCATAACCTATCTTCTGGATAATTCTGGAAAGATGCATAGCTTTTAGTATGGTTACATTTGATTGTAGCTCATGTTTACGTTGTTGCCTCCAATTTCATGTGGGTAGGGCTCTGTGAGCTCATCTCCAGCTTTTGTGGTTTGGACAAGCAGATGCATAGAGCAGTGAAGTTACTGCTCTCTAAGGCTTTTTCTGAGTGTCCTTTGCTATGCCTGGAGTTTTTCTCAAGTGCACTGTGTACCAAAGAGTTTAAATGATGGCTACTGTGAACATAACTTGTCTTTAATTTACTGTTACTGTGAGCTAAACCACATGAGGTTAAGAGCTTCTCAGTGTGATGTGAAACAGCCAGCATACTGAATGTGGCACCACCTGAATCCACAGCATATTAGAACACAGCTGTACACATCTAGTCACATCTTCAGTCCATCACTGCAAGCTTCAAGAGTTCAGCTCTGTCCACCTAAGGCATGCTGACCTAAATCTCCTGAATATAAGAAAATGTACCAGATATCTTCCACTCATGTCCCAAAGGCCACCAGAAAAGATGCTTGATGCTCTAGGTAGAAAATGTATGAAAACCAAGTTCAATTCATTTCCCCAACCAACTAGAAATTTTTCTAATGACAGGAAATACAAATTATTTTGCCTGAGATTTATTTTTACACTTCCTATGATGGCTGTTGTATTATACACAGAACTGAAGATTCATTAGAGTGGAAAGAGGTCAAGGAACATTATTCTGACAGCTGGGAAGGTACCTGCATTTCCATCTGTGCTTCTAGGGCTGTTTCTGTACTGTGGTTTCAAGGACTGAGATACCAGCCTTTAAAATGTAAAGCTTTTATTTTTATTTTTTCCCTTTATCACCAGTGCCACATTTTCTAAGAATGATTTTTTTTTAGATAAACAAATGCAATAACATAAATGGCAAGATGTCATTTCTCTGCTCGTTGGTGTTAAAAAAAGCAGTGGGTCTTTTGTTAGGGGAAGGTGAGAATACAGTTTGTGTAACTGGAATTGTTGAAGGTTGTTCAGTAAAAATGGCACAGGGAGGTGAAAGTTTCTTGCCTCCTTGCAGGGTGCCTTCAAGTAAAGGGAACTTTCTTGACTCAGGGTGGTGCCATTTGCAGAATTTGAAGTAGTGTTACTGTGAAAAATATTATTTCTAAAACAGTTGCTAGGATTTTAACAGCTTTTTATATGTCAAATTTGGTGGGTTTTTTTTTAAAGTAACAAGCTTTCTGTTCAAAAGGTTTGTGGTTTTGGTTTTTTTAATTAGCACCCACAGAGCTGTGGATATGGTCTTTCTTACACATCACTGAGAATATCCCAGTGGCATTGTGAACCCTAGGGGGGAAAAAAAAAGGGAACTGTAACTCTGTAACTTAGAGACCCACATCTTTTATTGAAATCCAGGACAACAAGAGCTGTTCCCATTACCTACAAGTATACCTAGCTTTGTGTGGGTTGTAAGAATAAATTAACTAAGAAATTATTTTAGTTGTTTAAGAGAGCAGAAGGCTGATGAGAAGGAATGGTAATTTCCTTCTCCCACCAGCTTTTTCTACATTGAGGAGAGGTATAACCACAAAGTTAGTAGTAGCTCTCACAGAAAGAGCATCAAAGCGAAGAATGCTCATGTGACAGCACACAAATCTCTAGTATGAACAAAGAGAAACAAATGTTGTAGAATATTAAGCCTTAACATTTGAGCCAGATGTCATAAGATTATTTGTCCTTATGAATCCTGTTTTTAAGGTTTTGCAAGATACGTGTACAGTTTTTGTACAGTTAACAGTTCTAGTTCAGTGCGTACAGTCCAGTGGTTACATAGGGTTAGCCTTGTCCTGCAGAAGACAATCACACATTCCAAATAAAAGATCAAATGCCTTGAAGTAGATCACTTGGAGATAAACAGTATTAAAATGGAAGCACATCTGCCAAGTATCAGCTGTCAAAGCCCTGCAGCTATCTGAAACCAATCAAGTGGTAGAATAATCCGTTGTAGTGCACTTCATCTTTATGTCTTTGTAATCATCCAGCCAATTTCATGAGCTACATGAAAAAGCATACGTGTGTGTTTGTGATTATAATAATGCTTTAAGTGAAATCAGAAATAAAAAATAAGCACTTAATCTGCAGCTATTTCAGCATCTCATTTGTTCATTATTTCCCCATTTCCCATCAAGTCATGATTGCCTATGGCAGTTGAAAACATTTATTCATTCTGTATCTGACTGAGAATTAAGAAAACTTGATGTAAATAGTCTGAACCTCTTAAGCAAGTACATACAAGACCTAAATGATTCCAACATATGCATTGTTGCACTTTTGTCCTTTAAAGATGTTTGTGTGAGACTCTTTGCAGAGGAATAGAACAAGCTGATTGCTAAGGCCCAAAGTCCGTTTTCAGCTCACCTAGTTTTCGGATCAGGATCTTCTGTTTTTGTGGGGTACTGCAAAAGTTAGATACATACTCTGTCACGGTCACTGAATAAAACTGAAAGCATTCTCTGATGGTTGCAGAGCAGGTTGATAATGAGAACTGGAGGGCTGTCAGAACTGGAAGAGACAGTCCATGTGATGTAAGAAAAGCCACTTCAGGGCACACATTTTTCTTCTACCTCTTGCCTTCTCCGTCACCCATCATCATATTATTTGGATATTTTATAGAGCAAGAAACTGGCTTTTCATATAAACGAAGTCCACCTTGTTTTGGCATTCATAGAGCTCTTGGGAACTATGCTGCACACACTAACTACCTCTCTTAAGCAGTTGGTTCTAAAGACAGAGTTTGATGCTGTTGGTTTTTCAAGTGGAGCAGAATTCTGATGGGGTTAGAGGAGATGCTAGAGACAAGCTGAACGTGAAGTTGAGGCCATGGCCATGAGGACATTATAGATGCCACTGGAGTTCAAGAATCTATTTACTAAATATCAGTAGTTAAAACTATGTCTAACTTTTGCCCTTGGTTTTCTGGTTTTCAAGATAATCACTAACTTCTGTGTATGGATTTGACTACTTTCCCTGTTATTCAGATAAAATTTGGGTGCAGTCTTTAAAAGTATTGTGGATAGAAATGACCCTGTGAGTGTTCAGATCTGACCTCTCATTCACCTTAAGCCATTTAATTTCAATAATTTTATATGTATTTGAGTAACATGTGTTTACCTCACATAATTTAGAGAGAGATATAAACTCTTGGTTTATAGGCATTATGGGATGGAGAATCTATAAGTGACCTTGGTAGTTTGCAGCTCTGGTGGTTACATACCTTCATGAATATTCAGATTATTCAAAGGAAGAATTTGCTATTGTATTGCTCTCCTGTTCTGCTTTCTGTACCAAGAGAAAACCCTCGTGCCTTGACTGGGAGAAAGTTTCACATACTGTAATCAGAAAACCTCTAAATCTTCTTGATTAACTGATCAAACGAAGCCTTTTAATCATACAGGTCATACAGAGGCATACAGAGGCATTTTCGTCAGTTTAATTTGTATTATTTGTCACTATTTTCTCCAGTCCTTTCAATGACCTCTTTTGAATTTGATCTCTCTAAGCAATATTTGAATATCAAGAATATTTCTGGAAGCTTTTTACCAAAATAGAATTTTCTCCACTATTTTTATGTTCTTTTTACATGTAAGGTTTTAAAATTTTCTCTTCCTGCCACAGCATATGGCTTAACTAGCTAGATATTTAACCATGACACCAAAAATCCTCTTTAACTGTTTTTCCAAGGTACATTCTCCATTCTTCAGGAAAGATCAAAATTCCTTAAGGTTTAATGAATTACTCTTCTTTTGACTGTAATAAAACACATTTATACCTAGGAAAGTAATTAAAATTTGTCTTTCCACTTGTTTCCTTCACACCTAATAATTTTGCAAATTCCAGTCATCAGCAAGCTTTGTAAAGTCATTGTAATACTTTCTTCCAACTCATCAGTGAAAACAGTGTTAGCTGTCCTGCATACTGTCCCCATTTGCTATGGAAGGTGTCAGTCATTTCTCTACATGTGCTTTGATTCTGCCCAGTCGTATATTCTATCTGAAAATATTATTTGAAATGGCATTGTGTAAATTGTATCTACCATTAATTTTAAAACGTGAAACTTTAGATCTAGAAAGTCAGTCAAATTGGTTTGATAATAGCTATTTTTGGTAAACTGCTATTGACTGACATTTGGAACCAGCTCTTGGTCACTGCTAAGAGAAAATACCTTAATAATCCCACCAATTGATTCAGCAAGTGGAAGAATAATAAGGTAGAGTAAAGCAAAAATGGTAAAAACGCTTTCATAAAGTTGTTTCTCCTGACTCTTGCTATAGAACCCCTTAACAGAATTTCAGCTTTCATGGCTGTTACTCAGGCATGATTTATTTACAGATTTATGCTTTTAATAATATACTTGTTTTTTGACCAAAGTTCTCTAAAGTAATTTGCAGTTTGAGCCAAGATACAGTCTAACTATACTACATAGCTACATATTCAAGCATTCAGTGTATTCTTGAAAATAAGCAAGCCTACTTAATAGTACATGAATATTCATGCATAGTCCAGGCAGTCAGTATGTTTACAAATAATTGTCTTAGCAGAATATAGGCTTAAATATAAGTTACTAACTAGACTGTGTGATTTAAATTTCATTGTGAATCTCATCATTTTTTAAGAGTAAATTGTGTAAGAGATTAACCTTGACCTTTTTTAAATTCACTGAGACAGAAGGGGTTTGGAATCAGCATTTGAGATCATGGGCAAATGAATCTGCATTGGAATTGTTGTAACTGTCTTCCACATGCTTTGTAAGGTGTTGCGTTTCCTATCTGTTGTAAATAATTCACCATTCTTTTTATAGTATCCTGGAATAAATTAACCTATTAACTGAATGTAGGGTTTTCTGTGTTGAATTTTTGTTTCCATTAAAACCTCACAATCTTCTCTTTTCCATTATTCAAATTGTCAAGTAGTTTGGATTGTGTAATATAGTAGATTCTCACATTTGAATCAGAGCAGTGTCAAGATTACTTTTCAGTTGAGACAAATCTGTTTCGGTAGCTTTTAATACACCTGCAGGTGTGCAGAATGTTCAAAATGTTTGTGACAGTATCCAGTTCTGAGGGGAAAGTGGGACAGCTTGCCTTTTGTGGTTTTTGGTTTGTTGTTTTTTAACCATCAGACATAGTATCAGGAGACCATACTTTGTACACCAGGCTCGACAGAGAGACAGCAGTGAGCTCAGCAGTTCCTACCACCTTTAGTTGTGTTCACGGGAGGCCGAGTTACACTTGAGAATCAGTTGAGAAGGGCTCACAGACCTAAGCAGGCTCTCCTCACTTGACTGCCCCGTTCAGGGGTTCAGCTGAGGAGATGTAGGTAGCAGCCATATGGCTTGGATTATCACACAGTGTAAGATCTAGAGATGAAAGGGTGCAGGGACTCCTCAGGGAGCCTGTTGTTGGGGTGGATGATCCCCTCAAACAGTAAATACAAAGATTTTCATGTCTTA
Source organism: Eopsaltria australis (assembly GCA_034509425.1). Classification (NCBI taxonomy): domain Eukaryota; kingdom Metazoa; phylum Chordata; class Aves; order Passeriformes; family Petroicidae; genus Eopsaltria; species Eopsaltria australis. The sequence continues at coordinate 1,791,522 of JAVTVJ010000072.1, forward strand.
ACCAAGTCTGGTGAGTGATCCTGTATTTGACATTAACAGTTGTTACAGTCTTTTATAATAAAGCTAAGACCTTTTTGTTCTCCCTTTTCAATTAAATTCTTTTGTCCAGTATCATAAAATAGAATCACAATTTTGTCAATTTTACAGGATGAGGTGCCATTCTTACTTTTATGTGAAATTGTCCAAAACACTTAAGGAACCAGGAGCATGTAGGTAATACATGTGTCAATGTTATAGTTCTGGCAAAAATACAATATGAAAATTAAAGTATTTATGCTTGCATACAGTTCACACTGCTGGGAGCTCTACATGTAATCACTTTCATTTTTCCTGGCAAATGTGCTCCTAGGGAAGGACAAAACGGCATCACAACACTTTGCAACACTTGATAGCGATTAGCCTGATTAAGTTATATGGGACTCACAATGAGTCATTTAAAAGCATATCACATTCAGAGATAGGGGCAGGAGAAAACAGCTCCCTCCCTTTGGTATGTGCTTACTGTTGACTGTCCAGTGAATGGCCTTCTACCTCTGTCAAACAGCGTGTAGTTTCTTTTAAGTGCCAATTTTGTGACTTCTGTGAATATGCCATACAGTGATAATATATCTCACTGTTCTGTAGCTTTATGAAAGCACTTCTGAACACTGGCAGAGTTTGGCTCCTTCCCTTCAGAATTTTCATGTACTTCAGACGTCTTCTAGGTGTTTGTTCTCTCTAGCTGATAAGGAAGTACAAGATTCGTACTCTGTCCACAGTTGTCTGTTGAAACATTTCTTTCCAATACAAATTTTTTAGCTTAGTCTTTTACTCCAGGAAATGACAACCAAGGAGAGGCATGAGTTCTGTAGAGCAAGTAAAATGCAATAGCTTCAGCTATTAAATAAAAACGTTACAGATTTTTTGCAGCTGGAGCTTCAGAAACACTGGTTAGTAAGTAATGTTATTCAAAATATATTCCCATAATGTTTCCATTTAGAAATGTTCCTTCAATCTATGTATATTATTCTCCACTTGATTATGCAATTTGAATTTTTTTAGCCAAAATTCTCTTTGGCCTTCTCATGAGTGTACTATAAAATGCCTTCAAATATTTTAAAAATAAAATAGCTTTCAGTAACCAGTTATATTATTTACTATCTATAGATCTCTGCAGAAGAAGCTTTTTTTCCTTTCAAGTTAACTCTGGAGCCACTTATTCTATCCTTATTCTTTCATTTCTTCCAAGGATACCATCATCATTACTAAACATTTATGTACAGCTGTGCATGCACTGTCATAATGATTTGACAATATTTTGCAAGCGAGAGAAAGTCAGAATTTGCATCTTGAGTAGCTTTATCCAGACTTCTTAGAGATGCCTTTCTAGCAGCAATACTTCTTGTGTACTGCTCAGATTTTGCTCTTTGTTATTTGATACTGCTACAAACTCAGAATTTTGCATAGATGGTACTTGCTGTAAGTGCCTCTGATTTCTCTTAATGCATTACAAATATCCTGAAACAAGTGAGACATATTGACTTCACAAAGAGGATATTAAATACAGGAAAGACTAAAATGTTCAGGTACTAATTTTTAGGTTTGCTTATTTTCAGGAATATATGCTAGGATATCACGTTATAAAGACAGAGATCATCTCCAGGCCTGCCTTGTACTGCACTAAGACTGATAACCAAGCTATCTTTCTTTAATTATTATTGGTTTTGCCTGTGGAAAAATTGAACTGAAACTACCCACTCAATTTTAATCCACAGACCAGCTAGCTGGGGACACAGCCTTTCCAATTTGGATTCCAATATAGACAATAAAGAGAGATCTTTATCCTATCACCTGTCTGTGCCCTACTGAGTGCACTAGAAGAACATAGCTATAAAAAATCGGGCAGTTTCAGATGTGTAGTCATGGTAGGTATTTATTCAGTTCTGAGATTTAAAACCCAATAATGGATTATTTTGGTACTTTCAAATGATAAGCTAGTTTTTCTCAGAGTTGTAATTTTTTTATTTTCTATACTCATGTAACTCATATATAAAAGATGCTATTTAGTAGCAATGCCTGTTCTAATTAGAAGGAGTAGTGATGTCACACTTTTCATGAAAGAAAACATTTCTAATAGTTCAAATGTCAGGTAGTGATAATTTTAACTGAGATAAGCACTGGCAGAAAATTTGGACAAAGCTTTCATTTTCCATGTCTGTCTCATTTGAACAGATTATTTTTTAATACATCACAAAAATCTGGAATTTAAAAATAGTTTGCTGTGCAGGGATTAGAATGATCATAATTTTTTTTAACTTTTCAGAGTAAGTGGAGACCATCTGTCTATTAATTTTTTCCCCAAGTTCTAACTGTAATTATTTTGTAGTATCACATACCTTCATATTTAATCATTCCACTTGTATGAAAAGTTTTATTTTTAACTCACCTTAAGGATATACAAAAACATCTTTTCCCAACTCAGTCTGGATTGGATGTCAACCTGTAGCTGATGGCTTAAATGTTTTTCTTGCTTGGCCAAGGTGCATACTCAGTTCAAAAAAACATATCTGTTTTTTTGTACACATCTCAATTTAAATATTTGCAGAATGCAGTTAGCACAAAATTGACATTTGTCATGAGACTGTTCTTGAAATATAAGATTTACTGAGCAATTTAGATGTGGGAGGAACCCAGCTTTCATCCTGGATGCATGATGTTCTGAAAATAGAAGTGGTATTTCCGATGCTTGCTTATGATCCAGCTAAGTTGATATGTGCTGGCAAGGGGTTTTGGGAGCTGCAAACATTTCTTAGTTTCAGGATGTCTTTTTAGTCTTAAATCAAATCTCAGTTTCTTCCAGCTGACCATTAGATGACTGGATAATCATCCATTTGAATTCTGAAATCTAAATGAACCTGAGTTCCAGGACAGTGGGGTTCTGCTAAGATTATTTTTAAAAATTGGTTTGTGGTTGTAGTTTCTTTTGCAAATATGAGCATCACTTTCTGTCTTCTGAAAAATGTGTCTGTTATTTTCAAAATACTTTTAATTTGAAAAACAATGATACAGTCTTCTTAATTGGGTCCCTGATTGTGATAGCAAACAGCGGGGGAGGAGGCTTACAAGGATAACTTCCATGACATTTTTTCCCATGTATGCATCCTCAAGACCAGATCAAAATGAAGCCATATGTTGTTAAGCAGTCAGAGAGTGCTGTACCTGCTGGTACCATCCTTCTATTTCAAAAGCAAGTTCATTTTTTTTAATTAACTCCTTGTGATGCACAGCCATGTACCTGTTGAGTGGGACTGACAGCACTTCAGCTTCAGCCGGGGCGGGGGAACCACTGCGGTTAAGGGCTGAGGGCTGAGGGCTGCACTTCCAAGTTCATGCTTCACTTTCTCAACAGAGAAAGTGGGGCACATGGCCGCAAAGTTGCATGCAGAATTTGAAGACAATGACCTTTTAGAATTTTTGTTAATTTATTTGTTTATTTTGTACTTTTCAGCATGCCAGGGTTTAAATTCTGGTTTATAATGTACCTGATCTTGGTAACATTGTTTTAGGTAATCTAGAAACTGGTTTCATTTTCTCCCTGTTCCTTTACAAAACACGAGTTTTTTTTTAAAATCATATTGAGATCCCAATATGCTCCATCTTTTTGGCATTCTGATGTAAAACCAGTGAACAGTTGTGATTGCAAGGCACATGTGGAAAGTGTCTTGTGCCAGCTCAAATCAGGGTCCACTAGAGCAGGTTGCTCAAGATTGTGTCCAGTGGGGTTGGCTCCACCACCTCTCTGACCAATCTGTTCTAGTTACTAACTGTAAAACAATTTTCCTCATGTTTAACTGGATTTTCTTCAGTCTTAATCTGGGCTCACTGTCACTTGTCCTCTCATTCACTACCACTGAGAGGCCTGGTTCTTTGCTCCCTTCCATCAGGTTCTTCTACAGATCAATAAGGTCCCTCTGAACTGCTCCTTCTTGAAGCCTTCACAGCTCTCTCAGCCTTTCCTTGCATGCAGTTGTCATCTTTGTGGCCCTCACTGGACTCACTCCGTGTCCCTGAATCTTAAGTCCTGGGGAGCCCAGAGCTGCCCACGGTGCACCATGTGTGGCCTCACCCACGCTGAGCAGAGGGGAAGGGTCACCTCCCTCAGCTCTCTGGCAATGATTTTCTTAATACAGCTCTGGGTGCTGTTGGCCACCTTTTACTGCAAGGTCACACTGTTGTTTTATGTGCTACTTATTACCCAAAAGGACTTCTCTGCAAATATTTTTTCTAGCTGGTTAGACCCCAGCCTGCACTGATGCATGGGATTGTTCCTCCTTAACCCCTTGTTGAACTTTGTGAGGTTTCTGTCAGCCCATTTTTTCAGTCTGTTGAGATCTCTGAATGGCAGCACCATCCCCTGGTCTCTCCAACACTTCTCACAATTTTGCATCATGTGTAAACTTGCTGAGGCTGCACTCTGTCCTGTTATCTACACAGTTAAATTATGATGCTCAAAATGCTCATCTCCACACTGGTATAATTCATGTGGTATTTTCACCCAGCTGCCTTTCCCTTGAATTGATGAAGAGAGGCAATGAATGTTATTGGATAGATGTGCTGTACACAAACAACAAAAGACCACTTCTTAATTTCCTGTAGCCTCTCAAGGGGGTACAAAACAACAATTCAGATGTAAAAGATATTGGACTTGGAAACTTAGGTGACTCTAGTTAGGAATACTATAGAAATGCAGTATTTTCAGATGCAAGGCCTCATTTTGACTTCATTTTGAGCATCAAATGTATTAATTTTGGGTCTGCCTCACTGAAAGGGAAATAACCTCTAGCATGTGTTTCTGGTTTTCACTGTATACCTCTTCTACCTCACACATGTAACATCGCCTTAATTTACTGCTATCTGTATTCCATCCTGAAGTACATAGCTCATTCTGTTTAAATGTCTTTTTACGTGTTGCTTTATCGAGTTTTTAGGATATAGTAACATCATAAAATTACTGCTGCTATACCCAATCTGTATTCTACATATGTCTATACACAGTAGTTCACAATTTCAAAGTTCATACTTAATGGACAATAAAAACATATTTAGTAACTGTCTCTCTGGAAATACGTTATTTTTATCAGGAATATTGTTTTATTGGTTATTCATTTTAAGTAGGCTCTATTTAAATGTTTCTGTAGGTTTGTTCAGGCTACAAAGTTCTTGGCCATAATTGTACTGACAGCTGTGGATCCAGTAATCCATTTGTATAAAAATCAAAGTATTACTCACAACCTTAAAGCTGAAATTGATAAAATGGTGGAATAGAATTTAAACATGGAAGTCAGAAAAGGATAGAAAAGAATGATTATGATTGGAATATTTATAAGGTTAAATTAATCTTAAATGTGATTCACACTGTGATGTGAGGAGTGACGGTAGCTTCATTAATTAAATAAATAAATATAACAAAAATAAACCTCTTAGCTACTGATTGGGCCATACTCTAGTCTTGTAGAATGCTTCAAATATTTTTGCTGCTATAAGTATGTCTAGAACTTGCTACACAGACGTTGCCAATTTGTAGGGGAAATAGTTGTGTGTCAGGTCTAGTAGCCTGTGACTTCCATAGCCAAAGAGTGTGGCTGTCAGGTGGATCACCTGCTGGTGCACGTCATGAGTGGGACCAACAAGGTGTGCTGACCCTGGCTAGTCTGCTTACCTGAGAAGTTGAGAGGAGTTTGTACTCCTAAAGAAGGCACTATTATTTGGCATTTCAATGGAGAGCATTTTTTCCACGTTCAGTTTGTCACTGAGAGGGAAGGAAATGGAAATGCACTGAAGTCAGTGTGATAGGCTCAGAAAAGTGTAGTTGCAAGAGTCTGAGCTGTGGTCACCCTTGACTGGTGGCTCTGATACAGTAAGTTAGACACAGGCAACATCCACTACAGTGGAGCAATGTGGAATCTGTCAGCTGGAGATTCCTGCTGGAGGCATTTAGGATGTAAAATAGGTTTGGGGCAATAGGGGATATGGAAAAAGAAGGCTGAATTCAGGGCAGGTGTAATCCACATCATCATGGGGCTTGGCTTTTTAGGGACTCATTCAGGTGGTCAAGGCTTTCATAAAATAATGGGGCAGATGTCACAGATTTATTTGGGTTAACAGATAAGCTTGAGCCCTGTGGAAAAAATTGAAAACTACAGAATAACTGTGTGGCCAGCTGCCCTCATAAAGCTGAATTTACCACACACGGTAATTATGTCAAGTGTACTGAGCTAGTTATATACTGATAAGGAATTAATTTTTTTTTTTCCGAGAAGTAATAGTTTATACTTTGCTCAGATACAAACTTACAAAGAGCTTAAAGGAGTAAGGGGAAGGTTCCCGTGTTATGTCAGATAGTCCTTCACTTCCGTTAATGCCACACTTGTGCTTAGCAGGTTGTTCTTCTGCAGCTGTGAGAAAGGTTGCCCTGTCTGTCACCTGCATACCTTGTGTCCGAGCTCTAAAGAGTGAATTGCCATAAAGGCAGGCTTCTGGTCACGAGTGTCAGTTGCTTTTCAGGTGATGCCACATGGCTCATTGCCCCCTGCTGAAGAAGTTGTTGAAAGAATCCCTTCCTTTCAAGTATGTTTCTGAAAGTGTAACTCAGCCCTGAGAAGATGGTATCATGGCCTGCTGTTCCTGCTATCCCAGTGATTCCAGGTTATTCTTTCACAGTTTCGAAGTAGACATGGGGATTGCATTCACCTTCTTTTTTTCCTGCCTGCATTGCAGTTTGAGACTGGATTTTAAATGCAGCCAAGCCTTCTGGACAGCTAGGAGGACACTGACAATAATGCCAAGCACTCTGTACAAGCCAGAACAAACCACCTGCTTTTCTTAGGCAGCATTGGCTCTGGGTTTACAGGGGTTAAATCCATGTGTCTAATTTAAGTACTGACATGCACAAAATATACCTGCTTCATATACTTAGAATCAAGTTGCTTAATATACCAACATTTTTAATGTCATATTTTATGGACAACCTCACTTGCATAGTAATCTACCTTCTTCAGCTCCTACTGATCTGAGTAAAATCTGAACCTAAATCTACTTAGGAAGAAATAGAAAGGATCCTTTAATTGTTTGCAATAAATATATTTATTCACTGGGGATAAATAGTATTTGAGATTCCAGTGTGCTTGGTCTTGTCACAGATTCCATTAATGCTTTTTGTAATAGGCAGGAGATGGGAGGAGGAGATAATAATTCTGAAAAAAAGGAAACAGAAAAAAAAAATCCAAAAAACCCCAATAGCTCACAATAAAGATTTTCAGAAACGCAGGTTTTTGAGTATAGGTGCTGGTAGCAGCAACGTTGGAGTTCTGTCAGAAGACACTACTATTTTGGGGTGGAGTGGACAGGAATTAACTAGGCAGTCAGGCCACCATGTGTACAAACACCATGTGCTGTAGGAGAGTTTTTCCTCATGTAGACATACCAGGGAATCCTTGATCCTTTTCTCCTATTACTGATGATTTGCTCACTCATGTGCTTCAGTATTTCTGGATTCTGTCCAGCACCAGGTCAGCTCACCTGGTGAAAAGGCAGGTGAGGGTGCTGGCTGTCACGCCAAGGTCACCTCTTGTCAGTGTCTCCAGCTTTGTGCTTGGCAGCTGCCTGGAACTGACCTGGCACACAGGGGAGTCACTCAGTGATGGAGTGCAACCTGGATTCTTGTGTGGGTTATTTTAATTATGTATTAATTCTTGAAAGTGCTTTTGCTACTGTAAAGAGAACTTCATAGAGCATGTCAATCTTTACGTGTAATATGGAAATTTTAAAGGTATTGTGGGCTCACAGTGCTGCAGAAGAGCATGTTGTCAAATTTTTCTGTTCTTCAGTGGTGAAAACAATGACTTTAGAAAAACCTGAGAAAACTTTTGGCTGCTATTAGTGTGTATCACCAACATCTCACATCTAATATTTAGTAGTATTTAGTTTTAGACAGAAGTCAAGAAGTCTAATCTTACCTGTTACCAAAGGACTGCTTTAATACGTTTCAGGTACTGATCTTGCCTCATTTTCAAGCTGCCTGAATTTGTCTTGCATACTTCTGTGGAAAACTGTTCCCCCAAGACTGACTTTTGGAGAATACTGGGTTGGGTCTCTCTTGCTCAGCTTCAGTGTAACATTGCCAATTGTCTCTTGTTTGGCTCTTTTTATGCACAGTGTTCAAATCTTGTTCTGTTTCCCACTTTTGCAGCTGTTAACTTGGCAATGTCATCTGATAATGGGTTAAATGCCCAATGGAATTACAGATGTATTAGATCTACTTTCCCTTTTTTTTTTTTTACTCTCTGAAAGAAATTGTGCTGTGTGAAAGCTTAATAAAATCAAGTTCATTTTCTTCTTTCCCTTTTGAATTATTAGCAAATTTTTAACCTTGGAAGCCAGCCTGGGCTTGAGTTGTTAGTTTTGATTTTTTCCTTTCTTAAATAGGTATGATATTTTGTAATGCCTGTTTAGAAATTGCCACCCAGCTTGGTAGAGTAACAAAATGTGTGATTACATCTACTTATTTCACTGTTGGACTGGACACGACATATTTCATCATGGGACATAGAGTATACCGTATTATTCAAATTGTCCTTACTACTATCCCTGAATAGAACATCATTCTTGTTGCAAACAGGCCAGATAAAATGTCTTTATCTGTACAGGTCACTTCCATTCCGGTCCATCCTAACAGCAGAGCTGTTTTGTATTGAAGTCAAAACTATCCAGTTGTTGTGCACAGTGTTGTGTCGATCTGTATTTCTCAACACAATTGATATTCTTAGAATTATGTTTATTAGTGGGTCGTTTCATGTATTCTTTATAAGCTTTTTGCTTCCTCATTGTTTTCTTTAAAATGAAATAACATTAGGATCTGGATGTGATTTTTAACAGTTGAAGACTAGGAATACCTCCCAGCCACCACTCATTGATCTGGCTTTGAGTACAGGTTTTACTACGTGATGGGGATTAAAAATCTGTCTCTGCTCTTGGCACAGACGGCCCTGAAGCTAACTAGTGAATACTGTTCTTCCTCAAAATGACCACAAAACTCACTGCTTTCTCAGGCAAAATTATTGTTTTCAACTATGAGCTTTAGCATTTCTGTACTGTGAAAAATTAATTTTCCGAAGTCTAGAACAGATTTTATGTGATTCATATTCAGGGAGAAAAAAAAAATAAACCGGTTTCCTCGCATTTCATATTAGTTCTATTTTGCAGTGAGAACAGATTTAGCTTTTTGATTGGACTATTTCCAAGATGCACTGAACAAGTAATATAAAATCTCAATTTTGCAATCAGCTTTTAAGCCTAGATTAAGATATTCAAAGGGAAAGAAGTTACAAAGTTAGTGAATGATGGCATAACTCAGTTGAGAACCCCTCAAAATTTCATTTAGTGTATTTAGAGAAATGGAAGTCAAAATAAACGCGAAGCTGGTAATTTCTATTTTATGTATTTGTAATATTTCTGAACATGGAACATGGTGATACAGAGGAAAATATTACTTCGTGACATGAGCTTTAGTGAAAACTAACTGGATTCTGGATCTGCCAGGCATGGGAAAGAAAGAATTTTAATTAATTGTTTTGAACAAGTGATGTTGAGGCATCCTAGAGAGGGATTTGCATAGGTAGCCAAGAATTCAGTTTTCTTGTGGTTCAGTAACCTTTTCACCAAAACAAAGGAGTTTCAAAGAATTGTATCTGCCAATGTAAAGCTCAGCTAGTTACTTGAGGTCTGGGTTTCATTTCCCTTGTCTGCTGTTTCAGCAGAGTCAGCAGAGAAAATTAGTGCTTTTATTTAACCAAATACAGTTTAACATTTTTCTGCATAATTGTGCAGACTTTCCAGAAAGTACTAGACAGTCCCTTGCACAGGATGAGGATCACTGCCCTATCTTAACACTTTAAAGTGTGCAGCTTTCAAATTCGAAGTGCTTTGAGGACTGCAGTAGTTAGAATTTGGTTTTATCAAACAAGTAATTTCAACAGTGGAATTCTTCTAAAGGTTCTTAGATGTGAACTCAGTGCTACCGTAAGTGACAGACTAATTGGTCTCTTAAATTTTTACAGGTGATAAAAACATATAGCTAAGCCTACTGCATTTTTTTCCAATGCAACATGGGAATCAGTAATATTTGTGAAGTCACTTCTCTAGTGTATTAGAGCCTCATTTGCATTGGAAAAATTTGCAATAAATAACAGACAGCTTTCCCTACTTGTCCAATTAACTCTCTGTGTTGGTCTCCCCATTTTGTGGAGAGAAAGGTGGTATTTTTGGCAGCTTAACAGAACAATAATTCGGAATTCAGGGATATGCTTTTGTTTTTCATGAGTATTGGTAAGATTGCCCAAAACAGGCCACAAGCTTTAGGAAAAAGTCTGCAATTCAGCTGTAGCAATATCAGCTGCATGGTAATAGATACAGATGGGGAATTTGGTACGTGCTTCAATATGCAGACAGTGAGCAATCGAGGGGTTATGGAAAAGCCAAAAAGAACAAAGAAAACTTACAAAGTTGATTGAGCACTTGTTTTTGGATCTGGTCAGAGTTTTAGTCTAACTCTGGCTACTAGTACAGCCCTTCATGGTTCGCCTGGTTGACAGACCTTTGGGACTGGACCAGGACACAAAGTTCTGTTGCAAAGTTTTAACTCAGTATTGAAATGTGTAAATTATATATGAGATTAAAATATTCAATATTTAACTATCTTGTAAGACTTCATGTTCTGGATGTAGAGAATATATAAGTAGAAAGGTAATTTCATCCTTTTGTTAACAAAACAAAATTTCCAAGTATTGGTTTAGTTGTCTAGTACCTTTCACAACGTTTTATATCGTAATATTCTTCTAACAATAAAGAGGATAGAAAATATTGTTTCAGCATCACTAGTATGATATCTGTAAAATATTTTCTTCTTAATTCTACAAAGATATCCTTTTACTCTTTAGGAACATTCTTTTTAATGCCTGCATATAATTTTTAAAAATACAACATATTTTTTACATCTTTCTTCACTAAATATCTGACCTATGAACCTGGTTTTACTTGTGTAGTGTCTCCTGTATTATATTTCTTCTGGTAGGCAGTGAATAATGGAAGAAATATTATTTTCATAGGGAACTGATTCTTGTTTTCCCCTCTGCACCTTAGTGGTGGAAAAAGCCAGAATAAAAAGACTCTGTGCTTACAGCAATGCTCCCAATCTGTCTAAAGGTTACATTTACTTTTTGTCAGCTTGCATTAATATTATTTTAGTAATTTTCAGTAATAAATGTGTGATTAAAGGTTATCCATATAGCTAAATAGCTGTTATTACCATGTGCCATTTTAGTTACTTGGATAATTCGTCAACTCTGTATACAAACAGACAGTTTACAAATAAGAACTTTCACTCTCATAGTTAAAATCATAAATCAATAGCAATTTTTCATGGGTTGATCCAGCTGCTTATCTATCACCCACCTAACAGACCCAATTACCTTTACATTCATCTAACATTTTAGGTTAGAAAGTACTCTTCTGTTGCCTTTATGTTCCTCCACTGAAATTTAAATTTAACACTCATCAGTTCTTATGTACATCATTCTTGGTACTGTCTGCTTCTAGAAAACTCTGTTGCCTGGTGTTTCTGGTGGTATCAGTTATTGTTTTATGCAGCTTTTTATGCAGCTGTGTGGATACTGCTCTGTAACAATCACCAAGTTGCCAGCATCACAGACTAAGGTTATTTCAAATGCAGAACTGGAGGCACCATTCTGGACTGTCCTCCAGTTCCTTGAAGCTGGAACTAACATCAGCTTTTTCCAATAAACTTACCAAACAACCTTCTAAGAGCAGAGTAAGTATAGTTTGACACCTCAGCTTAACTTGTATGGGATTGGCTGCTTCTGTAATGTTTTAATACCTTTTTTTTAAGCTCCAGCAAAAATTTCAGTGACTATCTTGAACTTATTTGTCCTTGTCCCACATGTGCTTCCTTTGACTATTTCTTTTTCTCCTGTTCTTCAGCCTTGCTAAATTATAAAAGCCAGTTGTGCTCCCTTCTCAGACTTCAATTCTTTCATCTAAATTCACCAAACTCTTCTAATTTCACGTTTTATCAGTTTTTATTTTCTCTATTAAAAAAGGTAATTAACTGAATAAATTCTGAACAGCAGACTACTGATGGAGTCTCCCACGTGCCTTGCTACATTATGTCCAGGACAGTACTTTGAAACTAGCCCAACTTTAAGTGGGTACTGGACCAAATGTTGCCAAATTCTTCCATAAAAATATCAACAAAATCTTTCCTGCTTCCTGCAGAATCTGCTTCTGTTTCATGGGAGTGTTTTCGTGTTCACACATCTGGTGGAGAATACAGAAACAAAAGACAACCTATAAGGTATAGATGACTACCATGCAGTCTCTTCAGTGCCAAATTCATACAATGGATTGACACTGAGACTATTCTTTGCTAGTTACAGGGGACTTCCACCACTGTGGAGGCACAGTAGGAGTTTGCTTCTGGCTCCAACAGACATAAGCTGCAGGAAAAGAAGTAGCCAAATAAGAAACATCCTGGTTCTATATTTTCTTCTGTAGAGAAGAAATATAGAGAAAAGGAAAGAATTGTTTACATGGAAAGAGGTGAAGGTGAGGAGCCATGTGAAGGGAGGTTTCTTGGAAGCAGTTGAGTGAAGCTGATGTGAAGAGGCTGTAAGGAAGAAGAACTGGGAAGGGCTGTGGTGTGCAATTTCACACAGTGACAGGCTTTGTGTATGTGTGTGTATTGGGAATTTCCTGCATGGAATACACTCACTTCAAGGTAGAGGCTGTCTGGCTTCTGGCTGCATTATTTCCCTGAGGAAGTGCTGAATTTGAAATGAATCATCCCCTCAAAACACAGAGAAAATCCCTTTCTATTATTTACCAAGGACAACACAGAACAAATATTATAGCTGAAACAGTCATATAATGTGTGATCATACCTTACATAATTTACCTAAAACAATGGTCAGCATGAGGCTCTTGGCTTGATCTTCATGTTAAGAATTAACTCTTCTGCAGAAGGGATATCTTTGTGCAGTTTGTTGAGAAGATGAGGAGCTTCATGTTACTAGTGCTAGGTTTTTTCAACCTGCTCTAGCAGTTACCTATCCCAGGAAAAAATATTGCAAAATCTTCATGTACAGAAGTAGGTTTCCTTAAAAAAATTTATTTATATTACACCATATTTATTTGGAAATTAATGATATGGTACCAAAGACCAGAACCAAAAATACACTGAAAAAATGTGCTGTAATTCTTATTTTTAGGTGTCTGTCTTCATGCACCCATGGTTTGAGTTAACACCCAAACCACAGTGCTCATACAATGCATAGGGAACTACATGCCTCAGAAAAGAATTGATCTCATGTTCACTGAATGTTTCTTACCCAGCATCAAAACACAGGTTGTTTAAGGCACCTTGCAAGAAATTCACTCTCACTCCCTAATCTTCAGTACCTTTTTCTGCTTCACTGGGAAAATACCTTTCCTCAGTGCTACTGTCTGCACACTTTCCCTGAAGGCATCTTTCAAAACTTGGTGTGAAGAAAATGTAGCTGTGGTGGTGTCTTTTATAATGGAGTTTCTTAACTAAAATAATGTATTGTTTTCTATACAGGATAGAGGTCTCAATAGGAAAGACAGAGAATAGCCCAGTGGTTGCATTCAACTTAGTTACTGCTTTGATTTCTTACAAAATATTATATCTAGTTCTATCACATTGTGCACGAGCACTTTAATAGTTGAACTATTGGAGTACAAGGGAGGAGGGAATGAAGAAACTAGACTTCGCTTTATCTTTTAGGGTATTGTACTGTTTTCTTTAAAGCATAATAACCATTTTCCTACATTTTGTGCGGTGTTGTCAATAAGGTATTCTTGAAAAACAGTTTGATAGGCTGTGGTGCGATTTAGGCACCAGACGGCTCTGTTGCCTTTGGGCAGAGATGATTCGACCTCTCCGCTATTGATTTCTCTAATTTGCCATTTCTGATTCTATTTTAGTTGCTTGTTTGGTTTGGATTAGATCCAAATACCACCACTGGGACTGAAGGAATATCATAGTACACTGCAATCTAAACTGCTCTGCTGTGTAGAAGCGGCAACATTTAAAATTGCAGAAGGCTGAGTGGGGAGCTCATTGCTCCGCAGCTTCCTCAGGAGGTGAAGGAGAGAGAGGGAAGAGCCAAGTTCTTCTCCCTGGGATCCAGAGACAAGACACCTGGGAACAGCCCAAAACTGTGTCAGGGGAGGTCCAGACTGGACGTGAAGACACATTTCTTTACCAAGAGGGTGGTCAAATACTGGAACAGGATCCTAGAGAGAGGTGGTCGAAACCCCAAACCTGTCAGTGTTGAAGAGGCATTTGGGCAATGACCTTGATAGCATGCTGTAACCTTCAGTCAGCCCTGGAGTGATCAGGTATTTGGACTCAATGGTCATAGTAGGTCCCTTGCAATTGAAATATTCTAATTCTATTATCTTCTAAATGTGGTCCTGTGTAGCTATGTTCAGTTTGGGAAATGAGCTTCTTTCTCAAATAAAAACAGGTTTGAAGCAAACCAGAAGAACTAACAGTATTAGCAGAAATCCAGCCCTGAGCTAATTCCTTCTTTTTGTGAACCATCATCCTTTTTCTTAATTAATTAATAATGGGAAATTACAAAATTAAGTGATTTGTTTTGATTTTAGCTTCTCTAAATAAGAATAAAAGCAAGGTTCTATTGATTCAGAACTGGGGTCTGTCTAGCCCAGTGTCCTGTCTGGAATGCGTAAGGGCATGAAACGGACATCAGGGGAAGAGTGAAAACAGGGCAATCACACAGTACTTGTTTCCCTAATGTTGTTATTGTGTCCAAGTTTGAAGTTAAATAAACACACAAAGTACATATTGCCTCTAAATTCTTCTCCTTGGAACAGCAGAGCTTTGGAGGCTCCCACTCTGAAAGAATTCTCTGTGTTCACTGTCACTCCAGTAACTTCCCTGCAGAACTGAAACTAAAGGAAACTGGCTGGTTGCAAGCTAAGTAGCAAGTGTTCCCTCCCTAGGTGACTAAGTTCATTAAAACAGAAGTAAATGGGTTTTTGGGGGATTGGTCTGTGTGAAATTGATTCAGTAACAAAATAAAATTATAATTGATGCTCTTGTAAGCCATTTAAAGAGTGGTGGTCAAAAACTACAGGAAAACAGGCTGTGTTATGCTTTGTCCATTAAATCACAGCCTCTGGTGCCTGCTTTGCAAGCCCTTAAGCAGTGCACTGTGTGGAATGCAAGGCTGCTGGTGCCTTTCCATGCATTCTATGTACTTGAATAGTGTTCTTAGTGGTGTAGCACCTGAACTTTAAATCACATTTAAATAAGAAGAAACAGAACAGTTTTATTAAGCACAATCAGCATAGGGAAATTGAATATAAATAGGACTGGAGCAGTTCAAAATTTGTTTTAAAGGAAAATCATGTCTACAAATTTCTGCAAGTATTAAATGCTGAGGAAAGCATTGATTTTTGAGACCTGTTAGGAAATTTGGCTGCAAATATTTCTTTGCATCATTGGAAAGAAGTACAAAACTTTCATAGCACAGCCACAAAGTTCTGCTATTGATTTCGTAAAACCAAGGGAATAACAATCATTTTTCTGGGGAAAAAAATTAGACAATTCTCTTTCCCTGCAGGAACTTGAAGTGAGGCTATTCCAATAAAGGTGGGTATTAACCACCTGAATGGTTTTCTGGCATCTACAGCTAAGAACTTTGTCATCATTTTAAAAGTCAGTTTGAAATTTACAAGGTACAAAAGAGCAGCCATCAGTAAAATATGTGTGGGTTTGTGGGGGTATTGTTTATTTATTTGGTTTGTTGGATTTCTTTTAGCATTTTCCGGGATCATTGTAGGGGATTGAATGAGGTTTGTTGGAACATCAAAAAAACAGGACTTCTTGATAGGGTAGCTAAGTTGATACCACAGCTGACTAATAGAGTGCTATTAAATATTTGAGAGAGCCTACAGTGTCATATTTATAGAGGTGAAGGGAGTGATTACCAATGTCAGAGATTTTGATGTAATTTTAAATTGGCCACAAAACCCAAAAGTTGCTCTTGAGGACTGTTTTTTTACCATGGTAATTTATTGAGGGTTGGTGCATTTTCACAGGATTATTTAATGTAAAATTTGTTCTTAGGTTGTTTGGTTTTTTTCTCCACCAGATAGTTCATACTAAAAGTTGTTTACTATTTTGCAGATAACCTGAAATGTACTGCAGATTTAAAATCTGCTTCTCCTTTGCTTTAAATGGAATATTAGTTTTTCAGCTTCCTTGCTTTTTGTGAAAGTGCTTCTGGATCTTTTTTCTTCCACCTTCCACAACAAAAAAAAGCAATTTAAAAATCAGTGAGACAGTATCTGCCTGTAATTATATACAACAGTGTTTGTGTAGCTCCATTGTAGAAATAATTGAAAAGATCATAGACTGATACAATTCCTTGTAAAATCCTTTAATAGCTTTTCTACAGTAGTGTTATATATAATTTCATTAATTGTTTTAGATATAATTTCATGAATTGTTTTAGAAAACAATAAAAATATTTTGGTGTAGCAGATAGCTATAGCATTGTCTCAAAAAATGAGTGACAACTGTAAACTGAATGACTTCACACAAAGGAGAGGCACACAAGCACTTCTTGGATAATTAGAGGAATACAAAAGTGTGAATTTGCCCTGGCAGCCTATATGCAGGCTCAGTGATAAAGCAAGGAGTGTGCCAGAAACAGGGAATGAAAGAAAACACACCTCCCTGCCCAGCAAGAAGTGAGTTTCTTTACTGTGGTGTTCTTCTGGGGAGCAGGAAGAAAATGAATAACCGACTGCTGTGGCCTGCTGTGCATGTGCACTGATGTATTTTGGTGCATGGGATAAAAACAATGAATTTCTGCAGGCTGCATAATAAATATTATTGCTGGAGAAGTGTGTACAGGGCAGTGGAGCTCCTTCTTGCACTGGATGGTTCTGAACCTATCAAGGTATTCTTCTGAAGTGGGCCAGGTCTCACATTAGGCCATGTAATGTCTAAAACTAAACCTGAGTGTTACTGCAAGTACTGCAGTGTCCCAGTAGTGTGCAAAATGTGTGTGTTTGGCTGGGGTTTGGTGTAACTTACCTTTCCCTACCAAGGTGCCCTTTCTGCTTCTCAGCACCTAGTTTGGAAACAAATCCCTGGGTGTTTGTACAGGCCCTATAGAGCAACACAGTCTGAGGATGTCTCAGGCAGCTTTTCTTCTGCCAAAGTACTCAACAGCATTCCCCATCTCTGATTTACATCCCATGAGAACCTTTATAGAAATATGGCTGGTGAATGTTATCCAGAAAAGCATTATTTTGGTGTGATAACGGAGCAATCACTTCTATACTACCAAAACTGCTTTTGAGTTCTGTAAATTGCTGGGAGAGGTGTTTGATGGTCTTCTGTAACTCACCTTGTTATGCAGGCACTGGCTGTCTCCACAGAGTCCACCTTATCGTGGTGGATTCCTATCAAGTCCATCATGAAGGAGCACCCACTTCTTGTTTAACTTGACTTGAGGTACAGGAAAAAATGAATTCTCTCTAAGGCCTGGTTTGTTGCTTGTTTATAGACAAACTGTAGGTCAGTCTGGGATTTTTCTATTTGTGCCTGAAAAGGTATAAACTTGATGTAAAGAGCTGGTGGTAATAATCAGATATCCTCAGCTGGCTGTAGAAAATCTGTATTTTTGCAATGCTTTGTGCTTCTACTGTTTCCTTGCTGTGCAGAGGCAGGTAGTGCTCCCCAGGTGATGCTCCCCAAAATGAGCTCCCTGCAGCGTGCTGTGCTCATTTGCCTCTTGCCCTCCCAGTATGCACAGTCACACACGGAGCGTTCTCACTCCTTCTGTGCTTTTATGACATGCTTGCAGAAATGGGAACATGTGAGTTCAGCTGGAATCAAGATGACCGTTCTGTGGGTATTTACTTTGCTTATTCTTGCCTAGGGAGGTAAAACAACTTTTGCTGGAATATCTCCTTTCCTAGGTGGTTATTAAAGCTTTAAGCACAGTGCAGTGCATCCTTACAGCAGATAGGTTCATTATCTTCAACATTAACATTAATTTAACTATTTTCTTGTGCTATACTAATGTAGTTCTGGTTAAAATCCCTTCTTCAAAATGTGGACTCAAGTTACCACAGTTCAGAACAACTTGATAAAGAATTTTATTCCTCATCTTCCTCAAAGATACTAGCCTTTGCAAACTTATATAATGAGGCATAGGAATATGCAGAAAAGTGGTTGCTAATGCATTTTTTACATTTTTCTTTAGAAAAAAAAATGAAGCAAAAGTATGTTTCGCTGAACATGCTGAAAAATTTTTTAGGGACAATACTTCTGTTAATTGTTGGTTTGTTTTTTCTTTTTCATGTATTTGATGTAACTATGCAGTCAATTGTACTGATCTCTTGTGAAGCTGGGAAACACCTAGAAGAAAAGGACAAAAAAGTGTGCGCTTTTATTCACTCAGGCAGATTTGGCACAGTTGTGTGACAGCCCAGAGACTCCCTGCACAAACACCTCAGGTTGCTTCAGTCAGGAATCTTTTTCAGGAAAAAAGCAGAAGCTCAGTTTAAAAAAAAAAAAAAAAAAAAAATTAGATTATAAAAAAGAAAAAGGGAAAAAGGAAGAAAATAAAGAGTATCTAGTTTTGTAGGCAAACCCTTTAAATGTTTGTGTGCAAGGTTCTGGCATTGGTTTGCAATGGCAGTTTCAATATCCAAATATACTGGATTGTTAAAAAACTAAAGAACATGAATTTAACTAAGAGAAACAGCACATTTTCCATACCAGAATATATTGATATCCTTGTAGGAGCAAATACAACTTCAGTAGAATCTTTCATGTTGGAAAAGACGTTTATGACCATCAAGTCCAACCTTTAACCCAGCACTGCCAAGTCCACCACTAAACCGTGTCCCCGGTGTCACATCTACACATCTTTTTATTACCTCCGGGGATGGGTTCCTGGTTCATGTTCCGCATGTTGAATAAGAAGGTAGCATTGGGATAAAAATTCTGATGGTGGATCTGCTATCATGACTCTAAGAGCTGCGTTAGTTATTGAAAGGCCATTACAGTAGTCGTGAGGAGAAGCGTGACTAAAATTTGAAAAGTCAAAATGTAGTCAAAATTCATTGTGATCCTGAGATTAATTTGGATACAGTACAGTGTTTCTGTGGAAGTCAGAAAAGTGATATTGGGGATTACTATGAATCAACCAGAAGTGATTCGTTGAACATAATAAACTTTGTTACATTTTGTACAAGTTTCCTACTTAAAAAGAGCTAAGATAGACTTCCTGGAAATTATAATTCACTCTTGATGCACGACTTGATTTTCTTTTCTAAGTTATTTGGATGAGGTGGCCTAGGCTTTTACATCATCGTGTTCTTGCCAGCAACATCTAGTAATTAATTCTGCCAGCAAGAATGCCACCTGAGATACTAACTTTTTCTGGCTGGTGAGGTGACGTCAATCACATAGAAATTTGGATACTGGAAGAGGTACTCTAGAGTGGAAAGTAATACACTAGTTATTGTGGATTGTACTAACTACATAAAGGGAGATTGCTCTCAAGTCCCAGTGTGTCAGATGAAGCTGCAATTATTTAGGAAATCTGAAAATCAGGCAAAAGGAATTCAAAATTGCAAAAAGTGTTATTTCAAGAAGAGCCACAGTCCCTAGTCACCACTAGGGCTTCATTTCAAAAGTAATTTGAATTAAAGTAATTTCTTCCAGTTCAGCACTTTGCAGTTATTATTGTTTGTCCACGGACTCTGGCAAAGTTTTACCTTCAATATTGTTAATTTCAGTGGACTTAAATGCAGGAATTTTAATTCACTTTCTCATCAAAGGACTGGCTTCCAAATTTATGACATCTCACTACAGTGAGTCAATATAAACCACAGACCATAGATTTTAGGAAATTGATGATGATATATAGAACTTGTCAGGTTAACATTTATGATGCCAGGTAGAAATTAAAAGTCCTTTTAGAACTATTTTTATGTAAATTAGGCAATTTTTCTTTTTAACACTATCAAATCTGATAAATAATTGACACAAGTTCTTTACTGTAAAAATAGACCTCCACAAAGAAGCATTTAATGTCTTTTACATTATTATTGTTCATAACATAAATAGTAGGAGGTCTACTGACATTCATAAGTGATTCAGCATCTGCTGGGAAAAGGGAAAACAATTAGAGATTTAAATCCATTTACTCATCCAAAAGAGCATTTAGTCTCAACATCAGAAAGAAATAAATATAGTTGTTTGAAAAGTTAAAATAATTTCAGTCTTTGTCTTTTTAACTGATGGATGTAACAGATAATGTTATTCTCCCCTATAAGTATCTTATGAAAATGTACAGAAAAATCTTTCAATCCTGAATATAATAATCAGTTCACTGTTATCAAAAGAATGATTAGTACTGAATAACTTAAATCCTTTTTGTAATCTTGTCATGTGAGAAAGACTTACATTGAAGCATAAACAGAACATGCCTTGGAGGAAAGTGTAGTCATTGCCTAATTGAATATACAATTCATTTTATCATTCATTTGAATATATCTTTCATTTTACTGAAAAAAAAAAAAATACCCTACCTAACCCATCTTCTGGTGTGCATGCTCATTATTTTAAAATTAAGGCCTTCTGTTGCTTAAGTGCTTGTACATAGAAGCAAGAACACATCTAAATTTACTCTCTTGTGTAGGCCAATTGAATTAACTTAGCTGCACATTTGAATAATATAAAAATACACATAATGATCAGTAGAACCAGGAATCATAATTTCTCTCAGAAATCACATGTAACTATTCACTTGAGAAAGCAATTTATAATTTTCTCTATAAACATGGAGAATCGGACAAATGGAAGGATCCAGAAAAGTTGAAGATGCTAATTTTTTTGCTTTGAAATAGTGTAGTTTGTGTATCAAGACCAAGAGGGCAGTTTC
This sequence comes from Eopsaltria australis, assembly GCA_034509425.1. Taxonomy (NCBI): domain Eukaryota; kingdom Metazoa; phylum Chordata; class Aves; order Passeriformes; family Petroicidae; genus Eopsaltria; species Eopsaltria australis. Next base: position 1,812,593 of record JAVTVJ010000072.1, read on the forward strand.
TATATGTATGATTCAAATTACTTGATAAAGAAATAAAGATGCTTCCCTCCAGCTGAGTGAATGCTGTACAAGTCATTAATTAAAAAAATATATATCATATTATGTGTTCTAAATATGCTATTTATTCTTAAGTGTGTTCTTCTGTCAAATCAGTTCCTTCAGAATAGATTTGTATCTGAATATTCATGGCACACTACAGAACAGTTTAACTAAAAATGATAACTTTTTTCTTTCTCTTTCTAGTTCAACAGAAGAACAGTTTCACTGGCAAACACAAGGTAATGTACTTACCTACATGTATTACTTACATTGTCTCCCAGAAGGATCATTTTTACCTAAAGAAGGTGGAGGGGAAAAGCACATTTATGTATGGGGAGGTTTTTGTTGGGTTTTCAGTGTGGTTCTTCTCATTGCTAGTGTGTGAAAACTACTTAAAAAGTGACAAGATTTAGAAAAAAGTAGTTAGGGTTGACAAAAAGTACACTGAAACTAATGTAGAGTTTTGAGAGGGGGCATTGCTAAATACGTCTCTGGCTTTTTTTAAGACTAGACCTAAATATTCTCATTTTGCTTTTATTAATCCAAGGCTGCACTTCCAAAGGATGGCACAATTTTCAGGATGGCCAGCCTCCTGTGAATGTGTGGACTCCATTGTTTCATCAGCTATGAAAGCTTAGTCACATATAACGGGTTTTAGCTTTTGCCTTGTAAATGGTTTTACCTTTTTGCCCCTCTTTTATGTTTTTGTGTTGGTAATTTTATTACAGATGGTCAGAAGGATATAGAAGATGAACTCACCACTGGTCTGGAGCTGGTGGACTCCTGTATTAGATCACTGCAGGAATCAGGGATACTCGATCCACAGGACTATTCAGCCAGTGAAAGTAAGTTGCTAGAAATATGTTTTATAGAACCCCAAAATTTATTGCTTTAAAACTGAATGCATGTCTTTAAGTGTTTTTCTTGATTATTTTCTGATATTGGCAGAAGGGACTGTAGTTGTGAGCAGGCAAATTGTAAACTATTTTTTGGGTTTATAATGGAGAGAATCTCAGTGCTAGTTTTTTTTGGGGAAAAACAAATGCATGGAATATATTTTAAGGAAAATATTTTCTAATTACAATGTTGCTGTAATATACTATAAGGTCATGTTACAAAACTTCAGCATCATTGCCATAAAAACAACAATTCAAACATCACTGCCATTCAAATAGCAATTTTTCACTATCCAAAGGTAATAAAATGAAACATATTGGGTGGCTGTGGGGAAGTCTGATGTCTGATTGTAACCACTTGGCCAGGTAGCTGGTAACTCCTTACAACTAAAATTTTCTTGTGGATATACAGACAGAAATAGGTGAACTTTTTAAAGATGATGCACAGAATGGCAGCTGTAGCAAGAAAGGTAAAGTCTTCTCTCCAAGGTTGGCTCTCTGGTCACTTACCAGCCATTCTCTGTTCAGAACTGTGCAGTGAGTGGATAGATTCTTGGCTAGAACCAGCCACTGGGGAAATGAATCAAGGCTAAACAACAGCAAGAGTGAACAAGGGGCATGCTACTCAATGTGTTTGTAGAGTAGAGGTCTACAGTTGTGCTCATGAGTCACATTGTGACAGTTTTCCAGCATGTTAACTGCTCTGTTGTCAGATGTAGCACTAGGTGATGAAAAAGCAGGTTAATTCCCTAGTTTTCTTTCCTTTTCCTCAGGCTCCTATCTCATATTCTGTCCCCATCTGCCACATTCACTTCCCTGCCACTGCAGCTCCTGACACTGGTTTGGCTTTTTTTTTTTCCTAGTATTCCTCTACATCTCCTTTCCTCTTGTTCAGTTGGTCCCTGCTACTCAGGACCTTCTGACTGAGTCACATCTTTAGAGGTGGCTGCCCAAATTCAGCTTTCTTGAAATCATAGGGGATAATCTCCCCTTCATCTGGGAAGGCTGATGAACAGCCACCTTCTGCAAAGCATCTCTAGCAATGACAAGTCATCACCTGCAATATGATCATCAGGTGACAAAAGAAAGACACATCTAATTGCACATTGGATGCAGAATTTTAATTTGTCAGAACATTTTTCATTATTTTAAAACAAAGTTTGCTGTCAATCCTGGGACAATAGAAAATTTTTCATTTTTCATGTGCGCAAGACTTCTGGGCCAACAGTGTCATTAAAACTTGTTGTGGTTTTGCTTTATCTGAACACAGTCTGTATAATTGACATCTGTTAAAATGTTGCTTGATCTGAACAAAATTGGGAAAAGACGATCAAACAAAGTAAGCCCTGGTTTTTTTCTTCATTTGAGGGTGAGGAGAAACAAAACAGACTAGCATGATAAGGATTGCTTTCAAAATGTGAATCTGTGATATAAGAATGAAATGGGGTAGATGGCAATAGAGGAGATTTGGAGCAGAGTAGGGCCAACTTATATGGAAAACTGCCAGAAACTGGCTTAAGAGATGGAAACTAAGAAAAAAAATGGTAGGGAAAGGTGAAGACAGTACATGGAATAAAGTTTAGGTACCTGAAGAAAACTAATACTAAAGACATCTCTGGGGAGTATCACAATACGCTAAAACACAAATAGGAATGCAGGTAGATAGAAGAATAAAGAATGTGGCCAATGGAAAATAGAAGTGGAGAAAAGGAGCAATAGAGATGGATTTTTAAGAGGATCATCAGGAGAGGAACCAAGGTTGGTTGAAGCAGGAGGTCCATACAGAATATTGAAACCTGAGTTTGCTTGGCTGAGTGATTTGTTCATAGGAGCAAGAGTTCTATGCAAAGAGAAGGAGCAATGGGGTAATGAGAGTGACAGCCAAGAAAAGGAAAAGTGACACAATTTTGGACAGGACAGTAGCTGTCCCTAAGAAACATAGGTTTGGAGAGAACAGACTCACAAGGGAGCAGGCTTCCCCACAGGACTGCAAGCTTGATCTTTTGCATTGTCAGGAAATATTTGTGAAGCCTTTTGTCACAGTGCCCTTATTCCTCTGCTCTGGGCTCAGCTTGTAATAAAGCTAGATTGCTGTTTGGCATTTATGGTTTTCATTAAGAATCAGATCTATATGCCAAGGCTAACAGTTGCAGCTCTGCTAATCACTCATAAATACAATTAGGATGCCATATAATGGATTTTTTTCTGCTTTGGGGATATTTTTTCAATTTGGAGTAAAATGTTACAGACACATCAGACAGGTAAAATGTTACTGTGTTTTCAGAGTCAAAAGTACAAAAGTCATGATTGTATGTACAACATAGTTTGAATTTCTTATGAATGCATTATAAAACAATTATGATCATACCCTATTTTGTACGTTTTCTGTCCATGCCTCATTTACCCCAAGACTGAGGCTCAAATTGCACAGCACGCTAGAGGGGAGAGTGCTTCTGACTTCTGTAAGCAATGAGTAGAACACACATACACAATGAAAACAAAAGTCTCATATTTACTTAAAATTTTATTGTGTCCCTCCTTTGTGTCTTAAAGGTTTCATGTTGTAGTTGTGAAATCATTCAAAGTATATTCTACTGATACTTAGTTTCAGGTGTTCCCAGTTAGGTGTGCTGAGAACAAGCAGTTGTAACAGAATGCTGTGGGAGCACAGTCTCAAACATTTGAAGCATGATACAAAAGGAAGCCCACAAAGTTTAAAGCCCACTCTGAAATGTCTCAAACACAGCATTTGTATTTCCTAGATATTTTCATTCTTAATCTTTTCAATCTCGAAATAGGAAATGAGATCTATATAAATGTATCACTTTGCAGGTATTCCAAAAATCAGTTTGTGATGTATCTGAAATAAACATTGAGTGCTGTAGAATTATCCACCAGGGTGCTACTTTTTTTTTTTTTCTTTGTATTGAACATTTTTCAATGGAGACCTGATGTGATGCAGTAAAAAACAGTGAACCATTTTGCATTGTGTGCACTGGCTGTAAGGCAAGGAGGAGTGATGACTCAGAAAAGGAAACTTAGTCTGGCACGTCCTAACTTTTGAGCTCCCAATTTTACAGTTTTAGTTATGTTTACTTCTCTGCAGTTTGACTGCAAAGCTGTATTTTAAGTAACAAGACTGACTCTGAGGAGAGCATTTCCTGCCTGCCATGCATTTGGAGCAGATTTTTTAAAATCATCATATTAAAGCCTGCCCAGTGATGTGACTATAGCTTCCTTTTCTGAACTGTGTGCATGTAGTCTAATGATTTAATCTATCAGTTGCCCTGCCTTTGTAGAGGATTATTGTGCCTCTACTCAGGGTCTTTATAGTTCAGTTTCACGCACTCTGATTTTCTCAGACTTAGTTTTAAAAAGTCGTCACATAGCAGTCAGCTGTTGTAATACTCTAAATCCCAAACATCACTTTACATGTGCTATTCCTTTAGTAGCAAATAAAAGCCATGAAGAAAAGGCTAATGGGACAAGTCACATGAAAGGGGTTTACACTGGAGGGGCTCTGTATTGCTAATAGAGAGGCTCGCTAATTATCTTTACTGAGTGTGAGTCAGCAAATGTAAAAAACCATAAGTATATAAAACTCTTATGAATTTGGTGAAATGAAAGCAGAGTGATCACTGGTTTTGAAGTAATTATTATCAGACAGGCAGATTCATAGCTGCTGTAAGCTCTCATGCAAGCTTCCTGTGGTGGAGCTGACCCTGGAACAAGGTTATGGGCAACCGCGGAGAACTCCTGCACTGTTGTCCGCCTTTTTCTTATGTCCCAACTCAACATAAGTTGTCTTCCCCAAACCATGTGCTTCCAGCTACAACTAACAGACAAAAAGTCAGGAAACTTCCAGAATTGTGCAAGAAACTGCATCTGACCGGAGACCTGAGCCTGCATCTCCATGGTCCAGTGATTTCTCGTTATCTGTATGTAGCTCTAGAGCTGTCAAGATTATGTCACTCCAGGTTACATCAAACATGTCATAGTTTGTGGCCCCAGAGGGGCGTTCAGCCTGTCCTGAGTGTTCCTGGGGATCATCAGCAGAACAATAGTGGTACACACATCCCTTCAGTCCCCAAGGAAGGGCACATGCAGGCTGCTGCTAGTGTCAGTAGCCATTAGCTACAGTGGGTCCAGTCACCAACCTGGACCCTCAGGGTCACCCTGAGGGCACTCAGTCCTCCTCCTTGCTCTACATTGCTGTAACACCCAGCTTGCCTGGCTGCTCCTCCCTGAAAATATTTCTTCCTTCTGCCATTACCTTTTTCTAATGGGAACTCAAAAATACTGTTTTTGCACAAATGAAGATAAGTAACTGTTCCCTTAAATAGGGTCAGGGGAAAGACCAGACGTGTGAGAGCCGATGTAATCACATATAAGACACTGGAGACGAGTCACGGAAGAGGGATGGGAATGCACAGTAAGTGCAGGACCTGAAATCACTGGTGAGGAAACATGCAGGGGAACGAAATTTAGCTCAGGACAGAGATAACACCAGGGATGTTACAGGAGACACAGCAGTACTGAACAGTGAATGTAGCTCAGGCAAGGTATTTTCATGGCAGAATGGTTTAATTTAGTGAGGAAAGACATGTGAAAATAAATTTTGTGAGGGCTGAGTATGCACTGTGGAGGTGAAAAATTAATATTTCTGACTAGAAATCTTGGGAAAATGTGGGATAAAAGAAGCAAGAAATGATTTCCTCCCTTTCCCATCACTGTGCCTGTGTCAAAATCACACAACTACTTCAGATCTATTCCTTTTACTACCTTGTCATTGTATCTCCTTTATTTATGTTTTATTTTTTCGTTTTTTCCACTCACATTATATATGACAGCTATTGAAAAGGTGGAAGGTTTCATGGAAGGAAGGAGAGTAAACAGACAGCTGTCTGAGTGAAGAAGATTGGTTGCTGGGGATATTTGTCATTAAGGTTTGATAAGGTTGCAGTCTAGCCTGCAGATAAGTGGGAAAGGTTCTGATGAACTGCCTGAGGCCCCCAGATGTCCATCCTCTGTGACAGAGAAACTGGAGTCCTCTATGCAGTTGTTAAGGCCAAACTACCTTTTCCTGATGATGTGTGTAAATTTGCAGTTTACAGATGGGTAGTGTAAGGTTAAAGTGGAACAAGAGGAAAAATTGGTTCTATATTTCTTTCCCTTCTATTATTTTCTCTGTCCCCCTATCCCTGTGGGTCATTTGCATGCCACATTAGAGGATTGACATGACACTATCATCAAAACAATTTCTGAGATAATTAGCTGAAGCTCACTGAGTCTTTACAGAATATGCTGCATCCTTAAAGCCTGTACTGACTCCTTACAGGCTACAGTGGTGGAGACAGGCAGTGGTTTTTCCTTCTGTCATAGCATTAGCAAAAAGACTTCTAAGATTACTGAGCAAATCCATTGGCACTTTTTTCCTAACTTAAACCACAGGCTCAAATGTCTGCTAATCCAGAAGTCTCTAATTTTAATTTAAGGCATCTATTCTTAAATCTTCCACGCTTTTTCCTTTGCTTCAGCCTCCACAAAATGACCGTAAGACCGGTCTTAAAAGGATTACGGAGCAGATTTATGGAGCTTTCAGTATTTATGTTTCTAACTGAAACAGAATCATTTCATTATTTTTCACCTGCTTCATCACTTCCTGAGGCAACTTTCCTTCTTTGCTCTCTAAATCAACAGCACAGACTGTAGGAACAGAGCTCTTACTGAGAAAACTTCCTAGATAGTTCTCCCAGTTGTCTCGATATTTTTTAAATGCTGAATTTTAAATTTAATTTTTAAATTTTTTTTGAACAGGTAGTTTCTATTAGGATTGAAGTTTTTCCCACACAACATTGCCAGTACTCCAGATGAATTTTTTTCCCCACGTTTTCTGGATATATATTTTTATTTATCTCTGTGATCCAGTTGTCCTGGTGCTCAGGATTAATTGCAGAATCCAGTGCACTGATAAGTGAATAAATACAGTGTAGATTTAATAATACTATCTTCTTGGCTAAGGCCATTTTATAATGCACTTCACAGAGGCTACATATTGACAGAAATGCAGGCAATAAAGGATGCTCAAGTTCTTCTGGGGAAGAAAAAGCATGGCTTGCTTTTCTGGTCTCAATCCCACAATAGTGTCTTAATCATTGAAAACTATTTGCCTCAAATGCAGCACAAATAGGTAGCAGTACCATTTAGATGCTGGTTTTTTTCCCTCTGAAGAATGAATTATGTTACAAGAACATTTTTACCACATGAAATTATATACAGATGTTGCATTAGACAGATGTGGGTTTCACTTAAAACCCCTGTCTAATTATGAGGCTAGAAAGGTAGGCTAAACTCTTACTTTATTCTCTTAATTCAGTTTTGTTTCAGCAATTTTTGTAGTAAGAGAGATCCTCCTTACCCACTGGGAAAGCAGATGTTCCAGTTTGAAAAATGCACTCTTTGTTCAACCTGTATGATTTTCAGCCTTTATCAGCTGCTTTTGTCATAGATACTGAAAATGGATTGAAACAAAAAGGCACTATTTACACCAGGAATGTGTAAAAGGATGTGTGTTTATGTGTTTTCCATCCCATAGCTCTTGCTTTGTGAAACTGCCACCTGTCAGATGGCTGACATGCTCAATGAGATGGAATTTGGCACCAGCGGACCTCACAGTTTTCTGATAGATGAAGTTATTTCCATTTCATTATCTGCTCCGAGAGCCAGGGCCATCCAGCTGAGTCATTGTTTGTGCACACAAAGGAGGTGCTCTTGTGGGATCTCCTGCTAAACATACACACTAATAAAACCATGTGCTCTTTGAATACATTTCCAAGCTGAAAAACCCCCAGAAGTGTGCATGGCCCTCCTCCATTTCAGGATCGGAGTCTTTAGAGTAGGAGTGACATAAGTGCCTAACACAGGGTACACTCTCTTTCTGTCCACTGCGTTAATGCAAACCTGGCAGTGTCTGACTCAACAGTTCATAGCGCCAGATAAATCTCTCAAGAGTATGAAGTCTGAGGAAATTTTGATTTATTGCAGAAACTTCTGTCAGTGTTGTAATATATTTACAGTAAATATTTATGGTTGGACATTTTGGATGCCTCTCTTTACTCCATTCATCTCTTCCAGAACAAGCCTTAGGCCAGTCTTCGCTTCAGAACTTTGGGGTTTCAAAGTCACCTTTGCCCAATTTGTAATGGAGTAAATCTCTGAAAGGGGGACACTGCTTTTCAAAGGGTGGTTTCACAGTTGTTCATTGTATGTTCTCACAGAGAAAGTTGTAAAGGAATCATCTCAACTGTGAGTCAAATTCAGTCTTTTGAAGTAGTTGTTAAATATGTAGATTTCTTAGAAATGGGGATAAGATGTTGTTTCCTCTACCCATATCCCCTTTCTGGCCCTAGTCACCCTAAGTGTGAGCATGAAATAAATAGTAAGTCACTTAACATTGTAATAGCCACTGACTGATCAGAAACCTGAGACCTGCTTTCCAGGGGCAATCCTCAGCAGGAGATGAATGCCTTTACAAAAGAGCTGACCAGGAAAAGTTTCTGTAGATTCATTGCTACACTCCACTAAGACATTAGGATTTGATGAAATTAAGCTGGCTCTAGTGCTGCCGAGTGCCAGCTCTTACATCTCAGCATCAGTGTTTACAGCCAGTGGTGCCTCAGGAAATGCTCCATCGGCACTAAGCATCCTAAGCTTGGATTTTATTGTTTTCATCCTCTGTCACAAGCAGAGCTTAAAGGCATTGAGAAGAGCACCAGAAGAAGAGATGTAGCTCTCACACTGTCATTCAGTTCTCCATCACCTCTGCCCTTCTGGGTATCAGGGTGGTATAACGGGCACATCTTTGTTGCTGACATGCCACATCCTGGTAAATTCATGTCAGTGTTCTTACTTTAAGAGCATGAGTGAGGTTTTCCTTTTTGGCCTCTTCCCTTATGCAGGCAGGGGGAGACCAGACTTAGGAGCAGAGTCACAGTATGGGCTTTGACCACCAGGATTCCTGACAGACTTTGGTATCTACTTCAGGAGGGACTCAGGTTCAGTTGATCTTGTATTCTTTGGTTTGCTGCCTGTCTTCAAGTTCATGTGTCATTATTGCAGGCAGGAAGCCTGGTGAAGGCTGAAGGAACCATCAGTGTTCAGGGAAGTAGTTGATGCTTTCCCTGGTTTCCTCGGGTGGCACAGAAGTTGCTGTAGGCACCCACCTGTGCAGGGCTTCAATTGTCTCAGTTCTTTTGCAGTCCTTCTGTAGATTGGTAGGTGCCTGGGTGACTTGGTAGGTTTTCAGGGGGAAAGCGCTAGAAGCCACTGGCAGAAGTGCTGTTCAAAACTGATGGCCCAGTACATGCCCTTGCTGTTGGACATAAACTTCTGCAGGCCACCTCGTGCAATTTCCTCTCCTCAGAAAGGAATCTCCAGCTGAAGACACTCACACCATCTTAATATCCAGCCTTCTCCCTTCCTGTGCTCTCTTGCCTTCTCTCAGTGCCCCATCTTTCTCGAAACCACCCATTTCTGTCTTACCACATTTTGCTCCCTTTCTTGTTTCAATTTTCATCTTTTCTTTTATCTTCTTCCTTTATCTTTTGTGTTTTCACATGGTATGCAATAAAGCCTCAGTGCTTGTCCCCAAAACAGATGATCACTCATCCTCAGAAACAAAAAAAATAGACCAAAGCCCCCAAAACCCACACACATTTTCTGCATGTAAGTGACCTCGCTATCCTGACTTTTCACGTTTTCACATTAACTAGAAGCAAGCCCAGATTATGCATACTTGTGTCATGTTGGCAGTCCAGAGCTAACACTATGAGAATATTGCAGCTAAGCAATTTCTAATTTCCCTCAATTTCTGCGCAGCAGCCTACAGACTGAATTTTTGTTTCAATGTGCTGTGACCTGTAGCATGGATTTTCCTGGAGTTTACTTGTATCTGCATGAGGAAACATATTTTTGTATATAAATTCCATACTGATATCACAATATTACTTCATATCTCTGAGATTCTCCGGTCATTAATCTGATTTTGGTATCTGGTATCATTTAATGCAGTGCAACTGACTTAAAATCCATGCCTGAGGAAAACAACCCCTCACAATTTAGCTTTAGTACTGTGTACAAAATAGTCCAAAAAAACCCAAGAAAAGTGCAGTAACAGCAGGTAAAGCATACATGGAGGGGAGAAATGGAAAGATGAGTGTCAAGACCAGGACAGCAGGAACAATTAGTAGCAACATCAAAGATGGATAGGAGGTAGTGATCAGCTTGTAACACTTAGTCTGTGTCAAACACAAATCCTTTACAGGCAACCAGGTGTTCCCTCATCCACTGCAGGAAGCAGCTACTGAATCTCGTTAGGAAATGACAGTGACTTATAGTAGCATCTGTAGGAGCAGAACAAAGAAAGGCTTTTGGCATCCGAACCCACAGCGCAAAAGAACATCAGTAAATGTTTTGCCTGTAGTACGGGCCAGGAAACAAATGCACCCACATCCCCACGACAGACTGATAAACCACTCACCCTACTCCTGCCTCGGTGGCAGTGCCAGTGCCTGCACACTCGGCACAGGCGGGAGTGCCAAGAGCCACATCATTCTGGGATCTGCAGATGCCAGCTGGTGAACGTAAGCACTGTGGAGATACGGCCCTGGAAAAAGCAGTAGTTGGCTTGTTATCCTGTGTAAAATGATGTATGTGGAAGAGAAAATTTTGGCAGGTAAGGATTTGGGTTTGATTTCTATTGTGCTACATGCAGTTTACACAGCTCTCAATCAAGTAGGATTTTTGTGACTTCTGTGGTAATGAAGATTAGGGAGCTGACTCCATTTTTTCCATTCTGGCCTTATAAATGGAGAAATGCATTTTCTCAGGACAATGTGAGAGCAGAGAGTGGTGCACATTTGTGTGGACACAGAGAGAAAAAGCAGAAGGGTGTACTTTCTGGTTTATGGCAGAGGAGGTTTTGGCAAAAAAAAAAAGAAAATGTAATAAAATTTTGACCTTTTTGACTTACTTTTTAATTGACTTCTGAGGCAGAGCTAAACACATTCTGAACTGGCTCACCTCAGAGACCAAAGAGTCATTTTCTTTTGTGGACAGAAAAGATTCAAGATTTAAGCCTGTCAAAGGTCTGGAAAAAATGGAGTTCTACTTTGCACAAGAAGAGGAAACTTGTTTTGTGCTACTAGTTAAGTTCATAGAACAGCATAATAGCGTAATAGATCTGCTGATGTCTCTTGTATTAGATCCATATATCTGTGAGGGGTTTTATAGGCTTTTATAATCAGAAGCTGTTGGGCACTTTTTATTTATTTTTTTTTCAGCAGTCTAATTTAGGTCTATCAGAGGAGATTTGTCTGTTTGGTTTTTTTTTCTGATAATGCATTCAACTTCCATGTGCATCATGTTTGTGTGATGTCTATAAACATCTGATTTTATTTCCTAGTAATAAAAAGGGAACACATTAGTTTAGTACTATTGATAGCAATTTTGGGCTGTGTTAGGCATAGAGGGTGACTAGAAACACTTGCTGTTCGCAGCTGGTTTTCACAGGTATAAAATACTCCAAAAAATTAGAATTTAATAATATAAAATATGGTCTTAACTTAGTTGGCCCCCTTTTTTTTCTGTAGACAAAGCCCACACACCATTTTAAATGTAGTTATCCTTTAAAAATGGGAGACTGATAATGAAAACACAAATTAAAAAAATAACAATTTTCAATGCCAAAACTCAGTGTTTCTCAAATGGAAACATGGCAGTTGCTTCTGAATTGGAGCTTTCTGTCTGTGTTGTAGTGTGCAGTGCCTCCTCCTGTATGCAAATTTCTTTTTCTGGTCTCATTCCCAAATGTATCTAATCCCATTCAGAAGCCCCACTCAGGTACTGTTCTCCTGTGGTTCCACAGTGGTATTTTAATACAGAGCAAGTTTTTCTTACAGTGAAGTGTTCTACCACTCTTAGTGTTGCAGTTTCACAGAAGCAGCATCAGAAAGGCTCAAGGATACTATTATTCCTCTTTGTGTCTTCTGTAATGCAGAAATGTAATTTAGTTATCATCCTTGCTGACCATCTTGTTCTTCTGTTGTGTCTATTGCTCAAATAATGCTCATTATCCTAATGGCCAATGATAAATTATCTCATTCAGAGACTATCTGATTTCGATATCTGCAGGGTTTCGCAAGTGGTTTCATAAAATATGATTAATCTTATACCAAAAAAATTGTTTTAATCTTGGGGTCAATTAAAAACTCGCAGTAGTAGGGTTATGCTTGGTTTTAATCTCAGCTGAGGATAGATTTTCTATTAGAAAACCAAGCCAAACAAACAGAAGAAAAACAAAGACAAGGCCAGCTTCTGTATTCTGAGCTTAAATATGTATAGATCTATTCTTTTTCAGTGCATATGTTTCAGTCCTGATCTCCAGCATCTTCAGTAATTTCTCTCATTAGTAATGGAACTCCAGATTTGTCCTTCTGTCAAACATTACCCAGTATTGCATATGAAAGAAGATCTGGCTGGTTTTACATTTCATAAAAACATCTGGAGTAATGCTATGCATGATATGGTATAAAAAGCAAAATACACACTATCTGAGTAGTTAACACTGGAGTTACCCGTTAACGTCAGGATTGCTTAGGCTTTGCTATGTTACCTTATTCCATGAGGCTTAAAAAAAAATCGGGAAACAAAAAAGAAATATTTACTGTTGGGGTGGAATGCAAACTTATTTTTTCTATGCCCTTCAGGTCTTACATTTTTCTACTACTTGTGGACATTTATGGTGCTTTGCTATCTCTTGGATTAGAGATTTAATATTTCAAATCCTAGAAAATGCCTGTTTTCTTCTTACAAAAATGGCAGAAGTGTTACTTTGTGTAAAAAGCATAAGATAATCAACATCTAATGAAACTAGTTTCTATTTCCAGTTCAATTACTCTTGAAATAAAGTGTTCTTCATCTTTCTTTCCAATAGTAATTAGGTCAAAAGGAGAGTTAGAAGGGATATCCTTGTATTGTTCACTTATATAATGGTATCAGCCTAGTTTTTGCATCATTTCTCCAGATACATATCATTTAGAGAATTCTTGGATGAAAATGAACTTATTCCACACTTGTGAATGCATTCCACAAAATCCTATTTTCTAGTACCTAAGAATAGGTTCTATGGCAGTACTAAAGCCCTTTTCTGTATTTGTAGGTAGAACATAGCCCTCTTAATGCTGGTAGAGCATGGCATTGCATATAAATTACTTTCCTTTTTTGTAAAACAAGTTTGTTTTCAGTGTACTCATTTAAGAACTGCTGCCTCTCATCTAAAGAGATGTGTTTGGTTCATAACAAGGGAGCTGCTTGTGACTAAGCATTTAAAGTATTACCATTTATTTCTTCATTTTAAATATGCAGTTGGTGTCCCCCCTCCTCCCCTCCCCTGCCTTTTTTTGCCCTTCAGCTTTCTTCATTTCTAGGGTATGGAATTCCTTTGCTATATTGCAGTCTTGGCATTTTTTCTCGTAATATAAAGCTACTGATATATTTAATATTTCATATCTCCTAGAAGGTAGATGTTGAAATACTTTCCTAGCACTATTTTAGTTCTAGTCTCAGATTTAGAGGGAGAATGGGTGTCATGCTCATTACTGTTGTTATAGGAGAGCTGCTTGTTATCTTCTGTTTGAAGTCAGACTAACAGTTGCCTCAAAAGCCCTTCTTTTCCTACAGAATCTATTTGACCAGTTGCAGCTGATAAGTTCTGTTTTCAACTGCAGATCTTATATTTTGCCTTGGTTTAATCTCTCCTGTTTCTGTCTGTAATTAAGAAAATGTCTTCTTTTTATGAGTGCCACAAAGTTCTCTCATCTAGTTGCCAAGGATTTTCCTCATTGCCCCCTGCCTTGCATTTTTCACACCTTCCCTGGAGACTAGAAGACGGAGAGGGTCTGTACCTATGTGGCATTGCTGCTGCTTCCTGCCACCCTCTGTGGTACTTGCAGGGCCTCCCTTCTGCTCACTCCATTCTTCCACTTTCCAAAACCATCCTAAATCATCTTGGCAAGAGAGAGTTTCTTCAAAGAATGTTTCAGATGACCTTAAAAATAGGATACAGTGCAGCTGGCAGGGTTAAAACATCCCTTCTGATTTGGAGGGAAAGTTTACTCCTGTTCCCAGATGGAGCAGCTTAATTCTTGGAGCAGGACTTAGAAAACAGCATGTACCAGTGAGATGCCAAAGAATTTAGTATCACCAGGAATAGGTCTGTCCACCTTGTCATTAACTATCATCACCTCTTCTCTAATGTCAGATACTGTGGAAGGACACCAGCAGGTTACCATCAAAACCTCTCCCTTGTTATGTTGTTCTTTGTAAATTATCCATTCCCTTGCAAACCTGGGCAATGAATACAACCCAGCTTTAGGAGAGGCTGGCAACTGCTTACTGGGAGTACAGACACTTTAATGAACTAACAAAAAAGTAGGTTGTAGGGTAGGAATCGATATTTTGCACTCAAACTAAATGACCTGAGAGGCAGAAGAAACAAGTAAGTGATGACTTTTGGTATTTGAAATTCTTAATTAGGCATATACTAACAGTTAGGAGGTGGTTCCTCTCGATGGGATGAGGCACCTCAACCTATTAACTCTGTAAATGAATGTTTAAAGGACATGAAAGGAGCTTTACTAGTGTTTTTCTTTCAACTGTTATCCAAATGAGCAAAGCAGGTTGAAGAATGTGTGAAGTGATTAATTACACTAATTAAAAACACTTTATTTATACTTACTCTATAATTTATCATTACTGCTTTTGTCAGTTGATCGAAGGTGAGTGAAGTGTTGTTTATAATTGGTATGGGAGCTAATTAAATGGTCGTTCAAGCACGTTTTGGTCTATTTCCTTTGTCAATTAGAACTGGCATCGTAATAGATGACTGACCAAATGGAGATGTATAGCACAATAGTAGTGCTACACTTTACTACTTACTTGGAGAAGCAAATGTGCCCTGGGAAGCCAACTGACTTTCAGTCTCAAGGAGAAGAAAAAACCCTTCTCCTTTCACTTGCCTGCTATTTTTGTTTGTAACTTAATATGAAAAACTCAAGTAACAAACATGCAATTACCTCATGGAGGGTGACTAGGTAGATGTTTCTGTTGTTTGTACTGTAATTATTTTGGCCAATTCAGAGGTAATTATTGCATAGATTTGGAATACTGAATTAATCATGCCTTTATCTTGTAATAATATAGTGCTGTATGTAACTTGTCATTATCTGATATTTATTTTATAATGAAACAACTACCAGATAATGTATTATTGAATACTTGTTCCACAATAAATTCTGCTCTGTAGTGTAATACATTAATCCTGTTTCATAATTCAGCCTTTATATTTGCTTTGTTTGTTTGTTTTGGAGGTTGACCATACTGTTGCTATAGTATTATCTTGAATTGTTAGATACTGTGAAGCTAAAATGTTTGAAGTATTCCCTAAGATACTGTGGTCTAAGGATTAGGAAATGGGAGCAACTTTTCAGATGTTTGACAGGCAGACACTAGGGATAGTTTGTCAATGATACATCCGCAAGAGAGCAATTTCTGTTGTTACTGGGAGTTCCTCCTTTACAAGAAACCCACATTCATGTGACTGTTTAGCTTTGTGACACAGCAATGGTGCTACAATATGAGACAAAAAATATAAAGATCTCTGAATATGTAATGGACTTAATCCACACACCTGCAACCTTAACTTGCTGTCCTGTAGTTCAAACTATGTATCACAAATACTGATTGTACTTCAGTCTTATCAGACTTCCCCTTGGGAAACTGTCCTTAAGAAAAAAGGGGTCCAGCAAGGCTGGACACACTTTGAGAATGAAATCTTAGTGGCACAGGAACAGGCCATCCCTGTAGGCCAAAAGATGAGCTGATGGGGAAGAAGACTGGCCTGGCTGAAGAGGGAGCTTTTGCTGGAACTCAGGGGGAAAAGGAGAGTTTATGACCTTTGGAAGAAGGGGTAGGCAACTCAGAAAGGCTACAAAGATGTCATTTGGTCATGCAGAGAGAAAATGAGAAAGGCAAAAGCTCAGCTAGAACTCAATCTGTCAACTGCTGTGAAAGATAATAAAATGTGTTTTTATAAATACATTAACAACAAAAGGAGGGCCAAGGAAAATCTCCATCCATTATTGGATTTGGGCAGGAGGGGGAACATTGCCACCAAGAATGAGGAAAAGACTGAGGTATTTAATGCCTTCTTTGCTTCAGTCTTTAAAGACCAGTTATCCTCAGGACAACCAGCCCCCTGAGCTGGTAGACAGGCATGGGGAGCAGAATAGACCTCCTGCAATGCAGGAGGAATTTGTGAATGACCTATTGTGCCACGTAGACACTCACAAGTCTATGGGGTGGGATGGGATTCACCAGAGGGTGCTGAGGGAGCTGGCAGAAGAGCTCACCAAGCCATTCTCGATCATTAATCATCAGCTATCATGATAGTTGACCACGGAGGTCCCAGACAATAGGAGGTACTTAGAAAACTGCTTAACTTCTGACACTGCTAAGCTCCTTGGAGCCCAAGTTTCTTCTGGCTTACTTATGTGAGATAATCTTCGGCTTATGACCACCATGGGCTGTGATTCAGCTACTTGTGTGGTCACTAGACAAGTTCTTACTCCCAGGAGGTAAGGAAGAAAACGTTTGATGACTTACCAGCTCTGATTCCCAAACAAGATTCCTGTCTTTTCAGCTACTGTTGGTGCTGATACCTATCTTTTGTTATCTCTCACAGCCTCAGTCAGCATTAATGACTGTTCATTGAATCAAAATTCAGTACTGTGTTGATGCACTTTGGTCTTCATTGGGTTTGGTTTGATTTGGTTTTTTTTAGCTAGAACAGTATAAGCAGATGCTGGGAAGTATCCTAGTATTTTGCTGTTCTACCATTTAAAATATTTCTGCTTCCAAACACTTGCTGTTCAAGAATAATTTATTTAAAAATTAAATTAAAAATAAAATTTTTAGGTTATGATTTTGTTTTCTGTGTTTGGTTTTTGTTTTTTTTTTTACCCTGAATGGCGTAAGAAAGGAGATGATCTGAAGAGAGCAGAAATGACAGGCAAAATATTTTATTTTCAAAGAAAATATTGCTCTTGAAAATTAAAGACAAATGTTTTCATAATATCATTTTTTCCCTCATTTTTGACCCAGCCATCAATGATAATAGTAGCCTGGATTCTTTGTGTCACTTTGTTTCCCGTAACCAACTGTTACTGTGATGTCCTTGAGTTAATAATAGCCTCATCATTTAAGACCACTCACTTCCTTGGTTTGGTTTTTAAATAGCTACACGGCACCTTATTGCAGCATTGCATGGTGCATGGTCACAAGGAAAAGCAGTGGTGTGTGAAGCAATCCTGCCAGTGCAGATCCCTGTCCCTCACGGGCCAGGGGCACAGCACAGCCCCAGCTGTGCCCTGGGGCTCACCCTGCAACCCTGGCCTCCTGCTACCCCAAGTTCCCCTGTGGCAGAAGCAGGGAAATGCTGTGGAAGCTCTCCTCTGCTGTGCTTTGTCTGGACCCTGGAGCTCACCAGGTTACTGATGGCCACATGCAGTGTTCTCAGTGCCACGGATCAGCCTGGTCAGTGCAATGTCAGACTGTGCTTGTTTTGGCCAATGCAGTGTGGCAGGAAGATGGCAAGTGGGGGCTTCAGTGCTGCTCTCTTTAGTAAGAGAGCACTGCCTCTGCTCCCCTTCCCTCTTTGGCTTGAAGTAAGTGTGCAAGGTACTCTCAAGGTCCTCCACATCTCTTAAACTAGTAAGTTTTGAAATTTAAAAAAAAAAAAAAAAATCAGCCATATAATAGTGTAACTACCAGTAAGAGGGGTGAGTAATATAAACTAAGGGAAAGCGCTTCACAAGAAACCCCCTCTCTTCACTGTCTGAATGACAGACTCGTTTTCCTCTAACCCTGTCATGCCTGCCAGCACCTGGGCCTCCAAACTACAAAAGAAATTCCTGTTTCCCTTCTCTGATTCCTAGAAAATGCCTGTGCTCTCCATTGCCTCTGAAATTTCTTTGTGGGTTGGCTCCCTGATGTAAGCATATCCTCCATCTACCTCTGTTCTCTTCTTGCCTGCTCTTCTCTTTTTCCCGCTTAAGTGCACTTTGTGTCCCAAACAAGACACCATCCTTTCCCTCTCCTTCCAGATCCTTTCTGAGCTAAGTTGCAGAGGCCAAGGTGAGCAACCTAGGGAGGCTTGCACACTGCTCTGCTCAAAGTTAAGAGGAAGAGAAAGGCATTGTCTGCAGTACCTGCCCTCCAAAGTGGGGACAAGTTAAAGAGTTGCTTGCTCTACTCTGCTCCATCATTTGGAGTCAGTCTGTAGCAGTGTCTCTTGCAGTATGACAGCTCTGACTTAGTTTTCTGAATTTTCACTCTTACCTCTACTGTTTTAATACAGGAGTAGAATGACACAAACTGAATCAGTGAAAAATTGGTACTATCAGCTCTGAGTAATCCAATACCAATATTTGTTCACAAGGATTTGTTTTTTTTATTTGGTAGTGAAAAACATAAGGGAGAACAGATATTTGTATCTCCCCATACCCTCAAACAGAAACCAAACATAGTAAAAATTTTTAAAGCAATACTACAGATCATCGATATCTGCTACACTAAATCTTATGAAGCCCAAAGTGTTTGTTTTAAATTGAACAATTGCAGTAATTATGTCTCATTAAAGGAACCACTAAGACTGAATTGTGCTAACAGTTAACTAGTGATTTCCAGCATCTAGCTGAAAATAGAGAATTTCCTGCTGCCTTAACTCTTCTGAAAGCAAATGAAAAACAGTTGGATGAATGCTTTCTTACACCAACATAACAGTTTAAGTGTTAGCCTGGAAGAAATGGTAGATTATTGTCAAGAGCCATCACTGTACAGCACACAAACAAACTCCTCTTCTGAGTAAGCTGCAGGCTCTTCAGAAGGCTTGGTTTTACCTTCAGATAGAAATCTCAAGAATGTTAATGAGAAAAGAAATCCATCTTTTCCCTATCAGACAAGGTGGGACTGCTTGTAGTCCCCAAGTCCTGAAAAAGGAACTCTTGTTTTTTCATGGTCACATTGATTGATCTCAGATGTATCTTCTAGTTTGTATGCTTGGTTTAGACTTTGTTATTTATAAGTGAGCAGCCACTACTCTATTCTAAATTGCTTGGGCTTACTTAAAATTCCAGGCTTATTTAAAATATCTACCTGTCTCTCTCAAATTACTTTGTAATTATTGAAATGGATGTACATTTTATTTGTTCATTACTGCTTGTTAAGGTATAAAATAAAAACTGCTAAATAAAACCAGTATTTTAGTGAACTTTAAACTACGTCTGCCAAACTTTTTACATTCTTTTTTTCAAGGGGTTGGATAAGTTTCTTTAAGTGCATGGAAGTGTTTAAACTAAATGATGCAGGGAACCCATGTATGTGTTTCTAGCTGGCAATGTAAATCCCCTAGTGAGCCACAGTAATATGAAAGCAGCACTTGAAAGCCAGATGCAATGAAAATTTAAACATATTGCATTCATAGCATGTGATAGTTTAATCATTATTTAAGCTTTAGAAATGTCACAGCATAATTACTTTCAGAATGAGTACAAACACTTTCATGCACAAAAATTGCTTTCTTCTTGCAACTTCTGCTTCTCATGGGAAGGTTATGCTTTTGTGAAATTTCTGAACTTGATCTTGTTCATCACTTGATCACAGAAAAATTCTCAGTGAAAATTCAAAATCCAAGAGATTGAAATAAACCCTACAGATCTTTTTAGAACTGTGTATGTGTTTTCTTTATGCTCTTAAAATAAAAAATAAATCTGAGAAAGTATTTCTTTCCATTAAAGAAGAAATTTTGCAACAAAACCAGTTAAATGGAAAATGCTAAGTAAACCCTATTTGCAGAGCCAGGGAATGGATAGTACCAAAGGCTGTATTTATAAGCAACCATAGCGGATTGAATTGAGCTCTCCTGTGGATGTGATACATTTTTACTAGCCTCACAGCATACATGAAGCTCTACCTCCTTCTGTACTTGTAAGGAAAATAGAGGGGCCAGAACTTACATTCTAAATTTGTCCTGTATCTCAAATGTTCTGATGAATACAGTTGATTTTGCAGTATAAATTGTGTTGATATGTAAAATAGTGTCAAAATTCCAGTCTACATTTAGATGCAAACACTTCCTCTTTACATAGCCTACTATGATTTGTTTATAATATGAGCAGTTCAGGTTGGATTTTGGAAAATAGCAGTTATAATGGTTCTGCCATTTCTGAGAAATAGGCTAGAGGAAAAAATACTCTCCGTGTAATTCGGAGGTGGGGTTGTTTGCACATTTTCTAAGTGGAGATCTTTTTGGAACAGCTTTACATCCTCATAGCAAAGACTTAAAGGTCATAAAAACTGCCTTTGTATCGGGAATGTACTGGAAGTTATTTCTGGTAAATTCACTGGAATTTTTCCACTGTGAGTGTGTTTAAAACTGAAGTTATCGCATGTTCTGTAGAAGCAAAATCACTGTAATCATTTCACATCTCTTACGGTTTGTGTCACCTTCTGTACTCTCGTGAGCTTGTTAGTGCTAACCAGAAGATAAACCTGTCATCCCTGTGGAGCCACCGCGTGTGCTATAGATGGTAGCTGTTGGGTTGACGGTAACCTATGCAATAACCAAGGTATAACCCTTTCTCCTCCTCTTATATTTCACTTCCTGGGCCCAGACACTAAGAGATTAAAATCAGTGAAGACAGAGAAAGGATTAAGTATGTATTCTTTAATGTAGCTGTTTGTGTATCACAGAATCACAGAATGGTTTGAGTCAGAAAGAACCTTTAAGATCATCTAATTCCTCCCCTAGCTGTGCATTGGGACATCTTCAACTAGACCAGGTCACTCAGGGCTTCATCCCACCTGGCCCTGAACACTTCCACAGATGGGTTATCCACAGCTTCTTTGGACAACCTGTGCCATTGCCTCACCACTACAGGGAAGAATTTCTTCCTAATAGCTGATTTAAAGCTACTCTGTCAATGTGAAGCCATTGTGCTGTCACTACATGCCCTTATAAAAACTATCTCTCCATCTTTCTTGTAGTTTCCCTTCAGGTACTGGAAGGCCACAATTTACTTTTCCAGACTGAACAATCCCAATTCTCTTAGCCTTTCATCACAGGAGAAGTGCTCCATCTAACTTAGTGGCCCTCCTCTGGACTTGCTCCAATAGACATGCTGGGACTCCAGAGTTGGATGAAGCACTACAGGTGGGATCTCACCAGAGCAGAGCAGAGGGGCAGAATCCCCTTCTTTGCCTCGCTGGCCACACTGCTGTGGATGCAGCCCAGGACACATTTGGCTTTCTGGGCTGTGAGTGCCCATGGCTGGGTCATGTCCAGCCTCTCCAGCACCCCCAAGTCCTTCTGGGCAGGGCTGCTCTGGATCTGTTCATCCCCCAGCCTGTGCTGATACCAGGGTTTACCCCGACCCAGGAGCAGCACCTTGCACTTGGTCTTGTTAAACCTCATGAGATTCCCGTGGACCCACTTCTCAAGCTTGTCCAGGTCCCTCTGGATGGCATTCCATCCTTCAAGTGTGTCAACTGCACCACTCAGCTGGGTGTCATCTGCAAATTTGCTGAGGGTGCACTTGATTCCTGTGTGGAGACAGACTGTTGCCTGTCTGATATATGGTCTCACAGTAAAAATTGGAAAATTTGCTATGTGCGTATGGTAAGCTAAATCACTTTTATGTGAACCTAATTAATATTAGAACATGTTTTAGTTTCACAGAACTACTAAATAACTGTGGAAAGTGCCAGTGTTCATGGTCCTGACATGCCCTTCAGTCTGGCAGCCCCAGTTTAAGCTTCCTGCCTGTACTTGGCTCTTCTGCTGTGCGGTGCTGTGGTGGGGAAGATAAGATAGCTGACAAAATAGTCAGATTCACTGAGATCAGGGTGTGTCCTGCATGATGAGAAAAGCAATTAATATTTTAAAGGCTGCCATCCATCCCTACAGGCACCAAAGTATTACATCACTCTGTGTACAGGACAGTGGCAGTAATCAATAGATCTAATGTGCTGGGGGCTCAGGGAGGGACAAGTTAGCATTTCCCAGGCAGAGCAACTGGATATAAGTAAGAGAAATAAACAAGGCTTATCCTTAGGGTGAAAAAAACCCTCATCAGCTATTCTGAGCTGAAAAGCAGGAGTTCTTTATCAAATAGTACAGTTGGATTTTTTCAGGCATAGAATTTCTTCACCAGTCAAAACCATACATTTCTTGTAAAGAAAGCAGTGTGCTTAAACACAAGTGTTGCTTCAACATGATGACTGAGTGGTAAGGAAACAAAGTAATGCATGTATTTTTATTACTGAAAAGTCAAATCCTGAAAACTCTGAATCGAGATACATCTGATATTTCAAGGCTCACTTGACAGATAATGTAAGTATGTTCTTTCACTGAGACTTTCTGACTGCTCTCAAATTCTGTCCCCACAGGGCCCAGCCTCCTCTCCCAGAGTGCACTCCAGCTCAATTCCAAACCTGAAGGATCCTTCCAGTACTCAGCCAGCTACCACAGCAACCAGACCCTCGCCCTGGGCGAAACAGCATCCGCCCAGCTCCCGTCCCGCAGCAGTCAGGCCAGAGGTGCCATCCAGAGTTACAGCCAGGTATGTGTCCTAAGGTGTCTCACACCTGAAATTGTGTGGAGTAGCTCCCAGGAAAGAGTTGTTCGGTGCTTGCCCACACCTGAATTTCTGCCTTTACTTTCTGTCTTGTTCAACACACCTGCAGCAGGGTGGAGTTACCATCTTGATTTCTGTAAATCTCTGGTGGGTTGACTTGCATAGTAATAAAGTAATCCTGATTAAAAAGGAGATCTGCATGCCAGATTTACTTACTTGCCTGCATATATATTTGGTAATAGCATGTTCAAGCATTTAATTTTCAAACGAATTTCTGTGACTGTGCTGATTAGGAGTCCATTCTATGGTCTAGGACCTGCCAGCATTGGTCTGAGGACATTACTGAAAGCAGTAAGTGCCAGGAAACAAAGCCAGGCTGATACCAGATGTGAAGCCTACTTGGGATCCCATGCATCATGTGGTGCTATGGCCTAAACTCAAGGTTAGGAAACATTTTTTTCACCACATATTGTAGGACAGTTGC
This sequence comes from Eopsaltria australis, assembly GCA_034509425.1. Classification (NCBI taxonomy): domain Eukaryota; kingdom Metazoa; phylum Chordata; class Aves; order Passeriformes; family Petroicidae; genus Eopsaltria; species Eopsaltria australis. Next base: position 1,835,761 of record JAVTVJ010000072.1, read on the forward strand.
CTCTACATTTGAAACATTCTGAAAGATTGTCTCAGATACTCATGAAAACTTTGTAAATACCTGTCTAAACCATCCCTCCTGGCTCTGACATGTAACCCTCTCACCTTCTGTGCTTTTCACTTTGACATCAAAGCCTCTCAGTAGAAAGTTAAGCTTCAGTTTAGACAAAAATTTCAAGAAATGTTCATGCCTCTGCACATAAACGAAGTCTGACTGGGTTGTGTTGGTCAGCACAGGTTATTTTTTCTGTGTACATGCTAACCATCCCCGCAAAGCAGATCATCTCAGTGGGACACCAAGACATTTTGCAGTTCAGGATTCTGTAGAAGAGAGTAGTTATTTGAATTTCAAAGCCTTAAATTGCTTAGAGATTTCAAGTATTATAGTCATTGCACAGTTTGTGGGATACTGAGAGACATACAATATTCTATTCTCTCAATTTGCTCAGAAAAGCTACCTATTCTCTAAGACTGAAAAATGAAATAAAGCACAGTTAAATTAAATTTCAGTTTGTTTTTATAGAATCTTTTATGCTGAAAAAGACCTCTAAGAACAGAGTCCAAATATTAACCCAGCACTGGCCATCAGTACATCATGTCCCCAACTGCCATATCTGCATATCTTCTAAATACCCTCAGGGATGGTGACTTGACTACCCTTTCAGTGAAAAAATCCTTCCTGATGTCCAACCTGAACCTCACCTGGTGCAGCTTGAGACCATTCCTCTTGCCCTGTTGTTGGTTGCCTGGGAGAAGAGGCCAACCTACACCTGGCTACAGTCTCCTTTCAGGCAGTTGTAGAGGGCAATAAGGTCTCCCCTGAGCCTCTCCTTCTCCAGGCTAAACAACCCCAGCTCCCTCAAGCTGTTCCTCATCTGACTTGTGCTCCAGACCTTTCACCACCTCTGCTGCCCTTCTCTGGACACACTCCAGCACCTCAATGTCTTTCTTGTATTGAGAGATCCACAACTGGACAGAGGATTTGAGGTGTAGCCTACCAGTGCGCAGTACAGGGGGACAATCACTGCCCTGGTCCTGCTGGCCACACTATTCCTGATACAGGCTGGGATGCTATTGGTCTTCTTGGCCACCTGGGCACAGCTGGCTCATGTTCAGTCACCTGTACCAGCACCCCCCATGTCCTTTTCCACTGGCAGCTTTCCAGCCACTCTGTCCCCAACCTGTAAATCTGCACAAGGCTGTTGTGGCCAAAGTACAGGACCCGGCACTTCACCTTTTTGAACTTCATGCAGCTGGCCTCGGCACATCCATCCAGCCTGTCCAGATCCCTCTGCAGAACTTGCCTACCCTCCAGCACATTAACATTCCCAGGCAGCTTGGTTTTGTCTGCAAACTGATTGAGGGTACACTCCATCCCCTTGTTCAGGTAATTGATAAAGATTCCCTGGGGAATTCCACTTGTGACAGGCCACCAACTTGATGCAACTTTTCACCACCATTCCCTAGGCCCAGTGACCCAGCCAGTTTTTTACCTAGTGAAGAGTGCACCCAGCCATGCTACGGGCTGCCAGTTTCTCCAGGTGAATCATGTAGAAAGTAGTGTCATCTGGAGTTGTGCTTTTTGAAAAGCATCATACCCTGGGGGTTAGCCTGAAAGACTGTGATGCAGTCTTTAAGGAGGCTGGGAAAAGTAAGTTGATGGAAAGGGAGCAGGTTATGAGAGCAACAGAAACAAAAACAAAGTAGAAGTGAGAGGGGAAGGAGAAATAATCTATTTTTTAAAAAAGGCAGGAAGGAAAATTGTGGAGTTTTGTAGAGCTAGAAATAGATATATTCTTAATATAAATTTTATTGTACTCATTGATAGGAAAAGATAAATTTTTGGAGGAGGAAAAATTAATGATCTAGATTTTTTTCACTGAAATTACACTGAGCAGACATTGCTTAGATCTGAGACGCTCTCACAAACCATCAACTTCAGAGAGAACTGGTTTCCTTCAAAAAGGTAATTAGTAAGTTAGTAAGGCAGCATTTCCTATCCTTTGTTTTCTTGGTATGAGAGGACAGAAAATAGATTTTCTTTTCACTTTCCTACACATTGTAGGGTATATTTTCCTGCAGGAAAATAAATCTGAGAATTTAATAATTTTTCACACCATGATGCTGCAAAGGATGCCTGACAACTTCAGATGAATTAAAATATATTTTGAAAATATATTTTGAAAATACTAACAAATTGCCATATAAAGTATGAATTAATACCATCAAAAGCATATAAAAGAGGTTTAAAAAGAGGTAAACAGGAAGAGGAAAATTCAGAAGTCAAAATTGAAAAATTCTTAATCTGACCGTTGCTGATCCCACAATTACAGGGGAGAAAAGCCAATCCTAAGAATGGTTTTTCTATACCTATTATAATTAAAATAAGCCTCAGGAGCTGAAGCTTCTCAGATTGTGATAATTTCCTTTGGTATTTGTGTGCAAGGAATATAGCTATCTCTCAACATGAATGATAGTCCAAATGCTTGCTAAATAAATGTAAATAGTCCCAAGGCCAGCTGTGACAGCAAGAACAATTTGTGAAAATGCAATTGTATAAAAAAGAGAAACTAATTAGTCTTGGGACTTCCTGTATAGTGTTGCAAAGTGCAATCTAACATTTTTGTCAATTTGGTGGAGTTCATTATAGATCATAGAGTTTTTCCAGAGCTTTGACTACTTTAGAACTTTTATCTTCTAAATACTACTGGGATAGGATTTCTTAGCAAAAACTGCCCCTCTGGCAGAGAATTACTCTGCTTCCCCACTGAAAACAGCTTTTCAAGCTCAGTGTCTAGATGCTGAAATAACTTCTATTAATTGATGAAGTTTATTGTGAAGAGTCTGTAGTGACTTCTATTAAAAAAAGGCAGATTTTGGAGAGGAGTTGCTCAAAAATGAATCTTCTATTTGTACAATGTAATTAATGAACAGTCAGGTTTACTGCAATCTTGAGAATGGTCACCTTATGTTGCAGAGATATCACAGGTGTATAAAGCATAGCATGTACTACCAAGAGTGGTTTTCCACATGCTCTGCCAGGTGTTTGCAAGGGGACAGGAAAGGAAGTTTACATTCTGGATGAGGACTTGTTTAGCTGTTGGTAATGCTGCAGTCTTTTCAGAGACCATGGCAGCAACACAGGTAAATTCCTACTGTGTATTATTCTGTTCACCTGATGCTTTTGGGCTGAATAAGCTGGCACAGAATTGGAAAACCCTATAAACCAAAAAGTTGATGGAAGTTAAAGATGATTAAAAAGTCTTGAAAAGCCATTTACCAGTGAAGTGTTCTAACTTGTGTCCTTCTTCCTATAAACAAGTCATAAGTTTGTCATTCATCAGACCACCACACCCTGACTAGCAAATGATGCTAGAATGCGTTACGTTTTTAAGCAGAAACTGTATACTGGCCACAAGGTAACAGGCTGGTTGATAACCTATCCAGACAAAAGCTAAAATAAGGATTTCCCTTCTGGTAGGGTATGGCTGATGATGATGTGTTTAAAACCAGATTCCAAATATAAACATAAGAATTTTTCTGTCATAAAGGAAACAAGACAAAATCTTAAGATAGATTAGTCTTATTACGGCACTCAGAGAACAATTCACTAGTAGACGTTATGGCAGTGGAGATCTGCAATGCTGCTTTGATTCTGCAATAGGTAATGACTGTAGCTTTCATTGCTGCTTTAAAACCAGAGATGGACCATCTTTGGACACTTCGAAAAGATCTCACACAATTCTGTTTGTGGATGTAGAAGACTAAAATTACCTACCTTCATCTGTATGTATGACCTTTGAGAGTAGGATCAGGTAGGCTAACAAATTTTCCTAATTGTGTCGGAATTTTGGAACGGAACAATGGAACAAAGCCAGGAGAAAGAGATGGAGTAGGCCATATTTGAGGGATGCAGAGGTATAGTCTGGCATCTGTTATTGTATAAGAGCATTTGAACATAGGCAGCATCTTCCTAGTCAGGTCAGGAACTTAAAAATTACATTAAAGCAGTCCTGGAGAAGAAAGGACCTTTATCACTCTGCAGGTCCTGCCCAAAGACTGAAGAGTGCATCCCAAGACTAAAGAATGCTATACAGTTTCTATGCCCTCTTCTGCACTTTGTAGGAGTGCTGATAGAGGCATTGGACCACAGCAGAGTGATGCCTTGAGTGAAGTTTTATGGAAGGTTCTTTAGGCTGACGAAAAAAAAAGCAGTCCTCAACAGACTGGCAAGTCCAGCAGTCTCTGAAAAAAACTCAGAGCATCGCTGAGATTGTGGAACAGAGCTGCACCTGTGGAATGTCTCTAGAAAATCATAGTAAGGATAAACAAGTTTTCTGCGTAAAGCTACCAACACACACCAATATTTAAAAGCCAACGGGTCCTGGAGGGAGGTTTTCCACACAACTTGAGCGTACAATTGGAAAATCCACAGAATCAAGAGAAAGGGTCTCCTCATGGATCACAGTGTATTGTATATGACTATGTTAGTGTTCATCAGATGTGACCTTGTTTGACTTTTTAAGGGCAAAGAGATCCAGAGAGCAAAATGAGCTGAAAATTGGTGCTGGCATTTATTGCTAAACTAAAGTTCATCCAGACCTATGATGGGCATGCAGACTCACTCAAAACTCTGGGAGCAATCTCCAAGAATCAATATACTGATTCATAATTAACAACTGACCCCAAAGTTTCACTTAAGTTGTCTAACCATTCTGTTATTCCTTATCCATTAAAAATTTTCTGCAGAATAAATTAGTCAACATAGTTATTTGCCCCTCTCAATTCTACTCCATAGAACAGAAATCTTATATTGCAGTCTTTTATTTGCTCTTTCTTGGCTAAAGTTCCAATTTAAATTTTCAATTGGATTGTAAAAAAACAACAAAAAAACCCCCAAAAAAATCAACAACAAAAAATCCCCACACAAGAACAAACAAAGAGACCAAAAAAAAAAAAAAAAAACCTCAAAAAACAAACCACCAAAAAACCCAAACCCAAAAATCTAATTTCCTGGAATTTAGGGCGTTAAATGCTCAAATGAAGAGGCAAACCACAGTTAGACTGTCCTCTAGTCTCCTATAACCTAACTGAATACCCCCAATAATTTCTGTATGAAGCTCTAAAGATACTGTTTTGTATCAGTAGAAAATTATCTTCATAGAAACATTCAATGGGAAGGAAAATATTTTTATAGCTGTTTTCATTTTTTTTCACACATTCCTCCTTCTAAGAAGGATATACCAGAATCCCTATATTGAATCCAAATAAGCAAGGCTTGTCCCTTCTTTGGGATGCCAGGGAAATTAAACCCCTGTGTCTTGGAATAGATATTCATAGGGCTGTAGTAAGAAAGTCCTATATTTTATTCACATCTATGAAATAGGTTGATGGTAGAGAATATAATTACTGAGATGCAAATTTGCTCTCAGTTTATTAGCTTAAACACGGTTTTGTTATCAGGTTGACAAAAATAATGGATAAATGGAAAAAAACAAGGGAAAAATACCACTGTATTTCATTCTTGCTAATGAAGGGTGTCACATTGCAGGGTGAACAATGACATGTCTTTACGTCTGTCTTGGGCAAAAGACAGGGAGAAACACAATGAAAAACTAAAACACATTTTGTCTCTGAAAACATGTTACTGCATACTTGGCCCTTTGAAAAAACCCAAGAACCTCACAGTACATTTAAGACAGGTCTGAGATTAGTCACATCCTAGAAAATACTGCATGCTAATGTTTTCATTGCAATCTGTTCATCCAGAAGTTCTCTCCTTCACACAGAGCAAATGCTTAGCTTTTTAGGAAGTGCTATACACTGCATTTTTAATTAAGCATTTAATTATTGCGTCCCACCACTACACCTTGTTCCCTATAACAAATGATCATGAAATGGGATTTTGGGGTTTTTTTTTGAATTAATGCTTGCAGAATGCCTGCGGCTTTTCAGAGATTTATTAGGAATATGGGATAATACTGGTTTACTTGAAATTAATTACTCTAAATCCTTGACACATCAAGCAGTGTAGAAGTAGATTAGAAAAAGAAATTTTGTATATGTGATGACAGTGCTTGCCTAAAACCCTTAGGATCAACAGCAAACTGTTAAAGTTACTAGTGCATTACCAGTGTGTTGAAGGAGTAACTGGTGCACTGGTAACATTGCAGAAGATTGTATTTTGAAACAGTGTTTATTACAAAATAATAATAATAATAATAATAATAATTATTATTATTATTATGCCACTTAACAGTCCAAAAAGTAAGCTTTATTAACATTTATCAATTGATAACATAGCTGGTTTGAACGACCTTTTGTTATGTGCAAAATTTGCTCTGTCCATGTTTTCTTAAATCATGCTGGCCTGTTTTTGTTTTATGAAAGTTGTTACCACGTAGTCTAAACCTGGAAAATGAAAACTGTACTCCTGTCAAATACATTATTGGACAGTCAGCTGCAGATTAGTCCTTCTTTCCAGTTTAAAGCATATATGGTAAGTAGCTCATCATGAAAGTAGCTTTTAAAAGTTCGCTGATGTTCCCAGAGTTTTCCTTCCTGGCTTTTGTTAGGAGCCTTTCAAATGATCAAGCTGAGCTTGTTGGCCATTTATGAAAATTTAAAGGCTTTTACTTGAAGCTGTGGTGTTTCTGATCACTGCTGCAATCAGAACTGTCCAGCTCAAGAGAGCAGCTACTTCCATCTGTGAGACCCTTGCTCACCTGGCAGTCACCATAAAGAGCACCTGGAGGGGAACAGTTTACATTTCATTTATATGTAAAGCCATTGCTCTGTCAGGTGCAAAACTTCCCAAAGCCAGTGAAGTTTGGGTCTGGCAGTGCCCTCTTGAGAAGCCTGAACAATGTCAGTGCTCGTAGCTGCTACCATGCTACTGACAATTGGTAGCAAAGCTGCAGGAGCTTCTCCAAAGCCTTGTTTCTTGTCTCTGTCTAGGAAAATACATTCTTCATTCTTCCCCCAGATGCAGAGCATTCAAGATAGATTCCAAAAGTAAAAAAACCAAAAAAACGAAAACAAAAAACCAGAAAAATTTCCAGTGGGCGTACATAGGAAGAAGTACAGATTTGTGGCATTTTGAATCTTGTTTATTTTTTGCTCCAATTAGTTACGTTGTCCTCAGTTCCTGACCAAATCCTTTATTGATATCCTAGTGCAAATAAATCAAATTTCATACCAGGAACATGGTGCTTTTGCCCACTTCTTTTTTGTAGGATGCTACTGAAAAAACATATTGCTATTCAGTGTATAACAATGCCGCTCTTGGCATTCACAACACCTCTCTGAATTGAGTCACAAAATTCATTATTCACATTTTAAAGCTTCTTCTGGCTAAGGAAATCAGTAGCTGAGAGGTGTGTGTCTATGTGTCCGGGCAAACCACTGGTCAGTCAGACCGATTCAAACTATGCCGTCAACTCCGAGGATCCGGAACACTTTCTGAGGTTTCAAATAAATCCCCTGCATAACCAGAAAAAAACAGTATCTGAATCCAACAGTGCATTTTCCAACAGAGCGCTGAGCTCTCACTCACTGCGGGGTGCAGTTATGAGAGGATTTTAATGTTACCAGACTCGCAGATGATCTCTTGAGCCTAAGATCCCTGATATAAAAAAAAAAAAAAAAAAAAAAAGGGGGGGAGCCGCCTGTGTGAGAGGGCGAGCTCCATCCTCTGCGGCTCAGGCACAGAACCGGAATTTCTCACAGGCAGCATCTCCCGAGGATTTTCTCCCGCTCCCTCTTCCCAGCCCCCCTCAATTACTGGTTTTAGAGGGAACTCAGCGCTGCCTTGCCCGCGGCCAGCGGGTCGGTGCAGGGAGCTCTCTCCCTCGTTCCCGGTGCAGATTCCCCGCTGGATGCGGCCCAGGGAAGCTCCCGGCCCCGGCAGCTCCTGCCGCACCCCCCGCCCCCTTCGTGCGGCGTAACTCAGTCCGAGGCGGCCGCTTCCCTGCTGCCAGGGGGGCTCGGCGTGCCCCGGCCCGGGCTTCCCCTCCCTCCGCCCCTTCACCCACGTCGGGGCCGCAGGGGGCAGCGAGCTCCTGGCGTGGTGCCTCTTCTCGTAGGGACACGGATTGCTGGAAACCGAGGAAAGTTACTCGATTAAAGGCTTTTCCGAGGCTTCGGCCGCTCTTCTCTAATATATGCAGAATAAAGGGGCGCGAGTGTATGTATGCGTGTATATGTATGCATATAAGTATTTGAGCCGAGGCTAAACCCTGCCTGGTTTAGGCGAGCGTGTTCCGGAGCCGGAGCCCCGGAGCGCTGTGCCCCACGGCCGGGTGCCGGCTTCTGCCGTCGGGAGGAGTTTTGACGCCTCTCGGCCCGAGCCGGCGGCTGGTTTTCCCCTGAAAGGCCGAGAATGCTTTAGCAGATTACCGACTCCCGTAATCCCGCGGGCGCCGGGTGCCGGCCTGGTTCGAGGTCAGAGAGGGGGCTGCTCCGGCCGGCGGGCCCGCACCGCCCCGCGCAGGGCCGGGGGAGCCGGGCGCCCGCCGCCGCTGACGCCTCTGCCTTTCCTTCCCGCAGCAGGGCCCGGGGGGCCGCGGCGCCCACCCGGGCGGCCCGGAGCCACCGCCGCCGCCCGCCGCCCCGCAGCCGCGGGAGCCCTTCGCGCCCAGCCACGGCAGCGCCTTCCACCTGCCCGAGCCCCAGCACGCCGCCGCGCTCTACTACGCCAGCTCCACGCTGCCGGCGCAGCGGGTGAGCTCCCCGCTGCCCGCCCAGCCCGGCGGCTCCCCCACCAAGCTGCCGCGGGCCGGCTCCGCCGCCGAGGGCGCCGCCTACGCCACCGCGCAGCGCCTCTCCTCCCCGAAGCAGTCCCCCAGCCGCCTGGCCAAGTCCTACAGCACCAGCTCGCCCATCAACATCGTCGTCTCCTCGGCGGGACTGTCGCCGTCCCCCATCCGAGTGACCTCCCCGCCCACCGTCCAGTCTAACATTTCCTCCTCTCCTATCCACCAGTTAAGCTCCACCATCGGCACTTACGCCACCCTGTCGCCTACCAAGCGGCTGGTTCACGCTGCCGATCAGTACAGCAAGCACTCCCAGGAGCTGTACGCCACCGCCACCCTGCAGAGACCCGGCTCCCTCGCAGGTAAAACCGCGGCCGGCAGCGCCTCGGGTCCGCGGCGGGGGACGGGGGTGCGCGGTGCCGCCGCGCCCGCGGAGGGGAGGCGGCGAGGGGCGAGGGACGGCGAGAGGCGGGGTGGCAGGGCCGCCGGCCGAGCACTGGAGAGAGGGAGGGAGCGGGGGGCGTTTGACAGAAGAACGGTGTTTGGGAGAATTGCGGGGGGTTTCATCCCGGGTCGTGCCCGGAGAGGCTGCCTGCCGCTGCTTGAGCAGAGTACCTGAGTCCTCCCGGCTTGTCCCGCCTTCGCGGCGCTGGGCAGGTGTGCGTGCTGCCGGGGGGTGCGGGGCTTGCCGCCCTCCCCGCTGTGACCCGCGGTGCGGGTGGGGGGTTCGTCACTATGGCGAATCCCTTCTCTGCCGCGATCAGAACCTCTGAGCCTTTTGCAGGGAATCTCTCTTTCCCGGATTTACAGGCGGCTCAGGCGTACTTGACAAGTTTGGGGTTACTTAGCAGGAACTCCCGGTGTACCGAGTCGTGCCGAGTAAGAGGTAGCGGTGATTTGGCTCCGAGTGCTCTTTGGGGAACAGATTGCTACAGCTGATTTAATGTCTCTGTAAATGCAGACTTTGAGCAGATCCTAGAAGTGAGATACTGGTGCGCTGTTCTCTAAACCATCTCTTTGCTAAACTGAGCATCCTTCAGGGGTGGGTTTTTTGTGTTCTCAAAATTTCCAGTTTCATTGCTATAGTAACAGCTGCTATGCTCATATGTTCTCTTGTGTGACATAAATAGATTTGAAGATAAATAGGATACATAAGAAAGTTTGGCTGAGTTTATCAGTCAGGTACACAAGTTTCTTACTGGAGTGAGACCTCACCCCCCTTTCTCCTCTCACCCACCTCCCCTCCCCCACTCCAGCTGTTGTCAGCATCCTATGTAATTCCAGTGTGTCTAAACACACAGATGGAATTAACTAATAATAAAATACAGTGTTGATTTATCTTCTTGTAAGAACTATTTGCTGGAGTTTTTTTCCTATTTAAAGGGCAGGGATTTTAAAACTTTATATCTCCACACACATATGGAGATATATATTTATATTTTTATATATAACACCACATTTTAATTTCAGAATGAATAAAGTGGCAGTATCATTAAATGAAGGTAAAATTCAAGATCTTGGGATGCTTATATCAAGCCTGTTGTCAAATAGTGAATCTCAGAATATTAAGTGGTTTATTTAGCGGTTATATTAATACAACTTTTCCCTGCTGTAGTCCAGCACACTGTTGGCCACAAGTATTAAATACTGCCTTTGTACAGTGGAAATTTAGTATTGCCACAGACTTTGTATTTTAGGGAGTTTTCTAACTTCATCCTATAGCAAGAGTTGTTTGAGTCTAAAAAGGCATGGCCGGAACTGTCAGCATCAAAGGAATGGAGAAAAAATCAATTTAAAACTTATATACCTGTGGCTATGAGCTATTATTATTTGCCTGATTTTTCTTACCTTTGTTCTAGGATAGAAGTCTTTGCTTTGCGAAGTTTCTAACAAACACACTACTTTTTCCTGTGCATGGACTGTTAGCATTGGAATTTGTGTTGTTCTGGGGGTTTGTTTTTGTTTGGGGTTTTTTTTTGGTTTTTTTTTTTTTTTTTTTTTGAGAAGGCATCTTTTACAGCATTGGAGCATCAAAACTGTGATGATAGCTTAGTCCAAAACTTTCCTCTGTGGGGTTTAAGGTCTGGCATAATGACTCTGAACTGCTATAGAAACTGGTTATCCTGGGCTAGATCCAAGTTGAAACATGGATTTAGGCTTTTTTGGCCTTCTTGGCCAGTAGTGCTTCTATAGACATTCCTAATAGGATTTTCTGCTTTGTTTTGAATAAAAGTTAAGAAACTGACATTCATTTTCTTGGATTGCTTTTAAATAAAAGCTTTTGATAAGACTTCTGCATCTTGCATAACCTGCATCTTTTTAAAGCCTACTGCAGGGAGTTGCTGATTTACTGATTTATGGCTTTGGTGAAGGAAAAAGCCTATAGATGACAGATGCATTTAGGAAATGGCTGGTGTATTTTTGTGTGGATTTTACTTTGGGACGGAAATAGCAATTGACCATTTGAGTTTGCTGTTGAGTTTGTAAAATTTGATAAACCAACACTAACTTTGTCAGGTGTTGGGCTGATCAGAGCAAAAGTAACAATCTACTGCGTCAGTCATCTCTTAGGGATTTGGTTTTAAGATACGTAAAAACTCTCGTTGTTTTATTTTGTAACAAATGGAAAATCCTGTGACTTGAATAAGTATTTGGTGACAGACCTGCAGAGAGAGACTATTGCTACTTGAAAGACTCAGTGTAAGCAACAGTGTGTTAGTAAATACCTTTTCTGGTTTTTTCCCCACAGTGGTGACATGCCTTTCAAGTAGTCGTTGAAAGGAGCTCTATCACATGATCCATTCTTTTGCAAAGGTTTCCTATTGTGTGCTCCTACCCCTCATTTTCCATTGCTATTCTTATGCATGTTCCTCATGGCCTCCCTGCCATCCTGGAGTTACACATTTGCTAGCAGTGTTAAGTGCCTGGCTAATCTTCTAGACTTTCACTGGATTCACTCAAGTCAATGGACTACTCAGAGGCTTAAAATTAGCATATGCTTTAGAGTTAGCCAGGATCAGATGTTAGAGATACTAGTAAAGCAATCTTAATTTCTTCTAATTTTCTGTAAGTATTTTTGCTCAGAATAGGTTTGGAATTTGAGCTGTAAGCATATTATATTTTTGCTGCAGTTTTTCAGTCGTGTTAGGAATCGAATCTACTGAGAAGGAACGCAAGCAATTGTGTTCTGTAAAGCTGGTGTTCAATAAATAGTGGTTTTGCTTCTTGTTCAAAACATCCAAGGATGAGTTGAAGTTTTTTGGGGTTTTTGAGAGAGAGAGAGAGAGAGAGAGAGAGAGAGAAAGGAAGAGGAGGAATGGAGAACAGTTGTCACATTGCACTGATTGATGGTTTGCCTGCTGTGATTAATGTGAAGTTGCATTGGTATGTATGTGTCATCACAGGGATGATGTTATACTAAGTAATCTTCTCTATATCTGGCAATAAAAAAATATGTATTTGTAGTAATTACTAGAAACACAAATAATGCATTTGTTTTAATTATTTTTGCATGATACTAAAAATTAGTCCTGGAGTTATCTAGTTCATGAATACTACTGGATTTCAGTGTGCTAAACAAACTGTATCAATGCCAGACTTAGATATTTAAAAGAGAAGACATTCAGATAAGATCAATTTTTTAAAAAAATTCAAATAAAAAGTCACAAAGATGACCCAAAACATAATCTGTGTGAGACTTAACTGAGGAGATGGCATTTTTATATTAATTTCCTACAAATTCGATTATGAAACAACATGAAATTATAAAAATGGCAATTCTTAGACTTCATCCTGAATTTCAAATGAGACATGCAACAACGTGCAGTGACTCAGTTTTAACCGAGTAACCTTAGAAACGTCTTCAGAAATGGCTTTTAGTCTAGTTATATTTGAGCTGCTGCCACTGCCAAGCGTGTGTGTGTATGGGTGTGTGTGTACATGTGTATATAGTGGCTCTGGTGAGTGTACATTTGCTGTGTTTATTCTTAGTCTAGCTGCTTCATTGCTATGATCTGCAATTACAGTTTTAGAAGTACTTTTCTGCTCTGCACTGCTCCAAAGCATATTCGGCCGTCTGTTCAAGCAGCAATCCAAATCCAGAAAGCAGAGTTTGTAAATACCTTCTTGAAGCTTTCACACCTGGACTGAGCTTTGGGGTGCTGCTGGGAGCCAAACTCACCAAAGCAGCCCATTTTGTCTGGAAGGAGGAGTGTGTAGGACAGCAAGCAGCAGAAACATGGGAAAACTCTTTCAGGAGGCAGGTCATGGCACAGGTGCCCACTCTTCCTGTTCTTCTGAAGCATCTCCTGCTGCGCAGAATCTGACAGACAGTACAAGAGGAGTCCTCAGTATATTTAGGAGCAAAGGGAAAGGAGGCAGTCAAAGTGTGTTGTTTAGGTGGTTTGTGTCAGGTTGTGTGGCTGGGAGCAGTCCCCATGTTACAGAGCTACTCCTGCCTCTTCATCCAGGTTTAGGGAAGACTAGGGACACATAAGGAATTGGAAAGTAGTTTTATGCATTGCCTTATTGCAAAAAACTAGAAGGATGGCAATACTACTTGAACATGTACCATGTTTCATAAGCTGTACTAAAAGGTTAAGTTTAAGAAATGAGTGTTGGTGTGAATCACTTTGTATAATGTTAGGTGGAAAGAATATTCTACAGTTATCTTTTGTGTAGTGGTGAGATGTTCCCCTGAAACCAGAGCTGCAGCATCCCTCTAGACAGCCCTGATGTTACCGGTGTTGAAAACTTCAGTGCTCAATCTTGGTGTTTACAAACTTCTTTCAAGTCCTTGTAAAATCAAAATGGAAAATAATTTTTCTTTTCTGAGTAGGATTGTTTGTATGCACGTGTAGTGTTAACATTAAAATAACACGAGTTTGTAAAAATATGGCATGGGTTAATACATAAAATATGCTTTCCACTCTTTAATGAGCAAAGAGTTCTGAGTTTATCAGGGTCTTAATTGGTTCCTTCTGCTCCTTCATATGTTTTGCCTCACTTATCTCTCTTTTTGCTGAGGACCTTCCTTTACCCTTTCTCCTTCTGTAAGCTTTTCACTGCATATGATGTGTTGAACCCTGGTTTCCTCTTGGGGTTTATGGCAGAACTTCTATTCGATGGTGAGTGTTGACATGTTTGAGCATGTCAGTGTGCAATCATAGGGGCACAGAACAGCTTAAGAAACTTTGTATGGGATAACTGATGAGCATTACCGCTAGCATGGATTAATACTTCCTTTCGATTACATGAAGATATTAGATCATCTATATATTAGGTCACTGCCATCTTTAAAAAAATTATCTTGTTATGTGTTAGAGATTTCTAGTAAATCCCAGTGTACTGTGTATTTGTGCTAGAAGAGCTGCATTACTGTTAACTTAGAACCAAAGTGAATCTAAATCATTCCCAGAATTAACAGTTCCCTGTGCCTTTAAATCCCCACCTGGGGCACAGAGCTGAGCTAACAAAACAGTGTAGGTATGATGTGCCATTGTACTTCTTTGGGCAGGCAAGGAAGAAAAATATTTGGATTTTTTTTTTTTTTGGCTTTAAGATAAGCTCTTGGACCATCTATATGATTGATCATAAAGGAAAGGACACTCACTTGTTTCCCATAACTATTCTGTATTTGTACAGAATCCCGTGAGTATCTCTTCTCTAGGGAGCACCAAATTGCTTCATTAATTTTAACCAAAGTAGTTTTCCACAGATTTTTTTTCTAAGTTTTTTTTCCTTGTTTTTATTAGCTGGAAAATTCCTTTATCTGCTGTCAGAGCCTTTACACATGAGAACGCTGTTAATGCTCTTTTGTTCTGGGACAGACGCTGCAGTCTTAGGAATTTTTTTTCTCCTACTCTTGTTTGTTTTGAGACTCTTTCCTTTCAGATAAGAAAACCAAGTGGAAGATTTTGAGTAATATCCAGCAATATTTCAGATATTAATCAGAACTTAGAATTTGGTGTCTTTCTGGTACAAAATTACTTGTTTCCACATTGCAACCTGGAGGTTAGATATGCTGGTGTTGGTTTGCAATTGATACAAATACACAACTCAATGTTCACTTTGCTTTTCTTTGTCACGTATTCTACCTATTTCTTTAGCAATAGTTAAGTTTTTAATTGTTATAACTGAAACCTTTACAGTAATGCTCAATTCCAGCTTGGAAAAGGTATCCACAATGGACAGTGTACAGCAAAAGAACAGAAGGAATAAGATGGATGAGTTTGAAATATGTTATTATTGCCGTGATTTTTGTTCCTCTATCTTTCAGATTCAACTTACATGAAATTAATTTGATTGTAGGAGAGGAATAATTGAAAAGAGCCAAATACAGAAGCTCCATGTGCATCTTTGAACTAATGAACTTGATCTCTGGCTCCCATTGTGAGCAAACACAAGAAATATGACTAAACTTGGGTCTTGTTCTCTCACTGATCACCACCTTTCCCTTTGCTTCTCATTCCTGATGAGGAACCTTGTTTGACTGATCCCTCTAATGATCTTTCAGAGGAGTGTTAAATCAAATAATATTGCAGACTAACAAGCTTTTGGGCAAAGTGCACCACTGTGCAGCACTGCTGAAAATGGGTTGAACTTGTATAAAACTACAAGTATTTTAACCAAATGACTGGGAAACTGAGTGGCAGTGGCTGTTCCTGGGATTTTAGGTGAATGTAACATCAGATATGCTTCTGGGGACTACTGAGGTCTGTGCTGTTGCTTGGTAACCACACATGTGGTTTCTGGCCTCTGGTCCTGAACTTTAGCAGTGTACCTAAGAAGGCCAGGATTCAAATGTAAACATGCAAGTCACTAGAAGAAATTTCCTAAGCATTAGAATTGAAAACATCTCTGCTTATATACCTGCTGAGCAGGACCACAAGAAGGAGGTGGAGTTGACAGAAAGCTAACAGAGAAGAGTCTTTGTCCATAGCAGAAGGATGGTTAAAACAAGGAGCTGGAATTTACCAATTTTTCTTGGCTACTGAAATCCAATGCAATGTCTGAAGTCATAGAGCAGTGTTTTGGGTACCTGACTTTATGGAACTTAGGTTAGAGCAATGGAAATACATCAACCAGTGTTGGCACTACAAGTTCCTACACTTGTCTTGCTTGTGTTGATCTATGTTCTATTTATTGTATGAGATTGCAGGAAGAGAATAGGGCTTCATAAATGATTACATGTCTAAACTTCTGGGTCTTATGGGCATGCTAGTGAGGCTAAGTCTCATCATTGCCTATTACAGCCCACTTTTGCCTTCAGGTCTCAGTGGTGGTCTTGTGTGCCTCTTCTCCTCTTCAGTTGCCAGGAGTGTGATTCTATGCCGTAGGTCTCTGGCCTCAAACACGCTTCTGGAGAGTAGAAGAGAGTGATGTTGTATGGGATAAGGAGTAATAGGCAAAGGCAAGGTCCCCTTCTATCAGATTACTGGTACTCAGACTTTTGTGGCATCAGTGAAAATACTTGTTTGTGCTGTACAGTCTGAAATGGGATGACTGTGTTTATCTTACTTGTGCACTGGGCAAAGAAGGCACATGTGAAAGCTTCAGCTTCCTCAGTCTCAAACTCTGTTCCAAGGCCTTACCTGGTAACCTGGAAATGTTTGTTGCAAAAGTAGTGATAAAAAGTGACAGAAATGTTCTGTTCATCATGGTCTTTGGGTATTTAGGGGAAGTGAGAGCATGCCCTTCATTTTTACTGTGGTGGAAAACATCATCCTTTCCCGTTGCTGTGGCACAGAAACTGTTGGGAGTAGATGGAGTAGCTGAGATCTTGAAAGTCAGTATGCAGCTTATCAGTAACATAAGCATTCATTTTTTGGCAAATCTAACGGCTTTTTGGTTGTCATGTGCACACACTCTCTTTAAAGCAGTGCAGGTGCCTCTGATCAAAAGTAATTAATTGTGGCAGAAAGAAGATGGCAAAATGGGCAGTTGAGGAAGTCACCCTTTATTTAAGGCCAAAGCTTGGGTAGAGAGGTTGCCCATGTGTGCCCATGCCAGATGCATAGTGCTCATAGGTGAAGCACATTACTTGTCAGTGGTGGCAGCTTCCAGAGACTACACTGGACCAAATTTGCTCTATGAGCAATCATGGGAGATAAATGAAGCAGTTCTTTGGTAATCATAGGGTCAAGTTTGAAGATCACATAGATGTGGACCCAGAACAGAATACCTTTTGGTTTTGTAAAAGTGGTGTTGGAGAGGACAGAGAGATACTGTCTAATGATAATGAATTCATGGAACTGTACATTATCATAAGTGGTTAGAAGCAAAAGTCACAATTTATTATGCTGAAATGAGAAGGACCAAGTGATGACTAATCTTACAATTATAAGGCATGGCATATGAAACTGCCAGGTAGAACACATAGATTTTTAATAAGTACATCAAGTTGCAACTTACAGAGGGTAAGTGAAGAATAGTGTCCCTGCCCATGGCAGGGGGTTGAAACTAGATGATCTTTAAGGTCCCTTCCGACCCAAACCATTTTATGATGCTGTGATGGTAAAGTGCCATATTAGTTTGAATACTGGTGGTTTGAAATCTCATGCAATCTGCCCTTTACTGAGGAAATTTTTGCATATGCTTTTCTGTATTTACTTCCTCCATAGTGTATGCCTAAGTCTTGCCATATGGCCCCTTATCCTCTCTGTCCAATCCAGGTGCAAGCCATCCCTTTTATCAGGTAGCCAGCTGTGCTGCTCTCAGTAAAAGCTTTTGATCATAGGGCTAAAGCTGTCCCTGTGTTTAAAAGAGTGTTACCTGGTAGGAAAGCAAGGGTGGAGAAGAAGTTGTGACCCTCTGATAATAGGGCAGATTTCCTGTCACTGGAGAGCAAAATGACACCTCTCCATGGGGTCTTTACCCTACCCACATCTTCCTGAGCATCCTGTTCAGCAGGAATGCATTGAAGTTTGCATTTGCTCACCAAAAGGTGTCATGAGCTCTTCAAAGTCCTGGGAGCATGGTCTGTAAAGGAGGGTGAGTTGGACTCTTTCAGATATTTGTGGGGGAAAAGAAGGTGGAGGGAGACAAGATGATAGCTCTTTGTGTGTTTGGGGCTAATATACCCTGAAGAAAGGGAGGACTGAGTGAAAGAAAAATTACAGACGTGCTAATCACAGTGCTCTTTGGATGTTACAACAAAAACTGATAGAAAGGATAATATAAGACATGAAGGTAGTAAATGGTTAATGGGATAATTTGCAACATGAGTTCTCCAAAAACAGATAGTGCTGGAATGACCTGCTTACTGACCTTTTCTTAGATGATACTTGATGTCTTTCTATTTCCTGTCAGGGCTCTGAGCATGCATTTTCTGTAGTGACACTTAGAAAATGTTTAGTTAAGCTAGGGAAGATAGATACTCTTGCAGGAGTGTAGTTGGGCAAGGCCCTGGGTAAAGGAACATTTTCAGTTTATCATTTTGAAGTAATGGAAAGGAAGGGTACTCCTAATAAAGTTCCACAAGGAGACCTCTTTTGGCTACTTGAAAATACTTTTTATTATCTTGGCACAAAACCATGAAATAAGCCAAGGAAACTTCTTGATAGTGGAATATTAGGAGGCATTTTCTGAAGAGAGGAAGATAAATCCTGTGTAGAAAGAGTTTTGCAGATGGGAGGGAAAGAACAGAATTGGAGCCAAGGTAATAACACAATAGCTAGTTACATGTTCTGCACCTTTGGCTGAAAAAAAGAGTAGGAAAATACCTCTGTGACCTGGTTGAGTACAGCATATCTCAGTCACCTGTATTAGGAACATAATAGAATATTTCATGGCCTAACATGGCCTCATATAACAAGCAAAACTGGGACTGTTATACAGGGTTAGGACTTTGTCTGGAGAACTGTACACAGCTGTGACCCTCTGTAGGCAAGAGACACTTTTTAGCCTTCATCTCTTCTGAACTGTCCTGCATGGATTATCGAGAAATGAAGAAGCTTGTTGTACACAGACCTGACTTAGTTTGTTCCATTTCTTAACAGAGGAAAGGCTGCTAGATTATATAGCTGCACATAGTAAATGGAGGTTATTCGTTAAGAGTGCTGCATCCTGGTAAGAATAATGAATTTGATGAAGAATTTACTTCCTTTGAAAAAAGACAAGATTAGTCAAGTCCCTGGCTGCTTTTAGGATAGTACACTCCTGCCCATCGTGAAGGGGGGATTTGGAACTAGATTATTTTTAAACTTCCTTCCAACCCTGGCCTTTCTATATTTCTATGATTCATCTGACCAAGGAGGGACTGAGAGCTAAAGGTATCTTCTGAGTGGCTTTTCACCATCAACCTTTGACTTTAGGGCTTTGACTAACCAACCATGATGTGTTTGACTGGAGCACCTTTGTGAGCTAGTGCTCCTCCATTTTCCCTCCAAGGGTTTGAACCTGGTAGCCCTAGTGAATACAGTGACTCCTCTAGCCATGATTGCACTTTGTCTGGTCTCTGACCAAATTTCAAAGTTTTCAAGGTTTATTCATAGAAATTTTGCATTTCTTTCTGTTTGATGTTGTAGTTCCTGTATAGCTCATGTCATCCTTGTTGATGTTGCATCTTGAGATGCCTTTGGCAAGAATCAGCTGATGCTGAATGTAACTGAGCATTTTCTCCAAAGTGATCTAGTTTGTTTTCTGCCATGCTAAAGATCCTATCTTGTGAATCCAGGAATTCAAGAATTAACTGTCTTAGCTATCTTAGCTAAGAAACTCTTTTCCTCTGAAGTTTATCAAGGTTATGATTGCATGTCACTGCTTTTTTCAGTCTGCAGCAGATTTTGGACTGCTTTTGTAAAAATAAGGCAAGACTTGATTCACATGTCTTCAGCCAGCCATATGGCCATGGAAGTGTTGGCTTCACAGGCAGGGCAGCCGTTTGACATGCAAATGATGTCAAATTTGCATTTATGAAGAACCAGGAACTAATTGTGTGACAGTTCAGAATGCCTCTAGTGCTTGTCACCTTTGGACTACAGGAATCTCATTCTTCTAACTGAAATTACTGTTAAAGCCATGCTTGCAGCTGAGCACTTCCAGTAGTTTATTGCAAACTGCTGTGAACACGTTTTTTATGTTCCTTATCTTAGATCTGCTTTCCTTTTGCCAGTGACCTTCTTTCACCATTTGTCTCCTGCAGCATTTTTCATGGCCATTTCATTTTAGCATGGGCTCTGTTGGAGTGACAGCACTCTTTCAGCCTAAGGTCCTTTTCTGGCCATGCTTTTCAGCAATAATCTGAATTTGTGAGGTTAATTGCAAAGTCTGTCTTGCTGGGTTTGTTTCTTTACTTCTCTGCTCTGTCTCTCACTTTTGTTTTCTTTAAATAAGTTCCTTCTAAAAAGAATCTGTAGCCATCCATTTCCTCTTTTGCTTGTTGCTTATTGTGGAAGGATTTACGTAAGGTATTTTTTTGAGTTTTTGGAAGTTGGATACTAAATGCATCCTACTGAGTGATTGCTATATTAGTAAGAATAATGAATTAAAAGAGAACTTTATTTTATGGGATACAATGATTATTCCAGCATAAATTTTAAGTCCTTGAGCTGCTCACGTCATGGTGTTAAAAGCATTCCTTTTCTTTGTCTCTACATTCAGCATTTCTTTTACTTAAAGCATCACTGTTAGAATTGCTTTCGATTATAATAATTTTAGTAATAGGAGATTATTTGAAGTTTTCTAGCAGAGGTCTCAATAGGTACCTAATGGAAACAACCTAAAACCAGCTTGAATAATGGTACAATAATCTTTTGAGCATAATTGTAAAAGTGGGTGATTGTTGGTCTGAACTTTCTTACAGTATAACTAAATTCTTCAGTTAGATTGTATTCAAATTGATTATGTATACATTTAATAAAACGTCCATGTTTTAACTCATGTATTTGAAATGCAATGAGTCTCAAATGGGCAATGAAAACTTGATGAGTAATAGAGTGTGTCAGAGAATATCCAGAGATATCTTCCCTTTCTTGAATTTGGCATTGAGAAAAAGACAAAGATAATGAACTCCATTTCTTTTTCCTGAAATGTCTCATACCTCATGTCTTGGTGAAGTCTAGAAACCAGGGACTGCAAGCAAGTGTTCACTGAGGAGGAGAAAGCCTCTGGGAGGAGAAAGTGTTTAATATTCTATCAAAGATGACTTCACATGAAAGAACAAGTACTACGGATGCTTTTCTCTATTCTCTTAGTGAAAGGCAAGTTTGAGTGCAAAGAGTTAGCGATAAAATTTCCAAAAGTTAGTATTGTTCATACCTCTGATAATGTGCAATCTTCTTATAAAAGGAATTACAAAAGATCAGTTGCCAACACTTTTCTGTGAGCAAACCCCAGATGCAGTGTCTTAGATTTCAGCTATGTCTGTCAGAAACTGGAACACAGGTTTTCAAAACAAGAACAATATTCATAATAAGTTAATACTTTTTAAAAGGTGCATGCATGATCCATATTCATTGGAACTATGTTTGCCTTTTCCCTGTTAACGGGAAAACCACCTCTTGGAACTGTGAACTTCTAGAAATGACAGTTCAATTAGATAAAGAATTCAGGTGTCCCAGCAAAAGCCAGTTGAGGAATACTGTAGTTGGGCAGACTTGGCGCTTCATTACCCAAGTGCATTTTGTTTTCTAGTGTTACCTTTCCCACAGTGTTGCACAGTGGCTGTTTTTTCCTTTGAGAACCACTGTTCCACAAAGCACCTTCCTTCTCAAAATTTTCTCAGAGAATTTGTTAATTTCACCTCTAGCTGGATTAAAACTCTAGATATTCTTTCTGTTCTCTGTGCAGGGTTTTCCCCTTCCCCCTGCACCAGAGCTACTGTGAGAACTTGCTCTGTTTAAGGGTGACTGAGCTGATGCTCAGTTTGGGGGAAGGCTTCAGAATTGCTGGATTTTTTAGCTGCTGTGCTTTTCCACAGTGTTAAACACAATCAGAAAGTTGAATTTCCACCAGCAGGCATTAGTGCAATAGTGCCTGATTTGTTTTGCTGGAGGCAGCAGTGCATTTTAGCAAATCACTCATGCTGCTGGAAATGGTCTCTAGCCCTACAAAGACCTTTGGGGTTTTGGCTGTTTAGCCTATACTGCTGCTTAGCCAGCAGAAATTGGGTCTCCAGGTTTGCTTAGGTACAGCCTCGTGGAAGAAGACGCAGCCATGGGGAATTAAGGATGTGCTGTTACTTCCTTTGATTTGCAATCCTTGTCAGTGAACATTCACCGTGGGATTTCACAGGCTTTCTAGAGGGTTTTTTTTTTCTGGATATTTGCTTTTGGGGTGTGTCTCATCAAGTACACTAGTATTTCATTCCTTTACTTGTTGAGGTGAATGCATTGCCACAGCCCCTGCATCAGCACAGAGCCCACGGTGCAACACAAACTATTAGAGTTCAAAATGGGAAATAATAAATTTTTATCTTTTCTAAGATCAAGATAAGCAAAACTTCTAAGATCTCTGCTACTACAAAGGCCTAATATTGTTTTCAATTGTCGTGTAGCTGTAGTGAGCTATCCAAACAGCTTCTGCAGGGCTGCTTGGCAGTGTTGCTTAGTAACACCATCCTGTTGCTGAGGCACTCGGCCCTCACTCAAAGTGGGTAGCGACCAGGAAAGTTAGGAACAGTGATTTGTGTAACCAGATAGCAGCATCTGTTCCCATTTGTGCATGGGACTTCTTTTCCCTTTTCTTGTAAAATTGGCAGGGTTGAGGGGCATGGGAGTCACAGAGCTTAAGAGACGGGACTGAAAAAAAACAAACACAAAGTCACACCCAATATGATCATTTACTAAATGGTTTAAAAAAAATTCTCTATCACTTCCTTCCCTGCTGAAGGCAAGTTGTTGATATATGGGAGTGGTTGCTTTGGGCCAGTTTCTGTTTTTAGTTTTTTCTTCACTGACAGTACCCTAGATCAGAAATGAAATAGGAATTATCTCCCTGAACTTGTCTGTCACATTTAATCTGTTGTTTCTTCCTGGCTATATTTGCCTCTTATATCTTTGCTTCCAGTCAAACTTTTCTTTTCCACTAGTAATTTATTTTTGATAAAATGTTTTAAGCAGGTGAATGCTTTTCAACAGTACAAGGGCAATAGCAGAAGGAAGAAAATACTTGGGATGAGGTACAAATTTATAGTGTGGTTTTTCTATTTTCCCTAGATTTTTAGAATTATAATAACCAATGCAATACTTTGCAGTAAAGTCATATTGCACAACTAAAGTTATAGACCATTTAAAAATATTTTTACCGTTATTTTTCTTTTAAATATGCTGAGAAATGTAATTTCTCATTGCCAATGTTTGGTTGAAAACTAGTTTAAATGGGGTGAAAATTATGTGAGTACTTCTCATAAGACATTAAAAGCTTTATTGAATCATTTTTAAAGCTTATTTGGGGCCTATTTATTACACTTACAAAAGTATAATCCCTTTCTTTCTTCCTTCCTTTCTCTATTTTTAGCAATGATGTGAAAACTGCCGGCCCTAGTTTAGATGCTGTTTTTGTGGTGTCCCTTAAGCAGCCAAAGCCAATCTGTTTTGAGGAGACTTTCCTAAGATGCTTAATCTGGTTAATGGACAAATTATGTCAGGGAAATTCCATGGTGTGAGTTGAACGTGGCAGTATCCTGACGGTGACACTGCTAATAGGTTTGACAGTGCAGTGAGAGTTTGCAAGAAGCACTCCAGACCATGCCTCCTATTGCACTTCAATCTTTTAAGTAGAAAACATGAGGAAAAGCAGTCTAAGATACCGACAGGTGAGGCAAGGCTGTTCTTTCAGTTCTGGGGACTTGAACGTTGGGGCACAGACTCATTGTTTGGCGGTGAGCTCTTACAGTGTGCCCTGAGGATGCCAAAGAAGCATATCCATGGGTTTTTTCAGACATACAGAGTTTGATATCAGTTGAAAGACGTCATGTGTAATTAGTCAACTCACCGAGGGCATTGTTTCTTTCTTTATCTGTACAAATAGTCCCGAGTCACAGCGAGAATGATGTAGTGAGAATGGAAAAAGTGCAAAGACAGAAAGGAGTTTTAATTCTGAACTTTCATTAGCTAGTGTTTAATTCCAGTATTTCAGGAAAGAAAAATTTGGTACATTTGTGTTTGTGTATACATAAATTCTAAAATGGTTAGAGTCCTGTGTTAAAAAAAACCCTAAACCCAGTTAAAAAGAATTCACTACAGACTGTGTCCTGGTTCTAGTGACGGCAGATCTTTGGTGTGCTAGGGGCCCAGGCTGATGCACCAAGGTGTGCATTAGCTGGTACTGCCATATGGCCTGTCACGTCTTACTGGTTAATTTAACCATCTGTCATGTCTTAACAATTTGTATTTGCAGTCAGGTTAGAAGTGTTTTCTTCTCTTTGGTACAGTAATTTTCATCACACAGCGCTATTACATTCCCCTTATCTGAGTTTTATTGGTTTTATTTTTGGTTTATAGGCATATTATTTGTAGATCATAGTTTCGTTTTCTGATGTTCTGACTAGAAGATGCAGGCATTTTGGAGATGTTTCTGCATTAATTTCTGGCACAAAACAAAGTCAATATCAAAACTTGAGCTGTGAATGTTTGACTCTACTTCTCCTCCTGCTCACTTCTAATTCTGCACTTGTGTTCACATAAATTTCTTTACTATGTAAATTAGAACAGGTTAGTATCTGTAAAACAGGTTTCGCTACATATGAGTTCAGAGTCAAAATCCCACTATTTCATATGCTCTTTCTCACATGTTGCTTTTTCAGAATTGCAGTGAAGCTATGACCTGATCTACTGTATAAATATATTTATTTATTTAATAAGGAGAGTAGCATTTGAGGACAAGCATCTAAGAGAAACTTATGTCAAAAAAGGGTTTTCAGCCATGATGTGCTATTTAAATCAAAAAGTTCTTTCAGTCCTCTGAAAAGCATGCAACATATCAAAGCCACATAATTCCTATGATCTCTTTTAGATTCTGTGCCTGAATAAGTCCTTTAGCTCAGTAACGGACTTACTGCAATTTTACCATTGTCTGGGGTTGGTTAGGTGTTTGTCTTTTTAAAAACTTGTAGTCTAAGCAACGTTGGCATTATATTTAAAATTAAAAATTTATGCAGCCAGTAGCAGACCTTTAATCCTTCTTGTTAGAAAGATGCATCTTTTAAGTGCAAAGTGTTGTAGAGAGTTCAGTCTGATTTTGATACTCAGAGCCTCAAGTAGCCAGAGATCTGCTGTGTGTTGAAAGGTGTGGGGTTGCAAGGAAGTTAAATTATTAAATTAAATTAAGGGATACTTAATTAAATTATTAAATTAACTGATAAGGGGTAATAGAATGGTTGTTGAACTTCAGCTCATGTCTCACTAAAGATGTTCCTGCATCATAGACATAAGGAAATTTTTTAACCGGACTCTTGATCAATGTATTTAATAATGGAGGATTTCTAAATGAGAGCTGAAGGGTTTATCTGGTCAAATCTGAATGGGTTTTTTTAATATTGAGATTATCACTTGCATATTCTGTGTTCCCAAGGAGGTCTTGAATCCTGGACAGGAGGACAGTACTGTATGCTCTTGCTATTATAGATGTTTAGAGAATACCATGGCTTCGTAGGGCTTCTTCTTAAGGCTGCAGCAAGGCAGGATGACAGGTTATAAAGGTTTTCACAAGGGGCACAAATAAAAACTGCTCAGGATTTATTAGAGCATACGCAAATGCCTGTGATCCATTAATTTCAGTAGTTTTAATGTCTTTAGTTTCTTAAAATGACAAATGCTGCCAATATATTGGTTTACTTTATTGACCTAAACTGTCAGATCAGCAGTGTCATTCAAACATGTCTGTTGTATTTATTTTCTTGACAGCCTGCACCAGCTCTACAGACCAATTAGAGATTATTTTGTGTATTTCACTCATGTTACACTTGTCTGGTTACAGTATTTATCTTCCTGTGGGAAGTGAGACTGTCAAAAAAGAGCACTTTTCTAGGAAACAACTGTTTTCCCATACTACTGAGTAACATATCTAACTAATGTGGGAAAATTTAGCTAGTAGGGTAGGCACTTTTCAAGTGTAAAGAGTGGAGAACAACTTTTTGATCCAATTTGGTAGGACTGCACTTTTCATGGGTCTTTCTTATTGCCGCTCTTCAATGTGGAAAGAGAGGAAATACCACATGTATTTCTGTCTGGACAGTTCTAGGTTATCATTGTTGCCCTAATCCAGTTCACCTGGCTGGGGGCTTGTGTGATACTCCTGGTGGAACCTGATCACTGGCTACTTTTAAAAGCTCTACAGTGATACAGAAGAAGGGGCATTCCACTTGCTTTCAGGTTTCAGTCTTGGAGGCTTCAGAAGAAGAGAAAACACTCCTTATGCTTTTGTTCTTATAGTTAATCAGTTTCTGTTAAAAAAAAATAAATGTAAAAATTTTTTTCTTAATTTGGTGCCTCTCACAGCTATTTTAGAGCTGTATAGTCTTCTATATACATTCTACTGCGATGCATCTCTGCATTGCAATCAAATTATTTCTCAGTCTTTTGTCAAACAGGATTTTGGACTATTGGAGTAATTAACTAATGGATGGTTTCTCGAACCCCTAAATAATTGTTTCGTTCTTTTCAGTGGTTTTGGATTAGTTTGTTTGTTTGGGTTTTTTTAATTAATCTACGACCCCACTTCTTTACTACCGTGATCATGAGAGTTCTGGATATGCTCTGGTGCTGGATACATCATCTGTAAATAACGACTTGCAGGACTGAAAGTTTAGTAATGACTGTTCTTTGAACTTGAGCACAGACCTGTCTGTATCAGGCCTGATACTTCTCTGAAGGAAAAATAGCATTGCTGTCACGGTAGGCTGGCCAGGGAGTGGGGCTGAGTCCATTTTCAGAATATGTAGGAGAAAGGTGTGTGGACTTGATGCACATCACTGCTTTGATTTCAGGCAACCCAGAGAGGTGCAGTGCTATTAGTGGGGTGAAGGGATAGCAGCTGGTTAAGAACAGGGTTTGGACAAGTGCAATTTGGGGTGAGCCCTTCATTCATGATGCCTCTAGGTTTAGGGAAACCACTTCTGAGGTTGCTGAGCCTCCTTCATGCGAGAGTGCTCGTGGGCCTTGGTAATCTTATGTTTTAGTGCTTTCTAGTAGTGTATTGGTTGCTGCTTTTCCATTCTGACCTGGTTGCTTTTCCCCCCTGTGTGAGCTTCAGACTGCATTAATGCAGGTGTATTTGAAGACCCTGGTACAGATCTCCTTGCAGCTTTGAGTAGGAAAGGATGTAGCTGTTGGCTGGTAACCCAGGATACAGGCAGGAGGCCTGTCACACCTTTCCTTCTCAGTGACATCAGTTCTTTGAGTTCACAGTCTTTGTTTTGATCAATTATCTCAACTGTCTCTCCAGTTCCTTCCAAAGCAGCAGAATATGGTGGAGGGCTGAGTGTGTAGTTGGAGTGGGATTCAGTTGTCTGAAATCCATGTTATCTGTGTGACCTTTCCTGGATATAACTCTGGGTATAGCAGCTGCTAGTTGGCTGATTTTTATATTTAAATAAAATACACAATAAAAACCTGTTGCTCCCCAGTTGAGACTTGAATAAATTAATACATAGAAAAACTTCTAAGAGCAACTGAAAAGAAATTTTAACTTAAATCAACTTGTTGTTCTAGTTTTTTAAATAACAACTTAATAGAAAAATTATGACAGTGTTACATCTTTTTATAAATCTTCTGGTTTATTGTTTTTTTAACTAGATTTAAGAACTTTAAAGGATGGTAGTATTTTGTATTTACATATTTAAAGATGATAATTTGGAAATAGTGTAGTAAAATTGCATATAGAAAAGTACCATTTTAGCTTGAAGCTAAACGTGTTTAAGAGACATGCTTTAAAAATTGCCTCAATTTCTAAGATTTGATAGTGGCTTTGTTTCTAAAATGAAAATATTTTAGTTACCTGTTGTGATGCCTGAAGGAAAAGGCATCAGTTGAAATCTTCATTTTCTTGAAATGTTGGAGGGATAGTGGCAGTGACTCCCTGGTCGGGTTTTAACTCTTGAACTTTTTGGGGTGGATGTTCAGTCATAATGTTGTTAATTAGATGCCTTAAAGTTGTTTTTAGATTGCTACTTAACTGGCTTTGGTCAAATTAGGTTTGTTAAATGTTTTGGTCAAGAAGTTTCTCTGGCTATGCTTGTGCTTACTGTTCAGTACAGTAGTGTTAAAGTCTTAATTATATGTGTAGCTTGCAAATAAACCTCTGTTTAATATTAGCATAATATACTAATATTAAGCTTCCATTTAGACTAGTATCAGCACTTGCAAATGCAGAACTATTGGTAGAGTATGAAGGAGGTTGAATAAAAGCCCACCTCACCAGAAGATTGCTGTAATAGTTTGGAAACATGTTGATATCTGGGTTATACTGCTACTGAGTTCAATGGCAAAAATCTTTTGGCTTAGAGGAAGCCGGATTAGGAAGAAAATTTATTCTTTAAAAAGTACTGTTAACTTGTATGTGGGCAAAAGAATTGCAGTGCTTCTAAAATGGATTGTAATTCCTCATTCTGTAGCAAGTCTGGTTTTTTGATACACTGTTGAATGTCTGAAATGTTCCCCTTATTTTTTCTCCATTTTTTCCTCTGAATACAGATTGAATCAACTATGCATTGAAATTTGGACATAATCACAACAGGCTGTTTTTCAGGCCACTCTGAAGGATACTAGATCTTGGTGGGAGCAGTTCAGCTATTCTGAGAATCAGTCTCAAGGGTGCAGGGCTAAAGGGCATTTTGAAAATGTAGACCATGAAGAATTTAATTCTATAATAGTAATATCAACTTTCTGGATAATTGCTGTAGTTAGCGATAAAATATGTCTCTGGGATTCTTGGCAGACTTTCTAGTAAGGGGAGCAACAGAATTACTTTCAGCAGTGTGCTAATGGCAAGTCAGACTGAGAAATGTTTGAAGGGAAAAATATGCAAATAGGACATTCCACTGAAAACATGCGTGAATGTTGAAAAATTCAGAAGAAAACACGTATATGGCACAAGCTGATTAGAAGAAGGAAAGGGAATAAATTATTCTTTTCTCCAGACAATTTGTATTAAAGTTTAAGTAATGTTGTGTCTGTGTATATTTCTCATCTCTATCCTATGTTTCTGTCTCACCTTTCTTTATGTCTGTGCTTTGCATTTAAAAAGTATTTAGTGTCTGTTTATGCAACAAAACCACTACCAACACAATGATTGTGGCAGAGGCTTTCAGCAGGAATGGCTGCACCCATGGTCTGAGCAGTACAAGCTCAGCCAGTGGAATATCACCTACATCCAGGATTTCAGCCACACAGAGCTAGCAGCAAGGGCCATAATAATTGTATTTCTGATTGCTTTTCTAAACATTTAAGTAGCATGTTACAACTTTGTGGTGTAGACCTGACATTTGCCAAGTGTTACTTGCATGCTTACTGCCTACTTGCTTTATTCTTACCTTCAAAATGTGCAATGTTTGTATGGCATCCCCATGACTCTCCTTGCCAATCTTGATAATAGACCATAGAGCTGAAGTACCTGAGCGGCAAAAGGATTGAAGTGACAACTTCAATCACAGGTGGAAATATACGAGTCTCTTTTTTAAATGTTCTAATATGAGATATTTTTAATAGTTGAATAAGAAAATGTGATCTTGTTATATTCCCCCCCCCCCAAAAAAAAAAAAAAAGAAATAAGCTGTAACCTTAAAATAGTTTTTTTGGGAGGCGTGTTTAATTTATCCATCCTCAGAGGATATTTAAGTTGTAGAAAGTCTTAGCAACTTCATTTTTTTCAAGGTGTTGAAGACAAAATGTAGATAAGGCACAACCTCTCTACTGCACTTTTGTCAGGCAGCCTTCATGTAAAACTACATCAACGGCATCAATTTCAGCTTATTTCATTTGTAGATCCAGATAAGGGCATAACATGTGAAACTCGTTCTGATTCCTGCTGCTTTTTCCCCCCGAACCCTCCTACCTCCCCCAGTCCTGGACCCGTTTAGTTGACGACACAGCTTTTGCCTTTTTTTGGTTGGCTGGTTTTGGGGTTTTTTTTTTTTGGGGTGGGGGGTGGAGGGTGTTGGTTTGCGTTTCGTTTGGTTTTGAGATTTTTTAGGGTTAAGGGGGATTGTTTTGGGTTTTTTTTTTTTTTTTGAGAGGAGGTGATGGGTTCTTTGGTCTGTGTTCAGGAAGTGATGATAATCATATCTATCTCAGCAAAATATGTAGTTTCCTTGGAAGAAACAGGATTTTGGTGTAGATGCAGGCAGCTGGATGATGCAGCTAAAGTGATTAACTGGAGGTGGAGCTGCCCTGGTTTGCTGTTTCTGGTTGCATGTTGAAAACACTTACTACTTAGTTTTGCTTGTGGATTTTTTTTTTGGGTTTAAGTGCTACTTTCAAGTACAATTTTAATAGTCAGATCCTGTGTTTGTCACTTTTTTTCTCTCCCTTAAATGTCTCTTATAAATCTGTTTGCAGCTGGGTCTCGGGCATCTTACAGCAGCCAGCACAGCCACCTTGGCTCCGAGTTAAGGGCACTGCAGTCTCCAGAGCACCATATAGATCCTATTTACGAAGACAGAGTTTATCAGAAGCCCCCTATGAGGAGTCTCAGCCAGAGTCAGGGGGACCCTCTGCAACCAGCACACACAGGCACATACCGCACTAGTACAGGTAGGTGGATGTAACCTGCATGATTGTCTTTCTATGAGATGTGTAACTTACTCTCTGCTACTAACTCTCCTCCTCTTCCTGATGTGCTTAACCAGTGTACTCTGTGCATGCCAGTCAAATGAAATACCTTTTGCAGATGGCAGCTATCAATAGAACCCTAAATACATGCACGTAAGGGAGAAACACTTAATTGTGCTACGTACAGTAGCACAATTTGGGGAGGCAGCTTACTCATAAGGAGAGAGAAAATACTTCTGTTAATCTAGTGTGTTGTCTTGGAGAAGGATCTGTTGTCTCTGAAGAACTTGCTAGGATTTTTTTTGCTTACAAAGGTATTTTTTGTGTTGCAAATGGACTGCAAAGTTCCTGCCACATGAAGCTAAGTGATTATTCACTTGCTTTCAGAGTAAATCATAAGTAAATGTTCTTCCTCTCTCCCACAGAGGTATGCTTTGGTATAGGTACACAGACATAAAATTGAACTATAACATAGGGAAAAGCTGTTAGCATCACTGGTTTATCCATAAATAATAATGATTGTCCCTGAAATGCAGTGGTGTACAAGTCCTACTTGCAGAACATCCTCTCAACCAAATGAAATGCAGCTGTATGTTGAAACCCACAAATAGATCAAGAATCAACAGGGATATTTATGGTGTTTAATGCACAAAATAATTAGAGTATATAAATGCTACAGCCAAAATAGCCTAAAGCAGATGTAGAAGAAACTTGCCTTAGGAATTGTAAGTATTTCTGGTGTTTCATCTTTGCTGTGTTGATCAGAGGGAAGATTGTGTCCATTTTCAGATCATTCCTATTTTCATCAAGGAAAAGTTAAGTGCACTTTTCAGAGGAAGATACTTTACTTTCTTTTGAAATTATTTTTTTAAACTTTTTTTAAACAACCCATTTCTCCAAGGGAAAAGTTGGCAACTCTTGCGTGTCCCACTGCTATATGGAAGTTGTTCAGAATACAAGAGGAAATGCTTAAAAGGAATTTTAGCCAGAGAATTATCTACCAAAACACCTGTAACAGCTTTATGCTTTTTGAAGAGCACTACTGCACCACTTCCTTCCTCTTAAAGAAACTACCACAGTTTTACGTTTTGTGTAGAGTCACACGTGTATATGAGGAAAAATTACTGTTCCTTGCATGAAGGGGGCAAAACCTCTGCCTACATCCATAAGCAGTGGAGGCAGTAACTACTGAACTTCAAGGCTCCTGTTCCACATGTGGCTGCCTCATATTGCCTATGTGATGCGCTCTTTCCCAGACATGCCCTGAAGAGGGTTTCTTGTTTTGCTTGCAAAATATCCCTTGGTTGTCTGCTGAAGTAGCAGGCTGTCTTGTGACTGTACTGTTCACAACACCTCCGTAAGGAAGAAAACCTAGTCAACACAGATAACAATTACAGTGAATTAAACTGGGACACGGGATGTTAGACACGTGAAGATGGGTTTTCAGAAGGAAAGAGGAAGAACTAAAAAAAACTCCACAGTTATATGGGTAGCAGAAACATGCCCTGTGAAGGTGAATTTTGTTTTTCCACTCGGGATGCAGATTTGAACATTGCTTGCTCTGAAGAAAGACCCCATCAGTCCAGCTTTGTGTTGGGTTGATACTCCCTTGCCTTCCCCCCTGCACCTCTATCATCAGGGTCAGGGGAAATGAAAGCAGATGGATGTGTGCCAGGCCCATCACTCTGTTGCTCTGTTGGTAGCTGTCAGCGGCAGATGCTGTCAGCCTTTCACACAGCCAGGCTGAAGAGCTGTCAGCACTCAGAGGGAATTTTGAGCTGGATTGGATCAGCTCTCAGACTCCTGCCTCTAACACAAATACCAATAGAAACATACTCTTTCCAATGGAGACCATACAATTTTTTTTCAAATTAACGGAAAGGAGTTCAGGTTTGTGCATATTTTTTTCCCCTTCATTGGGTTTTGTTAAGTGCTTTAATTTTTTTTTTTTTTAGTTTTTATTTTAGGACTAGATTGCTGTTAGGCGTAAGATATGAGGAATGTAGATTACTGTGTACTCCATGAAGATCTGTGGCAAGGCTTCATGGCCTGTATGTTCTGTGTGCAGGAGTCATGGCAGAGTGGGGAGCTTTAAGACTTCAGTGCACTTCTTTGTACACCATAGTTCTCACCTTTTTCTAAAACAAAAATGGCTTTAATCATGAAGATGATGCACGCTTTTCCACATCTGACAGAAAGAATAGGGACAGCAAACTTAGTCTAAAGATGTTGTCTAAAGCCTGGATTTTTTTTCTCTGCAGCTAACACTGCCCATTGGAAATAAAAATTAAGTTAGTTGTACTTGCAAACCATCTAATTTTTTTATATTTTTGTGGGGGTTTCTTGGTTGGTTTTTTTAGTTTTTTCTTACTTTGTGAAGTTTGGGGGGATTTTTATGGGGTTTTAGTTTGGTTTGTTCATTTGATTTTAAAGAATATTATTCCTGAATTTGAAAATTTCACTTATTTTGGAAAAGTAACCAAGAAAGGTTACTTAATATAGACGTCACATCTTTCTCTTTTGTGAGCCCTTAAATACAGCTTACATTCAAGAATGTTTACACAACTGAGGATAAAGCCCTCTCAAGAGTTTTTCATCTTCTAGGTGAATGAACCTTCAGTACACAAAATTCAATAAGTTAAAATGTCTCTATGGGGTAAACTAAATTAAGTTTTTTCTTTATACTCACTGTTTTTTGGGTGACGTTTTGGTTTTTAACTTTAATATTTTCTTTGTATTTCGCTTGAGAATGAAATGCATAATGATAGTTCTGCCTTAAATACTGCAAAAGCTGCAAAATATGGCTGAACTCCCTTAATAGCTTTAGATAGGGGCAGGATGAATTCTTCAGAGACTCACAGAACGATTTGTGTAGGAAGGGAGAGGGACCTCAAAGATCATCACATTCCATCTTCTCTGTCACTGACAGGAAACCTTTCACCAGACCAGTTACTCAGAGCCCCATCCAGCCTGGTCTTGAGCACTTCTAGCGATGGGAAGTCCACAGCTTGTCCAGGCAGCCTGTTCCAGTGCCTCACCACCCTCACAGTAAAGCATTTCCTCCTAATATCTTATCTAAACCTGTCCTCCTTTAGTTTAAGACCATTGCCCCTTGTCCTAGCCCTTAATGCTCTTGTGAAAAGTTGCGCTCCAGCTCTTGTAGGTCCTCTTTAGGTACTGAAGGGGGCTCTAAAGTCTCCCTGGAGCCTTCTCTTCTCCAGGCTAAACAGCCCCAACTCTCTCAGCCTGTTCTCAAAGGAGAGGTGCTCCAGCCCTCTGATCATCTTGGTGGCCCTACTCTGGACTTGCTCCAACAGGTCCCTGTCCTTCTGTGCTGGGACCCCAGAGCTGATGCAGCACTGCAGGTGGGGTCTCACCAGAGCAGAGCAGAGGGGCAGAATCCCCTCCCTGGCCCTCCTGGCCTTACTGCTGTGGATGCAGCCCAGGACACGGTTGGGTTTCTGGACTGCAAGCACAGATTGCCAGGTCGTGTTGAGCTTTTTGTCCACAAACACTCCCAAGTCCATCTCCCCATGTCTAGTCTTGATCCATTCTCCAGCCAGCCTGTACCTGTGGTGTAAATTATAACTGAGTGTGTTACTGCCATGCTGTCTAAGCTAAAAATAATGTTTCAAATTTGACAGCAGTAGCTGTAAAAGCTCTTTTGGTTGTTAAGCTTTTACTTAACAATCCCTTTTGGTCTTCAAAGGGTAATGCCTTCTCGCATATAAGAAGAACCAGCCCAAACTTTTGCAGTAAAAGCAGTAAGTGTGAAATTCTGCTTTTGAAATGGGAAGCCTCAAAGGATGTGCTTGGAGGGAGTACTCAGACATAACACAAAAAGCAAATGAATTTATTTACTGAATAGCAACTTATGGCTTGTAGTTGTAACCCAGCTAAATAACGCTAATAATTTTTGTTCAGGCAGGTTCGTTACTTATTTTCCTTATAAACCTAAAGGTTTTGAATTATTCATATAGTAGAGATAAGCTTATTTGATGGGATGTTTACATGAACACTGATGGAATTTGAAGAGGGCTGTTAATTAAGAGGGAGGAAGGGTTGCCTTTCAGCCAGAGTGGCACATGGAGTCAATGATTGATTGCTTATTTGCAGAATTAGAATTTTTGACTAGAGGTTTAGTCTATAGTTATTGACATTTAGTCCACATCAAACATGAAACCAGGCAAAACAGGCAAAATCAGACTATTTTGCAAGCCTAGGATTTCTGTAGCTGCCTTGAGGACAAAGCATCCTCACTGCTGTGGTTCTGGGCTGTCAGTGCTGACCTGCAGTTCAGAAGCACAACTTCGGCAGCTGTGGGGTCTTTGTGAACAGTTATCATCACCTTCCGGAGGCTGCCATCACTATCTGGAAGCTCATGCTTCTACTGTGGTCCCTCAGAGAAACAGGTGAGCCCGCTTCTGTAAAAAGGATGTAATTTCTAGGTAAAGTCTGTAAAAGCCTTGAAAGAGCACTGTCCCCAGTTTTCAGAGAGGGAGGGAGAGGTGGGAAATGGGAGAGCTGTGCTTGTTCTGAACGCCCTACAAGCAGTGACTCCATCAGATAAAGTAAGTGTTGCCATGCAAGAGCACTGGTGCTGCTGGTGTACTCTGAGCATTTAGATCTTAAAACCTGTGGAGTATTCATGCTTTAAGAGCACTCATTGGTTTTAGGGGCTGCAGGTGAGTATTTTTGACCCCAGCCTTACAAAAGTGATGAGGACAAACCAGCAATTGCACTGGAGGAGTGAACCTGTCCTCCTCAGCTCCGTCAAGGATATGTGCTTCTCCTTGGCATCAGGGTAACCCCGGCAGCCTTGATGAAAGCTGAGGGATGGTCTTGGGATGTACAACCTGAGAATGGTCTCTGTCTCAGTCTCCTGAAGGTCACCACGGGAAAGGTGTTGTGACACAGTTCAGTCGTAGTTGAATGGACTTCAAAGTCCAGCAGCTTTGTGTGGTTGCATGGCCACTTGGTGCTCATTGGAGTGCTGGGTGCAAGGAGCTGAGCTGCCTCCTTGATGAAGGCAGGGCATGCAAGGCGCTGCAAAGACCCTTCTGAGAGCATTAGGAGAATGAGGAGTAGTGTCTGTGACTGATACTGCTGAAATTAAAGAGAACCCTGAAAGGAAGGATTTGTTGAAAGGAGGTTGGTTAGTAAAAGGGTAAGCAGTGAAAGTTTATATTGTGTCTGAAGAGTCACTTAGGGTGGGATTTGAAGGGCTTATCAGGCATGCCTCTGCAACAGGTTACCTATCGGGGAATGTGTTTGTGGCAGGTGCACTCCTGCAGCACTTCTTGTGCTGCCTTCAGAGCTGCCCGATGTCCCTATGTGTGCAGACAGTTGCCAGGCTCCTCTGAATGCCTCCATTCCTTCAGACTAGATCCATCTCCCTGAGATTCATCCCACTGATGCTTGAGTGCTTCCACCAGTGCACCAGCACCTCTGAAACTGTCTGTTACCAAAAGCTGTGCTGCCACAGGCTGCACCACTTCCTGGGTACCATGGCAGAGAGTGCCAATCCAAGAGAAGAGGCCTGTGGAATTTGTGATGGCAGGTGCAAAACAGAAACATGTCTATTTCCAAGCTGGGTTTCTGTGTGGAGGAAGAATGCTGACAGGAGAGCTGTGAACAGCCAAGGCAGCTGCTTTTCAAAGGAAAGAGTTATCTGTTGCTCCTGGCCATTTGCCAGTGGCAAGGAAAAACGCACTATTTCATTGACTTGTGATGTGGCTCAGGGAAAACTGCCAAAGGTGAGAATTGCCACTGTGTATCTGGACAGATGTTCTTGTCCTCTTCTCTGCCTTCCATCGCACTCCTGCCCCATACTTCATTTGCTGAAGGAAGAGTCTGCACTGAGGAATGCCTTATCTCAAGGACTGCTCCTGGTAATGTTGCCTTTCTCCTGTAGAAGTGTGGCTTGCTTTAGTAAGGTAGAAGCACTGTTTGCTTCTGGAGTCCAGTCTTCCTTCACAGGCTAGATACTGGTGGAGGGATGAGAAGAGGACCCAGGAGGCAGTGGCAGCATTTGCTGCTTCATGCCTACTGCACTTGGCCTGGGCTTTTGCTGTCCTGGAGTTTAAGCAGTTTTCAAGGAGAAGGTGTACGAGAAAACCTGGTCCTTCTTTTGTCACTGGACTGATGGCTTTCTCACAACATGACTTCTTGTTCTTTCTGATGAGGTGTCTGTGGTGAGGATCATGTCTCTATTCATGACCCAAAGGAGAATTAGAGAGGGAGAAGCCAAATCCCCATTTTTCTTCTGCCCCAGGCAGGAGCAGCCCATAAAAATCTAATTGTAGACTTAGTTTGTTTGAGTTTGTTTTTTTGCAGGGAGGGGAGGTTTCTAGTTTTGGTTCTTGGGCATGTTCAAATAGCTCCGACCTCCTCCTCTTCTCATTTGCTTTGCACAAGTGAAGAAGGGTAGTCCAGGTTCTCAGAGCTAGGCTCACATCATTTCCCCCTCTCCCTGGCAACTCTCTCCCTGTAGGAAAGGCCCGACCTCTTCAAACTTCCATCTCACTGACCTGGTAGACAGAAGTCTGGCATTGTGGAGTGGCTCCTGGAAAGCTGCTCTGGCCACCATCTCCTTGCTTCTGCCCTGCCTTCCCTCTGCAGCCAGCATGGTGGGGCAGAGCCCTTGCCTTGTCCGGGAGGGAGTCCTGCTCTGCTGCCCAAAGATCCTGCCTCCAACAAAGGAGCCAGAGGTCTGTGGGAACAGTAATTGCTGAGTAGGTCCAAAGAATTTTTTTAATGGTTTCTACAGCAAGGATGGAGGAAGGCATTGCATGGACTTCTTAATACTGCTTTGAAATACCCAAGAACTTGATTCGCTGCATATTTTTTATGTTGGTCCATATTAGCCTTTCTTTGATTCTCAGCATTTTGCGATGTCTCTTACCTCCTTTGTTGTCCTGTACAAAAGGAGGATGAAGCTACAAAGGATGTATGACTTGAGCGAAAGCACATCAGCTTCACAAGACCGGAAATATTTGTCGTGGTATGTAATAAAGTAGTGGATACCTTTGATAATTTTAGAAGTTACTATTTTAAAGTGGATTTTTTTCATATTGTTAAGCAATTTTCCAATACTTGAAAATTTGACATATGAAAAATTTAGATGTCTGAATCCTTTAGAATTATTTACTCATCTTTCAGGAATTGTAGTTGTGTAGTATCACAAACTGATAGTGTTTTTCTGTCTGCTTTTACAGATAAACTGTTCTTGAACCATTTTTAAGGTTTTAAACCTTAATCTTTTGGCCTTTGAAATTTGTTGGAGTTTTTTAGTGATTATGAAATAGTTTAAAACAGAATGATAGAATCTTAGAATAGATTGGGTTGGAAGGGACCTCCAAAGATCCTGTAGTCCAACCCCTCTGCAATAGGCAGGGACATCTTCAGCAAGACCAGGCTGCTCGGAGCCCTGTCTGACCTGACCTTGAATGCCTCCAGGGATGGGGCATCTACCACCTCTCTGGGCAATCTGTTCTAGTTGTTCCTCACTACTTTCATTGTAAAAAAAAGTCTTCCTTTTATGTAGCCTCTCTCAGTTTAAAACCATTGCCTCTTGTCCTATTGCAACAACCCTGCTAAAAGACCCCTCTCCAGCTTTATTTCAGGCCCCCTTCAGGTACTCTTTCAAGTCTCCCTGTAGCTTTCTCTTTTTCAAGCTGAACAACCCTAACTCTCAGCCTTCCGTCATAGGAGAGGTGCTCCAGCCCTCTGACCATCTCTGTGGCCCTCCTCTGGACCAGCTCTGACATGTCTGTCTTTCTTGTGCTGAGCTGGATGCAGCCCTGAAGGTGGGGTCTCACCAGAGCAGAGCAGAGGGGCAGAATCCCCTCCCTCCCCTGCTGCCCACGCTGCTTTGGATGCAGCCCAGGACATGTTTGGCTTTCTGGACACTCATGGCCCAAGGGGGTCATGTCCAGCCTCTCATCCACGAGCACCCCCAGGTCCTTCTGGGCAGGGCTGCTTTAAATTCCTTCATTCCCCAGTCTGTATTGATACCAGGGGTTTTCTGCACCTTGCATTTGATACTCAACATTCAGATGATACCTGAAACAAATACGAGTGGGGTTTTTTTTGAACTTTACTTGGAGACATATGGTCCCTTGGTAACTTGTTTGTTATTAGCTGTTTCAAAACACTAAAGCTGTCTTATAATTTAAACATGCTGAAGAAAATTTAGAAAATTAACACAGCATGAAATAAAGTGAGAATATGTAAAATGACATTGAGGGACTGCAATTTAATGTTGTGAGGAATCACATACAGAGGGCTTGGTTCACAGTTTTCTGCACCTGAAAGGTGTACAAATGTAACTTCATCTTTGGGAATCAGAAGTCTGATCCTTGCATATCACCAGTGGCAGTTCCCAAAGGGCACTTTATGTCCCGGTTAAGGGACAGTTATCCTTTCCTGGGTTGTGTTAAGTGTTGCTTTTCAGTAGGGAACTGGAATTCAGTTAACCAGATGTATCCCTTGTAATTCCATAGACTTCAGATTAATGAGTAAAAGGAATCTCATGGGGCTTAGAGAAAAATAAATCCTGTATAGATCCAGTTAGATATTGTCAGGTTCTGAGAGGGAGCACCAATGAGTACATTGGTATGGTAATTAATTTCAGAATGGCATCTAGTTATTAATGAAAAGTTACCTGTTACACACTCTTTCCTGTATTACAAATATTTGATTTAAAAGAAAAAGGGACTGTTAGTTTCAAATATATATCTTTATTTGTCTCTAAAATTATCAGTTCAGGGGAAAAGGAGGAGCAACAGAAATACGAACTTACACTTGCCCCATTTAGATTAAACCCTTTGTCCTTTATACTGCTTCTCAGATCTGTATTTAATTTTTCATTCTTCCTGATCTGAAACCGTTAGGTCATAAGTACCCAATATTGCTTCTTTCTGCTTAGGTGGTGGCTTTTTTTATGGTTGGGGGACAGGTTGTTTTGTTTTGTCACAAGCTGATGTGCTGTACATGGATGTGCTGTGATGGCACAGCTGCAGATTAATTGAGAATCATGCTGATAAATCACACAGCATGGAGTTCTGGCTATAGGACATAATGATTTCAGAGAAATTAAAAAGAAAAATTATTCCTACGACTGCATCTCTTTCAGTTTGGTAATGTTGTGATAATAGACCTGTATTCCTAACTGACATCCACTTAATAGCATTGTTTTGGGAGAGAGAATTATAGGAAGCAAGCAGGAAACAAATCTTCAGTACAAAGTAAATTGAGCAGAAAATACCTTAGTAATCTGCATAAAGAATAAAAAATCACCTCAAAGCAATACAAAGTCATTATCACATTTCATTTGTCAGATCCAGGTTCTCTCACTGGTCTTACCTTTGCTATAGTCTTGCATATATGTTTTTAGGTGATTTTTTTTCCCCTGGAAAAGTGTAATTTTGTCCAAAAAAGAATTTTCTAGTTTATTTCCTTCCTACTAAAAGTTTGACAGGGGAGTAACAAAATACTCTGTTTTCAACTTCAGCAGTATCCTGTGAACAGGAATGGAGAGGGAGGAGGCTGGAGGTTAAAGCCCTGCAGAATCACCTTTGTAAAATGAAAGCAATATCCCCCTTAGAGTGCAGGAGCATTTCTCCAAATAAGATAGTTGGACTTTCAAAGTACTGAGCTCATGATTGGGTTCCATAGAGGAATTGCACCCATATGAAGACAGACAAGGTTTTACCGCTCAGAACAGAAACCTTTCAAAATGGTTAATATCCATGACCTCTTTACTCTGTCCCATGAGCAGGATACCTCCAGAGGCTTGTATTTTGTTCCACGTATTTTCTAATTCTTCTATTCTCCTTTTTTTAATGGAAGAATTGCTTGTAAGGTATCTGAACATTTCTCAGGTGCCCCGTGACTTTTGCCACCTATTGAGGGAGAGCTGTGATTATAAAATCTTGCTCAGGAGAGTACATGCCCTGTCAATCTCATCTGCCATTACTGAGAAAATACAGTGTTTGTGCCAGAAACTGTAGGTATATCTGTCATCTATTTACTGTACAGGTGTAGTCTCTGTTTAAAGACTCATCACATTAGATTTTAGTGATGCAGGACATCCATTCTCATTTATATCCTTCAGTGTTGCATAGAAATGCAGGGTTGTCATTCATGAAATAAAAATTGAATTCAAACACCTTTCATAAATCTCACTCTTGTAAATCTTTGCTGAACAAAAACACTGCTGGGCCTGAGGTAACTACCCAGGAATGTCTTTAAGATGACTAAATCCTAAAGTTAGAGGATCATTCCTTCTGCAGTATTACATTTAAAGTTACTCTTAAAAATCACCAGCCCATTATTTATTTTTTTACTCAAGCTGTATTTTCTCTCTTTTTTTTTCTTTTTTTTAATATGAGACTGGCTACTTTTAGAACTATCCCTTTGTCATTATTTCAGCAGTTTACATGTAGCTTTTATGAGTACAACAAGTTTACAAGGATAGTAGTTTTTACTTAAATGTGTCCAACAACTTTTAAACTATCATTTGCAGAAGTTAGGTCGCTGTTAAAAGGTGAACATACCACATGGTCTGGCACTGGAACACGAATGTGATTACCTTAATAACAAAACAACTGTCTATTCCAGAGTGGAAACTACTAATTAAAATAGCTGAAGTTTAGTAAGGTGTTCTAAGAAATACCATTTAGTGTAGCCACTTTACCACTTAGGATTATAGTGCCCTAAATACGGAAAAGTCAAAATCTGAAGGAGAAGATGTCCATGTGCTTGATGGCTGTAGCATGTTACAGTGCAGTCTGTTAATATGTTACTGTCTCATACTATTAATATATCTTTTTCATTATTAACTGTGACTTTTTTCAGTGTATTTAGTTTTATGCTGGCCAGATGGACAGGAAACAAGAAATTTCAAGGGAAGGTTGTTTTAGGAGTGAAAGTGGAAATTTAGTTGCAGTAGGCTCATCTACGTGCAGCAGTGTGGTCTATGTGGATTTGCTGTGATTAGGTCATTTTGTCCCACACACAGAATGTGAAATCATGTAGTACTGCAAAGAGGAGGAAAGTGATGTATATGTCTCCTATATTGTGCCATTGCTCAGGGTTGAATTTTGTCTCTAGTGAGGAAATTCCCATGATGAAATTTAGTATGTCAAATTCTGAAAGGGCAGTTGTTGATTTCTCTGTTTTTAAATGCTCATGTAACAAATGGATTAAACTGTATGTTCTCCCTAAACTGAGAGGTGCAGCTCAGAGAAGAAACAATCTGAGAAAAGATCTTGGCAGTAACATCTTTAGCAGCCAAAGTTGGCATCTGATTATCACGTTACGCACCATTTTTTACACGCAGAGCAGCATCACTGAAATGTGGTCGAAGCTGAGCCTGAGAATAAAAGTTGCATATATTAGTGAGATTAAAATCTGGCAGATTTAAAATGCAGTCAGTTCCCGGAGGTGGAAAGGAGTATCATACTTCGTAATACTGATAACTTGAAAAATGAGGCTTCTCCTCTGTTTGGTTGTAAACAAGAACAAAGTTGTTCCAGCCTTGAGTTGGAAATCTGAAATAATTGAAAATATATAGTTGAAGTTCATATATCTGCATAAAACCCTGGTGTCCACTTGGACTACATGGATTTTTAAATGATGCTTTAGCTATATATGCTTTTGAGATACATCCTTTGAGATACAGGCTGTGTTACTGCGTTGGACACCCTGTAACTCTGGAACCTCATGGTGGAGAATGCAGGGAAGGATGTAGAACTGGAGAAGGTTATGGGTATGGGAATGTGAGATGGACACAGCAGTGAAGCGTGTGACAAATCTGGCAGTGGAAGAGGCTGGATTCAAGTTTGGACTTCAGGTTTCACTGAAGTCTCATTAAGCACTGCTGCAAAATAAGCTTGGGCAGGATCTCACTCATCTCAGCCACTGTATCTATTGAACTGAAGTACAAGTTTCTAAGATACAAATTCTGTTACCATTGCTGCTCACTGAAATTACTTCATCTACCTGTTTCTGCATTAACATTTGCTTAGAGGTACAAAAATCTCTATAGATGACTTCATTCATGAAGTCATCTGCTTCCATTACCAACCCTGGTGGCACCAGGTGATTTCAGATTGACACCAGCTAATCATCTGATGAACCCATAAGTAAAATAATTAGTAATAAAGAAACGCCAAGTCTAAATTGGTGATGAAGAAAATCATTCCATATGCTGAGGATTAGGCAGTGGCAGTTATACAACTTCCCTCAATAGAAAAAAAACCAAAAAAACTGAAACTAAGACACAATGTGAGAATGTGCAAACTGAAGTGGAACAAGATAGACAAAAGCCTTCAAAGTGACCAGGTAACAGCTGTAATGTAAACAGAGGAATAGCTCAGAAACCAAGGAAGCAGTATTTTCTTTGACTGCATTATAGAAAAGAAAATCAGTTTCTAATCAAAGGAATGTTCAGCCTTATTGTTACAATTAGTGTTAGATCTAAAGAACACTCATAGAAAATGGAACTGAAAGGATACCTTCGTGCAGTAGCAAGTTCAGTCTTCAAAGATTATCAGTTTTTGTGTTATAAGACTTACTGAACACAATATACAGAGCACAAGTGCTGTTTCCTTGGTTTCTCTGAAACAAGGAGCTCTTCTGCAAAACAATGGCAGAAATTGCAATGGTCAGGAGGTGATTTTAAGAGTTTTCAAACAATCAAGTAGCAAATGGTTGGAATGTACACTCACTTTGAATATGTTTATGGCCTTCATTAGGATTAGTACTTTACAGCTGCCAGCAATTGCAATGTGCCTATTAAATAATTCAGAGAAGCCTTGAGTATTTCCCATAGCAGTAGGAGCATAGCAGCTAAATAGCTACCTGTGGTTTTAAAGATGGGATGGAAAACTGAGACAAATATAAATCTCCTGTGATGGCATCTGGTAGACACAGGGATGTTGCCTTGATAA
Source organism: Eopsaltria australis (assembly GCA_034509425.1). NCBI lineage: Eukaryota > Metazoa > Chordata > Aves > Passeriformes > Petroicidae > Eopsaltria > Eopsaltria australis. Next base: position 1,879,176 of record JAVTVJ010000072.1, read on the forward strand.
AAAGGATTTCTCCTCACCATGTCATGAAAACATCTGATGATAAAAATATTGCTGAATACCTACTTGCACCAGCTTATAGACATACTAATTACAAGTAGGTGTGACAGCCAGGTATAACCAGTACTTGAGGAAATTATGACTAATGTGTTCGTGGGTGGAAAAGAGGCCTTTTTTGCTATGCACTATCCTGTTCTGTATCAATTTCTTTAGTTTGCTTCTATTTCCCCTGTGTTCCCCTAAAAGATTTGCCTTGTACAGCAGGGAGACCTATTTGCCTTGACCAGCTCTTTAAAGCACTGAACTGAGCATGGGGAAGCGGACTGGAGGGAAGGAGGCTTTATTTCCCCTGATTAACACAAAATAGGAGCATCTGGAGAAAGCTGGAGCCTGCAGAAGGAATTAGGCAGAGCAGTCCTGGAAGCCCTAAAGGGTTGATGTGTTTGAGAGCAAAGGCTGGCTGGCTGATGAAGATCCAGTCTCATGCGGATGCAAAAGAAGATTTGCTTAAAAGTCCTTTTTATTTGTCTCTGTCTGAGCATTGGGAGACTGGAATTTTGATTGCAAGAAAAACTAAATAGGACAAAATAAAGAGTGCAGAAAAGTGAGAGAAGAGCAAATGGAAGAGAAACAGAAAGTTCAAGTAGTTTTGATGGTGTTTTTCCTGATTTGAGTATAAGAAGTCATGTAACGAAGTTGTCAACCTCCACAGAACTTCTGTAGTATTGGTATTTGCATAAGGTCCTAAATATTTTAAATCCAAATTGAAGCCTTGTTTCTTGAAATCTTGTAGTGTTTGCTTTATTTTTTTTTTGGTCTCACTTCGCATGTCTGAAGTACAAAATTCTTGTGCATGTGTACTTTGAGCAGAGGATATGGTACTGCCTTTATCAAATCTTAACAGCATTAGAGGTAGTTGCTACTATCAGTTATGGGGAGGGTTTTTCTTTAAGTAAGTATTTTCAGTTTCCCTTAACCATGTGTTTGTCTAAAATTTTATGCTTCCCACGTGGAAAAGAGCTTCTAAAAGTAACAGCAAAGCAAATTATTATTATTACTATTATTACTGTTATTACTATTATCATAATCATCATTATAATTATTTATTTATTATTATTGTTATGTGTAATACCATGTATCTTGAACAATAATTGAATAATAATTGAATAATTGAACAAAAAATTGATTGTGCTTGTTCCTTTGGATTGCCAATTCGCTAGTAGCGTGATTAACATCTATTTAAGCCTATTGCAAAAAGGCTGCTACATGCCTTAAAACACTAATTTCAGTATTTTGAGTTAAAGTGTTTGTATGTCCCAAACTTGATGAGCTTTTTCTTAATTGACAGAGAATGCATTGTGTTATTTTTATGGTATATTAGGTGAGAAAAGTGTCTGCTTTATAAATCTTCCTCTAGATTTTGTACCAACAAAATGCACTGCATTTGTATCGTTTATGAACTCATGGAGGGATGGTGGACATACTTTGCACTGAAAAGATATCTCACCAGGATCCAATTTTCAACTTTCACAATAGAGTATAAATCAACTGCAAATCAGTGAAGAGAAAAATGAAGGGAGAAAACAAAGAAAATAATTTTGAAATCACTGTGAAAGAAACTAAGGAGAAGGTTAGCACAGGAACTGAATGTCTATTATCAAATAATGAGAGGAAGACTTTACAAGGTAATAAATACCTGCAAATCAAACAGCAGCATCAGTGAGATAATTTTCAGCAAGCAGGTATCAGCAAGATAATTCTCATTAGTGAGTTTATAATTTCTGAAGGTCTGATCATTCTTGTGTTAACTGGGCAAAATATCCTCTGGCTTCTAGAAAGTCGGAACTTTTAGCAGTTCATATACAAACTTGATCTCCCTAAGATACTCGGGTATGGTGCAATAGTATCCCTGCCTAGATCAAGGTGTTCTTGCTTTTTGCATTTTGTTAATGGTTTCTAACATCTGCTACAGATGTTAAAAGAACATTCAAAAGCTGAAAGTCAGTTTCTGAGTATCACATTATGAGCCTATGAACATATCTAGTGATACTTAAATTATCAGTGTTAATATAAAAGTTGTGACATCTTCATTAATACTAGGCAAAAGCCAAAAAAATTACAAAGACTGGGTTTTTTATATGCTACTTCTGCAATCAAGAGAACCATAATCAGAGCATATATCAGGTCTTTGGAGGGTTTTCATTATATTTAACAGGGGCTTTTCTTTCCCTTTGACAAACATTTGTAAGAACACACTAAATGTCTGTGTAGTACCCCTGATGCTCTGTTTGCTGGGTATGTAATTTTGGTTGGAGTAGTGAGGGACTGAGATGATATGGTATCTTTAAGGTATTAGTGACATGACAAATTATAGCAAGATCTTAAATTTTTAGGTGACAAACTGAGATCACTGAGAATGTAGTTCTCGATTTGCACAGTGTGAAATGCTCACTTGGAAAATTCTCACTTCAGAAGTTCTCAGTGAAACCTTTCCCTCAGCACAAAATTAAAATTCTCTTTTTCAAGGACAGTTCTTACATTGAGGCTTAAAATATTGTTAATATATATAGATTTATTGGCCTACAACTGAGCACGTAAATTTTTGTACTGGGTCTTTGCTGGCTGCAGTAGAGAGTGAGTGCTCCAGCCGCAGGTCATGGACCATGCAAGCCCCTCCTGCGTGCCTGGAGTGGGGCACTTGGGAGGGGAGGCCAGGTGCCAGTCACCCCACCCTCTCCTTGTGTCTCTGCAAGGCCACTGTGCTGAGCAGTCCCAGGAAGGAGCCATGGGGAGGCCAGCAAGTGCAAAAGGAGCAACCAGAGCTTCAGAAACTTATCTGACATTCAGAATCCACAGTTCGATGTAAGTTCCTGGAAAGTGAGGGAAGCAGTCACTATGGAAACCAGTGTTTTCGTGGGTGGTCACTTAGGTGAGACACAGTACAGGATAAACAAAGTTTTGAGGCTTTCTGCTTGTTTGATTTTAATCTTGATCTCCTTGTCAGTTTTGGGACTTTGGAAGACCAGAAGAAGGTCTGGTTTTGTGGACACCTTTACCTTCAAGCTTCACAGAATTAGATCTACTTCTTCACAGTGTGGTTATAACTTTTGGTTTTACCTTTATGTCAAGGCAGAACAGAGTCAGTGGTAGACCCAGGGCAACAACTTGACTTTGATCCTGATTCTGCTTCAACTAGGCCAGATCTCAGGCTGGTGGGAGAGGGAAAAGCAGCCCATTTCTCCAGAAACAGTACTGGTGCAATGCCTTCTTGCCCCTCCCTTCCCTTGCTGGGGCAAACCCCCTATCCTTGCCATCTCACCTACACTGACTGGTTCTGGTCAAAGTGTAGCTGGCTTGGATTTGAGAAGACAGTCAAATGCAAAAGTTAGTGAAAGGGGTGTCTTCAATTTAAGAACAGACTAAAAGTTTGCATGGCCATCTGATGTACCTGGTATGTGAATGCTTTCTGGTTCAGTCCAGGTATGTGCCTTCTGGATACCCTGTGCTCAGAGAAGATTTACTATGCTGGGTGAGGAAATAGACTTCCAAATTTGTTTCATCAGTCATAATCACTCTGGCTTTGCTATTTGAATAGCTTAATAGAAGGGAGATCTCTATAGTTTGCCATATCCTAAAGAGGTGCACTTCAGTCAGTAGGTTTGGCTGTCAAAGGGATTTGTTTAAACAAGGGAAGTGTATTGGTAGAAGATGACTTTGCTTCAGTTTTGCATATACTTATTTGTGTAAAAATGTCTGCTAAAGCATAACCCTTTTACAGTCGATGACTGTGGCTGTAGTCAAACTAGATGAAGAAGTTTTTTCAAAGTGTTGATTATTAGGGTTTTTTGTTTTTCTTTTAGTTGATCTGGGTAACACTGTCCAGATAAGCTCAGTTGTGAATGTTTAAGTCATAGATTTGTCTCATTCTCATATTCTGAATATGGTACTTCCATTTCATTGTGATCAAATTCAGAAGGAATTAACAGTCTGCTAGGAAGATAATTTGAGAAATGAATCAGAGTGACTTGAGAAGCTTGTAGGTGTTAGGATGACAGCCAGTTTCAGTTCATATAAATACCTGTTTAGATAATGAAACAAAGGAGAAAATAGAAAGAAAACTTTTCAAATAATTTAAAAACAAACATGATTTCCATTGAACTGTCTTGCAAAGAAGATGAAGGAAATACTGTGGAATATTTTGCAAAGCAATCAAGATTGCAATGAAGTTCTTATTTTCAGCAGTATTGGTGTTGTAGAGTTTTTTTGCAATTCCCCATATAATTTGTCAAAAGGTAGCAGCATATTCTATAGAGTGACAGTGCATAAGAGTATTCTGTGTCAGTATACAATTATGTTTTCTCTTTTTTACTTGAAAATATTTCTAGTATTTTCTCTAACTTGTTTTATTACTCTTTTTCTCACAAGGCACCCAATTTTGGTTTTGAACTCTGTATTTTCTGTTAAAATGTGATGTTTGTCTTTCTTTCTAACACTGAATTTAGCATGATTTGTGCATGGGATGTCTAAATATGCTGATACTGTTAATGTGTTTAAACTGATGCAGTTTTATCATTTCTTAAAGAGGTATACATATATTTATACACACTAGTAATTAAACCAAAACAATACATGTAAAATGTTCCTCTAGGTGTGAGTAAATGTGATCATAGAATCATAGACTAGTTTGGGTTGGAAGGGACCTTTAGAGTCATCCAGTTTCAGCCCCTTGGACTGAGCAGGGACCCTTTCAGCTAGATCAGGTTGCTCAAACTCCATCCAAATTGACCCTGAGCACTTCCAGGGAAGGGATAATAATAAGTGGGTGATCCCACTTTCTTATGTTTGTAAAAAAGTTATCATGCCTGCTATTGTAAAATTAAATATTTCAGAACCACAAGAAAAAAAGAAGTCAAAAATTCAATATAAACTTAAATTTTTCAGGCGTTGTAATTTTGACAAGTACAAGGTCATACAAAACCATGATAATTGTATTTTAAGCTCACTGTATTTCATTTGCTGACACTTTGAGTTAAAATGCTAAAAATCCGTTTCATGAACCTATAATGCATTAAATATTTATTTTTAAATGTGCATGCCAATGAAAAATGATTGGGAAATCTGTTATAAAAACCTATCTCTTCAGTATGTGGTTTTGTCTCCAGTTTAGCATATGAATTTGACACAGCTAATAATAGCCCTGGACTTGGGCCACTCCTTTTGGCAAAAGTATTCTTGTTGTCTTGGGACAGGAGGAAATGGCAGCCACCATGAGTTCATGTGCTGCTTCAAACAGTCCAAATTTTCTTCTAAGCAGAGCCAGCATTTAATTTGTATCTGTCTCCAGGCCAAAGATCGTGTGGGTATTGGTCCTCTTGCCCTTACAGTGATAATCCATTTGCCATTAACTGGACTTTGGTTCAAAAATGCTGCATGTTTAATCCAGTGGACTGGATCTCCCTACCCAGTGCTGTAAAAGAAAGATAATGTGCTACAAGAGAGATTAATAAGATTTTTGAGTCGCAAAAGCATTAAGTCAGTTTAAAGCTATTGGTTAAGCTGCTCAGAACTGGTAATGCATTAATCTTGAGCTGTGGTGTATCAGCGCAGCCGCTGCTGGCGAGCATTAAGACATCGACATGGTCACCTTGTGCTTAGCTCTTTTTCAGACTGAGTTAGCAATAACACTCTCCCAAGTCTTAACTTAAGGTGAATTTGCAGGAGATGGGTTAACGAAGCATATGCAGTGATTCTCAGTGTCAGGTGTTTGGTTTTACCTGCTTTATAGATACCAGGGCTACAGATCTGGGATGGCTGGGTATTTCTTCTGCTGTAGAGCCATCTGTCTCAGTTTGGACTCTTGAGCCTGCTTGGATCCTCCTCCTGTTGGTGGATCTAAGTGACTTCCACCACTGTAAGGACTGCAAAAAGCCTCACTCAGCGGTGGTTGTGAACCTTAGCTTGACTACTCCCATGCTGCTTCTGCATTTCCTTCATTTCATGTTAGTGCAGTTAGAACCCCAGGTGAAAACACCTCTCCAATCTGTTTAATTGCTGTTAAGGTCTTCTAGTCCAGAACTGGCATGTCATTTAGAAATTTGTTTGATGGTTATTTCCTTCTGAGGTTTTGAAAATGACAATGTTGCTTGTTTCTTTTTGTTTGTTTTTTTCTCATTCTTTTTGAACCCTCGTTTTATATGTGTGTGTTTTTTTTTTCCTCTGCCTAGACCTGGTTAACCATTTCTGTGAACAGGTCCTCAATTTTTTACTTTGTCCCTACTTTCCTGTCGTAGCCCCATCTTCCCCTGGTGTCGACTCCGTACCCTTACAGCGCACAGGCAGTCAACACGGCACACAGAACGCAACCGCGACCTTCCAGAGGGCCAGCTATGCGGCCGGCCCCGCCTCCAATTACGCAGACCCCTACCGACAGCTGCAGTATTGTCCTTCTGTTGAATCACCATACAGCAAATCTGGGCCAGCCATCCCACCTGAAGGGACCTTGGCTAGGTCACCTTCCATTGATAGCATTCAGAAAGATCCCAGGTGGGTGAAACCTTCTTCATTGTCTTCTGTTTCTTGCTCGTGCGGAGATGCGTAATTACGGTTTGCTTTGCGTGTTTCTGCTGTTGGATATTAAAAAAACACCACCTGTGGGGGTAAGCTAAAGACTTTGAATGCCAGCATTGTCCTAATGCTTCACCTTGGAAAGCTTTCATGAGCTGTTCTATGCAATGAAATGATAGGTCTGGTCTTAAATGTTCAGCCTGCTTTCAGTAGTGCCACCCCTCAAAAGCTTAAGAAAAATAATTTTCTCTGGAAATGGGAGGAGTGGAGTGACTGTTTTGACTCTGTAGCCATTGTGGATTGAATTTTCAACTTGCTTCTTGGGCAGAAGTTGTTGCAGTTCTTGGTTTGTCTACATGTAATGTTTATAAATGCTGCAGAAAAGGATATTTCGGTGCTGTGCAATGAGACTGAGCAATGTGAAAGCAACATGGAACCAGGCTTATGTTTCATCCCATGTGTTGTACAGGCTTCCAGTGCCAGTATGTGGTAAAAGAATGTATGGTTACAGTTTTGCAGAAATGGTTATTGCTGTGCATGCTTTTCAGATATTTAGCACAACTTTTAATGTTGCTAATGACCATCCTCATCTGCTTAGGGAAGGTGCAAAGAGGAAACTTTACAGCCCAAGCAGGCACATAGATTAGAGAGAGAGTTTTCTGGGAAATTATTTGACTTCTGTGATAACAGCAACAGAAATACTACCTGGAATCCTCAATGCACTTTGTGATTTTCTGAGGGAAAAGAAAGCAATTCTCTTTGGTAACTTGAGTTTAATCTTGTTGAAAGTGTTAGTTTATACCAAGGTTTTTCTTTGGCAGATGGTGTGATTTATTTATTTATTTGTTTGTTTGTTGCAATGTGTAATTTAATGATAGGAGAGTTCAAAAATTTACCTGCAACTAAATGCTGGGGGTTTTTAAGTAACAATTTGGAAAGACTTCTTTCCCAAAATTAAAAAAATAAATTAATAAACTGATTCTCTACTTGTTTAGCATTATAGCAGTTCTTTCTCTCTTTCAACCCAGGAATAAAACAGCAGATAATATTTTATGGTGCATCAGAAACATCACTGCTTGCAGAGTTTTACATGTTGAGACAAATTCTGCCTTCAACCTTTTCCCCCCCTTAGCTTTAACTGCAGAAATGTGAAAAAAATAATAATTTAATTGCTCCCCTTATTCCCCCTGCCCCAAAGCAAACATTATTAACAAGGGGAAAAGTCTTTTTCTGAAACAGTAGTATTATATTTGTATTCCAGAATATAAGAGCCCATGTAGAAAAAAAGAGCTTTGCTTTGTAATTGTCATATTGTAATTGTCAAACTTAAAGAAACTTACATTAGGAGTGCATTACACCAGAGGAGAAATGACTGTAATCTATATGAAATGTTCTTAGGAGAAGCACGATGGTGTTGAAGATGCTATTCCCTATAAACAGGGAAGACATATTTCCAGTATCTTAGACATAATACCTTTTTAAGAAAAGGTTATTTTTGTTCAGTTCCTTTGCTATCACTTTACTGCTGTTAGCTAGTTAATGTATAGGATATGTGCTTGTATTTTTCATTTGCTTCTCTTTCGGGTCTTCCTTGTCTTGTGATACCGTTTGTACATTCATGAGTATTGATTTCTGTGGATAGAACAGGAGCGTGCAGGCTTCTAGGTATAAAATGAACTTCATAAACCCTTCAGAGGGGTTCCTTAAATATTATTCCTGATTACTATTAGATGGATTGGAAATTTGTACAAAACCTTTGTAAATAGGTTTGCATTACTCTTGGTTTCATTAATTTGATCCATAGCCTGTGTGTGGTATGTATTAATATTTCTGCCCTTGCATGTTGGTTTGAATAATTCTGATAAAGACATGTCAGAAATACACTTGATTATGGTATGCCTTAGTCTGCAGAAGCCATACTCCACCAAGGCAGACTGACTTGTGAACCTGTCTGTGGCCTACAGCACTTGCTGATCATTCAGCTATTGGAAAGACATCGAACATTTGAAAGGAGTTTGGAGAAAAGTAACAAAAGCAATCAGAATGCTTTTAACGTGTTGATTTCTGTGAATAGATTACAAAAGTGTCGATAAATTACAAGCGAGGAAATGTTAAGATGAAAGACGTTCCAGATACTTCAAAAAATACTCTGAAAGGACAGAAATTACTTAGGGTAGAATGTGGGAGATAAAACCAGGAAAAGGAAAATTACCTAAATGCAGTACAGGCTTTCAGTGTCTGTATTAAGTTGTGCTGTATGCCCCAAAGGGTTACCAGTTGTATCTTACACAGCAAGAAAAAAACACACAGGTTGGTCAGCAGCTGCACTTAGTCAGCTGAGAAGTCACAAGTGTCCTTACAGCCATGTTGCTGCTTTTGTAGGCTGGTTGGTTGGAGTGTTTTGTGACTGTCACAAATCATGGAGGGCAATAGTAGGCATCATTTTCAGACACCAAACCTACCTGTCCAACCAGGGGTCCGAAAAAATACTCACTGTCAGAGGAAAATGTGCAAGACAAAAGCACACTCTTTGCATGCTTTTGATTAGCATTTCCTATGTATCATTCAACTCAAGATGAAAAAGTAGATATCCAGAAGAGATAACTCACCCTAATAAGCAATTAGCATTCCTTAAAACGAACATCATTTTCTGGAATCTTCAATTCAGACAGAATTTCTGTCTGGAGGCCCAGAAAAATGGTTGGCAGGCACTGATGTAATTGACAATTTTTTCCATTGTTTTCACCATGTAGTTTGTCTTACTGATACTCCCAATTTTAAATACGTATTCTGAGCTGACATTTGGCAAATGAAATTTTAGCTCAGCATCTGTTCTACATCATCCAGCTGTCATAAAATGCAGTTCAGTGTTCATTAACTTAAAGTTTAGGACAAAAACTTGGGGAAAAAAAAGGGGGATTGAGATGTTTACAATCAAGTTTGTGGCAGGGGATAACTTTTAATTTATGCAGGTAGACTGTTAGCTCATAGGAGCTCATAAACAGGTAGTAAAAACTTTACACATCTATACTGTTGGAGAGTGAGGCTTTGTTGTTTAAAAAGGAAATAAGTTCCATATCACTGTCAGAAATAAAACTTAAGTTCTGCATATGGGAAGTGAAAAAGTTCATATCATTAGAGACTGATTTTTCAGAGCGTTCTTTTATGTTTACTTCATATAAAAAAAGGAAAAGAGATATGCAGTAGGGCTGTGATATCAGCTGTTTCATGCCATAATCTCCTACATGAAGATGTGGTACAAGGAGGAAAAGAACACAGTATTTATTTTACAATTTTTTGGTTTCTTCTGAACTGTGAGTGAGAGATGTTTTGTGTATTTTAAAGTATCAGAAATACATGTTAATGTGATATTTTCCAGCCTGCTTTCATGAAGGAAGATTAATCTGTCTCAGCACCAACAAATTATCTGTGGTTTGTCTATGCCTAACTTATTATTATTGTTGTTATTTTATTATTATTTTATTCTTCAGTTTTATTTTGTCTGTTTCTAAATTTTAAGAGAACTGAGGTGTTCTAGAAATAGAAATGTTGGGATCCAGTTGTCAGTATATGTGCCTTCCAGATTTTATTCCAAAATCTCAACTTTCCAAATGTGTATAAATTAATTAATTTTTGAAGTTTTAGCCTAGTAAGAAACCGTGTAGATGTACTGCTGCTGCTAAGTGACACTTGCTACACAACAGATGAAAAATAAAACATTTTCACAGCTTCCATTTAAATACCTACTGGTGAGGTTTTGTGGTTGCAGTGTCTTCGCTGGTTTATGAACTCATTGTGTGTGGTTTGATGTGTCCAGTCACCAGGTGTCCTTCACTGTTGTGTGACTTCCCACCTGTTTTCATTTACACACGTATACACAGCTCATCTCCTGCAAAGAAGCTGGCAAGAAGCTAAGGTAATAGCAAGAATTATGTGGAATACACTCATCTGTGGCTACCAAAGTGACTGTCAGAGCTCACTGTCCATTTTCATATTGCCTTGAATTATATTGATCTGCACTTAAAACTTGCTGTTATGGCTTTGCCTTTCATGTGTTTCAGAGCCTTTAGAACTGTTTATTCAGAAAAAGTGGGATAATTTGGTGAATGAAGCTGTAAATGTTCTTTATTCGTTATAGACCAGACTGCACTAATGATTGAGGTTTTGTTTAAAAAGAAAAAAAAAAACATTATCAGTAGAGAATCATGTTGCAACTTTACAAGAAAAAAAGAAATTAAACCCAACTATCTTATAGCTATTCTCACTTTTAGAACTGTCTGGGTGTAAGTCAGCACAGAGACAAAAGTTTTCCAGGTATTGCATGATTTAACTGTAGTACCCTGAAACATTTCCGCTCGGTTTTGCGTTTTCAAAGTCAACTTCTCATTTCATTACCTCTGCTGACCTTAATTTCCTCCTAAGCAGAAGATGACAGTACTGTCTTCTAAACTTTTAAACTGGCTTTCTTTTCACTAATGAAAAGATATAAATTAGATCAGAACATTTTGTGTGAACTGTAAGTTCAAAACTCATCTTTTTTTCTTTTTTTTTTCCAAAATATATTTCATTTGCAAAATACAAGTTAGAGGGCATTTTTTTTCTGTAGGACGACTGATAGAAGTAAAATAAACTCTAGTTTAAATTCCTGTGCTCCAGTAAAACTGCTTATGAGATTAGCACACAGAATTTGGAGCATGGCCTTTTAAATGTTTCTGCAGGAGTCTTCTCCATATATTTAATCTCACTTTGTTGCACAGATTGTCTCGGTATTAACAGTGTTGGTGTCATGTAAGTCTGAATAGCAGCCAGGCACTCTTAGTAGTCTTAAGAGGTAAGAAAATAACAGTATAATCCTGCACATGTGGGACATTGTCAGTCTTGGTGGCAGTGTGTCTGGTAGGTTCTTTGGGAAGGGATGTCACCTTCAGAAAGAAGCTTCTGGTGAGCTGGAAGGCTTTGCTGTGACTGTGGTACAGCTGGTGGCAGCACTATGCTGTTTTGAGGCCTGAAACATGGGCTTGGGATTTCAGAATCCCAAGGGATTGGTGGTGGCATCGGTGGGTTTCTGGTCTAACCCTGTGATGAAAAGTGTAGAAGATCGAAGTTCACATTCCCAGTCTGGATGAGACACAACAGGGCTTGCAGATATTCCTTCCTGCTTTTATGTGGCACAAGGTATGATATGCAGCTCTCCTTTTCAGTGAATTGTTTTCAAAGGTCCCTCTTATCTGAAACGAAGGGTAGAGGGCAAGGGTTCTCCACAGGTGGTGGTAGTATGGCAGCCATGGGAAACACACTTCTCATGAATCAGAGAATGTAAATTTTAGCAGTGTAGGCTTCTCTCCAGAAGCAAATGGTTCAACTTTCTGCATCCTGTGTGCACCCTAAGATTTTTTTTCTATTAGATTTACACAGGTCGGGCCCCTTGTATTGGTAGAACCAACCAGATGGTACTTGAGAGTGCTCATTTCATAGGTCTGTGTTCAAGTATTTCTTTCAGACAAGAAGGAAATACCAGGTTTACTTTCCCTACATAGAAGTCATACAGTCTCTCAGGATTTAATGTATACTTCTCAGAGTATGAAAAACTGACCCCAAAAGAATAAATTTGAAGAGTCTAAACAGCACAAAAATACACCCAATCCAAGAATAGCAAGTCTGGAGCACATTTCAATTCTTCATACGGATCTCTTCTACGTGGAAGGTGGGAATTTTTACTTAATGCACAAGTTAGTTTTTAAAAAGCATAGCAGCTATGATAAAATAAACAGCAATCTGTTTCCCTTTCCTGATGAAGATAATTAAGGATGAAGCTTGCTTCCTTAAAATAGGTGAGGAATCTATGGACTACCCTACAGTCTGTTAATTTGGGATTTCGGGACCTAGCTGGAAACCCTGTCTGGAAAAGACTTTCCCAGAGAGTATTTAGTTCCAGCTTGAGCATCGCAAAATAAACAAGCATCTAACTAGTCCTTGCAAGTGTCAACTTCCAGTGAGGTAAAGAATTGATATCCAGAACTTGCAGAACTTTTTTTATGTGTGTATTTGAGCACATTGCTGTATGTGCCAACAGTTTCTGTCTTTCCACTGTTTACATTGAGGTGGTTTATAAATGGCTGGGGAGGCGTTGGGCACAGGTGGAGTTATTTCACAGCACAGCAAATGCAATTCAGTATGAACAGAATTATCCACCTGTATTTGCTATTCTTTCTCACTGGAATTTGCCCCATATTGTTTAGCAACCTTCTTTCTTTAGGAGAAATTCTTGGCAGTAAAAAAAACTCCAACCAAACTAAACCAAAGAAACAGAAAAATTTTGAAAAATCCATTCAGAACTGTAGTCTACAGGAATGCAGTGACTCTGCTTGTAGCTCATGAAGTACTTACTACCCACTTTCTCTCCTTTTTGACTGGTACCATTTTACTGACAGTGCAGGAGGCCACTCAGTGATGTTGCCATCCTGTCTTTCAAGAAATCTGATCCTATCATTAGCAAATCTGCTCTACTGCAATCACAGAACATCACACTTTCAGGATATTGCAGTAACATGGATAGTGCTGATCTGTGTAGTTTGAATAATGAGTATGTCCAGGAGAGCTTAGAGCTCCTAGCCTATGAGCAGAGTAGAAGAGGTTATGTGTAGCCATTTTATTTGTCAGGTCATTTAGCAGTATGCAGGGTATAATTTTGAGAGAGATGATACCTTGTCTCTTGTTCTGATCTGCAAGTTTAGCTCTTCCAATCTTTTCCCTCCACCAGAAAGTAATTAGTTTCCTTTATGCTGAAGGGAGGGAAGTGAAAGGCCCCTGAGGTACCTGTGTCTTGAGGCAGGGTGTTCAGGAGGATGCTGGCAGCACAGCCACATAGTGTTGGTAAGTGCACTTCCAGTAAGCTCAGGGGAGATGAGACTGATGTTTCCTTTTTGAAGTTTTGTTATTTCTAACCTTTCTGCCTCCCCAGTGCTGGTCTGCCACTTGAAGAGCAGCAACAAAGCCCTTCCCTCTCTTTCTTTCTTCATCTGTTGTGTGTTTTAATTGCCTCATTCATCCAAGAAGAAGCAAGTGGACAGTGTACTTCATAGTGTCCATAGCTGATTTCTGGTTCTTGCATGGCATTACTGAGCTCTTAATGGCAAATATATGTCTCAGTGCAGTTTTTGCCTTTGTTTGCCACACATTTTGCTCAGCATCCTGTGGCTCATTTGCAAACCTTGACAGATGCAAAATCTGTGGTGCCTTTCTGTGATGACAGACTGTAAGAGCCAGGAAGTGTTGTAAGTATATTTTCTAACCAGACATTAAAAACAAGGAGAAGAATCATACTTTTCGGCTTTACTGGGCTCATGTAAGCTGTTACGATCTTCTGGCAAGATAAACCACATAAGAAGCTTCTCAGTAGTAGCTCTTGGACATCTCATCAGCCAAATGGATAATAATGATCTTACTGTTTACATGGATGTTGAGAATAAGTTCAATTTCTAAGGTGCTTTGAAGTTCAAAGGATAATCTTGCTTTTACTTTCATGGGAAATATGATGGAAGGGAGAAGAGGGAAATAGATGGAGAAGATGAATGGAGGAAAATCTAAAGAAGTGAGATAAAATCAGGACTCAATCTTTTTCATTAAAATAAGCAACTGAAATTCATCCTCAATCATGAGACAAATTGCCATGTGGAGGTTGTTATTTTCAGAAGCTGGACCTCAATGTGATATGCCATAGTTATTTTATAAGCAGGAAACAAGAGCTAACACTGAGAGTGCAGAACATTTCTGCAAGATAATAACATCCAGCGTTTGTTGAAAATATATGTCTAGTGTAGAGCAGAGCTAAAATTTTTGAAAGGAAGGAATGATCAACAACTTTTATTAGTTTCTAGCAGAACTTTGTAGCTTTTTTAAATTAAGAGCTTGACTTTAAGAACTTCCCTCTATGTAGGTTAAATATGTTACATGGGAATCTACATATCTCTGCCAGCTCACTCAAGATCACAAAATCACAGAATATTCTGAGTTGGAAGGGGCCCATAAGGATCATTGAAGTAGAATTGTCCCTGCACAGATCACATAAGAGCACCATTTGCCTGAAAGCATTGTCCAAATGCTCCTTGAACTCTGTCAGGCTTGGTGCTGTGACCACTGCCCTGGGGAGCCTGTTCAATGCCCAACTTTTAGGTGAGGTGCCTTTTCCTGATATCCAGCCTAAACCTCCCCTGACACAACTTCAGGCCATTCCTTCGGGTCCTGTCACTGGGCACCACAGAGAAGAGATCAGTGCCTGCCCCTCCTCGTCCTCTCACAAGGAAGTTGTAACTGCAATGAGGTCTCCCATCTATCTCCTCCAGGCTGAACAGACCAAGTGACCTCAGCCACTCCTCATATGTCTTCCCCTCCAGGCCTTTATTCTTAGCCCTCTTTTGGGATCAGAGCCTGATGTGAAGTCCAGCCTCCAGCCTTTATTTCTCTGGTGAATCACCGTTTCCCTGGCGATGTCCGCCACCTTCATTTAGATTGTTCTTTCTCAGCCGACTCTACTGCCCCACTCCAGGAGCTCAATGAACAAGTGAGGTTCAGAGATGCACCTCAGTTCTTAGCATTAAAGAAGCAGTTTCCTAGGAAGCAGAAGATACCACTGATCCCAGAGAAAACTGCAACCATTGTTGCCAGGGAAACTCCTTGTCTCTAGGCTTACTGTGAAATATTTGGGGATTTTACTTGTTTGGTTTTGGTTGGTTGGTTTCTTTAAGCCACTGCAGCACCAGTGGGATCACTTGCTGCTTAGCTTGCCATTTACCATTAATAATTTGGGGGTCTTGTTTGTCTTTACTGTGCAATGAAGTAGAAGGATCTGGATACCTGAAGACCTGGAAAGAAATGGAGAGGTTTTCTTAGTGCAAAGGAGGGCTAAGAGTGAGATGTCTAGGTTTCCTGAACATACCAAAGATAAAAATATGGAGGAGGAAGGCACACATGGAGAGAGGAAGAGCTGTGTAAACTCTGTCACAAGATAAATCAGTTTATATCAGGAAATGAGCAAAAGCTACACAAGTTTAAGGAAAGTATTTTAATACAGTTTTTTACTCTTTAGAAATCATTTGAAGTTAGCTTGATAATCTTTTTGTTCATGTGAGAACATGATGTATTTATTTCATAGATTTCTTTTTGAAGAAAGGGCTGATTTTTGTTTTTATTCTGTTTGATGCTATTTTTTTTCCTTCTACTTACCTGAATGAGAGCATCTTAAGTGTAAAAACTTGATTTGAAAGTTTGGGCCTGATAGCTGCAACTTAAGAAAAGTGGTTGTGTGTATGTTGGTGAGAGGAATGAGTACAGACAACACAGGTGTAACAAGGTCTCTTAGTCAAAACAACTCCCTTTACCTTTCTGTTAACCAGGGCTGTGTAACATTTCATTGTGACTCTCAGAATCTGTGCTGATCCATCAGCCTTACTTACTCCAGCTCTTGTTGCTAGTGTGAAATTGGTCCCTTTTCTTGCTCAGGAGGTGGTTGCTAGGAGTCTAGGCAAAGGATGAGCCTGGAGCAACCCGCAGGTGTTTGTTTTTCAGAGGTGTTGGTACTTCCCTGTTAGCTGAGTGACATTGCTGCTGTGCCCATTCTGGTTCAGGACTGGAGCTGCGGATCTGAAGCGGGAGTGTGGGATGAGTTCCCTGCTTGCAGAGAACCAGGATGCCCAGGCCTGCTCACAACAGGGGGCTTGCTGCCAGTGCAGCAGAAAAGATACAAAATACCTGAACTATTTTAGTCAGCTGTAATTCATGTCCAACAGTTCACAGACAGAAGCAGCCTCTGTTGTTTGGTGAAATGATCCTGTAATTACATGCATGTTAAGATCACCATAGCTAGATTTATGGCCTTAAAATGAAAGGAATTTGTTTTCCTCCTGAAAGAAATTGGCCTTTAAGGGCTTTCCCTTTTTGTTTCTTTTTAGGTTTTTGTTTAGTTCTGTGATTCTATCCAATACCTTTTAATAGGGAAGGCTTGACATTTTTCTGCATGAGAATAGCTGTCAAATGTCTTGTAAAGCTCTGGCTGCACACAAATGGGCGCACAGGGGGATCTTCTAGATGTTTTGCTGTTAACTTTTTCAGGAAGAAATGAGAGAAAGGGGTTTGATTTCTCCTGTAGCTTTACCTGAGTTTGCCATGGTTTGCCAAATTGCAGAACCTCTGTTTCAACAAGGCATTTCATCTCTCATGTGTTTAGAAATTCTTTTAAATGCATGAAATCATCTCTGCAGGATGAAATCTTCTTTGCATAGTCTTCTCCAATGGATGTTTTTTTCATTTGTCAGCAGCTACATTTTTTTAATGAAATTTTATCCTAAACTGTCAAAGTTTTATCTGCAGCTGTGAAGGGATAACAGATCCTGTCAGCCGCTGCTTTTTCTGTGGCGTGGCTCCAGCAACCATCTGTTACCTTTCTGCTTCTGAATGATTTACACACCAGAGTCTCCCCTCATAAAAAAAAAAAACAACGCAAAACAGTAGAGAAGTGCTGCACAAAATCTTCCTTAGAAGTACATAAGATTATATAAATTATTTCTGTTAACATGGAGGACCAGTTTTTGGGTCTGATAAAAGAGGCTGTAGAGCAATTTGGTTATGCTTCATAGGAGGAAGGGGCTGCCTTTTCACAGGGGGAAATGGCCTGCATGAAATTTTCTCATTCGAAAGTGCGTGTACATGACTTTCACAGAGAAATTCAGGAGAAATGCACACTGAACACCTCTCTACCTTCTCCTTTCCAGTTATGAGTTTGAGCTGATCAATTTTCAAGTCAGCGAGGTGGAAATACTTTCATTGAGAAGCCTGTTTATCACCCCCTATGTGTCTGTAATTGTATCAGTTGTACACATGGGTGCAGTGAAACTGAACCTAATAGTTCCTAATCCACAGTAGGTTTATTACTAAGCCAGATTTGCCTCATAATAATAATGCAGACAGCTTCTCAGAATAACTTTCAGTGTGGATGCAGAAACCTTTTTGCTGTTTCATTTCATATTCATCAACATAAAGCTGTCTGATACTGAACTTACATCTTCTTTGCTTTTGTTGTTTCAAAATAAAACTAGATTTTGGTTTAGATTTTATTATTTATTAAACGTAACTAAGTTTCATTCTGTTTCAATGTTCATATTGTGGATTTTTTTGTTAATTTTTTTTTTTTAATTACCACTAAGAATGGGGTAGAGTCATTAGCTTCTCAGCTGTTTTCCAAGAATATGGGATAAGGAAAAGTCTGCACTTCATTGCTAAAAAGAAAAAAAAAAAAAGGTGTTTTGAAAGGGTGAAGGGAAGAACTGATGGAACTGTTTTCCTTCAAAAGAGAGTTTCTTGGGAAAAAATCAAGAAAACTATCTATTTATCAATCTCACTAAAATGTATTTCAGAGCACTGTTTATTTATTTTGCCTCTCTACAATTAGAATAGAATGGATAGCAGAGAAACTATAGAGCTGGTAGGTGACAGCTGAGGCATGCAGAATAATGAAGGTAGCCTGTTACACTTGTGTTGAGAGTTTCAGCATAGCCTGAAGGATAATTAGATGCACAAAGTAGTTTTCAGAAACATTTTTAAAAAACCTATTTATGAGCTCATGTCTCTAACATTTTAAACTTCTTTGGAAAATGCAGTTCTCTGCATGTGGTGTTGATTTAGTTCCTTGCTGTTGCAGGCTTCTTGGGAAAGCTAAACTTGTTCCCAGTTGTGCTGAAAATAAGCAATATAAGCTAAATCCTGCAGTCTTTTCAAAGAGGAAATTCCATTTACTTTGTAACATGACTTTGGATGGAGTAAGTGCAACAATTCAAAGAAACTTCTATTTTATTGGAATTTTGACCATGAGTTTTGATCATCAGTAGTTAAGAGGCAAATTTTTAGTTTTGGATTAAAAAAAATTAAGAGGATAAAACTGTCATGTGGTGTTTTACTGAATTGCAGTGAAGACTAGTGAGTTTCAAGAATTCAATGATGATAGTTTGAAGTTCAGCATTTGTTCACAGTAAAAGCAAAGTCTGGAGTTTTATCAGTATATTTTTTTTTTCCACTTTGTGAGACTTGTATGTGGGGGAGAAAATGTCTAAAAGGCACTGTTGTCAAGTTCACAAAATACGTGCAATGAGAAATATGTGGAGAAAACATTTTCAGCCTGTTTCCTCTAAAATGGCCTTGTCGTTTCCCTGTACCTCTCTTATATGCAACAGCTGAGTCCCTCAGCAAGTTCACAACACCTAGAAGCAGTTCAGGGAGGGGGATTTTTTTTGTACTTTCAGACGAATAAAGCTGCTTGATTCAAACAAGAAAATAACATTTCTTGGATAATTGTCTAATAACTTATCACTCAAATGGTAAGATGTCAGTGTAACGAGAGAAGGATTTTTTACTATTAACATCTCTGTACAGTAAGAGTGTTTTGTTTCACTTGGGTTGTCATGCATCCTGCTTTAAAACTTTAATTAAACTTCTGGAGAGATATGTTTTAGATTTTTCTTGTAAGACCTAAAATTTGAACTCATGGTAGAAAAATAAAGGAAATAAACCTTTAATAGAGAAAGTAGTTTTTCAAATGCTGATGTTTGATTTTGTTTAGTAAATTCAGAAAAAAATAATTATATTTTGAAATAAAAGGCAGGAAAAAAAGAATAAAAGCTAAACCGAGTAAATGTAGCTTTTATTTAAAGACTGAGTGTTTAGAAAATTCAGAGGGAAGAGCTATGGCTGCTTTCACATGATCATTGTCATATTGTAAAAAATACGATCCCTGACCTTGTTTCTTTTACCTTAGGGAAAGAACATTATGGCAGAGAACATTTGTTTCCTCATTCTCCCCAAACCCATGTAAAATTTAGGCTGTGTAATACTGAATTCTCTTAGGATTCCATTGAAAAGGAGACTGGTATGAAGATTTATGTATCTCTCTCAATATGTGCCCTTGATAGTGATAATGATGCAACTCCCTTGAGAAGATGCAAGTTGGAATGGAGGCTGTGAAAAGTGCCTGGAGAATTACTGGCCAGTGTCCCCTTTTATATGGAAACCAAAAGTAAAAATATGGATTGATGCTGCTGTTTCTGCAACTCTTGCTAGCATTTAAATGGTCCAGTGGTTTCATTTTACCGTACGTGTTCAGTTCCAAAAAGCTCATGTTCAATTTGAAATGAGATGTGAAAAGCTGGACTGATGAAAAACAAGAAAAAGAAAGGCAGGGTTTAAAAAACGAAAGAAAAAAAAAAAAAACAGTTAAATGATTTAGTTATGCCAAGGATTGAGAATGGGTTGTTTCTTTCTGGACAGGTCTGCTGTGAAAGCCTGTAGGAAGGATGCCATGTGAAAATTGCAAAAATCTTTTTGGAAGATGTGGGCAAATATGTGCTCAAGGTTGTTGTTAAAGGAGCTTTTCAAAGAGTGTAGCAAAGGGCAGAACTCTGAAGGACCTTGGACATATATGAAAACTATGTGGAAAATGTAGCCAACTATACTCAACAGTCTCATGATATCATCTTGTAAAAATCAAAATTGCTTTGAAAGCTTGCTTGCTGGAATAAAAAAGCCACATCTTTGAAATAGGTGAGCCATTTAACTGCACAGCTATTAAGTCTGGTTAACTAACTCAGAAAAAAACATGTTTTCTTTACTACTCCACACATGGTATTATATATGCATACATGTTTGTGTATATCTCTGGGTATGTGGTATTAAGTAGAGGTTTTAGCTTAAGCACATGCTGGCCATGGAATGTCTTGAAAAGAGAAAGCGCAGAGCACAAGAGTTTTAACAACAGGACAGTGGATGACCTCCTGTGAAAACTTCAATCTTTCTGTGTATAAAATAAATGCAATTTATATATGTATGCATATGCAGAAGCCATAATCCGTATTTACCTGGTGTGAATCTGTACGCTGACAGCATGTGTGTGTAGGTGGGGATAGGGAGCAGAGGAGCAGGGTGTGATTTGTATTCAAAGACATGTGAGATTACTTTGGTTTATAAGAAACAGTAGGATAGGTACAGTGTGAGTGGAATCTCCTTGGCTGCTGCTGAAATTCCTTGTGTAAATCAAACTGAAAGAAAGTATGTTTAGCTTAGATATTAGGAAGAAATTATTCAGTGTGAGGCATTGGAACAGGTTGCCCGGGGAAGCAACATGGACTGTCCCCTGCTCAATTACTGCACTGGTGTCTTGCTAGGGGTGTGAAATTTGAAAGCTCTCCTCCAGTAGAGCCAATCAAGTTCTCTTTCTTTGTTTCATGACTAAGTTTATGATGGAAAGAAGCTTTCCAGTTCAAAAGAGGTAAAGGAATAAGTAGGATTTGGTAAAGTCCTAGCTAATTTGCTTGCTAGGAGATGTTGCTCTTCATGAAAGACCTATGACCAAGACCTAGATTTGCCTAAACTTTAAAGAGTATTAATACTTTCTAAGGGTATTAGTTATTAGAGAGTAATAATGATCTTCATATTAAATAATTTTATGTGTTTATTCCATATTTCACATATACGTGACCAAATTCTTTGTGGTAAAAAGATAAGTTTGCCATATAGGACAGCAAAGTTATTGGTTTTCAAGTGAGATTTAATTGTTGGTATTGATTTTTTTGTTTGGTTGATTGGGTTTTTTTATTAAATTTTTTATAAGGATATTTATCCCTGAATAGTGTTTTAATTTTAATTATAGACTCAAAGTCCCATGTTTTGAGAACCTGTAGAATAATTAAAAATTATTGTTTATTACATTAAAGAAGATTATACTTCCTTCTTTTGGGTAGGAAGCAAATTCTCTATGTCCTTAATGGAGATGTATATTTTATAGCCTATTACATAAGACTACTCTCCATGGAACCTCAAGAAATTAGGGAAAGTAATAAATTTTCTGGTTTTTTTTGTATCACTGGGGAGTCTCAGAAACATTGCAAGAATACAAACCTAGTAAGAGTCAAGTGAAAAATCCCCCTCATGTTTTACCTCACTTCTAAACCAGACTTCAGTCTCTGAAGTCCTTAGAATAGACACTTTCTTCCTTTCCTGTTTTCTTATTTGACACTTTAACTAGACATGGCTGAGTGATTTTCAACAAGTAACTAAAAATATGTAGGAGAGTGACAGATATAAAACTAGTATGAATTAAAATGGTCAGAAGATTGACATGGAAATGTTTCTTCTAAATTTGTCAAAGGGTGAAACAGAAAAACTTTTAAGACCTACAGTGAAGTTGACTTGCTTGTGAACTCCAAGAGCAGTGTTCCTAGTTGCAATTTGCTTCCTGCTTATTTTCATCCTAGGAGGCATTCCTGGCACCGAGGCTTCTGAACCTTCAAATTTGAAGCATGACATGTAGGACATCATGCAGGATTTCCTCTCTTAATGTTTTTGGGAAGTGTAGCATGCATGTGTCCTGTCAAATAACACTTCCTTGGAATGGCAATTGGTCTCTTCCTTTATTTCTCCTTTTTTAAAAATAATTTTTAGATCTTCTAATGATGTGCTGTGTGCCAGGGTGTGCAACCATCTCATCTCATGTGGGGTTTGACTCTGAAGTGGCCCTTGATGCAAGTGGGAATTCTGTCTCATTGTTATATGCACACACCTTTTTTTCCCCTCACTGAACAGGATGCTTGCCAATTTTTTATTGGGATAACTACTAACTTCTCTTCTGAAAGGGGAAGAATTCAGAGCAGAATTTTATTATGGTTACAGAAAGTGTTGTGACTAGCTGGGAGAGTGAAGCTGAGCTCTTATTTGTTTACATGCAAGGAAGGGTAGAAGAGGCAGTGTGGTGATACTTCAGCTGTGAAATGTAAGGCTTTAATGGCTCATCATTCAGAATAGCTCATAGGGCAAATTGCAACTTAAATTTAGTGGTGGAAGAGACACATACTCACTCAGGGGTTATTCCTTGCTATACTATAGACAGGATGCCTAGGCAATGTCAGTTTTGGTCTATGACTCATTATTGTTTAGTATTTGAATTTTCATTATTGGCAGTTTTCTAGCTGGCAGTGTTTGGAGTTTTCAAGAACAGGTCTAATAAGCACAACCATGTTGGAGTTGGTAGAAGAAGCTCTGAGTGCTGACAGAAAGCTGCTCCTGAGAAATTATATATGAATTAGTTAATGGTAGGAGCTGTTTGTGTGTATCAGACTTCTAGAAACAACACTGAGAACCAGGTCTGGATTTCACTTTTCAAAGTTACTGGGTATGTGTTGTATAATTGAAAAACTTATCCTCTTGGGTTTTGAGCTAATTAGGGGCACTTAGAGGAGGGTGCCTTTTTTGCCTTCCTCCATGCCCGTCTCCTCCACAAGCTGAAGTTAGACTGGACCAGTGCAATTTATGGTGTGCCATATGGAATGCCATATGAGGGGGGAAGCAAGGATCAAGAATCTTCTATCATGGATAGTTAATTAATATTTTCAGAATTAAGGCTGACCCGAAAGATGTGACTTGATGTTGCAGTTGCTTGCAGGTTACATCAATGGTCTCAGTAACTCTGCAGCAAGAAAAGAAGAACAAGGGATGAAGTCTGACTTTCCCCACAGAAAAGGCTTAGGAGTCTGAGGGGTCTCTTCCAACAGATTAGTAAAGTTGAAGATAATATGAACCTGTGAAGTACTAAAATATGGCATTACTGAATGTTTTTGTTATTTTAATGTGTTTTTATGGGAATTGTCTTTGTGTCTTCATTGTGAATTTACAAAACCATTTAAATATTCTTAGTTGTTTCAGTCAAATTTCAATTTTTTCTGTCTTTTGCCTTTTTATTTTTATGTGATTGAAGAAGCACATAGATGCCTTTAGTAAGGAAAGTGCCCTTCTCGAGCTCTTTATCAATAAAGGAGACATAAAATTGCATTTCAGTCTTTGCATTCTAAGATACAAAGTTACGCTTTCAAATACATGAATTAAGTTTTTATGTAATAGAATTTGATTGTAGGGAGTATCAGAGGAGTATCTGGAGTATAAAAGATTGAGAGGAGGAAATTTTTCAGTGCACTCACATGAAACTACTTCATTTTATTTATAAAATTTACCTTTTTTGCTTGAACACTTGGTCTTAAGTAATCTCTAACAGATCTGATTCACAATAAATGTTTTAAAATACACTGTTTGCAATCCCTCTCTAAGTTCTTAGTGTGGAAGGTGATGCCACTTGTCTCTAAAGGTGTAGTGCTAACAGATGTACAGCACTGTTAGTTTTACACAGGCAGCATAAATAATATATTATGAACCTGAGCCAGACAACCTGGGTATTGATAACAATGTGCAAGATTGTTCTGCAAAGCAATCTGAAAAATGAGGCTATCAGTTGCTATCTCAGTGGGTAGGTAAGGCAGCTGTAACTGAAAGCTAGTTTGAATTGTCAGCATAAACTCTGTCTAGCTTGTGCATACACTGAAATTACTGAATTCTCCAACAAAAATTGTCACAGGGTGTCAAGAAAATCTGTTTGCTGATGTGAAAGAAAGATACCTGTCCTGGGAATCCCAGAGGACAGTATTTGAATACATGACAGCATTTACAGAGTACCTTATTTCTAGCTTGGGTTGGTTCTTGTTCTGCAAATTTTATCCACCTTGCTGTCCCCTGTCATCTTCAGCAGAAGGCAGATTGTCCTAAGGGAGGTGATAGATGTGTAGGTGCGTGTGTATCACAGAAACTGGCTTAATCTCTTAAGTCCAGTAAAGGGTGTGATGGATGGTAGTTGCAGAGAAGGAAAAGTGGGAATGAAAAAGGCATGTGACACCCCTTATCTTTTGTTTACATTGTCTGGTACAGAACTCAGCCTGTGTCATGTCACAGGACGGCTGTCACAGTGGTTGTGCAGCTCCAGCACATATTGGTCCTGTTTGGCTTGTGGAACCAGTCATGATTTAGTATGTAATAGTTTTTGTTTCAGCCTTACCCATGAAGCAAACTGCTGCTTTTCTGTTAGTTATAAACACTAATTTTTGACACAGATTGTAGCTTTGTTTTCCACTAATTTGAGAAAAGCCGGTGTTTTACATAATGGCTTTCATGTGTTCTTGGTAGTTGTTCTACAGTCATGTGTGCAAAGCTGTGCTCCACATTTATTGTATTGCCACCAATTGCTTCAGGCCCGGAGATATTTACCTACTCTCCTTAATCCCTTTATCTGCTAATGGAAAAAATCCTTGGAAGTTTCTTGAGGTACTGTTACCATAAGTCATTCTAACAGAGAGTTAGTCATATTATTTCATACTTCTGGTTCATGTACAGAACTTAAACTAGTGAGTAAAGGGTGAACTCATCCTGTAGTTGTGTAGATAGTGTTCGGAGAAGTGGGATAAGAAGTTGACCTGAAGTATTCTGTTTGGGGTTTGTTTTCATTGGCTAAACGTGCCTTCTTGAAGGTTTTTCTTAGGGGTTTTTGTGTTTGGTTGAGTTTTTGGAGTTTTCTAGATTACTTGACAGAGTTTGATTATCAGCTGTGTCTGCTTGGCTTTATGGTGACTAAATACCTGCTTTATGTCTCCATAAATGTTTGGGAATAGTGATACCATCTTTTATACAAATGCCTTGTGAGTAGCCTTCCAAATTGTAGTTGCGTTGTTCAGCCATGTGTGATTATAGGACCATCTGGTCAAAATGCAACTGTAATGCATATGAAATCTTGTTGTCCAGCTTCCACAAAAACCCTCTTGGGTTTGTACTGCTATATACCTGTCATTTTGGCCACAGGTTAAATGTAGACATGCAGGTAGTGTATTACTATTAAAAAAAATCTAAGCATAAAAAGGCTGAGCACTGTGATTTGAATTTAAAAAGAAATAAAAATAAACCACAACCTAAACTAGTGGTTTCAGTTGTTTTACTGTTACATGCTTGAGGACATTTTCTATACAGCAGGGGAATATCATCTCATTTGAAAAGTAGACATCACGACACTTACACATTTGTCATATAGGACATTGGATATTATCCATGAGAGTTGTAGTGTGCTAATTTTTACTGCTACCCATATCTCTCCATATATTGAAAAAGATGAACTAGACTTGAGATGAAAAAAAGTGTTGCCATACCTTTTCAGATACATAATTGACTTCATATTATTAAACTGGAAACCCTGTGGGATGCTAGAGCTTATCTCGAATAACAGCTCCGTGGTGGCCATCTGGGTTTTTAGATGATAAAACAATGCACTCATTTTTCTTAACACTGTGATATTCTAGTGTACAGTGCAAGATCTGTATTAAAATCAACTTCCCTAGGGGGGGCTTCCCCATCATCTGTTTTTTTACACCCTCCTACCACAGTATTTTTTTATGCTCTGCTTACATACTTCACTTACATAAAACCCTAAGGGGAGACAGCTTGTGTCGATTCTGAGCATATCTTACCTTATATAGGTTAAAGTAGTTTATAAACTTCCAAAACATCGGTTATTTTTATTACACTGTACAACCTGGAAAGTGGTTTTTTAGACTGCTGTTGCTTAGGAAGCTTGTTAGCTATGTGACCTCCTCTCATTTTATTACAAGATGTTGCTAGAAAATCCTTTTTAAAGTTACTTCAGTTTTTCTAATATGTTTTTTATTTCTAGATTGCCTGTGTTGATTTCATCATTCAATAGCAATGAAAAACATATTCTTTAGGCCAAACATTCTTGAGGGTGTTTTAATCTCTAAAGTTGTGACTGTCCTTTAGTTAGATTTAGCCAGGTAAAATGTAAGAGTAGAATTATGGTGTAGAGTAGAACTATGCTTTGTTCGAAGTCTAAAGCACTCCTTGTGCTAGGGAGCTCAGCTCCAGCCAGAAATGCCAGTTCCACTAAAGAAGAAAGACTGGTCAAGAAATGCTGGATGTTGCAACTTGTTGAAGCCTAGGTTTGTTAAATACTATTAAAAATGCAGAAAAATGAAAGAAATTAGTGCTGCAAAGCATTTGCTTGGTGTCTGTTTTTCTAGAGTCATAGTATCTATTGTTTATTTCAATTCAGGGAAACAGAGAGTTGAACTAGAGACACGGTTTTTATACAAAGGCAGATGCTCCTGTGCTTTTGTAGCTGAGTGAAGGAAGGATATTACTAATTAAGGAGAAAATGATGTAGCAATACATGAGATGAGCCTGTCCTTGTAGGCTGATAGTCTGTCTGAAACAAGGTCTCATCATCAGCTACCTTAAGGTGGCTAAATGCCCACTAACTTACAAGGTAGCTGTTCTTCAAAGGAGATTCCTCAATGGAGGTGTGTCAGCTGATTTTCTGCTCTGAAGTCACCATGCTTTTTTATTCATTAATACCACTATTAAGCATGCAAGGGAGATATACATATTTTCCCCCTCCTCTCAAATTCCTGTTGACTTCAATTTGAGATTTTAAATGAGGTCTGTTCACTTGTAACATTCTGAAAGAGAAAGGAATGAAACTTCAGAATTGTGATTCTAAGTTAGCTCAAAGGGCTGTTGAGTCCTGTACCCCTCTGAGAGAGGCCAGCACTCAGGAAAGAGGACAGAACAAACCTGCTGTTATTATGCAAAATGTTTTTGCATCGTAAGTCAGGAACATGACAGCTTTACATTAATATCCCTTTATAGACTTGTCATTCCTGAATATGTCTAATCTCTCTTTGAATGAATGTAAGCTTTTGCATCCATATTGTGTTCAAGGGGTTTTTCAGCTTATATGCACCTTCTTTGAAGGTCTCTTGGGAAACATCCACTTGGTATTTTAATTAGATGTCTATCAGTTCTTGTACTGAACACAGCTTTAAAAAATAGATCCATGTTCTTCTTCTTCATGGCAGTCATAATTGTGTAGATCTCTACAACACATCCTGTAACTCATTTCTTTTATTGGTTGAAGCATTCTCTGCCTATTTAGAAGTATATGTTATGGAAGCAGTTCCTCAACTATTAGCGTTCCCTTACAGCCTTCTCGATTTTCATTAAGGTTTACTTCATTATTTTTGCAAGGGGGAGGTGAGGATCAGGCATTCAAGGTACAGGTGTGTACCATAGATACATATGTAAAGATAATGACAATGGTGCCTTTGTCTTACATTGTTTTCCTAATCACATATTGATTTCACAGATGTTTCACAGTATGAAGCTGATACTTTCCTAGAACTGTTATAATCCAAGTTTTTTTTCATGTTTTGAAAAATAATACATTCCTTGGCTACTCCACAAGCTTCCAATGGCTCATGTGGTTGCATGTGCTCATTAATTCAGTTTTTAAAAATAGTTTCTAAAAATTTGGCCAGGTTTTTACAGGCCTGTAGTTCCCCAAATATTTCCTGCAACACTGTTCTTTTTTAATTAGCATTCCTCTATCTGCCCTGCAGTTACTTAATACACACATAATTTTAAGCAGGAGGTTGCGCAGTCTAGCTAGAGGTTCTCTTATTTCATTCTTGCATTTCTTTCATAATACATGCCATCTTAGAATCATGGAATAGTTTGAGTTGGAAGGGACCTTTAAAGGCCATCTGGTCCTCCTACCCTGCAATAAGTAGGGATCTTCAACTAGACCAGATTGCTCAGAGCCCTGTCCAACCTGACCTTGAGTGTTTCCAGGGATGGGGCATCTACCCAGGCAGCCTGTTCAGTGTTTCACCATCCTCATCATCGTGAAAGATTCTTTCATTTTGCCTCAAACTACCCTCCTTCAGTTTAAAACAATTCCACTTGTTCTGTTGTCACAGGCGCTGCTAAAAACTTTGTCTCCAACTTTCTAAAACTCTCTTTAAGTACTGAAAGACCACAATAAGAGGTCCTCAACTCCAACTCTGTCAGCCTTTCCTCCTAGAAGAAGTGATCCAGTCCTTTAATCATTTCTGTGGCCCTTGTCTGGACTCACTCCAACAGGTCCCTGTCCTTCCTGTGCTGGGCCCCCAGAGCTGGATGCAGCACTGCAGGTGGGGTCTCTCCAGAGCAGAGCAGAGGGGCAGAATCCCCTCCCTCCCCCTGCTGGCCACGCTGCTTTGGATACATACTGGCCTTCTGGGCTGTGAGTACACGTTGCTGGCTCATGTCCAGCCTTTCATCCAGCAGGATCCCCTAGTCCATCTTGGTAGGGCTACTCACGATCGCTTCATCCTCTAGTCCATTTCAGTACTGGGGGTTGCCCCAATCAGGGTCAGCATCTCTTGCACTTGGCATTGTTAAACCTCATGAGGTTCCCATGGGAACACTAGTCTCTCTGGATGGCATCCCATCCCTTAGGTGTATCAGCTGCACCACTCAACTTGGTGTCCTCTGCAGAGTTGCTAAAGATGCAGTTGATTCCACTGTCTATGTCATTCATGAAGATATTAATCAGGACTGGTCTCAAGATGGACCCTTGAAGGACACCACTCATCACAGATCTCCATTTGGACATCATGCTGTTGGCCAGTACCATCTGGAGGCAACCATCCAGCCAATTCTTCATCCACCAAATAGTCCATTGATCAAATCTGTATCTTTCCAACTTAGAGTAAAGGATGTTGTGGTGAACCATGTCAAAGGCCTTAGAGCAGTCCAGATAAATGATATCTGGAACACTTCCCTTGCCCATTAATGCAGTCACTTCATCATAAAAGGCTCTTAAATTCATCAGGTAAGTCTTGCCTTCGACAAAGCCATGCTGGTTTTCTCAAATTACCTCTGTCCTCAATTTGCCTTAGCATAGCTTCTAGGAGAATTTGTTCCATGATTTTCCCAGACACAGAAGTACGACTGATGGTTTAGTAGCTCCCAAGGGCAGCCTCCTTTCTACCCTTTTTTTTTTAATGAGTGTAATGTTTCCCTTTTTGTCCCACCTGGGACTTCACCTGACTGCCATGACTCTTCAAACATCATGGAGACTGGCTTGGCAGCTGCATCAGCCAATTCCTTCACATACTTCTCAGGGGTGTTTTCAAGTCTTGATACGTGCTTGAAAAAAGCATTTATCATTGACTTTTATACATGTGAAGGTATTTCTTCACCTACTGATTTGGCCATTTCTTTGACCTACCTAATTTTCAACATTTCACCTGTTAGTTCATGTGTCGTGTGCAAAGGGGAGGTCTTCTCAAGCCCTTTGTGTTTGATCAGTCTGTCAGTGCCCCAGGAAAGCCATGACCCTTGTGCCCAGTGAGTCTGTCAGTGTCCCATTATGGGAACCCTTCACTGGACAGTCCCACTGGATCGGAGGGTGCTTCCAATGTCTTGTTCACGGTCACACATCAACAGCATAAGAAGTGTCTCCATTCCACTCCACCCTTCACTTCATTCCCTGTGGCACTTACTGTGTGTGGGAAGTTAGGCATACTGACTGCATCCCATCCAGGGAGTAGAAACTGCATTCACCCTATAATGTCTGTGTTGTTATAACCTTTGTTAGAATGTGAATATAACTTCCCAGATTTTTTCTAATTTACCCCCAGTCATTTTCCCATATCATGATACTTCAGTTTCCTCATTTAAGTGCAATACCAGGTTTTCTAAAAACTTTTGTCTTAGTCTCCAATTATACCTTTTTGCTGCTCTTTAGCCATGGCAACTTCTTCTTAGGGTTTATTAATTTTTCTCAAACTTAAGTATAGTGTACTAAATAGTGCTAAATCTTGACAGATGTTAGAGAGACCATTTAGCTGCCCTTCCTAAATTCCTTTTAACAAGCTGCTTCATTCTCATGTGATTTCTCTCCTTGAAATCAAGGACAACTGTAGTGCTTTCTTTGGGGTTTTGCTCCAACAAAGATGTTTTATCTGCGTATACTTTATGATTTCTTGGAGGGGGTTTATTGACTGCGATGTTGAGAACTAGACCTTTGCACAAGTGAGGACCAACACAGTCATTACACTCATTGCATGGATTAGCAAAGATTAGAGCCCTTCCATAAAATGACTGTGCCAATGTCTAAAAACTAATTAGTAACAGTGGGTTTATTTGGGGTGAAGGTTCACCACACAGAATATCCATTGACATCAGAAATATTGATTTCTTTTTATTTTTAATATTAGAAATTTTTAGATTAATGTACTTATGGAGTTAATTAAATGGAACTGTAAAGTGAACATTCAGTTAAGTGAGTCTTTCTGGTGTAAGTTAATGGGCATGTGAAAGAAAAGATGATTGGAAACAGTCACCATAGATTTACTTAGAGTGAATTATGCCTGACCAACCTAGTTGGCTTCTCTGATAAACTACCTGGATTTGAGGATGGGAGAATAGCAGCTCATGTAACTGATTTCAGCAAGGCTTTACTCCCACAGTATTCTTTTGACCACATTAGAACATCATGGTTTTGATGGGACCAGAGCTCAGTGTGTAGGAAGGTGGGTTTATGATCACACTCAGAGGCTGATTGAAGGACATCCTATACCTGGAGGCCAGTAGCAGGTGGAATATCCTGGGACCTGTCCTGCTTAATGTCTTTATCAATAACCTGCTAGAAATAATAAGAGAACACTGTATTCAGATTTGTAGGTGACGCCAGTTTAGGGTGTCCAGTTGATACCTTTGAGGGCAAGGCCACCATCTAGAGAGACCTAGAGAGGCTGTGGAAATGGGTCAGCAGAGGAACCTTAGGAAATATAAGGTGGATGGATGCATCTGACAAGGAATAAGGCCATGCAGTGACTCAGGCTGGTGCCTGAATGGTTGGAAGCAGCTCTGCAGCAAGGGACTTGGGACCTTGGCAGGCACAAGCTGGGCAGGAGCCAGCACTGTGTCCTGACTTCAGGGACAGCCAGCTGTACCATGGGCTGCGTCAACAGGGGCACAGCCAGGACAGCAGGGGAAGTATTGATCTGGCTCTGCCCAGTCCTTGTTTAGTCACATGTAAATTACTGTGCTCATCCCCCCTACCTGATACAGGAGAGACATCAACAAACCAAAGAGCTTCAAGCAGCTGAAAGGACCCCTAAAGATGAACAGAGAGCTAAATGTAGGTCCCATGAGCAGAGTTTGAGAGAATGGAGCTGATGGAGTCTTTTCTGGAGCCTGGGAGGATGTTACTGAGAAGAGTTCTCACAGTGTTGCGTGGTAGAAGGATGGAAGGAAGGCAAAGACTGAAACAGGAGAGGTGTAGACCTCATAGAAAAAACTTTTATTACCACATGGAAACTCAAGCTGGGAAGAGGTTGCTCTCAGAGTTGCTGTGGTTTCCATCCTTGAGATTTTCAAGACATGAAACATCGCAAGTTTAAACCCTGGGCATTCTAGTCTGCAGCTTACTGTGCTCTGAACAGGAAGGTGGGAGGAGGTGATCTTCTGATGTCGCTTCCAACCTAAACTTTCTGAGTTTGCTTACGGACTCATCTAAGGATGACTCCATTCATTCTTGCCAGCTTTTTGAATGGACCTTCAGAAAAAAATTAGAAGTGTAAGTGGGTGTGTGCATATGTGTATGCATACACACACATACATACATGAAAAATTTGAGACGAATTAAAGTTTCTTGAGTTAAGGAGTGAAAGTGGTGTGGATGATGTGAATTAGACCCCAATTGCTGTGGGTATTGCAGTCTGTTGCTCAAGAGTGGTTACTAACTTACTGTTCTACCACCAAAGGTGTCTTTGCTGTATTCTGTATTCTTACATGGAGTACTCAAAGGCAGGGTAGATTTTCTTAAAATGAAGAACAAGATGGAAAGCTAGGGAGTAACATAGTAGCAAGCAGTGGGCAAATGTACCAAGGGCTCACTTTGAACATCAGTAGCTGTTGTTTTCTCCCTATACAGTTACTGGTTTTGTCATTATTTGTGAAAGCATTCTGTTCCTCACTGGATCATGATTTTTCAATACTCTTAAAATATTTTCTGAATTCCCTATTTAGATCTATTGGTTTTTTTAATTAGCTGGAGCTTAAACGAGTTTAAATTTCAGTGACTTTGAATGCACCTTGCTGCAATCTGAACCCATCTCGTTGTTAGGAAGGCTGGCACAGGAAGACAAATAGTCCCTGAGCAGAGTCAGATCTGATACTTTACAATGCTTCCCCTGGAAGAAAATGTTGCCCAAAGCTACTAAGGTTTTGATGGAATTTGTTATGATTTACTAGGTTTAAAACTCAATTCAGGTATATAGAATTCCTAATACGCCTGCTAAGAAATCAAGTAAGCCTGACACAAGTGCTGGTGTATACAAACAGCACTTTTTTGTTCTGCTTGCCTTAAGGTTGTTGAGCACTTTTCCCTAATGTGTCTGTTTAATTTAGGCTGGGCTGCTTGTGTTTCTGCCCAGTAATCTGTGTTGAATACATCCATCAATATAACATCTCAGTTTGAAAATATTGTTAGAACACAGCACTGAAAATTAAATTATAGATATTACAACTATAACTTGGACTCAATGCAAACTCTTACTTCATGAAACATTTCAGAATGAAAAGTATGATTTAAATAGTGTACCCTTTCACAATGACAGTTAAAATAAAATCTTCCGTTGTTAAACTAGACTGAAGATTGTTAACCAAACTGAGCTGCAGTCCTCTTATAGGTATGACAGTGAATGAGCACAGCATAATCTTGTTTCAGGACACCATTTGGACCTAGGCTGTATGTGCTTTTTCTCTTTTTGCATGTAACTGGTGTTCTGTGTCCATGGTGCAAAGAAGAGGTGTAGGTACTGGCTCGCTTTGAGGACAGAAAGGAGCATATTTACAATCTCCATCCATGTGTGTGTGCCTTTTAGCTTGCATGTTCCTTTTATCTGGGGTAAAAGAGCATAAATCCTGGCGTTATAACAGCAATATATGAGGCAGTTGTTAGACATTCAGTTTTCTAAAAACTGTGAAAAGACTCAAGCTGTTAAAATATAATGGTGCTTTTCAGGACTTTTCTCATGGTGACCTCCTAGAAATGCCCCTTGTAGGTAACAAAAGGTCCATTTTTTCCTCTACAAGATAGCAATTAGCTTTAGACATTCTTTTGTAAAGAGCAGCAGTGAAAATAATGAGAGCTTAAATAGTTTATCATAACTAACCAAAAATAGTCCATTAAAATGGGGCATTGGGAGTCTGGGGGGGCAGTGATATCCAAATGAGGAGACAGGGAGACAGGTGCCCTTCTGCCGCCCTTATCCATGGCAACAGACTTGTCTCAGTGACTTGAGGCTCCACTTCCTTGGCCCTTTGAGAGGCTGGTCAAGACTTTACCAGGTGCTTTTGTACAAGGAGGCAATATTTAAGCAAGATCACAGAGAAATGTTTCCTTACCTCTACTGGAAGTTTTACTTGAGCTGCTATTTTGTCCAGTCTTTTCCTAGTTCATGCAGTAGCTAAGGGAAACTGTTTTCTATGCCTTCTGGGAGCAAAGAAAAACTCCAGTTGACAGAGAAAGTGTTGAACTAGAAGCAGGGAGTCAATAGTTAGTTTTACAGAGAGGTTAAGGGAGCTACACACTATAAATTGTGGAGGTGCAACAGGAGGTCTCAAAACTGATATATTTAGGAGCAGTTTAGTTATCTATAAAATTTGTTTACAGTTGCCGTCTGAACCATCTGTTGTCTTTCCTTGTGTTGTAGTCAGTTGGGGTTGATGATATTCTGTAATAGATGAAAGGTTTTTTAAAAGTATGGTTTATGTCTCTACATATACATTTATAGAGTACATCTTCTAACGAGGCCTAGATCCCATCGGTGCTATTTGGGGATGCCACTGTAGTAACAATGATATATTGCATGCTGTTAATGCTGTGTTTGCAAAGCATTTCCAATTAAAGTTGTTATGCAAATGAAAGTTGCCTCTTCTCTCCATCTGGTTGTTTGCATACAGGCTATGGCACGCCTTTCAGTGAAATAGTTTTTGGTGTTATATTTCTAAAAGTTTATCTTTAATGTTGCCGGGGATAGGGACAATGCTCTCATGCACATGTTGTGACTCTTGGGGTGTCCTGTGTAGCACCAGGAGTTGGCCTCAATGATCCTTGTAGGCCTTTTCCAGCTCAAATTTTTTCCAACTGTGACTCTGTAAATCTGTAGGACTGCATATCCTTGATAATCTTTTTATCTCTACAGAGCAAACTAGGGAAAACATGTAAGGCACCTAGTAAAAAGCAGTTGTTTCTGTAGCTAGCTGACAGCCCCAGATCTGTTTGTCAGATGGTGGCGTTTCATAATTCACATCCTATTCCTTTGGCATCCATAAATGATGAAGTTGGTCACAGAGTTTTGACATAAAAATTTGTACACTGTTTAGGAAACTATATTGGATTCTTTCTTATTGCAACAATGTGGGACAGAGGCTAGAGAGAAAAGAAGTCAAAATTAAGTTGAAGAATAATACTGTAATATTTCATCATAGTTTACATGTTCAAAGCACTTTGGTAACTTCTGTTACTGTAAAAATGTCTATCATAAAGCTGCTCAGTATTTTATAAGGGTTTTAGTAGTTAAATGGTAAATATCATAAAAAGAAATAATGGTTTACCATTTAAAAAGTAATTTTAAGGATGAACACTATTAAATATAAATTTTAAATTGGAGCATTGTGTATATCTATCTCTACATGTGATGTTTTAGCCTCAGGAGCTGAAAACCTGTAGCTCTGTTGTGTGAAACCTCTGAATAACTTTCTGGTTACATGGGAAAAAAAGATAAATAGTAATCAGTTTGCATTGTTTATTTGAGTTAATATTTAATATGCATTATGACTTCCTAAAATAAACTGCTTGAAGTAATTCATTATGGAAAGATAATTGGTTTATAATTTTACTGTGTCCTGTATGTTCATGCTGGTACTAATCAAAGAAAAATTATAATAGGAATTTTGCCCTAATTTGAAACAAAATTTTCATGTTGGTTTTTTTTCCCCTCAAACATCATAAACACAGGTTGTTTTATGAATACTTCAGAACATAAATATTCCTAATGAAAGACTTAAGCATCTTATACATCTTGTTTTCCTTCCTATTTATGTGAGAATAGGCAAATATTAATCACTGCTGAAAATTTTTTTTCAAGAGGTTAGAGAATCCTTAAGAGAGGAGTACTTGTTATGGCACAAAGATTTTTAAACTACTTAATGTTTTCATTTGCCCCTCTTATCCCTTTGAACAGGTCACCTAAGTGGTATGAGGAGTTGCAGTTACACAGAGCTTCTGAGTAACTTTATGGTTTAAGTTGGTTGGATTGTTAAAATAATTTTTAGTATGAAGAAACAGTTTATGTTGCTTAGCCTGTAGTTAACTATAAGGGAGAAATTCAAATTTAGTCCTTTCCTGTTCAGTCATCATATAAAGACACAATAAACATACTTCTTAAGGTATAGTATTTGAGATGGGAAGTATTTGGTGTTCTTTCTCATGTGAATAGTCCTGTCTTACACAGCTAGTCATTATCAGTTCAAGAGATTTGCTTCTGCTAAGACTCGTTAAAAATGATTTTGGAATTGGTGCACATATTTCTCTGAAATTAAGGGTAAATGAAATGCATTTGATGAGTTTTATTTCTGTACCAGTGCTGGCCAAGAAACTAGAAGCATACATATGGTTACATTGTGATATGGTTACACAGCCCATCTATAGTAAAAAAATCTTCTGTTATCTCGCACAAAAAACATCAAAACATTGTTTTGTATCTGTCTTACTGAGCAGAAAAAATGGCATTATTTGCATCTAAAGGTGAAGAGCTGAATTTGCTACTTGCATGTTGCTGTAGAAATTATGCACCATCATAGAAAGAAGTAAATGTTTTCTGTCTCACGAAGTAAACATTATTAAATTCTTGAATCATTAAAGTGGAAACAATTTAGTACTGTTTTGATAAATCTGGAGTATATGAGCACTAAGACTCTTCGTAAATCCATTGTAAATTCTAACTAGGAAAACATTCTATAAGCCAAATAGAAGATGGCTGTGCCACTGGTCACCGTCAGTGATTTTTTTATTGTTATAGTTTGGATTGGTTTGGTTGCGGGGGGGGCAGGGAGCAGGGTGTTTGCTCTTTGCTTTTAATTGCCAGATTAGCGCTTTCCTGAAAAGAGCTAGTTAGCGTTGTAGAAACTCTCACCCTGGAACCTCTTGGGAAGTTCTGATTCAGTGATCTTCTCAGTACAGAGTCAACACTGAATTTAGACCAGGTTGCTGAAGGCTTTGTCTAGATGTGCCTTGAGAACCTCCAAGAACAGAGATTATGCTTCCCCACTAGGCAATGTTTTATAGCGCTTAATTCTCCCGATTGTGAACATTCCTTTCTTTATGCCAAGTGAGATCCTCCCTCATTTTAATTTTTGACCATGGCCTTTTATGCTTCTGTCACATATCTCAGTAAAGAGCTTAGGATAACCTCCTCTTACATAAAGGAAGGTTGCTGTTAGGTCCTGCTCCCCAGACAGGTATTTCCCACCGTGTACCATTGCAGGTGTTTATTCCTAGAAGCAGAATGTTGCATTTATCCATTTTGTATGTCATGAGCTTCCTGCTGGTCTATTCCTCCAGTCGGACCTCAAGTTTGTCCATGCTGCTCTCAAAGTTCTCCCAGATAGGATAAGAGGCAGCAGACACTAGTTGGAACAGAGGAATTTTGGATTAAATGCAAAGATTTATGTTTCTGATCCATGTGCATAGAAGTGGCTTTCAAGACAACTTCCTCCATGATTTTGCCAGGCGCCAAAGAAAGACTTACTATCCTATCACCTTGCCTTTTTTTAAATGCCAGTGTAGTATTTTTTTTCCCTGTTATTGAGGACCTTAGCCAATCTCCATGCCATGCCAAATGGCAGACTTTCAGTGTCACCAGCAGGCTCTTGGCACCATCACATGCATCAGATTTATGAAGTCTTTTGCTATTTGGAAACCATTTGCTTCCAGTGTCTCTCCTCCTTGAACCCTCCAGACACAAAACCCTGGGAGACCCTGTTGGGGAAGACTAACACAGAAGGTATCAGGTACCTTGATCTTGTCCATGCCGACGATTACTGATTTAGCAACAAACTTGTGGTTTCATTATTCATCTTCTGTTGTTAATGTAGCAATAGAAGCTGTTTTCATTGCCTTTGACACTGTTTGCACATCCCAACTTAAGCTCATTTTTAGCTTTCCTGACAGCACCCTTGTGTGTCCAGGCAGTATTTCTGCTTTCCTACTTCCACATCCTGTCCTCACTTCCATCACATGTACCTGTCCTTGCTACACTGGAGCTCAGTGGTGAGTTCCTCAAACTTTACTTGGTGCCCTAACATAAATAATCCTTGGCTTGTGGTCTGCACAGTATTAAAACCAGAGGATTTTTTTCTGACTGATGCAACCTTTCTCCTGTGAGAACAGCTGAGAATAAAATGCTAAAAATAAATCAGTTAATTAGCCTTAATTTTCTTCATTTGAATTAGTTTTACAAATAAATCAGGTTTTGGAACATATGTCTGGAATTTTCTGGGAAGCTTCAGCTAGGTTTCCAGTGATAACTGAAACTCATCCATGCTTTTTGTAAAGTTCATGCAAGTAATACTCATTTACTGTAAAATTGAAGAGTTTTCAGTGTACTCTTTAATCCTGAGAAAAATTAGAAAAATATGGCCTATCTGGAAGACATTAGATAGAGGAGATGTAGCCTTTGTGTGTCTGTGTAACAGTTGATACTGTCTGTCATGAATTCAGAGCACTTGAAGTAAAAGCTGGATCTCATAAGGAGAAATCAGCTGAACACTGTTACAAGATAAGACAGCGATGTACGGATAGGCAGCAAAGCATATGGTGCCAGGAGCTTGATGCTGGGAACAGTCCCACTCTCTCTCTTCATTATTAATTTGGAAAGAATGCAAACATATGTTAACTTTTATTTTATATTTTTCTTTGTATAAATAGAACCTTATGAATTGAAGAATCTTGTACTTTACCAGTCAGGACAGAGGACAATGTGATTTGGCACAATTATATTTTTATTGGGGAAAAAAAGGCAGAATAGTACTTGACTTGGAAATGACAAACTATTGTAATTAAGGGGAAATCAGGCCAAATTATTTATTTAAAGACAGAGACACTCATGTAGGAAATAATGGTACTATAAGGGACCCGTGGCATTCCTTCTCCCTGACAGCAGGATAAGAGTGCAGAGAGCTGTGTTCCCAAGGTCTCCACTCATGGATGAAGGGAGAAGGAACTACCCTTTGCTGCAAAGATGTGTTACTGTTTGTCAGAGAGGGGGAAAACAGGTCAAATTGGGATTTAAGGACAACTACTAGAATCTGTGATGGTATTGAGCAAATGTAGACTTTCTGCTTTTAGTGATTTGTAATCAGTAAACTGAGTAATCTGTTCTGTGCTTAAATCACAGGTTGAGGGCTGAGTTCAAACTTTAGAGGGAGAAAATGAGAACTGGCATATGGCTTAATCTGTTACTAGTGTAAGGATGTTTTGGAAAGCTGGGACTATGGTTAAAGTGTTGTGGATTCTTAGGCAGAACAGAGGCTACAGGCAGCCATTGAATTTGGCCATTTTGCTGTGTGAAAATGCCATCTGAATACATTTAAAAACCTGAACAGTTATCAGGAGGACAGAAAGATCTGTCATGCAGCAGTTCATCAGCACGAGCACAGGAGCAGCATAACTGGGGTTGTTTTACAGCAGCTCAGAATGCCAAGTGTGTTTCTTGCACTGATACTCTATCAGGCATCAAGTACTTGCCTGCCAGCACTGTGGTGAATGATTCTGGGGGATAGACAAGGAACCAGCATTTCTCTTATGTCTGCTGTCTGGGAAGGGCTGTATTTCAGCAACAGGTATCTTTGTGCCTAACAGTATGACTTTCTACTTTACTGCTTTCATTCTATGTGGAACAGTGGTTTGGGTTTCATCCTTAAAAAAACAATGAAAAAAAAAGGTAGAATAATTTCAGAGCTGAAGCCCTGAGATTTACTTTCTTCACCTGTGTTTTCATGTACTTCTTTTAAAATTTTGTTCAAATAGTCTCAAAAAAGTAGAGAATATTTAAATAATGTCCTCTGCTTTATATGGGATTATGCTTGACATTTGCTTGATATTTGCTAGTATATCTTGCTGATTTTAGTCTCTACAGCATCTTAAAACTTTGCTTCTGTAATATATATTGAAAAAGTACTTCTTAGCATTCAGCAAGTAATGTTAGCTTTATATTTTATAAATATGAATTCACTAAATGTTAAATTAATGATAATAAATACAAAATCAGAAAATGAATATATAATACCATTGTTGATACTGAATTGTTTTTGTTATTTTTAGTGAACCCTACAGAAAAATTTCACAGTCATTACATACAGTGTTCCTGTTACAGTTCCTTCTGAAGACTGTTTTTTTCAAGAAACAGTGACTGCATAGTAAGCTGGACAGATGTTTACATAGTATATGTAACATAGCACATGTGAGTCAGTTCACATAGGCATTGCTCTGGAATAATAACCATTCACTTAAGAAATTAATTCACAGTATAGGCAGTTACCTGTTCAGGAGTGTATGTCTAGGAAAACACATTCAAATTACAGATTTAATAAAAAAATTCTGATGTGATTTCATTTTCACTACGTACAGCTTTGCATTGCTTGAAGTCATGGAGCTGCTCTTTAAGGAGCTGTTGCTTGGCATCTTAAAACATCTTGCTGTGTTTGTGTCAAAGTGAGGGTAATACCTGAACAAGTTGGAAAATGGTACCTAAAAAAACTAGCATTGTAGTAAATAAGTGAAAGAAATTGATCAGCTGGAATAGCAATAGGCAAATAATTATTGGAAAGGCAAGCTTCATGTGCATTGCTTAATGAAGGTAATAGTCTTTATTTTAAGACATTATCCAGATAATCTTGTGATTTCTCTTTGTTAGTTTTACAGTTTTTGAGGTTAGCTTTAAAAAATTCATTTTCTCCAGGCAGGTTAAAAAACTTGCTTGATACAATGCTTATTTTCAGTCTCTTATTTTGACTTTTTCTGTCATCTCTTTAGTTGTCTCTCCAAATGCCTCAAGCCAGTACTGCTCTGTCACTATGAAAATGTTAAAGTATCAGTAGGATTTTTACTCTTCAGGATGAGAATATCCAGACAGTTCAAAGAGTAGCAGGGACCCAGTGTTCTCTCTAGTATTGTTATGGGTGAATTTTTGTGTCTTGATATTTCCTCTGGAGTCTCCTCTCCACATTTTCTGTGGAGACATCAGATCACACCAACTTGATTCAGCAGGAAAGGAATAATGACAGTCCAAGCAATGAGCCAGGTTAGAATTACTTCTCTGATTTCTATGTGTTGTGATTTACTTGGGGTTAAAATAAAAATGTACTAACTTGTGGTTTCATCCAAGCTTGCAGCCAAGCATCATGCAGCAGTAGAGGTTCTGTGGAATAGAAAGTCTTGAAAATTTAACTTGGATTTAGTTGTTTACGTATGTGTAATTAATTTCCACATACTTCACTAAAGTAGACTAAAATACAGAAGATCAAGTGCGACCATATCAAAAAGGTCAAAGTCTTTTGAATCAGTGAGGCTTCTGTTCCTCAGAAATGTGTGCCAGCTCTGTACTGAGGGTTGCAGGTATTACCTAAAGTAACTCAACTGAAGTACAAGAGATGGCACTCATGTTTCAAGATCACACGTAATTATCTTGATGTCTTTTCTCTCGCTGTGAATAGATGTTGGACAACATCAACTTGATAGAGATGGCATCAGTGCTGGAAATCCACAAAAGTGGCTCAGTAGTCTGCCTGGAAGCTTCTGTTTGAGTTTCTCAAAATATAAGAGTATGATTTCAGTAAAAACTGGTTACTAGAGGGTTGAAAAAGTAGCTAAAATACTACTGCTACTTGTCATTGATGATGGTCAGTAGACATCAATTTCAGCCTGTCTTTTTCTAATTTATATTCACTAAATCACATATGCCACTGATCTCATTTTACTAAAGGCATTCACTAGTTATAATAAACTCAATTACAGTTTTTAAGTGTTTCAAGCTGTTTTTTAAACAGATTTAGATTAATTTAGGTAGTGGCTCTTGGCCATGCAACTCTTGAGTAACAAGAGACATTTTGACTCTTGACATGTTTAGTTCAATAGTCTAATAATCATACAAGTCATACAAAATCACTAAAGAGAAAGGATCCAGAGGCTAAATTCCCTAACTGACTTACTACTTCAGAATTTCCTGTTATGCTTTTAACTTCCCATATTTTTCCCTTTCCCCTTGTTTTTTTCACAGTG
The DNA here is from genome assembly GCA_034509425.1 of Eopsaltria australis. Lineage (NCBI taxonomy): Eukaryota > Metazoa > Chordata > Aves > Passeriformes > Petroicidae > Eopsaltria > Eopsaltria australis. The sequence continues at coordinate 1,920,829 of JAVTVJ010000072.1, forward strand.
GTACTTTTTTTCAGAGGTTTCATAATATTCAGCTTTTGTAAATCATTTGTTTGTAAAGATTTGACAATTTCTGCTTTGGTAGGAAATCGCAAGTATTCATTAATCACTTTCCAGAGTGTTGTTCTCTAGATATCCTTATGCAGCTAAGATAAGAAAATTATGATTTGTTCAGCAAAGAGTTCTTAATGTGTCTCTCACTTTCACTTGTAGCACTGCTTCCTCCTCCTCCCAGCCTGTGCTTCCATCTCTTCAGGTTTTATCACTTCTGCAGGTGTGTGCCAGAAGCACATTCAGATACAGCCTTAGAATGATGCTGGGAAGGCAACAGGTGAGGGTAGCTTTGCCTTTTGAGTCAGCTTTGGAGCGCAGAATGATGGTAGGGGAGTGCCAGCAAAGAGAGGGACTATCCAAAGGCCTGGCTCTTTCCTCATTGGCAAAGTCTAGTTTTCTTTGTTCCTTCTGTGAGATAATTAGTTAGCTCCTGTTGTAGCCTTACACTGAAATAATGATGTGCTCTTTCTGAGCATTTGGAAATGGTGTTAGGTAACTGTTAAGTCTCAGTTCAGATGTGACTTCATTCTTAAACCAGACATTTTATCCATCTCAGTAAATTGATTTTTATTTTTGGCTCTTGGGATGAAATGAGAACAGCACAAAAATTGTTCAGGTTCTCCATTCATAGGTTCTTTTTGACTTTACACATTGCAAAACTACATTGCTGTTATCCTTGACCTCTCTGCAAATAATTCTTCCATTACTGACATATCTCATGGGTGTGATGAAATCAATGTAGATAGAACAACATCATTTCACAATGACTGTAGTGAGCTAAAGATCTAAGCCTGCTCTTGATTCAGGCTTCATTCTTCAACTTCACTGGCTTGTGTTTTCAAAGATCTCAGAAGCACATCTTAAAAATGAACTTTCCTCGTATTTTTTGCTCATTTTTCCCTTTCTTCAGGCTTTGATAGGTGATTGATGCTACTATAGTCCTTTCCTTAGGGTGTTGTAAGGGAGCATTGATACTGCATTAGGTATCTTCACTACCCCTTTTATGAAGAAAGTATTTTCTTTCTTCTGTAGCTCCCTTACCTGAAGCTCAGTGAGACTGGGGGGTACTGTGGCCTTCATGTTTCACATTGGGATGTTGAGCCAAAGAACATTCTAGTCACTTGTGGAGTGGGTCTTCATTTGCAAGAGCTCAAACAAGAGCTTGCACGCCATCAGAGGCAAGAGTTGCACTTTCTGTTACGGACTCCTTAAGCAGGAGTTTTACTGTTTGTCTTCATCAGTAGATGACCCACCCTGTACCATGTGCTATTCCATACCTTACATCTTTCACCCTTCCTGCCACCAGACCGCACTAATCAGTAAGAAGCTCAGTCATGACATTCGGGATTTGAAATGCTAACAGGTTGATTCTCTTAAGATTCAAATGAGCTTCTTGTGTCTAGTCTCATACAAGGGAGTCTCCACTCCCTAACGAATATGAAACCTCACTTTTTAGCCAAGCATCCTTGCACATTTGTCCATTTGCTGTCCTGTATGGCATACAAGTGCGTAATTACATGGAAGACCTTGATTCCAGCTTCCCATGTAGGATCCTAGATTTTTTCTCTAAAATCTTTCTCTTGCCTTTTCCCTGTGCTACTGGCAGCCATGGAGAGCAGACATGCAGGCTTCTCAGACCCAGTATTTCTTCCCTTGTGACCCACAACCTTTGTGCCCCTCGTATGACCTTTGCCTCCAGCAAGTAAGGGACTGTGTGGTGGTATCTGGTCTTGAAAACCCGTAGTTCCTTAGTGCCAATCCCTTTTCCCTTCATCATAGGTCCCTGGTTCCAGGACAGAAGGATATTTGGTGTTTGGATAGAAAGGTCTCAGCATGGCCTTCAGTGGTCTATTGCCATGTCCTCCTGCCAAATGATGGCATGGGCTTTAGCCTGCACTTGGATCTTGTTTCCTGAACTTCCTGAAAATCTACTCTCCAGCCTGATCATCCTCTTTCTCAGAGGACTTGGTTTCTGTGTTAGGAGAGCCAATTGCTCACCAGTGTCTCTGTAAATACTGCCTCTAACCTATGGATTGTGTTTCTCTTGAGTTCCTTTGGTCCAGCCCCCTCAGAAAAGCTTCCAGAGGTACTATCTTCATCATAGTGCATCAGGGGTGCTTTCCTACAGTTCAGGTGTTTGTACATGAGAGGTTCAACAAACATCTACTTGCTGGAGTTCTGTCTTTATTTATCATTCTGGATGGGTAACAGCAGTTCTTTAATATAGTTTTTGTATGACAGTGGTTCACCTGACTGGCAGATTTCCAGTTGTTGCCAAATTGCCCCTGGATCCAAATGTCCATCTGTCTTCTCAGCTCACTTCCACTGATGTATCCAGGAGCTCTGCTCACTCTATACTAGGACTCATGTTACTTCCAGCAAGGGCCCCATTTCTAATTTCAGATTTTCAGCTGCATCTTCCTTCCCTTCCTTCTTCCTGCCACAGCCAGTGCATTACTAAGTAAATATCTGTTGTTGATCTTACAAATATCAGAGATTTGACTGATTTCTTATTACTGCAAGAGGGTCAAAACAAAAACATGTAAATACTTTTGCACAAAACAATATATTCATTTAACGTATTTTAAATTACTGGAGAAAAACCTAGATTCTGTCTTTGAAAAATAGGAAGATCATTAAACAATATGGTCAAAACAGAATTTCTGATAGTTTTTATTTCAATTTAAACAAGCAGTTAACTCAGGGGATTTGTATTAGGGCCTTGTCTTTGAGCATCAATTATAAAACACACAAAATAGTAAAATATGGAAAATTTTCCATAGATCATCTGTTTTCTATGGGAAAATAGATCACGACTTTCATACTTTAGCGAAATTATACCAAAACTAACTATGTCCTCTGATGAGGACTCAATCACACACACTCAAGGTCAAGTCACAGCTTGAGGTTACCTTGCCACCTTTATCCATAATGTGCATATTGCTACATGGTCACCCCATTTTTTAAGAGCTTTCTATTTTTTAAGAGCTTTCTTGGAGTTGGCAAGGCTTGGGTGTGCCCAGATTTGATTGCTGGCCATTTCCCATTATTTTTTTCTGAACTGACACTAGGATTCTTAAATAAGTTGTTAGCAAGAGGATCAAATTGTTGACTGGAACAATGCCAACAATAAATCAAACAGAATGTCCCCGTATTAGGTCTGCGTGTGGACAGTGAATTGATCCCAGAAATGGTGAGCTGAGTCTCACTGGGCTGAATAGCTTTAACCACTTAGGACCACTGAAGCAGAAGTTCATCATCCTCAACAAAAATAAGCAAAGTGAATGCACACTCCGTTATTCCAAGAAATTCCCAGTTCAACTAAAGGCAGTTCTGTGAGTCCATTCTGCAATTGACTTGAAGCATCTTAACCTGTTGAGATCCTTCAGGTATTTCACAGAAACTGTTCCTGATCTTGTACTGTCATATTTCATTTCCCATTACTGTGGCTGCATATCTGTGTTTGGTTGCAGTATGATAATATATTATTCTGTTTTCTTCTGTGCAGGATAGATGACTTGTGTTTTGAGAGATACTTTCTGTCAGAATGAGTTTTGCGTAAGCGAGGATATGTAGCTGCTGAGCACTGAAATGATTCAGCAGTGTTCCAAGGGAACAGACTTTGACATATAGATGTGTAAATGACATGAGCTTTTCCAGTATACAAAACTTACAGCATTGATTCATTTACTTATCCCTATTTTATCTTGCTATATTTATTCTTTTGTAGCCTGGATGTTTTCCTAAAGGACTGTTTCAGACTTTAGTTACAAATTTCCAGCAATCATAAATCTTCTATGACCATTGTTTCATTATGATTGTTCTGTTGTTTGTTTGTACTGCAGAAAACTGAATAGACATATGTAATTTTGTTGGTTTTTATTGCAATTATAATTAGTATTTCCGGGAGTTTATATATTTATATGAAAGCTGTTGGGGTTTAGGTTTGCATTTTATTCTGTATCACATGAAATATGTCTCAAATTAATTCACATATTTTCAGTTTGAATGTTGTCATCTATTCCAAGAGCTTGTTAAAGGCTTTAGATTAGTCATGATTATTAAAGCTTGTGGCTTAGGTTGTGGAAAATTATATATTTTGTGTAATAATATCTGTGTCTGTTCATTCTAAATGAGATGTCTATATTAAAAAAGCCAAAGAGGGAGTGAGAAAGCATAACAATAAAAATTGTAAGTTTTTCTTTGGAAGCCTACCTTGCAGTACCTTAGAAGAACAGGGAAACATGAAAGACCTAGAAAAGTCAGTGACTAAAATACTTGTGTTTGCATTCAAACTGATAATGTGTTTGAAAAAGATTGTGGAAAAAAAATACTAAGAACGACAGATATTTTAGAGGTATAGTATTTGAGATACAGTAGTTTACAAGACTTTTCTATGGTCAAGTGCAAAAAAATTTATTACTTGAAAGCTTAACCAAGATAACATGCAAGAAGGTGTTCTTCAGAATTAGTCAGAAGATGGGCAGGCACCTGAGTTAAATTTAACACAGGAAAGCAAAAGCTAATTAAAATTTTCTCTATGGGTTGCTGTTTGCAAGAATTTTGCTATTCCTTTGGGTATGCAGAGTGTAATTGTTTTCTAGTTCATCTGAGAAGCATTTGCTGCAAGAATGTAAATAATTGTGTTTATCTAAATCAAATTTTTACTCTTCGTTGAAGAAGCAAATTGCAAAATCTGAAAATAATGAAGAAGCAGATCACATAACATTTATTGCTGTGAAAAAGAAATTTATGAAGTTTCTCATTAACTTAAAATTAATATTAAAATATGCAATTGGAATTATTTTTCTGATTTGCCTTGTCACAATCCAGTTTCTGACATCTTTTCAATGAAAAAACAAAAACAGGAAAAACAAAGCCAAAGTTCAATGTATTAAAGTCAACTACTACTGAACAGAGATGATCAATACATTTGAAGGGAATTGCTTTTCGGAAGTGCCACTTGCTTGCACAGCTCAATACTGGGACTCTAGCCTCTCTGAAAATCAGATACTTTTTATTTTTCTTTTAATACATTGTTCCAGAAACTACCGTATTGTTTAGTCCTGTACTTGTGTTCTTGTAGTTCTTTTTTTCATCTTGTGGTTAATCCGAATTACACCTGCTGTCAGGATAGAATCTGGTTCTTATTAATAAAGCAGTTTGCCAAGACTTACATGATGAATCTGATCTGTGTCTACATAATTCCTTGAGGAGACAGAAGAACGTGGAAAGCTGAGAGTGCCTCAATCCAACTTGCACATTTTTTCCTCCTCCATAAAATTATTACAAATTTTACGTGAAGAAGCACAAGAAGTAGGAAGGTTAATATGGAGTTCCAGCTTAGTAAGAAGTTCTGATTAATAGTGTTTAGCATTTAAAGTTTCACTATCTAACCATTAACCTTAAATTTTGTTTTAAATTTTTCATTCAAAATGTTGATAAATTTAATTTTTGAGACACTGCATTAAATTTGATCCTTTTTCTTTGATATGCATTGTGCCATGAATGAAATTGCTGTTCTTAAATCAGGGATTGTCCGAAACATAATGTGCTAAAACAGCTGGATTCAGTGATTCTAGTATGGGGCTTTACATCCTACCATCCTTAATGCAGTATAGAAGTTTCCAGGCCTACTCACAGCATCTGCCAATCTCTTGTTTTACTCCTTTTCTCACGATGAAGACTGACAGGGTAATCTTGGTCTGTAAGGCTTCCAGGTATCCCATTCTCTCATACGCTGTGATTTGCATAGAAATTTTCCAGATTTCCTCTGCTGCTTAAGAGATGATGAGACTTTTGGTCATGTAGCTTTGAGACACATCTTTAAGTGCTACCTGTTGACCTACTTACTCCCTTAGTCCGCACTGCCTCAGATTCAATTCCCACATTTCTTAAAGGCAGAGATGTATACGCTCATTCCCAATTGATGCCAGCTTTTAACCTGGAAAACTACCCCTTGTCGTGATGTAAAATGATACAAGGTCCAGCAGTCAGACATTCTGAAGGCAAGGTAGGCAAAACTTAGAAATGACAAGAGCTTGCATGGGATCAAGAAGAACGTAATGAAACAGTTCAGTGAAAATGTCCTCGGTTTCAGATTGCTTGTGCAGACTTTGCCAATAGTTAGTTCAGCCTGTGAATCACAGTGTTTGTTACACTAGAGGAACATTTATTTCTTCCTGAATTTCCCTGCCAGCACTTGGTCACTGAAGAGCAAGTGAAAAGCTTTTGCTTTCTCTCCTCCTAAGAAGTGTTTCTGAGAAAAGAGAAAAAAACTTATCATAGGAAATACCTCAAAATGTTGTATCAGTGGCAAAATTGGGGATCCAATGCTAAATTAGGAATACCACATTGCTAGGACTAGATAGCATTCATCCAAGAGTAGCAAGAGCACTCAGAAACAAAAGAGCCAAACTGAAGGCTACACCGTTTCTCTTTCAGTCCCCACAGAATGTCTCATAGGACGCCTGTGTTCCAGATGGGCTTCCAAGTAGGTCTAGGCAGCTCGGATCTGTATCACATTTACATGAGACTAATAGAAATGGCAATCAAGAACAGAACTGATCAGCTCACATATTAATACAATGTCGTGTGAGAGATACAACATGGAGTTTTTGAGAAAGAAATTGTAATGCCACACCAAAATCAGTTAAAATTGGTTTTGGGTAAGTATGACAGGATGTATATGGAAAAGTCATAACTTCACATAGACATGTGATGCATTGTAAGCCAGTAAGAGGCATGAAGAGGGTCTTGTGGTGATAACAGAATCATTTCATTAAAATGGTTATTTAGTGGTCAATAACAAGATGGTGAGAATAAGTGCCTGAGATTATCTGGTAGCCCAACCAAAATCCCTTTTCCTACTTCGTAACATAGAGTGGCATTTTCGACAAGTTTGGTATAGCTTTGCAAGTTGGTTACCATTTGAGATAGTCAATCCTGAATTGCTTCCCAAATTTTCCAGTAGTATCTGCGTGTTTCAGATCTTAATCAGATCTTCCTGCTGAAAACTTCCAAAGAATAAGCAGTCACAGATGTCGGTTTTGATGAAATAACAAAATTCTTCAGGCCAGAAACCCAGATGACAAGCATTTAATTATTTAAAACACAATGTGGGTTGATACTACCATTTTTAGGTATTATAAGCAGAGAATTAATTTATGTATTCTATACTATTTAAGATACAAATGAAAAACGGTGGTTTCACATCATGCAGTGAGAATCAGAGAGGGCCCATTCTTCTGCTACAGTTGTCATCAGAACTACTATAAACTTTAGTTTCTGGTGGAGTAAAAGATTTTAGTCCACATGCAATTCTTCAACAGTCTTCTTAAAATCTACCCCACCAGTGAGGTGCTTTCTTTTACTGAAGTATCTTTCCTCCAACTCATAAAATTAGGCCTTTTTTTTAGGTGTAATTATCCAAATTTACCACATGCTGTCCTTTTTTCTGTGGAAGTGCTAGCCCTACATCTGTCATCTTTTGCTTTGTGAGTCATAAATGATGTTGAGAAGTGTGTCCCAAATAGATTGTCAGTTCACATCTGTGGTTCTCTGCAACCAAATGCCATTTTCCATACTGTCCCAACACTGCCAGTCTAATTTAAAACATACAGTTTATTAACAAATACAGTGACTCAGCTGCATGATCCAAAGCAGTGTTTAAAAATTAAAACTGGAGAAAACTGAAGATTTTGGAAAAACATAATTTCTTAGAAAAAACTACTTTTGTACACTACCCCATGCTCCCCCCAAACAGCAAAACAGGAAAAAAAAAAAAAAGCAACAAACCTACTAGAAAATCTAAATACTCATTCATGCTGTTTGTGGTAGAGATACATTTTAATGTCTTCACACTCCAGAGCAGCAAAAAAATCCATTAGCACACAGATTCTCACAGTCATTGACTGTGTGGGAAGATACAGATGGGGGTTTTTTCTTCATTGCAACAATATCACTAACAGCAGGAGCTGAAACATACTATGTCATGTCAACCTGAAACAAATTAGGATTTAAGAATCTAATAACGTTGGGATTGCTCAATGGTGCAGTTTGCTGACAGAATGTCATTGTGCACGAATGGCATGTGCTCAGAGTTGAGTCGCTCTGGCAGTTAAAATACCCATGTTTCCCTATTAAGCCAGAATGCCAGCAGCTACCCCACTGGGGGCTTCAGTGTAATATAATACACTCATCCCAAATTTTCTGTGGCACTGGATGGTCAGAGAGGCGTATGGACAAACAACTGAACTGAAGAAAATGAAGAAAAATACCTGATAACCTGTCAGAAGCTTAAAATCTGCCAAGTTCAGCGGTTGCCTCACTGTGACTAATTGATGCTATCTCACAGATTCAAATAAATATGTTGATATATACTGTACTAGGCTTAATGGCAATGTTTTAAAAACCTTAAAAGGTTTTTTTTGCTAAAGTATTAATTGTTTTCAGTTTTTTGCAGTTTTTTATATTCTTTCTGTTACAGTAAGAAGGAAAGCAAAAGTTTCATAGACAGACTTCTCATTTTATTACCAAGAACTGCAAAATTTTGCAGGTTTTTGCTTCATATGTAGCCAGGGCTAAGAAACATTTTAGAGCTAAATAGCTCCTTGAGCAAGTTTCTCAAACCTGATTTGAATTCATGGTCACAGCAATGTATGTACAATCTCAAAGAAGGGTTTGCATATAGAGATGTTAATTGCATACACTGTCCATCTTGTTTTACCCTTGATAAAAGAAAACTCACATAAGCACGTGTTATATCAACAACAGGCAGTTGATATATTCCAAATTCAGAATACTCTCTAATAGATAGTGCAAATACAAGGCTGTGCTATCCTTCCAAAAATTGGCTGTTCTTAGCTCACTTGTTTTGTGAAGCAGGACACAGCTCATTTGTTCCCAAGTGTCAACAGCCCATGTTAGAAGGCTTTGTGTGGACACAGCTCTTCAGTGCAGTGGTAATGTCAGCTTGACCTCCTTCCGTTGCAAAGATATTTTTTAAACTGTCGTGTTTGAAAATGTAAAGATTGTTACATGTATTTGCTGCTAGTTTTTCAACCACTTCAGAGAATTCTCTGTTCTTGAATTAGCTTAAAAATATGCAAAGTATTTGAACATCAGTACCATATATAAACTAAATGAAATGTTTTAATTTTTTTTCTCTAAAATAGAAAAGGCATGTTATATGTATATTAGAAAAACTTAAGATGGTGCAGAAAGACGTCTTCTGGTTTTCTACTTCTTTTGCTTAACCCTCAGAGTACACATTTGTGCTTTTTTGTAGCTAATTGATGGTAAAGCTGGTGATCCTGTATTTTTCCCCCTATTTCTGTGTCTATGAGATGGACCTCATTATCTTCCAGTGCATTCCACAAGATTTAGCTCTATTAATTGTCAGTTTCAATGTGCATGGAGAAATCTTAGAAAGGAAAACGTGTCTGTAACTTGTAAGGATTTCTATGCATCTGTACCTAGGATCAATCACTATTTATAGGAGGAGAAAACTCATCCCTGCTACTTTCACATCTTTAACTGAAATAGTAGCAGATCTTCTATATGGAAAGTGAATGTTCTGTTTAAAGACTAAAAGCTAGAGTAGAAGGTCACAGGGAAATGCAGAAATCCTAGTGATTAGCTGAACAAACCTTTGAGCAGCACACATTTTCAAGGTTGACTGCACATTTCAGTGCTCCTTGTGGGTATTTTATGGCACCACTTTCGTGTGTCTTAGGAGCTGCTGGTACAGCCTTGGCATCCTCTGCCCGTGTGGCTCAGAAAACTGTCCCCCAACTGCAGTGTTCCACATCTAATTGCTGCTTCTCTCACTGGATCTTGCTGAGTTTAAATCTGGTAACTCCCTGCTCTGCACTGATGGATTGTTATCTTTTCCATGTCCTTTCATCTACCAGTGGTAGGACAACATTCTTAGAGCAGATAGTTATATAAAGGTTTTGCTTTATCTTAGGGAAGAGAGAATAGCTGGGGGTTCTTTTGTCTACTTACCCTGTCTATGCACACCTTTGAAATGGAAATTTAGATATCAGCAAATGCTTGAAGGCCAGTTTGCTCTGAATATACCTTAAACCAAGCCTTTACAGAAAGCAAGTAATTATTTAGTTTTTCTGTATATTTCTTTAGCTAGTCCTTAGCTTCCAGCACTGTCAGATGAATCTCACAGAGAACCATAAGGTTTTTTTAAGCTATATCACTGTCCTTGTCACTGAGCTGTCTGCTGGATGATCTTACTTCTGAGGCCCCTTCTGAATTTCAGCAGTAGTGAGCCTTAGAATATTATTATGCATTCCTGTTCAAAATGGATCACATGAAAATATTGATAATTATTGCTTTTTACTCTACCTCCGTTACAGCTCTCGGTAGTCTTTGAATTATCATGGACTTTTAACTTCAGGGATTTAATTGCAAACATTAGAAATGCATTTCTTTTCAAAAATCCATGAGTTGTCACCTCTACAAAGTGGGATTTGCTGAAACGGCTCTGGTCATTTCAGCAGCTACTTCAGTCAGTGTATCTCCAAGGGCTGGGCACCTGGATCCAGTCACAATCCAGGTGGAAAGATACAAGTTTCCTTCCAAAGGAATGCTGAGCAGCTTGGACAGGCTCCTGGCTGAGTGGTCCTCTTCTCTGGGGCTCCTATGGCATGTAGTTGTCATGGAGGGTAATTTATCTTAGTGTTGCCTCCTCATGACTTCAAACAGGGCTTTGGAGTGTTTAGATTATGCTGAATCATCACAATGAAGTGTGGTATAGTTCTTTGGTTTAACACTTGGTTGTGTAAGAAACTGCCTGTCACTTAGTCCAGTCATACCTGGAGTTTCATGGGCAGTTTTCTGCCTAGCAAAGAAACATCCCAGTGGGTATGTTTTACATGGGCAAGGGTCATGACTTCACCTCACAACAGGCCTTTTGGAGCAGTTTTTCCTTAAAAGTCCTTTTTCTGAAACGTGTAGAAGTCGGGACGAAAGTAGGTCTGCAGTATGTCAGTAAACTCCTAAAGAAACATTTGGCTCATGAGTTTTACTGTGCACCAAAGATAGTCTTGGAAAGACACAGAAGGTTTAATGTGGTAATAAATGTGTTCTTAATGATTACACATACATACAATACAACTGCAATAAAAGGCTGGAAATGGCTTATTAGTTCAGTTACCTATTTCCTGGATGACTGTTACCTCCCAATTGATACCCCATGGAACTTCTACCAAACTTCTGTCCTCCTGCCAGGATCAGTTAATTACTCATGAAATAGTCACTCAGCTTATTTGATCTCCAACCCTCAGAAGTCTTCTCCAGGATAATGGAAAATTGCTTGTCATGTTCCTGGTTCTCTTCTCATTCACGTTTTACTTTCCTCGAGAAGAAGCCCCCTGAGAGAGAGTCTGGTGCTGTGCTTTGTACAGTTGTAGATACCGTTTATGAGAAGAAGAGAATTGGATAAAATGCAGTGTCAAACTATTAACACATAAATTGCAATTAATAAAATAGCAGTGAATTTCAATTAACAAGAAACCATTTGGTACTTTAATTTTGCTGTCACTTAGAATGGAATAAAAGATGCCATCTAAGTATGTGGCTACAATATAAAAACTAAAATTTTTCTGAAAAGAAAATGTAGTGCTGAGCAATCATGTTGTTAAGTAAAATTTTGACTCTTCAAAATGTTTTCTGTTGTTGACCTGAAAGAAAATCAGTTCCAAGGCCAGCAGCATTCTCTAGAAGTACAAGCTTCTCATCTGGTTGTAGTGGCTGATGAAAGTATTTTAAGGAAGATGGTGGGAGTAGTATTTAGATGTTTACCAGTTGGTAAATGACTGAGACTGCTGAACAGATGGCAGTAAAGGCTGATAGGTATTGGTGAGTCTGGTGATTGGTATCACATAAATACTCAGCTATACTGTGTGCACATCCCAGGTCTGTTCAAGATTGTTGTTAAATTGCTCTTGAGTGGATGTAAAGCAAAACCCAAGTTTTCAGCCAGTTGAGTCTTCCTTTTGACATTGCGGTATTGCTGTGTCATTCCATTATCACAGGAAAAGTCAAGAGCAAGTCTAACTTGCTAAAACAGTCATGAAACCACCCAGTTTCAAGTGTTCAGCTGTGAGAGTCGTTCATGTATTTTATCAGCAGTGTGGTAACAGATCTGGTAAAATGCTGACCTAAAGTGTCATTTTATTAAAGGCTGTCTTCAGTGAGTATTTGACCATTTTTGCAGCTGTATACTCTAGGATTATTTTTAATAAGATGAGGAATTTTTCCTTAAGCCTCTCTTCAGATACGTGTTGTGCCTATATTCTCCAGTCAGCATCAGTTCCCAGAACTGGGATCTGAGGAATCTATTCTAAGGAAATGTGACTTTTAGGGCAAAACACCTGACAATATAAATGAAAAACAGAACCTCTTTAGGCATGTGAAACAAATTGCCTTTTACTAAGCTTCTCTCATTTTCTTTTTGCACATTGCTTGCCTAACAAATGGTAGTCAAGAATCTGCCTCCTGATGGCTTTTTTTTGTCTTAGATCTTCACCCTCTTTAAAACCATTGGTGACTACTCTGCATTTCTGTGGCAGCATTGATAATAACATTTTGCCCTGGAGTCAGTGATTTTTACAGCAAGGTCTCAAAAATCTTTCAGAAGGGCTTTTTTTAATAGGTAGCAAACCAGATGTATAGAGAGATTAAATGATATGGAAAAAATAACAATATAGTTATGCCTCCCATTTCCTTGTCTCTTGCTGTGCTTACTCTGCATGATCTCTGCCTGACCTACAGGGGTTTTTTTCCTAGTTTAATTCATGGAGTTGGTGGCTGTGAGTATATTGCTTTGCTTTTATCTCATGTCTTCAAGCCATAACTCTTTATCTCCTAACTCAAAGCTGCAGGACTGAAGGCAAAGCTGATTTGCTTTCTTCTTTTCTCAGTGCTCTGATGTTCTGCATGGAAAATCTGGCAGAGGTAAATAACTGTCAAAGAGAAAGAACAAGACAAACCTAGCAGATCAAGGTTTTCAAAATTGGCTAGTAATTTTAGGTGCACTCATTTTGGGTGCACAGTTGACAAACAAAGACTCACAGCCAGGCCCTTGTAGTTTGGCAGCCAAAATTGTTAGCAGCTTTTAATAAATTTGGCTACCATGCTAATTTTATAGATAACCTGATTTTAAACAGCTGGATAAAGTAAAATTTTATTAGCAAAGGTAATTCAGAGTGAAAAGTACAACTATTTCTATTGTTTGTGTATTCTAGTCTTAATTATAACAAGAAAAGTTTACCTTCAAAAAAACGTTAATACTTGTCTTCTGACAAGCTTGCTTTTAATCTCTGCTGTGTGTAACTCCAATTCAAAGGGGTGGCTTTAAACAGAAGTCTCAGCTGTTGTTGGCTTTGCATTGCAGACTGATGGGAGCTGCACAGGTTGTCTGTAAACAAACCTGGCTGGTGCTGAGCTAGACCAGGTAGAAGCTGCCTGTCCCAGGAACATCCTCCTAAGTAGCCCTGGGCCTGAAGGTCAGGCAGATTTTGCAGGTGCAGAACTAGTTAGCTGTGGTCTCCCTCCCTCCATCCCTGCTTCTGCCAAAGCAGGGGCTCCCTCAGCATTGGATTGCATCACTTCTGAGATGCAGCAGTGGAGCAGCTTCCCAGGGTGTCTTCAGTTTTCCTTGTGCTTTTGAAACCTGTTGAACGGACTGTGTTTATAGAGTCTCGAGACAGTAGTTGATGCATCATTTATGTGTCTGAATAAAAATTCTTTTAGAACCTAATTTAGAATGTATTTCCTTATCTTAAATTCTAATCAGATAGAACTTGCCTAGTTGTACATATTCCTAAGAAAGCAGTAAGTTGAAATAAGTACTGCCGATTTGTTTTTCTCCAAGACGTGTTTTATCAGTTGCTCTGAATTTTTGTTGAATTTCTAGGACATCTCCTCCTATGTTACATTGCAGCAGCAAGTGTCCATGACTGATTAGTATGCAGAGATCATTTCGGTCTTGGTCTTGCCTAACAGTACTAACCTCAAAATAAAAAGTTAATTAGAGCAAGTAAAGTTATTAAAAGTGCCTGTGTGATTTAAAAGCTGAAGTCTACATTTTCAGGAGAGTCTTAAGCATTTTGGAAACCTCATCAAATTAAAATCCTTTATGAGGTTATATGAAAATAGAACTTCAGCTTTAAATTACCTTGCTGATTTTGATAATCTCAGTGTCTTTCATGGTCTTGCACAAGAAATGGTAGTCCTTCACAGGTGAAATTCACCACTCGTAGCTATGGATGAGCACAAGGACATCCTCACCAACAGCATATATTTAGTCAAAATCATTCACAGAACCCAAGAAGAGCACTTCAGATAACAGTTCATTTTAAATGAGCATTCTTTAGAAATGATTAGATGAAGATACAAGAAAGTATTTTTGTTTTCTTTAATTTTAGTTCTTTACTCTCAGGAAGGACTTGCGACTATTCGTGTTATGGTTGAGGTTACATTTTGTAGCCCAGGTGTGCAAGTCTGATACACTCTGACACCCAGCACCTCGTGGGCTTTGGCAGGAGAAGAAGCTGAATCAGAGGGTTGCTGAGGGAGGCAGAGCCTTTCCTCCACACTCACTGTTAATGTCAAGCGCAGCAGTACTCAGGTGCCATTGTCCCCGTATGTCCACGCACGCATTGTCCACATTGGCCATAGGAAACTAGTTTGGTGTGGTAGTACCAGGGAAATAGGTGTCTGTAAGAGTCCTGGTTGCTAAATCCTCACTAGCAAACCAGAGACTAAATGAGCCTGGAGACTGATCGGTGTTTTTACCTACAGTGACTCTCTTCAGTGGGAATTAACTGCCTGTGCTTAAAACAGTGTAAGAAATACAAGACTGTATGTGTTTTCTTTCTGAAGGAGACTAATACATGGAGTGGGAGAATGAATAATCTGCAGGCTGCCCTTGGTGAGGGGGATGAGATGCAGTGATGGGAGAAAGGAGCTGTGAAGGATGTGGAACCACATCTAGTGAAGTGGACAAGAGACATCTCAAATCCTTTAAGTATTTTGCTTATCTTCAGCAAAAGCATCTTGAGATTCTTGTGACGGTACAGATAGTATTGAATTCGTACTCTTGTTTTATGTGTACTATATTGGTAACATAATAGGTGTTTAATGCAGCTCTGCCTGTCTCCCTTTTTCTACTTGTCTGGAATATCCTTGGTGTTTAAGAACAGCCCTTATGTCAGCTTCTTTATTAAAGAATGTGCTGCGGAAATTATGCTAATTAAGCTAGAGTGTAATTATGGGCTAGAAAGATTATTTCACAGTCAGAATCGAATTGTTGTAGATAAATGTGCATTAACTTAATAGTGTGCAGCTAATTAGTTTTGCTATTTACTTGTAAAATTTAAAAAAAAAAAGATATAATCTGTTATACAAAAGCTTGAGAAATGAATATATTGTAAAGCCAACTGGGAGCATACACCGAATCTCTCTTTAATTATTGTTTTGCTGGAATTTTTTCTCTGAACTTTCAGTGGACACAAGTAGCTTATTAACATACTTAACTTTATTTCTACCTAAAGTATCTATTACACAAGTAAAACATGGGCTGCCAGTTTGACAGTTACATATCTGTAATTCATACTAAAGCAATTACAGCATCAGTGTCTGGTACTCTCCACAAAAGTTAAATTGCTTTGGATCTCATTGTGTAGCAAATTAAGGTAGAGACTTTATTTTCTGGGTATATCTAACTTTATTTTTCATGTTTGTCAGTCAGCTGACATTTGCCTTTAGCATGGCTTAAGGAAGGAAAGAACTAAGTACTTTCATGCCCAGATACATCCACTAAATACCTCTTAGAGTACTGCAGTGTGTGGTCATGGTACAGTCCTGAAAACCAAAGAACACAGGATTACTTGACCCCCATCTAAATGACTGAAAGCCTTGAAGTGTTTGCCAACAAACGTGTAATTTTTTATGTTCCAGAAATACCCATAATAGCTCTATGTCTCAGGCATTCACAAGTGTGAAAGGAAGGCTGCAGAACATTCTCCTTTATGTACATTAGTATCAGCTTCAGTGAAAATCTAATACAATAACTTGATTTGTGCATATAAATTCATCTATAAAATTTCTTGTAAGCCACCTCTGAGCTTAATATGCCTTCCATTGACTTCAGAGTGGAAGAGACTCCAGTATAAATTAAAGTGGTGATTAAAAAGTGCAGTCTCAAACTGAAGTCTGGTGTGCTCTGTACTTCATGTGCAGTGTTGCCTACAGGGCTTTACCATATGATCATCTTTCTTTATGCTGAAATGAAAAAATGTGGAAGAGGGACATATTTTTATGAAACAGAGAAAAATAATTTCAGTAGCCTATATAGTGATTTCTCCCCTAATAAATAAAAAACACCAGATATAATATCCTCTGTTGTAGAACAGTTCCATGGCTTTTCCGCAGTGAGTTTTAATGAAATTGGATATCAGTTTCATTTTTATCAAGTTATATCAAGCTCCTGTGTGAATTTGTATTTGCCATTAGAAGAAAACTTATGAACAGCAAGTATTGACACAAACCTAAAAAATCTCAGACTTCTCCCACTTCCAGCCTCCCTTGTGCAAACAACACAGCTGAAAATCTGTGAACTTTGTCATGTTTGAAATTGGCTTTGGCATTCACAACAAGAATTGGGAATATGAATTTCAAAATAATACAAATTTTTCCTAACATGAGCAAAATGTAAAATTAAGGATGTGTTAAAAATGTAATTTATTTTCTCCTTTGGAGGATTTTGTAGCTGGAGTTAATTCTGTCAGTTGAGCACAGAGATAAGAGTTTCAAAGTTTGAAGGAGTAGTGTTGTCCTTTCAGTTTCAATGAGGAAATATGGGGGGAAAGATTATCCAAGTCTGAAAAAAAATTAGCTCTGAGGTGAGAAGGGAAAAATACAATTCACAGTCTGTACTTATACTGCTGGCAAAATATATTGCAGGGTGTCACTCACCAACTAAATTATTGGATCAGTGAAAGTAATGGGCACTGGAATTTAGTATATCAGATGAAAAATCCACCCAGAACATGTTGCATGGAAATAAATACCATACAAGTGACAACTAAGTAAAATACAAGTAACTGATTATTTTCCTGTCAATAGTTGTATTTCCACTGGCTGAGGAGAGATTTTTGATAGATTGAGACACATATTTTCCTTTAATATATTCAAGTTCCAAAGACCTCTTTAAGATATTGATTCTGATTTCCAAATGACAGATCCTTGGCAGTATTTCTGTCATTTGTTAATAAGGGCAATTGCCCTGAGTCGGTACCATGATTATTGTCTCCAGTGGATTTATTAGATACGTGCAGTATTTCACAGTTCAACTGGAAATGTTTCTGTAGAAATGCTGTGTAGCACCATCTTCAGCCTCATTCTTCTATTCAAGAATAGAAAAATAATGTCCCCGTTGTATCCTGACAGGATGGCAGCTAAGGGAGGAGCTAGTTTTCCCCATTCAGAGGATGGTTTTCTGTGAGTGGGATTTTACTCAGGTAAAACTCTCAAATATACATGTGAGATGTTTATTTTAGGTTTATTTAAAAGGTACAGCCTACTTCTGCACTAAACTCTGAATATCATCCATGTAAAATATTTTTATTTTGGTGATTCAGCTTTTGGATTAATTTTAGTGAGACATTTCCTGGTTTCAGCTGGGATTCACTGTTCTTGATCTGCTTTTGTGGCTGATACATCATTTGAGGGTTGTGGATTTCTTTAGTATTCACAAGCACTTGGTAGTACTTCAGCCACTGACAAACTCATCATTCTTCTGCTGGCTTTTGAGTCATTGTGAAGACTCTCTGGGTTATATTGTGGCCCAAATAGAGATCAGAGACATTACCATGCTAGATAGCCAGCTAGAAATCATCCTTTCTCCATTTACTTCCCCCTGCAAGTGCTGAAGTACAGCCTTGTTGTCTTAGTATTCTGAAAAGTGGGATACGTGTTGTGTTTGTTGATGCCTTGAGTAAAATAGGACGAAATTGAAACACCCGTTGAGAAACAGGAATACCAATAACAAAAAAGCACTTCTTCTGGAAGAATGTGTGACAAATCCTTTTTGTTGTTGTTGTTATTATTTATAAACTGAAACTGTTGTTAGTTTACATCAACAGAATCCAAGACTGATCTAAATTCAAGCCAAGTGATGGCTACAAGAAGCCATCTTTATCTTAAGCAGTGGATGTGGCAACATCCATGCCAAATAGCAGGAGGGTCACAGTCAGAGATTGGCTTTGGTAGTCCAGGAGGTCTCTTCTTGCCCTGCACTCCCCTGAGGTGCTGTCCAGATTCTCTGCATTTTTTATATACTTGAAAGCCTTTTGCAGTCAGCTAACGGTGAATCAGTCTCTCTGGGTTCCAGGAGTTGAAAACCAGGACTGAGGATTTAACAGAGACCCCTTTGACTTTTGCCAATTTTTTTCCCCTCTATCAGAGAGTCATGTAAGCTGTCTCTCTTTACTCATGCCTGGCATGAAGATGATGTTATCTAGGTACCGCATTAAGAGAGTTCCCTAGAATTTCTCCAGTGCTTTGAAGAAGATGAAAAGCATGTGATGGGAAGTAGCAGTAGTATTTGAGTTTCACTACTCGTTGTTGGATTTTTTCCTTCTGTCCAACAGCTTTTATTTGAGCAACTTTTTAACAATTTAACTCTCCTGTTATTGACTCCATGAACTTTCTGTCTCATGAGTGTCAAGTGTGTCTTGCATTATTGCATTGTTTTGGTTGTTGTACTTCAAGGTGCCTCAAGCTAGTGTGCAGGAGATCAGTTTTTCCATGCTTAATGAAAACTGAAATAAAGGCAGCACAGGAAAACCATTAGTCTGTATTTCCCTTTGACAAGAAGATCGAATTCAAGTGCATTCATAGAATTGTGCACCTTGCAACTTTAGTGAACAGAATTAGTTCCTCAATTTTTCCAAAAGACTGAATAGGAGTCTAGTTGTAAGAAAAGAAAATTAATACTGTTTATTGTTTGGCTTTTTTAAAATTCAGTATTAGAAATTTCTGTAAGCTTTCTTTTTGGCTTTCCAGAGTTGGTGTTTCAGAACGAATTCTGGACTTAACAATTCATATGGTTTTTATCAATATCTTGAGTCATTGTTAAGTTTTACTGTTTAATATTCATTATTAAGCATCAAATGAATGCCTATTATGAAGAGTTTGCTGTGCTCAGGAAGACAAGGAGTGCTGTAAAGTGTTGCATAGATAAGAATGATACCTGGTACGGATGTGTGGGGATGAGAATGGTATGGATTTCTGCTGTGCAGTGAGAAAATAAGGCAGTAGTGCACTCAGTGGAATAATCATTAAGGACTGAGATAACACAAGATATTTAGGATTAATACTTTCTGTTAGTTTAGATTACCACCTCTTCCTGGCACCCCACGCCAACTGTAAAATGTATTCCTGCAGCTAGTGCTGAACTGTATGCTCTGTTGGAATTTCCTATTTTCTGCTATCTGCACACATAGAAAACACCCAGTTTCTAGTGTTGGTGGTCGCTGCTTTCCTGTGGCAGTCTCCAGGTTACCCAGGCAGTGTTAGGTCCAAGCTTTACATTTGAGAACAGGAGAGAAACATCCAGTTTAATTGTTTCTTGATTTACCTAAACCTTATAAAGCTTGACTTTGCCATCACTGCCAGAAAAGGGTAGAAGCAGTTCTCCTCTCACTGCCATCGAACTTGAGATCTGGAGCCAGAAGCTTGATCAGGCAAAGAGCAGCAGGGAGAGACAAACCATGTGTTGTCACATCCCTTATTGTGAAACTCATTCTGCTTAATAGCACAACATTGAAAAGCTTGGACTGGAGAGAGATGGAATGCCTTAAAGCCTTTTGGGAACTTTTTGTGGTTCTGGTTATTTCAAAAAACAGTGTGGATGCTTTGGGCCTTTCAGGGAGTATTGTGTGTGCCAGCTTCCCCCTCCCACAGATGAGTGTGGTTTAAATCATTAACACTGGTGCAGTTAGGCTAATGTTTAGGTGCTCCTACTGCTTTTTTCACTTCCTTTTTTATAGCTGCAATGTTTAGGTGTTATCATGCATGTGGGGAAATAAAATAAGTATCTTCCTCTCTAAAGTGCTTCTCCCATTTTCCTACGGAAATTAGGGGTTTTGGAGTGACATTTGTTCTTTAGATAGGATACATTTCTCTATTGCCATAGGGGAGCAGAGTCTCAAAAGCCTTTTTTTCTCCTGTTGTTGAAATACAGAAAGGTTTAGGATCCTCTGAGTGGAAACAGTAGTTCTAGAAAAGGAGACAACTTTGATTTATGGGTCTCTGGAGAGGGGAAAACCTCTCAAACCTCAGAGAAAGGCATTAAAGTAAATAATTCTGTCTGACAACGTAAGTCAATGACAGAGTCAAGGCTGGAATCCCCTAGGTCTATGTACTGCTCTAATCTTCTGTCTACGTTTTCACCTTTCTGATCTATGAGGAAAGCATATCTGCATCTGTAACAGCAGTGCTGCCAGTGAATAACATTTCCCAATCTGCTGAAATCTGCCCTGTGTTGTGTGAACTCCTGTAGATGGAGGGAGGCCAAGTGTCTGGCCTCTCAGGGAAGCTGGTCTCTCAGGGAAGGGTTAACTTGGCATATTTTCACAGCTGCAATGTTTTAAGCTACTGTAAGGCCCTTCTGTAATAGGAGGTCAGAAAAATGTTATGCATCACAGGGAAAAAGAAGATAAATTAGGCAGCTTAAAGACATCTTGATAGCTTAGCTAATTTGCTCCTTACTTGCCTTTGCAGAGTCAGTCCCTGTATATGCAAATACCTGCAGAGGAACAGATAAAATGAGTTTTTCAAGACTTTCAGCTCAACAGCCCCAAAAGACAAATATCACTTTTTAACTAAAACAAACAAACTAAACAAACCAAGTAGTACAAATGGCAAAGTAAGAGATAGTCTAAAGCACTGAAGTCCCTGCTCCAAACACACAGTCTAGAGGAGAGATAACATTCTACCAGGTAGTGAGAGTATGGCTACCTCACAATACAGGCAACATTTTTCATAAGAATAAGAAATGCAAGCTCCCTCACAGGGTGTGAGAGAATTAATACATAGATCTGTACCAATACAGAGTGAAAAAATATTTCATAAAGGTTCATGAAAACGTTTTCAATAAAAAGGCAT
Organism: Eopsaltria australis; assembly: GCA_034509425.1. Lineage (NCBI taxonomy): Eukaryota > Metazoa > Chordata > Aves > Passeriformes > Petroicidae > Eopsaltria > Eopsaltria australis. The sequence goes on from JAVTVJ010000072.1 coordinate 1,942,072, forward strand.
TTGTAAATTAAATGAAGGTAACCTTGAGCAGATAATACTTACACATCTGAATATAATCATGTTGTATTGAAGGCAGTAACCTGGAGCTGTAAATAGTAACACATGGTCCAGTGTCATTAGATAATCTTTACTCAACTGTATCATCTTTAAAGTATTTTCCTCTTAAATGAAATGTTCACAAAATCTAAAGACGGCTCCAGGCCATTTTTGTTACATTGAATTAGTTCTCATCTTGGCCTCTTCACATGCTTAGGGCTTTTCTGTTCTAAAATCTAAATAACAGAAGAGTGGTGCCTTATCAGGGAAAATGTAAAGGGTACAAAGACAGAACTGCAGGAGGGTATATTTGCCATTGTACAAGTCAGGTTTAGCCCTTTGCTGCATTCAGGATGTAATTTTTTGAAGTACTGGATTAACCCTGAGGCTCCAGATTTATGGTTGTGTTTAAGACCTGGGACATGCTGAGCATCTCCATCGCTGCTTGGCAGAGCTGGACAAGAATCCTGTGCATTTGGTGCATCACATCCTTCTCTGCACCTCATTAGCAGGCACAAATACATTGTAAAAACCACATTGTGCTGTTGAATCTGTGTAAGCACTAGTGCTTGGCAGTTCTAGTTTAGGCCACATGGAAGCATAAGCCCAGGAACATGTCATAACCCAGGAGCAACATCCAAGTTTTTGGCAGGAGTGCCAAATACTTTTACAGCTGTTCTACATACAGTTACCTTAAATTTAAAAAGGTCTAACAAGAGCAGCATTTCAGAAAGGGTAAAGAACTCCTTTAGAGGAAGAAAAAAAATGGTAAAGATTTGCAAGATTCCAGAATCACAGGTTTGGTGAGATATTTACATTTACTCTGTGTGATGGTGGATTACTTGTGCATCAGCCTTAGGGAGCACCCCACACAGGCTACAGGTTTCAGGTTGGAATAAACAATAGCATATTTCTTTGTTTTATAAGAATTTAACGTTTTTATTCATAGAAGACAGATCTTCAATGCCTTTTCTCTGTCATCCTTCTGGTGCTTCCAAATTTAGACTAAATTATGTCAGATTATTTTGTTCCTTACTTTTCCAGTAGTCTGGGTTTGGCTTATCTAATTCGAAAGGACAGGAGGAGAAGTGCAGGGAGCTGTCTGCTGATAAGGTTTCATTTCTGTCCTAAGGGATTTGCATTAGGCCCAAAGAGGCTCTTGCTACATCTTGTGGTTGGTTATGTGTCGTTTGTGTCACCATGGGTCTCAGGATGATGATCAATTGCTTGTTACTGTGCTCTCCTTTAACCAAGTTTGACTGAAGAAGGGAGTATGCTGAAGGGTTTTGAAGGTTTTCCAAGGTGAGAGGAACAGAGATTGACATATCTATTTTATTTCCTAAAATTGTGTGCTGAAGTTACCCAGTATTCATCTGTTCCGTTTTCAAAGCAAATATAGTAGTTCTGCCTCCTCTTAAACTGTAGCAGATCATTCAGAGCGGGCTGGCAATCTCTGCATATGTGTGTGTGCATATACATGGAGAAATGTGTTTGAAAAAGAGAAAGTACTTACAGGAAGCACTTCAAATTTAACTCACAATAAATTAAGTGTAATAAGTCTGTGTTCTCTTGTGTTTGACCAACTGTCAGAGAATCACAGAGAGAAAATAAGGAAAGGAACTGTTAGATGGCTTCTTCCTCTTTGTATCACATTTCTTGTCTGTGGATTAAGTATTCGTGATTTCTTCTAGTTAGGTTTAACATCTTATCTTTGCTCTTTTTAAATGTACCAAGAAAAGTCCTTAGAGAGAGATTCTGGTAGTATTGGTGTATTGCCTTCCAAATATTTTAGTAGAAGTTAATTTCTCTCTTTAAACACTGGAGCTAGTTCTTTGATCTCCTCTTGGCTTTTGATTAGTTCTCCTTGCGTTTGATCCTGAGCTACACGTAGTTTGTTTTCTTTTAGTACTACCAGAAAACCATTTTCACAGCTGTCCTTTCTGAAATGAGGGAAAAGAGATTTTCAGACTTTATTTATTGAATTGAGAGAGGAAGCAAACAGAGGGGTGTATGTCTGTAGGCATAAATTCAGCAGAAGATCTTTTAGACTGGCGTTAGCAATGCCACAATGTATATGAGGTAAAAATTGAGGAAATATCCTTATCTCAGATTGAATCGCCTTTGCCTTTGAGCACCACTTCATATATGAAAACCTTTCCTTCACCAGTTTAAGACTTTTTCACCTGTGTATTAAGACAGCCAGGAGCACACAGACATGGTTTTAAAAGTCTTGTAATGAAAAAAAAAAGTGCATTCTCTTTCTTTGATAAATGAAAGAGTTCAGTCTTTGTCAAGCATATGGTTCTTTACAGCGGGCGTCTTCACAGCACTGCCTTTGGGGAATGCTGCGGAGACAGGAATAGCTCTGAGTGTCAGTGCTTGCCTGTGCCAACTGCCTGATCAGATGTGAGTGTTCTGCTCTAATAATGTAAATCAGAAATAAGAACCCGAGCTCTCGTGAGATTCGCTGTGACCAATGGCTGGAGAGTAGACAGAGCCATCACACCTGCTTCTCCAATGCTTTGTAGAAGCATTCAGTATCCTTAGTTACCAGCTGGAGACCTGTGTTTTAAAAACTCACTTAGTAGCCTTTTTAAAATCAGAATAGATACATATGTAACAGGATTTTTGGTTTTGCTTTTCTGTGTGCCATCAGCATTTTCAGTAGCTGAAGAAGAAAATTCTGGCATAATTAAAGCAAATATTCAGATGCAGTACGTCCTCTGTGCTCAGCAGCACCTCTGAGTGAACCCACAGGGCCAATGCACTCAGCTGTGTTACAAGCAATCTCTTTTAAGTCTGCATCTCTTTTACTTTCTGGCACATGCACGTGATACAATAGCAGTTGCAGGACCCGTTTACAGTGCATTACTTGCACTACCCAAGTCAGCCTGGATTTCTAGGTGCTACTGCTTCTGTGTCAGAGTTGTTGTGTCTTGTGTAGAACTCCTTGTTGATTCTTTTCCCTTGTTCATAATAAGATGTAGCCATTTGTGATAACTCTAGGCGTATATATAGCCAGTTTACATATAGCTTAGCGTTCCCCTTTGGATCCTCTTCCACTCCTGGAGCAGTCACCACTGTCTTAGTCACCACTTCAAGCTGAAACTTTCTGCAGGATTCAAAATTAGATCAATCCTACAATCCTAGAGCACAGTTTCCATCAAAGAAAGAAGTTTGGAACACCTTGGTGTGTTCCAGTCAAACTCCTCAGATGAGGATGCTTCCTGGATAAAAATGCATTTCTACAACCTGCCAAAATACTTGGAGTTCATGGCAAATGCTGCTTTCCAGACAAACTGAGAAGTTCTTGCACAGCTGGGATTCTCTCATGGAAAAACTCACTGCCACCAGAAGCCTTTGGCTGACCTAAATGGATTAGTGTTCTTATTCCAAGGAAATCATAGGCAAGTAGCAGATTAGCAAAAGATGTTGCATGTACAGCTACTACCTTACTCTTCATTTTTGAATCAACCACACAGTTACTTCGTTAGCATTCTCAAAATGCCACGCACCTCCTCAGATTTACTCCAGCCTTCTGGCTTGTTTCACCATCTGTGGATTGCCTCACTCAGATTTTGTGTGCATGGAGATGTTTTAATAAGGGACACAGGCTTAGCTAGCGTTTGTTTAGGATGTTTGCTATGATTTTGAATTTTGCCTAATTCTACTTTATAATTTTACTAAGGATCCTCATATGTGGTGAGTTTTGCCAGTTTTCATGTGGCACAATGTCAGATGTTTCACAGAAATCAAGGTAGATTGGATTTTCATTATCCTTCTACTTTCCTTTAATCTGACACTTACCTCTGTCAAATACCAACCCTACTACTTTTTGTTGGTAGGCAGTAAAAGATCAGTTAATTCCAGCTCTCTCCTACTAGTTGTTTTCTTTTACTTTTTGTTTGGCTCTCTATTTTAATAGATATTTTTTATCATTTAGGGATGTATGCTTGGAGGCATGGCCTGGATGTTCCCCCACATCTATGCAAAATGTTCTACGTACATTTTGTGCCCTTGTCTTTAAGGAATATCAGTCCTCCTTCCCTCTTCCAGATGACTTATGACGTAGCCTTTCTAACTTTTCATAATTAAATAATTTTTTAAAAAAACCCATTTTTAAATTTTTAAAATAAATGTTAATGGCGCTACAAACTTGCTGTTGTTAAAAAAACCCTTTTCCTCGTTCTCCCATTTTTTACACCTATAAAAGGCTTATATAAAACAAATGAAAAAATTAAACCCCTAGAAACTACTTTCTTGCCCTGAAGGCTCTTAAAATTACCGCAATTATTCAAGCAGCCCTAACTGTTGACAGAAGTTTTTGTTTGCTTTATATAGCTACTGTATTTCATTTAGAAACTACTAAAAATACAATCATCTTAGAGACCATCTGCTTAAAATGACAGTGCATACTAGGTCTAAATTTTTAAACTTTTTTTCCTACTTCATTCATTATCTCTCCAAAAACTGGTTACGTAACAAGCTCAGTATTCAGTGTTAAGGGTTTCTTTTCTGTATTGATTTTCTGCTTACATCCAATGTGCAGCAAGTATTCATACCTCACTCATATGCTGACTTTTTTGGGAGATCGGAGGGTAAAGGTAGGGAGAGCCTTGTTTTCATGTGTAAGTGCCATGTAAAGACTGCAGGTTCCTCAGAACAATTAACTGTTCCTTTGATGAAGGGACCTTCTTCCCTTTGCCCCCTCATTGCCTTGTTCTGTTCTGGATTCCAGGGCATGAGGATGAAGAACCTGAGCTGGTAGTGAGAGCCCATAATGTGCTACTGCACATAGTGGGCCTTTTGTTCAGTTGGGTTTTGGTTGCTTTGTTTTTTGGTTGGATTAAGTAATACACATGTTGGGAAGGAGGAAATTTCCTTGTGGAGAGAATTTGTCAGAAGAAGTTCCCACACTTCAACATGGAGTTACTTGCTGTAAAACAACTCATTTCAAATGTTCCCCCTTGTTCTCTTGTCATTCAAGCCATTTTCTTCTGGTATTTTGTATATTCTCCAAAATAACCCACACCTGCACTTGGCATCTAGGATTGAAAATGAGAATAAATTAGAAGTGGAGGTAGGATAATTAATTTGTCCTCAGTAAGGTTATTGGATTTTGCTTTCATTCCTTATTTTTATTTAAATAAAAAAACTGTAAGATGTTTTTGGTTTGTTTAGAGCCATTTCCACAGAATGCAGGTCTAATAGGTTTGAAGAACCTATGAGGAAGTGTTAACATTGTTAATTCCAAGAAACCGAATGTAAGAGGGAGCTACTCTGCGAGATAACATTGTTTCTATGATCTCTGGCAATTTAAACATAAAAAAAGTTCACTTAACCTGTGAATCCCTTCCTTTTCACTTTATAACGGAGTCATGGTAAGCTGGAAATGTGATGCTTGCAATCTTTGGCTACTGAAGTTTGTAGCCTTCCCTGATACCTTTTACAGTGTTCTCTGACTTTTCAAAGTATCAATTTAATATTAAAATCATTTTGAACCTACTCAGATGTCTCCTGTAGAGGCTTCCAATAGTCTTAATCATGTAAAAATTCACTGGAATAGTCCAAATGTGATCTATTACTACATCTTTATGCTTTCTTTGTATTAAATGTTTAACGTGAATTCTAATATTCATGAGTTAACTTACGTTTTGTAAGAAGAGAAAGAACCAATGAAGTTCTGAGTGGTTTTTTTACATCTCATATTCCTATTCTGAATCTCCATAAAGATACAACTGTAATGACAACTCTCAATCTGGCAAACGTCACATATGAGCAGAGAACAGACAATCCCTCTGTTCTGTAGCAATTCATTGTTATTGTAAAATGAGTCTTCCTTCCCTGAAATGTCGTGGAGAGCTGTTATATTTAAAGTGTGCTTGGGACAGATTGCAGAGATGCTGTGAATTCCCCTAGTAATGTATATTTGGCCTTAGTGCAGAAAAATCCCTGTAATTTAGGAAGGAGACTGGTGATCAGAATTATTTTTTTCAAATATTATAGCTGGACTCTTCAACAGGTCTAGCAGGGTTTTTTTTTGCAATGAGATTGCAGGTGATCATGGTAACTGCAACAGGGAACTTTTTTACAAGTTACCTCTTTTTTCTAATTTCCCTGTGTTAGTTTAAACATGTACCACTAGATGGAAGATGGTAAAAATATTTATTTGGCATAAAAAATAAACTCTTGGGGAAAAGGCATGCAATAACTAAGTATATCATACGGAGAGGCTGCGTATATCTCTGGGTTTTGGGACACAAAGGCCAAAACCATTTCCTGAGTGATTTTACCCCTAAACACAGAGTGGAAAAACTCACCTGAAGTGACAGACTGATTTTAAGTTCAGGTCTGGAAGCTGCACAATGCCTACTGGCACTTGTTCAGCATTCTTGGATTCAGCTCTTTTATGTGATGCTAATGACGTTTCATGTTTCGTAGGATTAAAGCACAAAGACTGAGTGCTGGAGTAGGGCCAGAAATGTGTGAGAGTTTTACATTGACTGTGTCTGAAAAAAAAACCAAACAGAAGACAAAAGTGGTCGTTGCTTTCTATATAAAATAGCGATTGGGATTACATAGGGAGAGCAATAAGTTAAAAGGACTTTTTTACAAGTTACCATTTCACAGCAAACCATTTATGGTAATATGAGCATGTATTTTCTTTCTTTTCTTATATTAAGATTTCATATAGCCTTTTTATTTAGGAAAGTTTATCTGTGAGAGAACTAATTCCACAAAGTTACTTCTTCTAGTTACACTTTGTATAATTCTTCCTCCAGAGAAGTACAGTTTAAAATGAAAAATGGCTTCATATTTGATTTTAATGTTTGCTTTGATAGTAATGGGGGGAAAAAGATTTTATTTAGACATTTCTGTCTTCTTTGTTCACCTGTCACCACATTTATCCACCAATAGCAGAATTTTTGATGAATCTTTTGTATTTGCTTTTGCACAGAGAGTTTGGATGGCGGGATCCAGAGCTTCCAGAAGTTATACAGATGTTACAGCATCAATTTCCCTCAGTACAGTCGAATGCTGCAGCCTACTTACAACACCTCTGTTTCGGAGACAATAAAATAAAAGCAGAGGTAAGATTTATCAACCCTTTTTTCAGCATTGTTGCTGTCTGCTATTTATCATCAACAATTATTTATGTGTGCTTTAAAAAGACTTAAAAGAGACATCATGGATATATGCCTGGACCCATTTTACAAAAGCTTTCGCTTAAGTCACTTGTAACTGTTAGAAAATGCAAAAAATATGTAAAATATTGTTATACCTCATTGTTTTGTTTTCTTTGGAATATTTTGATTGATTGCACACCATTTAAACACACTGTATCATAGGTGTTCAGTAATCAGCTTGTAGTGTAGTCTACTATGGGCATTTCCTTAGGGTTCTCCAAGAGGCATCTAGACATTAAATACAAACACAGAGCATGAAAATTAAGCAAAAAGGTTCTAAATCAAAGCATCCTTTAATGCATGATTATATGAATAGGTTTAATTTCACTGGGTTTGCAGCTTGAACGGTGCTGATTGGTCTATGATCTTGGAATTCAGTGCAGATTGTATCTAAAATCGAATTCAGACGTCAATATAGAGCTTGTTCTCTACCTGTAGCTGACAGGTACTTCTTGCTTGTTTGTTCCCTGTGGTTAATGGGACCAGCTCAGCTTTTGGCACAAGTTAAACAGAAGGAAGGCAGCTCTGAGGGATCTGACAAACACACAGCAGTCAATTAAAATTGAATGAGTGGAGCTGTTACCAGCCCCAGCTGCTTTCCCTGGCCCTCTCAGAGACACTGCTAATCAGGGACATGTGGTGTGCACATAAATCTGTGCCTGTACTGGCACCTTTTAGCCTGGCATGTAAAGGTAAACTGAGATCAAGATCTGCTACTGCTTATTTGTCAGAACTGTGCAGTGATGCTGGCTTGCCAGTGCTTCATCTTCCTCACCCTCAGCACAAACCACTCTGTGGATCTATCCCTCTACAGAACTTTCCCTTCCAGGCTATTTCATGCTCAGGAAATTCCTTAGTGAGTAAGCATGAAGTCTGCTGGTGTTGGCAGAACTGCACTGGTTGCATACATCACCTCAAACACCTTAGAAATAGTAATAAAAAATACTCACATGAATGTTGAGGTGAGGAATGTTTTTTGCACTGGAGAAGAGAACTCTGGTACAGGTGTCAATGAAATTTTTAACTGTACACCCTCTCTGTACTTGACTCTCATGCAGAAATTAGTTTTTCAGTAAAAGAATTGATTAAACTCTGAGAAAGGCAGTTAAATTATTAGAGCAATTTACTCATTGCACAATCTCCGCTGCCTCCTGTTAGAGATTGAGACCTCTCAAATAGCTGTCCCATTTGAGGGAAGCAGATGGTTCAATTTCTGTTGCTAACCATTTAGGAAAAAAGGTATCTGATCTTTGTTGATCTCACCTATCCCAACAGGACATCAGCCTTTGTAAGCTTCAGGCTCATGAACTGGAAGGGTGAAGGTCAGTAAATAAAACAGTAGAGCCCTAGGAAGCATTCTGAGCTGTTTCTGTGGGAAAGGATAGCAGATGAAACAAGGATTCTCCCACTTCATTTGTTGTTATTCAGGACTTTTGTATACTACTCACTATGTAATACATAAACTGCTATGGAAACAAAACAAAATACCTTTCTTAAAACAGTTCATCTGAGAATATGCTTTCACACTTCCGATACTTTGGATTTTTGTAAAATGACAAAATAATGGGATGTATTGTATACTTTTCTAATGCTTTATGGAGCTTTTCAGACCAAAGCACCCAACATTATCAAACTATTTTATCTCTGTCTGTGTCTATCCACGTACCAACCTCTTATTTAATGGCAAGTCCTGTTGTGTTAAGGTCATGACTCAGCAGAGCACTTGAAACAGTTTCTATGTTTGCTTGTTGGGTTCAGAGTCTACCCAAATGGCTCAGTAGTGTGCCCAGGGCCTGCTCCAGCTTCCACTGAGTCACAATTTCTCAAGTAACCTTTTGTGTGAGAGTTCAAAATCCTGTTGATAAGGAGATATCACGACAGATATCCCCAATTCTTCCTAGGTATATACCCAGTCAGAGGAACTTAACTGGTCCTGTTAAGCCTGCCTGGGACAGCTACTGTCTGATGTGTCTGAATTATGAGTTGAACTAACACCTAAATAATAGAAACTGATACCAAAATTCTGTTTTCTGTGGAGTATTTGTGTTGTAGTTGTGTGTTGTGACCTGTCCTCCTCTGTCTGAGAACGACCACATTTAATATCTAATTCCTTCTTCATGGAGAGCAGCATTTCAGTCCTGCTGCATGTGGTTGCAGGGAATCCTGCCAGCTCTGACACAAGGAAAAAAAACACCAGGATACATCATATTTTGCTTGCAATCTCTTACTGAGATTACAGAGCAAAAAAAACTCCAAAAAATTCTTTTCAAGCAGAGAAAACTGCTCTTTGACAGAAATATCTAGTTTTAATATAGCAAAGGACTTGAGCTAAAGATAAGAAACTGTCCTGGTGGTCTTTCAAATCCTAGAAAAAGGACAGATACATGTAAGTAAAGAATGCTGCTGCTATTTTGTGTGCCAGACAGGCACTGAGGAAAAAGCAAATGGAATTCACTAAATAATTTCTTAATCTTTAATGTATACTTGAACAAACATTAACAGAAAGAATAATATTATGCAACAATTTACCTGGTTGTATTGAATTTGAAATGTAATTTAGTTGTTAAAGTTTCAACTTCGTAGTTACCTGACAGGGAAAAAAGTTCTCTCACCTTTATCAGTATGGAGCATCAAACTGTCACACTGCAATTAATGGCTATTTCATCCAGAGTTTCTGAAAATAGCTGTTCTGAAATACTTTCTTTATTATTCTTTTAATCATGATTTATACTATATCACCTACCCAAAACTATGATTAATGATCTGTCTTCTGAACCTGACCATTCTTTCAGTCTTCCAGTTTTGTTTTTGTATAGTGGCAGACTTGTCCTACTGTCATAACTTAGTGGAATATGTATAAAATTTCTCCTCATGTATTGGTAGGACAAAGCCCTGCCTTTTATTCCTTTTGCAGAAGAGTGTCACCTAAAATTCAGACAGAAATAGAAAATAGCAGCTGTGACTATATGCATTTCTGAGATTCCTAGTATCTTTTATGGTTTTATGGTTTACCATTATGTTTTTATCTTCTAAAATATTTCAATTTCTGTGGCTGAAGTGTGGAACACTACCCGTTGCTTCCTCTGAATCACCCCCACAAGAAAAGGAAGTGGAAATGCTCTCCAGAAAACCACTGAGAAAAAGATGGTCAAAAATATTGGATGCATGGCTAGGGAAACTGGAGCTATTTTTCCCTTCATGACCATGTTCTTTATGGTAGATGTTATTTCTAGAACACATTGATCACAGGTGTGCCTATGAATTTGGTGATGTCACTGGAAATGTGCCTTTATTGCTGCATCAGTGTAAATGTCCTGCTCAGTCTTACATAGCAATGAGGTCTGCAAATCTCCTTCTCTATCTTAAAGTACTTCAAGCAAAGTTAGTAAGTGTTTATGTGAAGATGTCCCAGGCTAGATGCTAAGGTGTCAGAAGTAATTTACTTTTTTACAAAAAAAACCACACCGACTTTGGAGTGAATTAGGTTTTATATTTCTGGAAGAATTTGGTTTTTTCCCCTTCCGGCCCTGATCACAGCAGAACAGCAATAGGTAAATGCAATAAACACTGGCCATTGATCAAGATGATGGTGTTATTTCTTGCAGGTGCTGCCACTTCTATTGCTGCTCAAAACCATTCAGTACTAGTCTTTATTTCAAAGTACAATTGTAACTGCTGCTCTAATCTGAAAGTTTTTCACAAATGCTACTCCTGAGTCTCCTTGAGTCTTGCTGACTGCAAGGCATGTGCTATACATGCTCTCAGTAGTGCTTCTCATTCTCTACCTTTGTTCGCTGTGCTGGGTGCTTATGTGGTGCAGCAGACATTAGAATGGAGTTGAGGAAATTGGATTATTTTGCTAATGTTTGATAGTTAGATTTTTCATCTTCTTTTGAATAGTGACCAACTGTTGCTGAAGGTCTCACATATGTAGAAGGGGACATACAGGGGCAGAAGTCTAAAGGTTGTAAAAATTACCAGGCAGCCTATTAAAGTTAGGCGTAATAATTCCGAAATTCAGAATCTCAGAATACTTCAGTAATTCCTTGTATAAATTATTCTTTCACTGGCATCAGTGAAGAATGTAACGAAAAGGCAAAAGGAAAGGAGGGAAGAAGTTTTGATCAGATATTTGAAGGCAAATGAAAAGCCTGTCAGGCAGAGGAGCACAAGAAGACTCTTTCAGAAGGCATTTTCTCCTCAGGAGAGGCTCTTACACCAACAATGGTGAGATTGTGAGCAGAGCCAGAGTAGCTGCTCCTGGATGCCAAGAAGGAACAGACAGGGGATATAGGAAAAGAGAAGCATTTTAAAATACTCAGCAGAGAACATTTCTTTAAAAGAGCACATTCTATTAAACACAGGATTCATTCTTCACAGCATTTTTTTCTTCCTATAATGACATTTTTCTCCTTTGTATGAGGTCACCATCTAAAAGGATTGAATTGTGCAGTTTCACACGCCAACACCATTTTGCTCTTACAGAAAATGGCAGCCTGCCATCAGCTGCAAAGGTGTATCAGATCACTGCAGGGTTTTGGCACCAATGATTCCCTTCCTCAAGCTAGGAAATTAATTTTTGCCAGCAAAATCACAACACTTGAGATTCTCCTCTCAGGAAAAAAAATCCAAGATGCCAAATAAAATAACTGCAACTGCTGAACTGTCCTGTCTGAAGCCTTCCCTTAATAAATATTGCTGAATTGGACAGTGTCCTCTTTATCTTGGAGAGCATTTCCATCCTTCCTTCAGAAGAAAAGTATCAGTCCAGACACTGTCACATGGAGTTCTAAAAACTGAGTGACTGCACACTGGAAGCATCTATTTTCCCAACTCACTGAAGCCCATCATTCACATTCATTTTGTAATCAAACTAAAGGTGTTTCTACATCTTCTTCTGTGAGTTCTTTAGAGCGTGCCAAGCACCCTTTCAACACAGTGCCCTTCTTGTTCACATATCAGGCAGTGGTCATAAACTCCATTAGCCTCTTGTTTATCTTCTTTGTAATACACATAGTTGCTGTGCTGTAGTAACTTCAATGTCATCCATCACACTGCTGGATTCCTGATGGTCAAGGATACATACATGCCTGTTTCTAGAATGGTTTTCTCCCAGGGAATACTTGCACTTAGTATGGGGTGATGGAGAAACAGTCATTAATGTTGCTTTTAGACAGGTATACTGACAGAAATCTTCATAATATTTGAAGGATCCAGAAGGGAGATTGGAAATGCTCACATCATCCTCAGAGGGTATCTTGGTTTGATTTCTACAATACTCTGCAAGATTCCCCTCCATTTCCATAAAGATAGTCAGAGGAAACAGAACATTTTAGCATGCTGTGGGCTTGGGGAAGAGGGTTACTGGAAAAGCTGGAATCCTGTCCGGCAGGAAAGGACCCATCTACCTGGTGCTGGCCGACAGCCAGCTGAACATGAGCCAGTGTGTGCCCAGGTGGCCAAGAAGGCCAATGGCATCCTGACCTGTATCAGCACTAGTGTGGCCAGCAGCACCAGGGCAGTGATCATCCCCCCATACTGGGCACTGGTGAGGCTACACCTTGAGTGCTGTGCACTACAAGAAGGACATTGAGGTGCTGGAGCATATCCAGAGAAGGGCAACAGAGCTGGTGAAGGGGCTAGTTGTGTAGATGTGGCTCTTAGGGGACATAGTTTGGTGGTGGACTTGGCAGTACTGGGTTAAAGGTTGCATTCGATGATGTTAACCGTCTTTTCTGACCCAAATTACTCCATGTTCCTTTCTTCCCTGTGTTTGAATCAGAATTATAGTTCTGGATTCACTTTCCCATACATAGCCTTGTTCTTCTCCTTTTGCCTCTACAATCTCTTCAGTTAGAGGCTGGAATTTGGCTTGTACACTGATGATACTGCCAGTTTTCCATTAAAGACACTGTGAGAACTCCTTTAATCTCTGCATGCAAGAAGATACAGACATAGTGTTTAATTTAAGTGAAAGAAGCATCTCACAGGTGGTAATGAGAAGTAACGTAGTAATTACAGAGACTCTACAGCATTTGTTGAGAGTGCATTTTAGTGTAGACAACACCTACATACCTTTGGAGAAATTTTACTTCCCTGTTTAGTTATAAACACTTTGTTAGTACTTTGGTAACCATAATTTTTATATGTTAAAACAACTCCATGGGTAAAATACCACAATTTAAGAAATACTTCCCTCAATGGCTTCACAAGGAATTTCCTATTGTAATGATGATTTTTTATATGAAAAGGTGGTTACCTGTACCTGATTCCTAAAATGAACACTAAGATGTTCATACTTTTGCTTACCTCTATTTAGATTACTGCAGTGCAGTTTGGGTCTATGCCCCCATCACGCTGGGCAGCTGTATTCATATCTGCCAGTAGATGTCAAGCAGTCCATTTTCAATATTTTCTGTGAAGTTTTTACTTGTAGAAATTACACAAATGAAGTAATGCAGCACCCAGTGGCATACCCAGAAACGGTGTATGTAAGAATTTTTTTAATGTAATTTTCTAACACCTCATTGATGAAGATTTTACAAGACTTACGTTTCAGGTTTTTACTTATCTCTTTTTTTGTTTTCTAAGAAGTCAATCAACAGATGGTGTATTGTTTTGCAGTAAAAGTTGGGAGTTTTTTTTGACGGGTTATTTATTGTCAAATATTCAAAGATAAAATGGCTGTTTGTTTGGGGTTTTTTATACTTTACTCTCAAAGTATTTTTGGAAATGATCCTTTGATTTGTCTTTCCTAAATTGTCTTAGTTTGCATTGTTGAAATAGTTTCTGCAGCAAGGCTTTCCACTCTTAGCGTCTTGTTATTCAAGGATATGATTTTACACTGAAAGAAAGTTGGGTGTAACTTCCACTCAGAACCATCAACACCACCAGGGAGTCTCACTCTTCACAGTAAGACAAGGAAAACAAGGCATACAAATGGATATATTATTACTTCTTATCCCACTACATTCAAGGGGTTTATACTTTAGCATGGGGAATGGCATTTTTCATTCCACCTCAAAATTCATTTATATTTTAATGTTAAGTTTTCCAAAGAGCTTTTGAACTACTTAAAGAATGTATTTCAACCAACAGAGGCTACACTGTTACTGTATTTCTAGTGTACTGCATATACCTTACATGAGAAGTAACTACGAAGTGTAAAATTATTGACCTGTAATTACTAAACAACATTTGGTCAACTGGGGGGTTGCTAATTACATAACCAAACTGTGACAGGAACAATTAATTTGGTCAATTTGAGTACCCATTGTTGTAGCTTTCTCTAGTATACCTATGACTTAAATACACTCTTACCATGCTGTGACACAAAAAAAAAAAATCACATATTTACGTTTCTTTATCATCAGACAGAGAAGAGAAAGGGGTAAATATGTGAGGGTGAGCATGTTAAGCTCTACACATGAATGTACTTGAAATAGAAGGGGTTTATACTGAAAGCACTCGAGTAAGTTTCAAGCCCATGGCCCATTTTTAGCTCTGCATGACAATGGGCACTTCTGTAAATGGGGATGTTATTTTTTATTAGTGTTATTATTATTTCCTTTTATTCTTCTTAAGGGTGATAAGTCAGCAACGACCTGTCAATATCAACTCCTACGTGGCTTCAAGCTGAAAACATTTGTGAGGGCTGTTCTTCTGTCATGGTTTGACCCCAACCAGCAGCTAAACCCCACACAGCCACTCGCTCCCTTCCCCACAGTGGGATGGAGGAGAAAAATGGGAGGGTAAAAGTGAAAAAACTCAAGGGATGAGATAAGGACAGTTTAGTAAGGAGAGCAAAAGTCACACACACAAAGAAAGCAAACCAAGGAATGAATTTGCCAAAGCAAAACAAGGAATTTCCTATTCCACCACTTTGTATGGACGGGCAGTTTGCCTGGCACAGTGCATCTTGTGGCATTCTTGCAGTCATACTAATCTGAAGTGGGATATAAGGGTTGAAGATATCTTTTTACCCTGTCCTATTGGAAGATCTCTGGACACCTGGGATGGCTGAAAGATGAGTCCTCTTTTTATGCAAAATAGGAATTACGCCCTTTTTTTCTCCCATGATCAAAATCCCATTACTTAGATATACGAACTATGACTTGTCCCACCTTCTTTCCACAGAAGTCTTTTTTAAAGCTACCCTTGTTTCCTACTATTGCTGCTTGGTTTTGATTTTCTTTTTTTTTTATCCCATCTTCTGAGCTGTGTAACCACTTGCGATCACTCTGTTCCCTTCCATTTTATTCATTCCAGCAGTCAGTAGCTTTTCTCTTTCTCTGTTAAGGCAGGCAGATATAAATGGTTTATTTCTCCTGAGTAAAGCAATGATATCTGCACTTAAAGCTCTTCTCTATTGATGGGTGTACAAGAGAATTCATATGACAGCATTTCAGTGCCAGTTTGAAGTGTCTCATGTTGGCTCTGGATGTTCCTCTATGCCATCTCCATGATACCCTCTCTCCTCTTTCAGTTTGAATTGTGGTAATCAAAGAAGCACTAATTCATTGCATATAGTACAAGCCTATGGCTGAACATTTTTCCTCTTTGATATTAGCTGAAACAGGTGAGGCAGAAATGGCTACATGGGTCTTGACACAATAGTCTGTGTTAACACTGTTAAGACCACCTAAATCTGGGTGGTCTTAATTACAGAGCCAATGAAAATCCAGTTTCATTCACTTTACATAAACTATTGTATGTTTCTCAGTCTAGAGACCAACACTGAGTCACTGAATAATATTTATGAAAGTATATCACTCTATTATTTTTTTGCTAATATATTGTCTTTACTTTACTAATTAACTTCCAGAAAAATTGATAAAGAGGTAGGCCTTTTCACTTTTTCATAGGAAAAAAGCATAAAAGTGTACCTTCTATCTGGTAATTAAATCTTATATTGACAGTCTTGGTTCCAATTTCTGAATGCATTTCTGTGTTTATTTCTGCCATCTTACTTATACAATACCATTTTATGATATTCATTTTTTCTGATGAGAGGGTGCATCTCTGTTTTGTGCAGTCCTTACATGATTAAGACTGAGTATTAATGAGTGTCACTGAGTTCTGTGCTGTGTCCCCATAATATCTGCTTTATGTAGCACCAAAAAAAGTGGCATTTTACACTCTGGGATTCCTCTGGGATCACTTAATCACGGTTATTCTTGATTTCATCATCAAGATACTGTGCCTGAATTATAATACTGATTTACTGTGTACCTGGCATATATTTCACTTGATTTAAGATTAGGAAAATGTTCCAGTTGTTCAATAAATGATGACAAGCCCCAGAGGAGTAACATTTGCTTGTAAGGGGGAGAGGAAGATTTAGGGTGTGTCCTGGTTTGAAGGACAGGTGTCTGTTAAGGAAGGCAGGAGCCTCCCTTGGAATGGGAAACTGTAACCCCTCTCCCTCCGAATTATTATAAATTTGAAATCAAGAGGCTCTCAGGCAAAGATATGGGAATAGGAATAACAGTTCTTTACTAATATCTAAAACAAGGATAACAAATAACAACAACTATAACGTTGACCAACAAACAGAACCAGAAACCCAGTGGCAGCCTGCTCGGCTTCAGGCACTGAAGATTGCACAGCAAAGTAGTGGCAGGTTGCTGGGGCCAGTTCTTGTCTTCTAATCCTCTGCTCTGCTGAGGATCTTGATGAATGCTTTGGGATTATGGCATTCACATTTCAAAATCATTTCTCTTGGAAAAAAGTCTGAGTCATGTAAAGTGGCATGATTTTTAAAAGAAGTAACTAAGAGTGTATTATATCATAAATGTAATGAGACATCTAGTTGTGGTTTGGGGTTTTTTTTAGTTAATGCTAGATAAGCAAAAATGAGACATTTTTCTTGCCTTCCTGTTTCCAGTTGTTTTGTAACATACCATTCTTTCTCATCTTGAAGAGACTGAATCAAACAAATTTACAAGGTGACTTAAAACATTTTTTTACAAAATCGAGGGCTTAATATTGAGAATGTATGTTGGTATTTTCATCTCAACACTGCTTTACACTGCTTTCGTGTTTCTCCCCTCCCACTGTCCAGTTATTCCCTCTCCAGGGAATAACCAAAAGGACAGTATTTTCCCCACTCTTCCAAGAAGTTTCTCTCTAAGGTTTTTCTATGATAGTAATAGTCAGCAACAATTATTTAGAGTGAAAGTGAGCCAAAATTTTATATATATATTTTAGTAGTAGTAGTAGTCATTTGGATAATTGCAACTTTGCTGTTTGGACTCTGCTGTTTATTCACTACAGTGGAAGCTGTTAGCAGTGTTCACAAACATATTTGGGATGCAGAATAGGACCTCTGTTCTGCTGCTGTTTAGGGTCCTGGTTCTGGTCTTCTTGCAGGCTGAAGGGAGTGGGTGAGGCCTTGAACAAGAACCTGTCTAGACCTCTGGTTTATCTGGGTTTATCACTCACTCATACCGTGTCTGCCTCACTGGAGATGGGAATATTGGCTAAAGGTTTCTATCTTTTTCAGCTCTGGGCAGTCAGAATGAGCACTTAGAAGAGAATTTCAGGCAATAAATTCAATAAATGAAAAAATTCAGATGTGACTATTTGGTGATAATGCTTTTCATGCAGTTAGGAGAAGAGGAAAAAAAGCAGTATTATGTGTGCAAGATGAATGCCTTTGTGCTACTTTCTGTAGTATGCAGCAGGTACAGAAAGAACATTGCACTGTACTGTTCCTCTCTCCACTGGTCTGAGGAAAACATGTTGTATAAAAACATTTGCAAAAGCTTTATCTTTTGTATTTGAAAATATTGGGTGGTAAGAGAAAGAAGGGTAATACACTGAAAGACAGTGTCATTCAACATAGGTAGGATGACATTTTGAATGGGTAATAAATATATTTGCAGCTTTTTTCAAGCAGTGTAGTGCTATACTGTATATTGCATGGATTTCTTTCTATTCATAATTCATAATTCTCCTGCCAGTTGCTTCTCTGATTTATTAGGCTGATGTGTGAATGCAGAGGATCACTTTCCTATTGTAGAGCATATTTTTTATTACTGTTCTCATCATCCAGCAACCCATGGTAAGACTTTGCACACTATGTATAGAAATAAAATAACCTAGGTTGATATCAGTATCTGTAATTTGATGCTTTCTCAACATATCTGTACTAAAAAGGTTGGCAGCAAAATTATTTCAATAAGGAAGATCATAGTCCTGATAAAAAGGACCTGCCAAATGAAACTTTTAAGGTAAAGACCATCAATTGATCTTCAAAATATGTTTAAAAATACAAAGAGATGGCTGTTACTAAGCTACTGAGGATGGTGACAGCAGAAGGCACAGGTTTGTACAGACATAAGAGCATCTAAGGCTCTAAAACAGAAATGCCTATCTTGAAACCAGTACATGTGTATATACACACACACACTCATTTATTATATTATACATACATACATATATATATAAAATTTTGCACATTGATCTGTGGGTATTACAAAGTGTCTTAGATATGAGGCAGGTGTTTACTTGTGCTGACTTTTACTTCATTTATAAAATTTATGTAAATGGGAAGATTGAGGAAAAATTCTGCAGTGCACCTTTCTGCTTCACTGAAACTCTTAAACTACAGGTCATAGCCTGCCTCTGTGATCTTAGACAAAAATTTAATTTTTTTGTGCCTGAGTTTCAATTAGCAAATCTGTCTACCAGAGAGGGATGTTGTAAGAATGCATTCATGAGCTTTTGAGGCAGTAATTTGCTCCCCAAATATGTAATTCTCATGTGGCTGAGAGATTCTTTGAAGGATAATACATAATTTCTAAGAGAACACCTCATGTTTAAATCGCAGTAGAGAATGTCCTGGGAGCAGAGGTCATCAGGTATGATGCTCAACATAACAAATTGTAAATGTATTTTTAACGTGATATGAGGAATGTTGTTTATTCTGTGAGGCAAACTGAGGTAGTGACAGCAAGCATCAAAAAAAGAACTTCTGGAATTTCCAATTAGAGCTGAAATGTCAGGTAGAGATTTTTTTGTTGTTTGGGCTTAAATGACTGAAAAAAAATAATTTTTTTGGTCTTATTGGTGACCATCTTGTTCCTGGATAGTATTCGTGCTCACATTGACTAAATCCCATTTATGATATCCTTAACTGAATAGAGTGAACTACAGCTTCAGAAATTTTCATATAACACTGAGGTGATGTCCCCTATTGCTGTTAAAATATTTGAAGTAGTGACATACAGCTTTCTGTAAAAAACTAACTTTTGCTTTACATTAAGAAAAAAATTGAGTTTTCTTTATCTTGTTAAACTTCACTAGATATCTGGTTATAGGAATACCAGGATGTTTTTAGTTGAAGTATATATGTCAGTTCTTTTCACCTCTAACAAATGTAAACCTTCATTCTTAAATGGATACTCAATTATTTTTAAATACCAGAAAGTAAATGATCCAAACCTCTGGTATTAATCACAATTTTTCATTTACTGTCAGACAGTACTAAATCAGTTGATTGGTTGAGTAGTGCAGATGTTTTTGCATCCTAAATTAATATTGTTATTGCACTGTCTATGAAGTGCACACTGCTGAACCTTCTTCAGCATTGTGCATTTTTTGAAAAACAAAGACCACGAATCAATATCAAGTAGTTACAATCTTTGACGTGTGTATTTTATCATATTTATGTGTATTTTTTAGTGTTAGTTTATAATGTAGGTCAGTACCAATCTTTTTAGTGCCAATCTAATTTTAGGAGATACTGCTTTTAAGAGTGGGATTGAAAATTGCTTTTCTGATGCCTTCTCAGTCAGACAAACACTTAAGGTCAGCTCTGTGCTTGCAGTTAGAAGTGTTATTTGGAAGATCCCACTAGTCCTTCATGATTAGAGTAGGATGCTTGTGTTGTCCTTCAAACGTAAGATTTTTTGAAAGTATTAGGGTAAAGTGCTTTACAATTATAGGTAACTCATGGCTACCCAGAGATTTTTTTTTTTTTGTAAAATCTAAAATGACACAAAAACTTTGATTTATAATAAGTATAGCCTTCCTACCAAGCATGAAAAACAAAATGTGTCACAGAGCAGAATACATTAAGGCTTACTGACTGAGAAAGCAGCACATTTATTCATGCCTTCTCAGGGCAATTTTAGAACATGATTTTTGAGTCTCTTCCTGTTCAGAAAATGGTTTTGACCCTCTGTCAACCCCACACATAGATCCCAAGATCCAAAGAGGTCACTTAAGAGACACAGGTAAAAAAAATCTACTCAGTAACAGAAATAAGATACCCACTCCCACAAAAAAAGCTCCTGAGTATTGACCCCATGCTTAGCATGCTCACATCGCACAACCTTTCCACCAAACACCCACCTGGTTTCTACAGACACAGAAAAAAGATCCCCATCTTTCTCCACGCAGTGCAGTTTAGCACAGAGGGAACAATTCTTACTTAAGCAGAGCATTGTCTATAACTGGTAGTTGAATTTATTTACATTATGCCTGTTCACAGCTTTATGTTACCTTTGTATCTGATCTAAAAAGTCCTAATGAGAAAGCCATTCTTAAATGGGACCTACATCCAAACTCTGATTTAAGATTCCTTAAACAAATTAGACTTTGGAGTTAATGCAGCAATTTGCATAACATTCTGCTCTATTTTCAGCTAAAATCGCTCAGCACTTTTTTAAACCTGTAGCAAATTACTTCACTAATGAGGCTAAATTACCCTGTGATGTTACAGGTAAATTTGTCTGTAATAAATCTCATGTGCATTTGCAATGTACAGATTTTGCATTGTCTGTCTGCTGTTCCATTGGCACATCAGAAGAAACACTAGAGAGGACTTAAAGTTTAAAGCAGTATATTTGTCTTAAGAGATGTGCTGCACAAAATATTATTCCCATATTCTGTTCTGATGAGTTGTTTTCTCCTTTTCACATCCAGTTCAAGTTCTAGGAATCAGCCCTCGGAAACTAGCTAGCTGTGGGGCTTCCCATCTTCCAAGCCTTTCTCCAAAAAATAGTGTCATTATTTCCATCTTAGATGAAAGTCATTTTAGTCATGTAAACAAGGCAGAGATAAATAACTGAATGCAATTGCAGTAAAAACATCAAGAAATAAATAATTTCTTGGATACTGTATGTAAACGGTCAGTGCAGTCAATATGCTGTGCGACTGTCGTGGCCTTTGCTGCAGTGCCCTGGTCCGTGTGGGCACACCAGCCTGCTCACATTGTGATCCTGAGAAGAACAGGGTGGCTGTAGTCAAAGAGTGTCTCACAAACAGTACACTGCCTGCCACCATTTAAAAATTCTTGGGAATTTGGTTCTGCTCACTTGTAGCTTCTCCTTCCAGCACTGATGGAACAGAGTTGCTCAAAATCCATTCACATGTGAAATAGCACTTGCCCTGCTGGTTAGAAAACCAGTATCTAAGAACATTAAAACAAATTGTTACTAATTATTTCCAGAAGCAGGCTTAAACTGAATTGTCCTTTTAATTTGTGTTTATTGGATACATAACATCATTTGTGCTAGCGGTCAGCTATTTTTTAGTTCTGTTCTATATGTAATGCAGTGACATTAAAGATAATTCCATGTGTTTAAACATACGTATTCTGATATATTGAAACATGCTTTCTTAATAGCAGAAATGTCACAGAGTAAGTGGCAGATGATGCAGTGTGTTGCGTCAACTAAACTGGCAATTAATATCTATGATGTGTGGAAAGGATTGATTATTGTTGGATTTCCTTCACCTCCTTTGGATGAAGAGTTACTCAATAGTGATTATTAAGAAAAATGTGGAAAGTAAGCATCTAACCATGAATTAATCTTTGAATTAGGAATGTGGAGCTGTTAATAGTGGAACACTTAATGTCTTACTGGGAAGAGGAGATTGTGTTATTTTAGCAGCACACTTTATCACTCTGTCAGTCTAAGAGGTTTTTTTACCTGTTCCTACTTCTCTTCTGTTTCCATTTTATTTTACTTTGTAAAGCAGAGTACTCTGAATTAAATGCAGAAAAGGATGTTTCAGTTATACCTACTGGCAAAATTTGAACAATATCTCTGATACCCACTTGCTGAGTATAAATAGAAGAGGAAGGGTGTTTTGGTTTCTGTCACAGAAGTATTTTTAGGCTGTTTTGGAATACTTCATTATCTAACAGTCTTTGGCTAAACTGTTTAAAACTTGAAGCTTCACTTTTCTTTCTTTTTGTATCTCTAGCTCTAATCTTTGTAGCCTTCCAAGGGATAGAAGAGGCAATTCCCATTCTGCAGTGATTGAAAGGAAGGGTGTTGCTTCTTTTCTTTGCTGCTGGGAGGAATAGACTACTTTTCGCTTCACGGATTTCACAGAATATATTTTAAAATAGGGTTCAAAACCTTAGTGGTAGTCAAAGCAGATAGCATCTATTTGCTTTGACTTTGCTTCTGCTGTTGCAAAGCCATAAGCAATCGCCAGGTTCCAGGGCCAGATTTCTCATAGCTTGATATGAAGAGAGGTCACTCACCTATATTTTGTTCACTCTGGTCTCACTGGTATTTGTCCCTGAGATCCACAGTGTCTCTGACAGCTCTTTCCCATGTCTCTCATCAGCTATTCCAGCTAAAGGTTCACTAGTGTCATGCCATTGTTAGCAATTAAGATTAATAAACAGATAAAACAGGGTACAGTGATTAAATGAGGGGTGTGGCCAGACAAGCATACTGAAGCACTACTTATTTACAGATGATCAGTCCCTTTCATCATGCCCTTCCGTATTTCCTCATGTTGTTCCTTCCCCGTGGATTTGGAATGTCTCCCTTTTCCTATCTTCGCCCTTCTGCTAAACATCCCATGAGTCTGGCACACTGCCACAGTCCCATCAGCGTGCTCTTTACCGTAGGACCTGCAGTGGCCTTTTCATTCAAATGTTCCTCCCTGTGTGCCCACTTTACCAGTTAACAAAGTTCAGGCTGAACCTCTCCAAGCCTTGGAGTGGTTCCTTCAGCAGCCCATCGAGCAGTGATCTTCCAGATCTGGTCTTTGGTGTTGTCTCTTGCTCTGCAGGGTTTGTGTACATCCGTGTGGTTTATTACTTTTCCTGTCTCGTCTCTGTTTATACACTGGACAGCCATTGAGCAGATGTCCTCACAAAACAGGTGTCTGTATATTCCAAGCATCTGCATATCCTTCACATCCTACATTTCATTTCCTTCCACACATCCACCCAATCTGTTGTATTGAATTAGGAAAGCAAGTTACCAAGAATTCATATGCTAAAATCTTACAGTAATCATGTATATACTTATTTATTTTTATATATATCATTTCAGACATCATATCGATGTCTTACTGACTTGTTTTATCAGCACATATGCTTCAGGCTGGTCATGTGTAACTCCTGGTGGATTAAGTATCTAACAGTCCACTGTTGTGATAAAGACTGTTGAGTCAAAGATAAGCCTTGAAACAGATAAATTATTTTCTCATAGACTCTTGGCATGAGGTATACAAGCTGTCCTTATTAGGAACATAATTGACATCTTCACTGCCTCCAGCTGTGGCCTGAACCCCTTCTTGAGTCTAAATTTTATTTTCGTAATGTGGATACAAATACATAGTCTCAGATGTAATGCAAAAAAACTTCATACTATGCCAGAGGAGAAGACTTTGTCATCAAGCTGACATGAGTGCACTTTTATCCATCTGGGTACTAGAGAGCATGGCACCTTTTCTTGTCCTGTCTTCCTGTGTCGTGGCTTCATGGGACTGGTCAAGTGCTTCTGACCAGCTAGTAGACAGTGACATTAATGACAGAGAGCTAACTTTAGAGGAAAGTTTGAAAATATCCTGGTCAAAGAAAACACTTGATTCCTCAAATGAAAGCAGCTCTGTGTGTTCTTCATGGAAATTATTTTTTTTTCCAAAATTTATGTAATCTCTGTTCTCTCAGTTTTCATTTTGGTTGGCATAGATTCCTAATCACAGCTCGGTATTTAATAGCTCCCTAACAGTGTCTTCCAAAGACATACACAAAGTATTTCCAGTGAGAAAAAGGAAGGAAAAAAACTTCAGAAATTAATGGTATCCATGGATTAAAAGAGTCATGAGAAACAACGCAACACAGATCCACCTAGCATTGTTAATGTTGTTAATATTGACAATATTAACTACAATATTAATAATCAATACAATGACAATATTAACATTCTTCTACTCTGATCTTCTTCATTTTATTTTTGAGAAAAGACGGTGCAAAAGGGGGACAATGCATTCAAGACATGAGCAGATACAACTGGGCATACTCAGTTGTGCTGCCAGGTTGAAGGTCATTTTTTTGAGTTCAGAAGTGGCTACTTTGGGGCTTGTCTGTGTGAAAATGAAGTTGATCCCATGTACCTCCTGATAAGTCATTACTCTACTGTTTGTTTTTAGTAGGCAAACAGACTATGACATATTCTATTTTCTTCTCCTCCTAGATGTAACAAGGCAGCAGCCACTGATACGTCAATAAATACTATATTAAGGAATGTTTTCTTCATCTTAAGTTAGGAAAGAGACAGAAGTATCTATCAAAAGTGCTTTGGGAGATTGGGATTTGATGCCCCATTGGTGCAAATTGCTGCTTATCCATCCATCCTGGCATTCTTGGCAAAGACATTTGGCAGTAGCACTGCTGAATTCACTGGAGCTGTGACTAACTTAGCTGAGATCTGCCCCGGGAGACTAAGCAGAATTGTCCTCCAGGCTGTGGCTCTTAGCTCCCTAAAGGACTTGAACAAATAATTTCATTTCCTTTGCCTCTATTTCCATAAATTTAAATAGATCCTGATAACATCCATCACAGTCTCACAATTTGTCAGGCATAGTTAAACCTGCTGGAGAGTATAGTTTTATCTTATATCTCTAGGTATTTGATAGAAACACAAAGATGGGGTGAGACTTGTGGTGAATAAAGGCCTGTTTAACATAAAAACAAACCAACAAAGCAAGAGAGTAGTGCAGATAAAAAACAGCATGAGAAACTGAGCTCCTATTTGTGAACTATCAGCTCCATCTCTCCCTGCATGACACAGCTACTCTGCCAAATATCTGAGCTTGGAAATTCAAAGAAAGTTTGCAAAATAAATCTTGTCTTTCCCAGGTAAGAATAGGTTCTTTCTTCAGTAAAATATAAGAAATTTTGTCAAGTTATGTAAAGTGTTATGTAACATCCATTTCATTTCTGTTGTATTACCCTTTTTTTTCTGACAGAAATGCATTTTAGATTAATATTTAATGTCCTTGCTTTTAAGAAACTATCTTTGAATCACTTCAGTCTGCTGCTGGCTTCAGGTTCCTGGGAGAGGAGGAGCTGCATGAGCTGAATACTAGTGCTGTCGGCTACCATGACTGCAAAGGGAAGGTGCAGCTCAGGAATACTGGCTGAATGTAGCAGAACCACACATTTCCCTTTAGAAATAAGCAGAAGATAGCAAAACCTGTCATTTGAGAGCATCTACAGGATAAACTGCTGAGGAACATGAGATGCCACTTGCTTATGTGTAAGGGGAAGAGTGGGAAAAACAGCGTAGACACAGTCCCACTGAATGGAGACAGAGCCCTCTGAGTGTTTAGCTGAATTGTAGCACACAGAATGATTTTTGCTACAAAGTAATACTTTTTCTCATTCTTACTCTTTTTTTAGCAGCAAAGCAATTAAAATATTCATTCAACATATTGTGTTTTAAAAATATAATTCACAAAGATCAGCAGGCATGTTTTCATTCTGTCGTTCTTGATATTACTCATCACACCAGGCAACTCATATATTTTTTAACTGTATTCTTTCTTCTATCAGATCTTGTTTCTTTTCAGAGGTTGAAGTGTGAAGCTCAGTGGTTGATTCACCTTTTGTTGAACTGATGCATAAATTTTGTTCCTAGTCTGTTTAGTAAATGTCATCTGTTTGTCATGTAGGTGGCTCTTCATGTAGCATGCTTGGTTTTGAAAATCTGGTTAGTAGGGGAAGCAAATGTATTTTTATATGAAGGTTAAATGGTAGTGGATTGTAAAACCAAACAAACAACAAGCAAGTTTCAGCCTCCACCTCTCCCAGATAAACTTGGTAAATTTTTTCCGGCTCAGAAATGAGCTAATTATTTTATTGCAAGTCATCCTGTTCACATGGAAAATATTTGACCAGTGAGATATTTTGCAGCACCTTTTCTCTTTGACCTGTTTTTCTCATTTCTAAACTGAAAGATATGGCTTCTCTGAGTAGCAGAAGCATAAACTCTCAAAAAGATTGATGAACTTTTCTTCCTGAAATTGATATATTTTACCAGTGTCCATTCGTATCTCTTCATGCATCATGTAGTGCCAGCTGCTGTAGTCTTGGAGGCGACCTGCATATTGCTCAGAAAGTTGCACGTGATATACTGATAAAATGTCTTTTAAAGGGAAAATATCCTAGTTTATCTTTAAACTCTCTAACTTTGGCATTTAGACCAAAGCTGTGTGGTGACTGTATAGACATTAAAGCATCTTAATTTAACACTGTAACACTGTGGTGTATATGATTTTTGACTACACAGTTGTTCTATTTCTTTGGCTTTGCTGTTATTAAAAAAATAAGAATATGCCAGATAAACTTGAAGAAGAAAGGGAGAACTTCTGGTTTAAGCAGTGAGTAATTGCATATGGCTCAGTTTTGGAACCTCAAAGCCTGAATCACTTTTCAATCTTTATATGAAGTGAATCACAGATTCACAGAATCATTTAGGTTGGAAACAATCAAGATCATCTACTCCAACCATTAACTAAGCACTGCAGATTCCACCACTAAGTGCCACATCTACACACCTTTTAAATACCTTCAGGGATGATGACTCCACCGATTCCCTGGGCAGCCTGTTCCAGTGCTTGAAAACCCTTTTGGTGAAGAATTTTTTCATGATATCCAACCTAAACCTCCCCTGACATAACATGAGGCCATTTCCTCTTGTCCTACCATTTGTTACTTGGAAGAAGAGACCAACCCCCACATGGCTACACCCTCCTTCCAGGGAATTGTAGAGGTCACACCTGAGCCTCCTTTTCTCCAGGCTAAACACCCCCAGCTCCCTCAGCTGCTCCTCATGGAACTTGTTCTCCAGACCCTTTATCTGCTCTGTTGGCCTTCTCTGGACATGCTCCAGCACCTTGATGTCCTTCTTGGAGTGAGGGGCCCAGAACTGAACACAGGATTCAAGGTGTGACCTCACCAGTGCTAGGTACAGGGGGACAATCACTGCCCTGGTGCTGCTGGCCACACTATTGCTGGTACAGGATGCCATTGGTCTTCCTGGCCACCAGTGCACCTGCTAGCTCATGTTCAGCTGGCTGTAGACATTCCTTTTCCAACAGCCATCTTTCCAGCCACTCTTCCCCAAGCCTGTAGCGTTGCACAGGCTTGTTGGGACAGTAACACAGGACCCAGCACTTTGCCTTGTTTAAGCTTGTGTTAGATCCATGAAATGCATACAATGGTTGTACATAAAGATTTTAAGTTAGTAGATGAAGCTTGAATTCCTAATAGATTTTACTGTTCTTCAACTGTTTCCATCTTTCAAGACTTCCCCCTGCAGAGCTCCAAGAGCACATGCCCATGCAAAAACTGCTTCAGAAATATTTCAAATTTTTTTTTGTCTTAGATGTAAAATGTCCAGCTGAACTGCCTGGCTTGTTTTGGGCCTTAGCCAGCTACACATATGGGGAAACTTCTTGACTTTTTCAGAGATGTCTGTATAACTTGCTTAAACCTAAGGCATTGTACTCCTTGGATGTTAGTTACGAAGCTGTGTGGTTTCTTAAAATTAGATCCAAAGCTGATGACTCTTTCAGGAACAAATAGTATCACAGGAACTATAAAGATGTATTTGTTTGAAATGGATTTCATAATAAATTGTACTTGGTATTCCTGACCTTCTTGATCATTTGTCTCAAATATTTCTGTGCTTTTTTTAGAATGATATTTTATATAAGATATCACATTAGAAATTTATTTTGTAAGCCTTCTTGGGTACGCATAAAACTTCCATTTCTGCATCACTTAAGGGTCTCCTTCAATCTTGTTAGAACAAGTTTTCCACGATTTATTTATCATCCTTGTCTTTATGTTTCTGATGATTTCCTTCTTTTCCTTTAATCTTTGCTCATCCCAATTTAGTTGATATCACATCTTTACTGAGACTACAGTAGCTGTTCCCATTCCCAGTAAATTAAATGTAAAGGCAGGACTCCTAAAAACTTCATGATGTTAAGTGCTTTTTTTTGTTTGCTGTAGCCTTGTGATTTTATTGTCTAGCTTGTGATGTGTTACACTCTGAAGGAGATGATGTTTCTCCAGTGCAGGAGAAACTCTCGCCAAGGCAATCCTTGACGAACCATGAGAAACCTTGATTAGGGAACACTCTTGACTAAGTTTGGCTGCTTTTACAGAGGTTCTGGTTTGTCATTGTATAGTTATGTTGCTACTGAAAGAATAATACAAGGAATCAAAGCAGTGTAATGTACCAGCTCTATGGTGTTACCAGCACACCTTTGCTGACCTGCAGCCTGCATAAAACACAGCTTAATTACATTGGACTGCATTTATTAATACTGGTGTTCATTCCCTAACTGTATGATTATCACTTTGGCTGTTTCAGATAAGAAGACAAGGCGGAATACAATTACTGGTGGACCTATTGGACCATCGGATGACAGAAGTCCACCGTAGTGCCTGTGGAGCTTTGAGAAACTTGGTATATGGGAAGGCAAATGATGACAACAAAATAGCTCTGAAAAACTGTGGTGGTATCCCAGCATTAGTACGGTTACTTCGCAAGACTACAGATTTGGAAATCAGAGAACTGGTCACAGGTCTGAATTTTTCAATATTTTTTGTTCAAATTCTCTGTTGGTCTTGCAAGCAGAATTCTGTGCCGCATGCCACTTGCTCCATCAGTAACTATTTCCTTACCATCTTATTTGCTATAACAAAAAGCTTTCAAGCCCTTTGGATTTATGTAATGTATGAGTGGCTTTCAATACCATGCAGTTTACAGATGTAGGTATGGTTTATGGCTGTAGTTGCTGGTTCACTTTGTTCTTGGTTAGCTGTGAGTGCTCTTGCGGGAGATATGCTCCACACATGGACATGTTGTGGTGGGAATCCCCCTGTCTGGTGTAGGGTTGGCCAGGCAGAAGTCATATTTTACTGAATTTACTTAGAAACTGTTAGGCATTGCTTTTATATCCTATGTAGTGAGGGGGAGGATTTGTCTGGGGGTTTTCTCCCTTTCTTGGGGTTCTGATAGGAAAATGGAAAACTGTGTTGGAGAGGTGGATGTCATCTTCTGAAGCATTTTGTCTGAAATTTGATAGCGTGCTGTGTGATGTCTTTTACATAGACCATGAAGGTAGTGGTAGTTTATTTCTTTTCTTGATATAGTAGGATCTGGTCTTTTTAAGATTGTGTGGATTTTTCCTTTATGAAATTCAAGTGAGAGGGGAGGGGGGTGGTGTTCAGGAATACAGGAATGCTGTCAAACAGGACTGATCTGAAATGTTTGGAGTTTTTTTTCACCTTGCCCTTAAGCTGTCGTATTTAATATGTAAAACAGAAGTGAGGTAGAGGAGGTTTTTTTATTTTTCACTTTGTGGTTTCATGCTATTTGGTGATTAATTTAATGCTACAAATCAAAAATATCTTCATTATCCTGTTTCCAATGCTGGTATTTTCATTATGATTTTCCTACTAAAATATGTAAGAACATTTCTCATTTCTGTCACAGAGTCACCAGAGTACCCATTATCATCCATGTTTCTGCAGAAATTACTTACCCTTGTACATCAGGCCTCATTTAGCATACAATTGATAAGATTGTCATCCTTTGGTTGGGTCCAGGTTCCTTCCTTGAGGGTGTGTGAATAAACTGCATGGTGTTTATTAAATGTAGATTTTTTTATATTTAATTTTGTTTCTTAGTTACTACAGTTATCACCTCCTACTTGTTAGTCAGGATTAATGGGGCAGAGATATGGGTTACATGAGCTCAGATTGTGCCTCCTGTGGAGTGACAGAATTACTGACAGATCTAATAAAGTGTAACCACTGCTTCAGTTTCAACATACTTGTTTGTCTCTTGGTTATGTTGTCAGTATCCTGGCTTCAGGGAACATTCTGCCTATTTATTCTGAGTAGGAAGTGGCAAACTGCTAATAAACCTCAGCCATGGCACTTCCCATGCCATCTGTAGGTGGAACATGTAATGTCATTAGGTCATTTAAAGAAAATACACTGGCTACAGTTTATGTTCGTTCCGTTGCACAGTATGCTGTTAAATATTCCCAAATTCCCACAGAAAGAAAGCATGTTTGTTTCCTAGTATGCCCTCAAAGTGCTGTTACCAAGATGAATAGGTACTGACCATCAGCAGTAGGCAGTAACCTGCCTTTGTATAGGTAGATGCAGCTCCCAGGGCTGGTGAGCATCAGGAGTGCTGGACATGGATGAAAGGGGAGGAGACCAAGATGTTTACCCTGAGGAATGGAATCAAAGTCAGTGGTATTTCAAGATTTTATTCCTGAGCCTGCTTTTGTATCAGGTTTTTTTTATTTAATAGCCCAGAAGGCCACTGCTTGCCCTGGCCATGTTTTGTGCCTTTTAGAGTACAGATCACCAGCCTTTGCTTTCAAAATGCAAACGTGTTTGTGGTAGTGTTCTGCAAAGCTTCCTTCCAAAGGAAGGCTCATAGCTACAGCTCTCATCTTGCATCTCTTAGGAAACAGGCTAAAGTCATGCATTTGAATCAGTTCTTTAGGTTTTTTTGTTTTTTTTTTTTTTTGTAAAGTTTTGCAGTGCGACAGCTACCCCAGCTGAATTCCTTCTTTCTGTCCTTTCTGAGGAACGAAAGGTAGCTCCTGCAACAGCTCCCTCCGTAATGAAAAGATTTGACTTGGTGTCAGGCACAAGGAAAAATAAAAAGCTCCTCATGCTTTCCATCAGCCTCAGAGGTAGCAGGAAGGTAATTATTTCAGTAGGGGCTCCACAGCCTAGAGGAGATGCAGAGAAAATAATAACAAATGGCTGCTTTGGGAGTAAACATAATACCTTGAGCCTTTCCATCTCATGTTCATTGTACATCCTGTCTATATAAGCTGTTCTTGTTTGTTACTTTTAGAGAGGGCACAAAGTTCCTGCCTTAGGAATTCATGGAGGCTCTGACATTGCTGCCCCTAAATAGTCATCCACATTTGTTCTCAGAGCACTTCTCTTAGGTGGGGAATTATCATTATCTCTGTCCTACAGATGGGGAACTGAGCCTATCAAGTGTAAATGACCTGTCCAGAAATCTGGCAAGATGAAGGTGGGAATCACTCTGAGTAGGCACCCAGCTGCAAGGGAAGAAATATGGCCTGGAGAGGTTTTTTAGCAGCTCAATTTGTCTGGCAGAAGTGAAGCATTCATTGCCTGCCCCGAGTACCGTGAAGCACTTGCCCAGCAGAGCGAAAGTTCTGATATTAGTTCCTTCCTCAAACATCCACGTTCTCTTCCTTCTTGTTGCTCTTCTCTAAGTAGATTATAACTTCAATTTCTGGCAATTTTAAAACTGGTTTTGGAAGGGTACTTAAACCTGCAGACCAGCTTTCTAGCCCAGTAGCTCCTTGATTGTCAGGATTGCTTTTGGCACCATTTGTGGCTTGTCCTCTTTTCCAGAGATTTCTTTCTGCCATAATCTCTCCAAAACAGAGTTTTTTCACTTTTTCCTTTATCTCGTCTTTCTCCTCCTCAGCAGCAGAGGTCTTGGGCTAATACTGGAAAACCTTACCATGCTCGAATTTTTGAATTGCACAAACTTAACCTTACAGCAAATGGTTAGAGCTTCAAGGCTCTCTCACATCAAGGAAATGGTTTCAGTGCAGGCTCCTGTGTAGAAGCTCTGAGGCAAGTGTGCTGCCTGGCTGTTACGAAATTAAATTGTGTTAATGCCCAGGAAATACTTCCAAAGATACGGAAAGATTATTCTTACAGAAACACTTCCACAGTTACAGATTTTTACTAGAAGAACATGGATAAAATTAGGTATACCCATGAATATATACATTTGTGCAAAAGTGAAATACTCTGTTAGAGTGTTGGCATAGTGTACAGACTCTGGTAATTTCCAGAGGCTCAAGGAGAACCTGAATCACAATACCTTGTTTCATGTAAGTCTGTAAATGAAAAGAAATACGTGTAAGCTGAATGCACCATACTTAATTTAGCCATCTTTTTACCCCAGCACTGTGCTGCCAGTTTCCACAGTAGCACCTGTTAATGGGAAAAAATAAAAGCCTTCTATTTTAAAATAATTAAACTTTAACACTTTTCTAATAAATATAAATAGAGAAGAACACAGTACAAAATTAGCACAGATCCTGCAGATGGTAGAAAGAAACGTTTTCACTTGGTAATAATGACAATGAGTAACGGATTTCTGATTCTCTTGCCTTTACTGAGTTAATTATGAAACCTTCCACAAAATTCTGTTTTATCATTTTTTCTATTTGTTTTACTGTCAGGGAAAAAATATATGGAAAAACCTGATGTTTTAGCAAGGATAACTGAGGAATCCCATGGATGCCTTGTGCAGAAGGTGAGGTCAAGGAGCTGCTGCTAGATCCTTTCCAACTCAGACCATTCTGTGATTCTGTCATTCAACCTATGCTTGCTCCTTCTTCCATCAGCTCAATTGGATAACTGGGTACCCATCTCAGATAAAATGTTTTAAACTGCTATTCTTCTCCATTTTGACAAACAAGATCCATCACAGCTAGAAACACAGTTTCTGGCAATGAACAATGAGGTAGAAAAGTCCCCTTTTTAAGAGGACCCTTGTATGACTGCATTACCTGTTTAAAAACTGTAAATACCATTTCTGATTGAAAGGTAGAAGTGGATAATCCACTTTTAGAAAGTACATGATGATAAAGAGCTGCAGCTATAAATAATTTCTGGAGAAATTGTTTTTTCCTGTGCTAGCAGCCAGCTTCCTGCTTATTTTGGTTGACAATAAAGTGTCAGAGATTTAACTATTGTCTACTGAAAATACATGAATTATAAAAATTAGCACATAAAAAGAATTAAAAAGCAGAAACTATCAAACACTATACATACTATACTATATATAGATAGGTAGATGCTGACTCCATGTATTTCATTCACATTTTTATTCACTGAATCAAAAGGCATGTATTCCATTCCTGCAAAACATTACAAGATGTTGTGTACAAAATGTTTCTTTCAAAGAAGCACTGGTTCTCCAAGTGTCTTTGGCCCACAGTCAAGCTGGACAGGAAAACATTTCATTTACTTCCCAGACTTTGGATTCCAGTATTCATTAGTGTTGTCTTTAATTTCAGCTGTGGCCAGTTTGTGTTTTGGCTTGGTTGGTCCTCTGTTGTCACCCCATGTTATGCAACATTATTACATAGTCCTGTTCCAGTTCTAGTAGATGCCATATATTTATAGCAAGAGGTTTATAACATTATGGATCATCTCTCAGTGTCACTGAAAGCAATTATATGTTGTCCACCTTAGATCTGTCTGGTTTGAGTTAAGCACTGCACGTGAAACCTCCTTTCGATTGTATGCTGCTTCTTAACATGTGCATAAATTATTGGCAGATTGGTCACATCACTCCAGAAGGCCCCTTGGAGCCCTGTGTCTGCCTTTGCTAATCTGTGTAGTTGCAAGTTAGTGAACCTGCAGTGATATGTAAAGCCTGTTTAAGGGAGTATGCTATTCAAATGGACCTTTTGGTTTACTTCAGTGGAAGATTTAATTGGATTTCATTTCTTTTTAAGTAATTCTAGCCAATTATTTAGAATTTTTAACTTCCTAGTACAATGGCAGTTCATCTGTTGGGGATTTCCAAAGTCAAAATCACATGCCTGCAATTGTTTCCTATTTGTAATGTTATTTTCTAATTGGACATCATAAGTTATTACACTTGTGATTTTTTTGGTATAGTAAATCTCATTTAATAATATTATGGCAAAGGGTTGTACTTAGAATCTTGAAGCAGTTTTACTTATTAATTTAATAGTTTTCTGCAAAAGTGCCCTTGACATTACCCTAGTTACTGGAATGTGTGAACACAGATGTGAAATTTTTTTGTGATATAAACATTCATTTGGAGATAGCACCTATTTGACACCTTATTGCTCCCTGGAAATTTGATTTGAAAATGAAAAAAGGCTCTTTTGTCCCATTCTGAGATGACTTTCCCACAGCCTTCAGTAAAGAAGAACCAAACTCTTCTATGAGTTCTGTTCTGTCACAGTATTTCACCTTGATGTAATTCCTAAAATCTCTATTATATCCATTTTTCTTTGCAGGGTTATATTAGGTGGTGTTTCAGTATTGCTCATATTCAGTATCCCATTTCTCAACTGTATTCAAGTTTTGTAATGGAGCAATGCAAGTATAAGGAAGCCTGACCAGTGAAAGACCTAATTAATTAGCAGTTTTTGATATGTAGTGTAAAAAGATAGATAGGAAGGTAGATGTATAAAGTGGCCTGCTCTTGGAGCCAAACAGATGATTTCAGCATTACACAAACTGAAAATCAGATAATAAAGAAACCTGTTTTAGGTTCAGATACATATCCTGCCTATCACAACCTTTTCAAAGAGATGATACAAAAAGCCGTGTGTTTCAATTGTCATGATGGCGTCACCATGCTAAGACTGCTTGCTATAAGGTTGACATAACTTTGGTTCAAGATATGCTTAGCTAAGAGAATAAGACTGCCAAATATCCTTTGGGGCCCATAGCTCTATGTAGTAAAACAAAACAGAGATGTGGGATAAATGCAGAAACTACACAAGTGCCTGTTAAGATGCAGCTCTGTGAATTAGCTTTTCCTC
This sequence comes from Eopsaltria australis, assembly GCA_034509425.1. NCBI lineage: Eukaryota > Metazoa > Chordata > Aves > Passeriformes > Petroicidae > Eopsaltria > Eopsaltria australis. The sequence continues at coordinate 1,977,189 of JAVTVJ010000072.1, forward strand.
TGCCTCCAGTATCTGATCACAATGTCCTGTCAAGTTAAGGAAATTAGAAAGATTAAGCATGGAGTTAGATAACTGCTAGCACAGAGCACTGCTTTCAGAAGTGATGGTTTTGATTTTGGCAGGAAAATATGTTCAATCATTTCTTGCTTAGTGTCTGCTCTGCACATAAGCAAATTCTCTTTAATAACTTCAAACAAGTGTTTTGAGGAACTCTGCCAAGCACAGAGGCAGGTGACTTACAGACTTGAATTATTTTTCCACCAACAGATTTAGGATAAGATTAACAGATTTCAAATCTACTTGCTGGGGCACCAAAGTTTGCTTGTATATTTCAAATGGTTTTTATTCAAAATGGAGCTTTAAAGGATATTAGCTCTAAAAAACCCTTCCTACTCCTTGGATAAATGGATGTAATTGCAACTACAATATCCTACCACAGTCAATTTTAAAAGTTGATTAAATCTTATGAAGTAATTTACTTCTAGTTAGGTGTTTAAATAGAAGTTGTTTTCAACATTAACAAGATTATTTGTATAATGAAAATTCCTATCTATTTACTCTGGATCGAAGCCAATGGCTGAATAAGGAATTACATATTGTGTTTTCTTCAGTATTTCTTCCTTCAAATACAAAGAGCCTTTTCAGTTCCCAAAGGTTACATAACAATTTGACTCCCTCCTTTTGCTTGAGATACTTTTAAGCAAAGTATTCTTAAACCTGTGCCCTGAGTTTTTTGAACCATTGAGAATTTAAGAAAAAAAAAGCCAAACTCCATCAAATCCCCTGCAAGTCTCAGATTGATGTTAAAATGTTTCATCTCACAGCCAAAACTTTGCACAGGCTATTTCATCATTTCATACTGTTACATCTAAAATCTTGTGGGGGGAAAAAAGGAAAACCAAGGGTTTGTTTAACTCAGAAAAAGTACTTGTTACTGCTACCTTGATAAAATTGGACTTAATCCAGACTATTATCAAAGCTAAGCAAAAGCAAAATAAATGAAGGCACCTGGTCTGCAGGAGCGGCTGCTTGAGTTAATCTCACTGAAGGTCCAAGTGCCCCAATACAGCTTCAAACAATTCCAAGGTAGTACAAACCCTGTGGTACAGTTAGTGGGCTGCATGGCTACTCTGTTTTTCCATCCCTGTCACCAGTTGCTTTAAGGTTTTACAGAGAGTCTCCAGAAACCACTATTGCATCATCATAATTTTCATAAAATACTTAAACTTTGTATTTTGTACTGTTTGTACTTCTCCAGACTAATAAGCTGACATTTCATACTCAGTGGATGTATTATGGCAAGGCACAGCTGTGTGTTGTACTTTACAGAATGATTCTACAGTGTGGCAGAGTTAAAATTTTAGATTTTAGCATCACCTACAGAAAATACTGCTGTCCTTTCCAGAAATGTGGAAGTGATTTTCAGACAAATTCAGAGCAGGAATTAATTGGCATTTTTTAAAGCCTTCATATGAATCCAGTGTGGAACCATTCACTGAAACACCAAATCTTTGTAGTCATTTTCCTTGCAAAACAGGAAGGTAAATGGTTGTACAGCTTACACTCAGATGGTGTTGGGAAACTGATTTCCAACCTATAGGCTGTGACATCTGCAAGAAATTCCATAGTCATTCAAAACACATCCTATTTATAGTTCATATGTACCAGCAAATCTAAAAGTAATTTAATAAATTGTGTAATTTTTCTTCAGAAATGATGCTGTCTTATCAAATAACACTTAGACAAACAATGTTGACAGTTCAACTGGATCATTTTATACCATATCTATTACAATTTTACTGTCTAATTATAAAACAATCTTTGCCCTCTCTCTCAATATGCTGTCACTATTTTGGCTCTGAATATGGGAAAACCCACTGATAGAATCTGTTGTTTTTTTGAAGAGTTATTCTCAACTTTTTCTGAATCATCACATTAACTTCTTCACCCCCTGCTGCTCCCAGTTAAATAAAGAGATGTGCTAAAATAGATACTTTCTCAAATCTTATGCTCTGCTTTCTTAGCAACAGGCTGGGGTACTGATTTACTGTGTTAGGTGTTACATCCAAAGAATTTTTATGCATAGAAGGGAATGTAACGTTTAACAGCAATACAAAACCTTCCTCAGGTTGGAGTGCCTGTTTCCCTGGAGGTGAATGTGGGAGAGGCAGAACAAGTCACTGGGTGCTGAGGTTTCTGCTGGGAACAGAGCAATGCCCCTGGTAGAGGAGTCCCTCTCCTCTCTCTTAGGGGTCTGCTTGGGGGTGTCTTCATCCGTTTTCCCATCACAGCCTGCTTCCTTCTCCCTATTTCCCAGGCAAATTCGCATTCACCTGTCCTGCATTTACCACCCTCAGTACCCACACAAAACCCAAGGTGGTCCCTTGTTGCTCTCCTTCTCTCTCTAAATGAGAAGTAACAGTTTTTCCCTTGTACAAACAGTGAGATGCATCTTCTATGGAAAATCCATTGAAGTTTTGCCCATGTTTCAATTCATGGAGCAGTGAAACTGATTTCATAATTTGCTTGTTAATATACTACGTAAATAATTTTCTTTTTTTCTTTTTTCACTTCGGTCAAATTTTAAGAGGAAATATCAAGCAAGATAATCTGTAGTGATAAATAGAGGACATCTGTTGTGGCATATGGCTTGACATAAGAGCTGCATTGAACTTTTTCAGCAAGTAGTAATCCTTTGGACATATAATTTTGATGGGCCTGCCTGAATGATGAAGTATGAAAATGCTTGCAGTTTAAAACCACTTTGTGGTTTGAAATGTTTAAGATTTGCCACACAAAATACTTAAACTTTATTTTGAAAATAGTTTTTCATTTAGAAAAAGATCTGAATATTTCACTTTTTTGTTTTCAAAATGTTTGAGTATATGGTGAAACATGTTCATTCTATGATCAAATTACTGTTTCCACTATGCCCACTAATTTTTTTATTTATTTATTTAGGTTCAAAGGCCAACTTCCATTTTTCCCTCTTAAATAATATTATTTTCAGTGCTTTCTTTTTCGTAGGTAACAATGGAGCTAGTAAATGTTTCCTTTTTTGCTGTATTTTTTAGAAACTATGCTGAGCCTTTCATTTTGCGCATAAAATAACTTTATAGGTAGAACTAACTTTCTAACTGGTTTTTATCAGAAAGGAGTTTTGTATTTAGAGCTGTAGCTTAATGTTAAGCCTTAATTGTGACATTTTTATTCTCTGTGTTAGGGTCTGTTATCAAACATGTGTTTTGATTTTGGGTGCTAGATAAAAATATTCAGTATAATACAGGTGTAAGCACTAAAAAAAATCCTGCCATTCTTATATATCCATCCTTGTTAGATTCCCATGTTTTCTAATAAAGTACGTAATTTGGAATGGCATTGCCATTAGTCTTGTGTTTGGATAAAACTTTTTTTGAATGCAGCTGATTTATTTTTTCTGTGTTTCTGTCACTTAGAATGAATTGCTTTTGGTTTGGCTTCTGTGTTTTACAGGACCCATTTAATTTCATCAGCTAGGAAAGCGAGTTAAGCAGGAACCACTGATCTTTCCACAGTAACCTCAGTCAGTTCTTCTAGTATTTCTTCTACTGTTTAACATGAAAGCTAATAACTACCTAACATTCTTGGCTGACACTTCTTCCCTTCCACAGTTAAGTGTTAATTTGCAGTGTACAGCAGAAAAAGAGGAGCAGCGTTAGGTCAAAATTCACTCCCATGAGAGAAATAGTCTCTTTTGCTAAGGCAACAGTATTTGGGTGGAACTTGGTCTTAATCAGTACTAAAATTGGCACCTCCTTTATTATTAATAAAATCCAAGATTTAATTTCGGAATGAAAAGAGCAGCAAAAAAAAAAAAAAAGGGCTAGTTTTTTGGAAGAAATTTTTATATTTTTTATACTATTTGTAGTCGTGTACGTCTTTGTAGTCAAGATCAAGCTGTATTTTTTGTAATTAAACAAAAGAAAAACCCATACCAATAATCCTCCTCAGTGGAAGCCTTTCCCTTGTAAGGCTATGAGTGGCTGCAAAAGGAAAAAAAAATTATTGCTGCTATGCTTAGTGTTACTTAAGCTCCTGCCTGTTTATGACTTTTACTGAAACTCAGTGTTTCTGAGTGGACTTTTCCTATGTCAGCTCATGCAGAGATAGCAAACCACCTCTGTGCATGTCAGTAAGTGAATTACAGCAAGGTATGCATAGGTATTCATTCACAAACCAGATAAATATTTCAAGAAAATTGGTGGAAGTTTCTTGTCTGTTATGCCAGTTTAAAACTTACTTCCACAGTGTGCTTTTAGGGAGGTTCTTTCTGAGCTGTTCTGTGTTGTTCAGGTGCCAGAATTCAAATCAGCCACTTCTTTCCTCTTAGTTACCGAGCCAGTTCCTCACCTTAATGGTTGAGGTGGTTGTGAAGTCTCACTGCACTTTGTATTAAGAAATGTTGTGGTTGATATTCAGTATCTCTGCAGCAGAACTGCTGTAGTCTATCGGGAGCCCACATCTGCTGCCAGGGAGCGGATCCAGCTCTGCAGAGCAGCCTTGCAATTACAGCGGGGACTCCGAGCGGCAGCCAGCAAATGACTTTTCCAGCACTTGGGAGCTTAGGGGAGAAGATGCTTTTCCTTAGGATTCCAGCAAAAGATCCCTTGTGCTTGGCTTCTGTGCAGGGTATTTAGCACTCAGATTTCAATCTTAATTGTCATGTTCATGAGGGAAACTCCTGGTAGTATTTCTGTGCCTTCAGCATATGAACAAAAGTGCCTGCCAATGCTTTGGTCTCTCTTTCTGGAATGCAGTCTCTCAGCACTATCAAATGGTTTTCTGCATCACTCCATGACCAAACTATTAAATTATGATGAAAAAGGAAAATCTGGATGCACTGGAATACTTTTGGATTTTTATTTTTACAGAAAATATGAAATGAGCAAAGTCTTACTATAATTGAAAATTGACTTAAACATCCCATATTGAGAAGAATCAGTGTCTTGTTTCTCCAAATAGTATTTGTTTACTTACGATCTTTTTACCATATAATTTATTTGGGAAAGTGCATCTTTTGCATCACAAAAAAACCCAAAAAACCATAGTGACAGTGTGGCAGGGGCAATGCTTTTTGGAAAAGATTACTTTTTCAGTTTCTGAGTTTCCTTTTATATTTGTAGTCTAAGTTGTTCTAAGAGGTTTGTTTAAATATATGTGTGTGTATATATATATATATAAAAGTAATAATTTGAGTTCACATTAAATCATGAACTAAATAGTTGGTTAGACTTCCCTGGTCTTGCACATGTTCTCATGCTATGTTGGTATTTTTTGCATTGATATATGTGATGTCTGTTTTCTTAACTTGGATGGAATAAGGGTAGCATGTGGCTTATCAGGTCTTCACTTATATTTGACTATAGATACACATATACCAGTTCTAACTAACATACCAGCATAGAAATGCATTGAAGTGTTTAATCATGAGTTTGAGCTGCAGTGTGATTCAGATATTATGGGGTTTTCACTCCAACTGCTCCATTAAATTGAGCAATCTGTTGACCATAGCAGTTGTAAGTCCTCTGATAAACTGCTCCAGAAGATACAACTTGATTCAGTAAGATCCAGAATGAGCATTCCTGTAGTCTCTTCTAAGAATCCTTCATCGGATATCTGCCAGACTGATACTCAGACCCAAAAGTGAACTTCTAACTGGAATCAACTGAATATTCTCAATACCAGTTTCTCCCCAGTTTTAAACTTAACATGAGATTGCAAGATACTTTTTAACTGTATTTAAGTTAACTATATGTAAGGGGGGAGAACCTTGACCTGCGAAAAGACTTGTTCAGTCTGGTGTAGATGTTTTTGTATTTCTACAAGTCTTCCAATACAAACAAAAGGGATGTGGAAATGGGGACACAAAACGGTTAATCTGAATGCCTCACAGCTTTGAAAGCAAGGAGATGAGATGTGGATGAAAGTGATCAAGAGATGTTCAACACTGATTAGTTTTTTATTTCATACCTATCACAAGAGTCAGTCTATGGATGGTAAGCAGTTGAGTTGGACTGTTGTGTTGTTGGGTGGGTCCCACATTTTGTCATCGGCCACTGGTGAGTCCAGTCCCTTACCTTCCTGTGGACAGCTGATGACAATGCAAGTTCTCCAGGGATCAGTCAAGGTACCTCTGAGGCTATTGCAGACTTGCTTGTTGTGCTCAGATACCCAGTTCAGTTAGGGCTTCCAGAGTCAGGTGTCACATGGCCTCAGTAACCAGATTCTTACAGTAGCCCTAAAGGGCATGTCATGCATACACGCTTGGAAAATGTGTTCAGAATCATGTGGTGAAAATATAGCTCCGTATGGAATGTGTATTGGATGAAGGTTTTATTTTATTGTCATCCTCCCTTGCAAAGTCAAGGCAATGGATCATCTTCTCAGACCACACATAAATCTAGCTCTGGGTTATCCTCAGGAAAAACAGTGAGAAGTGAATTGCCAGTGTCCTTTCATAATTGCAAATCCTTAATTAAGAAGGTTACAAGGAGGAGCGTAGAATGCTAACCTCAGCATGTAGCAGACTGCACTGCTTGTGAGAATAAATTTTAACTTGTCAGTAGAAAATTTTTCGTTCATGTGGTTGGTAGTATTCGGTCTCATAATTAGATAAAACTCATTGTTCTGGGGTGGAAGATTACCTCATTCCTTAAAACCATGAGGAGCAAAAACTCTGAAGAAAGCTTCAGGCTTACTGGGCAGTGCTTCTGCCTTGACTTAAATTTTGCTTGCTTCTGCCTTGACTTTAAATCATTTTAGGAGGTGTAATAGGCTATTTTAGCCTGGTGATCCCATCATCCTCTTACTCTGAAGGTTTAATTTTCCAATTAGAGAAATCGGAGAGAAGGAGGACTTAAAGAATATATCTAGGCTCAACTATTGCTGAATACCACAATGTTTATGTGAGTTTACTTTTAATTACCAAGAACCTGAAGTGAACAGAAAATAGTCTCGACATACATGTTTTTAAGCATTTTGCTAGACAGGGCTCTTATATTTGCTTCTTTTGTACTCCTTTCTGCTTTTCCAGTTCATGACTAGTTCATGAAGCCCAAAGTATTGTTTTGTTGCAATCGGACCACTTTCTTCTGCTTCACTTTTAAAATAGGACTTCTTCACAAAGTTAGAGCACATTGTCTTGCATAAGAACTAAGTTGAACCTTAAAGGGGTAAAGATTTGCATTCTGATTCTCTGCTTTTATACCTGTCTAGATAAATGTAAAAAAAAAAGGCAACTACATTGTTGTTTTTACTGACAAAAGCCAGCAAAATGCTAGGTATTTCAAGAATAGTAGATGTGCCACTAAAGAGCAAGAAGACATAGAAAGAGAACAACATAAGAACACATAGAAAAGCAAGTACAAATATCCTTATGGAGGTCTTTATTCCTTTAAATATGGAATTCGTTTTCATAAAGACATTCAGAACAGAATTCAAAGAAAGACTCTTTTCCATTTAAAGTAGCAATTCTTAAATGAAAAAGAAGACCATTATTAAAATGAACATGTTTCTTATTTCTGCCTTTTTTTTTTTTTTTGGTCTATAGCTGAAAGTCTGTCTGCTTCATGCAGATTATTTTAATGGGGCTTTTTTACTAGTATACTGATCAAAATTTTATAGTAAACTGTGTAACTGCCTTTGCAGACAGTTCCATATAAAATAATTTAAACATGAAATGGTATAACTGAATCAGTCTCCCCATAGAGGTAATTAATTTTAAAGGGAAACCCAAAATGTAGGTTGATTCCTGTTAATTACACTGCTCTGTCAAAGCACAGAATGCTAAGGAAAGCCTTGAGCAAGTAGTGTTCTTGCTGCTTTTATTTATAAATGTCTGGGTCTGTGTTCCTAAGGCCTTCCTTCAGCATTTTCCTCCCACACGCTCACTTGGATTTTTTGTAGTGTTCATATTTGTAACCTCCTGTATACAATGATGATGATGGGAGTAATTTTTCTCTTTTGGTTGAAAACTCAATTTTGCCACTCAAGGTCCAATGCAGGGCCAAGCTACTGTCCTTTGGGAAGGAGAGTAGGAAGGAGTAGGACTGGATTCTGGCGAAGAGGATGTGTGTTGGCAAGGGGAGGGGCATGATTAGGCAGGCTTCCTCTTCCAGCTACTCCTGGGAGGATGCTGCGCTGAAAAAAGACCTATGGTTCTTCAGAACAGCGAATTGTCCTCCAGCTTCCCCCAGCAATTAGAGCTCCCAGCAGCAGCAGGCTCTTGGCACAGCACAAAAGTCCCATGTGCTTTTCCAGCAAATACACAAATACATAAATATGGGAATGGAAAGCAGGATGTCTTTTTCTCCTAAAAATTTCTTGCCTGCTTTTTGTGTGGCGCAATTGCAGTGACCTTGATCTTTGCAGATGTGCTTAGAGAACTTTGGCTCTTGATTTCTCATCTTTTTCTTTGTACATTACAAATTGAAACGGAAGGGATTTTGCTTTTTTTTAAACTCCAGCAAATCTCCTTGTTAGTTGCACCATTAAGCTTGCTGTTTCCATGTAAAAGTTACAGTGTTCTGTAACTTTGTATGGTTAAATATTTACAAAATATAATATTACTTGCTGAAGTCTGGTGTAATACTGCTGTATCAGGTTGTGGAGGAAGTCTTTTTGCTTGTAGTACCAACAAGCCTAGTTACTTCCATTACAGTGAAGGTCACGGGGCTGAGGTTTTGTTCTCTCAATGTGTATTTACCAGCAGTGAAAGTTTTAGTGTAAAAAATCAGAACCTGTTTTCTGCTACTGGTTTTTATTTACTTAGAAGGAAGAATCTGAAAACCAAGCCCTAGAAAATTCTTTGTAATATTCCTTCATTCCATGTGTCCTTCACAGCCTGTGTAGGCCTAGATCATAACCAGCTGCTCAGTTTTTAGGCAGAGTTCTGAGAAATTTCCCGTGCTGCTGTGACTACGTGTTTCATATTTAAAGCTGTATTCCCACTGCAAAAGTGTGCAGGTGTCATTCAGCCACATCTGCAACATAGTCTGTTTTATTCTTGGCAGAAACAGCTAAATTCAGCACACCAATGCTGTGATATATATTGATTTGGATTGGGTTTTTTTAAACAAAAAACAATCAAACTTGTTTTGGAGAAGTGTTAATTTTTAGTCATTTTACTTTTTGTAGGAGTTCTCTGGAATCTATCCTCCTGTGATGCACTGAAAATGCCAATCATCCAGGATGCCCTTGCAGTGTTGACCAATGCAGTGATCATCCCTCACTCTGGATGGGAAAACTCTCCACTCCAGGATGATCATAAAATACAGCTCCATTCATCACAGGTGCTGCGCAATGCCACTGGGTGCCTAAGGTGAGTACTTCAGAACCTTTGCTTTCCCTTAATCATCCTGCTTTTGTTTGAATTGGTGTTTCTCATTCTTAGGCATGTGTAAGCTAAATAATTGGTTTGTCTGTCAAAGATGATGACTTTCAGTGATGTAAGCTTAAGGCTGGAAATTAATTAGAAAGCAAACTTCAGGTTATTAAAAACAATCTTTAGAAGGGCTGTTGGGGGTTTTCTCTTTTTCTTTGCTGCTTTCATCCAAGCTTGTACATTACATATATTTTCTCCCTTGTAGATTTGTCCTGTTTCCCCAGTTACTTAAATGAAGTTGACACATTCTGACTATCACAGCCAACTTAATCAGTACAAAAAATAATGAAGATGTTCACAGAAAGTAACATCTTAAAGGTTCCAGATACCGTTACTGGAGTTATGATAAATATATAGATTTGTTATGCTCAGTGAAGATGAGAATTTCAGTAAGAGACCACCAATTTAACATTTTTCAACCAGAAGACTTAAATAGATCCTTAACAAGTATGGTAACTGTTTATGTTTATGTTTCTATTGCAAACCTCTATATGCAATGCAAAGGTGCATTTATATAAATACATGCAATTTGATCTGTCCATTCCTAAAAGTCACTGTAGAGGTGAGAATGAAAGTAGAATGAGTAAGAAGAGTTTCAGTTCTGACAAAATCATACTAAAGTATTGAGCCATAGTAATTTCTGAATTCCAATGCATATCATTTTTGTGATATATTTTAAGATAATAGGTTCTTTTAAGTGTAGATTTTTTTTCTCCATGTATATTGGAGAAAATAATCTGTAATCTATCCCAGAGACATGAAGACAGATTAGTTAATATTTTTAGATACATCACAGAAAATAACATAGTGAATAGTATCTGTCAGTAAGACAATCTATGTTGTATGCTCCATGCAAAGCAGGTGTACATTAAAGAACTAAATAAAAAAAGAAAATTGTCAGGCAGCAAAGTAAAATAGCAGTATTTTTTACGTATGTGTAGCAAGCACCTTTTTGTCTCTTTGCTCTTTCATCAAATAAAATGTCTCCCTTTCCAAAGTTATATTTGAAAAGTTTAAGGGAAAAAGTATTAAATATTATTGACAGTTTATATGAAATCGGAAGAGAATGAAAGATAGAAGGTAATAACTTCCATATTGCAAACATGGAATTAAATGCCGTATTGCAGTATTGGACTTCAGTGCAGGTGTGATTATGTGAATACCAGCTATCTTGGGGTATGTGACTGAAGCCAGGTATTTGCACCTGAGTTGCTTTGATTTTGAGAAGAGTTTATGGTATAATTGTGTTGCATTGCATTCAAATCACTACAAAATAAAAGTCGCCATAATTGCCAGGAGGCGACAGAAGGCATTATATGACGACCTCTACTACATTGAAAGTCTCACAGTTCCAGTTTTTAATGTGTCTCTGTTAAAGAGCATCCTCTGAAAGAAATGTCTCTTACAAATTTGGGGCTTCACAGTGTCCCCTTTCTGAATGAGAGCATGTCCAGTGTTGATCTCCCCTCACCATAAGCTCCATCTTCCTGTTAATTTTTCTCGACTGCTTCTCAGGGACTGATGCTCATCCCTGATCTTGCAGACTTCAGTTTTTCCTACCTCTTAGTTGATGGATTCATTGCACACTGGTCTTGAAATCTTTCTTCTTTCTTTTTTTTTCTTGTGAGTGTATGTGCACGCCCATTTGCAAACTGATGTGAGCTTACTGTAGCCTGCATTCTGGGTCAGCCTGAGGACTGGGGGCCACGTGAGAAGGGTACGTTGCCTGATCTAATACACACTGCTTTGCAGCAAGGCTTACTACCGAGCGCTTGATGGGATGCTGTCATAGCAGAATGGCTTCTGGTCAGCTCGTGCAAAATAAGCTCATATCTGCCTGCAAAAGACTGTGCATATTATAACTCTTGAATCTTTCCCAGGTAGCTGTAGCAGCAGCTCAAGCTGCTATCCTGAGCAGGTTGGTCTTCCTTCTAAACCCAGGCCCTTCAATCATAGTTCAGCTTTTTAGGATCTTTCCGATATCAAACCCTCACTATTTCCCAAATGCATCTTTCTATCCTCTCTAATGGCTTCAGATATTTTTTTGGCCTCCATTCATCTTCTTTAGATCGTTTCATCCCACTGAGTCTGTGTGGATGCTCTTTGGCAGAGCAAGAATATTTGGAGAGGGTTAAAACTTACTTCTACCTCACACCAGGCAGTAACTTTTCTTGCTTCGTTTTCCCCAGTCACTGTTGAAAATCTCTCTCTCTATGCAAAATGTCAGATTTGAGATTGTGCAAGAGAAAAGTGCAAGCTCACCTCTGAGATGGTAACTGGTTTCTTCTGTTGAATTAATATATTATAATGGGACTGTAGGCTGGAGGAAACAGCAAGTGTCAGAACAAAAAGATTAGAAAATTCTGTGAAGATGATTGGAGTCTTGCATGCTCTGTTCAGGTGAAATACCCACCACCCTCAATAAACTGAACAGCTTTCACACTTTCCCCTTGGGTCTAGTTCCAAACCTTGTATTTCCATTTCAAGACCTCACTAGACAAGGGAGGTAAATCAAGAAGATGTAATGTGGTTTCTGGCTGAAGTTGTGCTGTGCTTATCTACTAAATAGAAAGTCCATTGTCATCTACCAGGGGAGAATTTCTTCTAAGACTCTGGTTTGGTTGTCCTCTGCTGTTTTATTTTTCTGCTTTTGCTAGAGCTCATTTTAAGGGGACGCAGTTAAAACTCACTTGCATCGGGATTATCAGTGACAATGCTTCGTATCAGAGGAAGAGTAGTGGTGTTCAGGATGCTTGACAAATTCTGTATATATAATGTTGGCAGATTTTAGGCACATCAGGTTGTATTACATAGGTTTAATGCTAACAAATATGCCAGGAGTATTTGGGTTCGGGGTTTTTTTCAGTCTTCTGTGACTGTGGTTGTCTGGTGTATTCACTGCTGAAAGCTCTAAATAATATCTGAGAGGTGATGCAATATAATCCATCCCATATACAATGCTAATAAGTAGTTTGCAATGGCCATTATACAAGAAAAGTCAGATTTTTGTTTTGTGTTTTTATCCCGACAGTATATGAATTATTATTCTTTCTGCTGGTCTTTGCTTTTCTCAGTTTCTTGATGAGAATTTCTTACAATTTTTCAATTTAAAAGTTGGTATTGCCTACAATTTTTAGTACTCATGTCTGCTTACTCGTTATTGTTCTTAACCACATTCGTAAGTCTGTAACTCCAGTCACCCAGCAATGCAGCTGAAATCAGAAAAAGCAGCAGCAATATCAGACCTTCTTCTGTTATTTTCTCTTTCCCTTAAAGATGTTATTTACAAACTGCATTTTGCATACTTTTCTGATTTGAAAAAAGAAAGTCGTTTTAATACAATATTGTACTAATTAATTTTACATAACTGGAACACTTTGAAATTGTTTAGATAATTCAAAGATCTAAATATAGCATTAGAGCTTTCACTTACAAATTTAGTCTAAATATTCATCTTCATAAATTGCCAGACCTCAGTGTGACATCACCCAATTTAGTTGCCTCCCCACTGAGATACTAGTAGCTTACCTCATTAAGATCTGGTAAAGTTAGACTTCTTTTTTTCCTTTTGTATTTCAGCTGTGACTCTTTTACTTGTGCTAAGGAAATACTATATCTTTTATTTATATTTTCTGATTCACTAAAACTTTTTTGGGGTAGTCAGGTGAAAACTGAATTTGTAATCTCAGTTGTTTATGGGAAGGGTTTTGCAATCCCCAATCTGAAATTTAAAAATCAACAGGAGAGACACTGGATAATGCTGTCTTAACCTGAAACTTCAAGCTTCCGTGTCCAGAGATTTATTTGAAAAAAATTGCTGACATAAAACTTTTCAAGAATTTTTGCCTCATGTACAGTCTGGAACTTTGTTTTTCTATTAATTTAAATTAATTTAAGTTAATATTAAGACTTTAATGTTTTAAAATTCTAGTGTGGGTTTAGACATAAAATTATAAAATGCTTTTTCTTTCTTCCCTGTTATATTTAGTCTTTCATCATACACTGAAAGTACAGGGGCAATTGTGAAAATCGAAGACCTATTTAAATATCTGTCTTCACCCCATTAATTGATTAGAAATTCTATGGGAGTATCATTCATGTAGTTACTTGTTTAGAAAGCCCCATATCTTTCCAGTTTTCATATTTCATACTTTGTTACTTATAAAACCTTTAACAAAATACCTTCAATTATTTTTCAACTGATTAAATATGTTACAAGCTCTCAAAGCAGAAGAGCAAATGGGAAAAGTGCTTTTAAAACATGAATTGAATAACTGACCCAGTAGTATTTTCTGTATAGATCAACTTTTGGAAGGAAAAAATTAGCTTGTTAAAACAATTTGTGTTAGCTGTGGAACTTGTATATCAAATGTCTTCATCTGAGGGTGAGTGATGTATTTCACGGACATTTACATTTAATGCATGAATCTCACTATCTTATTTCTCCTCTAGTTCTTTTCTAAGCATCCAAAGTCTACTGACACCTATTCTTAGGAACTTCTGTACGGTGTTTGCAATAGAACATTCTGCTGCATACTGACAAAATGAGACATGGGAACAGCATCAAATAAATGGCACAGACTGTATTATTCATCATCTGTTTAGTTTCTAAAGAAACATATATGTAGACACATGTATGTGTAACATGTTTGAGACTAAACTGATACCTGTATGTATGTGCATGTGTGCAGGTGTGTTTAGGTTGTATACATTCAGATATAGAAGGGCTGATTAGGGAAGCTGTAATACCTTTCTGTCCCTTCTGACTGGTGCAAGCTCTGAATATCTGCTGTTGAGTGTAAATGGAGCTGTCTTCTTACAGTAGGACCAGGGCTATTGCTGCTGATTTTGTGATTCTCCACCTGTCAACAAAGCAGTCATGTTTCGTCCATTCCTGTTGATGCTGTGGTGGACATAGAGATTTTGGACTTACCAATCCAAGTGCTCAGTGCTTTCCATGCTTTTCTAGAACCCAGGAGCTCTTCTCAGACTCTGACCTTGCAATTCTGCCTGTCAGATAAGAGATAGCCCATGTTTTCTGTCAGAAAGAAACCTGTCAGAATGCAAAGTCAGGACAAAACCCAAGTAAGTTGTGTATTTCCACAGACAGCCTACTCAAGGCAGGGAGTTTTACTACAAGCAGTTCCAGCAAGCAAGAGGTATGGGAGAGAGAAAACTTCATAGAAGGATACTGACACAGATTTATCTGCTTGCAGAGAGGAAGATTGCCAAATCCAAACCTGTAATTTTTCCTCCTCTTAATGTCTTCAGATGCAGTCTTATGCTGCAGAAGGCATTAATCACCACTGTTCTTGTCTTTGTAATATGTTTTGAGCTATTAAAATTACAAAGCTAGTGTTATTAACATCCAAGGACCACCAGACCAGCGGATTTGATGCCAAGTATCCAGGTTCTTTATGTGAATGTGTTGTGGTGAAACACATGGTTATCAAGTTACCCGTTATTAAATGGTGCACTATTAAATGTGCTTTATTAAATTAAACATCGTTTTACCATCTCTACAATGTTGAATCAAATTAGAGAGTTCCTAAAGTCCAGGGTTATACTGGTGGTATTGGTGTGTCCACTGTGAAACAAACACATGCTCCCTTGAGAGTTCCATCAGCTTGGCAATTCTCTGGGACCTGGTGTTCGAAGTAAGCACAGAGGAAAGATTTGTCAAGAAGGTAAGGAAAAGCTTAGGTTTAATGTCCAATTTTTATGAATTTCAATCACTTTTCGTTAAAGCATTCAATTAAAAACATTTCATTTTTGAGTCACAGAAGTTACAAGCTGTGGAGAACGTGGAGGGGCTAATGTCAACTCTCCATTATTTTGAAGAAACTGAAAAGGGTTCCTGACTTTTACTCTAACAGATAATTTGCAATTTAATATAAAGATATCTTGATCATAACTTCTGCATCATGTCTTTCTAGATTAAAGCTGAATGGCATATTGCTTACTTTCAAATACATTCACTCAGAAGTTCTGTATTACTTGTACGTGATAATTTTTTTAAAAAAAGTTTAATCAGTTTGCTAGTGCCTCCACGAGTGCTGTACAGGAACACAGTTCACAGGAAGGAAAATAACCTGAACTTCTTTTCCATGTCCTTTAAAAAAATATAGAAAGAAGAAAACTCTTAAGTTGCATTTGCCTAATGGCAAGCATTTTAATCAGTGAATCACAGATTCATAGAATGGTTTGGGTTTTAAAAGGCCCCTAAAGATGATCTAGTTCCAACTGCCCTGCCATGGTCAGGAACACCTTCCACTGGACCAAGTTGCTCAAAGTCCCATCTGACCTGGCCTTGAACACTTCCAGGGATGGGGAGTCCACCCTTTCTCAGGGCAGCCAGAGCTCAGGTGCCAGATCCTCACTGCCCTCACAGTAAAGAATTTCCTCCTAACATCTAGTCTGTATCTCCCCTTTCTTGTTTTAAAATTATTCCCTCTTGTATTATTGCTGTCAGGCCATGTAAAAAGTCTATCATCATATTTTTTATAAAGACCCCTTCAGTTACTACAAGGAGGCAGTGAGGCCTTCCCAGAGCCTTCTCTTCGCCAAGCTGGAGACCAAACTTTCTCAGCCTGTCCTCATAGGAGAGGCTCCAGCCCTCTGAATGAGTGGGTGTCAACACAAGATCCTGGTTTTTGAGAGGCCCTGGAGTATTTCTAGACTATCACTGATTTAACCAATCTGAAGATAATTTGTGGTTTTGATGTTGATAATGAGTTTAAGTGACATATTTCAGGCACCTCACTGTCAGATTTCAGACTGGCTGCTTTCATGGGAGAACTCTGCAAGATGTATGGCTAAAAAGACCTAAAACTTTGACTAACTCATTTGTAAATGTTCATGGCCATGTTCCTCATCTTTCAGCCATAAACCAAAATGGGAAAAAGCACAGGGAACAAATAACAGTGAGTCTGCAAGGAAATGTGTATTTCACCTTTTCAAGAAGCTAGTTGCCAGTCTAGAAGAGTCCCAAATCAATTGAGAGGCCACAATGATTGCATCCCAGTTAAGCCTAAAGTTTTGAAGGTGAATTTCTGTGAGATATTGAAGAGATTGTTCCTTCCTGAAGGCTGCAATTGTTCAGAAATGTAGCTGAAATAAAAATCTAATGTTAAGGCTTAGGGGGAGAGACAGATTTTAGTAGGAATAGATCAGTGTCCTCTGATTACTGCTGTAATATTTTTATTCAGAATATACTCAAAGGAAAAGTACCAACAGAATTAAATGTGTAGTTGTGCCAGATATTTAAGCACCCCACTTTTCTTCACAGTGTAGTTATTCCTAATTAGCATATTCATGAACTAATTTATAAGGTTTATACAAGGTCATACTGTATTAATTATAGCAGTGGCATTCAAGTAGCACTCTAAAGTGTAGTGCTGTTAATGCTTCTTCAGCATTCCTGGTAAAAGGATTATTTCAGCATATCAAATTGATGCTACAAATTCTGTATAGCTCTGGAAGTTCATTCTGGGCTCAAGATGATGAAAATCTTAAACAGAATTTTTGTTTTTAAACTGATATTATTGAACGCCCTTTGTATTTGTTTTCAGTCTGAAAAATAATACAACATAATTCCAGCCACTTTTTACTTTCCTGTACTTAAAAACATAGAAGCTTTGGTGGCACACCTCCTTACTTCATCATTTTATCTGGTAAGAAATGCTGGGCTGCTCTGCAAAAATATGCCTTCAAATGCAGAATAAACTCCCAGTGTATTGGTTTTGCACAGAGTTAGCCAAAAAATGATCTGTCAATATACATCTTCAAAATACTGTATAAGTGGTTCCTGGGCAAACAAGGAAACTCACTTATGGGTCAGTGAAGCTTCATGTTTGGATACCAAATAGAAATACTTGACTTATATGTTAAGAGTCTGTGAGGACCTAGCTGAAATTTAGTTCCTGTTCTTCAATTGACATATTTTATTCTCTTTAACATGAACGTATGTGGATTTTTTCAGGAAAAATGTCCACAATTTAACTGGGTGTCATGCAATTAAAACTATTTACTTATTGCTGTGGCAGAGGTGTGTTCTTCCTGTGTTAAAGTAATTTACTCCTTCTGGAAATTATACACACACATGTGAAAAGAATGAATATGCCTTTTCTTGCATGTTATGATACTCTTAGTCTCAGCAACGATGACAAAATTACAAAGTGTTGCTTCTAAGGCTGAAGGGCTTATGATGTACCCTAGCCTTGAATGTGGGAGGTGTTGAATATCTCAAGTATATTTTGAATGGCTGACTATTTCTCCAGCTTTTGATGATTTTAATTCTTTTCAGGTTGAATGCCTGCTGTTAACTAGAGCCTAATGTGAAAATTAAACGTCCACTTTTATTTGCATAGTTAGGTAGTGTTAATTTACATTTCCTTCTGCCAGAGGTTTAAGCCCTCTAGATGTGAATGCTTAGAAGAAAGTGAAACTTTGTTTTGTGAAATGGCTTCAGCTTTGTTATTTGGGGGTTTTTGTAATTTCAGAACAGTTTTCATTTATGCAGTAACAGGTGTTAGCTTGGCAGATGCTGTAATAAAGTATGATCTGAGTCTTAGAGTCCTGCTGGCTTGATTTGAGCTGACTCAAAGCACAGCTGACAATGACAGGTTTCCTTTTCACTGGCCGGCTGCAGAGCTGAGTATCCCAGTGCCACAGATACTTTCTTTTTGGGAAGAGCCCTCTAAACCTGTGTGGTACCACATGTATTTTAGAGCACATCCATGCATTCAGTATGTGGGAAGATAAAGAGTGGAGCCAATTTTTTCTTGGCTGTCTGGGCCCATTGAGAAGAATCACAAATGTCAGTAGGAATCAAGGTGTTCCTCTGTTGTGGCTTTGCTGACTATTAAAAATCCTGAATAGTCCTTTTTGAATGAGTATTTTGAAAAACTCATACAGTCTGGCTTCACAGAAAATATTATTTGTCTCAGCAGGAGAGAAAAGCTGATTGTGACAATTCTGTGGCACCACTCATGGTCACGGTGATTGATGATAAAGGATGATGTTCTGTTTACCCAAGAAAGATGAGAAACACAGTCATTCAGAGTTTGTATGCCCACTCAATTCCACCAGAGATAATAAAATAAAACTCAGTGAGTTTGGGTTCTTTGGTGCTCATCCCATGATTTCTGTATTGACTAGATTTTCTCTTCTTAAAACTATTTGCATTACTAGGCAATATGAAAAAGGAACACGTGAAAACACATGACACTTTCCTAGTGAAGGAAAGGCAGGGTGTATTTCTGCAACTTTTCCTCTGTCTCATGATAAATGGCTTCAAATCTGAAGAAACTTCGTCTAGGAATGGGAAGATCATTTTGTCTCTTTGCTCAGTCTGAGGATTTGCAGAGAGAGATGTATTTGAAGTAAGCTGAGCTTGTTTCAGCCTTCCGGATAAGCCAGCCAATATAACAGAGTAAACATTTTATCACCTCCTTTCAGAATGTTGTGGGCATGTCAACTGTTGGACCTCAGGCACAGGAGTAATTAATGCCAGCAACTTAAGTTGAGCCAGTGCTCAAATATTTTCCTGAGAGAAAGCTTTGAATGGCATTTCACATGTCTGCAAGTTGGTGAGCTACTGGGAGCTGGTGAAAAATGCTCTCCAGGAGTAAGTGTAGCACTGAAGCCCCAAGAGCTTCAGTTCTGCTAATCGCATTCACAAACTTTGCTACTTTTATCTGTTCGGGAAATATTTTCCCAAGAACTCTCCTGATGAAGTAATTAAGTATATAAAAATACATCTCCTGAAGGGTGTGATAAAGCAGGCTGGAGTCTGCCAGACCTGCTTAGTTTGCAGTCCACTCAGAATGTCTGAGCTGAATACTGAAAAGCAGAAGATCATTTCCAAATGCCGTATTTTGTGAAAGTTTGCCTGGTGAGTGTTGAGATTGCGTTTTTGGTATCATCACTGCACATCTCCGTGGAGGAGTTTCAGCACTTTGAAAGAATTTTAGTTGATCAGAGAGGGCAGTCTAGTAAGAACACTTTGAGAAATGAACGTGAAGACACTACTTGCAATAGAATGGATTCCCCTCTTTCTGAGAGGATTAGTAAAGTGGACAGTTAATTTGAGGGTAAATTGAAGCTTCTGTAAAGACTAAAGTAAAAAGTAAGTGATGCTTTTCACTAATTCAATTCAATTTCATTGGTTTTATCCAGTTTGAATATTTTCTGTGGTCATAAAATACAAACTACCACTCACACAAGTGAAGTGAGAGGATTTAAAGCTTAGGCAAAGTGGTGCTGATTTCCAGCTACAGCTCACTGATACACACACAGGCTTGCAAACACTGCCTCAGAAAGGCAACAGCAGCACAAAAGGAGAGGATTTTTGTGTCTTCTGCCAGCAAAGTCTGTACTAAGTTTCTCTCTTAATACAGAAAGCAGGGTAGAAGACTGCCCTCTTCAAAAATCAGTTAGAGATACTGGCGGGTTTGTAGATTTCAGATGTTCATTTCCTACTGTCTTTCCTAAATTAGCTTCATATACAGTATTTTCAAGGTCTTTATTACTGGTGGGAAAGTTTTCTTGGAAAAGAAAGAATACATTCAGTAAAAAAATTAAAATCCAGTATTTTAACTGCGTAAGCATGTACTATGAAAACATATAGCATCTGCCTGATAGATGTCCTTTTACAAGAGCATATAGTGACATGGGGGAATGGCTTCAAACTGAATGAGAGTAGGTTTAGATTAGATGTTAGTAGGTAATTCTTTACTGTGAGGATGGTGAGGCTCTGGAACTGGTTGTCCAGAGAAGCTGTGGATGCCCCATCCCTGGAAGTGCTCAAGGCCAGGATGAATGGGGCTTTGGGCAACCTGGGATAGTGGAAAGTGTCCCTGCCCATGGCAGGGAGGTTGCAGCCAGATGGTCTTAAAGGCCCCTTCCAACCCTGACCATTTTATGGTTCAGTATAGTATTTCTAGCTAGGATTGCATACTCCCTGCAGACAATTTCTGTTACAAAGTACTTCTGAAGTATTTGTCCTAGTGTAGCTTTTTTTACATTCACAGCTCATTTCTTTTTGTCAGTTAGTCATTTATTGCAGTTAGTTGGTGACAGCTTCAGTGTTTTCTCTTGAAGGACAGTAGTATTGTGAAACACCTCCTCCTCTCCCCCTGCTGTCATTCATCCATCTTTATATCAGATTTACTGTGTACAAAAGACCAATATTTGGAAAATGTTTCAAAAAAGATAGTCATGAAAGGGCACAATGTAAGTATTGTGCATATACAAGTGTGAGTTTAGGGCTTTTTAATCCCCTAATGAAGTAAAAATGCCCACTAGAACGGATTATAAAAATATTTATTTACAAAAAATTATTCAATTCCCTGTGTTCACTTTCTATAATTGATTTGTGCTGAGGAAGTTTTTTAGTCGACTAGTCAAATTGATTGACTTTGGTTGATTTTGATACCTGCTGTGTTTGGTTGCCAGACGTCATGTTAAGAAGGAGTGTCTTCTAATCAATGCAAATATGAGAAAATACACAATATTGTTGACACTTTTGGTAGTTACTTAGGTGTTAGAGTCACCTGCCTGTGCTCGCAGTCTGGTTGCACAGGAGGGCATTTGCAGTCAATGAGGAGAGAAATGTACTGCTGCCTGGCCTTGGGTGCAGCTTGTGACCTCAGAAGTATTTAAGTTTCATAAACCCACAGAAATAAGGGCAATCTCCATTTTAGTTTACAAACACAGGGGGAGGTCATCCTTTTTATAGCCCATGTGATAAAGGGAGCAGAGCAGAGAGTAGTGGCTCTGTTTGCGTTCACTGACAGCATGACCAGGAACAAAGATTTCTGAGTTTGTATGAGTATTTGCTGTGCACAACAGAACGATCAACTGGAACAAATTAAGGAGAAAAATAAACTGAGACAAGTTCAAGAAGGAGGGTGCAGCTTTATTAACATCAAGGAGAGTGGTATAACTAGGATGGTACCTTCTGTGCTGAGTATCAATCTGTTTTGGAAACTGTGTAGTCCTCCTTAGCCCACTCTTAGGCGGAATTGTGTCACCCTTCCCTGTCGCTGGGTTGCAGAGGTTACTGAGGACACCTGGTCCACACACAAGGCATAGGATCCACCGGCAAAATCAGCAGGAGTGTGGCTGCCACTGGCATCACCAGCACTGAAATTGGAAAGAGGGAAATTCACATGAATGAAGCAATTTTCTGAACTGAAATCTTACACCATTTACAGAAGTGGCATGGGAATTTTAAATTGTTTTAATGAGAACAACGTGCTTGCTTTTTTTGTTTCCTTTGCCTTTTGGAGTAAGTTTTATATTTACTTTTAGAATAGTTTTGTTTTTACCTTCAACTTAGTTATAGAAGAGACAGATAAAGAGTCCTTGGGCACTGAATTAATCACAGATTCCCAAGATATTTTTTTATTGAGTTTTTTTTGTTTGGGCTTTAATCAAAATAACTGGAGTACCTAAAGTTAAGTAGGCTGTGTTTCCACCTTGAGGGAGTTCAGGGAAAAAATCATCTTCCTTTGATTATAAAAGCAATTTATGACTTGTTTTAGGTGTCTTATTTAACCAGACACCTGAATGAAGTACTGGTTGTTTAGAGGCATACTAGTGCTGTATGTATGTCACATTTGTGTATACAAAGATGGTCTGTAAATAATAAGTTTGTTTTACTATTTTTTTCCCCATAATATGTAGGTACTTTGAACACTCTGCTAGTATTATTATCTCTAATGAAAACAATAATTACTTGCTAATAAAACAGAAAGACATGTGTGCATCTCTAGGGGGGGTTGTATGTATTTATATATTCTTTTTTTAGTACTCTTTGGCCTGAATAATAGCAGTCAGAATTTCTTTTAAGGAAGTGATTGCGTTAACACAAACATTTAATTCTAGAATCATGGCTCCACGCATCATGAAACACATGGAAAGCATTAACTGATTAATTATCCCCCATAATTCTCCAACATGTCTCTGTCTAGATTATAATGCTTGCGGTATCGCTTCTGGTGGGGTTACATTTTGCCTGACCTTATGGCAGTCATACAGTGTAATTACTAAATAGGGGCTAATTTATGTAAACAAATGTCAGGTTTTCACACCATGAGCCCTTTCATTATGTTTTATTGCTAGTGGATGTGTTATGTAGTCAGCCATTCTACAAGGGTTTGGGTAGACCATTATGGTAAATTATCTTCATAATATAAACTAAAAGGATTAGAGTTTACAAAGTGAAAGTATCATAATCCTTAGATAGTATTTTCATTTCCTCTCCTACAAATATGTGAGAGCTCAATTGATCATGCTTTAGCAAAGTATATTTTACGTTGTGTGAGGGTACTTAGGTATTTTCCAGTTAGTACACTTCGGGGGGTTCTAATGCAAACCACAGCTTGTATCAGATGTAATAAATAAAAATAAATATGCAGGAACTGGAGTTTATTTAGTATTGTAGTAACTATCATGTACTGACCTTACTCTATCATAAACTTCTGAGGTAGCTGCCATACAATAAAAGTAATTGATTTCCATTACTCCTTACAATCTGAAGTAGCCTAATAGCTCCCATTCTTGAATCAAGTGCAGCAAAGTGTTATGAGGATAACAGTGAAACCATCCACCAATTTTCTTCTTGGTTTCTAATAACATTGCATTCTTTCTTCCCTTATTTCCTATTCTTAGATAAGGAAAGAAAGGAGATTGATCATGTTTACAGTGACATCTGAATACCTGGAGTTTTCACTGATGCAGACATGCAACAGTATTGGGAATGGGACTCTTGCAGGCATCTAAGCTTATTCATTCCTTTCCTGTTTAATCATTTCACATTCACTCCTCTCTGTTGGATGTCTGTCCTTGTGCTGTTCATTTTTTCAAGTCCATGTATTCAGTAAGAAACAAATTATTAATCTATTTTACCAATAATAAACATTCGTTCTTGCTCAAAATCTGCGGTGAAAAACAACAGTTTCCAGCAGATGCCAGTTTGGAGTTTGCTTTTTTCATAGTTAGTGTGAAATGAATTTGTTGCCTCAGTACAACTCTTGCTACTGTCTCACTCGAAGTGGTACTGCTGCTGCCAGTCCTTGATACCCAGGCAGGAAATAGGGATGGTGTTGGCAGTGGAAGTGGGAGGTAACTTGCAGCACTGGGTACCTGTGCCCTGCAGCAGGTTCACCTCAGCCTGTTCAGCCAGCAGTCCAGATTATTTCATTTGGTATCAACCTCCTGTGGGTCTGGACTGTACAAAATTCCCTTACCTCCTCTCTCATGTCAGGGCCATTATTCCTCTTCCTTTGCATTGGTCACGGAGCACTTGCTGACAGAGGTGAGCAGGCTAATGGAAAACAATCCCTTCTAAGCAAAACTGTCATTCACATCAAATAAATCCATTGTTTGTGGTGGATTCCTACACACAGTGAGTCCTACGGGGTGAAAAGTGGCAGCATAGACAACATATCACAACCTTCCTGTAAAAGAGAGTTAAATTACTGATGCAGAGGCCAACTTAATTTAGGTATTATGTGAGTTTTCAGTGCTTGGCTTTCTAACTTTACTGTTCTGTAAAGCATGTTACAACGATGAGCTGATTAGCAATTGCAAGTATGATCACTTTCAAATGTCAGCCAAACAGCTCGAGAAAGATTTGTATTTGAAAATCTTTTTTCAATTACGGCCGTGTAGGCTAATAAGTGTTAATTTGTGTTCTCTTAATAAATAAGTAAATAAGTGGTATTTTGATGGTACTTTAAATTGAAATGTGTAGTTACAATATTGGACATTTGTAATTAGATGTTTATTTAAATAGTCAATTTCAGAATTGCAGTTGCAAGCTGCTTTTTGTATTCTTTCCATCAAGATGAAATTGCAGTCAGAGAAAAAGTATTGACCATTACATGCACAGTGTCTTGCCATTTTTAAGTCTCTAAATTCAGTTAAATCCCCTTGAAACAGCAATCAAACTTCAAAATTCTATGCAAAATATTAATACTATAATTTTTGAAGAACTGTATATAGGGGGAACCCAGTAGATTTTTTTGTTAATCAGTTTGCCTAACTAATACAACTTCGGGAAGTTTAGGTCTTATTTTTCAATCTCATTGATACCTCCGTATTTTTCTGGAGTTCTCTGAACTTGTATTCTGAAATATTTCCAGAACTCTCTGTTGTTTGTTCAGAGTGACTTCACCATTGGTCTAAATAAATAAAGATGGTTGCACGTAATCTTTAAAGTAGTTTGAGAGTTTATACTTGTTACTGCTGTTCTTTCTGGTATTATAGTAGTGATCAACTTCTCTGGCACTGCTATTTTTTTTTGGCTGTCATGTTTTGTACAGTTAACAGGGCAGATTTGTAAATCAAGTTTACAGCCTAGCAGACTGCCTGAATCTTCTGGGGCAGGTTATAGTGCCACTTTTCAAGTGGAGTTTGGGTCATAAATGTATAAATTGAAGACCTAAGTGGTGTGACTTCTGTTTGTGGAAAGAGGGCAGGAGGCATATTGATAGTCATTACATGATTCCTGTAAGAGGCTTTAACAGACAGCAAAGACAGGTATGAGGTTTTTTTGCCCGAGTTATAAATGTTTAACAGCTCAGTTTAATTAGGCGTGTTTAGAGAAAAGATTTCATGGTGTGGATTGAATTTCAGGCATTCACCTACATGCATGTGAGTGGCTTCAGCTGCAGCCATCACTTTAGCTGCTGCCAGCAGTACCACTGCCTGGCAGACACAGTATTTCAGGAAGCCCAGCACATCCCCAAAAGGAGTGGGAAAACCCTGAAGTTTGTCTTCTCCATCAGCCAGGATGCTGCTTTCCATGGAGATTCTCTAGAGAACAAATGACATGGGTGGCGGTGGTGTTGTGTGGCTTAATACCGTGATGCTGAAGGCAACATTTTAGGTAAAATGGTGAGGCAAGAGTGAGGATATATTTGGTGAGAGACAGGCAGATTAAGCAGATTAAATTGAAGCTGGGTATGGATTACTACTTGTCTGTCATAACCAAGAGTTTTGTCTTAGGAACTTCTCTACACTGTGGAATAGCAGAAAGCAGAGAACTGCAGAGTAGTTGTTTCTCAGTAATTCTCCCAGTGAATACTCTCAGGGCAGACCCTGTATATCCAGAGGAAGTTAGTGCAGGATAAATACTTCATATGAAAAAAAAAAACTTCCAAAGCTTACTCCAGTAGAAGAGTGTGTTTTTATACAGCAAAGAAGTTCCCAGAGCTATGTTCAGAGACACACATACCTCCTGCCAGAGCCCAAGGATACAGGGAGTAGTGCTTGTGCCCAGCAAAACCCAGTTGTCTGATTCTGATCACAGTAAGGGAGAGTGAACCCCAGCTGTGGCTGCTCCAATACCTCTGCCTCACATAGTGGATAAGTAATTGGCTGGATGGACACAGACAGAGAGTTGTGGCCAATGGCTCTATCTTCAGGGAGAGACTGGTGATGAGTGGTGCCCCTCAAGGCTCTGTCTTGAGGCCAGTGCTCTTTAACATCAGTGATCAAGTGCACCTTCAGAAAATTTGCAGCTAACATGAAGCTGAGCAATGCAGTTGACACAACAGAAGGAAGAGGTCTCATCCAGGGGGACTTGAGAAGTGGGCCTATGAGAACCCCATGAAGTTCAACAAGTCAAACTGCGAGGTGCCACACCTGGGTCAGGGCAATCCCAGACATGAGTGCAGACTGGGAGAAGTCATTGAGAGCAGCCATGCCGAGAAACACTTGCGAGTTGTGGTGGATGAAAAGCTGGACATGAGCCAACAGTGTGTGCTTACAGCCCAAAAGGTCAGTGGTATCTTGGGCTGCATCAAAAGCACTGTGGCCAGGAGGTCGAGGGAGGTGACTCTCCCCCACTACTCTACTCTCCTGTGACAACAGCTGGAGAAACAGAGCAGAACTGAGGAGAACAGAGCTGAAAGCTCTGGGGCCCCCAATACCAGAAGGTTATGGACCTGCTGGAGCAGGTCCAGAGGAGGGTCATGGAGACATTCTGCTCTGGGCAGGAAGATAACTCAAGCACAAGGAACTGGAACATTGCAATACTCAATTCATACACTTACTATCTTGATGGAGTGTCATTTTACCAGAGCCCCCTGCTAAGAAGGGAAGAAACATGTTCTAGTATTTGGTATTAACATATTTATTTCAGCAAAGTTTGGCGATGGAAGTCTTCTCTAAGCTGGGGAATAAGTGCTGAGCTTCCTAAAGTTGTACTAAATAATTTGCAGTCTTTATACCTAATATAGGAAATTTTACTGTAATTCAGGGAATTGTGTTTGCATTGTTTCAGAGGAAGCTATGTTTTTGAGTAACTGACAATTAATTGAGAATGGTAAAATAATAATTATAAAATTAGAATGAGTGTTTATTCATAAAAGAACAGACACCTTTTTAAGCTGTAATTATCTTTTTGCTAATTTGGTCTGACTGGCAAACAAAGCATACGAAGGATGATTCTTTTCTCGGGGATAGCACCGCTGCAGTCAAAGCACTGTTAGAGTTGAGGTTTGTTGTAAAAGCAGGTCACATGGCAGCAAGCACCGATAGTGCTGAGTATCTCTTGCTCAGGGAGTTCTTATCTGTCAACTGAAGAGTAAAAACAACTGCAGAAATTTCCCAGCGCAGGAATAATTAACTAGAGACCGAGGCTGAAGTTTGCCACTGCATCAGTAACTTTATACTTGAAAGCAGCACTCAACTTTTTCTGGTTGTTCAGTTTGCATAATTTTTCCCCCACTTTTTTTTTATTGTTGGTGAAATGTGGGTTTCTAGAACACAATACACTCTGTCTCATGGCCCAAGAAACATGTACTAAAGCTCCTATGTAAGGTGAAACTTGATGGAAATAGGATGCACAAAGGTGCATCATGCGAGAAAGAAGACAATAATTCTGCAGAAAACTTTCCTCAGGTTTTCCTGCAAACTGTATTTTTGGGGGAGAGGAAGGGTTGAGGGTGAGGTGTCCTTTCCTTTCACAGCATACAAGTGTTTTGGTGCAATTTATAGGAAGAATCAGGATGAGTCAAGTACAGTAATGTGTTAAATGCATATCTTTGCAGATGGGAGGGTGAAATACCTGAAGCATAATAGTACATTTCATGGCCAAGCAAATAACCAAGTAGAGAGTCTGCTATGCATGGAAGAGTTTTGCAGGCATCTTAAGGCACCAGTGGAAAGTTTGAATTTGACATTTAGTTCAACAGGAATTACTGAATTGATTGAAAGACTAGATGCGTTAAAATGAAAAGTGAAAAATTACATCTCTGATAATAAGTAATACCTGCCTCCTGGGCAATTCCTGTGAAATACAAGTGAGCCAGGCATGAAAACAGGGCAGCGTAGGGTCTTGTAAGAAGTTTGTTCTGGCAAAAGATCCAGGTTGTCAGGCACCATCCCTGGGGTATCAGCCAAAGGGGTAGAGAGCATCGACAGTAGTGCTTGCAGCAGAGAGTGTTTTCATCGTTCTGTATGGCATGGACTAGGCGGGGATAAGTAGGGTTGTGGTAGAGTGATTCCCTTCCCTTCTTACAGGTTATTTCAAGCAGCAGGGATGCACAATGACTCATTAGGCTGAAGGGCATGCTAGAGGGTCAGTTCTCTCATCATCCCTCAGTGTGCACATAAAGCTGTTTGGAGATAGGATGGTGTGACATAATCTGAGGTAGGATGCTCACTGGCAATTTCAGGTTAACTGTCATGAAAATAGGACATGAACATACACATTTATTTCTTATGCAGAAGGCACATTTGGACAAAGCACAAGAATTGTCATTTATTATGCATCACATTATATTCTTTTTACAATTAGGCAATTTATGATAATGAGATTTTCTATGGGTGTTTAGCTCAAAAAATCATAACACCATGAGATGCTATTACTGGGAAGCAGCATAGATACCTTGATGTTTTTAATAGAATTAAAGCATTAAAAAAATTGAGGGTAGAGATTGTTCTAGAAATAATAAAATGCAATTTCACAAGAAGAGTATCATATAATTAATTATGTGACTAGAAAGAGATTATATGAGCAAATAATAAATTAATTTTGAGATGCCTAACTGAAAATTGTGAAGGAGGAGCTGGTAACAGAGCATGCGGATTATGACAGTAAAAGAACTTACATACTGGTAACTAGTTTAGACAAGGAACAGGGAGAAATGGCAAATAAGCAGCGTTTCTAAAGATTTTTAATTTGGCAGTGAAGAAAAAGACCTCTCAGGTTTTGAGAGAGGCTCCAGCCATAGAAATGTCCGTAGCAGTCAATTCACTGAGAACCTGGGCACTCACACAGCTGAAAAGCATTTGCCTTCTACTTGGCTGTGCTGTGCTGTACCTTAATTTGTTTCAGTCAGAGCAGCATTTCTTACTTCCGATACTCTAATGAGTGTTCTGCTTTGTGACTTCTTATCCTCTGTATTAAAATTTCTAAGTAGCTGATCAAAAAGAGATGAAGCTAATAATCTAATGAACTGATTGGTGTTGTAATTAATTGTGCTCATCTGATTAGTCAACAACCAAAGCTGATTTACCCTCCTTTCTTCTCAAGGCACTGCGCTGATAATGGTTTTTCAAAACTGCAAAACAGATGCAGGAAGGCACTTGAAACTCAGATGTGACAGGGAGATTGCTTTGTAGGTTGAGGGAATCATCTTACTTGAGCAATCACAATCCTATTTGTTTGTTCCTCCAGGTTGATAGGATTGCTTATTGCTTGTGTTTTTTTCTGGAACACCTAATCTTTATTCATAGGATTTTTAGAGTGGTAACTTTGCTAAATACAGATATTTACATTGTTTATGGTCTGATTTTTGCAATTACCTTTTTCACTGAGTTCTAAAACCAAAGCAAGAGAACAGTATAACTTTCCAATACTTTGATTTATAAGACGTGAGAAGAAGTGTGTTACTAATAATGCTTTTAAATGTTTCAAACTTAAGGGCAGAGGCAAACAGACTTACTGAGTTTGAGTGCCTACCAAAGTGTATGAACGGAATATGCAGTATGTTGTAATACCTCATCCAAAACTTTTAGTTTTGGTTTAGTAACAGCAGTGTCAATTTAAAAATCAGCATATCCAAGGAAAAGTGAAAATCAGAGCATAAAAAGTAGAATCTTATGTCAAAATGGAATCCTAAATTCATCTCTAATGCCACTATTCTCCTATTTTTGCTAGAAAGTCACATCTGAACTGTCATCTAGCCCAAGTAGAATGCTTGTTTAACAGAATGAGAAACCAAAATGACAGTGTCATGATATCTCATCCCAAGGTTTAAACCAGTTCTTCCTCATAGAGATGCTCTCCTGAGTTACTGTGTCTGAAAGAAGCTCTATTTCTCTTTGTTTTTTGCTTGTTCAAGATGTATCTTTTGTATTTGCCTAGAAACGCATTCACATCCCTATATCATCAAACTAGGAGAACTCGTTTCAGCTTCCTGTCCTTTCAAAGTATCTCTTTATTTGGAAATGTAAAATTACTGGGTTTCTACCTGAATCAGAGATTTGTCTTCTTGCATCATTTTGTAGAAGGAGTTTGACACTTGTGGCACTTGGCTTTTTACTGCATGGGTTTGGTTGTTCTTAAACTGAATTTGTGTGGCCAGTGGGTCTATTTGGCATATGGATGTTTTTCCATGTAACGGTCCATTCATTGGATATTTAAATGGGCTGTTTTTTCTGGGAAACTAACTGACTTCTTACTGTTCCATTTGTGTGTATCAGCCACAAAGGAGACCAAGACAGGGACCTGCAATTTACTCATTAAAGCGCTGTTTTCTTTTGTAATTGTCAGCTAAAAGAATTTATGGATAGCAGGACTCACTGGAATGCAAGACACTCAAATGACTGAGAAAGTGTGAATGCAGATATTGGGCTTCAGATCAGTTCCTTTTTTACTTCTATGAGATACCACAATGACATTCTTTGCACAAAGACTCCTGAGCGTGCTGGAGACCCAATTCTAAGTGCCTTATTGAAATGGAGCAGAGGATGGCTCCAGAGGGTACCAACTCTCAGGACTTCTTGTTCATAATTACGTGAGAGAGAGGAGAAAGGATGCACAAACTAGTCCTTTAAGAAGACAAGATATTTCACAAATAAACTTTTAAAAGTATAACCCAAAGTCTGTTTTTTGTAGGTTTTGCTCTTAGGTTTTGGGGTTATTTTCTGATTACGGAAACGATACTTGTGAAACTTTTTCACAGATTTTTGTTGTTGTTGTTGTTCAGTTTTATTTAATAAGCAAACCGGTCTGTTAGAAAAAGCATCATGCTTGTATTTTTAGTTAACTGTTAATTTTATGTGATGGTCTGGTCCTTTGCTATTCCTGTAGTCAAATCTGCCTTTTGTAGGTAGAACGTGCCTGCTAGTACTAAGCAATTTCAGGTAAAACCTGGCAGCAGGTCAGAAGTGTATTTTGGTCCCATGTTGGATTCTGAAGTTGCATTTTTATCATGACCAACTCAGGCACTGAAATATTTCTGAGTGTATAGAAAAGAGGCTTATATGTATTCCTGAAAAGCACAAGATCTACACTGGGATAAAGTCAAGAGGAAAGAACTGGCAAAACTAAGACTTTTTGTTTTCATTTGTTAGAACTAGTTGTTCTTAAGACTTAAAAAAAAGTCAAATACATCAAAGGATGGCAAGAAATTTCACACACTGTGAGAAGCTGGCTAAATTCCTTTTCCTAGTTTCAGGTATGAATGAAAGTCCTTTTCCCCAGCTGTTGTGTATGTTATGATTTTGACTGAAGGAGAGTGATTTTTCTTTACAGCTGAAATTATATTGGAGAAATAACATTCAAACAATTTTATAAAGGGATCTCAGCAGTGTAAGACATGCTGGTACACTCAGAATAATATTTTAGACACAGTAAATTACTGCTTATTATGGATAGTGTATTTCTTTGATGCTTACTCCAAACTCTGAAGCATTTCGTCTGCTTCTTTTAAATTGTTCTTAAGAATGCAGTTGTAATGCCAATATTTTCCTGTGACTATAGCTTACAAAAAATGAAAGAGAGAATATTTTTATTCCTGTAGAAGTATTTTTGCTAGAGAAGCCCATGCAAATCAAAGACTTTACCACAGATCTAAACAGGACAAATACAGGCTTCATCTTTTAGTGGAGAAGAAAAGGAGGCATAGAAATGACATACAAATAACCTGAATTTCCATACTTTAGAAATTGCTTGAATGATTAATATAGAGGAAGGCAATTAAAAACATCAAAACAGACCAATTTATAAGCATTTGAAGGAAATAACCTGATAAATAATCGGTAGAGTGAGGTTAATTGGAAACCATTTATGTCTGATAAATTTTGTTCTGAATAAAATAACAAGCTGAACAGAAAAATTAAAACAGAGGGTCTAATTTCCAATGCTGAAGCATGTGACACAGTAATTTTGAGTTCTCAGTGGCCAGAGTAGATAATCAGGAAAGAAATATGGAATGAGACCAGTAATTCTTCCTCAGGGCATGCTCCCACTGGCCAGGTAGGTGTTTCACTGGGTGCTGGTGTGGAAGGGTGAATGAACAAGAAGTGCATTAAAAGCTGTATAAACAACTGAGTATTAATGAGTGCAGCCAAATACTGCGTGTCAGATAAATTAAATATCAAAACAGAAATTGGATGCAAGTGGGACTTTTTTTATACCATAATTTAAAGCATTTCCTGAAGACACTAGATGTAATTCTGTGTATTGTAGTTAAATAGAATTGCATTTCAAATGAACATGCAGCAAAAGGGGAGGGGGTACTTAGAAATAATTTCTGTTTCTTTCACATGAGGCTATGGTTGATTATATGATGAACCCTTACTGAAATTGTTTATGCTAGAAAATTTAGGGTGGTTTGGGGTTATATTTTAGAGAAACTATTTCTTTTAAGGTGTTTATTTCAGTTCATGTGCTTTCCCATCATGTATCTTTCAAATGTATCAAAATAGAAAAAAAATGATGTTAGGAGTCAATTGCTTTACAAATCACACAGAGCAGTCATTAAAGACAATGCATTTAGCCTTAGGATTGGACATGCAGAAGCACAGCAGTAGAAGGCACCTGTTGAGTGCTTGACTTGGTAGGCTAATTGCTCTGGTGTTTTGAAAACAAGATACCGCTGAATAATCAAAGATAAATCACATTGTCATAGCATTTGACAGAAAGGTTAATAACCAAGACTGTATCCACATTAGACTGTCAGATGTTTGTCTTAATTGCAAAGTATTCTTTTAAAGGGAAAATAATACTTGAGAGAGAAAGATCTCTCTTAGGCCAAATTCCTTGTTGAAACAAAATATCCTGCTTCTTTACCTGCAGTTGAGCTATTCTAATCAATATGAGATAATTTTCCCCCAAACCTATGTTATTCTTAATCCATATGCAGGATTGCTAAATTCTGATGACCAACTTAAAGAAAGCTATAATTGGTGCTGAGAATATTTGGTAAGAAGAAATCTTTCTGATTTTGGCGATACTGCACTGAAATGTCATTCAAATCAAGAAAAGTTAAAGGGAGATCTGTGGCAGTGACTGAAAAATCTATTTTAATTTGTTTTTACTTCCAGACAATAAGCTGATTTTGTAGTCACTGAAAACCTAACACTTAGAAACTCTTAATAATTAAGAGTGTCTGTCTTGTGTTTTCTTAGGTTTTGTCTCACTGCCTTGTTTAAATTTCTGTTTTGCCTGAGAAATAGCTAGTTTAGTTTTCAGCAGTAACAGATGATTTTTAAAAGTCTTAGTGTACAAATGATGATAAAAAATCAGAATTTGTCCAAAAGTTACAGTAGTAACCAGAACTGCTATGGCTAACCTATTTATTCCATGTCCAAAGGCTGCACTGAGTACTCCCAGATAAGCCAATGTGACTTGAGGTCTTCTCCACTATGAAAAGCCCCTCAAACTGTGTGGTTGCACAGGGTCTGCGGACAACACTGAGCACCCTTGATGGATACATTCATGGTGCTGGTTGCTTCATTTTGCTGTCTGTGTCACTGTATTAGACCCTTCCAGCAAAGAGCCTGAATTCTGACAGAAACAGCTGGGGTTGCACAGGAAAAGCAACAGCTCTTAAAGGATCATCTCTTACGTTGCAGGCCAGCTCAGAGGATCATCACCACAGCACCCTGTGATGTGCGTGGGGATGCCAGCTTGCCCCGAGACAAGGCTTGGTCCCTGAAGGAGAAAGGCTCAGTCAGTCAGACAGAAACAGAAATAGGCAGCATATAAAAGAGCACATCTAGAGGAGGCCAGTGTCAGGGTGGGGTTTTGTTAGTCTGGGTCTTTATTCCGTATGTTTTAAAGAAGAGTATTTAGTATTCCAGTTGTAGCTTGGTTACTCAGTATTCTGAGGGCTTTTCCCTTGCTGGGTATCCTCAGGGAAACATAATCACAGTTGCTATAACATCAAGGGAGTTGGTGTAGTTCTTGATTTATGTAAACCTTTCCCCCTTGCTGTGAAAAATCTCTTTTTGGTGGCTATTATAACATGTGGAAAGATGAAAAAGATTGAGGCTGTTATGATTGTCCCTCTTACACAAAACTTCTTGGAATAATGATATACTTGGAAAGCCCCTGAAATTTCATACTAAAGCTAACCTGTGCTTTCCACCTAATTTAGGATATTATCCTTCCTGTGTCTGTCCTCTCCTCTATCAGTCAGCAAAAATACTACATATACTAGATATTAATCATGCTGTCTCTTTTTATCATGGACCTTTGAGGAATACCTGTCTCAATTTCACCTTTCCTAAATGCAGATTATTTGTTTTCAACCATTATCCTGCATGACTGCAATGAGATCTGCAATCTGCAGACCTGTAGCTGCTGCAGGAAAGGTCCTACTACTTGGTGCGACCCTAGCGTATTTAGGGAGGTGCTTTGATTCTGTCTTTGAGATGAGTAAAACTGCCACTGGGAGTAATGTCAGCTTGCTAAGTATTCCCATATCCAGAGGTCATGTCTCAGCACACTGGCTTGCTTTCTGGATGATGTTTCCATAGAAATCAATGTCCCTCCCCTGTATAAGGCAGATGAATTTAGTTATCCTAGAATCATAAGGACATTGCTCTGAACCTGCCACAGTTTGTATGAGTGTATGGAAAACGACCCTAAAGCAGAGAGAAATTACTTGGCACCCATCTTCCCCTACCTCAAAGCCTGACAATTGCATTAAATAACTTATGCAGGTGCCAGGGTTGACAAGAGTCAGGTGTGTGCTGCCCAGTGCACTCCTCTGTACCGCACTCTTCATATCCCCAGGCCTTGGACTGACACACCCTAGGTGTGGAGGATCATGCCTGCTGTTAGTTATCAGATGATGATATGATATTGGGCACATTTTGCCATGAAACTGAACTGGATTATTTTAGTTCTCTTCCCATTCCTAGGTAATTAGCAAAGTCATTTGTTCAGAAAAGCAGTTTGATGAGCCATGGGTCTGAGCTCTTGCTCTGATTATCTGTTCCTAGTGTTCCTCTCTTGAGAAAAAGCTGTTTACATTAGCTGGGTTTTAGAGGTCTAAGTGGGACCTTCTGACTAAACTGGGAGTTATTCTTCAGCACTGTATTCTTGGTATTCCTGTGTACTGTATTCTATTTGAAATTCATTTGACTGGTTTATGACAGGCTGAAGGACTCCTTGCCCTGTCTGATTCAAAATGACAGCTTATGGCTCTCATATACCCTCAGCAGAGCTTACACAAAGAGTCAAAGTATACAGGGTGACCAAGCTGGGCTGCATTTAGAATGGAAAAGTATCTTTTCCCTGAAAACTTACGCATCGTGTCTCCACATCCCTTAAAACATCCAGAAAACCTGGTTTCACCTGATTGAAAAACGACACTGGAGAAATATGCACTGACTTAGTGGGACATCTTACCAGCAGTAGATACTACTAATGCTCCAATTTAACATCTGCACAGTGACCTGTAAATTCACAAATGACAAATCGTGTCTTACTCCCTGTCACACTGACAGCTACAGCATGTTCAAGTTAACAGTGAGAAATAAAATTAACATCGCACTGTGTTCTCTTGGGCAGCTCATGCAATCTGGAACTTGCTTCTCTTTGCAGAGCTACATAGCCTGGACATGGGGATATTAGGGACCCTCTGTGAATGATCTCAGTTAACAGTGATTACTTCAGCAGAGGTGACATGGGACTAGCTAGATAATGGGATGTGTTTCTTTTGAAATAATCAACTGATCATTTCTGTCAAAATGTTGATGCAAGGTTTGGATTTGTCTTGGTTTTTAAGCTATTTCCCATGTAAATAAGTGCACCACATCTTGGGGAGGGCTGTAGTAGTTATGAGTCGGTGCAGAAAGTAAGCAACGACTTTTGTAAGGAAAGGAAGGGCAGTTCTGGGAATTCAGAATATCACCTCTTGATTACAGGAGCAAATGGAGCATAAGGGGGAAGGATGATATACAGCAGAACCCAACTCGACAGCTCCTCCACACAGAGCAAGGAAATGCATTGTCTTTGCAAGATGTGCCCCTGGTGTGTCTGTATTGCTTTGTGCAAAGGCTTCATATTCTTTGTTTGCTGGAAATGAATGAGGCAGACAGCTCGCAGCTCAGGGACTATAAGGTTGTCTACATTGCTGTCTTGGTGAGGAGGAGTTTCTGGTGAACTTGGAGAGGAGCTGAGAGGCTGGCAGTGTCTGCAAGCTCTGGACAGTCAAGGTGACATGCATTTGGCCATGACAGAGAATAGGAAAAATCACCTCTGTAAGAGATCAGGGAGAATATATCTCTATTTCTGCTGTTTTCTAAATCAGTCTATTTTGAAAGCTTGCACTCAGTATATGTAAGTGCAGAAAATAAATAAACCTGGGCACATTATTCTAGTACAGACTTGAAGATCTATCTCTGTTTAAAAGGATTCAGGAATATTTCAGCTTTTTTATTCATAGAGGTGCAAAGAAAGGTACAAAGCTGGGCTGAGGACTCTTCCTCAGCATCCCCCTATTATAATTTGTGCAGTTACTCTTGTAGGGCTGCATGCAGCTCCCTTTCTTCATCACAGAGCCATAGTATCATAAAATGGTTCGGGTTGGAAGGCATCTTAAAGACCATTGAATTTTAACACCCTACCATGGACAGCGACATCTTCCATTAGACCTGGTTGCTCAAAGCCCCGTCCAGCCTGGCCTTGAACATTTCCAGGGAATGGGACATCCACAACCTCTTTGAGTAACCTCCTCCAGTGCCTCAACGCCCTCTCTTCATCTGTATTTATCTACCTACCTCCATCTTTATCTGCCTAGAGGGTAAGAGAATGAAATTTCAGCTAGAAGTCAAATAATCCTCCTTGTCCTCACTCTATACCCCACAATGCGCTTTTCCAGTCCGCGATTCTGCTTTTCCTACATGTTCTGCCCTTTTGGAATTTCAGTGGAGCTGTTGCCTTTAAAAGAGGATAGTCTGCTCTACTTCAGGTGGAGTCCCCAGCCCTGCAAACTGTTTGGGGAAAACCATGCTCTGTATTTTTACCTTCTTATTTCTGCTACATGAAGGTAAGTCAGAAGTTTCCATCACTTCAAAGGGAGAGAGTTTTCCCTGTTGATGTTCTCCAGACCCTACATCCTAGATTACAGAAGAAGATATCCCCATGAACTGGAGGAAAACCCCTCACCTGCTGATCTCATAGCAGCAGAGAGATAGGGGAAGAGGCATGGAGTTCAGGGACCAGAGGAACCAGACAACACAGAACTTGCAAGCTGTTATGAAGGACAGACTTCTGGTGTGTAATGTGGCAAAGAATGAGGGGTCTCAAGGAGAGTGAATTTGTTTGCTAGAGAGATACAAGAATTCATTCCAGTGCTCCAGAGCTGGATGATTTCTGTCAAAGCTGTCTACTGAGGTGAAGGGAACCGTATTGAATTAATTGGACCAGTTTGTGTGTGGGAGAGCAGCACTAATAGGGTATGTGGGGATGCAAGTATAGGTGGTAAATCATGTATGTTTAGGGACAGAGTCAATTAGAAACCTGCATTGGAGGATCTGGGGTATTGTCCAGTTAGAAGGCTCTTTTTGTTGCTTTGGGGGAATGGAAATGCTTTTTTTTTAGATAATAAGGAGGCAGAACAGGATAAAGTAGATAGAGCAGAAAAAGAATTGAAAGGAAACCTAGCCCTAAGTCCTCTCATCTTCCTCCATGTGAAATTCTTTCCCCCTTCACAGAATTCCCGTGCTTTTTCCATCTTTAATGCAAAGATCATTGAAAATGGCCTAAAAGATAGAAAATGCCTTGCCTTCTTCCCAAATTCAAGGGCCAGTGTCCTCCCTTCCATTTCCACACATTAGCATTAAATATATTGGTCTGGTGTGTGTGCTTTTTATGTTCTTTCTTTGTGTAAACTTTGATAGTGGAGAGAGA
The DNA here is from genome assembly GCA_034509425.1 of Eopsaltria australis. Lineage (NCBI taxonomy): Eukaryota > Metazoa > Chordata > Aves > Passeriformes > Petroicidae > Eopsaltria > Eopsaltria australis. The sequence continues at coordinate 2,015,000 of JAVTVJ010000072.1, forward strand.
AGAGCTACAGATGAGCCACCTCAGCAAAGGGTGGTCTTCCCCTACTGAAGGAGACTATGTGAAAAGTTTTGTCCCATTCCCAAAATTGCTAATTCACCCATTTCCAAATCAAACCTGTTATGCAAATTTGCATGCGGTTTTTCTCTGAGAGACTTGATGTTAGCAAATATAAATTCTGTTTGTATAGGTGCGTTCATACATATTTGTTTCTTTGTGTATCAATACTTTGAACTTTATGACACAATATGTTATACAGTGAATTTTGTTTTAATTGGATTTATATAAATGTGTTCAGAAGGCCCTCTGGCCCCATCTAAGGAACACAAGTATTACAATATTATTCTAATAATCCGAGGCCTTAAGTTTTGCAATGTAAAATAAATTACGTAAAGAGAAGATAGAGGCATTGATGTTCTCTCAAAACGAAAGAGAAGAGGAAACACTCACGTAAAATGAGAAGCAAGATGCAGCAGGTGTTTTATATTATGCTCTGATAATATTTTTCTCTCAGGTTAAGAGCCCTAACTACTGGGCTCTTCAGTTCCTAGGAGATGTATTTGGCAAAACCTCTAGACTTTTTAAATCCCAATTTATATATACATATGCACATTTTAAAAATGCTTTCAGGAAGGAAGGAAATTATCAGCCCTTCTCCAAATTTTAGCGGGCCTTGAGTCTCCCCATGCAGGTGGGCGCATGCTGCTTGGCCACTGAGCCCCATCCTGTGGAGGACCTGACGTCTTCCATTTGTTCCCCTCTGTGTTACATTTCCTGAGCTCATTCGCAGCTGTCTCCATTATTCACAGCTCTGAACTGATGAGAGGAGGAAAGAAAACGTGCGTTTAATCTGTATGTGAACTGTGAGAAGGTTTCAGGCGGGCGGTGGGAGGAGAGCTGTGGAGATAGTGACCCTTGCCATTGCCTTGCAGGAATGTCAGCTCTGCTGGAGAGGAGGCCCGCAGAAGAATGAGGGAGTGTGATGGCCTGACAGATGCATTGCTGTATGTGATCCAGTCTGCTCTGGGGAGCAGTGAAATTGATAGTAAGGTTTGTCATCTTTGTCTTTTCAGCAGCAAGTCCAGGTATTCAGGGTATATGGGGACTATAAAGAGACAATTTTTTCACTGTATTCTGTTTTTAATGCATTGTGAGGAATGTCCTAACAAAGCATAATTTAGCCCAACTTTTCATTTTTTTTTCTGCTGAGCTGTTTATTTTAGTGTGCTAAGCATTGTATTTGTGTCTACCTGTGTAGTGTGCACAGGTAAGCATGTCATCCTCTCAATTGAATTATTGAAGTGGAAGATGTGATCCTGGTTTTAGAAGAGCAAATATATCATATTCCATGTAAAGTTCCTTACATTGCTCTGCCAGTTTTGCCTCAAACTTGATTTTCAGTACCCAGTATGACAGCTAATGAGAGTGAGGTAGGCTTAGAAGGCAAACAAGGAAAAAAAAATGGTCAATTAATAGGCAGTTTTGCAGTAAAACCAACATTATTTCTTCTTTGAAGAGGATCAATGAATACTTTCAATAACAACTGTGTTAAGATGCCTCATTATGTCAACTTTACTTCTCGTAAAATGCTAGGATATGAACAAGCTTCTCCAGCGGTGAAAGGGACTCCCTAATTAAAAAGTGTCCAAGCATTTGCAAATTAAAGATTTGTAATGCATTGAAGTATTCCAGAGAAGAAAAAAAAGGCCAGTTTCTTTTGCTTTCAGTATACAATGCTAAATTAATTACAGTTGCTGCTCTAGGGCAACCTTGGTCCATTTGCAAAACCCTAGGACCTGCAGGAGAGCAGCCTTTTATGCAGCAAGGTTTTAAAGCCCACTGGGTTTGCATTTCCAAATAATACTTCACAGAGTTGTCTTGTGAACCCCCATGGATTTATAGATTTCCGAGGAATAATTTCCAGGAGTCTCTGGTCACCTTCTGAATCAAATGGGTGAAATTTGCCTGTGAATTCAGGGGTGGAGAGAGGAATTAAAGACAGGTTCATAGCATGAGGTGCTGGGCTAACAGCATGGCTCCGTTTTTTTCTGAAAGAAACCAAAAAAGAAAAAACCAAAAAGCCCTCAAAACACCTAAAAAATCCCACAAGCCATTAGTCTGTAATCAATTTTCCATTAATAGAGGTTTAGTAGAGGAGTACTTAGAGTACACCCACCCACAAGGCAGGCACCACACCTGGCAGGAGGGTTTGGGGCAAACTTGGCTGTCGCCAGCCCCTACTACCTCACCCAGACACTTCCTGCAGAGCAGCCCCCAAACACAGAAGTGTTTTAACTTCATTAACTTCAGAGTAGCTTAAAAGTAACTAGAGTAGAAAAATTAGTGAACTTGTACTTAGCCCCCTTATGATGAAAATGAAAACAGCGTATTGAATACAAGAATCCTTGAAAGTCAAGGAGGAGTGAAGTCTGTCCAGCTGTGTGGTTAGAACCAGCTTTCTTGGCCTGTGGGAGTTCACCTTAGTAGAGAAGGTGTTGGTTGCATTTGAGCCTTGAAAGTTTGCTTATCAGTTTTGGTTTAATGTAACATTGTCCTTGTGATGGACTCAGCTTATGTTTTCCACAAAATGAGAATTTTAAATGCAAAAACTATGATTTGTAAAAAGGAAAATTAAAGTTCAGGATCCTAACCAAGAAATGCAAATCTTCAATTTCAGCATACTATATCAAAAGTGAATAAAATTAATGTATGATAATGTTAATAAAAAATCAAAGAGGCAGCAAACTTTTAAAAAATATTCATGGTCACAGTGATGTTTGCAAAGCTTCCAGCTATGAAAGGTACACTAAGAACACTTCCTTGACACAGGCACACACATGCATACGTGTTTCTACATGTGTTTATATATTTGGCAGAAATTCCAAATTAGTACAAGTGTATCGCAAAATTGTGGCGTGTCACCTATGTTAAAAATAGGTAAATAAATATTCCTGTGTAGATGAATCTGAATTCAGTGTTGCCTCTTGAACTTCGTGTCACCACAAAAAATGTGTGCTGAATGCATACCTGGCAGAAGCTCATGCCATACACGAAAGTGAACGAAGCCCCATCTGTTTGCCTCACTGGTGAATATGGCAGAATACAACAGAGCTGAAAGCCTCACAGTCATTCCATTCTGGGTTAATGGAGCCAAAGAGCTAGGATATAGTGGCTATTGCTTTTTATCTCCATGGAGCATTAGGAGCAGTTGAAATAAATATAAATAGATAGAGAACGGCTTTTTTAACCATGTTTTCCTTGTGTGCAGAAAATTAAGCTCATATCCTTCTTATTAGGGATAATCAAACCAAATTGAACCAACTAAATGAGTAGGTCTCACGTCTAAACTGAACTTCTTTTAGACTTGCAGAAATTAGGTTGAATAACAAGTGAATTTTCCTCCACTGGGTCTCATCCATTTTTGGATTCGTGCTTGCATCTTCTACAGAGGGCACAACCTATTAGGGGGATAAATGGATGAAAGGGAAAGGCTGCACACAAGGTGTCTGTCTGCAGCCTGGCTAGAAGCAATAAAAGCAGGAAGACAGATCTCTAGTCCTAGAAATCTGGAACTGGAGAAACATCATCTGTTCATGCTACAAGTACTTGTGAAATGGAACTCAGATCCCAGTTTTATGGTCATTTACATAAAATTTTTGCCAGGAAAAAAAGGGGATTTCTGGTTTTAAAAGAACAAAACCTGGAATCTGTTGCCATTTTCTGTTTGTAGCATTTTCTATTCACTGAGGTGGGTGTTTGCTGACACTCAGTGTTCAGGTTCTCTTGATCACTTTTTACTTTAGCATCTGTTTCACATGGGGCTCCAGTGTGAAATTCAAAATGACAATAAAAAAAACTCCCAGAAAAGTATTGTCCAGACTACTGATTTGTTATCATAAAAATTCCTGAATCTCTTAAGCTGTGATTACCTGGGGAGCACTCAGAAATTGTGCTGGGAAAATGCATGTGCAAAGGTAGATGAAATTTCTTCTGCTTCATATTCAGAGTGAGCAAGGGAAGGATTTTAATCTTTTTCTGGTTTTGCTTTCTGTATTTTTCTTTTTGTCATACTTTTCAGACCGTTGAAAACTGTGTGTGCATTTTGAGGAACCTCTCATACAGGCTAGCTGCAGAAACATCTCAGGGACAGCAGATGGGAACAGATGAACTTGATGGATTACTCTGTGGTGATGCCAATGGAAAAGATGCAGAGAGTTCAGGGTGCTGGGGGAAGAAGAAGAAGAAAAAGAAATCACAAGATCAGGTAATGGAAGTTCTTTGCAGCTGCATTGTGAGTAGTTGAAGTGCCCATCATTTAAAATATAAATAATTAATGATCTGTATTAGAAATTAAATGCATGATGCATAATATACAAAACTGTTGCCTTTGTTAATTAGCTGAGAGCTTAAAGCAGAATATGGCTCTAGAGTAATGAAATGTGTTTGCTTGAGAAAGTTGTACATTATGTGGTGCACCTGGAAACTGTAGTCGTGGGTACACTGTGAATGCCATAAATAACGTGAAATGCTCTTTGAAAGGAAGCCATTTCTAATGAAAAGTGTAATCTGCATATACTTTATGCTGTATTTCCACAGAGCCACGTGTGTGTAGAAAGGCTTTGATGCAAATAAACATCAGGCTTGTATAGATACACTCACTTGCTTCAAAGTTAATCTCATACCGTGCCTCTACATGTTGAGAGAAAACTGTACAGGACCGAATCAAGTAATATGAGTGAATGTTAAAAAAACATTCTTATTTTTATATATTTAATGTTGTTACCAAAGAAAAATTGAAAAGCAAATCTTGAGTGCTTCCTCAAGTTATTTGACAGGTTATGATTTTGGGTGGGTTGAATTTTAAAGTGTATTTATCTCCTTTTTTGTCCTGTTAAGAACTTGTAATCTGGGGAATACTGGCAGCTATATTGCGGAGAAAGACATTGTATCAGTACACAGAGTAAATAGCAATAAGAATGGCTGCTGATATTTGGGCTTTTTCAGACAGCCTGTGCTGGCAGCATTAAGTTTTCTACCTCTTCCTACACTTAGTCATTTTTTTGCATTGTACTTTATTTCTGTTTCAGATTGCTCAAAGAAATTATTTATTTATTAAGTGCATGGGGTATTCGAATAAATGATGTAAATTAGTACTGAAAATATTCCTGAGTTCCTAAAGCCGAATTTTGTTAATGTGGGAAAGTTACAGCAACATTACTAAACTAAAACTTGTATACTGAAAAATGCAGCACTCATGACTAGTAAGACTTTAATTTCACCTACTCTTGTAGTTAAACACTCCATCATCAGATAACTTGAATTTATTATGGCCTTTTATTGGGATTCCTGTACTAGGCTACAGTGAGATTAAAAGTGTCAAAGCAAACTAATTTTACCCCATAAAGTAGTCATCATCCCTGTTACTGAATTAACAGTTCTCACACACTGTGCTTGCAGTTATTCAAAGTGCAGGAGCGAAAAATAGCATGTCTGGATATGAATGCGTCACACTGCAACTTGGCTTGCTCTTTGGTGCTCTGTTTACTAACACATGCACACACCCTCACTGTCTAAAGTCTTTTTCAAGTCTTCCTCTTATGTTTCTTCTGTGACTTTTGGATCTCAGATTCATACTTTTAACTCTGTACTGTTGACTCCCTCAGTATTCCCATAGAGCTTCTCTGTACTTTAATAGTTCCCTATAAAACATTTTTTTGCTCCTCCAGGCCAAAGAACTGAGCTCTTTTGGCCAATTACTTGTACAATGTATATGGTTTTGCCTGCTCTTAGATATTTTTTGTCTGTTTCTATGAGTGCTCATTATCAGCATGTGGCATGGTAAAGGTCTCCTCAGAGCTGTTTGTGTTTGCCTCATGGAAGAGTTTTATAAAAATTTTTAAATCCAAAGAATAATAAAACTACATACATATTTTCAAGTTTATGATCACTAGGCTTTTCTGTGTCAAGGACATGAATTTACTCTTTCCAAAACTTATTCTGTTGTGGACAGGATTGCTTTGCATTACAAGTATTAGAAACATTTTTCTAATGGTGTTTCCTTCTTTCATTTAATTTCCTTTAAATCTGGACATTGTACTTCATCTTGCCATATTCAAGTTTTCACATGTGGGTATTTTTCAGTTCAGGAATTTTAAGGGAGCCTTGTGAGCCTTCTGCAGGTTATTTTCACCCTATAATCCTTGACAGTTGTTGAACATACCAAATGATTTGAAGTAGATTAACCAATTAATATATTATCAAGTTTGCTAGAGTGCCAACAATAGCAGCAAGATCACTGTGCCAGAAACAGCTCTCCCGAGTTACCCTCAAAAATGGAAAAGAGAAACATTGTTTTTCATTGTAACCACATTTATATTAATAGCATAAAATAACTCAAACTGTGACAAGGGTAAATGTAACTTTTTTGTCCATTTATTTTACAAAAATAAGTAAAAAAGTATGTTCAGAAGCACATGTCCAGTGTGGACACCATTTTCCAATTGTGTAACAAGATCTGTTCTTTCTGCTTCTTTGTCTCCATGGTTCCTTTAACACTTGAGAGTTTTATCTTTTCAGCAAAGCACAGGGCACGGGCACATCTCTGTCAGTTGTGACACCTCAGTACAGGGGAGTAGTATCCAGTCTGTGGTTGCTGTATTTTATGTCCCCAGGAAATACGTGTTGAGGGTATAGGTATTTTTCCTTTTTTCAGCAGTGCACGGGTTTTTGAATAACAAAATTGCTGTTTTCAGTCTTTTTCAGAAGATAAGATGTACAAAACAGTGTGGAGAAAAAAATTCTCAGATGTTAGTGAATGCAGTTTTGAAATTTTTGTATTACACTACCGCTGCAACTTAGTGTCTTCATTATTATGTGAATTTTCTGAACTCCATTTATGCATTTATGACGTCTTTAATTTTTGGATAAAAGCATTAGTAAAAAAAACAGTGGCAAAACTGTTGTAGTTGCAAAAGAAAAACAGATGTGTCCTTTTAGACAAAGGATATGGATGAAGCTGCAATTTTCCGTACTTAAAAAATCCCTCACAGAGCAGGGAGTTTGTTTCTTAAATCATAAAACAGGAGAAACTTGATATTAAACTTTCTTTCTCATGGGTTTCCTCTATAATGAAAGTACAATTTAATTTCATTCTTTTATGAGGTAGGAAGCAAGTATCCCAGTTTTTCTAAGTTGTGTTTCAGTTGTAGTCGCATGTAAGTTACTTGAAGGGAAGAACAGAATTGAGTTGGTAGTATAAAATGTGGCTTCTTTCATAGGCCTTCCAAGAACAAACTGGAATTTATTTTTTATTAATGACATCAGTTGTCTATACCAATGGCAACTTCTGTACATCTTGAAATCAAGTAAGAGATATGTCTTAATTCAGTCATAAGTCTAATGACACCTTTCAAATTACTTTAATTAAGGAGTTCCTTCAGGATCACAGGAAACAAGTGTTCTCCACATTTCAGAATAAAGGTGGGTGGTGTTAAAAGAGCACACAATCATTTCACCAGAGCTGAGAGAGGTTCCTGAGACATCTGCTTTGTCACACAAATTGAATATTAGAAGAGGCCCAAGCCTTCTGAAGGTTTGTGATAAAATCTAGGTATAGCACTGGAAAACACAGAAAGCCAAACTTCTGTTAAAGCCCCAGAAAAATAAGTGAAACACCTGACTTCCGTCTCAGACCTCTAGGACTGTAATTCTCTGCTGTCAGCATTGTTAGTTTTTCTCTGCTGCTTACCTGTCATCAGCTGGTACTGAACCCTTACCCCGATAAGCTCTCCAGCCACAGACCCCTTCGTCTCTGACTAGGACCTTGTAGACATCAACCTCTCTGCCGTGTATTGTGTCACCCTTCAGATGGAAACTGATTCTTCCACTGCTGAAAATGTTGTTCATGCTGCTGGCATGCTCATTGCTGCCAACAGGTTTATTCTTTGAGCTGTACAAGAAACGAGGATTATGACAAACAGCAGTTAGGGCAAATCAGGTGCATGGTCCAACCTCAGTAAAAAAACATCAGGGAGTTGTCATTAATCCTTATTTTATTTCTTGTTATGTGGCCCATTATGTATACATGTGGCACAATTTCATTTCTTTTCCTTTCTTCCCTAAGAAAAACAGGTTGACTTCTTGGCTTCATGCTCCTCTTAAGTTCCCCATCTGTGATCATTCTTGTCAAACCAGAATCTAGCCCAAAGTCTGTTTTTTGATTGGAAGTGACACTTCTGAAATGAGCCTGACCTTCTTTTTCACCTTCTGTCAGGAGCCTTAAGGTATAACAGCCTTAAGATAGAACATTTCAAGTTATATATCATTAAGAATTGACTGGCATACCTCTTTAGCATGCTTGCTAAATGGCCTATAAATTCTTCTGTCTAGGTGAAATAACAGGTTTAAGGCAATAATATTTCAAAAAGCATGAAAAATAAACCTGCCAGATATGTCTTTTCATGTGGTGAGAGCACTATTTTACCAAGTATGGTTCAATACTCTACCAAGCCATGCCAAGCTAATACGGACAGAAACAGAGAAATGCTGGTGGCTCCTGGGTTTAACCAATAATTTGAACTGAGATTAGGGATGAAAGGCTGTGTTGCCAATATGTCCTTGCTCAGAAAGAATATTATTTCCACTTGTTGCTTCCTCGTCTTGCACAAGATGGCTATGCCAAATGTTGAGCAGCAAGAATCAACTGTCTTGAGCAGTTCCTTACAGAGCTTTTTGAAAGCCATTTCTACTTTCTTGCTTGCATAGACAGCATCTTCACAGATGCTCTGTGAGCCTCTCAGTGTCATGTACAGTCAGTTTGTTTTCATAGTCAAAACTGCAGGGTTATTCAATATAATTTGTATTTGTCAGTTTGTGGAATATACCGCAAAGCCAGTTAGCTTCATCTTTCTGTGAAGAGGAGAAGGGCATGTAGTGACATGCCAAGGACTGTTTTCTGGGGTTTAACTCCATCCCCCTTCATTTGGGAAGGGTCTGTTTTTAAGCAAAGACAAAATGCACAAACTGAATCAATGTTTTTTTTAGCTAAGCATAGTATTAAAAAGTTGAATAAAGGCATTGACAATTATTTTAAGAGTGAAATGTATAATGTAAAGTACAATTCAGATTTATTAATATATGAGATTAATTGTAGTGGTTCAATACATTGAAATGTTTTGAAAGCATTTCAAACACCTTTCCTATAATTGTAAATGTTGTTGCATCAAACTGGGAAGGGTACCATTATTAATGCAATGAGCTCTGCTCTCTCTCACCATGCTCCTGTAATCTCTCTGTCAGTTAACATCTGCATTTATATTCACCACCTTTATTTAGGCCTGGATGTCTAAACTGAAGTTTGACTTGATGTAAACAGTAGTATTCCTGCCTCCTCAGTGTCAGCTGCGTGGATTCTCATCAGCCCTGAAATCAAGCTCTGTGACTTGGGTGAATTTCTGTCACTGAGTTTTTGATTTCTGCTCTTGACAGTATTGGCCAATTCACCTCTTGGACAAAGGTGTCCAAAAGAGGTTATTGGAGTGACATGTCTAGGGACAGCTGGCAGAGACTGTCACAGCCACTAAGACATGCAGGATGAGATAGCAGCATCTTCTTAGGGGGCCTGTTAGTTTAAAAGTCTTGGGCATTTCAGCAGTGGTTTTAGTAAGCACTGTGTAATTGCTTATATGAATTTTTTTCACTGCTGCTTCAAGGAGCATAGCTACAGTGTTATCAGACTATCCCAAAGGTCTAGGATCATTGGAGAGATGTGTAAATTGTTTTAGACATTGCTGGGGTTTGTTTTAATTTTTTCCTAGATTTTCTTCTTTTAGTAGTGGTTTTTTTGCACAGACTGGGGGAAAGGAAGTATCCATATGTAATAAATTAAAATAAGACACTGTTGTTTTGTTATCACATGAAAACCTATTGTCACATGATACCTATTTGAAAGCAAACCCCACCAATTTGAGGCTGTTAGTAGAAACCCCAAAATTTGCAGAGTGTACTTCTCTTATTGAGTTGAAGCCTTCCCAGGTATTTAATACAATTGCACTATAAATATGGATTTACTTTTATTAAAATGAGCAAGGTGGTGGTAGATAATCTGTTGTGTGGCAACGGAGAGCATCTCGATGAGTGATCATTTTCTCCTCTCAAAGTTCCTTACTAATACGAAAATTTGGAAATTCCTTTAGAATACTCTTACTATCAAAAGTATGTTGTTCTTAAAAGATCTTGGTATTTGGCTTTTTATTTTTCTTGACTTTTATCCTTTTTTTTGCACCAGTCTCGGGAAATGAGAGATTTGTATCTCACCCACGTAACAAGCAGTTTGTCAGCTTCACAATATATGTGGGTAATTTCAGCTGAAGGAGGAAAGCCTGGAAGGAATATTTGTTTATGATTTTTTTTTTCCTCCTTAGTATAAGCTAGGAAGAGTAATTGCATGTTGTCCTCTTTTGCAGAGGCTCCTACTGCAGCTCCCAGTCTATCTCAAATAGACCTTCCTGATCATTCTTGATGTGCTGCAACACTACAGTAACTCTTCCAGTAATTTACTAGGTAGAGGTGTTTACTGAGGAAGCTGCCTCAGCTCATTAATATTTAGCAATGCAAACTGAAAAGCAACTCCTGCCATGCCTTTACCACTATTTTAGATATGGACTCTAATACTGCTTGGGGAATTTTTTTTTTTTTTTTTTTTTTTGCTCGGGCAATTGATGTTTATAAAATACAAAATAAAGGAATGAAGATCGGGCAAATCTCCTTTGCAACAGCTTTTTTTCTTAGCTGTGTCAGTTCTACCTGCCCTGCAACAGCTGGGCTGTACAGCTTCAGGCGCTGGTCTCAGCTACACAAAAGACACCAGAAGCCACTAAGCCCCACAGTGACAAGGCTGCCACAGGCACAGCAGGTGCTGTGGTTTAACCCCAGTCAGCAGCCAGACCCACACAGCCGCTCGCTCGGTGGGGCAGGGGCGAAGCAGAGTAAAAGTGAGAAAATGTGTAGGTTGAGATAAAAACAGTTTAATGGGGAAAGCAAAAGCCCCATATGCAAGCAAAGCAAAGGAAGGAATTCATTCACCACTTCCCATGGGCAGGCATGAGCACTTCCTATCTTCAGCCGTCCTCTGGTAAGCCGGGCTCCATCATGCATAACAATGATTTGGGTAAACCGTATGGCCCCAAATGTCCTCCCTTCCTTCTCCTTCCCCCAGCTTTATGTTCTGAGCATGTAACCATGTGGTATGGAATATCCCAATGGTCAGTTGGAGTCAGCTGTCCTGACTGTATTCCCTCCCAACTCTGTGCATCCCCATTCTCCTCCCTCTTGGGGTGGGGTGAAGAGAGAAAAGGCTCTGTCAGCGTTACTCAGCAGTGACTAAAACATCCCTGGGTTATCAGCACTGTTTCCAGCACAATTCCAAAACATGGCCCCATACCAACTACTGTGAAGGTAATTACTCCAGCCAAAACCAGCACAGCATGGTGAACAGCAGCACCCTCCCTGTGCAGCCACTCAGCTGCTCTGGGCACACACAGCGCATCTGAAGAGCTCTGCAGGATGTTTTCCAGGGTCACTGAATTTCCTGTGCCTTCACTGCACATGCATGTGTGGTACCAAAGATTTTCATCATTATTACATGGACTCTGAGGCATCATAGCATCTTGGGATAAAGGTCTTCCCTCACAGTTGGTGATAAATTAATGCAATCATGCTAAAAGTGAGTTGCAGGAAGGGCAGGGAAATGCAGTAATTTGTCTCTTCTTTTTTTTAAATGTTTTCTCATTACTGAGCAGAATGGCAAAACAACATTAAATATTAATTTATCTGCTAGATCATTTCTAGTGCTTTATATGTACCAGCACAGCATGAACATGTATATAGAGCTCTATTTATATAATTTGATTTTCAGTAATCCTTGGGATCATAAGAGTGTAAATAGCTGAGCATAAAAAATACTATGCCTATGCCCCACATAGGCATATACCCCCTCATATGGGTAGATCTGATACATTTGATGCATTTCATGCACTCTGTCCTTGAAATAATGTAGTAAATACCCTGTGCAAACACTCTTCAGTTGCATAATGCATAATTCGTGCAAGTTGGAATGAGACAAATGAAGATTTGAATTGGTGGCTTTGGACATCACAAGTCATTCATTAGTGAACTTACTAAGGTACAAAACCTAAACCTGGTGTGAGGTCAGATTTTACCTGTAATATATGTCTCTCATTTGCTTTCAAAAAAATTCTGACAGTGTGAATGATTGAATTCTGAGAGTTAAAATAAGAAGCAGGCTTTAATGTATTTTTTATGAGCTGGAAAAAACTCATTTCTGGCAAGGCTGGTGATTTATAAGGAGGAGAAAGGAGAACTGAGTCACATGCACTGAAAACAATCTATTGGTTTAAAGGCAGAAATGTATTAAAAATTTCAAAGGCACAGCCCCTTAAAAGTGTCATTTGAAGGCATTGTTTTTCCAGAAGGCATTTGCCCTCTACTTTCTCAGCCATCACTGGGTATTGCTATGCCAGTTCTTTTATGCTATGATAACATCTGTCCAGCATAGTGAGTTTCACATCTGAGCAGCTTTCTGTTTTTTTGGTAACTGCTCATGTGTATTAAATGGTCGCTCTACCTTTCCACTTCGGTGTTTGGTGCTGCATTAATTTAGCAAAAAATAGTGGGTTTCATTCCTAAACGTAGTAGTAATCATGCAAAACCTTGTTGAAGGTTAGGTGTTATTAGGGAAGACTTGATTGATTGTCCCTTAAAATATATGTATTTTATTTTTAAAGTTAGTGTAAATAAAATTATGATTGATACTTCCTGAAAACAAGAGATTCTAGGTCTTTCCCACTGCAAGTATTACTGGGCACTCATAAGTAGTTAAATTAACTGTTGCAGATTTAAACCAGAAGTTAATTTGACATATGCTATATCTCTATGTCTAGTAGATGTTTCATGTTATGGTACAGATTTTTTATTTATATAGACACAGTAATCTCTTACCCAAGGTATTACAAGGTTTGCTTTTTATTGTATTACACAATGCGGACATGTCAGAGATGTTAGAAAAGATATTTTACTAAGAAGTTAAGGCTTGTTTCTAACAGTGGCACTAATGCCATGAACTATTTAAATCTCTTTATCTGTACAAAAAAAAATATACAATAAATATATAAGTAGGTTTCCATCTAAAATTTTATTGAAAGTGCATTCCACATTTTACTTTTGTTTAAAAGGGGAAGTCTGTGTATTTTCCTTTGAGATACTTATGTGCAAGTGTTGCATGCTCCACTGGAGAGGAGAATAATCCCTGTCCTCCCGGAATAAAGTATTGATTTCTGGTAAGGGTGGGTTTTGTTATTTGGCAATAACCTACCCGTTGTTCAGGTTTAAATATTGCACATTTTGGTTATCAGATTTGAGTTGTTTTTCATGGCAAACCTCTTTGTGTGATGAGAGGAACAGTGTATTTTGTGAGAGCTGGTTCTACCAACTGCACTGAAGTCTCAGACCACACAGCTGGCTGGCTGAATACCTCCTGCACTCTCACTGTGAGAAGCCAGAAGTTGTGCAGTTGAGGAAGACTTGTCACGCTTGTGCCTTTCATGGGGTGGAGGGCTCATGGCCTTGAATTATTTCATTTTCCATAGCAGTATTATGTGTTGTTTTCCTTCTCGTGGGAAAAGCGAGAATGTGGGGAACTGAGAAGGAAGTGAAAAGAAAATATCTTCTCCCCATGCATGTTCTAGGTTTGCCTCTTTAGATCCGTTCATTGGGCTTCTGTTCCCACACAAAAAAAAATACATGCAGTGAAAAGTGTTTTTGTTTTGTCAGCTAGCTAAAACACTGGGATTTCTGCCAATCTTATAGCTCGTCTATAAGGAATGTTGAGTAGGAAATTTGGTTCCTCCATGAAGAATCATATGATGTGCAAAAATTGAGAACATCTGTTTTTAGGCAGATGCCTTCATAGATGTTATATTTTCAACTGAAGCAATTCTCAAGTGTATTTCACTGTTCCTTGCTGACAATCTGATTTGTGCTTTCCAACAGTGGGATGGTGTAGGACCTCTCCCAGACTGTGCAGAACCACCCAAAGGAATCCAGATGCTGTGGCACCCTTCAATAGTCAAACCCTACCTCACACTTCTTTCTGAGTGCTCAAATCCCGACACGCTGGAGGGGGCAGCAGGGGCACTGCAGAACTTGGCTGCTGGGAGTTGGAAGGTAGGAATATTAACCCAATACATATTTCCTCTTCAGTTCTGAAACCACCCTACAGCTGACAGCAGGTTGGTGATAGAAATGTATCTAATTGCTTCTGACAGTGGAATAACCTTCTGGTTTCACAGAACTATCTGAAGTCAAATTTGAGGTAGCATTTCAAGTCCTAGGTAGTCATGTCATAGCAAATGTCAGCATACAGCAGTAAGGATCACATCAGTCAAGTCAAGTACAAAAAATTGCCACTGAAAACCAATATCCAAATGAGGAGAGGCAGTTCTTTATGAACCTGGGTGACAGAGCCATGAAAAATGAGCCAAAAATGCCACCAGTGGCAATCAAATGAAACCATATTGTTTTGTCATTGCAGAATCTGGTTGACATTTTGTCCCTTAGGAGATGCCAGGGTACAGCAGAGCAAGATGTAAATGATGTGACACCAACACAAGTTATCTTAGCATCTCCTTTCTTAAAAATAAGACATTATTAAAATACATCCGCAATATGATTAAATATATACAATGAGTGAGGAAATGTGCAATCAAGGCACTCTATTCCGGCTCAATCTACTTTTCAGTTATATTCGAAAGCTCCATTATTCTTTCATGTGTTATTTGCAGTAAGTTGAGTGAAAAATTTAAGAAAATACTTCTAAATCTAGACCAGATCAATAAAATTCAACATAATATTGAACTTCGTTTACTTTTTAGGGCAACTTTCCTGATGGTAAACTGATTTAATTGGGTGAAAATACTATCTAATCCTATAGTGTAACTATATAATCTATTGATTTTAGATTAACTCTCAGCAGGAATTTTTCTCATTTTCAATGAAAACAGTCACGTACGGGGAAATGCACTGATCAAAGTTATGTCTCAGAAGGTGTCCTGTTGGGTTTTAAGCAGTTGGGCATTTGTATGTGATATGTAAAAACTAGTTGAATTAGGCATTCAATTTGAAATGTTAGCACTGACACTAAGAAATCGTTTTCTTTTTCCCATAAATTTTTATTGGAAGTTGGGTTGGCACGCTCACTACCTCTTCCAAGGCCTTTTTTTTTAATAATTGTGTTCTACCAGATTTATAAAATGTCTTTGACTGTTGCATTTAGTGGCATGTAAAATGATTTAACAAAATATCTGTTCAGTGATTTTTGTCCCATGTAAGCACTGTGCCTGAAAATCATTATGGTTTTATTATTTTCATGTTGTAGACTGCTTCAGATGGTGTAATCCTGGCAGAGAAACGCAATAAATGTGTTCTAGCCATCTGGGAATGGGTGTAGCACTGGTCTAAATGAGAAAACAATGCATGTATGTTTGCCAGGACTAATAGAAGTGCTAAAATCCAAGTGATGTCCCTTCTCCCATTTCTAATAAATCTGTATACCTGTCATCCTTTAGTTGGCAGAAGTGTACAGGGAGAGGAAGGAAGACTCTGCAGAGCTCTTTGGCGAGTGCTGGCTTAGAAAAACTGTTTTTGGACTTCAATGCTATCTGTGCTGATACCATGGGAAAAGCTGTGTTGTTCTCATATTGCTCTATTTTTCTAAAGATTCACCAATTCTATTACAAGGGATGTGCAGACACAGAATGAATATCCTTAATTTCACATGTCATACTAGCCATTTTTGTGAGGGGAGTAATCCTCTTTGGGGATTACATAAGCATTGATGTTTCCACCTTTTGACCTCTCCTTTCCACTGCTGCAGTCCAGATATAAAATGACTGAAATAAAAGACAGAAAACTCTTAAAAGAAGAGGTTATTCCTAAGGGAGATTGTAATTTTTTTAGTTCCTCCAACAAATCGTAATTGTATAAAGAATGGAATTTTTTTTGTTTTACTTGAATTCTTTCAAGAATTCAAGTAAAGAGAGAAGAGCAAACTGTATGAAGATAAATAACGTTGCTATTAATATTAATAGCAATAGCAGTTGTGGGCTTTTTCCAATTAGCATTATTTTAATGCCAGAAGAATCACGGACTATATGATGCATCCAGCATACCAGGCATGCTCACCCACTACTGAAGATACAGTTTTTCTCTTCTGGAAGAAAATACAAGGCAGTTGATACACTTGCACAATTCTTTCCTAGCTGTTTCACGCTTTTGGTTCCTCTGGTACAAA
The DNA here is from genome assembly GCA_034509425.1 of Eopsaltria australis. Classification (NCBI taxonomy): domain Eukaryota; kingdom Metazoa; phylum Chordata; class Aves; order Passeriformes; family Petroicidae; genus Eopsaltria; species Eopsaltria australis. The sequence continues at coordinate 2,031,363 of JAVTVJ010000072.1, forward strand.
GCTGTCTAATCCTTTTGGGTAGCCAAGAGGTAATATTTTTAACACAGGCAATGCTTAGGCAGTGCTATTACGGAGGGAAAGTGAGCAGATAAAAGGAAGCCTGAGTAATTTTTTGAAAAATAAAAAGTTGTGTAGGGGATTTAGATAAATGTCTGCCACTAGAATTAACAGACAATATGTGTCTAAATCCCCTAGACTACTTTGGAGAATTTCAGGCACAAAAAGAAAGCAGCAGTATGTAGCTTTCAGGATTAATAGCTCAGAATGGCTGCAAGTTTTCATTATTTCAGGGAATATAGTTTCTTAGTGATACACACACATAAAATCAACACATGCACATAGTGAAACATAATCTGTAGGACATTTTTAGCACTGCTGCAGTTGCAGGAATTCCTTCTAAAGCCAAATAGTAACATAAAAGAAAAAAGTGTGACATACTTACATTTATGTACAATTTTTCTGTGTCAAAATGAAACACTGTGGACGAAAGTCTTGATATACATTACCCATATACAAAGTAAAACTTGGGAGCTTTTTGTAATGACTAATGAAATATTTGGTCAGTGCAATTATTATTAGACTAAGCACAGTTTGTAAGAAATCAGAAAAGGAGAATCTTGGTGACAAATATATTAAGATATCCAAATGAAGGTTTATCAGTAAAAAAGGATAATGATTTTGAGATATGAGGAAGAATATTTTCAATGTGAAAATTTAACCTGGCATACTTGACTTTGGTGTCTATTCTGGTTTTGAAAAAGTTTGACAGCTTATATACAAAGCAGAACTCATTTTGGAAGAGGCTGTTTCAGATAAACACGGACATTTGTTCATCTCACTGTTCTGCATCAAGATGTCGTCACATAGGGAGGGCACTGGTATTGGAATGTGAAAGAGAAGAACCATCTCTGTCATGGAAAATTTACATACATATTCTCATAGAGAACTCTTTTGTTCATGTGCTTACTTGATACATCTATGAAAAATAGGATTGACCCTTCTGGAATAATACCTATGGAGACAGCCAAATATGTAAGTCTTTTGAAAAGACTGGACAAATTAACATTTTCCGCATCGCTGCCGGGGCACCACTTTGCTTAAGGTCTAACTGCTGCCCTGCACAGTGACCTGCGACACCAGCAGGAGGGCGTGTCCCCCTCCCGACAGGGTTGATGGCTTCCAGTAATACACACTCCAAGCCCAGTGCTGCCACCTGGCAGCAATGGGGCAGCTTGTCAGCACTGGATCTGCACCCACCTACCACCTTCTGCAGAGCTCAGCTCCTACATGGTATTGGGAGGGTTTCTGTTCTAGAGAAATCATTGCTTCCCAAAACATTTTATCCCTTCAAATCATAGCCATGGTAATTTCACAGTATCCTGAACATCCTGTAGACAGAAGGAACAACACATGAAAAATGTGGCCATTGGGTTTGGCTTTGCTTCCTTTCATTGCCACTCTAAGATTGTTTTTTCCAAATAATACACTTTTTGTAATTATGCTTAATATGAACTTGAATATTAAAACTGCTTAGAAATATGAAATAATAAAACTAGGGAAACACTTTCCTCATCAATCTTAGCTGGAGTTTTCCCTGAACAAATAAGGTTTGAGACATGCCTTTGGAAGCACTGCAAGCACTTTATTTCCCATTAGGTATTGACTTTCACTGGGAGCTCTGTTATTTTTCTTTGCCACTTAATTTGTGTTTAACCAGATATGTGCAAAAATGTAGAATAAGAAAAAAGGAGACTTTCTGACTCCCTCACCTGCATTCTGAAGAATTGCCTGCTTATTAAGAAATCTCTCCCACTATAAGTCTTCAAACCAAAAGTTCTTTCTGCAATCTCATATAGGTTTTTTTTTTTTATTTTAATGCCTTAGATTGAAAAAATTGCATGGTTTAAAATTACAAGAGTGATCCTGTAAAAGATGATCTTTTTATAGGTAGTCTGGCATTAGTACTTTTCCTCAGATGGTGAGAATAAAAGTGGCAAGTTTTTTTTTAGTTTCACCTTGGTCAATTGGCTATTAACGCATTAAATCTCCTACGCCTGTAAAAAGTTATATGCAAAACGTCCTCAAGTTAACAATGTCAAGCATCCAAGGATATGTCCCTTCTGAATAAAATTACCCTCTCAGAAGAAAGGAAATATTAAGATATCTGCTGATAACTGTGTCCGTGTGTATGTATCTGACAGCTGAATTTAGACTGATGTTAGTTTATCTGCCAGTCATCACTGCAGTACTGCAAGACCTGTTGCTCTGAACTCATAGAATCACAAAAGAGCTGAGGTTGCCAGGGATCTCTGGAGGTCATCTGGTCCAACCCCCTGCCTAAGCAGGGCCACACAGAGGCAGTTGCCTGGGACCATGTCCAGATGGTTTTCTGAATGTCGCCAAGGGTGGACACTCTACAACCTCTCTGGGCAGTCTGTGCCAGTGCTCAGTCCCTCTCCCAAGTGAAAAAGCAATTCCTGCTGTTCTGCAAAACTCCTGTGTTTCAGTTACTGCCCATTGCCTCTGGTCCTGCAATATTACCTTTTCTGTTACATGCAGTTGATAGCACAGTGTTGTCATCACAAGTGGCATTTCCTTAGTTTTTTAAAACCCTTAAAAATAATTACTTCGTTCATATGATCCTTAAAAAATGCTGTCATGACTTACATAGGCAATACCTGTCTTTGAACACCAGGAAACAGGATTTACTATATTTCTTCTGGCAACACAATGGAACAGACAGCACACCCGCTCTGGGTCCTGCTTAGTGCCTTCTGTGCACTCAGTCTTCTGTCTCAGTTACTTTACAGACTTTGTGAACACCCTCATCTGCTTTAATGACAGGATGGCCACCTTCCATTTCCACACTACTGCTGATACAGGCCAGGATTCCCTTCACCTTCTTGGCCACCTGGGCACACTCCAGGATCATGTTCAGCCACTGTTCAGCCACATGTTCAGCAGCACCCTCATGTCCTTTTTTGCTGGGTCACTTTCCAGCAGCTCTGCCCCCAGCCTGTAGCTCTGCCTGGGATTGTTGTGATCCAAGGGCAGGAGGCATTAGGTACCTCAGCCTTTTCCTCATCCCCAGTCACTGTGTTTCCCCCTGCTTCCAATAAAGGATTGAGGTTCTCCTTAGCTTTCTTTTTGTTGCTGCTGTATTTATAGAAACATTTTTGTTGTCTTTTACAGCAGCAACCAGTTTAAGTTCTAGCTGGGCTTTGGCCCTTCTGATTTTCTCCCTGAAGCCTCAACATCTGTGTAGTCCTTCTGAACTCCTGTCTTCCAAAGGGGAGGAAAAAACTCCTCTTTTTTTCCCTGAGCTGCAGCAAAGGTCTTTGTTCAGCCAGGTTGGTGCTCTTCCCTACTGGCTCATTTTTTAACATACAGGGATGACTTGTTCCTGTCAACAACAGAAACAAGCTTTTAAGATTTCCTACTTGAAGAATGTCTAACCTTCCTGGATTTCTTTACCCTTCAGTAATGTTTCCCAAGGGACTCTGTGAACCAGGCTCCTACACAGCCCAAAGTTTGGCCTCTGCAAGTCCAAGGTAGCAATTCTGCTGATCCTTCTCGTTTCCTGTCCTTTGACTTTGTAACATGAGGAACAAGCGCTGCTCTGTTGAAGTCAGTATCAGTCTCCTGAGACTAGCATTCCTTGGCTGGTTCTTTCTAGCTCCTCTCCTTTCCATTCCATGTTTGATCATACTCAGGAGGGAATGAGACTCTTTGGTTAGACAACTGAATGTCCCTGCCTTTGATCCCTAATATACAGGTACAATACCCATGTGAATGACGTTTATGGGTCATTGGCCTGATCTCTTGAGATAGGCTAGATGCTATCTTGGTCTTTGTTCTTCAGACAAGCAACTGCATTTATTTTGTTAATTCCATGCTAGAGAAATCTGACTCTCATGGGAGCAAGAGCTCCATTAAGTAAATTATTAGATAAGGAAACTGAAAACATAAAAGGGACCAATTTAGACACAAGGTCAGTGCAACTGCTTCAAAGAGTAGTATGAGAAAGAGTTTCAAGCTCCTTACCGTCCAGACACTTGAAGATAATGAGTAATTATTTTCTAAAGCAGCAGCCATCTAGGTTATCAATCTTCTCTTATCAGGCAAGGACATATTGTGGGTGCCTTGCCAGACTTTTCTGATGACTGTAGTGATTTATGCATTAACCCTTAGGAGTTTGATCAGGCTGTTCCAGGAGAAAGTTTTTTCGATTATAGTGAAAAGTCTTACTTACGTTTATTTTCCCCAAAATAGTAGTATTATGAATCTTTATGTGATAGGATGCAGAAGACCACTTATACTGTGTAATCAACTACGGCAAACGTTTAAAAACCAATGCTTTATTCTGCCAGGAATTCCAATGCTTTATTCTGTCAGGAATTCTTACCTGGGTAGAAAAACCTCATAGATGAGGCAGCATCAGTTGTTAAAGGGAAATATATTGGCTCTATAGGACAGAAGACATAATTGAAGGGACAGGACAATATTCCAGAAACAAAACCTGTTGCTGCAAACACTTGTATCTGAGACATCGTGAGGAAATCAGCATGGACATCTGTATGTGGAATTGGAGCACAGTAGTTCATGGTGGCTTAATGCTCAAAGTCATCCCTTACTGTAAGTTTGGTTCCTGTAGAATGTGTCACTTTTGTCCCAAATATTTTCTTTCTTAATTATATTACTTACAGTCTTTGGAAAACTGATTGTAAAAGTCTCAGACCATTTTGGATACACAGTATGTACTTGTACTGCAGAACCAAGAATGATGAGGTGTGAGGGAACTTCCTTATCAGTTTTACCTTCCTGTTTAAGATAACTTCTGTTTCCACTGTTTAATTTTTCTCTAGTTTATGTATTTAACTTTGTATCTTTACCTACTGGCTTTTTTCCTTTCTCTTCAAGCTTGACTAAGGTTGTGGAGCAAGAGAAGAGTGACCAGTTAATACTTTCCTCTTGTCCCAACACAAAGATGTAGAGAACTTGCTTGTAGGCTACTAATTGGAATAATTTCTGAGAACAGGACACTGCAGACAGGGGACAGGAAGTCCTTGAGAAGTGTCTTTCTCCTCTCTTCAGAAACTGCAGAAAGATAACCTCTGTATCAGGTTTTGTGACTTCTTAGGAATCCCAATAGACTTCAGTAAAGTAGACCTGTATTTTTTTAATATAAAAATACTTTCCTTTTTTTCCTGATAGGTGTATTACATTGAGTCTGGACAGAAAGAGCAGAACATTAATCTTTAATTACTCATTGGTCTTTAATTATTCAACATGCAGTTCTCTTTCATGGTCTGCTATTTTACTACTGTTACCATGGACTCTTTGTAAGCCTTTCCTAGCAGACCTTGAGTCTCTGTAATCTTCCTGGTACTCTAGTTTGCTGAGTAATTTAGTTAGCTTAGTCATGCCTGCTGCCCTGATTTAGCTTTCATGTTGTAGGTTATGTCTCAGAAGTTCCCTTTTAATATTCAGTAACTCAGTAGTCTTTGGGTCACAGTGCAAATTCTAGTCAAGGCAGAAGTATGTGATGAAATATTCTGCAGATACTTCAGGAACACTGATGTCAGTGGCAGGAGAGTGAATCCATTCAAAATGTTAAGTGTATACAGTTGTTGGTATTTCTTGTGTTTTTGAGGGGAATTCATTTTGGTAGTTTTCTTCTTTTTCATTTTATGATGGAAATTTCTTCATTGTTCAGTTTGGTCTCCTGTGTTGCTGCTTCATAGGGAAATAAAACCATATGAAACACCAGAATGAGTTAATTCAATAAATGCTTTTCAATTTTTCTGAAATACATAAGTGAGTTTTATCTAGATTAATTACTCTCTTCTTGAGTTTCAGACTAATAATCTTAATCCCTAGAGGCATTCACCTCTGCAAATGGTACCTGAGAAACAAACAATTTTCAGGTTTACTCTATACCTAATTACTGGGATGAAAATAAAAAGGGAACTACTAATGAAAGTGAGCATAGAGCTCTACTATGTACCTTCAAAGTGATGTGTAATAGTTATGCCCCCCGAATTCCATTATTGGTGAAGTGTATTCATGCACAGATTGTGGCTCCCGTGCTTGTCTCTGATAATTTAGCCTCAATCTGATGCAACAACGATGATTCTATTTTCTAGCTGATTGTTCCCACTAAAGTGCTTGCTGTTCCCACAGGAATGCTTTTGCTTTACAAACTGAACAGCTATTTGATCGTTGACACTGCCAGTGATTTGTGCAGTAACAGGATGATTAAGCGTATTGGCAGAGTGCCTCATTTACTTACTGATAGGCAACAAACCCTTTGTCTCTTTTATTTTTTATGATTTTTCATCTCTTCACTTTTATACTTCACTGAGCTCATATTAGCAATTGACCTGCAACGTGGAAATGCAGGCGCGCTCCACGATGGCTTTAGGCAGACAGAAGGATCATCAGTATACACAAGACCAAATCAATTTCTGCATTCTCTGCAAGAATGAAATAGCCTTTTGAGGCATCTCAATTTGAGCTCTCCTGAAATCCACACAGCGCAGCATAATTGCTTGCAAAGACTTGTCCTAATTGGCAGCTTAAGGAAAGAGAACCAGACAGTTCATACCACTTTCCACATGGAAAGTTCTCCAGAGACCCTTGAAACAATTAAAAGCATTTCTCTCTTTCTGCCTAAGGTTCCTGACTTGAAACAGCAGATGAAATGATAGCAAATCACACACTGAGGAGTCTGTGAACTTTGCCAAAGTGGATGACATTCTCTGGAAAAAGACAGCTTGGGAGGGAGAGGAGTACACAGGGGAGAGGAGAGGTTTTGTACATACTTTTCTGTAGTTCTCCTCCCATTGTTTTATATGTATATGTGCATATGTGCATCTGTAAAACATTTTATCTGGATCATTCCCCCGTGAAAGCTTTGGAGCTCTAATTTTACTGCTGTAATCAAATTAATTGGTTCATTACAGATCCTGAAGGCTTGCATGTCATTTATTTTGTAAGGAGGTTTGTATTTTCTCTTTTTTTTTTTTCATACTGGGTTATTTCAGTGTTTCTCCTGCAATGTCTCCTACTCTCCTTAGGCTTAAAAGGAAAACATTCCCTAATTTGTTCCTTTTAAACTTTTGGGTTGGAATGGATGATGAAAATACTACATCGCAAGAAGTCTGTTGTAAACCTGGCTTTATCTAGCAAGTGCTTGTGTTTTCTCTTGGTAGCTGACTAAAAAAAAAATCAAAGGAAAACTGTTTACTGAAGTTTTAGTATGGAGGTTTTTAAAATATAGTGAATAATCTAGAGGATCATTTTCAGTTCTCCTTAGTATTGAACAGACATAGATAAGCTTTTTTCTCTCAAAACAAACACCCCCCCTGATTCCCCATGTAGCCCATTTTGAAGATGTACTTCTGCAATGAACAACAGCATCTTTCAGAACACTCTCAGCTAGCTTGAACTCTCACCTCAAATAGACAGGCTCACTTCTTTCTCAAAATATTCTCACTGCTACCTTGAACTCTCATGCTGGCAGTCACCTTGTAATCACAGCAGACACAACAGATGCTTCCCCTGGGAGAGATGTACAAAATACAGCATTTTTTAAGTGCAAGGAGGTATTGCTCATTTCCCAGCTGCAGGTGAGAATGCATCTAACTGGTAGGTAAATACATATTTATTAAATCAGGAAGGTCAGAAGTATTCGTTTGTTGTTTCCATAGCATCCTTTATATTGACTATCCCATTAAAATCAAGGTATAGGAAAGAAACAATTTTTCAGAAAATACTCCCTGCTAAACTCATTGATCCTTAAGGTCTGTTTTTGTTTTTTGTCTGATGATCATCCTATACTCTGGTTCTATAGAGGACACTGGAGGAGAGAGCATAGAATATGACCAACCAAGAGTCCTGCTATCACTTGTCTCTCCTAAAAAAGTGACACTAAGTGACAGCGCATTTATGTTATAGACACATTATTGTGATCAGGGATGCTGGAAACCCCTTGTCCCACTTAACTGACTAGAAAGTTTATCATTACCATTATCACTTTCATCTACAGCAAAGTCCAGCCAAGTGGCTTTTGTTATGCATAACCTAGGAGAATTAATTAAAAAATATTCTTTAAATGCTGGTTTCTTTTCCTTTTTTCTGATTTCCCCTGAATTATATCACTTGGAATTAATTTGTACTCCACACTTTGCAGCACTGTAGTTCTTGTCTATCTCCATATCTACTGTTCTTATCATAAATATATATTCTGGTTTCTGCTGTTCAGGGCACATATCTTATATAAACAGATGCTTTTAAAGTGTGCCCTTCAGCTGTGGTAAGTAGAGGCCGTATGCAGGGGTTAAACGTGGTCTGCTGGTAGTGAATGTGCTAACCTTTCTTGTTTTTACTCTGTCTGGCTATGGAGTAATCATATTGCAATGTAATGGCTCTTTACAGTTAGATGTCTTTGTCAAAAGAGAAGGGCCATCTAGATCAGAAAATCCTAAGGCTTATCATCCTAGTTTCTGAAATATTTGAAATTCTTTAAAAGCAAAGGCCTTTCAGAACTTGTCTTCACCTTCCAGGTACAATGGCAAGATAAGCATCCATGCCATAGCACTGAAAGGAGGGAGACACTCTGCTTCAATAATTTTCTTTCAGCTGTCAGTACAAGAAGCATGAATGTGAACTTTATGAAAATTCCAGAGAAGAGATCATGAAGCGAAAGGAATGTGTGCCTATGGATGTCTTGTTTTGAAGTGGGCTATACTGAAGAGACCTGTACATCCATAGGTGTCCAAACATCTTGACTTTGGCAATACCCATATACTTTAAACCCAGAACTTCACAGCTGCTGTCTTGTTCACATGTTTTGCAGCTGCTGGAGATAACAGCAGAATGGAAAACAGGGTAGTACAGCTGATCTTCCATCCCTTCATGTGCTGGGAACCCCAAGTTGTGCAGCTCCGGGTGGACCTCCTATTCACAGCACACTGCACAAATCCTTTGTTCATGATAATCTTTAGAGCTCCTAAGGGTTTCCTTGAAATAAACAACTATTCATCATTTCTACTGTCAAATAAAAGGGATGTTTACATGCAAACATACTGCTCACTTTGATACAAAGACAAGGCCGTGCCAGTGGTGTCAAGTGGGAGATGCCTACAGGCTTCTCTGATAGAATCAGGCACTGGGTTTTTCCTGCAGCCATGTGATACCTGCAGCCAGGCACAGCACAGGTGCACACCACCCTCAGGTCAGCTCTTGAGGGAATCACAAACACTTCAATGTACAATAATGTTCCAGTTAGGAACACTACAGCTGCAAAAACCAGGCATATAGTTGTCCTCAGTTTTCCTTCTGAACAAGTTAACAATCAGAAGAGAAATTATAATAGTGTTTTCATGTTTGTAGACTGAATAATTCTTATGATAACAACAAAGAATACTCAGACCTCTTGAACTTGCTTTGTAATGCGTATTTTGTAAAATAAATGTTGTTGGCTTAGCAATAAACAAGCGTCATTAGATGTTGCATACAAAATGCTGATGAAAAGTAAGTTGTCTACAGACTTGGGCTGTGAAGATGTAACCAGGTGTGCTGGGAGTGAAGTCAATTCATCATTTAATTTCTCTGTCACCATAAAAAAAAATGAGTGCAGATTGCCAAATCAAGTGGTTACCTAGCATCATCAGTGCAGTTATTTCCACTCTTCGGAGTTTTGCATCCAAATGGTTCTATTAGGCCTTGCTCTGTTGCAAGCTGAGATGCCTCACTGTCTGTGGTGGATGCCTGACTGTGTTCTCTCTCTCCTGTGTCTTTGCAGTGGTCAGTGTACATCCGTGCTGCCGTCCGCAAGGAGAAAGGATTGCCCATATTGGTGGAACTGCTGCGGATAGACAATGACCGGGTGGTGTGCGCAGTCGCTACAGCTTTACGAAACATGGCCTTAGATGTCAGAAATAAAGAGTTAATAGGTATGTTCTTTCCAAGCAATCTATAGATTCTGTGAGTTTGGGGACTTTTTTTTTCCAGTTCGCAGCAGAATGAGCACAATGAAAATTATTCTCACATTTCTAGAACAATTCCTTTAATTCTTTCTCTAGTGTGTCATACTCAGATTTTATGTGACAGCTTGCTAGTATATATCAAGGAATTGTTAAATTAATTAAACATCATGCAATGTTTCTTGATCTCTCATGCTGTAATGTCTGTAAGAAAAGCAATAGCTTTGTTCTGCTTTAGCATTTCATTCCTAGGCTGGCAGTAGCACTTGCATCTTCCAGATCAAGGATCTAAGCAAAGCACCCCCTCCTAGTCCTCAGATCACCTACTGCAAGTAACTTTGGAGTGATGAAGTAACAAGTCATAGAAATTTTAAGAAGGTTACAGGAATTTACTGGTCAGATTAGTAGCTCCAGCAAGAAAACTGGGAGACTCTTGCTTCACAAACAGATACACTGTTAAGGAAAAGGAGAATAATTTAATAAATCATTATTGCCCCTGAATTCTGATCATACAGTGAGCACACATATGGGGGATTGGACATGTTTTATTTTGTTCAGGAATTTGGTGAGTTTTTTTACTGAACTTCATCCAAACACTGTGGGTCATTGAGCTTTTATTTTCATGTTCTGTCTTGAAAAATAATCACTTCCTTAGTTTTTGACTATTTCAACAATCATGACCAAATTATTTCTACGTCTGTACATTAAGAGCTTATTTTCAGTTAATTTTTCCTAACTTGTTCATTTGTTATCATTACAGCATATTTCTTCCCTCCTTTTAATTACAGAATTATATAAATAGATACTATGATCATAATGTTTATTATTTGCATCCAGTGCTATCTTAGGGTTAATTCTTCATTACAGCAGTGCCCTGCAAGTTGTTAAGACAGTCACTCCTCTCACTTGGGAGAAGTGTCTCATTGTACTAATGTTCCCAGATCTGCATTTAGGATTATAACACTACACATTTAAAATTGAACTGTCTTCAAAATAGTGGTCAGATTATGGATAGTAAAGTTGCACAACCTCAACATTTTAATATTTTATTAAATTCTTAAAGAACACATCCTAAAAGTAAAGATAAATTGGAAAAATGTGGGGACAGTCTGTTGAATATAATAACCTAATATATTTATTTACTTAGCCAGCTAATAACAGCTGTAGAGTGCTGCTCTGATTTATGTTATTTGTAGGGTTATTCTGAGAAATTGTACTTCATAATTGCAATAGTAATTTGCTGCAGGTTAAAAACAGTCCAAACATGCCAATATGACAGGGGAGTTGTGATTACAATTCTTGAACCATTTCAGCTGTGATCTTTGTATGTTCATTTCTTTGGCTTTCATCATTGAACTTCAAAGAAACAGTAATAGCAGTCATTACTTCTCTTGTTCCCAAGTATTTTTTAGCAAATAGGGCCTATTGTAGAGCTGACTTTTAGAAATACTAAACATCAGCAGTGGTCAAAGATTTCAACTCAAGTTGTAGTCCATCCATTTTTGTGATATTGCACTTCCATGTATTGCAGGATACATTAGCTGTTGTTATGCAAAGGAAGCCTCAAAAGGAGCTTGTGCTTTATCAGGGCAGTTCCTCAAGCATCCTTCTGCCTAGGCAGAATCAACATGCTATTTATCTTTTCTCTTTCTGATTTTCCTTTCTGATTTACCTGTGTATCAGGTTCTTGTGGTGACAAACCCTACCTCACAAGCTGGAATTTTTCCCATAAGATAACCTCTTTCAAAGGAGAATTTTCCAACTGTATATATAGTAAAGTTACATAGCTGGAATTGAGTTGGTTGCAGGGTTTTTAATGCCTTTATAAAGCTTTCTTTTCAGTGGTGCTGTCATTCCATTCCCAGCTGACATTTTTTTACTGAAATGTGCCAGAGAGTGATATATTTAATTCTGCTGCTGCCAAGCAGCCCATAAATCAGTATTGAGGCACTTGGAAAATATATCAGAAAGCATGCTAAAAATCAGACTCACCTGTACTGAGCTACAAAACAAACAAAAAGACCCTTTTCTCAATGGCCAGAAGTTTCATACTAGACTTCATCGAATTTACCAATCCATTTTGGTTTTCACACAGATCTATCAACTATGTTGTTCTATTGCTAAAGGTTGGTACGAGGCTTCTCTTATAATTTATCTGAGCCATCCCCATAGCAACATTTTCTTCATTAATAGTGAGGTCTCATTCCTGGGTTTCATTTCAGGCATGCTCCATGTCTTTAAAAGGACCCTCTTTTTTTCTCCTTCATTGCTTTTGCAATGTGCCGTGTGTCCCTTGGCCAAGGTAGTGGATGTATTCATCCTTCTCCTTCCCGAAATTAAACTGCACTCAACAAAACCATGGCAAATCTGGCCTGCTTAGTACTGGAATAGGTAATACAGCACCAAGTTTTCCCTCCTTGAACACACTACCCAGGTGTACTCCTGGACACAGGTTAGACCACATTCATTTTCACTTGACTTCCAGGACCCTTGTCTGCATGAAATAGTACACTGTCTTCATTGCTTCCCAAGAGTGCACCCAAGGGAAAGGTTTCTCAGCCTTTTCTCTCTCCCAGCTGAGGGAAAGATCCACTACTGATATTGCCTGATTTGTTCTTCTTGGTTTCAGTGATGTAGGCTGCACAGCACCCCTGTGTCCCTCTGGTACCCCAACATTGTTCCATCTCTATTCATATGCTAAGCATTTTGGACGGCTTCTTTTCCTTCCTTGAAGCAGATTCTGTCTCTGCTACACTTCTCCATGGGTCCATTAGCCACTCGCCCCAGCCCCATTAGATGCCACTGAGTTGACCAAAAATCACGTTAATTTGCTTTTGACTGTTCACTTAGGCAGAAGAAAGCCACTTTTATCCCATATATCCTCTAAAAGCTGTGTTGATGACCTCTGTACAGTTATGTCATCCCCACGTTCTTTCCCTCTTCTTCATCTGTCCATTTCAGAAGAAAAAGGGGAGGAAGGGAAAGCAGAATAACAAGCCCACCTTCCTGTGTTCCTCAGGGCTATACTGGTGCCTTAGTTTGAGGATATGACCTTACTCTCTTTCTACTGGGAATGCAGTTTTTACTTTGAGTATTACCTGCAGACCTACTGCTTCTGGCAGTGCCAGTCAGGCCAGCTCCTCATGCCAGAGCTGTCCCACTGTCTTCTCTACAGTGAATGCAGGTACAGACTTTCATTCTCTAAAGCCACATTTTGTTAAAATGATATCAGAAACTGGTAACTTACTATAGTTTTTTTTTTTTGTAAGAGGAAATTTGGATCAGCTGGGTGGAGCGGTTTAGCTTAAAAGTAAACCCATCTCCTGTAAACAGCATCTGTGCAGGATGAATTGTTTCCTTGCAGTCTGCTCCAGCAACCTTCAGTGGCTTTCTGATTCAAACACCTTCCACACAGTCCTCTGCATTTCTAGGGAGCTTTCTGTGGGTTACCTGAGCCTGCACTATAGACTTGTGTCCTACTTTAGAGGAACTCTCTTTTCTTCCTTAGGAGCCTCCCTTCTTGCTATTCCCTCTACCCACTCTGCACGTGAGAAGGTTTTCCAAATCAGGATTCCCCATTCATTCCTGGGAAACAAGCCAGCTTCTTCTTTCTTTTATCTGAAAGAGAGACAGCATTTTCTTCTCTGCTGCTATCCATGACCTCTTTAACAAAAGAGATTATGCATTGTACAGTTAATTGAAAACTATGCGACTTGCTGTTCTACCTAAAGAAGCAGCTACAAACTATTGTACTGAAATTTTTAAAGGATGACTATCCCTGAAATTTGCATTTGCCTTATTCTTGTGTATACATAGCATTTACCTTTTATTTTAAATGCCAGTTACTGTGGCATTTTAAAGTGCAATAGGTGGTCTTTCAAAAAAGTTAAGCTGATTTTTCAAGCTGCCCCAGATGAGAAATTTGTCACTATTCATGTAAGGCAGAATATGTATAATACAGGATTTGGCCTCTTTAAGGAAAATTTGGAATTTGTATTAGTACTGTTTAGTGGTAAGTCCACAGGGTACAGGCTTTGGAGGGAAAGCAGAGCTGGAGGTAAAATGTATAAAACTTCACTGCATAGTTTTGTGCTTCAAGTCTTTCTGTCACTTTCATTTTATCCTGATGGTGGTTTTTAATGCTATTCTGGGTCAGTGTTGATTAAAAGGAATATTGTACTAGTAATTGAAAAGCACCATTCTTTCTCTTGGCCTCTTGGTCTCCATTTTTGCAGTTAAATTAAAGATTTTTTTTTTTTTTTAGAGACTGGTAGTATTTTAATCACTTACCCTTGGAAAAAAAGGGGTACAGCTCCACCTAAAGGCTTTTGCTGACTTCTTGAACTGTGTGGAAAACAAGTCCTTACATACCCATGCTCTTAAAATGTATGCAGAATCCAGGTGTTTATTCAGGGCTCTAAATTCTGTAGAGTTAGATGGGACAAGTTGAAGTGTTGTAAAACTTAAAACATTCTTAGTGTGGCTATCATTCTTCTTGTGACTTGGCTATCATTCTTCAAGCTTTGAAAAAGCTTGGTTCAGACAAGTAAAATTAGTGATACAATTTCTTCTTCTTCACAAGGTTTTGTATCAGATTTTGAAACAGGGCCTGTAGGAGGGGTTATTTTCATAAGTTGGGGGCTACAATGTGTCAGTACTGAATTACCCTCTCTTCACTACTCATCTGTTGGTAATGCAGTTTTGCATACAAAATTCAACAATAGCATGTCAATTAAATTGTTACTTAATGAGTGCTGGAAACTACTTACTCTTGCTAGGTGTCTAAAAGTTCATAGTCTAATGTAAGGTATCTGTTTTGGACTCCCTTATAGGTGACTGAGAGACTCACAGAAAGTAACTTATTTTATCTAAAATGTGGTAAAATGGAGCTTACCATAGCACTGGTTTTTAGTGATGAAAAACATCCATGGGGGTGTGTAAATTGTCAGTGTATGTCTTGTGATCTCATGAGCAATGTGAGTCTGTTTGGGTGCCTGGTGTTTGTTTCAAAGTTTTATTGCTAAACTTGAGAAAGTTTGACTGAAAGATACATCAGGAGTTCACAACTCTAATGAATTGTTAGATTTGCAGAATAATTCATGTTGGAAGGAGCCTCACAAGGTCACCTTGCCCAGCTTTACACTCAAAGAAAGGTCAGGTATGTTATTTCAAAGTGTGATATTAATGTTTGGAAAGATTGCTTTTCAGCTGTGAGGCTGACAAGGCATCAGAATCAAGTATTTGCATTCTCAGAGCAGAACATGGCTTTTCTGGTGTATAAACAGCTACATGGAGTCCTATCTTAGAACATGGTTGCATTTTGTTTCAGGGTTAGTAATAAATCCAAGTGAAAAGAGTTCCCAGTTCTGTAGTTGCAAGAACAGCCACTAACTCCTAGTAATGTACATTGATTGGGAATATAGGGATCTGTTGGGAGATGATTAAATCAAATATGCAGCTTTCATCCCACTTAAGAGTACCTATATGCAGCTTTCTCTTATTTTTAGATGCGAGCATTTCTGAATTTCTCACACATGCATCTGCTGACAGTGAGAGACACTGAATTTTTTTACTGAATTTTTAATTGACTTATAAAGTATCTTAGTCACTGGAATGTAAAATTGACATAAATTCACACTGCAGAAGATGCCAGAAAGCACTAATCAGAAATTGTAGACATTTTTTCAGAAGGTGAAGACGTAATGTATCCTGCAATTTGCTTAATTTGTGTCAGTTTTAATTGCACTTCATTTTTTGTGTTTGATAGTTGAGCTGTGCAAAACAATAAACAGATACCTGAATGAGAACAGGCTGTCATCAAGAGGTTGAGGAAGTTGATCTACAAAATAAAACGTATTTTTGTGCATTAATAATTGGTGCTCCTTACTTTGCATCAATGAAGAGAAAGATGTTAGTTAAGTTAGTAAAGGAATAATTAAACTTTTATGTTTTATAACACCTGTATGGCAACTTCTGAACTCCCTGGTTTCTAGTGTTGTATGTTAGCTGAGAATTTAACCTGATCAATATTTGAATGTTAAGTATTCTTTCCATTGCAGTGTAAAAGCCTTGTGTCAAGGAGATGTTGACTTTTCATGTGCCTTAGCCACTTGCATGTTGCTTTTTGGTCTATTTTTCTTCTAATATATTTCTGACAAGCAGACCTGGTAGTTACAGAGGTTACAAAAAGTTTTGCAACCTCAGTCTTTTTTTACTAAGTAACACTCTCATGTGAAGAGATTTAGGAGGAAAACTAGCATTGGTAAAACTGAATTCCTATTTTTAGTATCAAAGTCAAGATCAAGCACTTTCAAAACTAGATTAACCCTTCTACATCTGAACTTTCCTATTGTCTAAGTACACCTGTCTGGATTTGGAGGGATTTTTTATCTTCCATGAACCATCTGAAAAAAAAATGGTGTTTCAAGTAGTCAGCTGGGTTTTGGAATAGTAGAGAGAAAGTGGCACCTCTAGGTGTTCATCCCACTTATCTCTAACACCTAAAGTGTTTGACTGACTTATGGGTCCTGTGTGAGAACCTAGCGAAGTAGCCAGAGACTTAGTGGCCAACCTTTGTGTGACTGAAGACAGGGAAATAGTATCCCATCAGAATTTGTTCTGGTAATACAGACTAAACACTGTCCTGTGTCCCTTTAATTAGGTCAGTAGGTTTTCCAAGGGCAATTAGTGAAAAAGCACTACAAGTGTTCATTGTCCCCCAAACCAGCAGAAATTACTGCATATGCAGGCTCAAATCTAGGATAATGAGGGATACTAATTTCACAGATCTGTTTTTCCTTGTAATGCCAAGTCAAAGAATCATTTCATCTCGAAAATAGTAAGATCAAGATGCCTCAAAAATTCTAACCACAACCCATAGGTCAGCTATTCTTTCTAGTAGAATAAACTGTGGGGGGGAAATGCTTGTAAAATGCCTGTATTTCTGTTTTAATGCTGGTATCAAGAGAATCATCTTTGGTATTGCACCATGACAGCTTCATTGATCTTAGGATCACATCTCTAGATGATGATGGTAAATGTAAAGGATGCCACGTAATGCTTTAAGGTTTATAAACCTTAAAGTCTTTATTATAGATTTTATCAGTTTATATTCACATTCAGTATTACTTAAGATGAAATTCCAAGTGCAAGTCATAAGAGTTGCAAAATCTGGTAGAGGTGGCCCAGGAAAGCCTAGGTTCATTGTGACTTCCAAAAATAGCCAAGGGATGTGCCATTTCACTTCACTGATGTGCATTTTACACATAAGAAAGTGCCCCGACCTGCACCTTATATTTTGTTTGAGATAAACAATTTCTGTTCGATTCCATTCTTCTGCATAAGGTAGCAAGCAATTAAACTGTATCTGCTTTTCTCACTCAGAAGATTGGCATTTCAAACAATTCAATATTAATTTTCATCTCTGTTTCTCAGTATGTTCATGCTGAGAAGTGCCACTTATCTTTTGAAAATTCAGAGTTCTGATCTAAAAAGTGCATATAATTTAGTCACATATTCCATGAAATATACAAAGGTGGAAATGCAAATTTCAGAAACTGCCAAAGTACTTTTAAAAGCACTTTAAAATCCATGAGAATGGAAAAGCAGTTTTGAAAATCCAAATTTTATGACAGCCTTACAGTAACAGATCAGTGTATCAAAACATGTTTCCAGCCTGTTCTGTATCAACTTCAATTGATGAAACAGCAAGCTAGTTTTTTTCTCTGTGAGATTCAAAATAGTGTTTTCCCCTGAAATGCATATCACCTTAAGTGATTTTCAAATGATAGAAGTGACATATATGGCATTTTTTACTAAATGCACTTTTCTTTGAAGAAACTCAAATTCCCATTCATGACATATGTCAGTGCAAGAGAGTAGAACATGGCAGGTGAATTAGCAATTGATAAAGGAAGGTAATGTAGTTTTCCTCTCACTTATGAAGACCTAGGGAATGGGTCTGAGGCACTGTAGTTTCAAAAGATGTTGGAGGTGGATCTAAGAAATGGAAAAATTTAAACCAGTATGAGGAGAAGGGATGAATGTGTATTGATTAAATTTACACTAGCTAAAGATGGCTTTCAGTAATACTAACAGTTATTTTCTCTGTGCATCTGCATCCTTACACTCTCTAAATTTGTGCAGTTGTTTCTGCAAAATCTCATTCAGTCCTAGTTCTCAAGTTAGATGTCTGGTGAAGTGGGCACTACACAATGTCCCTCTCACCTCCTGTGGCTTTTGAGAGGTATGTCCACTTCTATTTTAGTGTCCCCAACATTTTCTTCATGTTTCAGAGTGCTTGAAAAGGAAAAATGTTAAGGACAAAACCGAAACACTGTTCACAAAGGTGACACTGGTAGAAAATTCCGATTGCAGGTACCTAAACTATGTCCTTGCATGGGAGGACTAATTGTAGGCTAACACAGAAGTAAAATACCTGCAAATATGCAACACATATGTTTGTCATCATCTATTAGATTAAAAAAGGCACCATAGAATGTCTCATTTTCACCAGATAAAAATGTGACAGTTATGGTTTAGAAATGGCATTCCTTAATTTAGTGCTCCCACTAAAGTGAAAAACCACAAGCTGCTTCCCTGTCCCCATCCCCTCCAGTGAGAGACAAATGGCAGGCATACCAAGCAGAGATAAGAATAATTTACTGGAAACCACAATGAGATAAGAAAACAGACAGTAACAGCAACAGAGTTGATAACAAAAAGATAAAAAATTCATACAAAAAGAAGGCATCTTACTGGCAAAAATTGCTCTCTGAGCGGGACAGTGAACAAAACATGTGCAAAACATGCCCATGCGCACACTTTCTCCCTCAAGCCTGAGGCAGTGATAGTATCTAATAGTACCATATCCCAGCCACACACACACAGCTTCAGGCTCTGCCCCATCACGGCTACTACAAAAAATCAACTCTGCCCTTGGCCAAAACAATGACAGCAACAAAGGTAGAAGATACCAGAGAGTGTTCAAAGAATATAGGATTAGGAAAGATTGTGGACGTGTGGGTTCTTACAACTGACATTTTAACTAAATCTCAATGCAGTTAAATTGAATTTAGTTTTTCTTTCTATTCCTGACCATTAGGTGCTTACACAATATTTCTGGTTCTTAGCTCTTGCCCGGTATGGGCAGAAGGTGATGGTACTTCTTTGTTGGGTTGTATGCACTCTGTGCCAAAATACCTGTATGCATGTGTTAGTTTAGTCTTTGACAGATACAAAAAAAGGCAGTCAGTCACATATTGTTGATTTCTGCATGCCATCTTGAGAGGCTTCTGTTTTCTTAAAATATACTTCTTCATGAAGTACTTTGATGTACGATTTCTTTGCTTGCAAGAACCAAGTCATACCCTGGTTGTTTCCTTTATTTATTATGGTTTTAGTGTTAAAGGCCCTTGTTTCAGATAACACTATTAAGACTTCAAATATCCTCTCAATTACAGAAAACAGAATAATGATTTTTTGCTCCAGCCTTTGCAAATGAGTGCTTGTGTTTCCTGATCAATATTGTGCCTTTATGTGTATGTAGTATCTCTCAAAAGGTAGTGGCTGGGACTGGCTGGAAGCACTGTCACTGTGTTTTAGGTTTCTGGTCACTTATGGACTTCTATTTTTGTTGTTGGTTAAATAAGTCTCAGAAAAAATCCTCTTCCACTCCTACTTAACAAGCAGTATTTTAAAAATCAAAATCTGCTGTTTCATGCTTACAGCTGATGGGGTTGAACAGCAGCAGTTTTGTAATACACAGTTACAAAATACTAAAAGGGAAACAAATTCTCATCATCTGAGATAAGTGAGGGAATAATCAATTTGCTGAGGGGCCTTATTATCATAATTCCATAAGGTAAGACTGGGATTCTGCTGCTTAATATCTCGATGGGCTCAATTAAACAAAAGTAAAGAAATGTAGTTTTCCTCCCAAGGAAAGCCTAAAGAACCCTTAGAATCAGCTTCAAAGCCCCATTGATCTCTCCATGGCATCTCTATAAAATTACTTGAAATCTGGTATTACTGATACAATCTTCAGTGTTACTATGTTTTTCATTTTCCTTTTGCTTCCTCTTGTGGCTGTGTTATGCAAGAGGTTGTGTGAACACAAAAAAGATTCAATGACTACCCCCTAGAGTTAACAATTTTATATATGTATAATGTATGATGCTTTATAATGATAGATTGGACTTCAGGAATTGACCTACAAAAGCATTAATATGCATTAGTGCTTAAATTCATGCTTTTTGTATAGATATGTGGTATGAGTAGTGCAATTTGAAAGATCAGGTTAAGACAAAAGAAAACAGCATGTTGTTAGCACTTAGAATTGAAGGCCTTTATTTTTTTAAAAAGGAACTAGATAATTGAATATTTTAGATATGATCACTCCAGTATTCCAGAATGAAGATTTTAAGCAAACATAATCAGAGAAACACCTTTAAAGAGACATTTTTGAGAATTTTCAGTAGATTGTTGAGCCCTACCTTACAAAAAGAAATGGAAATAAAACCTACCTTTTATTGCTGATATAAACCTTGATCAATGAGCAGGGAAGTAATCAACAATGAAATTCAAAGCTGCTTGTCTTTATGGTCTCAGCTGTTAAGTAATTGTTAACAGTCTGGGTTACATATACTATGAAAATCCTTTGGTCACTAGATGATATTGTGCCAGTTTACTTCCTTTTAAGCCTCCATGTAAGCCTAGAAAATTAAGTTGACTGGGCAGTTTAAGAAAATACACTTAAAAAATAAAGTAACCTTTTCAGGTTGTAGGGAAGACTTCAGTCTGCAAGTGCAATAAAGACAAAATTTGGTATTACTGGATCTGTTTGGCTTGGAAGGAGCTTCCAGAGGTCAAGCTGGTCCAGTAACAGAAGGTTGCTTAGGACTTTGTCCAGCTGATGGGATGGAGATTCCTCAACCTCCCTGGGCAACCTGTTCTGTTGTTTTTATCACCACCATAGCAAAATTAGTCTTCCTTTTATCAGTTGGAATTTCCTGTGTTCCAGCATGTCTTTTGCTTCTTTTTCTTAGACTGTGGAACTTTTAAGATGACCCCATCTTCTCCACACCATTCCATTAAGTAGTTGTAAACAATAGCAAGATCTCTCTGTAACCTTTCTTTAAGACCCAGACAATGCAGTTCTTGTCTCCCATGTGTTCCAGTCCCCCAGCTGTCTTTGTGGTGCTCCACCGAACTTGTTCCAGTATTTCTGCAATTCCTTTTTGTACTGGGCAGAAAAAAACTGCATGTGACATTCTAGATGTAGTCTAGATGCGGAATTGTTTGAGTGAGAGGAAGAATCATATCTGTGTTGTGTTGGCTGGACTCCATCTAATACAGCCCAGGATGTCATTGGCCTTCTGCACTGCAAGGGCACATTCTGGCCTCATGCTCAGCTTGTCTGCCAGCCCTTCTGGGTTTCAGAGGGTTTTTTTAAAAGCTTGCTTTCCAACCAGTCAACACCCATCTGTGTGCTGGTACAGGGGCTTACTTAATCTTGAGTGCATTTGCCTTTGTTGGAACTTTGAGTTTCCTGTTCAGCTGTCCCATCTGAATAGCAGTCCTGCCCTCCAGTGTACTGACTATTTCTCTCAATATCACATAGTCCACAGTCTTTCTTTCTGCCATCATTCAGGCTGTTAATGAAGATGTGAAACAGTCTTGCCCCCAGTACCACCATCTGTGGGACACCTCTAGTAACCATCTGCCAGCTGGGTTTCGTACTGGCAAGGAAGACCTTTTGTCCAGCAAGTTTCCTGCCCAGCATATCATCTATTTATCTGGTCAAAATCTCAGTAAGGACACTATGGAGTAAGAGTAAACTGGCACATTTGTTACTTCAAGCAGCGTAAACTCTGTAATTCCTAAATTAGAAGTGGAAAAACACAATTTAAATGTCTTTAACCTCAATGACATCATTGCAGATGCTTAAGTTACTTCAGGACAAGGTTCACCAAATTTTGAACTACAGTTTCAGTGTGACAGTAGATAAGCTTCAGGGAATAACCATCTTATTGTGGAATCAGGGCCATAATAGGATAATTGTAACTAAATTCACTTAAACACAGAATTTTGCTTTATTTACCAGAGGGAATTGTAATAGTAGCTCAAATTGTTGCATTTTTAGTAAGGCACTGTACTTGAAGATTTTAAAAGGGGAATACTATGGAATGTCATAGAATATCCTGAGTTAGAAGAGACCTGCAAGGATCTAACTCCTGGCCCTGGACAGGACAATCCCCATTAGTCACACCACATGCCTGAGGACATTGTCCAAACACGTCTTGAGCTCTGTCAGGCTTGGTGCTGTGACCACTTCCCTGGGGAGCCTGTTCCAGTGACTGACCACCCTCTGGGTGAAGAACCTTTTCCTAACATGTAACTTCATCTTTGGAATTGATTACTTTCAAATCAGTGGAAAGAAATGTAGTTTCTCTAGTGTTCAATAGTGATGCCGATTATTAAACTAATCACATGTAGATGAATAGATTCTGATCTGATACATAATTCAATTGTATAGCAATAACATGAATTTTAAATTATTTCAGACACATGGAAAAAATGGTTGTAAGAAACGTAATCAAAACACTCTTATGTACAAAGGCATTTTTATTCTTGCCTTTAAAATAACTTACTTCAGCTTCACCTCTGAATATCAACTGCAAAAGTATCTGCATATTAAATTGATGTAGAGTGTCTTTAACTTAATCTTTATTTATATTAATATATACACACTACAACACCATGTGTGTGCGTGTGTGTGTGGTACTGTGTGTGTTTATATGTATTTGATTAGGTTTTATTCCAGCCTTTTACCTGCACCAAAGAGGAAGAGAAGCTGTATTGAGAAGTACACATGCATATAGAAAATTATTCTCTTCATGTAAAACACACATTGTATTGTGGCATACAATTGCGACAACTAGAAGAAAATCTTGTTGCTGTCATCTTAATCATCTCATGGGAGCTAGAAGGAATTTTTCCATCAAGTTCCTGAGAAGCAGGATTCAACTCAGAGTAACAAAGCAGCATTATTAAAACAGAGTAAGTGGGCTGCATAGATACTAATCACCATTACAATGCCAAACAATGGTAAGGCCTACTTTAAATCAATTCATTAAATAGGAGAGTAAAGTGAAAATACAAGTTCTTACCATGTTAATAACATCTGGGTAAAATTCTTCGGTGCCTGATGGTAAATTAAGAACTGAATTTCTGTTTTCAGTCATGGCATAGGCATTAAATGGACTGTTTTAAAGGACTAATAGTTTATTATGAAAAACAGAGTTGGATGGCAATTAATTCACTTTAATCCTTTGAAAATGTACTTACCCCATTAAGTATATTTAATAGAAATAAATTCATGTTAAATATATAATCCACTTCATTTTTTAATAGTGGAATTCCTATTTTCACTCTTAAAATTATAGGTTCTCAGCTGATTGAGTTAGCATATTTAGGAGACTACAGTTCCCTAACCTAACACCTGGTAATTCACTGTGAAGCACTCAGTGACACAGTATCCTCCTGCATCTAGGTTCTATCCAGCCCTTCATCAACACATCACATCTACATTGAATCAGCACTCCCTTACTGTTTCCTTTTACAGACAAGTTTCATTAAACACAACAAACTCAAATGAGTCAGATGAGCAGCCGACCCGAGAGGTGAAAAACTCTGACTTGCGCCAGTAATGCTTATGAGGCTCAAAATGATAAATTTTCACACTTGCATACTGGAGGTCTGCCCCTGGCCTGAAAGTTGTTTTGTTTTGTAGAATCCAGCCACCATTAATCCTATCTTAGTATTATTGCACCATTGTAAACTGCTGCTTTACTATAAAGCCTCCTTCCCCCTCCCTCCCTCCCTCCCTCAAAAATCAAACGAAAACAAAACAACTAGTTTTGGGAATTCATGTCTAACTGGAAAACTAAAATAGCAAAACAGATAAGCTGTCTTGGACAGACAAAAGCAGGGTCCTTTGGAATATAATGGTATCAGATAGTCTGGCAAGCTGGCATGTATAATTTCTCTTTATTGGTATTAAATCTTCAGCAGCTAAAGGTGTTATCCTCTGCTGTACAGTTCTGCACCACAATGTCTAAATCAAGCCCCAAAGAAAAGGCCATGTCTCCTTCTCTCTTGTGAGCCACTAACAATCTGAAATACCAAGTACATCACAAGCAAAGCCTTTGAGACAGGGGGTTCTGAGGATGGATTTTTGTGCATTATCCACTGTAGTTGAATCCATTCTTTTGCCTTGGGATTGAATATGTATATGCCTTATACTGAAAAGCTCAGCCTCTTCCTAGGGAGCCTGAAATTCATCTCATTCAGTTGTAGCCCTGTTCAAGCATCTTTACTTCACTAGGACTTCTCTGACAAGCTGTACTCAGCTTACAGAAACTTCAAAGCTGAGGCAAAGTTATTAAAAAGAAAGAGAAAAGACCTGCACCTCTAGTTCAATCTTCAAACAATACAAAAATCGATTAAGAGTCAGAGATTAGCTTCGTTGTAACCCTTCCCGCATTCTTGTGAAAATTTAACGCTGTCTCTTTCCTTCCTCATTTTATTCTAAAATCTACTAAAACCTTGAGAAATCAGTAACTGTTAGTCTGGCAATATTAATAACAAGCTGCAGTTTGGAGCCCTGTGGCTAGAGATTACTTGTAGAGGCGCCACCAAAGTAAACAAAATAAGAGAATGAAATTATTTACAAAACAAACAACTAAAAAAACAGATCTTGAAGCTGGAAGAGTTCCTTTGCTTCAGCCATTCATGAGGAGAAATGCACTACATCTTAGGTGACTTCTTAAGTTGGACACTGGCCTGTCTTGCCTTGGTTTCTGTGATGATGAATGAATAATCACATGTGGCTTTGTCATTGTGAGGGACAATTAGTGTGCAGAAAATGTCTAGACATCACCCACCTAAAGGAATTCTAAAAAGCACATCATTATTACAAAATTGATGGAAGTACTTTCAGAAGCAGTGGTACTAATTTGAAAGTTAGGACAGCATGGGCTTTTTAACCAGTCCTGGGGCATAGCCTAGACTAGATTGCAGCGAGAACCCAGGAGAAAGCGTCCAACGTGAGCTGTTCACACACTCATCTTCCTGGAAAGAACAGCACTTTTGAGTATTGGCCCATCAGTGTGGCATAACTCTTGCAGGATGGGTAAGTCAGGGCAGGCACTTGGCCATGGGTCCATGGCAGCAGCTGACCCAGGAGCCAAGTCATCTGAAGGCTGTGAACAAAGAGAAGGAATATTCCATGGATTATGAAGAGGAGTGGAGGAAGATAAAATGTCTCAGCTCTCTGCTTCACCTGATCCTGAAAGAAAGGGAGCGGACAACAGCAAGTAAGAAAAGGAGAATGGTGGTCAAGGAATTGTGCAATTAGAAAATACAAGGAAAACATTCAGAGACCTGGATCTGGGAATTCATATTGTGAATCTGCCATTTCTCATCTACGTTTTTTCCTTGGACCTCTTTTTTTCCGCTTTCTTTCAAATACCAGGAAGTTAAGCAGTTCATTCCTTTTGCAAGATCATATTATGTTCCAACAAGTATTGCACTTATTTACAAGCTAAAAGGGTACTTCATTTAAGGAGTATATTTACAGGGCCCAGAACCACAGAGTCTACAAGCAAAGGTCTCAAGCCATTATGATCCTGAAAAAGATGCAGAGTATTATCAAAAGCAGCTGCCATATTTTGACTGCAGGAGTTTTGAAAATAAGCTCTGTGTGCAGGTTCCTGCCAGCCATCATTCTGAGCCCACTAAACCAATACATTTGCAGAATCAGCTGAAATTCACCAGTTTTTCCATGGGGAAACCAACTGCTGCTGAATCAACTGATAGGCCTGTCAGTAAAAAACACTATGAGCTAATCCCCCAAGTTACAGCTCCACCTCCTACTCCTTCAAAACACAGCATACACAACCTCCGTCAATTGATAGTCCTGTCCTATCTCTCCCAGCACATCACAAGCCTCCACTTTCTGAAGTTTACTCTGTGCCTGACCCTCTTCCACCTCAGAATAAGCCAGTAATTTTCAGATCCTCTAGAGAGGGCACAGCGCTGTTCACTCTTTATCCTCAGAAAAGCTTCCCTGACAAAGGCCCTGTTAAAGGAACTAACTGATTCAGAAAACACTCACTCCTTCTTACAACTGATTTACAGTAAAACCTTATCTAGTGCTGCAAGGCCCTTTGAGCACAAGTTTGGAAGTCCTAAACCCAAACAAAATCTCTTGACAAATGAAGTTCGACATAAATCGCGGTCACCATCAGAATCTCCCAGTTCTCACCAACCAGTTTCAAAAGCACATAGCTCATTGCAGCTTCCCAAGCTTGGCAGTGCAATGGATACAATACCTTCAGTGAACAGGTTCAACAAGCCTAAATATCAATCCAATGATGTTAATGCTGTTCTGAGGCCATTCCTATGAGCCCTTCAACACTCAAGGATGAGAAGGAAGACCACAGATACACTCTTGCAGCCCACAGCTATG
Organism: Eopsaltria australis; assembly: GCA_034509425.1. NCBI lineage: Eukaryota > Metazoa > Chordata > Aves > Passeriformes > Petroicidae > Eopsaltria > Eopsaltria australis. The sequence continues at coordinate 2,057,883 of JAVTVJ010000072.1, forward strand.
GTGGTGTATTCAGATCTATAGGGACTGGAGGCTATATTCCAGATGGACTAGAGCAGGAAATCTGTTTCAAAATCTGCAGAGATAGTGGTATACTTCCACTTCTGGTCAAAGAGAAAAGTAAAATGCTTCTTAGTCCTTCAGTAATGTCAGGGCCTCATGGATTAACATTCCTGAAATCAGTGGAGCTGTGCCTGATGTACTGTGACTCCAAAACCTGTCGGAACAAGTCCCTTCCTGGGGATCCACGCTATCTCATTGAAGGAAACTGTTTCTCAGTCCCAACTGACCATTTATAAATACGAAGTTAGCTCAGTGAATAAAAAATGGGAAACTGAGATGATCCTCACATATAAGGTGAACTACTCTATTTCAAGGCCAGTAAGAGCAGCTTGCTATCATAAATTCAGAAACAATAAAATCTACCATATGAACCATTTCTTTCTTCCCATTTTGGACACTTGACTTGCAATTTTTGTGGTTCTAGTTCTTTAAGTAGATCATATGAAGACCTCCTCCTAAACATGAGATGGGGCCATGTGACCAGGGGTTCCGCTTTTTCTGCCTTCTCTTGGTGACCTGCAGCCTCCAGGAGCAGCCTCCTCTGCCATGTATGTTGTGCATGAAGACAGTGAATAAGAATGGTTCCACTGCAGTACATTGCCATAAAGAACACAGCATTGTACCTTACTTGCAGGTTGAAGAGGTGGTGTAGTTAGAATAGCTGAATATGTAATTGAAGCTGAGATAGCAGTCAGTTCAGTCTGTCTTCCTAGTTAATCTTGTTGCTTTCATTTGGACTCATTCAGGTTAGTCCATGTCTTTCCTGAAGTCCGCCATTCAGACTAGTTGTGCTATTTCTCCATGAGCTCTGCACGGAGGAACATATTATCTGTATGTTCTGCCAGGAGTAGTTGTTAATATACTCCAAAATAGCATTCTTTGTCACAGCAACCCATCTTGTAAGACATGCCTATCTTCTGATCTTCTCCGGCTTCCTGATCCTCTTCTCTGGAATTGCTACTCAGTAAGTTGTTCTTCATTCTGTATTTCTGCAGATAATCATCTCCTGCCTCTGTGTAATAATAATATCCATTTGACTTTAATGAATTCCATCTTCCAAAATCAAGATAACTGAAATCTAAAGCAGTCCTCAAACATTTTTCATCCTCTGTCCTTGTCTGTATCACCATCCATACAACTGACTGTGACACAGGATGGATATAGACCCAGGACAGAAGGTGTTCAACAGAAATTAATTCATACCTTTTCTGCAGAATTCTTTTGATAAATGCTTATATTTCAATGATGAACCATTAGTACCTGAGTAGCATCATCCAAACATTTTTCATCCTATTTGCACCAATTCCATCTTAATTTCCATTCCCATTCTGTCAATAAAAACATATTTTCTCCTCTGTGTTAGTTAATCTTTCCTCTTGCATACGCATGCTGCCTTCATATCCCAGAATGTATTCATATCAAAAAGAATGCAGTGGTCTTTAGGTAGTTAAAATTGTGGTTAAAATTTGTACTTGGAGAAGAGACAAAACAAATGTGCACACATGAAGACACACATTCATCATATTTAAATGTTTCTTTCATTATGAATAATAATCTTTTTGACAGTAGAGCAGCAAAGGGACTATATGTGCCATCTAGTGTATTGTATCAACTATATGAAATATAATACATGTATTTTTTAAACAGTTTTCTGTTGATTTGCAGTTGCCTCGTGTTGGTTTTGCATTGCATTGGTTTTGCATTTGTTTTCAGCAGGCAGGTTAGGTTAGACAAACTCCAGATGTCCTTTCCAACCTCAGTTAATCTGGTTCTACATGTAATTATGAAATTTACTTGATATTAATAAAAACATTTTTTCGTGTATATCTATATTAAGTCAAATACTTCTGTGAATTATAAGGACAGCATTATCAGACTCAGTCTCTGAAAGGAGAAATAATTCCAGGACAAAGAGAACTTGAACAGAAACTACAGATTTATCTACTTTAATTTGCTTTCAGAAGAGGATTTAATAGCTCAGAAGTGGGCCAGGTTCCAAGATATTCTTCATATATTTACTTTTAATGTTTGAAATAAATATGTACTAAGGATATATTTCAGACATTTTCAAAGATAAGAATACGTTTGTCAATAAATCTGGAAGCTAAGAGCTACCCAATAGAATATCTCATAATTGGTAAGAGAGTGCTTTATATTAATGATCTTTAAAGAATCTTTTCAGTATGGTTTATTTGCTATAAATTTCATACAACATGACTGCAAATGTGTTTTGTATTGCTGTTGATATTAGATAAGGAGCTTGTGTTTAAATGAACACGTGGCTGCACAATATTGCTGTTAACTGTGTCTCACTCAAAAGCTGATATGCCAATACTAATATTCTCCTTCCCTCGTGTTTTTTCACAGAAGTTTCATTTCTCTGAGTGGATTTTTTAGGAGTAGCACTATGATATTTAAGATCCATTTAGTTTAGTGGTGCCATTTAAATAGAGTATTTAGCATAATTGTTAAAGGGAAGACCACTGCCACTTGCTAGTGCATCGCATCATATCCATTACTATCCCCCATTTGCTTTACACTGGATTTGATTCATAGGCAGGAATTTTAATTGGGTGTTTCTGCTAAATCAAGCTGGGAACCAGCTTGAGCTGCAGGAAAAGCAGGGCTAACAGGAGTAAAATCTTTAATTTTCTCACATAGTGAAGACTAATGGTTGCTTGAGACAGTGATAAATGAAGCCTTGCCTCATTGCTCCTGCTCAGCTTTATGAGAGCAAGTTCATGCCAAAAAACGGTGGTTTCTTTTTTGACAACTATAAATACTTCTTGTGACAGTTTATTTTCTACTTTTACCAGCTTATTTGGTCTTGGGTTTTGTTACGGGTTCAGAAGTTGTGTTTGAGCTGTTGGGGTCAAGGATTAGAGTTTGGGATTGGGGTAAGAGGTGGGGGAGAGGTAGGGGCTAGGAATCAGGCTTAGGGTTAGTGGTCAGAGTTAGTGTAAAGCATGGTCTAACACCTGAAGCCCACTTACAGCCCCAAAATCAACCCTTCCTTGCTGGCCCAGCTCTCTCACACCCTTTGTGTGAGCTTCATGTGCCAGCCTCCAGGTCCTGCCTATTCAAGTGCTGAGGCATGAAGACCCGCAGGAGTCCAGCTGAAGCCTTCTGTCTGCCTGGACCTCTGTCCACCTCCCACCTCCTGGGCACAGGCACCCAAGAGCTGGGGTCAGAAGAGGGGCTTAATATGCAGGGTCAAGAAGGAGGGCTTAGACTTTGGGAATCTGCATAGGGCTAGGGCTAGGGGGTTGAGCCTGCCTTTTGGAGTGAGGGATTAGGCTTTAGAGTGTTAGAGAAGGGCTTTGGGTCAGAGTTTGGAGCTCTGTGAAGAGTTCTGGGTAAGCAGTTGAGGTGTAGGTTGGGGGGGGGAGTCACAGTGAGGGCTAGGATTAGGGTTAGGGACAGCAGATTAGGGCTGCCATCAGAACAAAGATTTAGGGTGGGGATCAGATAAAGGGTTTTGGGTTTGGTTTTGACCTATGCAATAGAGCTTGAGGTTAGGGTTCAGTGAAACATGCTGGGGTAAGGGCTAGGGGTCAGGTTACACAGGCTTTGTGTTAGTGGCCAGAGTTGGATAAGGGCTTAAACAGTGTGGCTTTGCATTTCCTGTACCCACTCCATTGCCATCACTTTCATTGTCAAGACAAATATAAATAAGTCCTTGAGTCGGCAGCGTGGCCCAGCAGCAAAGTGGGCCAACAGCCTCCTGGGCTGTCAGGAGTGTTAGCAGCAGGTCAGTGGAGGTGATCATTCCCCTCTCCTCAGCACTGGTGAGGCCACGCATGGAGCACCAGGTTCATTTCTGGGGCTCCTCAGTACAGGAGAGACACAGACCTACTGGAGAAAGTTCAGTAAAGAGCCCCAAGAATAATTATGGGCCTGGAGCATCTCTCTTGTGAGGAGAGGCTCAGGGAGCACTGACTGTTCAGCCTGGAGAAGAGGAGGCTCAGTGAGATCTTATCCATGTGTTTAAATGCGTGATTGGAGGGTGTAAAGAGGACAGAGCCAGACTCTTCTTGATGATGCCCAGTGTCAGGACAAGAGTTCATGGGCACAAATTGAAATACAGGAAATTCCTTCTGAGTATATGAGAACACTGAACCTACATTGAACAGAGGGGTTAAACTAGGTTATCTCTAGAGAATCCTGGCAATCTTGAGTGTTCTATGATTTATAAGGAAGTTATTTGCATAATTTTTTATTTAATTTTTGCTAGAAGTATCAAGGTCCACAATCAAGCATGACTGTGCTAAGGGGCCACATTCATTCATGGTTGCATTTCAGTTTTTCACTCTTAGCCCTTTGGGGAATACCAACAGAGATGGGCTAACCTTTCTAGCATATGGAACTTAGTCTTTTAATTAATCAGTGAGTGGCCCTGTGATTTTATGGCTGCTCTTGCATTTATTCAAGGTACAGGCTGTAACCTTTCCTTCTGAAAGTTCTCTGCAACCTTAAGAAAAGTAAAAATGTTCCTAGTCCAAATTTACAGATTTTGTAACATAAGCTCTGTGTACCAAAAGAATGTGCAATGGTGGTGTTCAGAGTTCATCTGCTGTTTGGTGGATCTAATGTGAAATATGGGAAAAATAAATTGTCTCGTTACTTACTCCTCTCAGGAGTAAAGTTACAGGGTCTCTTACATTGTGTGCTAGGTGCTCTTAAAGTGATATATTTTATACATTATTTGGATTTCACAACTCAGGAGTATTTTAGCAAATCATCAGTGCTAATTTTAATTAGAGGAAAATGCTTCTATTAGCATGAGAATATGCAAAGTCATATATTTGTGTATAAAGTTTCTCAAGGTGATACTGACAACAAAGGTTGCTCTCACAAAGAGAACATGACGTTCTGCAGATTTATACTTTTCACAGGAGTAGTCTATCAAGAAATATTTAACTTTTGGTAATACTGTCCTCTGAACCTCCTGTGGTTAGGAGATCAGAATTGCATCTGACCTCTTACCTGTTTCGTTGGACTGAAAGCATTAATTTTTCAGCCCTTTTTTTCTGTTGTTATGTCAAATCTTTTCCAGCACTCCAAGGCTGATCTCCCATCCCTCCCCTGCAATGCAGAGTGTAGTTTATATTCTGCCACATCTCAGGCAAGTAGCAAGGCTGCTGAGTACATGTAAAATTTTCACTCTGACTCCTCCCTAGTCTTTCAGAGCACTCTGATCATGTAAAATAAGACACTGGAGCCTGGGAGCCAGCTGCTCTCTGCCATATTTGTCTTTTCCACAGATCTGGAGGGGGAAGAAGACTTTTGGGATATTTTCCCAATTCTCCCCCTCTCTTCGGAAGTAACAGAGGTCAGCCAATGTTGCAGAGGTCTGAGAAAGGTGAACTTGAAGGATCTAAGAGGTTATGGGCTTTGCCTTAAGCAGGTCTCCTCTGTCCAGCCTATCTACAAGAAGGAGTTGAAGCCCTGCATAACAAGTTTAACCTACAGACTCTCTGACTCTTGCCATGTGGACAATTGCATCCCACAGAGGAAAGAGAAGGAAACTGAGTGAGCATACAGCCCTGAGAATCCTCCTGCCATGTGTTACTGAGTTGTAGGTGAGCAGCTGTGAGTCAAGTTAAAAAAGCAACAGTTTAATGACACTGAGCAACCTCAAATGAATGTCTGGAGGCAAGGTTTCTTTGAGGGCCACTAGAGAGAAGACTTGATCAGCTACTAACCTGAAGGTGACGCCTGGAGCTGTTACTTTGAAAGGATCAGCAATAGCACAACCCAAAACCAAGTTGCATTATGAACCATTTGACTCCCACCTCCTGAGGAAGCACAAACAGAACTGTGCTCTAGTAGATCTGTACTCTGATGGAGCTGTTGGGACAGGGATTCGTTTGACACAATTCCTTTAAACACAACTAATAATGAGCTGTATGCCTTAGAAGAGCTGAGAAACTTCTTGATGAGAAATGTAAGAACTAGTTGTGTTGTAGTCAAAACAAAAAATAGTATAATACTCATTTGTTAAAGAAGGTTATTGGATGCATTTTTGCCCCTCTTATAGAACCTACTTTTACTCTGCATCATATTCTTTTACTCTGCATCATATTCTTGCTCACATACTTACTGTATTCAGGTCTTATATTGTAGTAGCTTTAGGTGAATTAAAATACAGATAAGATATAATTTGCTCCTTTCCAATGGCTGTGTTGCTGAGAAGACAAAACACTCTGTGGGGAACAGGAATTTAACAGTCAGTATTATCTGCAAAATTAATTGACCTCTAAAAAATTCCTGTAAAACCAACTACATGTCCACTTTCTGCATGACTAATGTGAGAGGCCCTGTTTCTAATAAATATACCTACAGCTTCATTACCATGGCACACCTTTGGATGGTCTGGTTTAGTCATACTCACACATTAGTAGTTCAGCACATGAACACTGTTTTCATGAGATATTTGCTGGCAATTGCAAATTGCAGGGAAAAAATCAAATACTGTATTATATTCCTACCCATTCATGGGTTGTTTTTAAAGTTTTAAAAAGTAATTTTTAAACACCCATCACTTTTTCTGTTGCTATTCTTTAACTTGTTCTTGTTCTTTTCTCTTATGTCCTTCTCCCAACCACTGAAATCTGTAAAGTTAGTGCATGATTTCACTGAGCCTTGGAAACTAACCAGTAAATTGTTACTGAAATATAAATTATTTTATTGTAGTGCACAATAAAGCAATGTGAAATACTGATGCATATCCTCAGTATTGTTTTGCCATCATACACAGATTAATTATCATAACTATTCCATGTAGAGTTTTCATGGTGATGACTTAAGAAATATTTGAACACTGAAGTAATTACAGAATAGATGAACATTGCAGTATAACTTGAAGTGGTTTTGATGTCTGTTGGAAGAGTTGTTTTCAAAAGGCACTAGCACTTTACCAAGATTTATATTTATTGAGCTAACACATTTACATCTCTGCTGTTTATTTAACCTTTAATAACAGAGTGGATCATGAGGATCCCTTTTTTTTCTCTCAATATGAAATAAAAGAATCTTCGTGTTTTCACCATGGTGTTGTATATAAAAGCATGCAAAAACAATCGGTCTTTCAGACCATACCATGGGGACATTTCTTTTTGAGTTTCAGGCAATATTATAGCACAAGTAAAGAAGCAGAAAAAGGGTAGCAAATAAATTGCAATTCCTTCATGGACACTTAAAACAGCATAATGTCTAGTTGCAATTTCCTCTGACTACCCGTGTCAGAATCTTGTTGTTTTGGACACAAAATAAAAACCAAAGTGGAAAAGAAAAGCTACTTTTTAATGAATCTGATTTCATACCTTTTAATGTTGGTAGACAGGCTCATTAATTTCAGTGGGTGTTGGATCAGGCCATAGATCTGGAGGCCTAAACTTACTTTTCCAAAAATAGACTACATTTTTATTTCTTCATTATGCCCTAATCTGAAGTCCCTTGAATCTGACTATTAACAAAATATTATCCTATCTCACAAAATAATGCAGATAAAACTAAAATTCTACTCAACACTCACATAGCGCTTTTCCTCTTCAAAGCACTTTAGCATCACTGATTAATCATACCATTAATTAAATGACTATATTTTTTTTAAATTCAGCCCTCCAAAAGCTCTGTTCTCTGCAGGGAGCATGGAAGAGCATAGCAAGGGACTAAAACTAACTCCAGTAATCAGAAAACTTAGCCTGCAGCAATTAAACTGAGGAATCACTTCCCCTGCAGAATCTTTTTTACCTTGGGCTAGTGAAAAGATGAAAGGAAAGATGACAGTGCAGTCTAAACTAGAACTAAATCTGTTGGTATGTAAAGGAGCTGGTTAATTGGATACATTTGCACTACCTGAATCAATAGGTAGGCTAACAACTCCTTTCCATGCATTTTCTAGTTTGTATACCTGGCAGGAAATGCAATCAAAATTAATTAGAAATGAAATTATTTGAGTTATTGCACACATGGATTTCATCCATTCTGGATATATAACCCAAACATGGAAGAATAAATTCCTTGGATCCAACAGCAATTAAGCCTGAGGTTGTCATTTTTTTTCTCAGACAACCCTTCAGAGCTAAGACTGCAAGGGAGACAGCCAAAGCCACCACCCACATCCTTTTTTCTGGCCAAGAGAGTGGAAACAACAGAAGAGTAGTAATTCTTCTGTTTGCCTAAAAAAATGCTGCTTTCTTCATTGCTGAGGGTGACAAATTGAATCTTATTAGCGTAGATTTTCCTCCTTCTGTGGCCCCAGCAGTTGTTTGGCATAGCAGGTCAGCAGGTAATTAGGCAGATCGAGCTGAACTTGAACTGACTCATTTTTAGAGTCCCAGCGTGGGTGAGACAGTCAACAAATTACCGCTTGCACCTCTCCCCAAATTCATCTTCATAAACCAGGTTGCAAGCCAGAGAACACACCCTTGAGTTGGGCTGCCTGCATTCGATGGTTGCTTCACTTCTCCAGCATGAGAGAGGGAGGGTTGCTTGACTGATACATGGGTGAACATCCAAAACAGAAGCCATCCACTGTGCTGGGTGACAGGTGTTGTTAAGAAACAGAAAATCCGTTTGGCCATGGTACACATAAATCCATTTCTGTATTAGTCGTCTGTTTTGCTGCAAACATACACTCCCCTGAAGGACATCTAGTTTCTCCAGAAATCCACATGGCAGGCAGAATGCATCCCATGAAAATTGCTAAAAGGATAGCAGCAAAGATGGAAGAGGCAGAGATGTTCAGCAGGGTCTCAATGCAATGCTCTACCTTTGGCATTACCTCCGATGGAGGCAACTGAAGTGTTTCTGCATGCGAAGTGCAGATACAGATCTAGCCTTTAAAGCATGTGTTGGAAAATGAATTAGCAGGTTATGGTCAGCCAGAGAGCCCTGGAAGTTCTTCAATCTGTAGTTTTTACAATAACTGCTAGTATAATATCTGAATATCTGTAGTCTTGCTTTGTAAGAGACAAGCAGAATATGAAATTCCTTTGAGAGCGGAATAAAATCAGGATTAGAAGTAACAGCAGATTAAATAACTGCCTGTGGAATTGAGATATACAGGAGAGGCAGCAAGAGTAGTAGTACAAGAGCAATAGCTTTTAAAAACACTGGTGAGTCTAAAATCTGTGCTTGCAAACTAGCTACAATGTCCTTTAGTTCAGAACTTTAAAAAGCTTGAGTCTGTGGGGGTAGGGGTGGGACTCAGAATGCAGGGGTGTGACAAAGGCAGGATCCAGCTGACCATCAAAGTGTAGGTATTTAAACCAAAATGAGGGGAGACTGGAAAAGCTTGGCAAACAAGGCAGATGCAGAGATTTATAAGATGTGGCAAAGGACAATGAAAACTTAATAGTTAAGACCCAAAGGTTTGTGGGGGTGCAGCTCAAGGAAGAAAAATTATTAGTCATGTAGTAGAGGGGAGAGAGGGTAGCCCTGAGAAGATGAGTTGAAAACAAGAGAAGTAATCAGCCAGAGGGAGGCAGGAAACATATGAAATGGAAAAGTTATGTTTCTGGAAGCAGAGAAGCTGAAGGAGGAGAGTAACTGTGTTAAAATGCTGTTACAGTAAAGAAAATCTATGAAGGATCTGAGAAAGCATATTGCTGAAAAACGGTGATTGCATTGCACCCAGTTGTGATTTCCCATGGCATGTTCAGGTTCAAAATACCAAAATGCTTCTCTTTTGTCTTTGTCCAATGCTAATAGTTTCTATACATGCTGCTCTTTCATCCTTGTTATGGATGGGCCCTTTGTCATTCCTTGTTCTCCTCATACCTTTCTTTAGCAAAATATAGAACCAACATCTTTAATCTTTTTCAAAAGATAAAAGCTTCTGTACTGGTTACCCTTTTAGAAGTTTGATTCTTTTACAAGCAAATCTCAACTGACATTGCCACGCAGTTACTGGTGTTCTATGTGCTTTCATCACTCTGTGGTAGTATGAGGGTTTCTTCCCTAAAACTGTAAAAGATGACTATTCCTGCTCCCTGTAGGGCTCTATATGCTATACTGCTGATGGCTGAATTTATTCTTGATAAAAAAAGATTTTTAAAAATGAAAACCAGAGACTGACACATCACATATAATGCATCAGGGAAGATACTGTTCCTCTTTGTCGTGGTCCATACCAAATACCAATCTTATATCTTGAAATCTTGCTGCCTGTCATCAGAGGTGGTGAAAAGCTAAAAGTGTGTATCATTTATCTGAAGTGAAGAGGGAATCTGAGACCTCCACCTGATTCTTTGTTCAGTCTCAGCAGCCATGAGCAAAGTGCACCTGGATCCTTGGGGGCACAGGAGGGCATGTGTGTCTAATGGTTTTTATTCTTTCTTTATTCTCAAAAAATACTTTATCTCCACAGAGTCTTGAAATTTAAATTAAAAAAAAACCTGCAAGGAAATGATGTCTGGTATTATTCTCTAGCTCAAAGTACTCATTATCCCAACTTAATTGGCAAGCTATGCTTAATGTGAAGCAGCTAAAACAGTGGCTTTCAGCCTGTGAGGTCTGAGCTGCTTACTAAAACTAGTGTAAGTTAACTCATCACTCTTTCCTTTATAAATCATTGATCTGAGGTGATAGTTTTTTTGGATGGGGAAAATTGCAGTACTATAGTCAATTACCATTATGTAGTGAAATATATATTTATTTTTAAGTGCCAGAGATTACTAATGTTTGTGCATGTCACTGACATAAGAAGTAAAAAGACCTGAGTACCTAACAAATATTTTTGGCCAAACATTGAGAATATCTAGGTGCCTAGAGATAAGCATTAAATGTTAGGGATCAAAGGGTATCCAGTTTTATTTACATGTGCTTTTCCAGAAGCCTGTGTGTCTTCCATAGGTCTACTAACTGTGCAGGTATCTCAAGTATCCAAGGGAATTTGAAACCAGATTACCCCCATCTGTTTGGACACATACATTTCCCCTTATTTACCTGAAAGTGGTTTGATCATTTTTTTTACACCTACCTCCCAAAGTGATCCAGAATCCTCTGTTCTCTGACACTTTCTAGAAGTGGTGGGGCTCATGGTATTTTGGGCATGCTTTTCAGTCCTACTGCTCCAGAGCTTTTTCCGCTTTCTTCTCCCAGTAACGATTCATGTGCAGTGGTTGTAGAAATAAGAAACAGATGTGTTGTGATGAGCAGCATCACAGCCCATGAGCCAGCCATGGGGCCATGGGGGTTTCACAGCAGGCACTACCTCAGGGTATCATAAACCTGCTCTGTCCACAATTGAAGTCACACCAAATGAGGGGCCGCAGAGAGAGGGAAGAGAGCATTGCTGTATGCAAGCTGTGGGACTGGCAGTCCTTCACAGGCAAGGTACCCTGCAGTTGGCACTGCTACAGACTGTACCTTACCGAGTTGGGCAGAGTGCGGTCACTGGCTCAGTGGTTGCAGTGGAAAGCCTGTCTGGAGGCACTCCCGTCATTTAGTGGTGAGCAAGAGGTCATTAAACTTTGTGCTGGCTGATGACCCTTATTTCAGGTTGTGCTGCTCTGTCTTCTTTTATAAACCTTCTTTTAAAAGGGGTCCTCTTTTATAAACCAACATTGCCTCATAAGGCAGATTTTTTCTTATTCTTCACTCACCTTTCCTGCTGCTCCCCAAAGTCTGAGGAGTAATCATCTACTCACTGGGTCAAGTATCTCTCAACCTTTTTTGCTTTCAAAGATATAGGTTTGTCTCCTTCCATCTGCTGACTTTACTCCTGGCTCAGCAGCTCTAGCATTACCCTGCTTTTATCTTCTTGGGCTTGCTTCCTCCTCTGCCCCACAAGAAGCCATGTGTGCTTGGCTCTAAGACCCAGTATGACAGCATTTCTTACCTCTTAGCCTATTTTGCCTTTAAAATTCAGGGTAGTTTTCCCGCTTGAGTGTTTCACTGGTGAAAGAAAATCTCCCTATGCAAACAAACACACCTTTACCCTCTGAAATGACATGTGACTGCTGCTCTGGTGCCTACAATATAACTTGTGTTGTCTGGGCAGTCCAAGTCCCGAGTCTGCTACATATTGCAATAAACATAATAATTCTTTTTTATGGGCTCTTACACCCTCTTTTTCACTTCAGTATGTACTAGAAAATTTCAAGTGTTCAGAGAAGGCACTGGGCTCCTCTGGAACAGTGACAGCTGGACCCTGAGAGCACTTCCAGGTGCTCCACTAGTGCCAATAGTGGTAATCTATTACAGCTTAAAACAATGGTATCTGACAGTGAAAGCATGGTGCGGGAATGAACCATCAAATATAGTAGTAGTGTTTCTGCCACTGCTATCATGTGAGAAATACACTCTAATTTATTAGACTACCAGTTGAATACACTGACTTATGACCAAAATCTGTTCCATACAAATTAGGTAGACAGTTTTGGCACATTCATGAAGTAATGACTGAAAGTATTAAGGGAAGCTCTCCCAGTTATATTCTTTCCGTAAGTCTGTGAAACTGACTCAACTGGACTTGAGTGGTGCTAAAAATGCAGTGGTGGTGAAAGTGCCCAAAACCAAACATGTCTAAGTGGAGCGCACATGATAGCACAAAGAGAAGAAAATTCACATACATTCTGACATACAGACACCAGTAGTTCTGGAATAGGCTATCTGTGCCTTTACAACACAGTATGGTGGCATTTTGCCATTTTTATATTAACTAGCTAGATGATGTGAATTAATGAATATCTTTGGAGGCGGGGAATAGTGACAATTACTTTTATAAAAAAAGATCTATCTCTAGGACAGGAGTCTTTAGTTTGAATTAATATCTGTTTGGGGTTTCTTGTCTCTTTAATAGGTCAATTTTCCTCATCTTGTACTCTCAAACTAAGAACCATGTCACAACTATTTAATAAATTTGCCAATGTATCAAAGGCATCATTCAGAGATGAGCAAAAATGGAAGTGGATTCAGCAATGTTCCAACAGCAGCAAATTTGTCTCAAGGCAATACTAGGGAAATATTTCCAGAAGTAGAACCTTATCTGGGATGATTTTGCTCTGGTTTAATCTACCAGAAGAATTGTTTGCTCTGCTGTTTGGCTCTGAAGGCAGAATCTCTGTTAGGACAGATATTTGATCCTCTTACCTGAAAAGTTTCCTGAATTAAATAATGAAGGCAGGTATTAAGGTGCTGAGACTTTTATTATGCAAAGGAAATGACATTAAATCTTCATTGTTGAAATAATACGTAGATGCTATCATCTTACGGTCAAAAACTTAGTGCATAGTGTTAGATGAATCATTTTCTTAATAGGAAAATGATGAAAGTCTTATCTTAGAAAAATAACTTCTAAATGTGTAGTATCAGAAAAATGCTCTTCCAAGCACCCACAAGACAACCCCTTTCCTGTTATGTCTATTTAATGTCTTTCTTCCTTCAAGAGTGAAATTGAACAAATAAATACGATTTCTTTTTTCCTTGTCAAGCTGTTGGCTATGTTTAATCATATTATGTAAATCCTCTTTAAAAGCTTCAAATCAGTTTTGGGTCTTAAAATGTGTAATGTTGTTCAAATACAAAAAATAAAAATAAAAAATCAATTTGTTGCTAGATTAAAGTAGTTCTGTATGGACTCTAATGGAAATTACAAGGCTATTTATTTTTAATATAATCCCCACACACATCCGCCTCTTTTCCCAGCACCCTCCTCAGTTCTCACTTTTTCCATTCAGGGAGGCTTCTTGTGTTGCAAGCTGAATTGCCCAGCTCTCCTACTAGTGGTGCTAGATAACAGTAGTGTTAGATAACACTTGGCTGACATTCCAACACTGGTCTCCATTACACATTTCAATCTGCTTTCAGAAGAGGCTCTTAACACAGAAAAACAAAATTCTAAGTGCAAATGCTCTGAAGAATGTAGCATACAGCAGTGCAGAAGTCGTGGATCACAGTTGTATTGTCAGATGTGTTGGGCTGATGCAGCCGTACCTGTGGTAGGACTTCACATTGACACCGGTGTAGAGCAAGGTTTCTTCTGTAGGTCATGCTAGAAAACACGACTCTTCTTCATGTCTGTAGTAAAGCAGTAGGAACATAACTGAGATAAGAGAAGTTAACCAATAATTGATGGGGTTTCTTTCTGTGAATGTAGTACAGTGATTTATTAACTATTTGTATAGTTTTAGAAAAACTTTTTGCAGTATAAAGATAGTCCTTGACTTTCAGCTTCCCTGGTTTAACTATATTAAAGCAAATGTCCTGCTCTTTCAGTATATTTTCACATAGCTAACACAGTGTTCAAAGTACTCAAACCACAGAAAATGTGCTAAGAGTTGCACTTGTTAATAGGTTTTAAGAGCCATGTAAACAGGGGCTTGGATCTACTCTGAAGCCACTCCCTTCTTTTTCCATCTGGTGTGCCACCTGTGTTTGGTGAACCCCTGGAAGGACGTTTTGCCTGTTGGAATTGTGGTCAGCTGCTTTACCTACATGGGTGAGCAGATCTGTTGGAAGCAGTAGTTCTGTCTTCCATTGTCTCCTGGGGACAGGGCAGGGAGAGGGAAGCCTGTCTGCCCCACAGGCAGCTCCAGGCAGGGGGGCCTGGCATTAACATTACAGGTTCTGGTGGGGGGGTCCCCAAATTGGACACCAGTTGCTGAGGTGCCATAGATGAAATACAGTGACTAGATCTAGCTCTGCGAAATGTGAGCCTTCTGGAGCTTGCTATGCAAAGGGTAAATTTGATGCAATTTTGGGGGGGGGGAAAGAAGGGAAAGGCAATAAAAAAACCATACCAAACCCACTCAGAATATATTTTACTTCAAATGTGCATCTGATTAAGAATTTATTGGTAATATTGGGCTGGAATTACTACAACTGCGCAGAATAAGGAATACTGTACTGTCCCACTGTTCCATATTTATAAAAAGCCTGTTTTATCTTTTTGATCTAATACTGACTTGATCTTCTCATGCCTAACTGAAGGGTGGGCACAGCAGAAATGTTGGAACTGATGAGCATTGGCATGTCCAGAATTCTTATACCCTGCTTGATTGTGTTCATTTTAGTTTTCCTACTGAGCTTTCCCTGACAGCTCCAAAGCCTTTATTTATTGTAAGAAGCATCTTTGTGTGTGTAGGCATGTTTACTGGTCTGAATACTATTGCCTGGAATACTAAGCCAGTTCCAGGAAAGAAATCTGCTTGGGGCAGCCATCCAGATTTCCTTACACCCAGTGCTCTGGGATGCAGTCTTTGGCTGCTAATGAAATTATCATCATGAACTGATTCCACTAGAGGACTGAGTGCTGAGATGCTCTGTTGCAATCTAAGTGAGGCACAAAAAGAAAAAAGGAATGTTGGTCTGTTCTGGACGTGTGCACAGAGTAAAGTAGAAAGTGTCACTGATCCGATTTATCTACTTGTACTTACTCCCAACCAGTGGCAGACACTGCACTAGAAGAGTAAAAGCTACATCAAATCATAGTTTACTTTTTGAAACACCAGCTTAATTTGATATGTGTTGCAAACTGAAGTAATCGCTGTGATATACAACTATTAATGTGTTCATGTTAAACAGAACAAACAGATGCAGGTGAAAATAGCATTTCAGACTTTTCTGCAGCAGTGTTTCATAAATGTGTAGGGGAAAGGAAGATTTTCAGTTTGCTCAAACAAATCTCTTCTGAAAGAGAAAGACATGCTAAAAACTACATTTGATATTAATAATATTGCTTAAAATTTTAACCGTGCAAGTAAATTAAATATTAAGTTCAAAGAAATAAAAATGTTTGAGGACAGGATTTGTATATGTATTTGTATTGCAGCACACTGGAAAGATTCAAATCCTACTGTACACATTTTTGTAGACAGTCTAACACTTTTTATAATCAGGAATGTTTTTACATAATATAGAGTATTTTCTAATACCTCACATTACCACAAAATCTATTTGATAATGTTTTAATGTTCAGTACAGAGATTCTGTTTTTTTTATCTATTATATTTATCTATTATGTATTGCGAATATTCTGTTTAAATGACTGACTGTAGTTCTACCACATCAGGCAAGATTCAGAGAAATAAAAATGGTTCAATGTCTCATAGTTAAAATATGTGATTTTCCTCTTACCTCTGGTTTCAAATATGGATACAAACAACTGAATTTATGAATTCAGAAGTAAGATTTTTAATAAGTATGCATAAACACTAATTGATCAGAACATTTTTAAGTTATCAAAAAATCTGATTAAATTATCATATTATATACAATAATCATACCAGATCATTCACAAAATGTGATGTAGATTAGATTACTAATTATGTTTGTATATCCCAATTTTCCTGTCCTTTTCATCCTGCATGATACACTCATGGTGATTGCTGAATGCAAATTCCTAGCACAGCTGCACTGAAGGTGATTCAGAGTTGTTTCACTGACCTCAGTAATAACTTCATCAGGCCTTCACCTTCTCTGATGTTTCTTCATCACACTGAAGGACTGAGCAGCCATTTACCATAATAGCAATCCTCTAGAACTGATGTGAGGCTTCTTGTGTGCCTGTGCTGGTGCTAATCCTGCCTTGTGTTTTTGTATTTTTGTATAAATTCTTAGAAGCTGCTTTTTTTTTTTATTTTCACAAGCTCTAAATGACATTTAGCCGCAATTTTGAAAAAGAAATCTGTTTATTTAAGCATGAAAAAAATTATAATAATCTTAGAATTATTTAGGTTGGAAAAGATCATCAAGTCCAAATGTAATTAATAGAATTTCTTTTTCTTTTAATGTTCAACATGACCATTTTAAAAATTCCTTTCATTTTAGGAGATTTTAAGTTCTGGAGGTTAGTGTTTTATTCAGTAAATCCTTGCTAAATGCCAGACTGGAATAGATCTCAGAAAGGCTCCTTTTCTGGTCAGTACTGTGCCTACAACTAAGGATATGTGGAAAAGATGGTGTCCTCTTGAGCAGTACAGCCTAAGAAACACTAACAAACCCAGTTAAATTGCTGCATGTAGAATAGAATTAACCTTGTACAGTGAAGATGTCTTCAAAGAAGACTTTTTCACAAATAGCAGCATCATTGAGTTTGCATTCACTGTTGTGGTTTTAACAAGTGTTGCACATTTAATTTATGGTAACAAGTTGTGAGTTGTTTGGTGGGAGGTGAGGACTAGCCAAGGTCTGGGAATTGTGGTATTCAGGTTATTGGTATGCATATACTTGGCCTTTACTATCATAGTTCCATTCTCTTAAGGGTGTGGCTTTATAGGAAGTCTCTGACTGATGCAGTATGTAGGTATTAAGAGTCCATGATGTGTGAAATGCTTGAACATGCAATCATATAAATACGGCTTGCTCCAAAATCCAATTAGATTACGTGCAATGATGCAAATGGTGCTGTTAGTCTTGCGTGTTTTCCCTGTACTTCTCCGTCACCCTTTATTGCTGTATCTTCTGAATTCTCCCTTCGTTTTCTTTCAACAAAGGCAAGTATGCCATGAGGGATCTGGTCCACCGACTGCCAGGCGCTAACAACAGCAACAGCTCAGCAAGCAAGGCCATGTCTGATGACACCGTCACTGCCATTTGCTGCACTCTGCACGAAGTCATCACTAAAAACATGGAGAATGCCAAGGCCTTACGAGACGCAGGCGGCATTGAGAAACTGGTTGGCATATCTAAGAGTAAAGGAGACAAGTATGTTTTGCAAATCACCTTGCACCTTTTTAACCTCTCCAGTAGTTATTACTAGTCCTGAATGTGTTTGCCTTCTCTGTGCAATCATGAGTTGAATCCTTTAGTTTCATCAGAAATCATATGCCCAGTGTGAAAGGGTGACAAGAACCAGACAATGCCAATACCAAAAGTCTCCCTCTGCTTTGGTTTATTTTTGATGTGCCATCAGCAGCATAGGAAGTGCACTACATATGCATTTTAAGGAAGAGTAATTATCTACAGTAACCCCTGCCTCTAAGCAATTGCAGAAGATACTGATAAACATTAGGGATCAGAGTAGTTGGATTGCACCCTGCAGAAGGGGCAGCATGCAGGTTTCAAAGGAGGGATCCTTTGAAAGGAAAGACCTCACCACAGTTGTGTTACTGCTCCTCTTGATCTAGGAGCGAAGAATGTAAAATCAGTGTCCCTCTTCACAGCACGGTTTTCCCTGCCATCAGCTTGGTAGTAGATCCGTGGATTTTCTGACTGGTTGCTTCTGAGAGAGCCATTAGGTTGCTTTGTGAGGCAAAAAATGTCTTGCACACAATTGTGACATTTTCAGAACAGCTATGGTTTCATCTTGTCTGTTTGGCTGTGTACACACTCTTCATGAAGAGTTCACTCTCTATCCTTCTTTTGCCTAAAACAGATAGCCTGGTTCTCATATTTGTCAACCTGATGAAGTATAGTGCAATGGGACTATGGCAGTTTGAAAACAAAAAGCCTTCACTGTAGTGTACAAAACCCATCAGTCCACCTGCTCGGAGCTGTCATCACACAGCCTACTGCAGCATCAGAGCTCTTAAAGAGCCCCACAAAGCCAGGCCACAACCTGAAGGAAAGATTTATGCACCCTACATTTGGTATGAGAACTTATGCTCGCCTATGTGATCAGAGCATTGCCAGTATAATTTAATCACATTTCTTTTCCTCTATTGTCACCCTTTTCCTTTCATACCAAATTCATTATTGAAACATTCTTGCATTCAAATTGTAAGGGGTAAAAAGTAATAGTGTGACTAAGTATGTGATTCCAGTTGTGGGAGCTCCCCATGCTCTGCCAAATTTATTTAGATTTGCATTTTGTTATTATTAAATCTACTTAATTTTTTATTTATATTTTCTAGATGAAATGTACTGACATTGCAAGCAGGTTCATATCCATTTCTCTTAAGCTGAATGTGTCTTTCCTCAGAATAAGGCATTTGTCTACCTGTTCATTATCTGGTAAAGAATACTAATACCTATTGAGTCTGTAATTTTTGAAGTATCATGGGCAGTTTTAGGAGGATCCAAGGGCATAACTCCCTGTCTGAATATGCCTCATAACATAAGGCATATAGATGAAAGACATCTATTTCTAATTAATGTAGAGCAGAGTAATTCCAAAATGCCCTTCCAAGTCATGGTATGCATCCCTCTTCTCAAGTACTTTGAGCTGCAGTCCTGTGTTATTATTTTTACAGGTTACACAGTTCTAGAGCAAGAAAACCTGTCAACACACAGTGCTGCAAATGCCCATCTTAAGTAAAAGTTCCATTTTTCAGCTTTCAAAAATGTTTGTACTGTGTACTGTTGGTTTGGTTTGGTTTCTTACAGGTAATTAATTGTTTGAAAATTGAAATTGCTGGGTTTTGGACTGATAGAAAATTCTGGCATGCTCACTTTAATACAGTAAATCCGTCCTGTATTAAATCATTTTGTCCAGTATGAAGCAACTGGTTCTGACTGTGCAGAATACTGGACTGGCCATGCATCCTGGTACGTATGAGTGCCAGGAGTGTGGGGCTGGCCCTGATAGCCTTTGGAATATGCCCAGTGCTTGAATGCTCTCCCTGTATGACGGCATGAGAGAACTGGTGTTCATAAGGTTATTTATATTGGCCAAGCTCAAGCAGCTTCACATAGCTCCTGCCCCTCCTCAGCACTCACAGAATGGTTGGCACTGTTATTGTCCTGGTTACTCCATGCTACCAGCACCCCACTAGCCAGTACAGCTGGAAGTATATTAAAAACAATTAGGCTTGAAAGGGTTTATCAAAATCCTGTTTACCCACCAATTACCCACCTACTGCTGTACTCTGGGTGAGAAGTGGAATAGAAATGCGAAAAAACACCAAATAAATTGCTAGGGAAGTGTTGTATTAATGAATCAGTTGTGTCATAACAACACTACCAGCTTGAGTGTCAGCCTACCAGTGATCCTTCTCAGAAGTCACAGAATGAACCGAAGCCTGGCCCCTGCCCAAAGCCGTAATTCATGCTGCTGGTTTTCTGGTTTCTCTTTGGTGTTTCAATCCATATGCCTCTTCTGAGTAAAACATAGATCACCTCAGTGACTGCCCCGAACTCCATCAGTCCTCACTCTGAACTTCGGCCTGTGCAAGGTTTTATAGCATTCTACTGCTTTATATGTATTTTTGATCCTGCACAGTGTATGCTTCCGTAATGGGCTGGGTTCTCTTCCTGGTCTTTTTCTATTTGACCCTTCCTCACTGAGATGAATGCTCTCTGATTTAGGTTTTTTTAATTACTTATTCCAATATAGGAAAATATGACACCAACTGGTTGTAACAATAGTTTACATGTTCCTCAAAACCTGTCTGACAAGAAAGCCCATGTGAGGTTACATGGTTTTCAACATGACATTTTATTGCTGTCACTAAAGGATAATGATGTGAGCAAAATCCAAGTCCACATTTGGATTCCTAATGAAATTTATCATAACCTTTTATGATCAGTTGTGTTTCTGCATCTTGGCTCTGCATTTCAAAACCAGTGCTCATCACCCATCTAGAGTTGTTTTGGCCACTGCTAAGAGGAGCTTAATGAGTTGAGCACGCTATCCTGGAATTTGGCAGCTTGCAGAGAAAGAAATTCTGGCTCTGACTCCTTGTCCTTTATGCCAGAAGTTGTAGCATATCTTAGATGTACAGAATGCCAGTTGGGTCCTCAACAATTTTGCCAATTGCTACCTCCTATTCCTCTTATTATGCTCTCAGCAGAAATCCCTGTGTGTACTGAGATGCACAAGTTTTGCCCATCACTGCTTGATCAGTACTATAGAAATAAGATATATTGCATTGCTTAAAAACACATTGGTCTCCAAGATGCCAAGCAAAGATCTTACAGTATACTTGAAAGACACTTTATTTGTTGGTTTAAATCCATAGCGATACATTTGAAAATTGGGGTGAATGGTGTTCTGTACTAAACAGTATCTTTCTCACTCTTTTTTTCTCTCTCTCTCCTTTTTTAATATATGTGTGTAACAGGCATTCGCCTAAAGTGGTGAAAGCAGCATCTCAGGTCCTCAATAGTATGTGGCAGTACAGAGACCTGAGAAGTCTCTACAAGAAGGTAAGGCTTGGGTTTTTTCTAGATTTATCATCTTTCATACTGTTATCCAAATTTGGGGGCTGAGAGACTTTAGACCAAAATTTACTTAGAGTTTAAAGTTTCAGATACATGGAGCTATTAGTTTTTCCTTAATTTCTACTTTTTAACATAAAAATGCCCTTTGAAAATATGTGTGGTGGTGAAAAGGGGGTGTGAATTTGATTTCAAAATAAATGCATACAAAAGGGGCTGGATCTGACAGCCCTGGAGAGTGAAACACTCTGTTCAAAGAACAAACCTATGTAAGCTCTCCTACTGGAACAGTCCTTCTTACACCTCCCCACCTTTTCCTGAGGCGATTACCAGATTTCCAGCCCTTCAGCTCCCAAATTTCCTCATGAGATTGTAAACAAGAGTATCTGAAGGAGTGGTTCTTAGGGACCAGCTACACATGGAGCTGGGCTGAAACCTGGTAGCTTTGTTTCCTATCAGCCAGCAGACAGAGGAATCATATACTTGGTTATCAGACAGTCTGTTGAGCCCATAGTACCATGCCATTCCCACAGGCCTGCTAACCTCTTGGAAATGAATTGCAACAGAGTAATATAACACTGTGAAACAACATTCTATATAGGTTTTTAAACCTAAGTGTCTACTTAGTTAAAACAGTAATTCTCACTGAATATTTCCAAACTGAATTACATTCCATGTGAGTATCAGCCTGCAGATTTAGTTCTTCAGTGTCTTCTTGCTTGGAATTCCTCATCTTACATAATTGATGTTTGTATTTGTAATCTCATCAGAGAGACTTCATGTGACATCTCCAGTTCAGGCCGTAGTTAAGGGTGAGGCGTAAGGATGGTGAAGTAGGGAAGGTTCACAGTGGTGTGGCATGTGTTGTATGTATTCTGCATAAGAAAATAGCCTAGTTACATGAAATGTATGCACCAAATCTCAGGCTGCCAGAAGCTGACCTTCTGTGTGAAATGCTGTTCTTTTGCATGCCTCAGCCCTGCTTGTGTCAAGTCTGAGGAGTGAGGAAGATGATTATTGAGTCTCTCCCATTGTTCACTTCCAGTATTTTCAGTCATCCTTGGCAGCCATAGGGATACCATATGTGAAGATGTTCCAATTAACAAGCTGGTACTCAACTGTCCCATGAAGAGGTGGGAACAAACATGAGCTAGAGCAGGCTTTTCTTGATCCGAGGCAGTAACACGCTGGAATTGTGCGTAGCCTGACTTCTGTGCATGTGGGTGGCTGCACTGTAGAGGCTGAGCTGTACTGCACTGTAATCTCCTAGAGGTTCTTACAATATCTGGCTCGAGTCCAACCTTCTGTCTGTATATACAAGCTGTGATGGAAAAGCAGTTTCTGGGGTTGCTCCATGCTTGAGGTAATAATGTTTGTGCTGGGTGGCTGCTGAGTTTACTGCTACCTAAGGGACACTTGGCTGCCAGTGTGATTGCTGGTAATGGACTTACATAGTAAGTATGCTCAGGTACTGAGTACCTTGCATGCTTACAAGAGCATTTTCCATGGCCACAAATGCATACTTGTGATATGGAAACAGGACAGGCTAGCTTTAGAGGTAGCTTCCAGGACACCCATAGCAGACAGGTCATCTATATTCTCAGGAAGATAATTTTATTAATGTCTATATTGGTTAATTCCTACACAAAATCTTAAAATGAAGATCAGTCTCCGCTACATATTTGTATACTAATTACATGCCATTATATAGGCTGATAAGCCTTGTGTAAATATGGCTTCTTTTAATCAAAATGTTCAGATAGTTAATTTTAAATACTTGTTTTTGTTGAAATACATACAATAATCTTTATAAAATTGCAACATTTATTAAACTTGTCTGTTTAGGCTGACTGAGTTTCACCACTGTTTGGAAAGCAATGCCAATGTTTTTATGATAGGAAAATTAGAGAAGTTTGCATTATACTAGTAGTCAGCTACTTACGTAATATAAAGACACTGAATCAATGCAATCTTTGTTTTGCCCCATTAAAATATACATATACCAGTAAAAATGAGTGAACATACAGTGTAATACGATCAGCACTTTGCAGTATCTTGCACTTGCACAGCCTTCTTTTGAAGTGCAGGTAAATCCCATTGCATAACCATCAGCAATTTGCTCCTATGTACCAAAGTATCTATACAATTGCTTTCAAAGAATTGGCCAACAGGGACACAATTTTGTATTGTAATACAAGGAAATTGCAAGCATCCCATTATATTTAAGTGAAAGCAGCAGCACTTATCTTCTGTTTGAGAAACAATGTATCCAAATAGTTTGAATTCTGGTATATTTTAGAGCTACTCATTCACAATCAAGTAAGAAGAGGTAAAAAGAATAGAAGTGTTATTCTTTGTATTAATGGGCAAAGAAGGCAATACATGTTTAATGCTGATACAGTAGCAGTCAGTGTATTTGTCCAAATATGACTGCATCAGCAAAAACACTAAAACCTCTTTCATTTTTCTAATTTTGCTCAACATTGCAAGGAACATCCGACAGCCGGCAGAAGATAAACTGCACTGGCAGAAATCCAGAGATGGGGATTGGTGTGGATGCTCTTTAAGTCCACAATATCTTAGGCACTGTGTTTACGGAGCCATTCCACACCCTGTGCCCTCCACTGGCATGTTCTATCCAGTGTCCAGGGATTTCCAGGTCGTAGCTGTATTGTGGCTTTAATGAGACACACTGACTTGTTAGGCTGGGCTGGCATGGAAAAGACAGAGACAGTAAACAGCATTCAGATCTGTGAGTGAGGTGATGATATGTTACATAGTCCTCTGTAAGCTTGTGCTTTGAGGGGAAAAAAGTAATTTTGCTTCCTGGTGTGGTTAATTTGGCGCTATCCTAACGCAGTCTAACAAGGAAAAGTTGTAAAATGCATAAATATTTCTGGTCCTAAAATTGTAGGGAAAAAATGAAGACCTGACAGACAAAGAGGAAGCAATTAATTTAGTCTTGGAATGAAGGAGTTGCCAGCCACCCCAAAAGTTCCAGGTCCTTCATCATTAAAGAGCTCACAGGAAATACTGCTTAAGTTACAAGCAATAGCTGGTACAGAAATCTAGTCTGAACACAGTCCATCAAGAGGAAAACAGTGTTCAGATTTAGTCACATATAGACAGTGATTAGATTATTTAGTGTGATTAATTTCTAGAAAGGAGGTGATCATCACCTCCTTTTTCATCAGTAGAGGAAATATGGTCTCCCAAAGACAGTGTCATCATTTTCAAACTTCATTTTCTACAAGCAAGACATACTTCCATAAATGATTTTTTATCTATTTCTGTTTTCATGAGTCTGTTCCAAAATACTTAAAATCTGATTTTCAAACATCCTTAATGGTCACATGGCCCAAAGCCCCATGGGTGAGCCAGTGGCTCAGCACTTCAGAAAAGCCAGGTACAGGAGCTATACCACAGCTTGTTCCTATGCTTCAAACTCCTGGTACACCCCTCCTCTTCAAGTATCTTGGCAATACTGTAGTGTAGAGTTAGCAGGAGTAATAAGTGCTGCTTTCAGCATCCAGAGAGAGAGATCCTGCCGCATTTATGCTTAGCCACTTAAGCAAGGTGCAAGGAGCTACTACATGGCTTCTTTATACACCTGTTTCTCACTCGGTATCACTGTCCCCCACTCTAGTCTCTAGGGTATTTGCTGGATGAAGATTTGGGGACACCTGAGAAAATACAGATGTGACTATAAGAGAGCAGATTTCCATTAGTTAGTAAACTCTTGTCTATGTCAATATTCAAGAATATAATCAACTACTCTTAAATACAGATAGCTTGTTAAATTACATGAGGAAATTTGAGCAAAAGGGTTGTGCTAAATGAGCTTAACATGAAAGAAAATTTATTAGCTAAAAACAAGATTCAATTAGCGTTAAATGTGTCTAGTATTAAAGAGCTGGAGGAACTGTCAGGAACAATATGTTTTCTATTAATTGGTTTGCTTTGCCTGACCACTTAGGCTCCAACAAAATATGTTTACATTCTATCATTATGTTTACTCTTACTCTGTCTTCTAGTGTGTAAGTAGAGGTCATGTTGAATTTTTAGAAAATACTTTTCTTTCCCATTTATTACAGTAGGTTTCTGTTCTGCACGGAATATTAGAGATGTTTGTCCCGTTTGTCTGCCATCTGAATAAAAACACCACCCAAAGTTTGAAACCAGGGAGTCTGTTGAGGGCAGTCATCCTTCAGCTTGTGTTGTGCCATTTACAGCAGGGATACTTCTGTGATAGACATTTAATGGAATCACTCTGAAGATGGCTTCGTCTGTCATTGGTTGGAACAAGTACATAGAATTGCCTGAAGCCTTGGAAGCAGTTAAGACAGTTTGGGCATTTAAAAAGACTTGCTTTTCATGTGACTTTCAGAATAATAAAAAGATGACTTTATGAGAAAGTCCTTTATGACTAAATGTTCCGTGAAAATTGACAGCATTAAACTTCAAAACCCTAGTCTCAAGGAGTTTTAGAATCTCAAGTCCTTTCTTAAATAAAATATACCAACTCACCTTTTAAAAATGTTAATTACAATGTGCTATCATGTAGACTTGGGACACATCATTTGGATTTTCTTCTGGTAAGGTTATTATTATCAGTCAGACATCCCCAAAAAGAAGCTGGTTTAGGTTAAATTTATCTAGCGAAAAGGTCTGTGCAGAACTTAAACCTTACATTAAAATCTAAATTCTAAATCCAGAGCATAATAATTCCTCAAAAATAGTGGCTTGACTGAAGGAACTATTCATGTGTTCAGATTGTTCATGAGCATATGCACTTTGCAGTGCTAATCTTTCAGCAGGGCTTAATTTATTTCTGTACAATTGGCAAAAGCTTTTTCAAATTAATATGTCACCCTCTTAGAAAAAGGATGAATTAATTTAAGATAAACCCCTTTCTGTAATATGAAGCTAAAGTATCATTATAGAGAAGGCATTGTCTAGAGCCCATTTTTATATTAACTATGAAAATGCAAGTACTTGATTAATAATGATTGACTGATTGATTGATTTATGGCAGTGGGCGTCCCCAAGCTTCAGTGTGACTGATGACAGAGGATTTTCACCAACCCACGAATCTGGGTCATGGCACGCTCAGCACACTCTCTCCCAGAGCCAAGAAACCAGAATCTATTCCCCAACCCAGGTATTCTGGCTGTCAGCTGACCAGTCTTGAATTGTTGTGTTTCATGCATACTGAGGTTTGTACCCAGAGCAGTTCTACAGGAGACCTTTGAATCAAAAGTAACAAAGCCTAACTGGAGAACATGTTTTGAAGTTGCACAGTTTAATTCACTGAACCCTGTAGGTTCTAGATGGAAAGTGTCTCACTTCACTTAGGACGGTACGTGCAAGGAAGGTGTGCAGAGCTCCACTCTCTCTGAGGGCAGCACGGACCAGTGAGAGGGACAAGTGCATTACATTCAGTTCCCTGACAATCTTTCTAGCATTTCTCTGAACTCTTTCCTGATTGTCTCAACTTTCAAAGAGAAAGGCAGCTGTTGATAAGCGCTGTGTTGCAATAGCAGATTAAATATATCAAGCACATTGCTTTGTTTTCTGACACAATGGCATCTCTTAAGAAAAAAAGCAATGGCTGTGTATTTCAATAAGGGGATCCCAGGTAAACTGGCACATCTACAGAAAAATCAGTGTGTCCCAGAGTCAATAAATTCTTAAAACGCTAATTTTCAAAATCTCTATTAAGAGTGATAATGTACATTTCCTTCAGACAGAGTTATAGTTGACAAGAATTAGCAGGACTGGCTTTTTTTTGTTGTTATTAGAGGCAGTCTTTAATTTGATGTACTAAAATTCCATTTCCTTAACTAAGTGTATTCTTTTTTTTCCTTTTAATATTCTTTTTCTTAATAAAATATTACTTTGTGGCATTATGGCAAAACCAAAATACCTTCTACTTACATCCTAGTAAGTCCATGGAAGAACTGTGTTTATGTCTGTGTATTATGCATGTGTGTGTGTGTATATATATATTACCATACATTTACAGACATATATATGCAGTCATACATTTATGTCTGTATATTATCTCTGATAAAATATTTAGAGGAAATTGGAATTTACATGTTTTTCCTGGCCCCACAGAACATAGTAGCTATGCTATTTCTTTCATTTTTTTGGTGGTTTTGCACTAAGTTTGCTCAGAAAAGAGAAGACATCAGAGAAGATCTCATTTAATTACTCCAGACATAAATATCTTTCAAGGTTAGGGTAAATCCTTTTCATCTTTAGCTGACAGGAGTATAGTTTAAACGCCCAGCATTTCACCATCTGATATATTACATTACTTTCTTTAGTTAATTAGGAGCTAGGCAAAGTCCTAAATTGATTTTAAATAAAGGAAATGTGGAAATTTTCTGCAGAAGTAAAATACTCTCAAGCCTTTTTAAAGCATCATCTGAATAATTTAGTAGATAAGAGATTCTATAACCCGTATAGCAAAAAAGTTTTATTCTTCAAATGTATATTTTCTTTTCTTCTTTCTTAAGAACATGTGATTTGCCTCTGAGCATTTAAAATGTGTCTTTTTATCAACTGGCAATCTTGTGAAATACTGAATCATGAAATTGTCATTGGATTCAGTACTAGAGAAAAAGTTGGCATTACTGATTTATGTGTGTGTGCATTGTTAAATCTACATTTTATGCTGAATATTACTGTTCAGTGTTCGTGTAAGATAGGTTTGCCTTTCCCAATGCACACACAAATATGAAGAATTCCATCATTAAAGCAAAGGCGTATCTTGTGTTCTGCAGGAAATTACAGGTAGCAGCTGCAAAGCAAAGAATAATACGATAATCTTTTCACATTATTTCTTAGAGACACAAAAACCTCTTCAGTGAGCAATGATACGATAGTCTGGAATTTTGTTTTTATCTTGATGCTACTTTTTCAACATAATTTGCACTAGGCAGCATCACGGTATATGTAAACTTATCATTTAACTCACTTCCTCTTTGGATTGCATAAGCCTTCCCAGGGATTGTTTCTGTAAGAATCGTTCAAACCTTTGGCAAGCAAGTTTTAATACTTCTGGCTTTTTGATTCCCAATTGCCTGCTTGAGTAACACCCTATTGGTCTACACAATAGGAATTTACATATCGTGAGAAAAATCATTAATCCTAAAGAGGAAATCGTGCAAATAAATTGAACTGAGATATAGAGGCAAACTCTGTGGCATATGCAGAAGTAATCAGGAGCGTTCACGCAGGGAAAAAGTGATGTAAAAATCACTCTTGGATTTTTAAAAATAGAGAGAGAAAATCTCATCATTTGGCAAAACACTTATTGTTTTCACCTAGCTACACTACCACTCAAAATCTTTTGGCTACTTTTTTAAGAAGAACGATTTAAAGAAGGCACAAAATATTGCAAAATGCTAAGTCAAACTGAATGTTGTTTTGATTTCATTTTAATGCCAAAAGTATCATTTCACTTGTGGCGTCAAGTAGAATGTGTTCTGATTTCCTCTGCTTTTGCATCATCTCAAGTAATAATTTTTTTAGTTCCTTCTAACTTTCAGTTTATCAACAGTCTCAAACATTACTAGAAAGATAGAAAGTGATTACTATTATAAGAATATATTTTGCATGGCTTAAAGAGGGTCGAAAATATTTTGCAATCCAAAATATTCAAGTTCTTACCTATATCACAATGACAACACCTGGAGGAGTATCAAATCATGTGTTTCAACATCAGTTGTTAGAAGGAGAGGTTCTCCAATGTTTTATCCTTCTGGATTCCATAATTTACTATATATTAATAATAATTTATTTTAATAATTTTACATTTTACATAGTTAAATTCTTCATGATGCTCTCAACACAGATTTATTTACTATGCAGTATTACCTACCATTTCTTTAGTTATGTTTCAGTATTTACATGTTTCTCTCTGAAACATTTTCCATGTATATTATGATATTGAAAATATTAATAGTAATCCAAGATAGTCTGGTCAGAACTGAAAATTCAATACCGATGATCGTATTTTCATGAAAACAGTTCTGTGTACCTGGAGCTAGACCTGCCCTTACTTGTGCTATTTCAATAATGAATGAGATTTTTTTAAAAAATCAAGTATGATGACCGAGCATAATTAGAGCCAAATGAATGGATTTTTTTTTCTTTGCAAATACTTTTGTGTCTGTTGGACAAATGTATCTGTGTGGTAAATATCTCTACGTACATACATGTACATGTATACACAAATGGGCTGTGTGGATGTAAAACTTGAACACAACACAGAGTAGGCTTAGATGCCCACAGTTACCCATAGGTTGGATATTACGTAAAGGTTCTTTATCCAGAGGGTGGTTGAGCACTGGAACAACTCCCCAGGCAAGTGGTCACAGAGTTAGAGTTGATGATTCTGATGGGTCCCTTCTAACTCAGGAGATCCTGTGATTCCACAGAATCCTTGGGGATGTGTAAAGAACCTTAATGGTTTTAGTTGTGATCTTAGAAAGTATCTACAGCTATAGTTGACTGTTGCTTTTCCCCTGAGGGCGTTAAAGGCATGACAGTACTTACCTCTAGCATTGAGCATTGTAGCAAGCAATAATTCAACAACCAAATTTAGCAGTAATTTGTCCAGATATCACTAGGGAGTGCATGGAAGCTGGTGCCATTCTCATCCTATATCTACTAGACTCAAGAGGTGCTAAACAAATGAGAAAAGAATCAAAGTTTATCCAAACAATTCTCTAGGATGAGACATATATATGTGACACTAAAGCATCCTCAACACACTTAGCAACTCTAAGGTTGCTAAGTACAGATTTAGAAGAGAGAAATTTAATCTCATACTTGCGTAAAGCCTGTCTCTAAAGTACTCCACCCTTTGAACTTCTCCAAAGAAAAGAAAATTTAAAATGCAGCCCAGGAGTCAGTATCTTTAACTTAAAACCTTCTTTCTGAAGGGAGTTGTGTAACTGAAGTTTCTGAAATATCCTTAGGGTAGAGCTATGAGGAGGCATCCAGAATCCAGAAGGTTATGCATAGGTCACATCTACAGATGTTTTTTCAAAAACATGGTACCTCAGAATAAGTTGGATTTTAATATTTGAATACAAAATAGAGACCTAAGAAAATTAACTGCATGTCTTTTGGTACTGGGAACCTCTTTAGTCCACTTAAATAATGTATTAAATATTTTATAACGAATATAAACATTAATTAATGGCAAACAACATTTAGCTGGATTCATATGTAAAAAATCCAGAAGTCTTTCTAAAGACTTTCAAAGGTGTTTTAAAAGTACATGCAAAGAGAAACTGTTTTTAATTGATGTCAATATTGTTCTCCAGAATTCATTCAAGGAACATTATTTCTACCATTCCAAGCAAAATATCATATTTAATTAACTTGTATGCTTAAAATGTTTGCATGTCTAGCTTCAGGCACAGGTCAAAGTAGATGTGCAGTAAAGAGATGGGTGAGAAATTCCGTTCCTCTCAGCAGACTTGAATGGGATTGTTGGATGCTGTTGGATGGCTGCTTATAGTTTTGTGAAAGGATCAGATCAGTAGAACTGCTTGTAATAGCGCACTAATGGAGCACAGAGGGGAGGGAAATAAATTAATTCCTGTGTCAGTCACAGCATATTTTTGTCTCAGAGGTAAATAGTCAAGCTGGGATGGTCTGATCCATAACAGTGGGCATCTTTTGCTGATGCTGAGCTATATTGCCATACTTGCACTATCATCATCCTCATTCTTCTGGGTTCTATAAGGAGGTCAAAAGTGTTTGTTCAACATGGCCAGTACCTCTTAATTCAGTCAAAGGTCAGTGAAATATTAAGCTGGTGCATCAATATCTTACTTTCAGTTCTTTGATGTTCTACATGATCCAGTAATGGGTGGGGGGAAAATGCTAGGAAGTCCTTCCCGTTTCTTCCTTCTTCTCTTCCTAAAACTGCAAACAGAATTCAAAAATGCCCTAAATATGTCTGCCATTTCAGACTTTAAAAAAGAAAGAAGTCTTTTGAAAGGAGTCTCTTTTGTAGTATGTGTGCTTTGTTCTGAGTGTTTTACTTCCTTTACTTGCTGATACAGTTTGTCTTGGTAAAAGAGCTGTAACTACTTCTTCCTGCAAAAAGTAGAAATGAGAAGTTTCGCTGGAAGTTTCTGAAATGGTTTGATTACTTTTAATTGTACAGGGTGCTTTTAGAGAAAGTTGTGGATCCTCTTAATTGAGAGTTGTAGTCTTTGGTCCAACACCATGTTCCTCTTTGAGTTAACAATACTTAGTGAATTGGAAACTCTTAAAAGTCTATCAGTAAAAAATAATGTGCGTTTCTCATTACTAATATCCATGTGTAGTGGTGAACTACTTGTTCAAAGCAGAATATCCTTAAACTCACACAGTTTAGCAGTAATCACTTGGATCTCTAACTCTCTTATTTAAATATATTAAGCACAAACTTTTGACCTAAAACCAAGGACAACATGAGTTTCTCCAGCGAGTTTTCCAAAGGGGCATTGATTCCTTATTATGTCAGACAGCTCCACATTGGAATAAAATGATCCTCTGTTTTCAGATGCACTGTTGCTCTTTAGGAAGCACAAACTTCTAATGGCTCTTGATCACAGTCAATATCATCAGTCCTACCATGCTCTTCACCGTAAGAGATAATGGTGCAGATTTTACTCTGATAATGGGGTTTTTTTATGTTTTAAATTCATTCGTATAATAGAAGAGTTGTATCTGGTTTATTTTATGGTTTGATGTATGAAAAGTAAGAGTGAGAGTTGTTGATTAGTTTCCAGCATTTGGAAGGACAGTAGATTTAAGAAATTGACCCTGAACATAAAGTAGTATTTGTCTCCTGAAATTTTGTGGCTAAGAGCCAGAATTTGCATTTCTAGGTCATATACATGTTAAGATAGGTGGAACTGCATTACTGGAATGAAAATGACAATACCAATCAAAAATCATTGTACACATTTTCTTGCAGGCAAGGTTTTTTTGTACATACAAGGTACAAGCAAGAATAGTTCTTTTGTGATTCTAATAATTTAAATTATAGCTTATATAACTTATGCAGGAGAAAAGAGAACAGAAATTCTAGCTGAAGGGCCATGTACTGCCTTCACTTCCTCTAAAATATATTAAAACAATTTTGTTTCTGTGTAAGAGGCAAAAGGATGCTTTGAGAAATGAATTTATTTCATTTTATTCCAGAGTTTTGAAAGTTTTATTTTTTGGCTGCATATAACCTCAGCAAAATGAATAATGAACTGTGCCATATCTGAAGTCTTGTCCTTCATGCTTTGCCTCACATACAATTCTCTTTTCATTCATCTATTTTATTCATCAGATTAGGTCATGTCATCTTTGCAATTCACACAACAGGAAATCAATAATTAATTATGGATAGGTAAAGCAATGCCTCACTGATTAACTAAAATATCCAAGACTTGCACTTTATAAAACTATCAGGGATAGTTTCCTAGCTGTTTCTCACTTGAATAGATTTGGCAAGTAATTAGCACTATCTCTCTCTCATCTTGTGTCTCTTCATAGCTAAAATCAAGGGTTGAGCTGTAAAATTAAGGTACAAGATCTGTGATTAGAAGATGATAACAATGCATTTCAAGAAGTGCATTTGAAAAAAGAGAAAAGCCACCAAGGCCATCTGTGGTATTTTGAAAGAAGAAAAATGGGTGATACTCTCAAAATATAGTACCCCTTGCCCTGCAAGGGAAGAGAAAAACAGGGAGAGAAAATATTGTAGATTATTTTGAGGTGGAATGCTGACAGTAGGAGAATAATGGTTTTGCTTTCAGAGAAGGTGAGATGGAGGCTGGGAGGTATGTGTCTCATTTTGAAAAAAAATTAGTTTAACCACCGATTCTGAAAATGTCACTTCAAAGAGCCTACAGAAAACTTAATAATCCTCAGCCAGTGCCAGACAGTTTTGCTGCAGTTAATGACTGTCTGACTAGGAGCCCTTCTTTAAGCCTCATGCTGCCCTAAATACGTATTTCAATATGTATTTGTCTTTCAGCTTCTTAAGCAATTGAACTTCTGCTGTCTGAGATGCAGAGACGGTCACTTATAAGTAAAAGCCATTTGTGCAATGAAATTCAGAGTAAGAAGATGAGAAGCGCTGAGGTTGAGCCCACTGCACCAGATAGGAGAGGGAGCACTGTGTGTGTCACACAGCTGCACCAGCTGTGGAGCACCAAGGCAGCCCCAGCATCTGGCACTGGGGCAGGGGCTGAGGATCCTGGGGAGAGGTGGCTGCTCCAGTGGAGTTCTGCCACCTGCCTGGCCTGGTCCTTCCCTGCCTGGCCCTGCTGCTGCTGCTCTTTGCCTTGGCTCAGGTGATGGCGCTGCTTCCATGGGGCTCTCAGCAGTCTCTCCCCCAAGTTGGGTGTGTGCAGGGGAGGAGGGAGTGGCTTGTCTCAGAGGCTCACACTGGACCTTCAACCAGCAAACAACTGGCTTCATCATCATCCTGAGAAGGGATCAGAAGCAAACTGTGTTTTCCTTTAACCACTTTGGCTAACTTCTCCTACTGTCACCACCTCCTGCTCTTTTATCCAAATTAATGTAATACTTTTAAAGCCCCTAAACTTGATGAATTTCTCTTTTTAAAGTAATATTCTGGCTTCCATAAGCTGTGGAAATAAGCACAAATACTGAAATATTCAAATTAAGATGAGCTTCAGTGATGCATGTCTTCACTTTAGGTCTGTTGAGTTTGGGTGCCTGGCTCATAACTCTTTGGGAGAGGAGGGGAAGCAGGACACTTGGAGTTAGCAGCCCTTTTGAAGCCACTGAAATTACTGCAGAATGGAGGATTCAAACCAAATGGACATGTAGGCTGGGAGGACACCAGGATCTTCCAGACTCAATCCCTACTCCTCTATTGAAAAACGTATCTTGATTTACCTCTTTGGAAGCAAAAGATAAAATCCTAGGAGTAAAAATGTTAATTCTCATTAGAATTGCAGTGTAACTGATGGCAGTAAAATAATGGTTATTTGTAATACATCATAAAGCAGATCAATGCCCAGGAATTCTTTTCTGGTTTTGTGTTGGAAACAACACAAGCAAATCCAGAAAAAACAATGCTTTTAGGAATTGTTTACTGTTAATAGGATTTGACTGTGAAAACTCATTTGTAAATTCAAAGAAAAAATTAAAGAATACCTTTGGGTTTAAATTAAATAGTTTATCTAAAAATAGTTGATTTGTTTTTCAGGAGTGTTTTTAGAGTTCTTGAAGCTGTAAGAATTTAGTTGAAATCCCTCTTCCAGAGTAAATATTCTTCAAGTACAAAGGCAGGGGCTTTTTTAGACAACAGCTGTCTCACCATCTCTTCCTCAGCAGCTCACATTTCCTTGTCACCCCCTCCAGTGGTGCACAGGTCCTGTTGGTGGTGACTAGTTAACTTCTCTTGCTGCCATGGGGCTGGCTTGGTATCTTTGTTGAAAAACACTAGGAAATGTATTTATTCTTCCTCTTTACTAAAAGAAAACCGTACGGTCTCAGGTTGTAAACTGTAGTGATAAGTAAGGGTGGTTGTTGGTGAACATTAAAACTGCATTATTTCAGAAATCCCATGTGAGATCTCCATGGGATCTATATGTGGATCACCCCAACCTTGTGACCTTTTTAGATTTCTCATCACAGTCAAGTCATACAGATAATTTTCATATACCAATATATGTAGATTATTTGATCCAGTTCTAATTTCTGCTATGTCTTATTAGAGTTGTGACAGCAAATTCCCACTGAAGAACTGCCCAGACCTGTGTAAGTCTGATGAGCCTTGACTTAATTCACATCAGATTTATCTTTGGCTGTAGACAGTGTCACACTGGTGCACAGCAGTCGGGATGTTTCATTTAACCTGACAGTGGTGCTTTAGCTTGTGAAGAAAGCAACAGCAGCAGCTCAGAGCAGTGTCTGGCTGAGTTTCAAAGAGAGTAGATCCTACGTTACGTACTCACAGGCACTTTACCTTGTTGCTGTGTCACCTACTTCTGACACCACAGTGGGTCTAGTTACTGATCCCTGGTAGAGGTTGTCTATCAAAATTTCGCATTTCTACAGCTTATAACCATTATGGAAACAGTTATTACTGCAATTAATATCCTGAAACCAGTAAAAAGCTGGCTTATGGATAAGAAAGTAGGATGACAAAGCAAGTCTGGTCCTGTGTGCTTCAAGTTGTCTGTAAAATGTCTGTTGAATCAGGTTACAAGAGGATCAGACCTGAAGCAAGAAGTAACATGCTGGAGAGGTTGTAAATTTCAGGAAAGCAGGACACAACATTACCTATATTTTTCAGGCTTTAGCTGTTCTTTTATTGGATTTGTTGCATCATTTCTGTTTTTTCTCTCTGGTAGGAATTTTCTGTTTACAGAAAGTTGCTCCTCTCTGTTCCTGACAATGTTCAAACACCTGTGGCCGGGAGTCAGAGCTGATGGTGCTCTTCAGCACAGAAAGATACTGATGTGCATGTAGCCATAATGCATCGTACAGTTTTTGTAGAGCACTCAGTGCTTTTCAAGTCAGTGTCTTCTTACAGCATCTGATCAGCATATTCAGTCAGAGGATAGGGCTTGTTTTCACTTTTGCTCCATGGCTATTAATATCACATGAACTGTTGTGGGATTGAGCAGGGAGATGAAGAACCTGGTTGTTCACCTGTTAAGCCCAGTGAAAGGTGATCAGAGAGACTACAATATCACTTTCTACAGTGATCGTCCAACTCCCATCCCAGTTTAAATCCTGCAG
Source organism: Eopsaltria australis (assembly GCA_034509425.1). Lineage (NCBI taxonomy): Eukaryota > Metazoa > Chordata > Aves > Passeriformes > Petroicidae > Eopsaltria > Eopsaltria australis. The sequence goes on from JAVTVJ010000072.1 coordinate 2,093,781, forward strand.
CTTTTCCAGGAAGATGATGTCAGAAACATGTCACTGTCAATCAAGCTTTAACATTTGGACTTTATGAAGTGTAATTGATATAATAGTACAATGAATGTATTCAATACAGTCAAAATATAGACAAATGCCCAGTAGAAGATACGTTGGAAGGATGTATAATGGCATTTCTGTACTATGGTTTTTCTCTGTCCTCTTGCAGTGTGCAGTTGCTACCTATTAATTAATCACTGTCATTTAACAAATACACCCATTCTGTAACAGAATTGCATTGAATTGCTTTCCAATTTGTCAAATTCTTTTGTCTAACTCTTCCTCTTCTAGATCACATTCGTGGCACATACTTTGGTCTTGAGTTAGCTTTCTTCTCTGCAGGACACTGCTGTATACTGTACCTTTAAGTACCCAAATCAATTTAATTAAATTTCATTACAGGCAGTAGACCTGAAACAAACTAATGAAAGCAGCCATCATGTCAGGTAGTATTTATCTAGCCATTAAATTGAAAATACCCCCTTTAGGCTCTTAAAATTAGTTTCAATATTTAACATTAATAGCTTTTGGAGTTGTTGATGGGGGTAGTTTTAATGAATTTGTTATATACTGTTTACCTTTACAAGGAAAGAAGTTTGTTCCTTGCAGCAGAAGGGAGCTAAAGATAGATGAGTTAAAAGTATTAAGGTTTTGAAATACTGTGAGGTGTGGGAGCTGCCCACAATCTGTTGAAAAACACCATGAAAGTCATCATACAGTGATAGGAGTATGCCTTGTTTAGTCAAAAGCAATGCCAAGTCACTACAGTATTTGTCTTAGAGTTTATTGTTTGCCTCACTTGGCTTATTGAGCTGATTTGGCTTGCCAGCTTGAGAGTTTGTGGCACGATTTATTTGAAGATCTCATTATAAGCACTGCTGTCACCAGAGAGAAAAAGGAAAATTTGCGAGGAAGAGAAGAAGGGAAAATATCCGCTGCAGAAAAGACTGTTGGTGCCAGCATGCCAAACAGAGCTCCTTGCTGCTCAGGCACCTTGCTGTGCTGTGCCTGTGGAAAAAATGTTGACAAAGTACCTGTTGATACCCTGCACAGCAAAATCGGTGCCATGTGCTATTCCTGCAGAGTCTGTGGAACAGTGCAGGTGTCAGGGATTTATTTCATCCACTTCCCGTCAGAACCAGGCTGCAGGTATTAATGTGTACAATACTGATTTAGTAGGCAACAGGAAGAAAGACTTAGGAGAAGATTCTCATATCTTTTTTTTCTGAACAATATGCCAGGGTTTTACTTGAGAGAAGAAAGAGTGCAAAAGGAGAGTATACTGCGCCATGAATGTATCCAGACCCACAAAACTGGAAGCATTTCTGCCTTTCTCTAAGGATGGTTGAAGTCTCTTCCTTTTGCAGGCAGAGAATAATAAATAGTGCATCCCTTTTCCTTTTGTCAGATCTAAAATCTGTCCTCTTCATATCTTCCCCTTCTTCAGTCTGTTTAAAAGAAAATAATTCGAAAACTACAACATAATGAGTTATAGTCACCTTTCTGGTAAGAAATCCTCACCCCAGAGAAGGAGAAAGAAAGAAATCATTTTTCTTCATCAGGATAAAGACGTGGGCTTCTCACGTTTGCTCCTTCAGTTTTATAATGGAGAATCACTGCACAAGTTATTGTTAACCAGAGACAAAAAATTAATGCTATATGTGTTACTTGTAGTCTTGATGCTTCAATAAGATTAGTGGACTTAAACAATTCATTATAACTACAAATTATTATGTCTTTGTTAAAATACATGTATTTTATATATATGTACATATCATATATAGTAATTTCCAATTTGATTTAAGAAGTTAGGGCTTCACAGATTTTTTTTCCATTGTCATGAATCCTTCCTCTAGCTTGGAGGATGTGGTTTGTGTAGAAACTTCTGTTTGGAGGCTGGATATAGATTGGAAAGGTTGTATATAGAAAATTTTGGTTTAAGCAAGTGGTATTAAAGACCAAGTATTTCTTTTTTCAAGTTACTCTTACTGTTTTTTTATTAATTAACTAGATTTCTCCCTTATATTTTCTCATATAACTGTGATTAAATATGAGGTGCAGTTCAGTGAAATGTCCCAAACATGAGTGATAGAGGACACACAGTCACTACTGACTCCAGGGAAAGTCCTGACTGTACTGAAAAAGCTATAGCCCGGATTTCACTCGTCCTCATTTTTGTCTTTGAAATTGTAACTGAGATATACCCCTGTTTGTACAAATGTATTACATGAGGAGTACAGACATTCAGCACCTCTGTCTGTCCTAATTTGTTTATGGCATTTTCCTCTACAAGAAGTATGAGTATCTTCTTTCCTCCAGCTGTGTCAGTCTTGCTGAGTTCTAAGAGTTTAGTGGAAAGAGGATTTTCAAGCCATTTTCTCTTCCAAGAGCCAGGTGCCCATGGTTTCTGTGGATGGAACAAAGTCAGACAGAGACCTTGAGCAAAGGCAGGGCATGGGAAAGAGTGGGATTCATTGCTGGGTATCTGGAGTAGCTGGGTTAGAGGATGGGAATATTCTTTACTACCCCAACTGTGAATTATTCTTCTGTAAGCAAGAGGAAAATTCCAGTTGGTTTTTGGTAATGTTTTATTGTGTTTATTTTTATTCAGCATTTCATTGCAAAACTTTTGTTTAGCACCATGCTTGATGCTTGACTCGATTTCCACTGAGCTAAACAGAAAGTGGGGATTTTTAAAACTCTGTGCGACTGGGAAATCTCAATGTTACTGATCTAGATTTAACATTAACCACTGATAAAGACAGTTGCAATCTGTCAATACTGAAGGCATTCTAAATACTGTAATTAAATAAGAACACTATCAAAAGTCAGTTTATGCTCTCATAATTGTTTCAAACTACATGTAGTATGTTTTTAAAATGTGAAGTACAGTATTTTGAATTATTGCATTATGCTATATATTGCATTATAGTGCAGGAATAAAACATGAATTATTTAAACTTTCCTTTCTTTATTTTTGAACTAGCTGTTTCTAGTATTTGTATTACATCATTGGGTTTTTTAATACACTACCATTAACATAGTTTTAAATAGAAGGAATAGAATTTCATTCTGTATGCCTTGAAGTAAATGGGAACAAGGAAAATGCATTGATTCTTTTTCTCTCATGTGTGAGCAGAAGGGCAGTTAGTATAACTAAGCTAAATAGATGTGCAGTCTGGTAATCCTGGAACTTTCCAATCTACTTACTCCAAAACCTCCAGATAAAATGGAAGATATTTCTAGCCAGAATGCCATTTGCAATGTGAAAATAGAGGTGTGGGGGAAAAAGGCAGAACTATTAAACAAATAGCCTAAAACAGTATTAATCATTTGAGTCTTTCTGACATGTGCTATTTTATAGAACTTTCTACATTTATTTTTAATCTTGCTGTGTCAGTACAGTCAGCACATCCTGTCCTGCACCACTAACTATATTTACCACCCAGTGGCAGGAAGAGGACAGCAGCCTACTGGTGTTTTTGTAGTGAAAACACCAAAGGAAAATACTTCACTTAAAATGGGAAGCTGTGCGGCGCTTTCACTGACAGTTGTCGTGATTCTTGGTGTTGCAGGACGGATGGTCACAGTATCACTTTGTAGCCTCATCTTCAACAATAGAAAGGGATCGGCAAAGACCGTACTCCTCATCCCGCACGCCCTCCATCTCTCCCGTGCGCATGTCTCCGAACAACCGCTCAGGTAAGGCTCAGCCAAAGCAAAGGCAGAGGTAATCAACCCATCTCCATCATCTTCCTTGACATCTAGGTTTATTGTTAAGTCTGGTGGAAGGGCACAAAGTGTATTCTTTAATGTCACGAAATTACCTGCTCAAAACACAATTTTAATTTTTTTTCATTAGCACCTGGTAAAGTTTTACAGAAGAAAGATTATTCCATAACTTTTTTTTGCCATGAGTTCTCCCAATGTGTTTTCCTGATGGGGATTACCTGACTAGATCTCAGGGCACTGGGAAATTGTGTTACTCACTTTGCTAGTCATGAAAGCAACTACGTGTTTTATGACCATTTTGCACACTTAGCAGGTGTTTAAAGACCCACCTTACTTTTTTGTCAGCTTTTATTCTGAATATGTATATATGGGTGTATACATATGTAAGTTTCCCAGATTTGACTTGCAGGTCTACCTGTAACATTGGCAGGATATTTACACCAGCTATTATCAATTCTATATGAACTGCACAATGAATTAATGTAACTATCTCAACTTACACCATAGTGTAAATTAATTTTTTTTATTTAGATATCAAGTAATCTTCCCCTCAGTTTATTCCTAAGTAGAACATACTTTCATTAGAGAAAGCCATTCCTAATGAACAAGTTTCATTGCAGTATCAATCTTTAATTGGCCTTTCTGCTACTTTTTCAATCAAATGCTGTCATTCCATAGGTACCCCAAGAGTTTAGGATTAAAATTGGCGGAACTTATTATTGTCATTACCATTGTGCCATAGTCTGTTTTTTAAGAAAATTGTTTTGTTAATTATCTAGAAGCTGTGTCTTAGTCCTGCAGAACAACTGAGGAGATGTGAAAATGTAGCCAGAAGTACAGTGAGAGCTGCTATTCTGTTTCTAAAATCAGCCATTACACAAGTCCACAAAGGGCTCTTGTTCCCTTTTTTCTTCTCCAGAATCTCATTTTGACTGTAAGTGCAAGGTACTTGAAATGTCTGGCCCTGAGATCTTAGTTCTGTCTCTTGCCAGAACCATCCTCTCACTTCTGTTACTCTAAATTTTGGATGAAATTCTACTGCCATCATCAGTTACCATAAGACTGGAAAAGGACAAATAATAGTGGCTGTTTCTGAAGGAAGAAGAGCCTGTGACATTACACTGGTCAGCTCAATGTCAGTCTAGAAAATTGCTGGAACAAATAATCACAACCTGAGCACCTCAAAGGTAGTAGGAACATAAGATATTACTTAACTCTAGGCGTTTCTATTTCTACATCATAATGTAAGTTGCTGTGTGTCTGGTAGAATCTGTATCAAATGCAAACATTGATTCAATACCATTTGCTCTTATTAAATCCATCTGAATTCCTGCTTCAACATAATCAAAGCACTTTGCAGAAAGATAAGTCAGTAAGTATAATATCCCATGATCAGTAAGACTCTCACACAACATTTTTATGGACAAGCCTAAGGCAAGCTAGCCAACAGTTCAGAAAACATCATGTGTGGTAAATAAAAAACTTACTGAAAACCATTCACAAGGAAAGGGTATTGTTTATTGCCAAAATGTAAGAATGTTTTGCTTGAAGCCTTGCTTTGTCCAGTACTCTTCCGTGGTTTTAGTAATGACCCAGATAATGTGCAAAAGTTACCTATTACCTTTGTGGATGACATAAACATGGGAGAAACTCATGTTCTTGGAAACGTATTATTGAAATTCAAAGTGATCCTGAGAAACAGGAGGTAATGTTCAAAAGGAAAAAATATCCAATCCTTTAAAAATAAATTATAAGGAGAATGTCTGCCTGGATGAAATTTCTTTAGAAATTATTTGGGGATTTTTGTCAGTTGCACATGTGAATTGGAAGGTGAAAAAATCAGGATATGAGAATATACTGAATGGACTGTAATTATTTAACTCAAGTTGAAGAGACATGAGATAGAGACAGTGGGAGGAGGTACGCACCAAGTCTTCGAGCACGCAGCAGCCAGCCGTGAAGAGGAATGCTGTGAACTTTTTCTGCTTTCATAGCAGAGAAATGGAAATAATGAGCAGCAAGGAGTCAGGCTAGACATCAGGGAACATTTCCAAGCAGTGGGGAAAGAAAGCACTGGAACAGACTGCTTGGAGCAGTTATGTGATCTCTGTCATTAGAGATCTTTAGTTTCAGATTAAAATCTGTCAAGAATTATATTGGTATACGGGATCCTACCTTGAGGTAAAGAGTTGAAGTAAATGAACTCACACTGTCCCATCCATCCCTAGGACTGGGTGATAACAGGCTCAGACTAGTATAGAGAGCTCGGTATTCTTTTCTGTGTCCTTTTAGAACAAGAGCAGAAAAACATTATATCAATTTTCAATGTCTTCATGTTTGCTTCCAGTAGAAACTCTGAAAGACGGTGCTTCTGCATTTTAACACTTGCCAGAAAGTAGTTTTCCTCTCATGGGAAGAGAGAGGGAATTCCCATAGGGAACAGAGAGAGATGGTTTTGTCTGGTTCAGTCAATTTTGTTCAAAACACCAGTGTGTTTATAACCATTACCAGAATATGTGAAACAAAATGTGTCTGTCTGCTAGCAGCTTTTTCAAGGTTTGTGTTCTGGCCTGCTCCCCATTAGACTCAAGCTGCCATTAGCTGATTTGGTAGTTTAACGTCATGTTTCTTTATATCTGCCAGATTATCAGCTTTAGATTTACATCACTATTGACAAACAGTTTAAAAGCAATCCCCAGTTCTAATGGCTTCATAAGAAAGAACATCTGTCCTGCATTTGCTCTGTAAATTCCGAGGCCAGGGCCAGCAAAACCAATCGAAGCAGAATTCAGCATCACCCTACTCCATAGTTGTGTGCAAGTGCTTCACTGTTGCTTAACTAAAAAATGTAACATAGTTTAGGGATGCTGAAAGGTATGCCTCAAGGTCAAGCTTCACAAAGAGTTTGTATTACATTTTTAAATTTTTTCTTTTCCTTGTTTTTGAACAAAGGCATTGTTACTGTTTCTGAGCTTCTTTTGACATACCAAATACCTGTGTGGTGGCAGGGGAGTGTGTGGGGTAGTAATTCACTTCAGTAATGGTTGTACCACTGTGCCCTTACGAGGCTCTGGGGGGCTCTGCCACTCAGCCTGTGCTCCTTCTCCTGCCCTCCACAACAGGGGAAGTGCACTTTATCTACCAAAACCTAAATATATTGAAATCAGTTTACTTGAAAGCCATTATTTTTTTCCTTTGCTTTTCTCCTAGAGCATTGCAGGCTCTAAGGTTTCATGATCAGTGCCAGTGATCACCTTCACATTCTCCAGTGTGTGAGACTCAAATATAAAACCCAATTCTCTTTTTTGTCACCTGTACTTTCCTCCTTTTAGCCATACCATGAGTATAGGTGATGAAGGATTTAGTTTTAATCAAAACAGCTTAAAGTAGCGGTTGTTGCTTTAATGGCAGTTGTTCACACATATCGGTATTTAAAGACAGAGAAATTGAGTTACCTTTAATTGTTAGGCATTCTTTGGTATATGTGTTCTAGGGAAAAATAGGCTTTCTTTTCTCCCCTTTTCCATTAGAATAATCAAATTGGTTTGTTTATTTTCAAGAGAAAGGGGAAGAAACCATTTTATAGTGGTTTATATACATTTTATTTCAACTGTGTTTTTCCACACAGTTGAAAGTTTACAGTCTTTTCAGTGGAAATAAAGTAAACACTTTGAGGAAAAAGTGGAAGTGCCCGCACCAAAAAAAGTTTTGACAAGTTCAAGAAACTGAAAAGCTAAAGGAGAAAAAAATACTGTACTTTTTTTTCATAGTGATCTTCTTAGATGTTGGATGTAAGTAAAAGAAAATTAAACATTCAGGAATAAAATTACGTTTGCAGTTGATTGTCCAATGAATACATTTACCATGCCCTTGAAATAACAGCATCTTTTCTTTTCCTCCATAATGTGGTAGTGTTTCTTCAATCAGCTTCATGTTAGAAAACTAACAGGTACAAACTTTAATTAAATGCTTACTCAACAGTTAAACCCTACATTCAGTCATATATGTTAAAAAATAAAATTAATTTTTGTTATCTAGCAAGTGCCCCAGCCTCACCTCGGGAAATGATCAGCCTAAAAGAAAGAAAAACAGACTATGAATCAACTGGAACTAATGCCACTTACCATGGAAATAAGGGAGAACACACTTCTAGGAAAGACACCATGACAGGTGAGATTTTGCTTGCATAGCATATATAAAAACCAGCGGTGATAAAACGCAGATTTTGTAGGATTGGCTTGCTGCACTGTGGAAAAGTCAGCCTGCTTTTGTGAATTCCCAAGTCTTAGCCACCTTGAGCAATACATCTGAAGATATATTTGAATGAATACAGCACCATGTGAAGATGATTTCTGGACACCATGGTTCTTCACAGAAGAAAGGCTCTGAATCCAATTTTGCATGTCTTTTTCAATTTTACATTTGTTAACATTTAAGAAGGAAGTTGGTTGATCACTTTGAATTAACTGGCAAATTTAAGCATGTGCAGTGATCCCTAACATAAGTCTTTTGCAGGGAATGCTCTCCAGGATCAGTTAACTTATTTTGCATGTCAGTATTCATAGGAAATCTGTGGCTGTTTGTAAAGTGTATCCATGTTACTTTCTCAGCTGGGTTGATTTAAATGCAGTGATTTTCTCTGTATGTTGTGGCATCTGTTACAGGTTTCTTTGAAGGCCTCTCTTCCCCAGTGAGCTCATTAATCTCTTAGCATCTCAGTAATTAGAAGATTTTGAGTGGTTTGCCCAGTGCTATACCTCTCCATGAATTCTCTTGCAAAATACATGTTGTTCTCCATCACCATTGTACAGGCTCATATAACCATTATGGAACTTTTTGTTACATTTATATAGTGCCAAGCATCAGAATCTCCTTCAAATGCTGCCTCAGAGCAGACAAAAAAATCACAGTGAGAAGTCTGAAAGCCTGTTACCTTCTCCCATGCCCTCTGTAGAGGTCTTGCTCAGAGGCAGACTGAGTTGCTCAGCAGGAATGTGGTGACTCAGCATCTGTCTGTCCATAACATCCATCTTTCAAGACTGCATTCAGGATATGAAGATACTCACACTGTATCTACTATGTTATATGTGATTATGTAATCAAAACCTAAAGACCAGCCTTAGAACTTGTGTGAAAATGCAATATGGAACATTAATGAGCCTGAAGATGAAAATCTGAAGAGAAGAATGACGGTCAAGGGCATTTGGAAACTACAGAAATGAGGAGTGTCCTGAACGATTTCTGTGGGGTACTTTGGGAGAGTGCAGAAGATTCAGTCAAGGTACTGCATTTTATGTGTCTCTAATGTTTTGAGTGTTTCATAGTCACTGCACGAGGGGGTTCTCTAAAACAATTCAGTGGCCCTTCCATGGCTGATTGTGAAGGACAGGACTGAAGTTTTTTTCAGCCATTTGTCAAAGAGCTGGGAAGTGTGAACCTCAGAAATAGGAGCATCAGGCTGAAAAGGAAAAGGCAGAAACAGTAGTATTTTATTCTAGCTGTATCAGTAAATTCAGACTAGCAAATTATCTCAGAAAGTTCACCAAAATACAGTGTCTTCATGCTGAAAATCTGTCCTCTTGCAGACAGTCTTGTCTTTCTCCACATGTTAAAAAAATGGGCGTTTCTTTTTCCACAACGCTTTTCATTGTCTTTTTTACTGTGGTGTTTTTCTTCTCTCATTCCTGCCTACCTTATTTCTTCTCTCTTGCAATATAATTTTCAGATTTTGAGGTTTATACTGCCTCAGCAACCTTTGCTCCACTTTGATTTTTGCATTGTGTTTTCCTCTAAAACTGTCTTGTATTTTGTCTATTTCTATTGATTATTTGAGTGGGCTTTTAGTAAGGAAACTTGAAACTCTCAGCATCATGCTCAGCTATCAACTGTCTTTCCAGTTCCTGAGCTCAGTGAGGGGAAAAAAATCAAACAAATTCAAATCAAAAAGTGTAATAATATTTCACAATCTTACTTGACTAATGTACATATAAATATGGAATTAACAAGTAACTTTCTCTCTTTCAGATCACCAAATCTCTGCACGTTTGGTCTAAGCTCAAATTAAGCACCATTATAAGGAAAAAAGAAAATGACAGAAGGAGTTTTGCTCGTCAACATTCAACATGGAATTTGTGTAACATAATTGTAGCTCATGAAATAATAAATATTTGATTTAAAAAACATATAAAATCAGTATCTGTGACTTTGTGAGACATTTTGACTTTACTCACAACTTTAATACAAGTTCATGTAGCAAGTTTCTTGTGATGCCTGTGTTTCATTTTGTGCATCAGGCAGTGCATTGCAGCCGATACATCCACATGGATGGGACTTAGATGAATGTTTTCTCAGGTTCCACCTGGCATACACATATTTTGATCTGCTGTTCTACTTTTGTGCCAAGCTGATGGATTACACAAAGTTTTCTTTGACTTAGGGATTTTACACAGAGTGTAGAGCCACAGCTGTGTAGTCCCAATTTATCCATTACTATCTCGGTGCTCTTCTCGAAAGCTCTTCTCAGTTTATAGTTGACAAATTTTATGACCTTTAGGCTGGGACTGAAATGAAGGCTCTTTGATGGATTTTCAAAGTAGGAATGCTGGCTTTCTGCCATCCTGAGGATTTGTCGGGAAACCTCTGGGGAGAATGGAGAATCTATGAAGTAAACAGTTTGGCTGAAGATGATAACTTACATTGATTTCACAAGGATAGCTAAAAAAATAGAGGCACAGTATCAAAGTTCTCATTGCCCTCTTCACAGGTTTATGATGCCTTTTATATTTACTGTCCATTTTCTCTTTTCTGTAGAAAATGATAACCAATAATAAAATTTTGTCACCTGAAGTATATTTTTAAGACAAAAACTATTATATTCAGTTTAAGAAAATGGGAACTGTAAGTGCACATGATAATGTTATTTATGCCATGGTGTTTTTCTTTAGAACAAGGAAGACAAGGTTCCCAGCATGGTAATCCTTCTTTGAGATCTCTTTTACTTTCTTAGCTCCCTCGCTGAACTAATATGTAAATCATAGTCTACACACTGTGTCTTCTCTTTTAGCAGCAGAAAAAAACTTCTGATTGATATATTTTTCCTTTGGTTGCAAAGCATCAATCATCAGTACTTTTGTTATTTACTGGCAAGCCTATACATATTCAGAACACAAAAAAAACCCACCATCAGGTGTTACAGGTGCTCAGGCTTATTATTATTATTATTATTATTATTATTATTATTATTATTGCTTTTAGAAACTGTAATGCACTGTAATTTTTTCTCACGCCCTTACCTCATTTATCACTGTGCAAGAAGGTGGCAGTGGTAGTGGCAGGTAATGATCTCTGTTACCTAAGAGTTGTGAGGTACAGAAGCATTTTCCTTTACTGTCTTGAACTAATTTTTTTAAATGGAGACCTGCTGCTTATAGAAGAAAAAGCAGGTTGCACAATAGCAGATGAGGATGACTACCTGTCCATCTGGCCTGTCCTTTCTTATCAGTTTGTGTTCCTGAGGGCAAAAGGCTAGCATTTTGTGACTCCAAAGTTTCTGTAAATGTGTTCAGAATAAGTACTTCCAAGATCTGAAAGCCAAATGTTAAACAGTGAATCGAGGGACTGGGAGAAATGGGGATAAATTTGGTCAATGTCATCTTTGTCACGTTAACTACTGAGTAAAATAATTTTCAATTTTTGTCAACTTTAAAGAAAACTTCTATGGAGAACTATGTGATTTCTTTTTAACCAGTATCACCTAGAAGACTGAACAGAAAGGAGAAAGAAAGGTATTTTTCTATAATTTCCTTTATGCAATTGAACCACGAAGTACTGCAGGTTGGTCATAGTATTCATTTTAGAATGCTCACAATTTTGCCTACCAGAAAGTGCCTCTTCAGTATTATCATATACTGATGTTCAGAGACTGCATAAAATATAAACACACTGATCACGCCTCTATTAATTTAATTTTCAGCTAGTTCTCGCATATCTATGAAGAAATGTGGCTGCAGAAATATCTCTGTCTCTTACTCCTTTCACTCCTTTCCCTTCTCTTACCATTTTTATTTAAAAAAAATATTTCATTGACTTCTCTTTCTGTCTGCTTTACAATTTTATTATGATGGTACATATATAATATTACCAGGAAGAATCAGATACTAACCACGCAATATCTGTCCACTCATCTAACTCATTCTCTCCTTTTTTTATATTTGCCCTCTGCTTTTGGGCAGCAAGAGTCACCTGCTCACTGAAGAATGGCAGAGTGGGAATGGAGTTCCCAGGGATGCTGCCTGCATGGAGCAGGGCTGCATCCATTGGTAGCAGCTACATTGCTTGACTTTTATTTCCTCCAGAATCAGAATTGCCTCAACCTCCAAGCTTGCCTAAGCTAAGATTTCTTATTCTTCAACTCTTGGCATTTATTTTCAAGCATTTTATGTCTCATTGTTTTTATTGCATTAAGAAAAGATTACTAGGGGTTTGAGGGTTTTTTTTTCATTTTAAACTTGTGAATTTGTATCCCCATCACTGCAGTGAAATCAGCAACACAGAGCTTGCAACTATTTTCATAAGCTGAAACGATCCATTTTCCGTTGCGGAATATGTGATCCAGGAGACCATAAAACTTCAATCTGGTATGTGGCATTTGTGAACACATCAGTGCAAATGTCACAGAAGTGCACTGGACAGCTACACACCAACTCTAAACTATGTCTAGGTTATAATGGTCATGGCTATTAGCAGCACATATGTACCACATGCCTTTTTATATATCTGTATGGAAAGGTCATGACCTCCCTCTTAATGTCTGTCTGATTGCCTGAAGGTACAACATATGAATTAGCATGTGTCCAGTTTGCTATTTTTCATCAGATTCTTCATAATATCCTCGGATGTTGCACCTTATGCCAGTCTTATACTCTTGGGATCAAACCACCATGGACAACATTGACCTGTCTGAACTCAGTATGTTCAGTCATGTCTGACTAGAAGCTCGCATGCATGAAACTTCAAACCCACTTTTCTTGGCACATATATTCATAGAAACAAAATGGTTACAAGAAGTTCTTCCACCATCTGTGACAGTCCAATACATTGAATGTCACTTCAATGTTTTTTCAAGAACTAGGACTTCACAAAATGGATATCTGAAACACTGAGTATCTAAAGAGAAATTTGTATAACAAAATTTCATATGTCATTTAGTGGGGCAAGCAAGAAAATCAGAAAAACAGCATTAAAAAGATGATATCAAGGAAAGATCTCACAGTTGCACTACTCAGAGTTGTTATGAGATGCACCCTAAAGGGCAATGCTGATGCAAACTCCTCTAATACTAAAGACTCATCAGGAGGGATATTTCAAACACTACAGCAGAGGCTGCAGCTGGAATATAAAGAAACCCACTGAAATAACAGTTAAGTCTCAAAAATCCCTGAAGTGACAAATGGTAACCTGAACAGTGAGAACCTCTGCAGATTAACTAACACTAGCATCTATGACCAAAGAAAACTGCTCAAACACTACTTTCATCGTTTCACCTGTTTCTATCTGTTACAGCCTATTGGCATACAGGTAGAGTTAAGAGTATCTTCCACTTGAGCCCAACCAGCATCTCTCACTAGAGTTCATGTTCTTGCCACCTTAAAAAATAAAGGTCATGCTGCCCTTGGAGACCTCTAGGGCTCTTGTCCGTTTCCTACACAGGACTCTGCACTTTCTTAGTAATTGCATCCACCTCTTCAAGAAACAAGAGGGGTTTCACCCCTATCAGTTAATGGTTATGAAGTGAAAAGTCTCTTTTTCCAGCTCCTAGAGCTCATCAACTCACCATATAAGCCCTGTCTTTATCCTGTTTTCACAAACATGCTGCAGATCTTTCAGAACACCATGTGAGACCTGTAAAGCAGCAACATGGACCAGTGCATCAAACTGGCAAACATTATACCCTCAGCATGGAACCCATGGCAGATGTGAAGATCAGAATTGGTGTATTCCAGTCAACTTTGGCTGAAGGCCATGCCATTCCTTTCTCCACAAAGTGTGCAGTCGTGGGAGGAAAGGTAGAGGTAGTTTTACGTGCAGGGGTCCATGCTTGCACATTGCCAAAGGAAGAAAGAGTGCTTACATCTTCAGTAATGTGGTTCTTCCTAGTGATGTGACTAGCATGTGTCCCATATCCAGCTTTCAGCTCAGATGCTCAGCACTTGCCCTCACGGGGTTTGAGTTGTGGAAGTATTAAAAGCCACCCTTGATGCCTCCAGGTTTTACACCATTGCACAGAGACCCGAGAGAAGTCGCGAGCCACATGTTTCAGTTCCACTGATGACTGGTTCACAACTACTCAATTTTTACTTTCAGGCCTGTTCTTTTATAGTAAGAGTCCTCATAGCAGCATCCAATCATTGGTTAGAATATCTGGAAAGTTATAATGCATGAAAAGTGTGCAGCAGCCACACAAAATGCTACCTTCATAGTCTTCCAAGTATGAGAGGTAACTACATATATGATATATATATGTATATACATATATATACATATAACATGAGAGGTAACCTACCGGCAAACTAAGCTTCAGCTGCATTGCCAAATCAGAGGGATCAGTGGAGTTAGCTTTGCAAGGAAAATCCTTTGCTCTTTATTTCGGGTTTTTTTGGATGGAGTTGGAAGTAAATTTTTGTAAGGCTGTGTATTATCTTCCTTGTATTTAGAACTACTTCCAGTTTTAAAGTCATAGTTCAGTTTTGTGTGTGCATTTGAATAATAGGACATCTGAGAAGAAAGTGACAGCAGTGACAGCAGTCGTGGATTTGAGACTATCTTGGCCAGACCCCTTCAGTATGACTACATAATACTTTTTGCATAGCTTCTTTTTCACTTATATTTGATCGGTTTTTGTTTGAATAATTTCATGATAAAGCAAAATGATTGTAGGATTAGTAATCCACATTGTCCAACTGAAGTGAAATAACCGAAATGTTACATAATCTCAATATTTACAACTGTCATTTGTTAAATGTGCTACATAATCCCATCTATAACCTGAAATTTGTTATTGAATGCTAGCTTTATATGAAATTATTTTATTGATTCAGGTAAGAAGTGCACAAGATTGTTATGAACATGACATAGAGCCTGTTACCATTAATAAATGTATACCAAGGAGATGTATGCACACCAGAGCAAAGATGATGACCGTTCAGTGGAAGGAAAAGTGTGCAGACGCTTTTGAAGACATTGGTGTGTGGGAAACAGGCTTTGTATGGTGTATTTAATGAAGCCTTAAGAATTCAGTTTAGGGCCAGAGAGGTATGTTTGGTAAACCTGCTTTTTCCTTCCTTTTCTCTCTCTGCAGCTCAGAACACTGGAATCTCAACTTTGTATAGGAATTCGTATGGTGCGCCTGCTGAAGATATCAAACATAACCAGGTAAGTACAGAGACTAAAATGTTACTATTTCAGGTGGCAAAAAACCGGTGCAGCATCATATGTGGAAACGGAAGAAAAATACCAGTAATTCAAAAATACTACAAATAAACAGATTACTTCATGTAGAATTTTACTCCTATGTCCAAAGTAAACACCTGTGTTTGAATATGGGAAATGAAATGAGGTCCTGAAGGTCCTTTACACCTTGATAGCAGTTCTAGAAATAGAAACTAGAGTAGTTACGCTCCTTTGTGCAGTTGTAATATTGGGCACAAACTTGAAAAATCACTTGTGGGACTGCTAAAAGAAGTGAGCTTAGGCAGCCTTTTTCACTCTCTGCATAGAGTCCAATACAGATACTTGTTTTGAATAAATATTGTGGAATTCGGGCCATAGCAGTGCAACTGTTCCTGCCATCTTGAGGGAACATCATTAACACGTGCAGAGTCAGCAGGATCCACAAAGTGTTCCCACATTGGTGTCTGAGCATCAGTATTCCCAGTGATGGCCATGTGAGAAATGACAGGCTGCATCATTTTGCAGTCATGAAGTCTGTCCAAACTTACAGAGGTGGCATGAAGCAGAAGACAGTCTTCTAGAATAGTCAGCCTGTGTTTATACATTTCAGATTTCAATAAAGTCCCAACTATAAAAACAGAGATTCACCAGGGCTGTCTGAAAAAAAATTTATGGCAACCTTAGGTTAGGGGACTGTCTGAGATTTTTTTTTCTGCTTATCATAAACATTCCAGCTTCAAGACAATTAGCTGGAATGTACCAACAACACAAGATTGTCAATATGAACTGTTGAGGAGGAGGTAGGAAGATGCTTCTGCTTAACAGTAGAAGGAGAATCCATTTCAGGGCACTTTTCTCGTGTCAGTGCCCTGAAGACTGTAAATTATTCTTAAGGATATGGTGCCACTTCTTCCCCTAAATCTCGCTTCAGTCAAAGGCAGCTGCAAAACGTTTAACATCTTTGGAGTGTAAGTTGCTTACATTTAAATTCTTCAAGGCTGAGTTTTGGTCACCAATATTTGCATTTTACAGCTGCAAGTTACAGACTTATGTTATGAAAGTGAAGTATAAACTATGCTGCATGAACTGCTTTTGATATAAACCAGCATCTTTCGCAGGAATAATATGAAATAATAAATATATTTGATGATAATAATAATGCTATTAAATAAATGTAAAGAAATAAAATGACAAGGCAGAGCTCTGGAATTAATTCACTGTTAAAGCAGTAGTTTGGGCAGATGTTAAGATAATGCACACCTTTGTATTGTGAGCATGAGAACATAAGTGAGATTTATTCCTTCTTCCATCCTGTTGCCCACAATAAGTTGTATCTAACAAGCTGTGGGTATTGCTGTCTTTCAGGTTTCAACACAGCCAGTTCCACAGGAGCCCAGCAGAAAAGATTATGAACCATATCAGCCATTTCAGAATTCAACAAGAAACTATGACGAGTCCTTCTTTGAGGACCAAGTGCATCATCGTCCACCTGCAAGCGAATACAACATGCACCTGGGACTAAAGTCAACTGGAAACTACGTCGACTTCTACTCAGCTGCTCGTCCCTATAGTGAACTTAACTATGAAACAAGCCACTATCCAGCCTCTCCCGACTCCTGGGTTTGAGACTTGGGCAGACACAAAAGCTCCAGGAACTGTGCATGTGCATGCATACCACGAGACATTTTTTTTCCTGCAAATTTAGTTTGTTAAAGCCTGTTCCATAGGAAGGCACAGATAACCAGTACGGAAAAAATTAAGAGATTTTTTTAGAGGGCCTAAAGATACGAAAGCTAAACCTGGGAGTAATTAGAAAGAAATATATATATACATATATATATTTTACAGTGTGGGGCAACTTTACTGTTGGCCTGTAGAGTCTAAAGTTCAGTTCTGTATATTGAACGTGGCTGAAGGAAGGAGGAAGAACATGACAGCGGATCTGGGTCAAGAGTTAAGCACAAGTTACTGAGCAGCGTACATACTTTATGGGGAACAGCTTCTCACACTTTGTTTAATATCCTCATTCATTGTGAATCTAGGCTTCAAGTTGCATTTGGGGTTTCCTCTGTACAGCAAGATGTTTCTTGCCTTTTGTTAATGCATTGTTGTAAAGTATTTGATGTACATTACAGATAAAAAAAAGGTGCATTGTGTATATTACACCAATGCCACAGTGTTTCTTCATCTATGGTTCTAAATATTGCTTCAATTTCAAATTTTGAAAGATGTATGAATTTCCAGTTTTTTGTTTTCTTTTCCCCGGTGCGTTTTAACAAAAAAAAAATCAAAAAAAAAATCAAAAAAACAAAAAGGAATATTTAGCAGTATTGTTTGTTCTGATATGTGAATTTGTTTGTGGCAACTAAAAAAAAAAGGCATTCAGCAGTTTCTGACAATTAACATTCATCATTCCACACTTCTTGTCAACAAAGTGCTTTTTCACTGCCTAAAATTTTAGATGTAGATATTTGAAATAGATTTTTTTCATTTATACCAGTTTTCTTTATGATGATACAGTGTTAAAAGAAAATAAATTACAATTGATCTGTCATCCATATTTGCTAAGAATGTCTATTTCCAAGAACCTACCATACAAATACACATTCTTACTCGTGTGTGTCCACGTATGCATAGTACTCCGTGTGCGTGTGTTTGAGTGTGTGTGTTTGTGTGGCATAAGACTTCTTCTCATCCAGTGTTCTCCTTGCGAAGCTTCAATTTTTGTTTGATTTTCAGTTCTTTTTAACAGTGGAAACTCCAGTATGTGCTTTCTCTTGCTCACTTCCGTAGCCATCGATAGCAATTCAACATTGCTAGGCCACATGCTCACGAAAGAAGGGGTAGCTGATTTTTTATCACCAACTCCATCACCCTTAGGTGCCATTTCCTTTAAAACAACATCTTTTGATCTGATCTTGAGAGAATTTCATTACTCTCCAGCCACCAACCAGTAAGTGCTCATGGAAGGCAGAGTTTGATCTTGCCATCTCCCTGAGGAAATGGAAAACTAAGACCCATTAGACTTCAATCTGGACTCTCCAAACTCTTTAGACTACAGAAGGGTCCAATTCTTGAACCATTAGGACAATCATTTATTTTAACCCATACCAAAAATAAAACCCAACACCCAGAACACATTCCTCAAATATGAAAATAAAGACCATTTCTGTGCATTTAAAGTGAATTCTAAAAAATGTAAGGGACAGAGAATTTTTTTTTTAATTTTAAAATAAATGAACAGCTACATAGGTTAGGATGCCAGAAGAACTGGCGTATTCATCTTAGCTCTTGTAATGCTGGAATGGAAAAAAAGAAGCATTTCTTCATTTCTGTGATTCAGGCAACAAACAGTTCAGCATACAGTTTTCAGAGCATCAGACCCACCACAAATGGAGTAGTTGTAAATTGCTTAAATTGCCAATAAGGAATTTGTTTTAGGTTGCAAACATTTCTGTGGTTAGTCACTGTAATAGTTTTAACATCACCTGGCATACTTCTGGCTGTGTGCAGGGGGAGAAGTCTCTCACAAGTCATCACCTGCTCTATAGGACGCAGCCCAAGTAGTTCATGCAGGCGGGTATTGTGACGTAGAATTGGTTTATTGGTAATCTAGGACTATAGTTTAATCTTTTTGGCAGCTTTTCCCAGTGTACGATATGTAACCTTTGCTCTTTGTAGTAAACAGGGGGAAAAAAATAGCATGCAAAAAAATTTTTAAAAAATTTCAGAAAGGGTGGGTGGGAGGGGCACAGTGGGCCAGATGTATAGTGAGGTAGATAAAAATACTATTCATAGTTTTGGACACAGGTTGTTTATATTTTATTTATTACATTGATTTTAATAAGTGACATTTACAGTGCTCTTTTGAACAAAGCACATTTTCAGTATAAAAACTTTTTTTTAATAAAGAATGTCACTCGCAACTGGAAGTTCTTCTTGACTGCCTGACAAACAGCAGGCTGTGCAGCTTTCCAGGCACAGATTTGCCAACAGGCCCAGGGGATGCATCACTCTGTTCAAAGTTCTTAGGACAGGAGATTATTGTAAGTTGGATATATTTCCATTCTTCAAACTATTGAAATGCCCACATTGCCCTCTTTCAGCTCCTCTTAGGAATTACTTGGAGTCAAATGTTGACCATTGCTCAAGTGAGAGATTCTGGATTGATGACGTGGCATAAAATACCTTTTGTCTATACTTTGTGTTGGTTTGTTTCCATTTTTCTGTAGTGGCAAGTGCTCCGACTGATAACGTTTCACTCTTGCTGTACTGGGTTTTGAAAAGGTATTGAATTACCTGGCTTCTTTTCCAGGTTTGGAAATACAACACTGCCGCCATACTGAGCAAGATATATATGATGCATTCTTTTTAATATTGAGGAAAGTATCATTACCTATTGCTGTTCCCTTCATTCTTGTACTAGATCACACACAGAAATAGAGAAGAAACAAAACTGTTCCAAAAAAAATGTATAAAATGCAATTGATGTACTGTAAAATGTCGGATTTTTTTTTTAACAAGCTTCGTATTAGAATCTTGTTCAGCTGTGTAGAGCTATATAAATCTCACTGTTTTATTAAATGCTGTTTATGGTCTGGAAGGAATGGTTAACCTATCTCAAGATTTAACAAATTTGCACTAACATGAGCAATATTGATTTGAAAAATAATAATATGAATTCAATATTTAAAAGATTAAACTATGATTTTAAAGGTATATTAACACTGAAAGTACATTTTGACAAATAACATATTTAAGCCCAAAATATAAATGGTTATGTCAGATAACACAAAAGAACTATAACAATATAGATTGAGAAAAAAATGTGTTTCACTGTACATGTTGCTAACATGTACAAAGACAAACTCATATTGACGTATTTTCTATTAATAAATCCTACTGTATTGTGGAGAATCGCTGGTCATAGTGCAGTATGTTTAAACTCAGAAGGTGACTCCATAGAAGCTGCCCAGCTTCACACAGAGAACAGATCCTTGCCATTTATGTATTTTAAATATTAATTGGATGCCTAACTTCCAGCTCTCAAGTCAGTCACTGCCCCCTCCATCTCACAAGGCTGATGAGCACAACCTGCTCCACATCAACCCGCCAAAGGGAAAGATATTTTTGAGAACACCCAGTTCACCCCTAATTATGTCTGCAAGGGCTCAGCTGCCACCACTGGTAGAGAGAGTTTATCTACACCCCTAGAAAAAACCTGAAAACCTCAAGGCTGGTGCCACTGGATAGGAGCCTGCTGTAAAATATATGATCTTGGCCACAGGTTGCATAGACCACAGCCAAGAAACAAAGAGCAAAACATTAATTTACTTGTGCATTGCTG
Source organism: Eopsaltria australis (assembly GCA_034509425.1). NCBI lineage: Eukaryota > Metazoa > Chordata > Aves > Passeriformes > Petroicidae > Eopsaltria > Eopsaltria australis. Next base: position 2,114,338 of record JAVTVJ010000072.1, read on the forward strand.
GAAGACCCAGCACACAGTGCGTGTAAAGGCTCAAGAATAATTGTTTCCTGGGTTGTGTGAGCTTGCAGAAGCGTCTCGCCAAGAGACTTGCAACGCAAATCAGAAATGCTGAGTTATTTTTTTTATAACTTGGCAAAGCACAGGCTGTGCAAGCCAGTGCATGGCAAGGGAGGCTTTCTCATCTCCTCTGTAGCTGTTACTCATCCTCTCCTGCCAGCAGACAGAAAGAGCCCTGAGTTTAGAGTTACTGCTTGTATCAGGGGGAAGAGTGGGAGAGATGGAGACGGCAATCTGAAGCAGGGGAAGGAAACAAAAGGGCCTAAAAATACACTCAGAGTTTGTGCATGAAGAAAGATCCACATTCCTAATTACTAGCAGTGGAATGGACCCAACAAGAGATTTTGTGCAGCAAGATCTTCAAATACTACCATCAAGTTAATGTAATAAACATTTAATCGTGGCAGTGTGATGCACACGAAGCTTTGTGCTAGAAAAGCGGGAGGGAGCAGCAGAGAGAAGTCACAGGTCACCACTGGGCACTTCCAGCTTCAGCCAGCAGATGTTGGGCACGTGGGCAGAGACTGCTTACTGCTGTGAAGGAGAGGGGAGAGGGATGACTCTTGATTAAAAACTTCAGGTCCAAGCCTTTCAGACGAGGTCAAAACAACCTCAGCTAAAACAGAGGTCACTTTTTGCAAACGTGCTCCTTACCCCACCTCCCTCAATGACAGTGAGGTTCCCCCTAGCAGATCCATGGACATGGTGCACATGGGGGGCAGTCCCATCACAGGTCCATCTTTCAAAGGCCATTTACTCTCAGCTGGACAATACCTGGTACAGGTGTGTGTCTGACAGCTGCCAGGGCCAGGGCTGAGCTTGTCAAGCAGCTGCTGCCCACTTTCAATTTGAAGTCCAGCATTCTCCCTGGAGGACAGATGGGCACCAACATCTGCCAAAGAACTATGCAGTCCTGGCTCTTTCCCAGGGACTAGACAGTTTCTAAAGAGCAGCCTAAAGCCAGTTTCAGACATTTAGGCTGAAAGGGAGAGAAATGAGTTCCACACCTAGGCAAGGGGGTTGAAGCCTATGGTTGATACCTGTAAGGAGAGGGGCATCCTCACCTTCCAGGCTGTTCTAAAAACAAGTGAGAAGAGCTGTACTAGCTATCACACATCTTTTGACAGCCTGGGTTAGGAGCACTTGCTTCTGGCTCATGCTGTGCTCTTCTGAGGGCCCAACCAAACAGCTCCATGTAACACAAACATTTCTGCTTCTTCCTTCCCAGTGCTCCCCCTGGGTTTTGCACATCTCAACTGGGACACGTCAGTCCAAAGAGCGGCACACCACAGTCCTCTGCAAGTCCAGCAAGGCACCTGCATGAGTACTGGTGCTAGTCAGGGGCAGTGCTCTAGCAAGACACCATGCCAATGCATTATTCTTAAACCTAATTCTTGATCAAACTAATTTCAGGATTTTTAATGCAATTTTAAAAGCAGTTTCCTTCCTCTGTGAGCATTGGTATTGCTTCCCCAGAAGAAAGCACACACTAAACTCTTGCAACCTGCAAACATTTAGCTTACTCCCAATTTCAAAGCCCACAGAAGTCCCTGGAAAGATTTCCATCAGCTTCACCAGGCCCAAAGTGACAACAGGTGAACAACTGGTACAACCTTCTCAAAGGATGTGCACATGGAGGTCACTCTTGCCAGCACATCAAAGGCAGCAACCTTCTAATAGCTAACAGGAGGAAAAAGGTATTTGCTAGTACCTGTCTGTCAAAATATACTCTAGAGTCTTTGCTTCTCTGCACTTTTATTTTCACTGCTTTCAGAGAGTGACATAGACAAAAAGTACTCAGTGACTGATTGTTGCAGTTAATTTCAGTAGTTGGATGAGTAGTTTCAGATACTGAAATACCTTTCCTTTCCAAGCAGGTAAAATCTGAAACTTGCTACTAAACCTAGGAAAGCAAAAGAACAGTGGTTTGCTGATTCATTGTTTTTCACAAATTCAATTAAAATAGTAACTCACAAAAGTCTTTTCATTTATGCACAGCTCATTGGCTGTGGGGCCTGATTTTTACATTATTTATTTATTTTACATTAATGTTACATAGGCAGAAAATGTTGATAACTAAACTTCAAGACAGTGACTTGTTTAATAACATCAAGTCTGAAGAGAATATTTGTGGCATAGAATTTCGGCTACTGTGTGCAGACACAATCAATTATTAGCTCTGTCATCAAGGGAGAGAGAGAAAAAGAAGCTTTTACCACCATTTGAAGCCGAACATCTTCCATAGCAAATATAAGCCCATTTTGAAAAAGACTTCTACTCTTTCCCTCAGAAAAACAACACCAAAACGAACAAACAGAAAAACACTACCCCAAAACTTCACAGTCTTTTCTTTAAGCTACCCTGCGTCTGACTTACTTATTGGGGTGGCAGGAGAGGAGGAGAATTTGCACTATATGCAATATTTGAATGATGTGTTGCTTTTGTTTCTGCCTAAGGTCTGTGGATGTGGGCAAGAGCACCACCCTCTGTAGTGCTGAAGCAGCATTAAACAAATCAAAATGTGCCAAATAGCAGCTGCATGGCCAAATGTGACAGCCACCACTTCCAGTACCCTGGCTACCACTGCAGGCTTGTCATTGTGGGAAAGAAAAAAGGGAGTGTGAGCCTCCTGTTACACAGACGCACCAGCACTCAGCCAAGAGTGACAAGAGTGAGCTGTGTGAAAGCTGCTCGGGAAGAACGGGCTGCCACAGGGCTGAGTGGGACAAGCTGTGGCAGGGTGTGGGGCAGCCTGTGGGAGCACCACAGGCAGGAGGGAGTGGGTGTCAAGGCAAAACTGGGCAGAAGCACCTTAGACCTCGGCAGGGCACAAGTGCTGGAGCCAAGGTGCCAGTGCTGGCCAGAGAGTGCTGAGGGTGCTGCAGCCTCAAGGGACTCAGAGCTGACCAGGCAGTGCTGCCTTACTCTGCTCCTGCAGCTCAGCCAGGGACCCTCCTGTCCAGATTTTTGTTTTACTTTCAATTAGAATGGGTTAAGAGGTGACCTGTTTGGGGGTTTTTTTTCGTTTGTTTCTGGTCTTTTTTGTAGAAATGTAACACTTCATAGAATCACAGAATGGTTGAAGGGACCTTAAAGATCATTTACTCCAAATTCCACCTCATGGGCAGGGACATCTTCCACTAGACCAGGTTTCTCAGAGCCTCATCCAACCTGGCTTTAAACACTTCCAGAACTGGGACACCCACAGCTTCTCTGGGCAACCTGTTCCAGTGCCTCACCACCCACACAGTGAAGAATTTCTTCCTAACATCTAATCTAAATCTCCTGTCTTCTAGTTTAACACCACTCCACTTGTCCCATCACTACGTGCCTTTAGTTAGAATGTTTTTAGAGGTTACCTTTTGGGTTTGTTTTGTTCTCTTCTGGTTCCTTTGTAATAATGCAACAGTTGATATGGTCCACTCCAATAACCAAAACCCAGGTGCAGAGCAAATGCTTGCATGTCAGCAGCTCAATCTGCTCTTGCAGTCACAGCTTATCTGTAACATAGAGAAAAAAAAAATCTCAGTTACTAGATTATATGTTCTGAACAAAATAAAGGGATGTTTAAATATGCATGGTTTGGTGGTGCATTAAAGCACGGGCACAGCTCCCAGCCCTGAGCGAGGCTCTGGCCTGGGCACACAGCAGGAAGAGGTTTGGGCAGGCAGCTGCAGACTGCCCCAGTGGGGACACACTGACCACGGCTTTCTCCACAGTCCCCACCGAAGAGAAAAGCTCTCTGCCAGCAGGAGAATGTAGCATTGGAAACCAGAGACCAGGAGATTTAACATTACAGTTGTTTACACAGAAGTGTGAGCTATCCTTCCCACAGCTAAGGTCTGCAGTTTGGGCTTTCTTGGCTTATTTTTTTTCTTTCATTAATAGGGTTTAGGGCAATAACATTTTTGATGCAACTATCTGTGGAATATGTTTTGAATAAGCAAAAAGTGACATTAATAAATATAATTGAAAAATATACAGCTGGAGACAAGTTGGTTTGACTTCCTAAAATTGAATGTATATATATAGTTTAAGATAATGATTTGGTTTAACAACACTGTGATGTAAATGCAAATCATGTATTCTAACAGACTGTGAAATTCCAGGTCTATCAGCTGTGTATACCATACATGGTTAATTAATGACTGCTCAAATCAGCAAAATAAAGGTTAAAGAGGTGTTAAAAGACAGGAAGATTGTGGAGCTGCTTCACAGAGTGACAGATGATGGCTGTCATCTCATCTCTGACATGCCACAGTTTAAGTATGATGTTTGTCTGCTGTATTAACTTTGATTTAATAAAATAAAACTAGGTTTATAAACCTAAACAACTTCAGCCACAACTAAGCCTGACCTGCTGGACTGAAGGATGTAAAAAGTGGAAAATGAACTATGTAGTCTTTTATTGTGTTTCCAATACCATGTCCTGAGAGTATGAATTATCCCAGAAAAATGGGAACTCTTACTTCCAGGGATTTACTCTGTGCCTTGCTGATGGCACTCACTGCCTCTCACAAGACCATCTGTCAAGGCACTGTTGGAACCCCACTGAAAGGCCAACAATATTTTCCTGAAATCTCAGCAAAGCAGTAGGTGCTTGGAAGCAAATCAGCAGCTTTGCATCTTGTCACAGCTGAACTCCTGATCATTGCTCCAAGACCTTTGTCCCCCCCCATGTAGGGCTGGAAGAGCAGAAAGGAGATGTGACTGCCCCAGCCTATTTGAAATAAATCACCACCTAGGACTAGGAACATCTAAAACTGTCTAATGTCCTCATAGCTCAATTTTTTTGTGTGTGTGGGTACTCAAATGGCAATGGGTGCACCATGGCAAAGGAAGAAGTTCAGCTTATTGCATGAAAAAATCTTTCAGCCTAATTTCGTCCCCTCAGCACCTCTAAGGGTGCTGAAGCCAGTGTTTTATTAGCAACCTCCTTAAATGTACCCACTGCTCCCCTTGCAGACGTGACCAGTTCCTGTACCTGGTTCAATAAGCAAGACATGAAATAGTGCCACCAGGAACTGAAGTTAACTGTGGCTCAACAAAGTCAGAGCAGTTTGATGTAGTGCAGGAGACTTGCGAGGCAAAGATCCTGAGATGGTTTAAAGTGCTCCCTGAAAAAAGAGGTCCCCTCGTCACAGAAAGGGGTGAAAGACAATGTGCCTGCAGAAGAGGCAGAGGTGCACTGGGTCTGCCAGGTCCTTGCACAGCTGCCTGCTAAGCTGGACAGACATGCACTTTGCTGGACGTGCATTTCAGTGCCTTTGCACAGGACAGGAGGCACCAGCCACTCTTCCTTCCCCAGAGGAGATGGGACTGCCAAGGGGTTTGCAGCAGCTTGTCCTCTGGCACAGTTTGAGTGGCCACAGCAGGACAGCAGCAGAGCTTGTCCCATGCATGGGTGGCACTGGCAGAGGCACAAGAGTTAAGGAGAACCATTGGGGGAGCCAAGACTTCCCTGAGCTCGGACAGTGGGACAGAGACAGGCCAAGGTCTGCAAGGTTGTCAAACAGAAATGATGTTAATGGCTATCATGCACTTATACAGTATTAGTAAATTCTAATCTTTATAGCAATAGCAGAATGTTTTAAGCCTCAGACCTTGTCTGTATTTGTCTGGGTTTTAACCCATTTTAGCAGTATATGGAAAAATTGTCCTAGAAACTTGTGTAGCAGTAGCTCTGCTATCCATGTTTCTTTGGCCGTCTCAGTATTTATATATCTTAGCTGAGGTTTTGCTTAGCCTTGCACAATTGTGTGGTGTCAGCAGTCAGCATGAGCAAAAATACTCATCCAAATACAGGAGGGATAAAGTATTACCAATTAAACAGTTGCAGATTAAGGCATGAACAGCATGTGATGAGTGAGGAAAGGAGGACATGAGCTGCAGCCAAGGCCAAGCTAATACCACTTACAGAGCACGGGTGTGCCCACAGACCAAGCAACCTGAGGGAAAGTAACAGGGACTGGAGGTTAACTGGTTAGCAGCAGATATGTAAAGGAGATGCTGCATTTCCCCCTCCCTAGAGGTGTACCAGAAGAGGATGCTCTGGGCAGAAGGAACTCTGGTCTGACATTTCTCAGGCCTGGAAAATTTAGGTAAGGAAAATGAGCCTAGGTCTGAATGCACATCTGTTCTTCACATGTGTGAAATCTTGCTAAAACTACATCAAAAATCAGGAAGTGTTGCCAAGTTCTTGGTGTGCAGCATCAAGTATCTAAGATGTGTAAATCAGTGCCGCATCCATGTCTGTCCCAGCATGAAAATCAGAAGGGGAGTTACTTTCTTCTAGCACACTTATGATTGTGAGTTTATATGTGAGGACCTCAAAAATCATTTTAATAAGGTGCTTTAAAAGGGGGCACTTTAAAAACAGCTTCAGTCAGTTCTCAGCTGTCAAAGTCACAGAGCTGCTCAGTTCTGTTTTGTTTCACTTTGGTGGAAAAGAAAAATTCCTCGTGGAAGTCAAAAATTCAAAAGCTTTCAGGAGAGGAAAATGCCACATGGCATTCCTTCCTGCTGGAATATGATGGGAAAGGACTCAGTAGCCTGTGGAACAACAGTCCTGTTGAAACCTCTTGAAGGCTAATTTCAGCAGAGGGGATCTCAACGAGACAATTAAAATGTTGTACTTGATCGGGTGGAGATTTTGCTATATCCAACCTTTCCTCTTGACTTCAGTTTTCTAAAAGATGAATGGAAGATCCTTATCCTATGGCCTGATGAAGCTGACTCTGATTAGGACAGATGTTTTAAAATATAGACAGAATTCCCTGTAGATAGAAGAGATCAAATACTGATGCTCTCATCTGTTCTTTATGCTGTTATTATTGTCCTCTGAAAGGATGATGAATGTTCTTTTTATGTGCTTGATAATTGATTTGCATTATTATTGAATTTCCTTAATGTTGATAGAGCTAAGTAGTACAATATGGATTGTATTGATATTTCTGGAAACAGACTATTTATCTGCAATTGCTATTAATTCACTGAAGATATTAATTCCTTAGAGTGATAATCCAATAATGCATAATTGGCTTTCCATTGCTTTCAGGAGGCATCAAGAATGAATCAATTCATAAAGTTCAATAGGCATTGGAGTTTTGTCCTTTATAAAACTGCCTGAAGTGTCTTCATAAAAGCATAAATAAGATCCTAACACTGGATTTATATCAGCGGGTGCCTAGAGCTCTTTGTCCTGGGTCACGTTTAGTTCCAGAATTCACTTATTCATCCAATCAAAGTCAATAAACATTTTATGTTGCAGAGAGCATCTCCTGTTTTGAACTTCACAGATGTGATGTAGGCTGGAGGAAAAAGAAGTTCTGAGTAAGGACAAACATACGTTTTAACTGAGCTTTTAATCTAGATATGTGCTTTCTGAAAAACACATGCACAGGGACTTGTTGAAGAGGGTTTCATAAATTTCAGTAAGTCAATATTACTTTTCAGTCCTGAAGGGAAACTGCACTCCTTAGGAAAAATCGTCCTTGCCTGGGTTTGCATGGCAAACTGTGAAGAATCTCTGTGGCCATATTGCTGTCAGGCTTCAAATGTTATGGCTCAAAATCTTTTTATAGTGATGTAATCAAATTAAATTGTATTTGCCTAATCTAACACCTGTGTAGTGGTTTTAGTTCGCCTATTCAGGTTTGTGGCTAAATGCCAGCACACTTACCTAAATTTACTTGATTGCTTGTTGTGAGATAAGGATTAGGAGTAGGCAAAGCAGGCTCAAACTTTATAAAGTACAAAGAAGTTTTATTAATATATCTAAGACAAAGGGAAAAAGAAAAAAAAAACCAAGAAAAACCAGAACAAACTCCCCAGACCACCCCTCCTTCCCCACCTCTCCATTTCATTCTCCCTGACAACATACAAAAGACAACACTTTGACTTCCAGTCAGTTTACCACTTCAGAAACAGCTCTTGTTCCAGTTCATTTAGGAAGAGAAGTTTCTTTTGCTTACACCATGGATCTTCTGTAAGAAAAATACAGTTTTTATGGGTCTTCTGCCTCACCATTAACCGCCGCCCAGAGTAAAGTCTAGCTTAATGGTGGATCTCTCCCACACCAGTAGCCTTCCCACAGCTACTATGGTGGGTTATGAACAGTCCACAGGGTACCTGTTTTAAGGATGCCCAGTTCAATTGCAGCAACAAAGAAAATCCCTTCTTCTGTGCTTAGCAACACAGGTTCTACTGACAACTCAGGTTCTCTAGCATTCTCCCCGGGACCAGGGCTCTGGGTCACAGCCTCTCCTCTCTCTTGGTTCTAGTTTCTCATCAGGCTGTACTTTTTCAACACTTACTTGTCTGTACTTCGGTATTTCAGTTCATTGGCTGCAATAAGAACCTCACATCCCCCTTTTGGACTGTATCTTCATATATTACAGAGAATTTATTAGCTCAGTCCCCAACCATGGTTCTCCAAAAGAGTTTTCAGCTTCACTCTTGAAGCAACTTCCCATGCACCCCCTTGTGAGTATCAGTTCTGCTTTCCTCACTGACTGTAAAGTCTCTGTGCTGCACTATGTAGATGTCCTCACTCGTTCCTCTCTCTGCGAGGAAGGATGGGTGTCTGTGAGTTTAGTCCAGGCATGGACAGAGTTAATCTCTGTCTCTCTCTCTCCGGCAGTGTGAGGATCACGTGCTCTTTGCCGGGCTGTTTGAACAGATCCGAGCTGGATGCCAGACGCTCTCAAGAGTCTCTGCTTGGCTCTGCGGAGCTGGCTCGGCCTGCTGGGGCCATCTGGGCCCGGGGTGACAGGGCAGGGCCTGGCCCGAGCTGGATGGAGTCCGGCCCGGTCCTTGCCTGGCCCGGCTCTCCCTCTTGTGTAGCTGACACACCGGCTGAGCTGGATTTGCTGAAAATTCCAATCGTTTCCTCCCCCATGCCTGCCCGGCTGCAGCGGCACGGCTGCCGTAAAAACCTCCCTTCCCCCCCCCATCCCTCCTTTGGAAAGGCGGGGGGGGGGGGAAGCGCTTGGGCCTCACCAGTGAGAGAAGCAGGAGCTGCTCCTCTCTACACAGCAGCAGCAGGTCCAAAGAGGAAGAGCGTCAGAGAGTCTCTGCTTATATATGGTTTTTTCCTGGAAGGTGGATCACTTTTTAATTGGTTTACCTACCTATCAGTCCTTAAAACTACCTGATCATTGGCTCTCTCTCGCAGGAAGGAAGTTGTATTCCTTCCTGCAGCACAGATCACTTCCTAGATTTTGACCCTTCTGGCTTAACCCAGGACAACCTGTTAGCAAAAGACTTCTTTTGTCAAAATATTTTCCAGATGGATTCCTGAACTGTGAGTATGGGGGCAGGTTATTTTACCACGTTGACTAGAGCTTGAATGTCCATTTTATACAATAAAATAAGAAAGATAAGCCTGCAGCATTTGTCAAAATGACAGTTCAGTTTCTGCATATCATCCCTCCCACTAATTAGCTCCCATTTTTTGTTTAGATCTTACACAAGAATAATTTCTTTTTAATGAGAAAACCATTTTCCCCTTATCTGTTCTAAAGGGTTAAGTAGCTTTTTCATCACTCTTAGGAGCACAACTGCAACCTTGAGTCTTCCATGAAAGCCTTTCTTTCTTTCAAGGGCATGCTGACTACATTAATCTAATTTTGCCACTCTGATTTGCATATTAAAGAATTGTTTCTTCTTGCAGAAAAACAGTGTGAGAAAAATCTATGGCTTTTGATGCCAACTGTAAGCTAGACTAATGTTAGAGAAAATAATTACAGAATCCAAAATAATATATAATGTACTAGAGAACTAACAAGGCAGTAGCTAGTCACAGGGTTAACAGCTTGAAGAGAGAGCTCAGCTTCAAAGGCTTTTATCTGCCAACAGATGTCTGTAAAAGAAAATCATCATGAGAATACCATGCTGTATCTGTAGAGCAGAGCTGGGAGGGCATGGATTACCCACACACGAAACCACATCCCAAAACAAACAAGAATCCCAAAGCCAATACTTGGTGGCAGTATGCAGAACAAATCAAGGGTTTGGTAAATGCTGTGCACTCTTCATATGAAAAGTCCAGCTTTTACACCCAGCTTGCAGCCCCTTTTGCGCAGCTATAGAAGTGCTAAAGTAGGCAATATGATGTCTGTCTTACGAAGAATTGGACATGCAGCCTGACTGATGGCCATAATTAGATCAATGTGATCACAAGCTTGGGCACAGAAGGTGTTGGAACAAAGCTTTTTGATGGCTTCCAAAGGCTGGTGGGAGAGCCAGACATCAACACCCTACTGTCTGTCTAGACAGACTCTTCGTGTATGTGGAGACTGCATTTTTCCTGTGAGAAGAAAAGGAAACTGAACATGTCTATTGTACAGGTTATTTGCCTGTGCTTGAGATGCCAAATACATTTCCCTTGTGTTTTGTATTCCCAAAGGGTATAGTGTTTCTGGATTATGACAGACTTTTTAGAAAAGAGGCAAAAATCCTAACTGTTCTTCTATAGTACAATTTTCCTTGGTTGAAGTTAGCAATATTTGCAGGATTATTTACCATGCCTGTAACCAACTATCTTATAAAAATTTCCTTGCTTCTAAATCCTATCTGAATGTGAACTCTATGGCTTCTCTCACAATTGTCTGTCTGTTATTTTAGGACTGTCCCACTAATACAGTCCTGAGGTACATCTATACAACCCAGATGAAGTTCTGTCTCTTTTTTTTTTAAATCCCCCTGCTTCTCTGGAGCTGAACTAAAATCTTTTACATCTTCTTTTTTTTTCCCTTTCACAGAGCAGCCAAGCATTTGATCAACTCTACAGCATAATTTCCAGAAATTAAAGCACACTGATTTTCTACACGATCTCTCAAGAATAGAGCCCATCTGCGATGCACTTACACCACAGAGCTAAGGTGCACTGAAAAAGTGATCAGAAAGAAGTATTAGAGGTGCATCCTCTAAGGCCTGGTCCTTTGCTGTCATTTGTGGAGGATGCCTTTCACTTCCCCAAGGCTTCAGTCTTGCCAACAATTACCCCAACTTGTGCCTAAGTAAGAGTGTTGCCAGAGTTAACATTTAGCTGATACACCATCTGAAGCTTTTGTATCTCATTATGGGATTGCATGTCCTGTGGTAGTCCTTTTCATAGCTTCTCTCTTTTGGGCACCTTTTCTGGTGAGGGTGACACACAAAGCTCTCCAAACCAGCCTGCTTGTTCGCATTCCACAACATGTACCTTTTCCATTCCTGCAAGAACCATTTCAGTAGCTGTCTTTTTCTCTACATTTTCAAGAAAATAAATACAGCAAGTTTTCCACTCTCTCCTGTCATGAAACTGTCTAACACATCTAAATTTCAGTCTCTCTACAGATGCTTCCAGTAATCTATGCCAAGGCTTCATATTCTGCAGCACCATTTCACTTGAATAATTTGTGCTGAGCTTAACACTTCTCCCCATTTAAATAGATACTCTGCAAAGATTTTACAGCATTGATTTAGTACTTTCTTAGACTTAGGAAAGCAATCAAACATGTCTTCCTTAACAAGTCACCTCAGCAAATGTATTGGCACTTCATCAAGAGACTTCCCTCACTTTGATATTCCTACCTGTTTTTATGACTTGCTCCTCCTAAGTACAGCCTATCTCATCCCAGTAGGATTTATACAAACTAATTCCTCTCCTGCATTCTCTTCATGTGGTACTCTTGCAAAATTATCACTTCAAGCATTGCTAATTAATTCAGTATTCATTTCCAATATACCTTATTTACCTCTTACACAAGCAAGTGTGTGAGTATCCCTTATCATTTGTTCTCCTGCCTCGATGAGCTTGCAAATTATTTCTTTTTCTATGTCTTGAGTCTTCCCCTCCCTGGGGAGCTATAAAATTCACTGACAAGTCCACTTTTAGCTGAAACTGCTGCTTCAGCTTCCTTTTTTCTTGTCATATTTTCACTGATTTCAAGTGATTGTTCAAATCTTTCCAACTCAACAGGCTCTTTTACTTGAGTATTTCATAAACAATCTACTTTATTATCCAATTCAGTTCTGATATTAGTACTGGGGGCTTTCTGAAGAAAACCTACCTATAATTCCAGCTCTGTCCCATTTATGTTGGTTGAATTTAACAGATCACAAATGTCAGAGGTAGAAAATGGGAGTTAGGTGTATGCAGTAGGATACATTCTTGTCCACCCAATGGGTTTGTCTCAGTGATTTTTCTCAGGTTGTGATGGTGCTCTAGACAGCAATGAATTCCTTTGCCCCAGACATCTGTAAGTGGCAGAACACCATTACATGGATGAAGAATTAAGGTAATGAAAAGCATACAGATAAACATAACAAGCATTAAAAAAAATTATAAAATGCTCAGCACTTTAAAGCTTCAAACATAATTTTCATGGACAGATTTTTTTGGAAGATCTCATTAGCAAACATGAGTTCCTTTTGAAAAATTTCTCCCTGACCCTCTTTCATAAAATACATCTTTTACCAAACAGCTGATGGGCTGCACAATACATTTATAGTAATGCCAGCAAAAATGGGCACCGTATCCTCACTCTTTATGTTGTGTTTTTACAGCCCAAAATTCTTCTACTGTGCAACCCTTGTTTTGTCTGGCTGCTGTGCATAAAATTCAACAAGAAAGCAGAGAGAAAAAGGAGTTGGCTTTCTGAAGAAGAAAGATTAATCATGTCTGCAATATCTCAGTGGTGCAATGGAAAATAATATCAGTGGGGCAGCAGAAAGCTGTGTGCAACAGCTACTTGCAGCCAAGAAGAGAGAAAAGGGATAACCTCTAACCAGAACATCTAAAGCTCTGTCATGTCACTTGAGTGTTAATTTAATTTTTTGACAAGGTTACTTTAATTAGTTGGCAGATGATAGAAAGAAACCTGACAGGTAAGCATAACCTGACAGGTCCTGGATCCCTGCTGTCCCTCTGCCTTTTCATTTTGAGTTGAAATTTGGGCTAGAATATACATTGCCATGAGGCTAAATGTTGGCACACAAGTTCCTGCACCAGATGTTTGTTTCACCTTTGGGAGATTTTGGATGTATACTTACAATATTTTAATAACAACAAAAATAGAAATGCACAAGAGCTTAAATTTTAACAGACCCAAGCCAAGACTGACCTTTTCCAGTTTTAATCAGCAAAAAAAGGACTGTCCAAGTCTTCCTAATTTGACAACACTTATTATTCTCTGAAAGACAGTGAGTGTGAAAAAATACAAAAATTAAACAGTTTTTAGGGTCAGTGAGGAAAAATATAAGATGGGTTTCAGGGGCTGGGGCAGGGAGGGAGGAAGCTGTGTAAACCTGTTTTATTTTTATTATGATTTAAACAATTTTACACTATTTAAGATCACAATTCACTGTACAGTTAGGACAGCATGCCTTCTCATTTTAAGTCTTCTGGTGGTTAGAACTAGGCCTCAGAAATGGGAATTATGAGTATCACATTTGGGACTGCCACTTATTATTTGGGCTTGATGCTGCAGATATTTCTGCACATGCAGAAATGAATTGACCCAAGGTTATACAAGACCATTTGTAGGTGTTAAGTTGCACAGGACTGTGCACTATTTCCAGGATCAGAGTCCTAACTTTCCACACAGGTTTTGAAGTGCAAAATGTGCCTCCATGCCCTGAGGGTGAACACAGCCCTCAGTTTCCTCTGTCACTTCCAGGTAAATCAGTGGGATTTCTGCTTAAAACTATTTTATTTTCCCTTAAGTTGATCTGATTTTGTACACTCCCTGGAGCCCAAATGCCAGACATTATATTTAAGACCTGAAAACTTTTGTATGACATACCCATTTTGTAGTGTTGTTCTGACTAATAGCAAGCATGAGCAGGAGCAGGAGATGAGACAACAATGAAAATCCAGTTTGGAACAATTCAGGGCTCAGCTGAGTGCATATCGATGTAGTGGAGGCTTCCTGTGTTTCTTCTATGTTACCTTAGTTGTAATATTGGACATTCTTCCATAAAGCAGCCTGTAATTTCTCTGTTGAGACTTTTATAGCTTTCAGGCTCACCAAGCAGACCCTTCTCTGACATCTGATGTATTTTGTACTGACAACAGATAACAGCCTCTTGGCACAAGTACTACTTGTCTGAAATTTTTAACTTCTTGCATACTTGACCACAGGATGGGATTTTATTTTACATTGAGCTGAAGAAAATACTTTGCTCCAAATTATTCACTATTTGTGAGACTCATCTAGTTAGGGCCAGTTGACATTCCTGTTTTCCATGTGTTACAGAAATTACCTTGTTCATCTCTAGGTATGGGTCTGCTGACTTTTTCACCAGAAGCTGCTGTCAGCCACCTGAATCCAAGCCATAAGAAACTTGTGGGGAAGGAAACTGATTCTCCCCAGTCACCCAAAGATGGTTGTTTCCTGATAAGATTTGGGTAGGTGCTGTGCAATTAGCACCACTCAATGAGTTCCATTAAAGGACCTCTGCCTCAGCAGAGGAGTTGTGGTCTGCTCTCTTGTGCAGCTGCAGAGTTCATTGCCACCGGGCATTCACTCCTGACTGGGCAGCAATCATTTCAGAGCTTCATAAGGGATAATGATGTTGTAAACCTAATGCTATTAGGTTATAAAAATCCCACAAACATCAGAAATACTGACTTTTCATTATTAGGAGATTGCATTTCAAAAAATTCGGCAGGTTTCTCGTAAAGTCAGTCCTAAACTTGACTATATGACCAACATACAAGCATATAACTTTGTTTACTATAACTCACAAAAATAAATTTTGAAATATTTAAAAGATTTAGTTCTAGTTCTCTGAGAACAGTTTCTGGTCTCTCAAATTTTATTTCCATTTTATATTATCATCTTGATGTCTATTTACTGCGCCTGGCTTGGACTCTATAAATAATAACCTCACTTTCAAGGCAAAAGTTCTTTTCCAAAGAAAAAAACCTAAACCAAAAACCAGAAACAAGCTAAGCCCCCAAACCCAACTCTGTTAACATTACAACAAAGTTGCCATTTTTTTGAAATAAGAAAAGCCAAAACATTGAAATCAAAAGTTAAAGCTGGCATGAAGAGATAAAGGGAAAATAAAATTAACAGAAAGAGTGTTGTAAGAGAGCTATTAAAGCATTGTGCATTGACATTCATATATGTTATATATATTCATGGTTTGTGTGTGTGTGTGTGTAGGCATATTTGGTATGTGAGTATTTATTTCAGCATTTGGCTTAGTACAATTCTGGTATTGGTAATGAACCAGTCCAATTTGATCTTAAAGCGTGTTATCTACACACTCATGAAAACATCACAGATTGAAATCTGGACCATTAAGATTTCAAAGATCAATTCTAGAACAAGAAAATAATGGACACTGCACTTAATATAACCTACAAGCCCTTCTGCTATGCCCCAGTCCTGCTGGCCCAGGTCACATTCCTCTTTCAGAGCAGGAAGATGCCTCAACATCCCGGAGTCTTTCCCAAACAAGCACCACACAAAGGCAGGGGAAATCCACCATGAGTTCCTGAACAACCTCTGATAGGAGCAATAAGAAGAGGTGGGAGGCAGGGCACACCAGAAAAAGCCTTTGCTTGACAAAGGACACAGCCTCAGTTTCTCTTGCTCATTTGTTCTCCATAACTTAAAATTCCTGATTATTGCAAGGTATCACATGCAAAACAGGGCAATTATCATCTCTACTTTCTACCCTACACTCAAAACCGTTCAAACTTTTCTTGACAGTAATTAAGTAAATGAAGTTCTGGAGGCTCTGATATAATTGTGAGAAGACCGAGTTCTCAGATTTCTTCTGTAATTAAATATTTTTTCATCACTTTGCAGAAGTCTCACATCATTTGCACAGAAATAGATTTTAGCAACTGCTGTGAACACACACTTTGAAGAATTAACTACTGTGTAAAGGATAATAATTTCTATTTTCATTTAAAAAAATCTACATGGTTTTTAACTGAAAGATCCATCTGAACAGTTTGCTGTCTCTTTTGGTACAATCATGTGGGACAGCTGGGAGTCACTCACTTCCCACCCTCAGTGAATGGTCTCAGACCACTTTAAATAGATGGGGTTTTTCCTTTCCTCTTTGGTGAAGGGAAGAGTTTGGGTGTTGCTAATTGCTCCATGAATGAGTTCAAACACTACTGACTAAATTAAGTTCAGGAGTGAAGCTGTATTTTTGCTTATTGGCTTGAACCTGTCATTAAAGAAGCGGGAGGCCACAGTTTCAGGCAGGTTTTTCCTCAGATTTTACAATCAATTCCTCTAGGACACATTTCCCAAGCACACAACAATACATAAAATATTGCCCAAATATTCACTGGTTCTGCTTCCCTCCAAGGCATTTTACTCCATTGGAAGGAGGAGCATCAGTGGGGTTTCTAGCAGAGCTAATTAACTAGAAGATTATCTTGCAAACACCCTTGCAGTTGCACAGGTCAGTATGATGCTTTTGAGATGCTGTCTCATGGCCAACTGCCCCAATGTAAAATATGAAATAGACATCACTTCACAGGTGGCTTTATAGGAGTGCCATACAGATAGGACAGTGATAAACTGATAGTGGAGTAACTGAGAAATCCAAACCATTACAAGCTATTTTTCAAATCAACTACTGACCTGCATGGGAATTGGTGAGTTCAAGTCTGAGGAAGGCATGATTTGAAGTCTGTGTACACATTGCTAAAAGGCAGGTGCAATTGCACCTCTCCATCACTGCTCTTAATAAATACCTAACTTAGTTTTATGAATTGACTCTGTGAGCACATCGTTAACCAGCACAGGGTAAATTCATCATGCTGAGCAAGATAAACATAGAGAGATCCACCATGGGGAAGGGAATGTGACTAATGTCTGTGGAGGGTGGAAAAGAATTTAAAACTACAAAGCAGCTACAGTACAGGATGTTGGGCTGCCAGTAATGTTGTATTTCAAACAGAAAAAAAAATCAGTTTAGAGCAGACAGCTGTCAGAGCCCTGTGATTTTGGAGAAGGAGTCAGAGGTGCTTCTTTGAGAAAGAACATGAAATGGAAAATAAAGAACAGAAATTGTGTTGTCTGGGAAGATAATGTGAGCGGGGGAGGTTCAGACAGGAAGACACTTGTTTATTTTCAAAACAAAAAACCCCACATGGAAATATTAGCAGTGAAATCAGAGAAAGCTCTTAAGCAGAATATGTTAGCTGGTTAATTTGGGGGTTTATTTGGAAAATCTAGAATATGCATGCATATTTGCTTATCCATGCATGTGTACACGGATACATGCATATATGAATGCACATTTTTATATGTATGTGTGTATATTTAGGTATGTGTGTGTATATACAGACACACACCCCCCCTTCATTTCCACACAGCAGATGTCTGCCATTTCCAGACCTACTGCACACTTTGAGTACCAGTTGCCATCTGCTTTAAGAATAAAGTGGGATATTGAGCAGGGATTTAAGCGATGTGTTCCATTAATCCAAGTAAAAGGCAAACCACGATAAACAATTAGTAAAGCCATGCTTATTGCCCCTCTTTTATCTTCAGAGTATAGCAATGAACATGGACACAAGGCTTAGTGATTTTTCCTTTTACCAAACAGCCAATGAAGTGGGCAAAAGACAAAAAATAACACAGTAACAATAATGCAGGTGGTTTGCACCCAAAATGTTCTGTTTTAGAAATATCTTATCTCATACAGAGCAATCATGAAAATAGAAACACGCCATTCCAGTTGCATGATAAATTTCTCAATATGCCAAACACTAAATATAATCCAAGGTGGAAAAGTTTTACTGTTCCTTTATTTTTATTATGTTCCCAGGTTTTATTCTCCTCAATCAATCAGAGAAACTGTAAACTGGAAAATAGCTCTGGAATGGATCACTGCAGAGAAGTTCATAATATACTGCCTGACAATTTTATCAAAGAAACTTCCGTAGCCCTTCACAGCATCTATGGATTGCTTTAACTGTCTTCTTATCAACATGTTTTTCAGATTGAAAATATTTTTGAAAAGATTACCATAAGACTGAGCCTCTGCATGTTATTATCAATTTATAGTCAGAAGAAAAGCGTAACTATTACCTTACGATTTCTCTGTGGGCTTGGGAGACATAAAAAAAAAAGTGTGATGGCAGCAGAAAAAATATTCAACCCAAATAGTCTTTTAGTCAGTTTTTCCTTGTTTTAAAATACAAAATGAAACATGGAAGTATAGAAGGAAATAGAAGTGAATGGAAAACTGAAAAGTTCTCATTTCCATTTGAAAATCCATTTTTTTCTGTCAGGAAATTGGATAATTAAAATAATCAGCATTAAACATAACCAACAAATAATCCTCATTATGCTGTATTATCTTGAAATCCCTTTTGCTAACCTTGCCTTTAAGAGCCTTAGATGAAAACTTGCATCTTACATAAGCATAACACTTGACACAGCCATGCCTATAGGCACCACAAGATGGTTTACAAAATCTTAAATTATGTATATTGTAGGTTATTCGTTCCATGAATAAACTATTAAATCAGGAGTTCAAACTTCAGCAGTTATGCAAATCTGTGACTGCAGTCTGTGCCGTAGCACTGAGGTGGCAAGTCGAGGATGACGGGTTCATGAAGTCTTATCAAAAGCAAAACATCAAATGCATTAACACAAATACGTCTGAGAGTGTCTGGATGAAAAACTTCCTCAGTGTTGCAATGCTCTTGGTAGACTTCAGACCAAAGATGTATTTAAAAATTACATGTATTCAATGAATTATTTGCTTACGTGATTGTTGCCAAATCAGTAGAGAGAAACATCATTGCAAACTTGAATGAATATTCATATGGCACAAATAAACAATGAATACTCATCATGGCAAGCTGACAAAAATTATGCTAAAATTATGTTGAAATTGGTTTGGGAACAAATTCAAATTCATAGCCTGTTGGCAAATGCTTTGCTGAAAGAAAAAGAGCTACAATTGTCATAAAACCATTTGCATACCTCAAATGTTGCACTGTTATTTTATTCAGCCATAAGGACTCTAAGACTTTCAAGTCTGAAATCAATTCTCTTGGGAAATAAACAGGTTTTAGAAGATGCACTGATTAATTGCCTTTGGTTCCCACCATTAACCCTCTTAGCAAGACAGATGAACAAGCTGGCTTTGCAGATTCTCTTATTTAAACACTACTGCATATCCTTGGGTAACATTACTGGGAATTACAAGATATTAATTTTCAATTCCTGTTCCAACATGGAACCTAAGCTGAACTTGCATTTTCTTTCCACATCAGCTGATGGTTAAGGTGGAAGTTTAGCAGGCAGCCATCCTTATCCTGGCCTGACTTTTTCATACCTTTGGGTTCAAAAGTCCCTTCAGTCACTGGAGCCCATTAACACCTGCTATGCCTCTCAGCCAGACTCTGGCTCACTCAGCACTTGTTTGGCTTTTCCATCAGCTGGCTGTAATTGCAAACATACCCACTTTTTCTTTGGTTTCATTGTGCCCCTTCCAGCACCAGTTTATTATCTACTCTATCAAACCATTTCACTTTGAACAGGCTATGAAGACAGCTGCATTGTCAGATGCCCAGTTTGCCTTGGAGGGATTTTTCTTCCTGAGATAGAACTGTGCGTAGGAGGGAGTTGAAGATGTAGTTTCTAGAGACCTGTAAGTTTGTGTTTTTATTAGTAACACTGAATTTCTTTAGTTTTCAAATACACTGCTTGCCTTACATTGCCTGAATCACTACTGAATAAACTAGAAAAGGCAAGTAACTTTTTGTTTGTGTGTTCTTAAACTAAAGGCAATTTGGAACCCACAAAAAGTGGTAATAAGATGCAAATATATGTGTTTAGCCACCGTTGGGGCTAAATGGATGACAATGTGTGCTTTATTCTGTAAGCTGAATGGTACCTACATGTCACCATATCCCTGGACTGCCTACCCACAATGTCACTGTGGCCCTTAAATAAGGGACTGTAATGTACTCTTAACTAAGAGACCAATTTGGAGAAAATTTTTCAAGTATCCACAGCCATCACATAATCAAAATCTGTTTCTTTTACCAAGCCAATAATTTTAAAAATAAAAGCAAGAGGCTGAAACACTGGACTCTATTATAATGACTTCACTTACAAGATTTCCATAAACCCAGCAAAGCTTCAACTAATTACTACAGCCTTAAAATGTGGAGATGAAGGCTGCTTAGAGGAAGAGCTCTTTAGAAAGCCAGTATGGAATGAAGACAGGAGTTGAAAACCAGTCATGAAGCCAACATTTCAAGCCTAATTAAAGCAAGAAAAATTTGTCTGTAAAAAATCAATCCCACTACTGATACATTGAGAAGTAGCTGGAGGAATATTCCCAACTCAGTTATGACAGTAGAAATCTTATAGGCATCTGAAAAAAAATAGCACAAATTTGATTGAATGCTCACTAATCCTGCCAAAACTTTACCCTTCTCTATCTTCTTGGCTCTGCCTTGTCTGGGATTGCAGCCCTATCTGTAGCTTTGTGCTGTCTCCATTCACAAATGTGAGAAGTGGAGTATTGTAATGAACCTGGGCTTTTCTGACTTTAAGAGCTGCTTGGGGAATTCACTGCAGGAAAAGGTCCAGGCAAATCCTCTTCACATTTGTACACCATCTGGAATCCTGTCACATGCATTTTTGAGCATAAGGTGGTAAATGCTGAAGGGCCTTTGTCCCATTAGACTTCAATTTACATGTCCTTGCTCTGCAAGTGTCTCTGGGCAGCACTGCTTCCAAGAAACATATCTGGAGGTCTCCAGCCGTTCGCTCAGGCACATTCATCCCACTGTCTGTCCCTGACCTTGTGCTCTCATTGAAGGATAAGGAGTGCACTATCTCTCTTTCACAGCATTGCACCCAGTTCATGAGCAGCCCCACTACTCAGTGACCTATTCCAACTGGGTCATGACAAGACCTTCTCATTTTCTCTCTGAAACAAATCCAACAGCAGCTTTTAAGATTAAGAAATCCGTCACACTGTAAAATTGAAGTCCTCACATATTTGCATTACCTAGAGTCTAATGGCTAATCTGTGCAGTAGCCTATTGTGAACTTCACGGTCTCTGCTTTGACATCAGTAGGTTCTGGATTTCTAATTTTAAAACTACAGCTGTTGTTAAAATCCCATCAGGCAAAATCAGCCACCTTTACTCCCCCCTTTTTCAGGAATTTGCAGCTGACATTGTTTGTGACATTGTGAAAAGGATTTCTCTGATGTGATTCTCTCACCTGCATGTGAGCTGAACCCTTGCAATGCTTGTGCTACTCATATGCTCTGTTGTTTTCCTTGGGTGATAACAGTAACTAGAATGACAAGGTAAACTTATTTTTTTGTTGTTTGGTATTTTTGCAACATTGCAGAATATGTCCCTTAGCCTTAAGTCAGTCACAAATTATTTGTTTTCATCTCCTTTGGTACTCCCTGTAAACACAGGCTATACCAGTCCTATGTCTGTCAAACAGTTACCTGGTTAACTGAAAACCAGTAAAACCAGCAGAATTAAAAACTGAAGGCACCCTCTGTGTCATTCATGTCAGCAAGTGCTGCTTGCAGACCTGGAGCAGGGAGCTGCTTTCAGTCTCCCAGGCATTCTCCTGGCTTCTGGAGGGATTCAGTTTTTCCTCAGATTTTTAGTGCTTATTCATGCTTTCCAGGTGGGCTTTTATTTGTGGTGTTGTTTTGGTGCTTTGTTTTATCCCCCCAGCTGCACTCCAGGTTCAGTGGTCACTGGAGAGATCTGGCAGAGGTGAGCTGCCTGAAATGTTTCAGTTGTACCTGAGCATTACACAGAGGAGCCATCCACCATTACCAGGCCAGGCATGTTTGCCACTTGCTCCCCTGCTGATGGTACTGCTATTATGATGGACACTTTTTTTCCTGCTAGAAATATACCAAAGGATTTGCAGGAAAGTTTCCTTTCTCCCTTTTTTTCCAGGAGGACAGTATAACACTGATAAAACCCCATTTATTTCCATTTAAAGAAGGTGCTACCACTCTTTTTCTTTGCATTTGCAGTTACAGTCCCTTTTCTTGTCAATGCAGACAGATTCTGTTCACAGGAGCTTGAAGCTGTTGATGCCTCAAAAGGTAGAACAGCCTTTCCTCTTGACATCTGATAGAAAGAAGAGATTAATAAAACAGACCCATGGAGCATGCCTTGTATAAATGTATCTGTGGGGGTATTCTTTATGCTCTGTTCTTTTACAAAGCCAATTCATTCACAAGTGAGGAAGATTAGGTCACTGAGGAACTGAAAGTTTAATCTAATTTCCCCCACTTTCTGGATAGGAATGAAAGCCAGTGTTTTATTAGTAACTGAAAGCAGCTGAAATTTGAACTTATTGCTGACCCTTACTGCTGTCAGTCGGGTCCTGAGACATGGATTGAGCACAGACACCACACAAGAAGAATGTTGTAAATGCAGCTAATCCTGTAATCCAAGGCACCTGCATATACAAAGGGGTGCAGGGATGTGTGAACTGTCTTGTTGCATGATTTAGGCATGAACTGACACAAAAGCACATCAGATTCCCAAGAATTTTGGATGCTGACTAGGGTGGGAGAGTAGATTGATAGCACAAAGTTCCATCAAAACATTTCTTATCGTTGTGACTTCATGTGGAAGTAATATGTTAGGTGAGTTTTCAGTCACTCCCTTTTAATTTGGAGTTTCAGCACTAGAAATAGCTATTGGCAACATCAAGAACCTCTCATAGCAAAATATCCATGTTTAACAAGAGGGGCACAGAGAGGAGGAAAACCAGAACAGCAAAATATGTCTAAATCTTCAAGGCTTTATTAAATTAGAAACTCAAAGTCTTAAAAAAATAAATAAAATAAAAATTAAAAAAAAAAAAATAAAATAAAAAAAAAAAAAAGAGAAAACCAACCGACCAAAAAACCAAACCCACCCCAAATACCTCTCTTTCGTGCCGTGGCTAGAAATGCCATCTTATAACTTACCTTACCTCGTTACATGTGATAGTAGGTGTAATCTAGATTCATAAAGAAAATAGCAATAAATCCCTGTAACTTCTAACAGTTTGACTATTGAAAGCCTGGGTTTTCTACCAGGGTAGAAAGTTGAAAAAAATCTGTGTATTCATACAAAGCCATGTACACTGCCACACCCTGGGATTTCACTCCTGTTTTCTAATTATACAATATTTTCCAGTCATTAGATTAAGGACTTCACTTGTGCTACTGGAGATTTTACTGTTCATGGTTCATTGTGTCTCAGTAGCACAGAGCTCACCTCTGGGTCCTCAAGCTGCTCTAGTAGAAAAGCAAGAGAAAAATGAGACCCTACAGTGGCAGACAATAACAAGGGAGAGCAATAGCTGCAGACCCGACCATTGGAGAGACAGACTCAAGAAAACATTTATATGAAGGAAGTTTATGAATATACCTGCTTTCTTTTGTGAGCCAAAATCTGTGTGTTGGAGGAACAGAACACACCAGCCTTTCCTGAATTCTTAATTGCCACAGTTATGGAAACAGAAGTAAGAGCACTTGCATTTATGGAAGTTGCCTTCCACTGCCTGCCCTTAAAGTCTTTGCCCTTGTAGAAAGTGACAGAAGTACGCAGTGAATTAATTCTCTTCTTCCACATAGGCAGGAGAAATACTGTGCCAGAAAACAAGCAAACCAACCCAAGTCATACTGTGATTAACAAATTATATACAGAATGAATGTCTTCCTGTCTTCAGGGATTAGCTGACAAGTACTCCACTTGATGCTACCCTAATTGGTGAATAGGCTCATGTCTGAGTTGTATCACCTACTTAACTCTGTGTCACTCACAATGATTTCCATGAATTTGGAGTATTCAAGACAATTTCTACTTTTTGTTTACATTTTGCTGATTATACAATAAATAAAATGTCTCTTTGCCTACATTTTACAGACTGGTGGTAATGAGGTCTCCTGATTACCTTTACTACATTATGTATTAAGAATATATAAAATGCCTGATAAGTGCAGATTAACAACCTCATAGAGGTGGCACATGACTGCCACTATCTACAGCCCACCCTCCTCTCGCCCCTCCATCAATGAGAGCTGTGTGGGATGTGCAGCCCTGCTTGTTCTGTTTGACATTTGTGTGTGGACCTGCAGACCCTGAAGTTGGCCACTGTCCTCCCCCATTGGACCTGCTGACCGTGTCTGCCTCCACAACATCCCACAGCAAAGAACACCAGGTGCTCACCACGCACAGCCCAGAGAGGTGCTTTCATTTCTTTGTCTTCATCCAGCCTCCTACCCGTTTCCTCGAGCATACCCAGTGCCAGTACTTCATGGGATCCAGCTAACAGCCCAGTTATAAATCTACTTCATTTTCTGCCTCTGTGATTTGTAAACCTCAGTCTTCTGCCCCATCCACCTACTCCTCTAATCACACAAGAGCCACAACCTCTTTAATCACTCCTTGTGAAGAAACTCCTCCATCCCTTTGATTGCTGCAGTTTTTCTTCTCCATACCTTCTCTAAGACCACAATGTTCTTCTTGAAATGTGGCATTCCCAATACTTTTCCTGATGATGCCCAGAGCCTCATTGACTTTTCTGGCTGCTGTTGCACAGCAGGTCAGTGAGTTTGGAAGACAGTCAGCAATGGCTCCAAAATATCTTTCTTGGGTTGTAGCTGTCTATCCTGAGTCACAGCAATATTTTAGGTTCCCTAATTGTATCTTCTCTTTATACTCTTTCCAGTAATAGCCATGATAATTTGCAACTCCCTTCACATGGGCAGCAGCTCCAGCTCTCTGATGATCTGCTGCCCTTCTCAAGCCAGCTGCTTCTGTTTCAGTTGTGTTCCTTTCAAAACGAAGTAAAGAAGTCTGATTGGGCTATCCAAGACAAAGAGAGCAGGATGTGGCTTTTGTGAAATATTTTTTATGTTGCACTGTGGCATTTCTGAAATACTTTTTCTATTGCACTCTTCATTTTCCTTTGTATACTCTAATTTCCCAATCTGAACTTTTATTTGATATTGAAACTATGTGTTGTTTGACATACAAACAACAACAAACAACATACAAAAGAAGCAGCTTCTTCATTTTACAGCTCAAAACTATTCCCATTTTTAAAGAAATTTCAGCATATCCAGAAACTAAGGCATATTATCTTATTTAGGTGTCACCAAATGATAACTTCTTTATGGAGTTTGAAGTTTTCACAAGTATTTCTAAAATATGGAATAACATACTGTGCTCTTTTACTCATTCACATTCCTCTTCCAAGTCAATCAAGACCTCAAGCAGGTCTATCAGGATGAGCTGCACACATATCCATGTATTTGTACCTTGTTCTTTACCTGTAGAAGTGGTATTGTAGGTGGTAGGGCTTCTTGCAAATACTATACCACTTATCACAGCATGTATCTCTTGAAATACTTATGTGCTGGAACAAGTACATGGAATTTATGAGTAGGTTTCAATAAATATTGCCCCAAGAAGCTCCAGCCTGGCCCAGCTACAACATGTGTATCAAGACAGAGTAAGAATATGAAAAAGTGATTAAAGAAAAAGGAAAGTGTGCCTAGCAGCAACTTTTTGTCTGTGAAAGTAAGAAAAATTTTTAAGGGCTAGGGACAGACATTTTTCAAAGATGGAATTAAAAAGGGGTGACAAAACCATACAGAATAATGTCAGGAGAATGAGAGAGGGGAGAATTTATTTGAGTCTTAGAAATCATGGTCTGTAGTGAACTTCAACTATTGTTTTCCAAGCAAGGTTGAAAGCAATAAAAGCACTGATAAATGCTAACCTGAAAAGCAGAAAAGCACACCAAAGGTGTTTGGGGTTCTGCTGGAGATTTTTTGGTTGGTTGGTTGGTTTTAGGTGTCTTTTTGTTCTTCTGTCAAGCTTTGCCATTTCTTATCGTATTTATATGGTACCCATATTTTTAAATTACATATTCAAAACATAAATTTCATAAAAACTAAAAATATATGCCAAGTCATTCTTTAGACAGCAGTTTTGCCAGAGGGGCTAAGCAAGAGAGATTTTCTATCTGCTTCAGGAGCAAACCAGCCACATCACATCACAGTGTTTTTCTCCAAACTGACTTCCACTCATCTGCTGGCTTTTTGTATGGAGAAGGAATCTCTGAGTGGAGGCAATACTGATAGCCTTCTTCTTACCAAATAGCAATTGCCAGAAAAAAAAACAACCCTCAAAAACTTGTTGACAGCTGGTTTGGGTTTCAGACTGCTGTTTGATAAGCAGTTGGCTTTCCTTCCCTAGCTTGCCTGTGGAATCTTTAAACATCTGTTGCATTAAAGAAGTCACATCATGGAGCACACTGGGGATTGGCCTTAAGCCCCACAACCTCTTAAAGAATGGCCTGTCCTATTACAGGGACAAAGGTATTTTCATTGATATTTTAGACTATTTTAGGAAGGTTTGGTGGTTTTTTTAATCAGTTTTCTAGGGAAGAACTGAAGGATGATGTGTATTTCTGTCAAGTATAGGCCTTTTAACCATGGACCAAATAGACGCACAAATCAAAGCCCTTGGCAGCTCTGTATATGTTTGGAACCACATCTATCCACTTCCAGGGAAGCTGCTTGTCTAAACTTTCATTCAGTGCCTTGAAAAAGCAAGGCAAATGGCACTGCTGTGTCTCAGTGATCTTCTGCTCATTTATCATGTCTCCATTCTTAGAGAATAGACCAAGGCATGACATACGATGTTTGTTGAGATTGCAGCAGCTCCTGTACCATTAAATGCTTTCTAACAGCGTGTCTAGGGTAGCTCCTGGGCTGTGTGCCTTCCATCATTTCTCTGGCAAACCACTGGCTTCAAAGGAAGGCTTACAAATTGTAAGCCCTCTGCCTACCACTCTACTTTTTCCCATCAGCTGAAGCAGCAGAATGACTCTGGTAGGCAGGCTCTTTGGATGCCACTGATGAGGAAGGCAGTTGTGGGCACTGGTGTTAAATATTTCAGGAGGCAGAGGCCAGACCCAGCTGTGATGGATGCCTCAGAGTACAAAATGTGTTGAGGTCTCCTGGGAACTTCTGTGCTGTAGATTTGGACATATGGAACAACAGATTGGTGGACAGGGAAACTGGTTAAGTTAGTCTGTAAATATGCTGACATTAAGTCCAATAAATCTTCCTGAATAATGATTAACATACTTACAGTTGAAAGGGTACAGTTTCAGATCTACTTTCAAGTGAAATGTCACTGTTTTGTGGTCTTTGGACAGATTGTTATAGGGGAATGTTTTTGCAGGCCGCTAGTAACCTACTGTCATCACTGCTAAGCATTCTGCCTAGGTGATGTGTAGCATATTTTCTCTTTAAAGTGCTCTGTTGTTGTAGGCGTACTTGTTTTAAGATGTCACCCTTCTTGAGAAGAACAAATGAACAAAAAGTTAAAAAATTACTTCCAGCAGTGCAAACAATATTTAGCCACATAATGCTACGAAGGAGACCAAAGCCCAGAACAAAATTTGCTGGTATAGATTCCAGGACAGAAAGATGTGAGTAATACATCTCTCAAACATGTCCCCTCTTACCTCTTAACGTTGGAACTATGCCTACACTCTTCTTCAAAGGAAATTTTAGGATCATGTTTCAAGCAGTAACCATCCAGCTCTTAATAGTATCAAATGTACATTTAAAGTAAATGAGTGACATCAAAGTCTTTCTAAATAATTTAAGAATTTAATAAGTCTAATAAAAAAATATTTCTCTTTGGCCACTAATGCAAAGCAGAAATGAACAGAGCACAGGCATTGATTAATAAATAAAAGCCCCATCTCTCAGGATTCTTTTTATAAACTGTTTTTTCTTTGTTCCCATCTGGGATATTGTCTTCTTTATCTACTTATAGCATTATCATCCTGTTTGGAAATTGAAATCCAAAACTATAAACATGTGCCATTCTAGGGCTGCAATGACCAAGTAAGTAATCTGGCTAATGAGAAAGGCAAATTAGATGTGGCCTAAAATGTGCTGTAATGAACTGTCCCATGTGCATCTGTGCCATGGAGCCATGACAGGTTATGTGCTGCTGTAAATTTAAAGGTCCTTTCTCTTATGTCCAGGTAGCAGAGTCATGTGCATTTGCAAAAGAGGACCTGTCTCTGCTTCCCACTGCTGCTGTGAACTTGCTTTTACATGCAGCAGCAGGCACAAAGCTGCACACAGCTTTGTGACTCTAGTATCATGCTGGGCTGGTGCACACCAAACAATCCATGGACCTTTTCTGATGAGAGTGAGTTACTGGGAGCTGGGTAAAAATAGGATGTGCAAAGTGTAGGTTAAAAGGAGTGAGGAAAAAAATGAAGAAATGTTTTTTATGTATTTCTACATTTATGCAATTTGGTGCATGTTTGCTGTCATGCAAGGATACTACATATGTACTACAGCAGACAGAATACAAATGGTCTGCTACGTTTGTAAAGCCAACCTGTAGTACTGATTTCCTTTCATCTCAAATCATGATTCCTGACTTTTTAAAGATCAAGGATCTGGGCTCTCACTAAAAATTCAAAGCTGTCATTGAATATAGTACATTGCAGAACAGAGCATCATGTAGGGTCACAGCTCCTTCCCAACGTGACTGTGTATTTGAAGTTCTTATGAAACATATTTGCAGATGCAGAGGAGCCTGACTGCAGGGTGTTTGAAAATAATAGAAGTCTTCAAAATAATGATCAGAGGAATTAGATATAATTATACCTGAAGAGCATTGAGAGATATGGAAACTTTGTTTATCTGTCTAGTTCAACTCATACATATGAAGCAGCCTACCCAGGTCCTGGATGGATCTCCTGAGAGGTGGAAAGCAAGAGGACTTCCTTCAGAACACACAGCAACTACAACATCTGAAGTTTTAGTTCTCTGTATGCAGCCTACAAGCTGCTGACAGAGATCTACTTAAACTACAAAAGATAGGAAAGAAGTGCCTGGAATACAGGAATTCTCCTGGAATTCTCAGGAATTCTCCACTGATCCACAAAGCAGAGAGAATGTGGGTAACACGATATATGGAATATCTGTTTTATTAATGATGGAAGCTGCTGTTGGAATAATGTGTTTCAAAATTGAAACTGCCTGATTATATTATGAATGGGCCCCATGTGACCTACCACTTGGTTATCTGTATGTATGCTTTTTTAAAATGAAAGAGTCAGTCTTGAAAAGATTATGCTCCACTTTGAGTAGTTTACCTTTCAGTAGAGATTACAGAAAATAATTTGTGGAGCCCACAGAGACTGTGTATTACACAGTGCCTAAGACAAAGAAATGGATATAATTTAAATCAACAAAGGAAAATGTAGAGAGCTGATCTGGAAATAACAGTTTATTTTCTTTTACACTATCTATCCCAATTTGAAGAAGAGGGAAGAAGCAAAGTGATATTTTTGAGGTATTAAGTAACTGAGTGATGTGTGATATGAAAAAGACAAAAAACCCTTCTAAAGCTAAAATTTTAGTGTTACTTGTAAGCCTCTAGTGTGCTAACCTGTGTATTTGTGTGAAGAATAGAGAGCAAGTTTAGATATTAACACCACTTCCCTAGTGGTGTGGAAGGAAAACAGGAGACAAGATGATGGGCAGATTTGGGGACCATGTGGTGCATGATCTGGCTGGAGGGAGTCTGTGCAAGGTTGACCTTTCAGATATCCTGACATCAGAGCTGTAGGACAGAAGAGTAAGACCATGGTGATCTTTCACAGCAAGCAAGTTTTCAGGTAACTTCTCTGGAGTATTTGCAAGAATTCAGGTTCACATATCCAAAAGCCAGCTGGGAAGTATATTGAGAGTTTCTTTCTTCTTTTGTTGAACATAAGGGTCTTCTGCTGAGGGTCCTGGAGAAAGCTTTGTGAAAAATAGCTGGATACAGCCTTAGGTTGTCTTACACAATAGCTT
Source organism: Eopsaltria australis (assembly GCA_034509425.1). Taxonomy (NCBI): domain Eukaryota; kingdom Metazoa; phylum Chordata; class Aves; order Passeriformes; family Petroicidae; genus Eopsaltria; species Eopsaltria australis. Next base: position 2,144,275 of record JAVTVJ010000072.1, read on the forward strand.
GCCCTTTGTTCTCAGAAGTGACTGCTCTCCTCAGCAGTATACAAGCTGAGGGCATTTAAATCAGACAGTGGAACTCAGGGAGCAAATTCTGATTTTTGTGCCCTGATCTCCTACATTGTGAGAAAAACGATCACTTCTGGAAACCAAGGCTTCTTCTTTGTATGTAAAGCCTGGCTTTCAGACCTAGGTTTTAATCATGAGCACTACATAAGCCTGAAAAGAATCAACTGGACATTCTGCAGTTGCATGCTACAGTTCTGGATAAAAGTGATATGATCACTTGGAGATCAGATATAAATATAAAATTGACTTGAATGACTTCATCTTGTGCACTGGTCTGTTGAGAATACAACCATCAATGACTACAGAATACCCAGAAATTAAAAATTCAATTAAAAAATTGCCTCAAAATAGGGAAACTTCAGGATAAAATAGGTCTAACCGCCTGATTCTACTGGTGATTCACTGGCAGGACTATTAAAGTTGGTTTTCTTATGTTTACGTTGGCATTTTAAGAACTATAGGCAGTTGTACACCAAATGCATTCACAAGAAAGGTGTTATTGCAGCTGCAAGGTCAGGGCAGTCTAAGTCAACCAGGGCCAGAATGCCCTGTCACCTTAGCTTGTACCACTGTGTCAATCTGTTGATCTACGTGTGCAGCTGCCTGGGAACCTGATTTTCCACCTGATGTGGAAAATTGCACGATTTTACAGAAAAAAACCTCCTTCTGGGTAGAAAACAACAACAAAAGTTAATCTCTGTGGAATGGAGGGGAAGGTTATGAGTATTTGATCACAATGAAAGGGAGCTCACAGCACTGTCCATGGTTTTATGTTTTCCATACTTATATCTTCATATCCATATTCTGGGTTGTGACACCCTGCCTTCAAGGCTTTGTTCATGGTGCCTCTGACAGAAAGAGAAAAGAAGAACTAAGAAGAGGGGGTAAAGGACAGAAGACACTCTGGACAGCAGCACCTGTGCTAGGTTGAAACTCAGTAACTCCTCCCTTCTTTACAAAGTGGCACTGTCATAACACTTTGCTGTAGCCACGGGGCAAGGGTAAAAAGCCAAATGAAGAGGTAAGAGCACTGTAGCAATTACTGCTTCTACTGCTCAAATTAACAACCAGAGCATGTAGATGGTCTCCTTTCCTTGCCAGATACCAGGCAATAAATGAAATTTCAAGGGTCTGATGTGCAAAAATTCCAAGGTCGCTCAACCTGAGGAGGATAAATGATAATAAGCTTTGCTATAAATAGCGGTTTCAGTGACCTGTTGTTGGGTGAATTGTCAGTGATGCATTTTCAAGTATTTGCCACTAAGAATATTATGCATCATCTTGAACTTCAGAGTGTAGAGGTTGTAGCTCTTTTGTTTCCTTAGACAAAGGGATGAGACGTATCCTATTAAGCTGCAGCCTCTATGAGGCATCTAGTTTAAGGTAGTTATTTAGGCTTCCCCTGTAATAAAGAGAGATTCATCTTGGTATCAAATGAATTGACTTCCTGTGGTGCCTACTTTCTTTCCAGTTAACTATGAAGGGAACTTAAACAACTATCCTTAACCAAGGATCTGTATTTTAGAATGACAAAGAGTGAATTTCATGACTGTGTTTAGTGATATCCAGTGTCAGTGTAGTTACTAGGCATGACTTTATATCTTACCCTACAGGGTTAATAAAATGATACGAACAACAAAAAAACAAACGTTGTTAAATTCATGTAGGAAGAGAAGGACAAAATTATGGCAAACACCAGGCAAACACAAAGATATTCAGGTGAAGTTGGAAAGCACCTCTGAGTGGGTGCAGCCACATGAGCTGGTTCTCCTTTCCTCCCTCAGCAAGGGTCAAGGGTTGTGTTTGTGTGGGGCATTGTTTGTAGCATTAAATAGAAATGCAAGTGATGCAACAGGCAATCCTTGCTGTCCAGCAGTCTCCAAGACTTTAAAAATCATCTTTAAAAGGAAGGTAAAAGCACAGTACAGTCTCGTGATTCTGGGAGCTAAGTGAGGCTTTAAAAATAAGACCTCATAGAGGAAGAAAAAGCAAGAAAAATTCAACAACATGACATATGATACCCTTATCTGCTGCCTCTCATTAATCTCAGGAATGCCAAGGACTGCCTCTTTTCTCATGATAATACACATCAATGTAATTTCACTGTAGTCATCTTCATCTTTCTTCCAAAAACCCAAGGGAATGGTTTACACTGTCACAAGTGGACCCTTCTTCTATTGATTACAAATTTTCCATCTCAGCAATAAAAATTATTTCATTATTCTTAACTTTTTACAGTACAGGCAAGAAGAAGCTAATAAATGTGATGATTAATTCTTTGTCAGTCATAAACTATTTAAGTATGGCATATTCTCTATTGGGTTTTCAGTGATACTGAATGAACATGAACCTGCATTGTTTATTATCAATTTACTGCTAAACAATGCCTCTTCTGACTTCAGTGTGGCTCATGAATAGCAAATTAATCAAATTTGGAACTGTTTGTTTGGTCTTTAAAATGATTTAATCAGACATACCTCATTTAGAAAGTAATTTAATAAGAGAGGTAAAGTAACACTTAACACTGCTTCAGTGTTGAAGCAGATTGTTTAGATGAACTGGCTTATGAATCTAATATGCAATATATAAAAATGCAGACCTATCACTCTGCTCTTTTTGGATCAATAATCTCAACGAGTTCCCAATAACGTTTCATATAAAGCATTCTGACAGAAGTTTCTTATCATTTTGTTTTGTGAAAATAAATGTTTGCATTCAATATACAATTTTAATATACAATGTATCAAAAAGTCATTATGGGTCAGATTAACAATAATTCACAATATCTGAATCACTGATCTCACAGGAGCTACTCCAGCTCATTCCTGTGATGGATGTATCCCCAGACAGTGCATGGTAGAAGAGGAAAAAATGTGACATGAAAATCATTCTCTGTGGAGAAATGACTAGATTAGCAAAGGAATGAGTAATAACTTGTCAGCACTTACTCCATAAGGAAGTTTACTCCTGTTTATGGAGCAAGACAAAGATGCCTGGCCACTATAGTGGTGTAGTCACAGAAAGAGAAAGGAGAGAGATGCTAAGAAGATTCAGGTTTCCCAAGAAATGTTGTCATCACCTTCTAAAATGTATGCTTTAAAAAGTGCATTACCACTACAGCAAAGGTGCAAATAAGGAAGAAAAGCCATTACCTGTATGTCTACATTGAAATTATTCATTGCTGCTATGCAAAAACCTTTCTGTTTCAGAAGACACCAAGAAAGGACTCAGCTGGGACATAATGTAATCTCTTTTTTTCAGTTGATAATTTTTATTACATAATTTTAGATTGCATTTATCTATCTTCAGCTGAGAGAGGTAAACTCTTGCTGGAAGAGTTTACAGGAACTCTGTGATGGGTCAATAAAACTTACAACAAAGACTTTACTAAAATGTGTAATGGATCTCTTCTTGATGTAAGATGATGTTTGCATGAGGAATCATCACCCTCTCAACTCTCCCATATTTTCTACCAGCACTCCTGTGCTAACCTCACCCTCTCTGGCCTCTCTTCATGTTCAGCATCCTATAATGCTCCTAACCCTGTCACAAAATACCCACAGCTCTGCAAACTCTCTCCCACAACTCACTGATTCTGCCGTTCTTCCTTCAGATCTATCAGTATCCTGTGTTCCATCAGACCCTCAGACTCAAGGAAGCACAAACTATGATGCATCCCTGCTAAAGATGTGCTTTTTAGGTGGTGTTTCTTAAAACTCAGAAGGCTAAGAGGCACTGGCATTATGTATGGCTGACAGGATACTGGCTCTTGGCTCCACCTCTGTTTACAGAGACATGAGGGCTGCAGTGAGGCAAGCCAAGCATCTGTCTGGTCTGGGGCCCTCAGTTCAGCAGCAGACAACAGCAAACATACAAGAAAGAGGCTATAAAGTAAGGTAACATACAACAATGACAATATTTTCTTAAAATTTTCTCTCAGTTGGAACCCTGAAAATAAGATTTTTGACACTAAAAGTAGAAGGATTCAGGTTTTAGCTGTGGTATCAAATTTACTGGTGGCCATGTGCCTGTTGCATCCCTGCATTTTCTTTGCTCTGGGAATGTCCAGGCCAGGATGTTGGCACCCCTGCGTAGTCACTGTGGGACAATCAGCTTCTCCAAACTTTGGCTGGGAAGCAGGGAGAAGAAAGTAGGCTGTTACAAAACTTTATATAAAATTATCCCCAAAGAGACCCAAGCCTGAGGAGAAGGAGATCCCTGGACATCCTCCTGGTCATTGCTCACAGCAAATACATCAGGACACTGATTACTTGTTGCAATCCCACTCCACCTTTTATGAGGGAGACTCAGCTCCTTGACCTTGGACCTGAGAGAGCCCTTGGAAGGTTCTTCGGAGCATCAGAGAAAAGGAGGTGATATAAAAAAATCTTCTTGTAAAACAATTTTAACTGTATTACTCATGAGTTTTCTCTATATTAAATTCGGACGTAGAGTGCATGTTATTGTAAATGCACCAGTAATTTGGACTATTAGGCTGTTTAAATATTAATAGGGCTGATGTTAAACTATTCCTTTCTGCCAATAACAAGGCTTGGAGTGCAAATAGATTCTGAGTGTAAGCACATTCCACTAAATTGCCAACCCTCTAGGGACTTCCTGAACCAGAACTGGTGTCTCTGGAGCTAGTAGCCATGAGTGGTTTGTTCCTACCATGACTTTTTTCAGACACTTTTTAGACCCACACAGATCACTTGTATTGCAAAGTTGGACATACATTATATCTTATCTCATGGGAACTAGTGAGCTGAACAAGGGCTTTGGGGCACACGTTTTGTAAACCTGCTCTGGTTTATATCATAGACAAGCAGAAATTCCCATATTCTCATTAAGTTTTGCAGAAACTTCTCCACAATTGTGAAGATACATGAGAACATATGACAGTGCATGTTATTACAGCATCCACACCAGCATCTTCAATGTCCAAAACTCTTTGTGCTGTTCTTCAGCTGTGTGGGATGGTTCTGTAATGCACCTACTGCTGGTAGCTGAAGTGCTCTTACTTCAGTGCCTTGTAGGCAGCACTTTGCCTAACGTGTAGAACTGAAGAGGTCAGCCTTGAACACAATCTGGAATTCCTAAAGGAGGAAACAATATTTGAGATGTCTGGCCTTGATGTTCACCCTTGGCTGACAGGAACTACAGAACAGCAGAAAACAAAATCTGTCAGATCAGCTAAACTCAAGAAACAAACCAATTCAGGACTCACTGGGGACTCTTTCCTGTATTTGTACGCTGCAAGAGAGCTTTACATCCACAGGTTTGTTTACTCATGATATTATTTTTCCCTCCACTTATAAATGAGTCAGGCATGACTCTGCTGTTAGAAAATCCAAACATGAATTGTGACTTCAGTAATTTGCTTCTGAGTTGTGCCTCTGCCCTGAGCAATATGTATATACTCTCAAAGGCAGTGAATGAGATAAAACTGCCACAAAAACTTGTCTGCGCTTTTTTCTGAAATAAGAACTGCGAACTTCTCTGCCTGTGCAGCAAGCAGCAGGGGCAGAGACCCAGGACTCTTCATCAAAAGCATTATGAAAGTGTCTATTTTCCCTGGGAGGCTGAAGAACATGATTTCCTGAAAACTCCACTCTGTTCATTACTGGAAAAAACAAAACCAACACCAGCTTTAACAATTATTGGAAGATATTTGCATTCTGGTAGTACTGACTTAGACCTTAGAGGAACATAATTTATCTAATGGCTCATCTTTCCCCATTCTCTGCAATGTTTGGTGAATCATGGCTTATGTCCTTCCTCTGTTTTCCACTATATATACTCCCTTTCTTCCATTAGTTCCCTGCCCTAGGCTGCCCATTCATTATGGCAATGATTCACTCTTACTATGGGTAGCAACAGACACAGTGGTGAAAGATGTTTTGGCACTGCTAACTGTTACCATTATGCAAAAAAACAACAGTGCTTAGTTAATCTTGTTCAATATAACAACAATCAACAGAAGGTCAATATTAACTTTTCTGTTTCAGGAAGGAAGAAATGTTATTATGTATGTCCTCATTTCAGGAAAACACCCATATTTTGGACCTCTTGTGTCTAAAGTGTCTAAAGTGGAAGGTAAAATTGAAAAATGAACTGTTGGAACTGTTTCTTTACAGGAAAAATGTAATACAGTTCTTCTGGGAAATTAATATTGTGCTTATACCTCCTGTGGATAGATGATCTAGAATGGTTTTGCAATTGCTTATAGTACAAAAATTCTCATTTGCACTACAGGTTTGTGAGCAATCAAAGAATCACGGTCACATTGCCAGGAAGGGACCTCTAAAAGCTATTTAGTCCACTATGTCATTCATAGCAAAAGTGTCAGCAATTCATTTTCAGGTCAGCTATGGCTTTGCCAGGCCAGTTCTTGAAAATTTTCAAGGTTTCCTATGTTCCCAGGTACTCAGCTCCTGTGCTGCACTGACCTCTTAGTGGAAAAGCTTTTCCTCAAGTTCCATCTGAAGCTCCCAAGACACAACTCGTGCCCTTTGCCCCCTGCTGTATCATCTGTGACTGTTATGCAGAATTTATCTCTTGACCTTTGTGACTTTCCCTGAAGTACTGTTGGCAGCTATCACACGGCTCCTTTTTCTCCTCTCCTGCAGAACTCCACAAGCTCAACTCCCTCTAACTGCAGACCCCTGACCATCCCAGGAAGTGAAAGGCTGTCAGCTCCACTGCTTTGTTCAGTTATCCTAAATTAATGAAATTACCCTTTAGTGAAACCTAGGGGAGAAAAACAAACAAAAAAACCCAAACAGAAATCCCCCCCCAACCAGAAAACAAAGCTTTAAAATCTTTTATAGAATAATCTCTCACACAAAATCAGAGGGATGTCTTGTTTTCATATGAAAACCATGTTATATTGAAATTTTAGCCATCTCTGCACAAAGAACCTTCCCAGTACTGTCTCCTGTAATAACTGAAACTGCAGTTTGCATTTTAATGGTTTTTAGTAGTATTGAAATAGTACCTCAGTTGCTATTGTCATATTAAGTGCATCCAGCGAATCTCTGTCTAGCACAGCAGTACAACTCTGTAATATACAGGATTCAGCATCTACACGATATGTAACAAAAGAGATATTTGCATGCAGGCAGCCAACCACATAATACAGGTTAAAAAGTGATAAACTCCAAGACAACTGTGGGATAACAGATTCAAATATGCACAGAAATGATTGACTCAATTCCAACACTGGCTTAGTGATCTGAAGCCACCCTGATACGCCTTCTTTCTTCCCTAAAAAAGAGCATACAGAGTGCAAGCTGGCTGACTGCTCCAAGGCAGTATATAAGCAATCCGTATCTCCACACTTCAGAAAGCTCTTTTGCACTTGCTTTTGCAAATATATAATTCCAAACACCCTGATCCAGCCACAGGAACTGCAGGCCCCACTGTGCACTGCAGGGATAGTGAAGCCAGACTGAGGGCACATCCTTGTCAGCAGCTTTCAGAACACCCAGGAGAAACGAAGTGGAGCTCTTGAATGCTGTTAACCCAGGAAAACTTCCAGCAGTACCAAGGCAAACAAGTGGGCACAGCACTCAAGATCACTGCATCCATCCCCTACTTTTCTCTTCCCTTTGGCATGTAGAAGCACTGCACTGTCCTGTCCACTACCACTGTCCCATCTTGCAACGCAGCACAGCTTCCCATCTTTAAGTAGCCCTTAGCCATCCTTACAAGAATTTTGCAGCTGCTGTACTGCTATTTCACATTTATTTCCTCTAGAACCATCTTCTCTATAGAAATCCGTTTGATTACATGAAAAGCACTGTGTCAAGGAATTTCAAAATCTGCTCTTTCCACCTATGTGCAATGAACCTTGAGTGGTTTGGTTTTGTCCAGTCATGAAACATGGTTCTCCATTGCTAGGAAGTGTAGAAAACATGGCTTGTTTTTTAAGGATTGTTGAATCTGCTTAAAGTAAAGACACTAAGACATAAGGAAAAAAAGAAAAGTTAGCATTGGATAATGTATCCATTAATGAAGACTCTGTTGAAACCAAGACACATTTTGCTCTCACTGGAGACTGTCCACTTTCTGATATGGAGGAAATACCCTGGGATACCCAATAAATGATTTCTAGAGCTTTCATCTGTTTTGAAAATTCCTTCTGAAAAAGTGAAAGAGGACTGTGAGCTGAGATTTCAGAATCCCTGTGTGAGGAAACCTAATCAAAACAGTGTTTGCTCTTCAGGAGAGAAAGGAAAGGAGAGAGAACCTTCTAAATGATGTGAAAGCAGGAGCATAGATTTATATTGTAAGACTTTTGAAATTTGTTTTCAAATTCTGAATTATTTCTGTTGTTCAAAACAAGAAAATAATTTCCTCTTGTCTCAGTGGAATCCAGAAATAATGGCCACCTGCTGCCTGCTGCTGTTTTACTTCAATGGCACCTCCTAACAGCAGCTCCCCTTCAGGGAAGCTATCTTTTATCTCTGAGGTGGGGAGAAAATAAGTTCATTAGCACATTTTCTTTGTACACTGGGGATGCTCTTCTGTGTCAGTCCGGGATGTGGTGAGAGGCACAGTTCCTGGGACCTAAGGGTTGTCCAGTTTAATTTTCTCTTCCCTTGTGATTAGGAAATAATCTTAAAAGTGAGGATACAGCAGGCCAAAAAGGGCAGAAATGACAGAAGCAGAGCTTTGGGTTCAGGCTCTGAGAACTTTATTGCACACAAGATTTGGACACTACTTGTTTGCTATTAGTTTGACCTTTTTACCTTGTTTGGTTTTTGTTCATGACTTTCTCTCCAGCTTGACAGATCTTAATGTCACCAGAATTTTTTTTCCTATGAATTTTGCTATCAATCTCAACAACCTTCATTGAGAAAGTATACTTATGTTAATTACAACCCAGCTAGAAAATATTCCTTAAAGGAAAAAAAGACATGATGAAGAAGGCTTGATAAAAACTGGAGCCTTCTGCATTTTTCACATACAACTTTTTCAAAGACAGTGAAAAATACTGGCTTATAGCAACATTCCCCAACCTCCCAATAATCACAGCAGGTCTGTGACTTCTTTAAAGTGGTGTCACAGCCATCTTACCCCTTTCCCAGGCAATTAAACACCAGAGTGCTCGTGCTCCGTTCCTTTTCTCACAGAAGAGTTTGTTGGGGGTTCTTTCTAATTTCATAAAGTTCTTCTAGTCTGGCTGTAATTCAATGAATTATTGGCTAGGGGAAAGTTATTGAAGCTCATCATGACAGCATTTTTCATCAAATTAAGCAGCGTTGCTGAGAGGGGAAAAAGTTGTACTTCCAAGACAATGCACCTGCAGAGAATTAGCTGATAAATGATTTACAGACATGTGGATGAAAACATTAATGGGGAAACATATTTTTAAAATGAACTTGGTGTTTTTTGAAACAAACTCTAAATGTCTCCTCTGTGTGATCTTAAATATTTGGCTGTTCAAAGATGCAACACTACACTTTGTGCCATGGGAAGCAAATTGCTCAGACATTTTTCCCTCTTGCATGCTGTTTGATGGTTCTCTTCCCTGTTATTTTGTCACTGACACTAGCATTCACAAATAAATCATCATGTCTAGTGATTCCCTTCCATTGCCACAGGAAAAGTGGGAGCATATAACTACCTGCCCAAAAGGGGCAACTATCTCTGTGCTGTTTATACATCCTTGTTTCAAGTAGTGTTGGTTATACATGTCAGGTTTATGATGATTATTTTATATTTATACTACAGTAACAGTAAAAGACACAAGCATGTTACTGCCCAGACCCTCAGAAGCATTATTTGGACGTCAAACTCCTGGGCTTTGGTTGCTGTGCAGTGTCTGAAGGCTGCAGATGGAAGAGGTAGTCAAGCATCAAATTACATAGTTTCCTACAGCTCCCTTGATTCCCATGGTGCAGCTTTTGGGAAGTATGGGGTGAGTAAAGAAGGAGCCTGCAGGAATAAAAAGAAGGTATGAGCCAGTGGAATGGTGCCATGGAGAAATGTACTTTATCCCCCAGTCTCCTGCTGGAGAAATCCGACATGATGCTTTCCAAAGTAATTAGTTCCTGGTACCCAAAGTCAAGCGCAGAAAGGGCTGGGTTTGGGCAAAACATTGACTGAGCAATCTTGGAGCTGTGCAATGAACTGCTGTGAGAAAACTAGGAAGAAGAAATTGATGAAACTCTGTCAGGTGGTTTTACAGTCATTCTTGAGTGCAGACGAATGCAAACAGAGGACTTTGTGGAAGTATTTGGAAAGTAGTGTGGTCTAGAAAAGTCTGGGAGGCAATAAATACTTGGACCACTTTTCTGTGGTCCACCACAGACCTCTAAATGGATCCAGTTAGGACTGGATCTTCTGTGCAAGATTCTGTCTTTCTCACTCCCATCTTCACTTTTTATCTTCTGGGTGCATCCCTACTTTCCCCTCACCACCTTAATTTATTTCTCTTTGCTTCATTTCACCTACTGCCTTCTAATTCTCCTTTTTAATCTTTCTTCTGCAATGTTATTTACACTGTACTCCACACCTTTCCTCTCTCCACATCACAGCTTGGAGTAGCATCAAATTCAGTAATTGTCAGGAAAGTTTTGATCATTCCCTGAGTCCCTATTATGTGCAGTCGCCTTGCTGAGATAAATCAAGCTCAATTGTCTTAAACTTTCTTCTTTCAGTGGGAACATGTAATATGCCTGATATCCAGATGTAGAACTTGAATCTTTCCTCCTGAGTTTAAACCTATTACTTTATCCCCCTGCCTATTACAGATGTAGAGAAGAGCTTACTTGCTTTTAGCAGCAACATCTTTACACACCCGAAGACTGTTATTACGTCTCTCCTTGACATTTTCCTCTCTAGATTAAATAACCTCAGCTGACTTAACTTTTCCCTGTAGGTGATGTTTTATAGTGCTCTCATTGTTCTCTCTGCAATGCCTTTTTGCTCAGCCTTTTTGAAACATGTCATCAAAAGTGGACATAGACGTCCTGCTGAGACCCAGGCAATGCTGACTGCAGTGGAATCCAGTCTTTTAAGCTATAATCCGTTCTTTCTCTACCCATATATAGAGATATAAAAATATAAATTATCTTTCAGTATAGAGGGTTTAGTGCTGCTTTTTTTTTTTAGCAATAACATGACATTGCTGACTTATATTCTTCACGATAATTTTTTTTCCCCACAGAATGATTTCTTGCCGATTCTTACTCTTGCTATGTTAACACAAAGGACTCTTCCTGACTACGTGTATTGCTTCTTATCACTGAATGGTAAGCAGCCCTGGAATATGAGTCCAATTCAACAAAATAATCCAGAATCCTAAGATTGCTCTCTAAGGTCCTTCCTAGTCTGACACCATCTGCAGATTCAGTAGTCATACTTTCCCTTCCATTGCTTCCACTGTCCCACTTTCTGTCCCCAAACTTCCTGACTCTGGTTAATTACGAAAATTTTATGAAAAAGCGTACACAGATGAGCCCTTACTGGAATGCTGCTTCACATATCTCCCATTCCAACAGTGTCTTATTTTTGACAGTGACTGTTTTTCCCCTGCATAAAAGTAACTCATGCAGTAGTTCATGTTTCTTTAACTTAATTATAGACTAATGGAAGGCAATGCTCACTGAAACACAAGATATATGAAACCTGATGCTTCCTCCATATACACAAAACTAGTAATTCTGGATGGATTTAGAAGTCCATTTTGGATGTGCCATTTAATTATCTTCTAGATACTTATGTACAATTTGCTTGATTATTTGCTCCTCTGTTTTTCTGTGAGTGAAGTCTCTGTTGCATGAATATTAGGATAGGTGTCCTTTATTAATAGAATCAGTATTTCTAACAGACACTGTTCGTATTTATTAGTACTGGAACACGCTGCCCAGGGAAATGGTGGGCACCATCCCTGGAGACATTTAAAAGATGTTTTGATGTGACACTTGGTGGTCTGGTTTTGTGGTGGACTTGGTTGTGCCAAATTATTGTTTGGACTTAAGAATTTTAGGGATCTTTTGCAACCTAAAAGGTTCTATGAATCTATTAATGAATGCCATTTGTTGTGCAAAGACCCACAAAACCAGCAGAGACACAAGCAACGGAAGTGAGTAGCTTTGGCAGTTGACATCTGCTGTGTTTGTGGTTTACTACATAATGTTCATTATTTTACCCCACAGTCTTGCCCTGGCTGCTGCAGTCTGAGTCAGAAGAAACCTCTGGATGGAGCAAAAGATTGCTCTTTCCCTGGAAGCCACTGAGCAAGGCCAGGGGAAGTGTCATGGGTCAAGATGGGTCCAGCTGAAGGGAGGCTGGGAGCAGGCAGTCAGGGAGCAAGGAGCCTGCAGCATCTTCATGGCACCTGTCACACCCCAAGGGTATGTTGGGAACATGGCTGACATACACTTGCATATCTTCTGCCCTGCTGAATTAAAAAAGTTAGAAGAAGGGCTAGGAAGTCAGTAGGCTTCATGTGCACAGCTCTGCTGTGTTTGACAGCATCCTGGCTCCCACTAGGGCAGGGTTAATTTTTGCAGTAGCCAGGAGGGCCATGGCCAGGACCTGGAGGTTGTTCTGTACCGCCTCACTGACAGGGGTGGGGGGGAGGGGTAACTTCCAGTTGAGTAAGGGTGGCAGAGGATACCCCCATTTCCAAGCAGTTGTGTGTGAATCATTTGCCTATCCTGTACACTTTGTTATCAGTGTTGTAGCTGATACTGTTTGCTTTCTTATCTCATTGCTGTTTCCAGTAAATTGTTCTTACCTCAGCCCGTGATCTTTACATTTTATGCCTCCAGTCCTCCCCTCCATCCTGCCACAGCGGGAAAGGGAATGGGGGCGACTCAAGGGGAAGTGAGCAAGCAGTGCATGGTTTGGAGTGTTTTGATGGGAACATTAAATTGGGGAATACCATTCCTAAACTTTGCCACACACTAAGAAAAAAGAGAGAGGGAGCTAATGGAAGGGAGCTTGTCTGGGTACTCACATTCTCTTTTTACTCTTTTTTACTCTTAATTACTTTCTTCACATATGAACGTACTAAATAAAACTGTAGGCACAGGGACATAAATTCACGGTTAAACTGCAACAAGAGTCTGATGGCTTTTGGCTGGGTAGGTCTTTTCTCCAAGAGGATTCCCCGGAGTCTGGGAGCAAAGATTTGTGTAGCAACACAAAATCCAGGAAAATCAAAGAGTGCTAAAAATTCCTCTAAGCGCACAAAAATAAAACCTCAGCCTGGCAAAGAACATGAGATTTTTCTGATATAATTTGCACTGCTGTTCAAATCTTTCTGATCAGTGACAGATCAGGAAAACCTCAATCCTACAAACTGATGCTCTTGAAAGACCCTGTGCCATAGCTGAACTTCCTCAAATACTGTAGCTTCCAGAATCCCAAGACAATTCCTCAGTTATGATGAGGTAGAATGTCCTGTGGAAGAAGGCATTTTTAAACATAATCATAGATTGATTTAGGATGGAAGGGACCTTAAAATGTCATCTAGTTTGAGTTCTACTGCCGTGGGCAGGGAACCTACCACTAGACCAGGTTACTGAGAGTTCCAACCAACCTCACTTTAAATACCTCCAGGGATGGGGCGTGCACAACTTCTCTGGCCACTTCTTTCAGTGCCTCCCCACCCTTACAGTAAAAAATTTCTTCCCAATATCTAATCCAAACCTACACTCTTTCAGTTTAAAGCCATTGCCACTTGTCCTGTCACTACACGCTGTAAGAGAATTAAAGATCACAATTACCTTTAAACACTATGAAGGCTGCAGAAGGAATTTGCAGATAGGATACACCACCACAGCAGAACTTCAGATAGGCACAGAGGTGAGGAATGTGCAACAGGAAGGTGCTAATTCCAGGCTTAGCAGAGGTAAGCTTTGCTTAGCACCTCCTAGCTAATGCATCCAGACAAAAAGTCTCACTGTGACAGACTGTGGGAATGGAATCAAATGTCATGCCAAGATACGGGCATGGCATTTATGCCCATATGGATATGGAACTTGGACTGTATAAATGTGATACCCTAGAAGAATGACTTGGGGATCCCCACCACCAAGAAGGGCAGAAGAAGAAAGACCAACAGGATATCACCTGGATTCATGGGGTGGTGATACCTTTCTGCTTATTCTGCATCTCACATTCTCTTTCTCTCCCAGCCCTCCTTTCCTATTTCTTTCAATCTCTCTTCTTCACATTCACTGTTAAATAGAATCCATATTATTGACTTTGACATATGGTCTTGTTTGCACCTTAATTTGGGCAGAGGCATCTCTTAATAGTTGGATCATAACAATTACCCTTGTGAAATGCCCCTCTCCAGCCTTCTTGTAGGCTCTTTTAGGTACTGGAAGGTGCTCAAAGTTCTCTCTGGAGACTTCTCTTCTCCAGACAGAACAACTCCAACTCTCTCAGCCTGTCTTTACAGGAGAGGTGCTCCAGCCTTCTGATAATCTTCGTGGCCTTCTTTTGGGCCTACTCCAGCAGGTCCATGTCCTTCTTATATTGGGCAACCAGGGCTGGATGTAGCACTCCAGATGGGGTCTCACAAGAGCAGAGTAGAATTTCCATTTTGAAACCTCTGAAAACTACAGGAAATAGACCAACTCAATGGGAAATTTTCACTTTCTAAGCTTTACATTTAATAAGACCTGCTCATTGGTATCCTTGAATATATTACTTTTAGGGTCATAGCATCTGAGACCATCTGTCACTTTGACTTACAGCTCTGATGATTACTTCATTATAGTAGCTTTAGTGTTTTAAAAGGGAGGAATTAATTCTTTCAAGAGGAAATATTCCTCCAAGCAGAAAGTCCAGCAAGTCTCTAAATTCTCATTACAGGGATTTTCTGCAGAAGAGAATTTTGCATAAGGGCCTGAAGCTGCCTCAGCTGTGCACTTCTGGTCCTTAGCACCCTCTATCAGGAACAGGGCAGCTGAGAGTGAAAATGATGATCTCATTCTGGTTGCAGATTAGCTAGAAACAAGATTTCACTAAGTCATGAGTGCTAGAGGGTTTCTCTGGGTTATTGCAGTCATGACTTGTGTTTGTACTGCAGGTTGTAGATTGTTCTACACAGGCTCCCAGGCGTTAGCTAGGTTACAGAAAGTAATCTTTTTGGCAGAAGCAGCCTTTGTTGATTGCAAGAACTGTAAATGCCAGGGGCTACTCCAGCTAAACAGCATATTTCATCCTTTTGAGTCCTGAGAGCACAGGCAGGCTGAGAGCAGGAAGCAGTCAGCACAGTGCTGTTGAACTGGCTACTATCTCCTGTGTCAAACTATTCCTGCAAAAGAATTCTCAGAAAAGAAGTGTCACATATACTTCTATCTTTCAAGTATTAATTTAGCTATAAAATAAATTATTTTATACAGAGCACTTCAACTTGCCTCTTTATGATTTTGATGCATGGGAGTGATTCTACATCTGATTTGTTCTTCTAGCATATATGTGTCTACTTTCAACATGTATGTACAATGTACTAAATATCCTATGACATGTTACAAAACAACTTGATTTCAGTATTAATGAATTATAAAATATCTACTTGATTTTTCTTAATAACTGATAGCCTGGACACTAAAACCATTTAGATGCTGAAGGTAGAACAAATTCATAATTACTCTATGTTCATTCCTTCTCTGGCAAGACACTTTTCCTTTTTTTTTTTTCTTTTTTTTTACACTAATTGTAGATGTTACTAGGATATTATGTATTTAGGGTCAGAATTTGGTTATTCTGTGGGCTTTGCTATCCTGGGTGAGCCATATCAATCTGTGCTATTATTTTTGTTTTATATGCCTAGCCTGAAAATGCTATGCCAAATAAATAAGGAAATAATTGAAGCTTCAAAGCCATAGAGTGGCTTAGCCTTGTTTCTTCAACACATCAACACATTGAGTTTTTCACTACATTTCACAAGCTGCAATTAAATTAAGATAATAATTAGATTAACTAAAAATCTACCATCATATTTACTCCACTAAATGATTCAGGAACAGACTGGGAAGTTATTACCCACTTCAACTCTGTTTTATCCACTCATCTTTATGTTCTTTCTTAGCCTGGGCCAATTCAGAAACCTGTTTCATGGATCAGGTCCTTAGCTAAATGGAGCTGTTTGTAATTTCCTTAAAAATCACACTCACTCACTCACTCACTCATTCACTGTCACAGAGAAGAAGAGTATGGCAGAAGGTTGAATAACTGCAAAACCAGGATAATTATTTCCCAGTGTTTATTTGTTCATTTTCTCATGCATATACATGTAAGTACTGTACCAACTTTCCAGATATGAAAAAGAGATCATGCAGCAAAGACTGAGAGCTCAGTATAAACATGTGCAGGATGAAGAGGATTCTGAGGGAGTTTTGTCTTCACGTGATAATTGTTCATGTCTCTTGAACAACTATATACACTTTCCACTGCTAAGATGATCAACAGCTGGGCAGATCCATCTAAAAAATTAATGTCTATATATTCATACCCTATTTACCTTAGTGGCAGAAATTTACACTTCAAAAGCTGTAACTTGATTAAAACTTTTCTTTTTAGAAGCCTGAATTTGTTGTTAATGTAAATCAATCTAATCACGGGGTGTGGTAAAAACACAAACTGGAACAGCTCTCAAATTCCAGCTTGAGTTGAACAGTAAAACCAGAATTCATTCTGAAATATACAGGTGCAGCTACTGCCCGTGTCCTTAAACAATCCAACATTCAGAAGACAGACTTAACTATAAGGACATAATTGGAACATCCAAAGGTTTTAAGTAGGTGTATAAAAGTAAGAGTCAAACATATGTGAAATATCACATAGTAAAATCCTTTCTGTTTAACTTGCAATGTTGTCCTGTGCATCTCAGGCATAATGGATCAATTCCTCTTTGTCCTTTTATGAAGCACGGTCTTCATTACTTTTGGCAGCAGCCTGGATATTCACTATATTTTCTTCAGTGTAGTCCTAAAACTGGGGAGAGAAAATAATCTATTAATTAACTGCAGTCGTTGCATTATAGCGTGAGTCTCTGATCACAGTCGAGACGAGGAGTAGTAGCTGGTGAGAGGTTACATCAGGTCAGTCATTTGGGCTCTTTGCTCAAAGTGTTGGGCTAAACAGCTGTTCATGGGATTACTCACAAACAAGACTGTAAAAAGAAGACACTTAAAAGGTAATCTGCATTCTATTTTAGAAACAAAACTAAATCCCCCAATTCTGAGTAATCTACACAGCTTGTTATGAAGCCTTTGCTCTGGCAGTAGGCTCAAAGTTAATTACCTTTTTTATTCCAGTTTTTCACACATCATTTCAACTATAGTGTTAGTAATTTTATCTTTGATGCTCATTTTAGCTGCTCACCAGTTCCTGCAGCCATCTTCTGGGAATTGTGAGATCTGGCTGGAAATTGTAACTATACAGGCTGTCTGCTCAGAAAGAAAGCATGGTCAAAGAACGCAGCATTAGACTGTATTCTTGGCAGGGATTTTTCAATAGGTTTTGACTCAGGTTGGGCTAAACCATTCCCTTTTCTTGATTGGAGACAACATTTTTAAGATTAGATGCTATGCTAAAAAAAAAAAAAGTGTGGTTCTTTGATAAACAAAAGAAACAAACCCCATCATGTTGGCTGAGACTCATTAATAGTTCTACTTTTCAATTTTTTATAACTTTGCTGTATGTTTTGGGGAAATGGGACATGAGGGAAAAAAAGCATCAAGGCAAAGCTAGTGGTACTGTATTCAGTGCCTTCTTTTTAGATTAACAAGTTTGTTGTGACAAAATAATGAAAAGTTTATACAGAGATCAGAACATCTTGGCTTCTAGTCATCTGTACACTGATGCACTAAAAATCATGCAGTGAGTTTACAAGATATATGTGCTAAAAATATAAGACATATTCCAAAATAGAATAAAGATGTATTCTGCAGTATAAACTCAACTGGACTGCACGATTTCCAGGTAGATTTATGTAAGCAAGGACCTCCATTAAACCAAAGCCTTATATGGTCTCTACTATGAATATCTAGAAATTTTTAAACTAGGCTTCACTTTGTCATCTGAGGACCTTCCAGTAGAGCCTGAAGCAATTTCACTAACATCTGTCTGTCACAACTTTTTTTCTCATTCTCTTAAATCTTGCACACTTGTGTCATGAAGCCATCAGCAAGGCAGAATACAGAAGTTTTTCAGGCTTGGTTTCTCTGTATAAACCATGGAGACAGAGAGATACATGCCTAAGGAATCCATACACAACAGCAGGCTGGGCTCTGCCAGGCAGATAGCTCACCTACCAAAAAGGAAGGGAAAAAGAAAAAAAAAAGTGGGATCTTCTGGTTCAGCTTTCTTTTGATATACCTCTATGAAGGAAAATGTTTCAACCACTTGGCTCCAGAAATCTCAAGAGAAGTACAAGTCTTGCCAAAACAAAATGTGTTGTACTGGAGATGAGGGCTGTGTAAAACAATATATTTTGCTATAACAACATTTTTGCATCTTTTTCTTGGGAAGAAGATGGAGTATTCATATATTTTGGGCGTACCACAATTTGGAAGACACCAGGCTGCAGCATTCTGATTTAAAACATTGTGAAGCAGATTCTGTTTGTTCTGTTACACTAGCTCTACTTCATGTGAAATGTCTAGAGAGAGAATAAACAAATCATAAACTGATTTGACTACCTGCTTGGGCAGGAAAAACATGCAGGTCACTATCCAAATTGTGCTGGGATGCAGCTGAAGCCAAGTCTTTTCAATCCGGACAAGTGCTCCAGTGAATACATCTCCTACAAGTCCACTATTTTAAGCAGTTCTTCTTCCTTCCTGATAATATATGCTGAACCCTGAAGTCTTTAGACAACATTCATACTCCTTTTCCTAAGAAGGTTCTCTTCTGTGTTAGCCTCTCCTTTACTCATAATTCTAATACACCTTCTTTCTAGCATCAGTTCCAGATTGAACTCCATTTTCTCTACTACAGGCAAGCAAAAGTGGGACATTGTTGACACAAGCGTTTTCTCCTGATGTGAATCTATTCTTTAGATGGAGAATCAGCACCTTGTTTATTTCCAGTTGGACTGCCTCAAATACTGGAAAGTGCTGCAATCATTGAACTGGATATCTTTTAGCTGGGCTATCTCCAATGTCATCTGTTTTGCAAAAAGTTTCCTGAATGGTTAAAGTTTCAGTGTGGTTGTGATTTGCTTTGCATACCTGCTAGGACTCTAGAAAATAAAAATAAAAATATAAATTATGTTAGAGGAAGGGCAGGTATTTCTAACAACTTTCGGTAAAACTCATAGCAGAAATATGCCTTTCATTAATAATATTTTCTTTTTCTTGTAGCATTTTCTATAGGTTATATCTGGTATTTTTCAATAAAATGAAAATAAACCCCAATCATCTTACTTCTCACAGATGTTTTCTTTTATCAAATGCTTACAGTTTTGTTCTGCCTGTCTTCCCCACCTCTCTGTTGATCATTATGCATTTTTTGGCTCTTACCTTAGCTTTGTCCAATACTGCAAGCACTCCATCTGCTTGACATTAGGGCCTCCTGAAGTAGAAACATAAATCCCAATGTGGCTAAAGCATCAAACTAGAAATATTTTTAGGATATAAGATGCATTTCTGCTTCATAAGCCTTCCCACAAAGCAGAGCCTTACTCTAACTTGAGTGCCTGCATGTGATTGAAAAATAAATTGTTTTTTATATAACTTCAAAAGGAGAAGGAATTCTTGCCTGCTTCCTGATATAGGAACTGCTTTTCTCAGTTACCAAGCAGAGTGCCTGATAAAAGTAGCTGGTTCTCACCATGCTGAATGGGAAAAGCAAGAAATTTCACAAATTGGAGTTCCTCTAAAAAAAGTTTTATGTAGATGCACTGGAAATG
Organism: Eopsaltria australis; assembly: GCA_034509425.1. Classification (NCBI taxonomy): domain Eukaryota; kingdom Metazoa; phylum Chordata; class Aves; order Passeriformes; family Petroicidae; genus Eopsaltria; species Eopsaltria australis. Next base: position 2,164,226 of record JAVTVJ010000072.1, read on the forward strand.
AGGAAGAGATTTTAAACATTAATGTTTACACAAACAGTAAATAACTGCTGAAATTTTTAAAATGCTTTTAACAAAAATAAAAATGTATATGGCTTTCAGCAAACATAAAGATCAGTTAAAAGTAAGCATCTGTGTTTGCTGTTTCAAAACATTTAGGAAGATGTTGATTCAAGAGATGCATTAAGCATCTCTTTAACCAAACCACTACCCTTCATTGCAAAACTAGCCCCACGGGGGGTTTGGATTACTATTTTCATTTGTCAACAGTTCAAACACTTGAATAGTGGGAGCAATAGTAATTGTAGTATTCCCATGTCTTGTAGTTAGCAAAATGCAGGACTTGTTGGAATATTATTGAGCAAAATTTACATATTAACAGTAAGAAAAAATCTAAAGACCGCTTCAAATTCTACTTTAATTTCTCTACACCCTTTGTAGACTGGGAAATGGTCTAGACAGAATAAAGAGTTTTGTTCTTATGGAAGTTCACTGCTGAGCTTTTCTCAGTACTGTTAAATTTTAATCACTAAAGCAAAATTCTGTCCTTTCTGCCAGGTGCACCTGAGCCTTTCTTCTGCCCACATTGTGTGCTGAAAATGAAAGATATTTTTTGGCTCCTAAAAACAAAACAAACACAAAGAAAAAAGAGAAATCTTCTGGTGTGAGAAGTCATGACGATCACTTAAATGCATATTAGTGGCTTCCACCTATAAAATCAAAGTCCATTTACATTGGGATAAAAAGGGTGCTGCAGTTACAGACTTCTGGGAAATATTTCAACTTTCTATAAATAAGCACTTTATCACTTGGTGGCCTTTTTAGTACCTTCAGAGTCCTCCATGCAGTCTATCTCTGTGACACCTTTATACAAGGTAATAGAGAAAAATGGTCATTCTACAAATAAACTTCTTCTACTCCAACTTTTATTTTATTTCTCCTTAGTCAAGAATAAACCTTCACTTGAAATTGTCAGATGTGATTATGGATCTGAGTCTAACAGCATAACTCTAGACAACAGTTCAGGAATAACTAAAAAGTTGAGTCATTCTTTTCCCTCGCTCTTAATTTAAATTTGATTTTAAACAAGGATAGCAAAGATCGGAGAAAAAAGTAGCAAACTACTAGAGTTAAAGCATAGTCTCAAAGCAGCATCATCTTGTTTATGGCTTAGAATCCTGGGAGCCCTGCAGGAACAGTAGTGGACATATAGCTATAGATTTCTCTGCACCTGGAGGATTTGACATACTGTGCTGATTGAGTAAAGACAAAAAGACAAAAGACATTAAATAGGAGTAAATTTGGGGCACTGACAATCTTGAACAAGGTCAGGCAGAAGCATCTTTCACCATCATCTGGTGACTTGTCCTGCACATTGGAGGAGGCAGATGCCCCTCCCCTAGTTCTGTAATTTCTTGCACTACTAAACTGTGTGTTCTGAAAGTTTTATTCATAAAGTTGTGTAGCAGGCTGTAGTCTTGTTTTCACATATGCTCATAGAAAATATTTCTGCAAGTTTAGAATAGTGAGGAAAGCATTATGGATGGCCTGGAGGCTTATTTAGTAACCAAAAATTTTATTGCAGCTATTGCAAATTCCAAAGCTTTCAATCCGTTGATTTCTGAGGGAATTTCCTTGAGTGGAATAAATGATGACTGTTGAGTAAAGATATAGTGCGGATCCCACACTTCTAACCTGAGGCAGAGCTGGCTTGAGGTTTTGCAGAAGTAGAGTCATAAAATCATGGAATAGTTTAGGTTGGAAAAAGACCTTATAGATCATTGAGTCCTATTGTTAACCCAGCACTGCTAAGTCCACCACAAAACCATGCCCCTAAAAGCCACATAGGCATATCTCTTAAATGCCTCCAGGGATGGTGACTCCACCACTTCCCTGGGCAGCCTTTTCCATTTCCTGATCATGTTTTCAGTGAATAAATTTTCCCTAACATGCGATATAAACCTTCCCTGGTGTGACTTGAGGCAATTTCTTCTCATCCTGTCACTTGTCACTTGTGAGAAGAGGCCAACCCCAGCCTCAATACACCCTCCTTTCAGGGACTTGTAGAGAGCAATAAGATCACCCGTGATCCTCCTTTTCCCCAGGCTAAACAACCCCACTCCCTCAGCCATTCTTCATCAGACCCTTCACCAGCCTTGTTGCCCTTCTCTGGACACTCTCCAGCAGATCAACACTCTAGCCCAGCTTGGTGTCATCTGAGGACTGATGGAGGGTGCATTCAATCCCCTTATCCAGATAATTTATAAAGATATTAAATAGGTGTGGCCCTAACACAGCCCTTCGGAACACCACTAGTGACTGACTGAGAACCTTCTTTTACTCCATTCACCACCACTCTCTAGTGGCAATCCAGCCAACTTTTCACCCAGCAAAGAGTGCACATCCAAGGCATGAGCAGCCAGCTGCTCCAGGAGAGCGCTGTGGGAAATGGTGTCAAAGTACCAAAGTTCAGGTAGAAAACACCCACAGCTTTTCCCTCATCCATTAAGCACATCACCTTGCCATTGAAGGGGATCACATTGGTCAAGCAGGACCTGCCTTTCCTAAACCCACGCTGGCTGGGCCTGATCCCCTGGTTGTCCTGTACATGCCATGTGATGGCACTCAAGATGACCTGCTCCATGACATTTCCCTGTAGCAAGGTCACACTGACAGGCCTGCAGTTCCCCAGATCCTCCTTCCGACACTTCTTGTCACATTTTCTAACCTCCAGTCATCTGGAACCTTCCCAATCTGGAAGAACTGCTGGTAAATGATGGAAAGTGTTGTGGTGAGCCCTTCTGACAGCTCCCTCACCAGATCTCATCTGGCCCTATAGATCTGTGTATTTCTAAGTGATGCAGCAAGTCACTGATCATTTTCCCTTGGATTATGGGGCCTTAAACTTCTAAGTATAGATGTACTTGAACTTTTCTCTCCAGAGAGGGAGTGAAAACTTATTTTGCTGTCATTCTGAGGAAATAAAACCTTTTCTTCATAGAAAAATTACCTTTCTGGGGGGGGACTAGCAGAGACTCAAGAGTGACTGGAAGTGATCAGTGGAATTTCTATTGACTAGGGATGGAGAAACAAAAGGATCTGGTGTGAGTTTTCCAGATCTTATTGCCCCTTCATGACTTCTTCATTAATTTTGACACCCAGAGGGACACTGGAAAGATGAACACAACACCAGAGAAAGTGCATAGCTATCAATCATTTTCTTGCTTAACAATTTTAACGACACTATTAATGAGGATAAACGATATATTTTTTGCAGTAGACTGTTAAAGTAGACTGTTAAAACATTAGCTAGGCTAACAATAAATTCTTGATTCTACATCTATACCTATATCAAGATGCTGATTGCAAAAATATGCTCTGTTTCAGCAAATTCTCTCCCAGCATTCCAGAGCTCGTGACTCGGTGACCACCTGGGCCAGATGTGGTGACATGGTACTTAATAACTTTGAGTTACTTTTCTTCCCTACGGAATTGTCCAGCTGACCCTTAACTCACAGAAACTTCCAGCATTCACAGGAAAAGACATTTAGAAAGTGAGTTACAGGATGATTGAAAATTGCCTCCATGCGTTTGTATGAACTTGCAATCAGCTCATTTTTCTGATGCCTCCTAAGGCACCAAGCAGCAACCACTACCCTTCTTCGTTTGCCACCAGCTGACCTTTCCTGTACTTCCAGAGGCTTTTGGTTTGTACCACGATTATCCCACATGGGCTTCTTTTAGGACCTTGCTGCTTCCTCACGTCTGACACAGCCCTCTTACTTTTCCATCCTACCCTAGAGGATGCAGGGTTTGCTCTGCAGATACTTGTGCCTTCTGCAGCTGGCCTATTATTAAGAAGCTGCCTTGCAAAAATGACTGGCTTGTCTGGGCTCCCTGTTGCTATTTTTAGCTGGGAGCTCAAGGCTTGAGATGTCATGGAAAATGACCTTCCCAAGGAAAACAGCATTTGTAGATTACCATAGTAAAGTGAGAATAATTCCTGCTCTCAGGGAACCTGCTTGGATGACAGAAGCCTCGGGGTTTCTGGGTAGACGAGATACCAAACACAGAAAATCATAAAACCTGCTGAAAGTTTTCCATTTTCCAAGACAAAATGCTTAATTTATTCCATCAATTACAGGGCAGTCTGGAGAAGCTTTAAATACAGAAAAGGTGCAAATCATACAACATATGTCTCGCCAAAGCTGCATTCTTAAAACCAGCTTCTGGAAAGCAAAAGCAGGGACTTAAAAATTCAGATTGCTGAGCCAAATGCACTAAGCACAGAGCAGAGGAGGAGAACAGCAGCCACCACTGACCTCAGAGCAGATAATCAGCCACTGAAGGCACTTAGGCAGTGCCTCTGACAGGGTCCCTCTGGCAAAGTAGGTGGCCAAGTACCTGTCTAATGGCTGCTACTCGAGACTGTGCATGAATAGGTTTGGAGAGGCTTTGCCCTGAAATGACTCAGACTCTTCTGAGTTTGCTCATAAGCACAAATACACAAATAATATATTACAAGAAAAAAAAAAAAAAGAAAAGGTAACTTCGTAATGTTGGTTGCAATGTTGGTCTTAGTTATCGAAATCTTTCCCAAACAGTTATGCGGGCCTGTGTGTAAACATCTTTTTACAGCTTTCTGGAGCGGTAGGAAAAAGGACAAATCATTACTTGTGCAATAATGAGCACTAATTATATATTTTTTATAGAATTGAAGACATAAGAGTCAGTTTTTAAAGACACAAAGATTTCAGGAAAGTGCATTGTGCCAATTAGATTTACTAGTACCATTAGGAAATAAAACTGATTTATTCAATTATTAGTCACATTTGCAGACATTCATTCCACTGGAAACTTGTCAGAGCTTTAGAGTACAGCTGTCAGGGCAAGAAACATACAAAAAAGAATACTTTAAAAACAATTTGCAATTGACCTTTAAATGTTATTTTCATCAATGAAACTAAAAATCTGGAAAATTCCTCACAATAATCTCTTATGCGTGACGGAAATTAAATCATATTCTGCTTGTGTTTTACTTGATAAATCTACATATATATACATATAGAAATACAAATTCAATTGATATGTGTACCTATGTACACATATTATATGTATCTACTATATTAGATAATTGTTTTACCCGCAGAAGGTTTCAAAAAATTCCTTTTGGACAAAAATAGGACACAAATGTTAGGAAGAGAGGCACTCATGTCACTTGCTTCATGTCTAATAATGATCATAGCATGAGTGAAGATGAAATTTCTCCCCTAGATGTTTAGTAGTACACAATCAGATTTTGGTTTGTTTGCTTGCTTCTCTTGTCTGATGCACCAAGGGCTGGCCACTGGCAGAGTTTCCAACTTCAATTGAAATATATTTAATATAAGCTTGCAACTCTATGGTTCCAGTGCAGCAAAAACACAGAGAGACTGAATATAATTTAATCTGAGGTTTACTGTGCTCCTGAAAATGAGAGTTTCATGCATGGAGGAAAGATTGTCTCCCCAGTGTATTACCAAGGATATACATAAGACATGCAAAGCATGGATATATTTTTATTAAAGATACATGTAATTTCCAACTTTTTTCTACTTCAGAAAGCAAAAGAAATTTTGCAGGTATTGACTGCTAAATAAAACACTCTCCTACATGATATTAGAAATTTGTATGACATTACAGGAGAACACATTCAACAAGAGTTGTTATTTTATAATATAACAAGTTTCAGTATTGTAAAGAAATCTGTTGTGTCCTTTCGTCTGTTCTTCTTTTTCTACTTTTACTCAGGACTTCTTCTTTCCATACCTGTCTTGTTTCTGTTCAGAAAAAAAATAATGAAACTTTTCTAATTTTATCTTTACAGAAACACTAGGAATAAATGTTTGGTGCTCAGTACTTTAGGATAATAAAATTTTGGTGCTTACTACTTTAGGGTAATAATCTGAATTGCCTGGTAGAGACTTTATTCTACCCTAGGTTCAAAATGCAGCCATGACCTGCTAGTCAAACAAAGAGAAAAAATGCTTGTAACACTCTCTCAAGTACAGAACACTGATTGCATTTTTTATAGCATCATAATTTGCTATTGATTATTCCCAGGGAACATCAATCTAATAGACAGAGTGGCAGTCTTCTAACTCCTGTGTGTGTGAGGCTTAGATATATTTAAAGATGTGCTACAAGAGGAACATGCTGTAGGGAACACTGCAATGAACACAGGTTCTTCAACTCCACTGATAAATGTGACAAAAAATAGTTTACAATTTATGTTCCAAAAACATCTACTAAAACATAATAAAAGAAAAAGTAAGGATGATAAAAGCGTAGGCACATGATGTTACCAATTTAATGACGTTTCTTCTTTTTATTAGTATCAATCCCACAGATGCCTGAGGAAGCACATTTGCCTTTGTTAAAACAAATCCATTCTAGAAACTGTTCTGACATCCATCACTAAAGCATTTTATGTGAATAGTCTTTCGTACTGTATTATTAAACCATTCATTAACATGATAGATAAAAACTCCATTCCACTGAGAATCTGCCACAGCATTACAGAAATGTACCAGAATGCTTGGCAACGATTAAATATGCCATGACAGGAAAACAATAGAACAATGTAACTTAACATTACGTTTTTCCAACTGTGGAATATTTCTATTGTGCTATTTAGCGTACATACCAAAGTCAATTTCCTCTTACAACAAATAAAGGAATAAATAAATTTCGTTTGTATCAGAATTGAATCTAGACAGTGCAGGCTGCAATATGATTGCTAAAGCAAGACAAAAACAAAGATGGAAAACTCTTAGTTACAGCACTGACTCATTTTAAGTTCCTGATACAGCTCTTAAATGTGCCTGGGCAGCCTGAACAGTATCTCTGTAATTGAGCAAATGGCAAATGACTGTACTTAAAACACCTGAAACTGCACAGGGCTTAGAGAGCAATGTATTTAGGCATGAAGGAAGACATCACCTGCCTTTTCTTTCTTCAGTATTCTCCAGGGCAAACTATATTTTCAAAGCTTGGCTTTATAGGTAATTTTTTCACACCATTACTGAAGTATTTAAGCACTTCACAGCCTTCATCATCTCTTGTAGTGTCCCTGTTATACACCTTGGAAACAGATAAAACAGAATCACAGAATCAGATAATCACTGAAACTGGAAGGACCTCTGAAGACTCTCTAGTCATAACCCTCTGCTCAAAACAGTCACCTATAGCAAGTTGCTCAGGGTCATATCCAGATAACCCCATGGATGGACACTCCACAACCTTTCTGGACGACCCATTCCAGTGCTCACTCAGCTGCACAGTAAAAGTAGTTTTCTTCTCAGCTTTAAGTAGAATTTCCTGTGTGTCAGTTTCTGCCCATTGCCTCTTGTCCTGTCAATGGGCACCACTGAGAAAAATCTGGCTCCATTTCACCTACATTCCCTCTGAGCCTTGTCTTCTTCAGGTTGAACAGTACCAGTTCTCTCACCCTTTCACCATGTGAGACATGCTCCAGTCCCTTCATCATCTCTGTGGCTCTTCACTCTTGCCCCAGTATGCCAACCTTCTTGTACTGGGGAGCCCAGCACTCCAGACACAGCCTCACTGGAGCTGAGCAGAAGGAAAGAATAATCTTGCTCAGCCTGCTGGCAGTGTTCTTCCTAACAGGCCCAGGGTGCCCAGGGAACAGGACAGAGTACTTTTACAAATGAAGTAAACTGTACAACACGTTGGAAATGAGCATGTAGCTCTCAAAACTAGAGCTCCCATTTCCCCACAACCCAGCCCAATGAGTCTAGTTCAAACACTGGAGTTATTAACCTTTGATAGTTTGGGTTGGAAGGGACTTTTAAAGGTCATCTAATCCAACCCTCCTGCAATGAGGAGGGACTTCTTTAAGTATATCACGTTGCTCAGAGCCCTGTCCAATCTGGCCTTGAGTATTTCCAAGAATAAGGCATCTACCACTTCTCTGGGCAACCTGCTCCACTGTTTTATCACTCTCATTGTAAACACCATTTTCCTTGTACCTTCTTTTAGTTTAAAATCATTACCCCTTGTCCAATCACAACAGGCCTTACTAAAAAGCTTTCCCCCATCTTTCTTACAGGCCCTTTAGGTACTGGAAGGTGCTCTAAGGCCTCCCTGGAGCTTTCTCTTCTCCAGGCTGAACAGACCCAGATCTCTCAGCCTGTCCCTCATAGGAGAGGGGTTTTCATGCTATGTGCTTGGGAAAAAGACTAAGTTCTTCTACAGCATGTCCTTCAGAGGGAATGGTGGTTGGAAACAGTAACAGATTATATGAATCACACCAAAGCTTGAAGGAGAAGGGGTCCATAAAACTCAGATTTCAAGGCACTGCAAAAGCAACACACTAAAGGACATCTAAAATAGTTTCTCTGATCTACAGAGGGAAAACAACTGATTGGGATTTCTGACAGAAGTCAAATGCTGGCATCAGAGAGATTGCTATGCAGCATACAATAGCATGAACTAAGCCTAGCCTGGGAAGGACACACTACTTTGCAACGAATCTCCAGTTTTTGGAGGCTGAATGGGGTTCTACTTCATAGTGCTGTCATGCAGCTTATAGCGTGAAACAGAGTCAGCCCAACTCACCTGGGATTTCAGTGCACCTTGGAGGTTGACATGCTATACTTTGAGGACTTTGGTGACTGATGTAGGAGATTAGCATGAAAAGAGGGAGTGCAAGAATAATTACGTATATACATTTTTGGTATCCTCATCAGCAGTGCAGATCAGAGGAACCTGGCTTAGGCACATACTACTGCTTCAGTGGTTATTCAAATGGCTACAGAGGTATCTGAAATTGGAAAATTTCGACACAATACTATGGCAGATTTACAATTGTGCAGTTAATTGCAGTTGACAGAGCTGAGTCTTCAACACTGAAGGATATTACTGCAGTCAAACTGCATTTCTGTTCTCGTGGCCAAACTACTCAAAGTCCTTGTTTGGCCCTCATTATTCTTTTATTTGAATCCTGTAAAATGGTTATGTTACTCATCCTCACAACACTGAGCAGAGGGGCATGTGATTACCCTCACTGCTGATACGCTGAGGTCCACAAAGGCCAGAAAACAATTTAAGCACCTGATTCTTAAAAGCTCCTTTTTTTGCCATTGAGCATTTTAGTTTCCAGCAGTCAAGCTGCTTAGATGCTTGAAGTTTTGCTCTTGTACATGGACTGATCCTTTTTTTGACTGTGCCTGTGCACCTCACTAGAACTTGGACTTGGAGGCCTCTTCAAGAACACTGTGTGGCTGCCTGACCCTATGCCACATTGCTTAGCATGGTCCCTAACACAGGTTTGCCCACACCCACCCACAGCCTCTGTGACAGCTGAACCAAAGACCACCAGCAGCATGGACAAGACTGTACCAAACTTGTTTAACCTGCACTGTCTTTCAGTGTGCTGCAGGGGACTGTGCAATCAAACCCATTTTTGTACGCTGTCCTGCCACATCATAATGCATGCAACACGTGGCTTCTATCTCAGCAATAACCAGCTGCTTTTCAGCACTCTCCTTGCCTTAGACACTGTGAAGTAAAAAGTAGGCAGAAACCTGGTATTTACATCCTGGAGCCACAGAAACATCCCAAGGAGGAGACTTAAGACTAGTTGCTATGTCACGAATGCACACAGGTCAAGCCAGCCATGCCCGGTCTACAAAACTCATGGCCACAGAAGACTCTTTATCCCTGTTTAATGTATTGGAAGAGACTTAGTTGCAGTGAACAATTGTCTCTAAACATAATATGGATCCTTAGGTTAAGTGTGCTCCAGCCAGCATAGCCAAGAGGCATGTCCCAGCAGGAGCAATCCCTCCTACTCCCTTTCACTGGGATAATGATCTGTTCATTGTTGAGAATGTTCTCCTAGAAAACAACTGATGTAGATTTGAATCTTCCACATGTTTTTTCAGAGGAGATGGGATTTTTGATATATGTTTCCTAGCAAGAGCTTCCACTCAGGTGAATACATCAAACTGCATAAGTCAAACTTCAGACCTGTGACACTAGGCAATATGGCACACGACTGATTCTCTCCAAATTATTAAGCGACTTGCTCAGGGCCACCTCTGAAATCAAAGTACTGAGAACCAGACTTGTAGGCCCATATGCCATCCACACAGCTGCTCTCCTGCTTCCAGCCAGGAAGTTTGGCTCTTGTTTGGCCTGACAAGCCATGGTTCTAGAGTCACTGTTAGAAACATACCTGTTATAGGCATCTCTGTTTAGTCTTTTGCAGATGGAGGAACACCCAAAGACCGCTGAGGCTGGGAGTCCATAGGACACACATCAGTGAATACTAATTAGAGCCTCTCCTTTGCAGCCACAACCCAAATATTTGGAAAATGGCTTTGTCATAGCACCTTAAGCAACTGGTTTTCAGACATGACTGACAGATACTTAGGTATTACATCTCAGCTAATTGTTTTTCAGGTCCTTTCCTTGGAAAGCCTGCTACCAAAACCCCTACACATCTTGGATGCACTTGCGGATTTTCTCTGACTTAGAACAGAACAGTTGCATTTAAATTGATTTAAATATTTAATATCCATCTTTCTCAGAGTGAATAGCAATGCTCTCTAAACTTTCTTAGTTATGTACCCACAGGAGTGCTTTTTTAGTATTCCCTGTTGCTGTCAGCAAAATGTGAGAAATGTGGATTATTGCTAGCAAGTGTGTGAGCTTTTCCTTCTGATTTGTGAAGTTCCAGACACAATTCTTTGGTGTATACTGCTCTGTCTGACCTCCTCTTTCTTCTAAATAACATTGAAACTACTATCACTGGCTCTGTCTCCCCTCCCTATTGTTCCTTTCTTCACAAGCTCTTTTTCCTCCTTGACAATTCAATTTTCTGAGTTTCTGTGGTGTCATTTTAATCTTTTCTATGTTTTTTTTTAGGATTTTTTTTCAAAGGCCATGAGGTCTTCTCTGACAGGTCCTTCCTGCTGCTGTTTCCTGTTCTTCAGGCATAATGTGGCTTGTGTAAGTTTGTAGCAATTTAGTCAAAATGAATGAAAATTTGTGCTAAATTACCAGAGCTCAAGGGCCTGCACTTCCTCTTTATTTGGGTAATTGAGAGAGCCTGAAGAAGTACCATAAATACCTCAGAGTTGCTCACCACGCAGAAGTATTTTAATCTCCAGACTTAAATTTATTCACAAGATGTCTTTTGCATTTTCCTTCTGCTTTTATCCAGCAGCTTCAAAGCACTTCACAAAAAAACATGTACTAGTTTTGTGTCAGGATGTTTTAAGAGACAAATAAAGAGAAAAGTGCACGCAGTAAAGCTGATTTACCTGTGGTGCAGTGATGAAAAGTGAAGCAGCTCTCTGAGAGACTCATGCTAAATGTCGCAGTCACTCTGCTCAGAGAAACACAGTGCCCTGTACCTCTCGTGATGCCTCCAGTGAAGGGTACCACGTGTCCTCCCTCAGCTGTGGAGAGTGACGTGCCAGCCATCTGGCCCAAAGGCTGCCCGGTGTCTCTGAGTGGTAAATCTGTCTGAACTGTGGGAAATGATGGACACTAACTGGCAAGGCAGATTTCCTCCCTGGCATACATCAGCCATCTCCTACTATTTTGAGAACTAAGTAGGACTCCACTGTGTTGTTTATGCAGCTGGAGACAGAGGTTTTTATACTTTATGCTTTCTCTCTGACCAATACAAGATTTGCTGGGACTCAAAATAACTTTCCAGGAGCCATTTAATAAAATCAGAGCAGTCAGGAATAACAGCTGTGAGTTTCAGTTGCCACTAGCTGTACCATCAGTATATGAAAATCAGATACAAAAGATGGGTCTGGGACTTTCTTTTTCTCCTTTTTAATCTGGAATGTATTCACATGTCTGAGGAACTGTTAACTTTGATATCAGCTGTTTCCCCAGCTGTTTCTACTTAGAAAAAGCTTGTAAAATCTAGACTGTGCCTCCAAAGGCATCCCACTAAGAATTTGCAATACCACAGCAGTGAAGAAAATGCAAAACACCCATTGAGCCACTGAATCTATACAACCAATTCTAACACTTTAACAAAACTAAGTTCAGTTCCAAGCAGGGAAGCTTTACTCAGTGGCAGACTAAAAAAACCTACCTCACTAGCTAATATCGGCCTCCTTTTTCTCACCCAATCACCTTCCTCCATTTCTTTTTGTCGGGAAAAAAGAACTAGTAAATTTAATTAAAAGAGCTGCTAAAGCAGAAAAGAATACTTTAGTCATATGATCTTCTGAGTTCTCTCCGACATCATCTTAGGTAATGGCTTATCACGTAACATTTGCTTTATTTTCTCTTTAGCAGTAAGATATTTCCAAACTTGTGCACCCCATCTGTATCCATTTTCACAATGACTGAACAAATGCAATTAGTCTGCAGTCAGCCATGTAATGGTCTCCCTACTACTACCACTAGGTATTTTTAGTCCATGGATTCTCTTATTTCTCAGCTATGCCTTCATTCTTTCCCTAGCTTACATTTATTATCAGAATTGCTTTTCTCCCTTCACTGCCGTTCTGTGTTATTGAAAGAATCCCATATACCTTATCTTTTCATATTTCTCTCATGGTCACCTCATTGCAACATTCAGGTGGCTGTAAAAGGAGGACATTTTTCACAAATATATTGCAAAATTTGCTATTTATTTCTTCTCAAATTCTGTATTTTGCTTTATTTCCTAGATCTGAACAATCTGGCTTCTACCCAGACTCCCTTCTACTGCTTACTATGCTTTCACAAAGATATATGAACCACTGGAGAAGAGAAAATCTCCATGTCAACCTATTGAGAAAGGAGTTCAGTTTCCTTCTGCCACAACAGATTTCCAATGGTCCACCCACCTCGCAGCAGAATGCAACACTGATCTTTTTGAAGTCCAGATTGCAGTTCTCTTAGGTGCTGAACAGAGCAGGGATGAACATGACTTCGCATGTGCTCTTTGCCTATGACGTGCAAACAGAGCAGCCTTTCTGACTTAGCTTCAATCTGTTAAAAACAAAGACATGTCACTAACTTTTCTTTCACCTTTCAGAGTACCAAGCATGTTATGCTTTAAATTCTCTGAATTTGTCAGCTGGAGCCTTCACCGAGCTAAATGTGATGCTTCTCTAATTCAATGGATGATCCTGCTTTCCTTAAAGCTGCTTGTTGAACAGCCCTTCTGTCTTTCAGTGTATTTAACTTCAGATTTTATGGTCTGATTTTGTGCTGTATATAGAATTTCCTGTTTGTTTGAGGTGTTGGTATTTGAAATTTTGTTGTCATTGTTTTTATAAGTCAGACAAATTTTCTTATTTCCACCTTCTTTTTCAAAGTACTTCTCTGTAAAATGGTGAATCATCTGTTGTCTCTCAACAGCTGTGAAATACTTGTATCAGGTTTGCTTTTGATGTGGGCAATACACGTGTAGGAAGCCTTCTTCACAACAGAAAAATACATTAATTCAATTTAAACCAGGTTTTAAACCAATCTTGTTCAACAAATGTAGGTTTTTGTGCAGACCTTCTTACTTGGTATAGCTTATGTAAGTTTTTCATTGTCCTGAATTAAAGAGAAAAGAAATCAGTTTCAGCTTAATAAGAAATGTCTATCGTATTTTTTAAAAACTGCACACCTAAACAGACTGGTGCAACTTTCTCATGGAGAAAAGGCTTTAAAATATACACAGCAAGATAAGAAAAAAAATATGTACAGTCCCCTAGAGTATTCTTCCCACTCTACTGTGGGTTCCCAATCCTTTCCACATTTCTGATTGCAAGCTCAGTTTTTCAGTTGTTTCATAAAACAGAAACTTGCATAAATTTCACTGCAGCTTCTGGGGACCTCAACGATCTCAAGAAATGTTCTTATGGTTACACTTCCTGTTCACCAGCTCCTGTTTCCTTTTTTACCCTTCTTTTTCCACACTTTCTCTGTGAATTGTACTGGCTCTAAAACAATTTTGAACATTTGGACTACAGCACTGCCTTTCAAAAATTTAACCAAGCTTCTAGGAATATCTTCAGCATATATCCCTCCCACCATCCCCCCAACACATTCTTACCTTTTAATAAAGAAAAAAAAAAAAACATTAAAAAGAAATATTCTGACAGTGAATAGAAAATGAAATGGATTTCTACCTCTAGATTTGCCTAAGTTACATTCAGAGGCAGGATATACAGAAGAAGTTATAGAAATACAAGCAGCCTGAATCTTTCATTACCTTAGAGAATAGCCAAGCTTAGCAGCAGTGATTTGATCTCTAAGTCCAAAATCTTCAGCTGAAAATACTTTCCTTTCTTTCTTTTGAACAGGCTCAGAAACCTTTTCTTCTTTCATCTCACTTTTCTTCCCAGCAAAAGAAATTATTCTGGTCTTTCAGTCAGCCTATTTTCACTAAGCATTTCAGTTTGCACCCTCAGCTCAGGTTCATGTGTGTGAACCACTTAAGCAGAGCTGATAGGATGTTACTATTTTCTTTTTTTTCCTCTTACACATAGGCCTATTTGCTATTACATTTCCTTCCCTTTGATATCAGATTAGTGAGGCTACATTAATTATTCATTTCCCTAGACGACAAACACTCTGTGTTCAATAGTTGATTGACCTGGTTCTTTAAGCTCAATAGAGATGTTAGTTTTAGCTATACCAAGGAGGACAAAGGAGAAAAGATACTTCAGCAAGAGTCCAAATATTTATAACAGGCCATTTTCATACTGCTTCTCACAGTGCTGCATGCCTTTCACTTTATGAAACTCAACATCTAAAAAAATCTTTTCATTCAGTATTAGGAAATACTTTGACACCAAAACTAGCAGAATTCTTAGGTTAAATATTCTCCTCCACTATTCTGCTGCTTTCCTGGCTAGCTCAAGTCACCACAATGTTTCTTCGACTTAAATCCCTATCTGATAAGCTCCAAAATGAAAAAGAAAAAAATGCTTGGGATACTGGGTATCTCAAAAATATTACACTACACTCATTCTAAGGTTAGTGCATCTATGGGATTAAGTCATTAGCTATTTGTCTTGGAATGACCCTTAATTGAAGCCCTAAATTAAAAAGTAAAAAAATGTTTGCTTACAGAATTTAAAATAGGTGCTTGCGGAATTTTCTGAAATTGAAGTGCCAAAAGGAAACAGAAAACTCATGCAGGTCTTTAGTCATTATTTATGTTGGATCTAAAGTTTCTTCTCACCCATTATGAGGCAGCTGAGACTGTAGAAATTCACATCCTCTTTACAAAGGATTCAGTCTTGAAAAACCTGAAAACATCCTCATGCTAAGGTCATGGAAGGGAATCTTGGCTCAGGAAAGAATGTTATCTTTCATAATATGTTCATTTAAACACGTTTTAAGGATGTATTTGAAATCAAATTACTTTTCTATCAGATGAAAGAGAGACATTTACTCAAACCCTTTGTTTTAATTTGTCAAGGAAAGCCAAGGAATGCTCAGACCCTTGTGCCTGAAGAGCCTTTCAGTGTCCTGTTAGGGTTACCCTTCACTGAGCAGTTCACTAGATCAGAGACTGACTTGTTCAGGGTCACACAACAAATAGAGAAACCCCTCCTGGGTCTCCACGCCTTTACTCGCTGCCAGGGACTGCCAGCACCCTTGAAGGACACACATTAACTGTTTACAGAGTAACACTCTTCATAAATGTAATTGTGAGACTGCAAAAATGTATTCAAAGTAATATACTAACAAGCTGTAATCCCCAATAAAAGCTGGCTTGAGATGATCATTCAGCACACAGAGATCACAGATCTTCACCCAAAAGGCATCTCTATGGGGGTGCAAGACAGGTTCAGCCCCTCAACTAATCCCACCTGGAATCTTCCACCACTTCCCTATCTTAACTCACATTTATACTATTTCTTTAAATTTAGGTGGAGCTTGGGTGACTTTAGTCATACATCATACTAGTGAGTGGTGGTCGTATCTTGGGGGTGGATACCTCAGGATAGTACCTGAGATAACCCTGGGATGGGGACATGGGTCAGTCCAGGATTTTGCCACTGTTGCTGATGCAGCAGCAGAACATCTTCCCTCACCTCCTTTGCTTTTCACTGCTGTGTGGTTTATCAGATGGAAAGTACCACTCAGTTGTCTCCTCTGCAAGGGTTTTGACAGAGCCTGCTGTGTTGGCTCCATTCTGCTCCATCAATCTGTTTAGTCCTCCTTGGATTGTATTGGATGGGGGAGGTTGGACATGCTGACTGCATTCCATATGGGAAATAGCAACCACATTTTCCCCTAGAACTTCCATACCATTATCTTTTTAACCCCAGTGATCATCTCACATCTTCCCACAAAATTTTTAGCTTTCACTTCTTAAATAAAAGTTAACCTTCACTTTGGATCTTTTTCTTTAGTATTACTTTCCCATGCCCCTTGGAAAATGCTGCTTTCTTCCTGGCAAACCAGACATAGTCGTCTCATTGGCTTGAGTATCAGCAAACTGTTAATGAGTTTATCACCAGCTGATGCACTTTTCTTCCTACCTGATCAGAACTGAAAATACTTCTGGAAGTCAGTGTGTATTACCAGTTTAGTCAGAAAGTTTTATTTCACCTAAGGCTTTGTCCATGTTGTATACAAACATAACAATGGACTATGCCACAGCTGTCTATCAGATATGATCCCTGGACACAATGCAACTGAGCTGTATCCCACAGGATAAATCAGGCATGGGATGTCTGAAGAGTATCCCCAGCTGACAGTTGTATTTGTAGCACAGGGTTTGATTCACTTCAGGTCCATGATGCAGATAATTGTGGTCAGTGCAGCAAGCAGGCTCTCACACTGCACTTCTGAGACATTGCCACAGCACTCCAAAGCCACTGCAGGAACAGACAAAACCTCCTCAGGCATAAGTTACCTTTGCTGGATTGTCAGCATTTGCAGAGCTGAAGGGACAGCAGAAATTCCCATGTGGGACAAGGAGTATGAGCAACAGGCCATAAAAACCACTTCAAGAGACAAAGTGGATGCATTTGGGAACTGTGTGAGATTTTTTGTTTGGTATTTTTAATATTGGGTTGTTTGTTTTTTTTTCTTACAGACTAAAGAGTCATGAGATATGATAAAGACCCATGAGACTAAAAATCAGCTACATTGTTATCATATATATATATATATATGATATATATGTGTATATCACATACATATATATTTCATTTGCTATGGGTGAGTTTGACGTATCAGAGCTTTATTCCAGGATTGTCTCCAAAGGTCCAAGAAGGTTATGTGAACAGAAGCAGGCAAAACAACATGCATTTAACTGACATATGGGGCTCAGAAGAGCCAAGAAACAGGGCATTTCTTCCTGAACAACCTGTTGGTGAAGGGATTTTGATCAGGTGTTTGGAGTTAGTAGCAACATGGAAGACTGGCTAATCTTCTGTAAAGACCTTTGAAAGAGGGCCACATGGAGATATTTTCATTATTGCATTGGAAAAAGATAGCAATAGAGCACAGAAAGGAGAGGCCAGAGACAACAACAAGCATTACAGAAGCAGAGGCATGCCCAATAGATGGTTTTGAAGAATGCACTTTTAACCTGCAATTGAATTTAAACAGGAATTAACTGATGGACAGGGGACGGCAGCATGAACATGTCTTACGGCTGCTGCTAATGACAGCAAAAGTGCAGTTCAGTTTCAGTGCAGAGCACTGTCTTGTAGGGTTATAAACTCACAAACTGTTGTGTCAGACACAGGTTTGGAAACCAAGATAAGTTTGTGCCATGGAAGAGGGCAAGCAGGACGATAGAGTAGATGATAAGGGCAAGGAAGAATCACTAACCTTCGGACAGAAGGATGAGGCAGTTTGGGGAGCCAGAATTTGCCCAGGTAATCTGTGTAAATTTGAGGCTGTTTCAGGATGACCCTAAGAGACAATATTTCTATCAGACTTGTTCTTCAGGGGGAACTAGGAATACTGTAACAGCCAAGAATTTAAGATCAGTAGAGCTGGAAAGAAATGGCCCATAAAAAATAATAAATGAGGTTTCTGCAAAGAGTATTATGGGTCCCCTTGATCCTCTAGGACAGGTGTTGTCAAAAGAATGTGATGAATTCAGAATGATCCATTCAGCCCACCTCTTACCTTTGCACAGTGTCCATAAATGATGGTGGTGACCCTCAGTGTGCTTGTTGATACACATTTTCCTTGACCTGGCAGTATCAGCCATTCCTCCCCACAGCCTTGTAACATGGCTTGCAAATTGTAACACCAAATTGGTAGTTCATCTGTTACCAGACCAAGATCTTGATTCCAATTTTGCTGGGATTCAAGATCCAGGGATAGTATTTCTTCAAGAAAGCAATGTCAGAACGTTGTCTGGTGACTGGTACTGACAATTCATCAAAATGCAGTACAGGCAGTGAAATGGGAAGTGGAAAACCTCTGGCATCTTATTGTCCTCAGGTTTTAACTGGAAAGGCAGGGAAGAAGGAACAGTACTACACAAAAATGTGGTGGCAGGGACTGACAAAGGATGTAGAGAGGGTGAGGTACTTAATGCTATATTTGCCTCAGTTTTTACTGACATATTCTTCTCTCAGGCATGCCAGGAACTTCATAATAGGCAGTGCACCTGAAGCATTACTCATGGTCAAAGGGTACTAGCAGAGCTAGGGATCACTTAAGCCAGCATATGAGACTGGATAGGGTGCATTCAGGACAGCTGTCTGCTGTCATTGCAAGTTCTTTATCACTTTTGAAAGGGTGTGGCAATCACAAATAGGTTTCTGAAGACAGAAGAAAGCAAATTTCACATCCCTCTTCAAGAGCGGCAAGAAGTAAGATCTGGAGAAATAGAGGCCACTCAGCCCTGTGTGGAGAAGCTGGGGAACAGATTTTCCTGGAAGCCGTTTAGGACTGTAGGTTTGACTGTTACAGGTGCTAAAGAGCTGCCATTAACACAGGCTCATCGTAGGTCAGCACGTTTCAGTACCTGGCAGGGTGATCATCTCTGGCACAACCAGCCACTCCTAGCACACAGTGAGGCTGGGGCTCAGCTTCCTGCAGTCTGCACTCTGGTGGGATGAGCTGGGCCAACAGCCAAGCACCCACACACCCGCTCACTTCCCTTTCTCCCACTCACTGCGGGGCACAGGGTGGGAAACAGAGCAAGCCTTGATGCTGTGCAAGCACTGCTCAGCAACAGCCCCAACACTGCTGGGTTAACACTGCTTTGCTCACAAACCCAAAACACAGGACCATAAGGGTGGCTATGAAGAGAATTACCCCCATCCCAGACCGACACAGCACAAACGTGAAAAACATTCTAATGATCTTTTGATAAATTCTTAGCATGGGATAATTGGTGAACATAAATCTAGATTTCTGTGGAAAGTATAAAAAATTGTAATACTAGCAACAACAAAAAATAAAGAAAAATGAAGAAGAATTTAAATTATGTAATCTGGATAGCAGGAAAAAATGAAAATTGCTAAACAAACTGGATCTTTGTGCGAAGAAAAAATAAAATATAGATACATACTTAAAAAACCTTCAGCTCTCAGCCAGCAAGTACTTTGAAAACATACTCATTAAAATTGACATAATTCTGGGACACAACTGAAAAGCAAAACAGCCCTTCCACCATTGTTCAAATGCTGCAGCTTCCTAAGGAGAGGTCATAAAACTTCCCAACCTTAAAGAATGCTGATACTTTGCATTCTTTTCATGTAAGAAGAAAGAGGACTGGAGAGATAACAGGAGAAAAAAATGTGTTAGCCTTATACCCTTGAGCTGTGATGAAATACCAGTCTACTTACATTTAATTATGTTCAGTTTATAACAAAGCATTCGGCAGAAAACATCAATAAGAATGTTGACACTTCAAGACTCCTTCTAATAAGAGTGAAGAATTATGGCTGGAAATCTGGCATCTAGAATTCAACTGAAAAGGGATTTTTCTGTTTAGCAATTAGTTCTCTCTGAAACATAAAGTAGTGTTTCTAAAGGAAAATTATTGAGTAGATTTAAAATTCAGGTATGTGTTCAAATCAGTTCAGAGATTAAAAAAATACTAGATTACTCTAGACAAAGACACATTTGGACTAAACATACACCACAATATATAATTTCTTGTTGTACATTACTTAACATTCTCTGGAAGGAACATAAATAAATAATGCAGAGTGTAAAGACCAGAACTTTGCAATTGATATGTTTGCTGCAAAGTTAACAGAAATTATAGGTCTGAAATGAAGGCACCAAGGCTCTTCCAGGAGAAGACAAGTCTTTTAGGATAGGTCTGGCTGTATCAGAAAGATCAAGCAGAGCCAGGCAAAGCATATGTCAGGTATTGGTGCCATGGGAAGCTGAGTACCAACTTCACTCGTGCCTTAGGGGTGGCTGCTTGTACCTAAGCTAAAAGACATCACCCTGTCAGGTACTGAAAGGTGCTGACCTATGATGAACTGGTGTTAATGGCAGCTCTTTAGCACCTGTAGCAGTCAAACCCACGGTCTTAAGAAGTTATTTCCTAGAAGCTAGTGGCAACTTACTTGTGTACGTACAAAACTCCCTCTGAAGCCAACAAAGTTTCTGTGAAAGATTAGAAAGAACCTGAAGATACTGAAATCAATGAAGTTTGATGTTATTTACCATGGTATCTGACTTTAAAGATGAAATATGAACAGAAAGCAACCATCAGTTCTGTACTGAGTGCTTACTGCAAGGCTTGTAGTTAGCCAGGTTCTCAGTTTCCATCACAACCACAAAACCCCCACACTCTGATGTTAACTGTTTTCAGAAATAAAATGTAGAAAAATCTCCCACCAAATCCAATGTGTTTGTAAACACTAAGAAATTCAATTAGCTTGATGTTTTTCATTTTCACTTTTGAACCAGCATTAATTCTTTCCTTCTTTGAAAAAGCACAGCTTGCACAGGTTCAAATCAGTAAGAATAGGATGGGAAAGAAAGGAAGAAAGGAGTGAGTAAGACCCATTTGCCGAGTGCAACACCTAATTTTCTTGAGCCTCATTTGGTATGAGCACCAGTAACTCCCAGGAGCAATCACAGCCCCCACTCACACTGATCCTGAGGCTGTGATGAAAGTCCAAAACTGCATGCTTATCTCAAGTGGAGGGAAGCCTTGTCATCTACAGAGCCAGAAGAGCAAGACCCTCTCTAACTAGGCAGCACTAATGTGCCCATTTTCTATCATGATAAAAGACAATTTCTTTAGTAAGTCCCAGAGTACTGAGGCATGGAGAGAGAACTGTGCCCCAAGGGGCCTGGCTTCTCTTTCCATCTCTGCCACTAGTTCAGTTTTGGCAACTGAATTTTCTGTACTTCCATTTACCCACTCTAAGGCAGTGGCTAATGAAAATTATGGCCTTTATGCAGAATATTGGTCGCTCTGGATAATAAACCTCCAAAAGATGAAATTTACTTTCTCTCTTAAAGCAGACATATCCCTCCGTATTTTCCTTCTTTTTTTCTCTTCACCTCATTCTTCTTCCCTCTGCCTCCTCTCCCCTGTCTACCTTTCTTCCATTGAATCTATAAATTGCTTTATTAATCTTCCATATCAGAATTCTTCTGTGGTAGTATCACCATGAGTAGTGTTTTAAAGCAGAACTGCAGTGCATTGCATTGGAAGAAGAAGGAGCAGTGACATTTTGCAAGGCAAAGCCTCTGGAAACTCACATTTATTCTCTTTATTTTCCTTTTAGTATATAGTGGTAAAGCCATTTATACATAATTTTATTTTCATTCAATGAAAAGCAATAAATTTTAGCTTAATGTGAGGATGTATTGTGATAGCAGTTTCCATTTGGGTTTTCCTTAAAGGCAGAATTCTCATGTGAACTCAATATAAATTTTTACTTCAGTTGTATGGCAAACAGCAACCTGTTCTTGAAAGAAAAGAAACCTACAACAAATTATGTCGCTCCAACATTCACCATGTCTAAAACTTAACAGCTAAAATAATACTGTAGAATGGGGAGGAGCAAATGTAAAAATCAGTCATTGCAGCTAAGATATATATTAACAGAATAACAGACTGCTTTTGTGAAAAAGGCATACAGAACAATTTCATAATTTGCTACAAGCCTCCTGAATTTGATTCATATCTCAGCAGTAATCCATCATACTGAGAAATTGCTTTTCATGCTGATTTAATATTTGATAACAGCTCAGATGTCTGAACTTTATGACAATATAATATAAGAGTGGCAATGTAACATTGCAACATTTCTTTCTGAAAACATCATCATTCTACCTTTCTCGTGAGATAGACCTGTAGTATACTTTTTATCAGAAATATTTCCAAAGAAATCTAATAAAACACTAAGAAAAAAGAGCATTTGAGCCTTACAATTACATTATGATTCAATTCAGAAACGTTTAACATTTAACAAATTTAAGTTTGACCCAATGGGAACTTATTCTAATTCTAAAGAAAAAAAAATTATATCGGTTTTCCTGGAAAACTGAATTAGTAAATCAAGCAAGCAAATAAATTTGAGTTCCCTGTCAGAGTAACAGTACAGTTAGAGTAACAACATGGAATAATCAGATCATCAAGATACTAGGAAACCAGCAAACACTGCAACCCAAGTGGCTTTAATGAGTCAGTGCAATGACAGTTGGTAAGGAAAGAGTGAAAAATCATTATTAAAGCACATTACTCCTTGCCCCAAATTTATTTGCTTGTTTTCTTACACAAACTATTTTCCCAAGTCGGCACATTGTAATAAAATCAACTTTTTGGGTGGCAGCCCACACAATCTCTGAAGATTTCCTAACAAACCGTAGTCCTAAACCCAGCACCCTTTCCTCAGTCTGGCACAGGACAGAACTGAAACAACATTATTTGACTTTTGCTGAAAGCTTTTCATATTTCCACATAAGTAAAAAAGCAAGAAATTTTCCCAACTGGCTGCATCAGACTAAGTCCATTCTTTTAAGGTGGCAACAGATACAAATAAAGATCTGCAAACTCATAAAGTCAAAGTGTAGGATCAAATTCCTAAGTAAACCCTTTGGTGTGTTTTATGATTTCTCAGAAATTATGGCACCCCAAAAATGTCACGAAGGATTAGAACTACGTAGATAACTTGTGGATATTGTTATTAACCAGCAGGGGGAAGAAAAAAGAAAAATAAGAAATTCTCCATGGTTTTTAATCTTTAAAAATAGCAGAATTTAAAAATATGTTGTTGAAATAAAACAAAATTTCAAAACAACTACCTGCTTTCAGGCAAAACCATGCATTGTCAAAATCAGCTGGTAGTTTTTATTGACTTGATGCTTGCCTATAAATTGGGCAAAACCCTGTTCACTGAAAGAGTTTTGCCTACCTTGTAGCTAAACACAGAGAAGATTATTGTACTTCCCAGGATTTACAGCATGCATGTGCATATGCATGCTGGAAATGACAGCAGAAGTCATGTGGCAAAGCAGTTAGCTTCCTTTTAAATGCCTAGTGACCCTAGCTTGCACTATTATAATTTCCCGTTGACTTGAACCCAAAAATTGCTTTTCTATGTGTGTCAGTATCTTCAGAAAGAACACAAAATTTTGCTGCAGGCCCCAAGTGAAAGCACCAAAACTACAGCCATCTGTTTAGTGCTGGTGAGCATCTTCAAAACTGACATAAATGGTGTCCTAATCATAGTTCAACAGACTGTTTATTTTTAAAAAAGACTGCTTACTGAACATACTTTGGGGTATAAAGTACAAAAAATGAGAACCTGGTATTACTGTCAAAAGTGCTGTGAAAGCCCAGCTGCCACTGAAAATAGCTGTTATGTGCATGCTTTTGCATACTTTCCTAACTATTCTCTTCAGGTTGTTTTTTTAACTTAGCCTTTGGGATTTATAAAGGGCTTTTTTCCTATTTTTGGTTGGCTTTTTTTTGTCTGCACCATCACCACAAAAGACATAGCTTCTTTCTGCTTGCTATTTTAGTTAAAATTAGAAGTAACTAGAGTTCTCTTTCTTGGCTGTGTTGGATAATGTCACAGAGACTTAGATGTCTATTACCAGCTCTAACCCATGAATGGAAGAGGTGTGTGGTGGAATCCTCCACAAAAACAGCCATATTCTAAAAGATCCAGCAGTCTTCAAAACATGTTAAAACATGAACTATCCTAAACAGCATGATTTATTTACTCTTCCCTCAGCGTGCTGCTACTTTTCAGTGCCCTGTGATGCTGTCATTCACTCGTTTTCCAGTAGGGACTTGTCTTTGCTACAATCTCTGGGGAAAGCACCAGGCGTGGCTGAATTGGCAAAGGAAGTGACTCCACAGCCAACTTTTTGTAAAAACTCTGCCTGTTTTCCGATGAAGTTTCCCACTGTTGCTGCCATTTCTGCATGCTGGTACAAACAGCCGGCCTGCTGGAAATGACTAAGTGACTGAAAAATCCTGACATTTTACTGCCTGTCATTAAGAATGCCTCTCTATTTCTTGTGCACTGGGATAATTGAGCAGGACATTGTTTAGCCTGGGGAAAAGGAGGCTAGGGCTGACTTTATTGCTCTTTACAAGTACCTGTGCAAGGAGGCTGTAGCCAGGTGGGTGCCAGTCTCTTCTCCCAGGTAATGAGTAACAGGATGAGAGGAAATGACCTCGAGTTGGGCCGGGGGGGAGGGGGGTTTACATTGGATATTAGGAAAAATGTCTTCATAGAAGGGGTTGTAAAGGATTGGAACAGATTGCCCAGGGCGAACTATTAAACCATCTCCTCAAGTGCCATATCCACACATTTTTGAACACTCCCGTGGGCAGTGCTAAGTTGATGGTTGGACCTTATGATCCTAAGGGTCTTTTCCATCCTTAATGATTCTCTGATACTATGATTGCTACTAATATTATGGCACTGCCACTAGCTGGAAAAATACATGTTACCTTACATGTGCCAAAGAAACCATCACTCTGTTTCACAAAACTGAAGTCCCACTTATAAACTTTACTGCATCTCCTCATTTAGGTGCTTGATTCTACAGATCTCAATTTATTTACTTACGTATTTATTTTAATTTTGGATTTTTGTCTCCCTTCTGCTTTTCTTACAACAATTTAAAAACAATACCTGAAAATGAAATTCTATCCTATGGTCCTAACATGCTGACACCTATATAATTCTTCTGCAAGCATAGAAACTAAGCATTGGCACAGGGCCCTGTCTCTGGAGGAAGGCATGAATTACGTGCACTGACAACTATAGAGAGGTCAGTCTGAGAAGCTACAGACCATGGGAAGTGGCGAAGATCCTTCCCTTTCCCTCCCATAAGCCCAGTGCTTGCTCCTGCCTGACCTACCTTCAGTCCTCTCTCCCTTCTTCCAGGGGTCCTCATCCTCATCTACTCAACTAGTTCTGGCTCCTACTTCACTGTTTGAGGAAAAACATTTATTTCCTCCTGCCATGGTACTTGCCCTGCTTCACAATTCTCGTGTTAAGACTCCAGCACCCCCTACTCAACCTTTTGACCTTGCCTCCTGGTCCACTCCAGCCAAGTCCTGTTCCTCATTTTCTTCTCTTTCAATCTGTCTTCCCCTCTTCCAGTCCTTGCTCCTTCTGCACCACAGTGGTTTGCCTTGAGATCCCAGCTTCCAAACCCAATGCACGGTTGCACTTTCAGGAAATTTCTGCCCTGTGTCTCTGAGAAATACTCAGGATGGATGTTGTATTTTAGCTGCAAAGCCACAACAAGCCTTCATACAAGTACTATTGCTAATGGCAACACGCAAATTCTCATAAAATTAAGGAATGTTGCTGGCTGTAGCAAGAACAGCCAAAGCACATCTTTGATGTAATACTTCCTCCCAGTGCATCTTCATCTACTAAAGTTTTGTACTTAAATAGGAAATTATTACTGCTTCTTGGAGAAAAATTTAACTTGCAGGTGTTTTAATGTCATAAAGCACATTTTCTTTAATTTCATTTCTACAACAGCTGTTTTAGATTAAACCTGCAATGGCAAAAATTTCTATCAACTTCAGTAACCAGCGCAAGGAAATCCAAAGCAAACAAACCTGGGAAAACCAAGAAAAAGTGAAAATGCAATATGTTAATTCAAATTCAGAGGACAGTAGTCAAAAAAGCATTAAAATCTCATAATACTGCTCTAGAAAAAAAAAAATTATAATCTGATAGATTTTGACAGAGACTAGGAAAGGAATTGGAGTAATTTGTGTTAGGCTACACAGAAGGTGACAGAGCTGAAAATACAATCTGAGACTCTGAAGTGCTGCATGTGTAAGAAATTGAAATAACCCAGCAGCAAAATGTAAGAACTTAGTTACAATATTTTTACAAATTTGCTCATTCAGGCTGTTAAGGATACCATGATGTGATTATATTTTGGACTGTTGCAAAAAAAAAAAAAATACCCAAAAAGTGTATTTACACATCAGACATATTTTTGCAATGGTAATATAGCTATTACGGAGAGTGATAGCAAATAAATATTATTAATTTCCCTGTAACAAACTTGTGATGAACTATTTCTATACCACTTTGGAAGTGGGGAGGGTCAACTTCCAAACATCATACATTCATCTTTTGGGGTACTTGCTTTCTTATTTCAAACTATAAAAGAAAACCAGAACGGCCTGCATGGTTTACACTTTGCTGCTAATTCATTCAGATATTATGCTCTGTGCCTTTCCACATGACTTGGAAAAGATAACTCAAGTGTTTGAAAATTTTCTTAAAACGATGTGCATCAGCACTGTGATTTCTAACAGCAAGGGAACGAGATCTGAAGCAAAGGCAAGGTGGGCACTTATTGCCCCGAGTTATCAACACGGTCTCCAGCACAAATCCAAAACACGGCCCATACCAGCCATCGCTAAGAAAACTAACTCTACCCTAGCCAAAAATCCCACAGCTCTTTATGCCGCTTCACACATACGCGGTTTGGCAGAACACAACAGAGCGCAAGGCGCGAACTGCCAATTAGCCACTAATTACGAGCATTATTTGAAGTGCACACGCACACGGTTCCAAACCACGTTGTTAACTGCCCGCGCCGCTTTCCCTTGGCGAATAACACAGGCAGGGCGGGCCGGGCCGCAGAGCTGCCCACGCCGCCCTCCCGGCACACGAGAGGCCGCCCGCTGCGGGCTCCACGTCCCCGCCCGGCCGGGGCAGGGCCCGGCGCCCGGCGCGGCACCGCCCCCCCGGCGGCCACGTTGACAGGGCGGGAGCGGGGCTGTGTTCGCAGGGCCGTGTCGGGGTGCGGGTGCCCGGTGCGGGAGCAGTAAAAATGTCTTCGCCTCCCAAAGAGAAAGCAGAGACGCGGGCCGGACACCCTCCTGCTGGTACGGCCGCCGGTTCCCGTCTCTCCGCTCTTTCTCTTGCTACGCCGGGGGACGGGATGGGGGGGCCGGGGCGGCCGCGGGGCCGGGCGCCGGTTCCCCGCCAGGTCCCCTCCTGTGCGCGCCGGGGCTGAGGAGGGCGAGGGCGGCCTCGGGTGGGTCCCGCCCGGGATGCGAGCCCGGGGGGTGTGAGCCCCGGTAGGTTCGAGCCCCCGGGGGTTTCCTCGCTCTCCACTGCTCGGGCGCGATGCGGGAGGTGCGCTGGGATCCCCTCCTGAGCCCTGGGCACTCCCTGCCCTCCGGCAGCCTTCCCCGGTGTCGGGGCGACGCTCCCTGCCCTGCCTCTCCCCGAGGAGAGCTCTGCTTGTGGCCAAACCCTCTTCGGGCGTGTGCAGCTTGGCATCGCCAGGCTGCGACCCGGCAGACGACGTTGTCTTCCTCGGCATCCCGCCCTCAAAAGGCGGCGGAGGCCTCGGAACTCCGCCTGGGGCTGGTGGGGGTGGGAAGGGGAGCGGAGCAGCCTGCGGGGCTGTTCCAGCAGAGTGTGCGCTGAGTGTGAACAGACGCTGCAAGCCAGGAGTGCTCTGTGCATCCATTTTGCCTGTGGGCGTCACGGTGTGAGTGCCAGAGCAGCCTGCGCGGTCCTGGCCGCGATTCTGGAGCCTGGCAGGGTAGGAAACAGGTAAAGCTGCTTGAGGACTGCCCCGCAAAGGAGCTCCATCGCCTTCCGTCCCGCTGCTATGTGCGAGTGGGCGGTCGGGGTAGAAGCTGTGTGTCCCCTCCAGTGGGACGCTCATCTGCTGCTGTCCATAGATGGCACCTCCTCTGTGTGCAGGTTCCTTGCAGTGTCGAAGTTGTCGTACTTCATGTCCTTCATGTACTGTTAGTTTTGCTTCTTACAGCTTTCTTTAAAAAGGAAACTTTGGTCCCTGCATCAGCAGCTTTACTTATGTCATCTAATGTTTCCCTGTGGAGTAGTTGGTGAGTTGTTTTTTTAAGGTGTTT
The DNA here is from genome assembly GCA_034509425.1 of Eopsaltria australis. Lineage (NCBI taxonomy): Eukaryota > Metazoa > Chordata > Aves > Passeriformes > Petroicidae > Eopsaltria > Eopsaltria australis. The sequence continues at coordinate 2,192,532 of JAVTVJ010000072.1, forward strand.
CAGTAAAAAATCCCAAGGTGGCTAGTTTTATATTCAGATCAGTTGATGAGATTTAAAACTAAACTAGTAAACAGCTGTTGAGCCCTAATCGAATTCTGTGCTCTTTATAATGAGGACCTGAAATTCCTCTGAATAGAAGTGAGAAATAATGGCTTTGCTTTGCGTGGCAGATACAGTTCAGCAGTGCAGATAAGTCAGTCTCTTGGCTGAGCAGTCATTCCAGTCCTGCAGCCTCCCTTGTCATGGCATTAGCTCTTCCCTGACTTTCTGTTGAGCTGCTTCAGGGAACAAACCAAAGCATTGTTTTCCAATGTTGACAGCTTTTGTTGCCCTAGCTCCTGGAGCTGGCTTGTCTTCAGGTACACGTCAGCTTGAGAGTGGAGGGACCATTAAGATCTTACATTGGTTTAGCTCTGTCTTCCAGCTACGCTACTGATGAAACAGATGCTTTGTAACTGTATTTCCTGATGCTGTTCCGTATTTGAGAGTTTTTCATCAAAACCTGTATTTTTTAAACTGGTGGAAATTTTTAAAAGACCTGAGGTGAGGCTCTCTAGGCCATGTGAGAAACTAGCAATGCACAGTGTAAAAAGCACAACTGGAGTACAGTAGAGGTTTCCTTTGCTGTCAGAGTATTTCAGTTTGGATTTTTTTCTTTGTAAAAACACAGGCCCACATATGAACTGAAGAACACCTTCAACTATGGGCCGTTTAAGATCATTGGCATCCCTGTTTTATTTCCTTTTTTTATTTTTTGTGAGCATGCACACGAAATTTAGCTTTAGAAGGAAGGTGATCACAGAGCCTGTCTATGAGGCCAGAAAAAAACGAATGCTTTATGGAATCTTCAGGTTCCTTTGGGAAGAAGACTTTTCTGAGCTGTTTGGCCCTTTGGTCTTTTAACACCTAGAAAATCCACAATAAATGTTTTGCCTAGCAAGAGTATATATTTACTCTAGTGGCTGAATGTTTTAATCCTCTATCTCAAGGTTGTTTAGATCCCTGAATATTAGAACAATGCGATAGATCAGTCTGCAAACAAGTTTTAATGAAATGAAAGTAAGAAATTTTTTTAAAAATTAATGCAGGTGGAATTTTGTTCATAAATAACAAGGCAAACTTCTATCAAAGAAAAGGTGTGAATAGGGGATCTCTTTTGATACATGGCTTAAAAGCCCAGGTTTTGCTGCATAGAGTTCTATAAAGAGCACTACCTGTAATTACAGATGTGTCTTACCCTGCTGAGTATGTTGGACATGTTAGGAAGGATTTGGGTCATCAAATTAAAAGCAAAATTGACAAATCTGTTGTTTTTCAAGTGCATTGTTGGCCCTTGGTTACTGGCTGCACTGCATTGATCTTTCACATGGGGGGAAAAGAAAAGGCACTTGAAAAGACAAAGGGTAATGAAATGGAAAGAAACCTCAAGACCTCAGTGGAGGAAGCAACTTTGACCTTCCCTCTGAAATTTAAGGGGGCCCTAACTTAATCTTTATTAAATATCCATCTGTCCGTGAGATCAAATGTGCCCATAACACGTTGCTGAGTAGGTTTGTACAGTTCCTCTGAAGACATCTGTGTAATTATGCTTTAGCTGTTCATCCAGTGCATAGTGTGGAGGGATAAAGGAAGGAGATTTTGTTAATAGTGTATTTATGAAGTTTTATGACAGGTTTGTGAAAATAGTTATGTGTTTTTAAATACATTAAAAAAATAGCTCTGAGCTAAGATTTCTGTGAAATGAAGGCATGTAATAACTCCCCTTTGTACTTTGGTAAACACTAATGTGTGCTCCCTTAATCTTGTACAGCAGCATATTTTTTGTTTCCCTTTTCATACATCTTATCATTGTAATGGAATTTGTTATTACACAGTATATAAGAAATAAATTATTGTGTTAATATTGAATACCACACTCAAGAAAAAGGAAAGCTGCTAAGAATCTTGGTTGTACTCTGGATTTCTAAAAGTTCCTGTCTGCTTGTGGTGACCAGTGGGTGATTTGGGTTGGGCTGGAAGGTTTCCGTGGGAAGGACGGCCTCAGGTCTGCACCCTGAGCGAGCTGGGGCCAGGGGCGTCCCTGACCTGTGGTGCCTCTCTGGGCCCTTGGTACTCGCTCCAGCTCAGTGGCTTTTGTTTCAGAATTCAGTCTCAGAAACAGAGAGGAGTCCAGCAGTGGGGGCAGGGAGGAAAAGGTAGAATGCTTCCTCACTCAAGATCAGCTTGAGCGGTAATTGATTAACACAGTTGTTTAATACATTTCCAGAAGGAGTAGTCATAGCCTTATGAGGAACACAGGCTGGCATTCACAGGACTGACAAGGTAGTCCTATCTGCCTCTCAAGGGGGGAAATCATGACAGATGATAATTAAAATCCAAAACTTGTATTCAGTAGTGAGACAGATAGACAGACTTGTTGCTCTCCCCAGTGTGCTGGCAAATGATCCCTTCTTTATTTCATGCTTTAGTAAAGGCTTAGAGCCTCTTGGCCATCACCACTCCAGGGAAGCATTCCATGTCCTGTCCTGCTGTAGCACCTGAGCTCTGCACTTGCTCTTCAGCACAGGAGCTGCTTTCTTCCTAATCCCAACAGTGGGTCGTTGACACTATCCACTTCTGGACACTGCTTTCTGACAGTGTTCTGGAAGGTGGTTTATCAGTTATTTGAATCCTCTGTTTGCAGGTTAAGGCCATCTGAACTCTTTTCAGTGACAAAATCACCATGGTAAGCATCTGTTGAATTATGTAGTAAATGCTAGGTGAGTAGTGATGCCTTTTTCTGGTCTTAGGAAATAAAGGCTCAGACACGGTGAAAGGGTTGGGGGTTGTTTACCTCGGTATTTTAATAGGATCCCGTTCGATGGCTTCTGCCGTCCAGGTAGAACGCGCCGCAAAAGCCCCCTCCCTCCAATAGAGTATACAATTAAAGACTCTACACATCAGCTTATCTACCAGAAGGGCCCAATAAGGGGCCTGGGTGGGCTAACTTCTAGTTTACAAAATCTGTCTTACTAGGAGACCTTGAGGGCTCATGAAAACAAGGTGTTTGGTCTCTAACTCTACGTGGCTTCAGGGGTGTTTAGTCTACCGGCCTCCTAAACACCATGAAACCAGGCTAAACTATCACCTAAAGCATCACAAGTATGCATGCTAATACTTGTGAATATAGGGAACAGTGTAAGAAATATTCAGGAGAAAAAGCAGAAAAAATCCTTCAGGCATCAGTAGGAAATAGATGATTCCTTTTAACTCCCAAGAAAATCTCACAAATGTTGAGTGGGTTTTTCATTAGCTTTATGGGTGTAATAATTTCTTCTTTTGTCACACCCTGAGCTAGTGTAGTTTAGCTGATATCTTTTGAAAAGGGAGATGAATTATGCTGCAAGGCTATTTATTATCTTGAGCTAAGTCTCCCGAAACTGGGTTGGGTATGAGCATGCTGTGTCATGGGTGGCAGATATGTACATCAGATATATGTACAGAATGCTATCTGATTATTTCACTCCTAGTCTCACAAACACGCATGGTTATTGCAGCTGTTTGCTGGATTCTTCTGCACAGTAACCTTGGATTGCTAAATATAATTCAATTATGCACCAAAGTACTTTAAGCTGTACTTTGCCTGCTGATATTACTTCAAAAAATCAGATTTAAAATTCTAAGTTGCAGCATTAGTCACTATTATGCCTTTTTAGTTGTCTGGTTATTTGCTTTTTAATCCCTGTTAATTCTGCGTACAGGCAAATCTGAATGTGTTAGCTGTGTATCTTTTCTAGGGACAGATAAAGAGGAAAGGAGTGGCTGGTGGCCTGATGATACATAATATGAGAGGAGAGACATTTTAGATCTAAATTAGCACTAAATCTTCAGGTATTGTTTTCTCTAGTTTTCTGTTAGATCTTGAAGGACATGAAAGTATGTGTATTGTTCAGATCCGCTGTTTGTAACCCTGGCAGATGTTGCTGTGGAGACATCATCTTCCACAAAAAGTCATTTGAAATAAATAAGTAAAAAGTTCTGATTGTGCAATGATGTTAAATTTAGAAAATAATTAAAATTAATTAATAATTTATAAATAAATGTAAATAAAGCATAGCAGTATTTTGATTAACTGAGATGTTAAAACAAGACTGCACTTGACAGAACTCTGTATTTGCTTTTGCAAACAAACTTAAATTTCTAAGGAGCTTGGATCAAGAAAAATGAATTGGAATTTAAATTTTTGCTTTACTTTAGGCCACAAAGAAATGTAGATTTTTAAACCATTTTTCCTTTCTTGTCCCATGTGAAACATTTCTCACCAATTAAATGCTGGAGAGAGAATACAAAATGGTTAGTGATTTGAGTTTGGGGTTTTTTTTAAGGCATGGTAAAAGGACACAGTTTTGATAGGTTTTAAAAGATATTTCTTTGAATTTGTCTGTTTATTGCTTGTCTTTAGTTAATGATCTTTATTGAATTAGAGCTTGTAATTCAAATATCACTCAGAGCTTAAAATCTGTTTCTAAAAGACGGGCCAAAGAGCTTTCACTTTCTCCTGGAACAGGTCACTTTCTCATTCTTGCTTTCCTTCACCCAGGCTGTAAAATTTATGCACAGCAGTGTCTTTTCCATTGCTGTCCTGGTTAAGAACTGGGAATTAGATCTGTGTCTAGGTTTCTGGGATTAGCACTGAACTGTTGTGAGTTGCCCTGCTCCCTCTGTGGCAGGACACAGGAGGGCTGTCAGAAGTGCAGCTTCCCTGTCCCTGCCAGCTTCAGCTTCTGAGTGCTGCTCTGGCATCCTGCTTGCTTGGGCTGTGACATCTCTGCCGAGGCTCACCACAGACACTGTGTCAGGGCACTGTGAAACACAAACCAGCGTGTCTGTAAGTGGTTTTATTGACTTCTGACCACTATAGTGGTTTGCTGATGTGGTTGCTGATGGCAGTGTAACCCATCCAATTAAGCTAATGAGATGCATCATCTTGTCCTGCGCTGGCCTGTGTGTGTAGCAGTTGTTGAAGAAAAAGAAAAGTACGCTGTTTAACCAGAAAGCAGATCAAGAGCAGCCTGCCTGTTGCTCTGCTTAGTAGCTGCAGTGCTAAGCCTGGCTTGCTTCCTGTTTTATATTGCACTTTGGAGTGGATAAGTGATGCACATAAGTGGATTTGCTTTCACTTCTTGTTTTGTGTTTCAAAGAGTTGCTTTCATGTTTGCATCATTTCTAAAGCTTCAATGATGCAAGGATTTGAGATGTTGTAAATGCTCATATATTTTGCAAAATAAAAAGCTCTAAGTGCAAATCAACAGTCCTAAATTTTGCTTTTTATTACACTATTTGTGAAGTACTTCTTTTTATAAATACTATTATTATAGATGTAGTTTTTAACATGAAATGACAGGTTAGTTTCTTTGGTTTGTGCCCTTTTGTGTAGTGTTATGCAAGTCACCAATTGCCTCAGTTTCTTATGACTGCTGCAAGTTAGTACGGGGTGGAGGGGGAATTAGAGCTGGGTTTCCTAAAATGTCATTGGGGGCAGGTGGTAAAATGAGCTGCAACTTCTCAGGATAAGCAAAGATGGCATCATGTGAAAGAGAATGGCAGATGTGGTCCTGAAGTAGCTGTTCGTTAGTCTTGCCACTTTTTAACACTTTGGGCCTCTTTTTCAAACTGTGGTTACTATTAAATTACTGTGCAAAGTATCAGGAGGGAAGCAGGACGGGTTATCCTTCAAACATTCTTCACTTAACACTGATTTGACTGAGGTTTGTTGTTATCTATTTAATTTTCATTCCAGTGAAAGCTGGTGGGATGCGGATTGTGCAGAAACACCCACACAATTCAGATGCCAAAGAAGAAAAGGATAAGGATGACCAAGACTGGGAAACCAGCAGGTGAGGACTTTGATTTGGTGCATGTGCTACAGTGAGTTTCCATGACCTTGAACCTTGTTTGTTTTCCTTGTGACTAGCAGACCAAAGGTGCAGTTGTTTTGTATCGTAAAGCAGTAGGAAGTTAGATGCTCCTTCGAGAGAATTGGGGAATTTGGGAATTTTAATATTGGTGAGCCACTTTTAAATGATCCTGCCAGGTAAGAGAAGGCTGTAGAAGTAAAACCACAGCTTTCCTAAAATGTCTCAATTCAGACTGTGCAGAAGCATGGAGGCTAGGCATATTTGGACACAAGTATTAGGCTAGCGGTCCATACATGAGGTGGTCTTTCTGTGTGCTGGGTGATTCCTTTTACCCTTTGGCCCTTAATCCTGTGTCTGTGAGGTATTTGACAATATGGTGCTTTTGAAAAGACAAGTAAAAATAGATGGTACTTACATTATCTGCTTATATTTTTAGATGGGAATCTATCAGTTTTGGTAGTGGAGGATACTAAGGCTGCAGTTGCTTAGCAGTTTTAACTAGATTTATTGGATTACTGTTGTTTAGAAATGAAAGCAGGGAGGTTCGATGGACTGTCGCTGTTTTTCTGTTCGTACAAAAGCCACCTGGTTTTGTGCTGCTTTCCTCAGCTAGCTGTTTTTCTTTCCAGCCAAGACTATATTTACCTGAAATGTTTACCTACTAACTTAGGGTGTGGGTTTGTCCTTGCTATTTGTTCAAGTTAAAAAAACAAACCAGAGAACTGTTCTTGTGCTTTGGTAAGTAGACTGACTTAGATTATAGTTACTTTACATGTAAAATAATGGTAATAAATAAGTATTGTGAAAATGCCTAGAAATAAACCTAAATGTGTTTATCTACTTGAATAGGAAACACTTTTCTGAGAAGACAAAATTTTAATTAATAACTTCAAATACAAGGCAAGAGAATTAAAATTTATGTCCTTTCTTTATCAACCAAGTTGGTCATCTTGTAATTCTGAACTGTGGCACATAAATTGAAAGAGTCTGTATTGCAGCCAGGTTTTGTCTAAAGTAAGAAATTGTGTCTTGGGGTCAGTTTAAATTTTGCTTAGGGATAAATCCGTTTATTTGAGGTGTGTTGACCTTGGCTGGACAGCAGGTGTCCACCAAGATGCTCTATTACTCCCCTACTCAGCAGGATGAGGAGGGAAAAAGTAAGATGGAAAAAACACATGTGTCAAGATAAGGACAGTTTAATAAAGCAAAAGCAAAGGCTATGCATGGAAGCAAAGGAAAATAAAATCTGTATTCACTATGTCCCATCAGCAGATCATGTCCATCACTTCCTGGGGAGCAGGGCTTAAGTACATGTAGTGATCGCTCTGGAAACAAATGTCATAGTAATGAATTCTCCTGCCTCCTCCTCCTCCTTTCTCCTAGCTTTTATTGCTGAGCAGATGGTATGGAATATCCCCTTGGTCAATTGGGGTCAGCTGTCCTGGCTGTGTCCCCTCCCAAGATCTTGTCTACCCACTGTCTGCAGGTGAGAGGATAATGCTGGAGAAGCAGCTTAGGTTCTGTGGAAGTGCTGCTGAGCAGTAGCCAAAACTGGTGTGTTAAAAGCACCTTTCTGGCTACCAGTATAAAGCACAGCGCTGTGAGGGCTGCTGTGGGGAGAATTTACTACCTCAGCCAGACCCAGCACAGAGTTGTATACCTGCTTATCTTTCCTTGGCATGCCAGCCTCATGGCAAGGAGCCTTGCTAGGATCCAAATGAAAAGGCTTCTTGTGCTTGTTCACAGATCTAAGCCTCTGTTACAGCACAGCACTTGCTTTATTCCTTTCTTCAAATAGCAGTATGTTTTCTCTCTTTTACTCAAATAGTGCAGGGAAAAGTTAAAATTTAACCTTGATTTTTGTGGCTGTGTCTGCTGTAGCAAGTGCTGTGGCCCAGTAGAAGCACATCTGTAGGGGTAAACAGCAGGTGCTGAAGACTTCATGTTCGCACTGTGTGTGTTTTGGAGATTAATTAGTTTGGTCATCTGGACTGAAGGACCAATCCTAGCTGGCATGTGTTAGGTGTCTCCTTGAACTGTGTGTGTCAGTTTGGCATCACCTGCAGGGAGTCCAGGTGAGGTGCCCTGAGACCAGTCCCCAGTGTGAAGCAAAGCCTAAGCAAATCGGCTAGAATGATTGGGAGAGATGCACTCTTGATCTGTAGATGGTAACTAAAACAAACTGTATTTTAATACTGTGAACGAAGTTTATACTTTTAAGACTGAGGAGAAAGTTTAATGACTTCTAGAGCTATCTTATTAACTAATGAATAGTTTACCTGTTGCACCTCGAAATCCATTCCTTTGTCCACTTGATCAGTTGATCGTCAAAATATGTAGTTTGAGTGTGCCCTTTGCTTTGGTTTTCATGTAGAGGATACATTGTTGGTTTGTTTTAGGCACTTGTACATACAGTTATTCTGTCTGTGTATTAATACTGAAAGCATTGAGCTGAACTATTTTATTTCTTAGATCCAGTCCTCTTGAGAAAGAAAGCAGCAGGAGGGACATAAGGAGCATAGTTAGGTGGGAAATAATAAGAATTTTAGTATAAAACCAAAGTTTGCTTGCAAGTCAAGAGAAGTTGTTTTCCTGGTAGAACTGATACTCTTTTGTGTATGTATGGGAAAGGGTTTAATGGTGCTGTTGTAAACTCCTGTGGGAATACTTGCACAGCTCTGGTGGCAGTGCAACCTATAGATGTGAGCGAGAAAGTATTTAGCCATAGACAGGATAGGCTAGTCTAAATTAGGTTTGCAGCACATCAGCTGCTTTTGTGCTGGAAGGTGCAGTCCTCCAGAGTTTGTGTCTACTCCAGATAGTTCATGGTGCTCTTTGAAAACCCTTGGGTTTCTGGTGTGTGTGAGGGGTGGTTTTTCAGGAGATGGGTTTGTTGGGAGGGGAGAAGTGAGCATTCTGTTCTGCTTTCTCCAGCACCAATATATATGTACTTCTGGGGCTTAGTTAGCTGGTATTTTATGTCCCTTTGTTACGTAGGTGTGGAAACATCTGTGTTTTTAACTTTCTACTTGTCATGGTTTTAGTCTTCACCATTTTAAGATGGTATTCTTGATATGATGCAATCTCCACTCCCCATTGCGTTTGAAGTCGAAAGAAGCAAACAGCCCTTCCGGAAATCTGTCAGCTGATATGGGCAGCTGACAGTGATATAACAGAAAATAATAAAACAGAGAAGAGTAATTTGTGTGTGAAGGGGGAGGCTAAGATGACTGAGTTATTATTTTAATCTCATTGTAAACTTAGTTGAAGACAGATTAGTGAAACTGGCAGTAAATGGAAGCAGAAGAATTCAGTCTTTCCCAGAGTTCTCTGGGAACTCTGAGAGCACATGGCCTCCCCAGGATGGTACAAATCTGAGCAGTTGCTCAGCAAGAAAGCTTTAGGTTTCAGTTCATAGAACTATTTGTGGCTTTGGAGACAGCTGGCATTGTTTTTGCAGCTTGCAGGAGAAGACTTGGCTCGATGTTTCTAGTCTTAATGTAAACAAAGCTGACACAGGTAAAAACCTCTGATGTAGTTAACTGTGCTGTGATAAAGGTGACTTTAACATTCACCAGGTAGGTCTTCATTGATGTTTCTTTTTCTCAGTTGTTTAGCAACTTGCAATCCAGTTACTGCAACTTACTCTGCAAAGTATTTTACTCAATTCTGTTTCCTAAAATAAAATTGTTATGGCAACCTCCCATTTCATGAAATCGTAGGGAGATTAGTCAGGATGGTGATTCATGATCCCTTAAAACAATATGTGGTAAGACCGTTTTATACAAATTTAAACTTTTCCTGCAGGGCAGGTCTCAGCCTTGAGTTGCAGCAGAAATAATTTTATGTGTCTGGTATAAATAAAGTTTTACTTAAAAAAGGAATGTCTGCATGTTATTATGTGGTGGAGAAGTCTCAATGAAAGAAAGGAGTTGCACAGTTTGATTTAGGTGAATTAAAGATGTGTGACCTCCAAAGCCAGTGGCACCCCCATGGTCAAGGTGTCAGTGTTAAACTCTACTGTGAGGTAGGATCCTCTTCACATTCTCTTCAAGGTGAATCATTTTGATCAACCTGTTTAGAGCTAGGATGCTTGCTGGCTTAACTTCTGTAGTGATGAATTACTGATTTTTCTTGGGTTTTTGTAATTTCTTAACACTTTTGTTGGTTTGGTTTTTTGGATGTGGTTGCAGTTTTTTTGATTGACAGTCATACTGATTGCTGCCGGAAGGCTTTTTCTGTGATGCTAGAGGAGGGCAAAACATATAAATAGAAATATGGTTGTGAATAAAACCCATCATTTTTTAGGACTGTGTGTTGTCATAGAAATTATTTGGAATAAATAGGCTGCTCATAGTCCTGGGCTTTATTAAAAGCCCATTAATGCCTGTTTAACTAAGATTTGCAGTATCATGTGCATTCCTGTGCCAGCAGCTGACTCTAGGCATAATAAATACTCCTGAAAGACAGATAATTTGAACTGAGAGCTGCTTGTTCATTTTTGCACAAGAGATTCGTTAATTGTCACTCTGGGATCTCAAGAAGAAGAAACTATAATTATCTATCAGGATCTGGATTTAAAAAAATATTTAAAGCAAATATCTGACTTGTTTTTAACAAAGAGGGTAAACTGCAAAGACTTTTATGTCTTAAAGACTCTTTCCTTCTCTTTTGTTATATGTCTGAAACAAAGTGGGTAATTACCATGATTTAATTACTCAAGATAAATGCACTAGTGTAGTTTCTCTCTCTATATGTAAATTGTATGTGTTTTGTATCTTAAGCCTACCTGGAGATTGTGAACCCAGCATTATGTCTGACTTGTACGATGTGGGCATTTGCCTTAGTAATATCCATTGAGTGAAAGGAAAAAAAACAAGAGGGTAGATTAGAATGTGGTGACTCTAAAGCAAAATCATTCTAATGAAGCTTATGGGTGTTTGTATGTCAGAGTACTCTCAGTACATAGTTACATGGTGAGAGAGTTATCAAAGGCCCCTATTATCCTTCAGTGTTAGTTGTTAAGTCTGAATATGCCCGTTAAGCTGAACCAGTTTTTTTCTTTCAGAAGTGCAGTGAAAAATCTCAAAAACTTGGCTGCGGGTATATACTTTCATTCAAGAGTAAATTTGTTTTTCCTTTCCCTCATTTTGCTCTGGTGTAACTGACAAGAATTAAGTCACAGGCATTATTTCCATTTTTTTATTTGCCACTGAAGATTCTCCTGGCATTAAAATATTCTTAGTTTTTACCTTGTAATGACCCATGTTGACCAAGCATCTGACAGAATTTAAGAAATATAAATTGGTTATATAATTAAGCCATTAGAGAATGTTTGTATGTCTCTTTACATCCTGAATATGGAAGTGTTTGAAACCGTTTCTGTTCCTTGTATTTTATTGTTCTGGTTGTTTTTAGCTGGGGTAGAAAGTGTAGAGTGAGAGTTCTGACCCTTTAACTTGGGAATAACTGCTCTTCAGGAGTGAACTGGTACTCTGTAAAAGCATCTGTCATTCTTTTCGTTGCCAGAATTCAAATTTCTTCCACCATATTTCTAACCACCTCTTTTTTCCCCACTTTTTGTGGCCTGATTCTGTTACCTCTGTGAGCTGATACAGTTTCAATGTTCACAGGTTGTACTGTCATTTTACACTTGACCACCTAAAAAATGAAATTTAATTAAATGTATGGATATAATGGATATGACTCAAAGGTTTTTATTCCCATCCTTGGCCTTTGAGCTCTTGTTACTCAGGTATGGAGCTTTGGAGGCAATTGGCCTTAAAAACGAAATGTCCAGGGGAAATGCAATGGAAAAGCAACCTTGCTGTGAATCCTGTGCTTGTGCTTTCTGAGAAAGATGCAAATTGCTGCAAATGTTTGGTATTATCTCATGGTCATATCAGAGTTTTGTGTGGCTAGCTTTTCCTTTACTTGGCTAAATATTCTAAAGGTTGAAAGAAAGTTCTACTGGAAAAAGGCTGTCAAAGAATTGCAACTATAATTTTTTAATATTATTAAGCATAATACTGAACATAATGCCGTAAGGGAAGTAGCTTTCTACCTTCTCCAAAACATCTGTATTTCAAAAAAAATTCTGTGCTTAGTGCTTGTGTTTTTTTTTAATCCCTTCCCCCTTCTTATCTTTATTATTTTGGACTTAAATTCACTTCTCAGTTAAAGGAATAGCTTCTTAATAGTTATACTCTTCTCCTTTACATAAGTGGCATTGCCTTCAATGCATTTTCCTACTTTATTATTCATCTTTGTGTCTCAATCTTTTGCCTAGGGTTTTTATGATTAGCAGATACTCAAGTCTGCTAAAGTTTATACACACATAATTTGATTAGTTATAAAATCTGAAAACAATATTAGCTGTGTTCATGTGATTTTTCAGGACAATACCTTGTGCAGATGACCGGTTACTTTGAGAAGTAGCAAAGTAATTGCTGTGACCTCTGCTGAACTCTATAAACGCCCATGCAGTAACAGACTTAAGTGTATGTACAGAGAATAGAATGTGTAATACTGATTTTTAAATGCAGAACTACTGTAAAGCAAGAAAATAGGCTGTGAATATCTCCATTTAAGAGCTGAAAATATCTGTGAATGCAGGGAATGGAGAAAAAGCTAGGCAAGATTATGAATGAAGCATTCTCATACAGGAAGATGAGACTTTTCTGAAAGACTGTTTTATGCTTCCAGTATTTCTTGATGATTGAAGCAGTAAGTTGATAAATCCATCAGTGTAAGTGCCAGTTATGACATTATATGGATAGCTCTTTTCATATTCCTGAAGTACTGTGTGCATGTGTGAAAGAACTAAAAAAGATCTGATATTTCTCCCCCTCAAAGTGACTAGAAGATAACACCATCCAGCTCAGCGAGAGCCAGGTTCGGTCCTGAAAAAACATATGCTGTCTTATGAAATTAGCTGGAAGGCTGAGTTGAATTGTCAGCCAAGCTGGTGTAAGAAAAAAAGATTTTAAAAGAATGAAAGTCTTTAATTTGGATTCTGTGTGATGAGGAAGGTGAGAACAGCTTAGTCTTACATGAGAGGAAAATGGATGGGAAGTAGTATCTTTACAGTGGCACAGCTTAGCACAGCATTCCATGTCGGTACAGAAAGTCTATGATCCTGAACTAGTAGCTTATGTGGTATTTTTCCTAGTTCTTTTCTCTTGATATCTTTATGAAGTATTGGAATGCATAGGATGAAGGTGCCAGTCTGAAGGCACAGGCATTACAAAGCACAAAAATTTTCAAACCCAGGAGTACAGTCAAATTCATTCCACTTTGCCAACTAAGCCCAAATCTCTATTATTTAAGTGTTCAACAACATTGAGAGTATTTCTAAAGCTAAAGGTATGAATTTCTCCTAGAAAAAGCTTGCAGAGGACCAGATGCTACTCATTTATTTAGCATCAAAACCCTGTGTTTGAAGTGAAGTCACCATGAGCTGAAAATGAGTAGGAGGTGTATGTGATTGACACTGTGTGTGCCAAGGAGAGGGATCTTTTTCCAGTAGCACCTTCCTCTCCCTTAAATTTCTTCTGCCTCAGCTGCATCAGGCACCAAACTTTGAAGCAGCTTAATATTAAAATAAACTTTGGATTATCATTTCTTAACTGTCACTGGGCCAAACAGGAGGGAATTTATTTCACTCCCAGCTGCTCCCAGGACACTGGTACTGAAAGCAAGAGGTACATGAGGGATAGATAAGAACAGCACTGAAAGCATTGGTTACATTGTCATCATTAGAGCTTTATTTAGTCTGCTGTGGCAGCTGATAGACCTGTTTGCTGCAGTACAATGCTTGTTGTGGGAGTGTTCACTGCAGTAGGCTTGCTGCCTTCTGGTATTAGTGTAACATTTTAATGATCACATCCTGGTCACAGACATCATGTTAAATAGATGGCAAGTAGTGAAAAATACTTTAGCAACATTCACACAAATCTTAGTTCTGGTGAATTTCAGTTTCTCTGGGACTCGTTCCTTAGAATATATGTAATACCTGGGGCTGGTACTGTGTTCTAAGGGCAGCTGGCTTTGTTGCTGCTGGGTACAACCAGTGTTGTTCTTTTCCCTAATAATCTTGAAATCTAACTTTTTTCTTTTTTTTCCCCCAGCTTGTTAGAGCTGTAATTAAATACTAGGCTAGCTCTCAATTATGGCTGGCTTCATCTAGTACTTCCCACTCCAGTACTGAATCAAACAGTCCTTGAGATCCAGGTACTTTGCAGTGCTGGGTGTTTGCCCATTGCTTTCCAAACCCTATTCTAAAGCCTTATTTTTTACTTTAAATAAATAAATCAAGAGCTCTGGGTGTTACAGTGGAAGAGCTAGGCTGGATTTTTTGCTAGAACAGCTTAAGTTGAAGTGTCTCTTTTGAGAGTACTCAGAACTACCAACAATGTGCAAAATAATTCAGTAAGCAAAATCTCATTACACACTGGGTGCATCCTTGTACACCTTGAATGTTGCTAATAAGCTTGACTGCATTCCAGTGCTGATGGTCACTCTCCTGAGAGTGCAACCTCGTATGAGTGTTTAGAACAGTGGGAAACTGTGTTTACTGTTTAGTGGTTGTTAGGATGATCAAGAGTACTTTGTGTTATGCTACTTACAAAAATTGCTATTGCTAGATTTTTTAAAATCTAAATCTTTTATTTTTCCATGCAGCTTAATAACAGATGTGCTCATGTGCAGTGTTATTATTTCTAATAAGCAATTTTTTTTTGCATTTAATGTATTAATGTTTTGACTTTGTGGAGCACTGAGGAATTAACCAACCAGTTAATGGACAACTCCATTTGGCTTATTTGTTAAAATGTTGCTTTTGTATGGTGATGGAATGAAATTTTAGTAAACTGAACTGAGTATTTTTCACTTCTCTGACTCTTTCTTTATTTCTCGTATCATGCTACCCTGTGATTCTAGAGGAAAAGTGTATTTAGCCACATGTGAGCTGTTTTATATCAACAGTGACACTAATAGCATTACCACAAATCCTTCCACATAAGGCTATTTAGAAGGCTTTTGACTAAATGAAATTTAGCATTCTTATTTATTGCTTTGAGAACTGCTGTGGAATTAATTTCCTGTTTTCAGAGATTACACAGTTCTGTTTCTGATGGTGTATTTGAAAGATTTTATTCTCGTTCCAGTTTACAATAGGGAAAAAAAGGCCAGAATAATAAAAAAGCTTCTGAGGAGTAGAGCTTTGTGTTCTGCTGTTTTCTCCAAGCATAGGCCTTCTGGCTGATAACACTGGTTGGCTTGATTCCTTCCCTCTATTGGGATGGTTTGGATTACCTCTATATGGCTTTGAAGCTTAATATTACATTTTTCTTTCATATCTTATAAGCAATCACAATTACAGAAAATTTTAATTCCTGCTGATAACTTATTATTTATTCCTTCTACTGTTCTTCAGAAGATCTCTCTTTATGACACCTTGTTTCCTAGTTCAAGTTTTTGTGTTTTGTCCTACCCTTGAAATTTTTTCTGTATTAGTGATCACCAATTATTCGAATTCCGTTGTATTTTCCTAAAATCACCATTTTGGTTTTTTTTTAAAGTCCTCTCATCCTCCTAAGCAGAGCTAACAAATTAGTCTGATCTGGACTTGGCTCTTTTATAAGAATTTTCTGTGTCAGACTGAGAAATAAATAAATCTTCTGTTTAGGAGCTGCATAGTTCTAACAGGAATAGATAGGTGGTAGTCATATGTGTTATTTCTGTATTTGACTATTCCAGTTTCTCTCTGCTTTATCCCATGCTAACTCAGTTTAATGAGAGGTCTTACTGGCATTTTTGGAAGTTTCTGCATACCAAGTAGGCTAGAAGATTTTTGGGGTTTTTTTGCTTTGATAATTCTGTCAGGTTTTAATACCTTTTACTGGGAAAAGCAAATAGCCAAGTTAATGCACATTGTTTTCCTCTGCCATAGGAGGAGGAAAGGGAAGATTACAGCTCACAGTTAATGCACCAGATTTTGTCTACCTTTCCACCTTCTAAAAATCTTTTGTAGGTTTATTACATAATGCCTTTCTAAGACATAGGATGTATCATACTTCTCCCTGATGTCCCCTCATCTTCTAAAACAGTAAATGAATAGTAATACAATGAAGGAAAGAGGGAGTTATAACCTTGTTATAATCTCTTTCCTCCTCTTCTTTTTTAAAGAGTGGGGATGTCTCTGCAGGGCCAGTACAAAACTCTGCCTGTGCAGCACTCCCCAGCAGATGGTCCTTTGGAGCAGTGTGCAAGCAGAATCTGTGTACAATGAGCCCAATGAACTCCCCCAGCATCTAGCAATCCAAATTACCGCTTAGAAACTTGCTAATCAAATTATTGCCATTCAACCTAGTTCCTATTTCCCTCTTTCAGCTATATATACGTTTTACCTTGATAATCACCTTCCTGAAAGGCAGCATCACCGTCCAAGAAGTGTGTGCTGCAAAAAATTTTTCTTTTTTCATGCCTGGTAACCTTTTCATGTTCCCCACAAGTCTTTTGTACTAAGAAATAGTGAATAACGGTATTTTGTTTTTTACATTCTCATCTCTGCTGTATATTTTCCTCAAGTTCTTTTTTTATCTTTTTGTTTGGTTTTTTGGGGGCATAACTAGAATTGCAGTGCCCCAGACTTATGCACTGGTACCGTTCTATTTTTCTGCTTCTTTTGCTTCTCTTAATTGTTCTTGTGTTCTGATTGTCTTTTTAACTGCCTTTTAGATATTGAGCTACTGATTTTAAAAATCTTTTTCCAGTGATTCCAACATTTGTTTTTGAGTTTAATAACTGTGGTAGAGGCTGTCATTGGGTAGGTACAGCTAGGATTGTTTTTCCCAGTGTGTTTTCTGCATTTATCATGGTGCCATCTTTTTTCTTTCCCTTTATTGTTCTGTCAGTCCTGTGAGATCTCTTGTAACTGTTTACATTCAGGCTTTTTTTATCTTGAATAATTTACTAACATTAGCATATATTGTCATCTATTTAGATCTCTTTTCAAGTTTCTTGCAAGATCCCACTGTTAACCTCCATCATTATGATATTTGATTTATTCCTCTGCTCTGCTTTCAGTTTGTGATTCTTGAGAGTGTCTTCTGCCATATCCCATGGTAACTCAGTTTATTTACTTGAGGAGCCTTGTTTGCATTTTTTGGAATTCTGTGCATACCAAATAGACTGACTTTTTTTTCTTCACTTGATCCATTCAGATTTTAATACCAGTCCTATCAAATATTTAGCTAACAAATACAACATCTATTTCGGGTAATTTACTGTAACTTCACCTTAAAAAAAACACTCATTCTCTCTCTAGAAATTCCTCTGCTAGGGTTTCCTAATACTGTTACACTCACTAGGTAGCATGCAAAAATATGCAAACAAAGGAATTAAGTATTAAATTCATCTGCTGAATCTAAATTAGTATTCATATTGCTGAAATAAATGAAATCTTTGCTTGTTTTTAGTATTTCCTTTTCTTAGCTATTTTTATGTACATACTTTAGAGAAACCTTGGCAAATAAACAGCTTCTGTGAGATAAGTGGCATTTGTTTGTTTTTATTTGAACTTAATTTTGTTACTACAAAATGTGGTGAAAAATATTATCATCAAATGGGACAAAGTGTCTGTGTAAAGAACGTGGCAGCAAAATTTCCATCAGACATCCCCTTGGGTTTTCACAGCCTTTTTAGTGATGTTTGCTAACACTGGAGTTATTGAAGCCTCACAGTTGATTTTTAGTCTGCCGTGATTTCAGTGGGTGTTTTCAGCCATGAGATTCCATAACATGTCTCACCTTTCAGCAGAGAAGGCAGTGCTGAGCCAAGCTTCTGGGCAAATAGTCATGCACTAGGATTTGAATGAATAAGCAAAAGCTATGTTTGTGGGAATGGTGGACATATTACTTGATCTATGCAACAGTAACAGAGTTGATTGTTGTCAGTGGCCATGGAAATGAACAGTGACATTTTCAAGTCTGCTGATGGTAAATAGCTGTTTTGCTTAGTTAAATGCCACACCAATGGTGAGGAACTCCAGAAGCACATCAGTAAACTCTCCAGAAAGAAGTTTTGAATTACAAAATTCGTGGAATGTAGTTGGTACTATAGCACAATACAAGGACACAGCCTCTGGCTTAGAAAGTTCCTGAGTAGCATATTTCTGGAGAGTGCTCTCAGGAGCCCACTTCTACATGCTCCATCTTCATCTTCTGCCCCAAGTGCTCACTGCTGCCCTGTGAGAGGCAGCCAGGGGAGTATGTGGTCCAACACTGTCCAGCTGATTGTAGGCTGAGTTAACATTAAAACCAGTTGCTATTTCAGTAGAGAGATGTGTTGGAAGAAATGATGTTCTCATGAAAGATTTATGTAGTGAAACTGAGTAAGAGAAGTGTTTGGAAATTTCTTCTCAGTAGCTGTGGTGGTATTAGTTGGTTACAGAGGCAACCCAGTACTGCTGCAAAACATTTGCGCTGGATTTTTAGGGTCTTGAAAAATTGGAAGCACCTTCTAGGAAGGCATTTTAAAACTGATTCTAAATTATTCTAATAACCTGCTGCTTTTCTTATTCCTGTTGGAAGTAGGAGAAATACGGTAGACTTTCAAGTGGTGACAGGCCTGCCTCCATAGCCTTACAAGAGGATTGGGTCTCTGTATCCTATGTTGTGTGCGCTGTGTTTGTGGGCTCTATAGCAAATTCATGGCACAACTCAAAAGCAGTGTTGCTCTCTGGATTCACCACTACTGCACATGTTATTATTGATACATTTAATCTCGAAAGATTCCCCAGGCGAAAAGGGCTAGAAAAAAAATGCAAATGTAATTGCTCAGACATAACACTGATACTGTTTACAGTACCTCAGGAAATGTCTCCTGGCTAGATTCTGAGAATTAGTTTGGGGGTGAATTCAAGGCATACTTATGTTTGTTTGTTTTTTAAGACTTCATTGCCAAGAAGTGCTTCCAGGAGTTCAGTTTTGGCATAAGAATGTATGAATTAACACCTTAATTCTCCTAGGCTTTCCTTAGATTTGTATTGGTTATATTTAATATGTGGCATAAGTTCACTATGAGTAATTATTTTCTGGTTTCTTCAGACTGTAGTTATGGATGTAAATTCGCACTGAGCTTTTCTGGCAGGTAAAAGAAAAGAAGGAAAAGCAAAGAGAGGAGAAGAGCCTCAATTTATACATTTTTCAGTTTGATTTTTTTTCTTTCTTAAGATTGAAGGAAGCTAAGAGTTGCAGTGTTAGTTGGTGATTCATGATCTGCCAAAATAAGCTTAACTAAAAGAGGAGGGGAAGAAAACCCACCTAAAAGTCATGTTTTAGCTTTCAAAATACGGAAAAGGAAGGAAATGTAAGTGTTCTCAGAAAAAAAAAAAATTACCACAAACCTGGCAGAGATTTTTGTGAAGAAATGTCTGTGTTTTTTCCAGATGAAAATTGAGAAAACAAGCTGGTAAATATAGATGAAAAATTTAAGTACCACATGCTAGTCTAGCTAGCACAGTCTCTGCAAATAAATTCTAGTGAGACCAGTCAGTCTTTGGATGAATGTCAGGATATGGATGGTTTTGATGTAAAAGTTTAATTTGGTTCTGTATATACATTGCTTACTTTCACTTCCCTAAAGTAAATCATTGAAAGATATGAAGTATTACTTTATGGAAAGAAGCCTGGAAAATCTTTATGCAGAGTAGAGTTGCTTTAATTCAGTGGTACTTGGTGTTCATGACTTTTCATACTCAGTAATGAACTTCTCTTCACCTGCCTGCCCCTGCAGCCCTGGTGTGATACTTTTCTTTCAGGATGTAAGTCTGTGGTCCATCTGCTGCTAGGCATCTTGAAATAATTTTTAAGGGATGTTCTTTTAGATACAATGTCCTGGAAGAGTTCACATTTGGTGGGAGTGGTATTGGCAGCATAAATATTGACTTCTGTGGTAGCACTTGTCAGCTGGTAATTACAGGCAAGCCAGAGATGATCAGAACTGACGTCTGTCACGTGCCCACGCAGTAGCTGGGACAAGAGACACTTCTTCAGCAGTGCTAAAAAGCAAATCTCTTTAAGCTAGAGAAACAGCAGCATTTCCTGAGCCTAGAGAAGTCTCCTGAAAACATGAAGCCTCTTGTATCCCTGTATATAGAAGCCCTCAACAAACAATTTTCTATTAATTTTTCAGTGGCCTTTGTAATCCAAACCTTCTTTTTGCAGAGTTTGATGCCATTCTGAAATTCCTCACCACTGGTAGGGCATTTAACTGAGGGGTTGTCACCTAGGCTGGTGTGTGGCATTGGTGCCTGGGCTGTGGGTGGTACTGTGTTTTGGGAACAAGATTAGAAGCACCTGGTGTAAACCCAGTTTGAAGGTGGAAGGTTGGTCTGACCTCAAGAAGGATCTGTCCTTCCTGTTCACTTCCATTCTTGGACTTTCCTGGTTTGGAGCTCTTTCCTATAAGGTTCATGATAAGCAAGAACTTATTTTGGTTTTGTTAATCTCCCACAGTCTTAATCCAGGAGTTATGGATAGGGAGGGGGTTTTTGTGATCAAATGCCACAAAAACATGAGAAACAGATGAAA
This sequence comes from Eopsaltria australis, assembly GCA_034509425.1. NCBI lineage: Eukaryota > Metazoa > Chordata > Aves > Passeriformes > Petroicidae > Eopsaltria > Eopsaltria australis. Next base: position 2,213,023 of record JAVTVJ010000072.1, read on the forward strand.
ATCCCTTCAGTTGCACTGCTGTCCCTGCTTTGCTTTGCAGATTGAAACGCTTCCAGGCAGCTGGCAGTCTTGTTACTGTCTGAAATATTCATGTGGCACCTTTGCATCTTGACTAGATTCCTGTCTCTGTCATGGTGGTAGGGAGAGACAGAAGGGTGGAGGTGGGGACAGCATGCTGTCAGTGAGGTCAGACGGTAAAACAGTTAAACATCTCTGTAGTGGGAGCTCTGCTGCTGTTGTATGCCCTGGCCATGGGCTAATACAGTTTTGTGCTGGTCAAGTGATAAAATTACTGAAGTCTAGGCTGCAGCCAAAGTGAGAAATAACCTCCTTCCCCCATTTCCACCAGCTAGGAGGAATAATCTGTTGCCTGAGGTTATCTACAGAGCATTTGAGATCTGGGCTTAGTTTTCAGCTTAGCCAGGAGCCAGCTTGTAGTGGTTTTTGGTTTGCAGACTGTACTGCTAACCCTCTTAACTCCAATTTGAAATACCTTCTTGAGGAGAAAAGAAACTTGTGACAGGACAAATTGACTACTTCTTCTCTCATGTTTCTGTAGAGGTGAATGATTTGCTTTGTATGAGCCCAGTTGTGAGTTAGAAACTACAAACAGTAAATTTATGATCTTGTCATAGTACAAAAAATGAAGCAGCATAAGTATTCATTTCTGTAAGCAATCTCTAGAAAAAAAACTGGTTGTGAAAACTGTTGGATTGTGTCCCCACCTGTCTGTGATCATCCAAGAGAAATTGCAGGCAATTGGATTTTTGCCCTAGAGGCCACTTGAGCTGTTATCTATGGGTATCTGTTTCCTGTTCTGGGTAATACATGGAAAAATTCTTCAGGGACTAGGGCACATTTTAAAGACTGCAAGCTGGGTTATACTCAAGCCATCTGAGATGAGACAAGATATTATTGAGGAGTCCTGCAAGGCAGTCAGGTTGGTACACTCATAGGGTAAGCAGAGATGTGGGGGCACCAACTTCAAAAACGTTCTCCTTTTTTTTACCTGCATTTAAACGTAGGATCTTTGACCCCTAGTGCAGGTGGTGCTGTGTGCTCCATCAGGGCCCTCTGAGAAGCAGTACCCAGTGCACAGTTCCTTAAAATATTTATGAAGTAATCTTCTGTATCTGTGCCACTGTTCTGTTGACATCTGCTGATTCTTGCCGAAGTTCATTAATCAGTTGTGGAGTTTTGGGTTTTAAATACAAGTCCTGCATAGTTTTGTTCTTTGTTACCTGGCATGCAATAAACACAGCTGCTGAACTTGAGTTTCCTCAACAAAACATGCTGCAAGAGTGTTTTGAGGAGGTTATGAAAATCTGACATACTCCAAGTCTCTTTAAAAGAATCAGCTTTGCCAGATAGTTTGGCACTTCCTGCCTGAATGAGCAGAAGGACTGAGTTGAGGTTGATTGGCAGGCTTGACAGGCTGGAGGGGGGAGCCAGTGGGAACATCGTGGACTGCAGCCTGGCCAAGTGCAAAGTCCTGCACCTAGGTTGGGACAATTGCTATCACACAGGCTGTGTGATTGAGAGCAGCCTTGCAGAGAAGGACTTTAGGGGATTCTGGTGGATGAGAGGCTGAACATGGGCACGTGCAGCCCAGAAGACAAGTTGTACCTTGGTCTGCACCCACCTGGAGTATTGCACCTGGCTCTGAGGACTCAAAAAGGATGTGGACCCATTGGAGTCGGTCTAGAGGAAAGCCACAAAAATGATGAGAGGGTTGGAGCACCTCTCCTATGAAGAAAGGCTGAGAGACTTGTGGTTATTAAGCCTGGAGAAGAGCAGGTTCCCAGGATACCTCTGTGTCCTTTTGTCTTCTAAAGGGATTTTACAGGAGAGATGGGGACAGACTTTTTAATAGGACCAATTAGGACAAGGGACCATGATTTAAGCTGAAAGAGGGTAGGTTTAAATTAGGTATTAGAAAGAAAACCATTGCTGTGAGGGTGGTGAGGCACTGGAACAGGTTGCCCAAGAAGTAGTAGATTCTCTGTTGCTGGAAATACTCAGAATCAGGTTGGATGGGACCTTGAGCAGACTGCTCAAGGCAATCTTAAAGATGTCCCTGCCCACAGCAGAGAAAGTTTGACTAGGTCTTGTTTAAACAACCCTTACAACCCAAACCGTCTGGTGGTTCTGGGTCTACAGGTAGTGCCTATGTTGTTTTATATTTTGGGAGGAGGGAATTTCAGACCATTGAATAGCTTATTATTGTATTTTTTAAAGTCCAAGCAAAAAAAGAATGTTTAACTGAAGCACATTTGATGTAGAGATTTGATGTTATTACAAACAAGAGCTGTGGAGGGTTTGAAAAAGAAAGAGTAGCAATGTTTATAGTCTCATTTATGTATAAACCATCTTTGTTAAAAAATACCAGCCTCCATATGATACAGTAGGACGAAATTTCCTTATAAGCAGATTCTGGTACAGTTTGCTTGCTGTTATATGTCTGACACCTCTTCCTGAGGCAAGATGAGGCTGTGAAGGAAAAGGAACACTGACTGATATTGAATTTAAAATACCAAGTCTTCAAGGCTGATTTTCCTGGCATTTCTTTGAGTATTTATTTTCATTTGATATGGGAAGACAGCTGTCCTTCAGTGTCCTTTGGTTTCTGGTAGCTAAACATCAAGTGTTCCCATTGTGTGACTTTGGCTATTGTTCCTCAGTCCTGCAGGCACTTTGTAGACCTCGGTTGCAAAAGGGTAAGGGTACAGATAGATGAAGAATCTGTCTGAGGAAAAGCAGTGAAGTGCAGAGGATACTTTGCTTATTGAATGTCAGTTCCTCAGAGGAGTTGCCATTGTTATTTAACAGGGAAGTTTTTTCTGTACATTTTTAGCAGGGTCACTCGTGAACGATGGTGATACCTAAGTCTGGATTTAATGTCTGCTTCTTTAGGGAGCAGAGTAAACCTTTTTGTTTACCACCTGAGGGTAACTAAGAGGTTTGCTGTGTTTGCTGTAGGAATTTGTGGAATGACAGGAAGAGCAGTCCCACCTAGTAAGAAGAGTTATCACAAAAGCTGTGTGCTTGATGGAAGCGGTATTTTGAAAGAGAAGAGGTATGTGTTTTAGTTAAATTAGTGCGTGTTCTTTCACCAAGGGATTGCCTGTCAGGTTTAATTTGAAATGAAACTAATTGTTAGTCTGACAGCTTGATGTGCTGGGAAACGCGATAAATACATTGGAACCAAAAATCGTTTTCAGCTCTATTATCTAGCTGTTGTTGGACTTAATGAGAAAGGAAGAGCTGAAACATGCATGTTTTTAGGAACAGCTGCCTATAAGTTTTGCTTATGTAGAAATAATGCAGGTTTTCGTGCTCTTTTCATCAAATGCTTTTTAAAACTGTTGTACTCGTGTTTCATAATCTTTGCTAATTAACACAGGCATAAAAATATTGCTAGCTCTGGCAACATTAGTATGTTTATCCTGGTTTTGGTTTTGTTAATATTTTCTTTCCTACTAAAGCATGTCTGGGGCAGAGAGCAATCCAAATTCCCTAAACTACAGAGATGTAGAACTAAAGAATTAATTTGCATCTTTGGTCATAAGAGTTTTCATTAGAATCACTTGAACTTTAAAGAACTAATTGCAAGCTTATTTTACAGCTGGTATTAAAAGGACAGCAAGGTCACTTTCTCAGATCAAAGTGAAGACTGAAAATAACTGCCTGGCAAATCACACAGATAAACTTGGAACCAATTGTATGAATCATCAAAGTTTTATTGTTATCGCTTCAGACTGGTGTAATTAGGCATTACCTTTTGGGCTGACACAGAATGCAGTCTGTCTCTCAAAAGCAGCTTGCTGTACACTGCTGTGAGACTGGCTTTGAAATAGAAAAGGTGGTGGTTTGTCAGAAAGGTAAGACTTCAGGCATGAATCTGGACAAAGTACTCTCTGTAGGCAGCTGTCTTTACTGCTGCCACCAGTTTCTTCTCTTTCCTTTGTTCCAGCAGTTGTTTTGATTTTCTGAAGAAGTCACTTAACATTTGTTGCCTCTTGCCTTGTGACAGCAGCCAAGACTGCACAACAGTACCAGAAAGATTTTTAGCAAAACTTTCAAGTTGAGTTGACTCGTAAATATGTGTACGCATTTGTTTCTTTCTTAAGGAATTGGGTTTTTTCTCTCTCTTTGCAGTCTGCTGCCTTCTCTGGGTACTGGTTAGTGGCAGCAGGGAAATGTTCTGTTTTCCGAAGTTCCTTTTTGATCTTGCAACAAGATGTAAATCAGCAAAGGATCTTTGCTGTAGAAATATCCAGGGACTAAAGTCTCCAAGCAGTAATTTATCAGAGCTAGATAATAAGGGAGAGGAATTAAAGATCCTGAGGGGATGAATGTCCTTCTAGGATAAAGAAAGGAGAATCAAGGAATAGGAGACTCTTGGAAGAAAAGATTGCAATTGTCTGAAAAGATAATGGGAAGGTGATTTTCTTGAGAGAGACACCTGAACTGTACTAGATAGGGCAGAAAACTAAGTGGTAGGCCTACTGAAATTAATAAAGAGCTGAATAGAAAGAGGGAGAAGAAGGAAGAGATCAAAATCAAGATTTACTAGAATGGCAGAAGGGAGTGTAGAAAAATGTTTTTGCTTCTAATACTTCTGCTCCTTTTGTGGCCAGGAACTGGACACAAGATCTTTGCGGTGTCCTTACCTCATGCAGTGCTAGCCAGCACAGAGGGTGACAGCTCATTATTGTCACTTGCCCTTCTGTCTTAAGTAGCTAACCTTCCTCACTGTGATGATTAGTATGATGAAATCTGTTTTCCAACTTCACTTGTTAAAGGCAGACTTGAAGATTTAGTCCCATGCAGGCTTACTATCTAATGAGCTGTGTGCAACCCTGCACCCCTTGTGAAAGTGATCTTCAGAAGAACAAAAAAAACTTTCTCCTTTTTCCTTACCCTGCTGCAGGAAAGATTTCAGCCTAAATAATATTTCTAGGGTAGGCTAAGCTAAGCTTAAAAAAAGAAATCAACTTAACCTTCACTGACCTTTATTTTGGTGATTTCCTATAAAAGCAGTGGGGGCTGCAGAAAACCTGTCAGTTCTTTCAGACTTGAGAATTCAATAACAACTGTTTCAGATTTAACTTCTCTTAATTATTAGACCATCACACTGAAATGATACCAATCAGAAGCTCCATATGTGCAAAAGTTGTCTTAAAATAACAGTATGACTTCAAACTAGCAAACAAATCCCCTCAAACCTAAGGACTGAGGTCAAATCTGTTCTATCTCTATATTCACTGACAGACTTCAGTTGTGTGATCAGCTCTCCAGGTTTTCTTCAGAACTTGCTTTATTCCACAGAATTTATGCCATTAAGAAGCTACTTGCCCAACTTTTTATAATCTCTATTGAATTTCCTGTGGCTCTAGTTCCTATTTATTACATTTAAAAGTCTTCCTCGCAGCAGTCTCTGAATTATTTCCTTATGGTTTTTTTGATGGTGCTTATAAGTGGTGCTTTCAGAATCAGTTTTTTTTTAAAATGTTCTTCAGGTATGAAGAAGCCAAGTTTGAAGTTAAAGTGCAGAGAATATAATTCATGGGCTGGCCAGCTTGACCCTAAGGTGCAATCATATTTGAATACTTAGCTTGCATATAGCACTTGGTGTTTTCCAGCTGTAGCTCCTATTGCCTTTGTTTGCTTTGGCTTTTCCTCCATCAAATTGAACATATCAAGTTGAACACTATAAAAAAAAGAGAAGTTTGATCTGTAAACAGTTTGTATATGTGATTTACTGAGTATAACTTTGGGATATTTTCTGGGAAATGACTAGACTCCTTTAGTTCTAGATGTCTTCTTTCTTGAGCATTCCGTAGCTTTTTTGCTAGACCCTTTCCAGCTGTTACAGCAAGGGCCCCTCTTGTGTAATCCTCATTGATCACCAGAGGTCTGTTCTGTTTGCTGAAGAAAGGGTTATGTGAGGATAACATAACAGAAATGAGTTGAGCATTCAGTGCAATTTGTGAATTCTGTTTATTAGTAGACAAACTGAGTAGAATCATCTAAATTCCAGTAACATCTGGTTCATACACACCTTCATGCTACTTTTCTTTCAGTTTCTCAGCCTCTTTCATTTTAATCAGTTTACATGCCATTAGCAGAATTTTGTGTTCTACCTGCTTACATACTAGATGGGAGCGTATGTTAATTGAAGATGATTTCAGATGTGTGCTGACACCCAAGGCCATGGTGAGACTTTGGAAGTGTCTCATCCAATTGCTGAAATGGATGGGAACAGATTAAGAGGAAGAGCTGTTGATAAGATGATTAGCAGGGAAGTGATCACTTTGAACTTAATTTAGTCATTTGCACTTCTGCTAAACTTTTGCAATTGGTCACTATTAGAAACCCATTGCCAGGTGCAGATTGCCTGATTTCAAGTTCTAAGCTTCTTACAAACCATAGCACATAAGGACATAGTCCAGGCTCTGGATCATCAGAAAACTCAGGTTGGAGGGGGCCTTGAGAGATCTCTAGTGTAGGCCCAAAGCAGGGATAACCAGAGCTCAGACCAGAATGAATACTCATGGCTTTATTCAGCCAGGTCTTGTAAATCTCCAGAGATGAGGCCACACAGTCCCTACAAACAACCTGTTCTTCTGTTCCACTGCCCTCATGGCAAGTTTTTTAGCACAGAACCTCCCTTTTTTCCTCTTACTGTGCTGTCTCATCCTGCAGCCATGCATCACTGTTTAGAGCCTGGGTCTGTCTTGGTAACATCCTTGCAGGCACTGGCAAGCTGCTGTTAGGTTTTCCCAAAGCCTTTGTTCCTGCAGTTTGAACAAACCCAGTTCCCCAAGCCTTTCATCACAGGATAAGTGATTCAACACCCTGAGCATCCTGATGGCCCTCCCTGAGCTCACACTACTTTATTGATGTTTTGGGGGCCCAGAACTGAACACATTATTCCAAATGTGGTCTCATAAGCACTCAGCAGCTGGGTTAATCTCCTGCACAAAATACTGCCGGCTTTATGGGCTACTAGAAAATGCTGCTGGCTCACGTTCAGCTTGCTGTTTACCAGGAATACAGGAGAGAAATTAGGTGTATTAGTTGTAAAATTTAGTCTGACCTCTTCATCAGCCTCATAATCTATAGCTTGTATTTCATAACTTATCTCTGTCAGGTTTCTCTCCAGTTTAGCTTTAGGTGTCTTTACCTCTTCTTTCACGAATCCCAATCTTTTGTCTTCGTTGTGTGCATCCATTCCTGACTGACCTGTGAAGCTCATATTTTCTACCCTTGGGTCTTCCGGGATTTTCCTTTGTAATAGTGTATAGTAGGGACAACACATAGACGCAGTGATGATAAAGAATAGCTGGTGTTTTATGTGGTGTTTTTGGAGATATTGCTCTCTTCCAAAATTGCAGGACAGTCTCATTTGGCTCATGAAGCTTTGAGAAATCTTATACAGGTTAAACTGTATTTATTTTGCCTTAGCCATGCAGAGCAGATCCTGCAAGCAGAAATGCCTTATCTACAAGCACAGATGGTGTATCTCATTAGACCTCCTAACAGAGCTGAAAATTTAGATGACCCCTTGGTCTTCTGAACCTTTATGTATTTGAAATATTGAGACTTCTGTTTCACACCTGAAGATTCCTGCACATCTTGCTTTACTTGTATCCCATCATTGGAACAATACTGTCACCTCAACACCTCATTTTTTGCCACATGCACAAATGGCAGAGAGAATGTTCTTGACAAACAAGTGGCAATTAAAAGTTCCTGATAAGCTGTGGCATTGCCCCAGCTTCTTAAAGTTGCTTTCACTCTCAGTATGGCAGAACAGCTGATCTTCCCTTGAAGGTAGTTATTCAAAGACTTAAGCTACATCCCTGTTTTCCAGAGGATCAGCAGTTTAATGGAGTAGGTACTATTACCTGCAGAAGGTAATATAGCCTTTTTGCTATAGAGGAAGTCAAGTCCTGGTTGGAACTGTCTCAGTTCAGCTGTCAATCACACAGGAATATTTCAAGAAGTATCGGGATGAATTTTTAATAAGATAAGAGGTAATGTATTCTGACCTATGCATAGGTAGAGGTGTTCAAGTAAGTAATGTCATGTGATTCCCACCCCATGGCTTCTGCTGTACATCTCTTCAAGATGTTTATTTGGATTTATATTCCCTTAGCTGAATTGCAAGAACCAGTTGATTCCAGAAAACAGCCCTTACCTAATTAGTTTGCTGGTCTTAAGGTATCCTGGGAGAAACAGAGGTGATTTTGCTGGGTTGTTTTTGTCATTCAGAGGATAATGGTACAGAACATGTGACATTATCATCAGTCTACTGCAACCAAACTGCTCAACATCTTGGAGAGCACTTCTTGCCATGGATATGGGGCTCATTCCTACTGAGACAGACATTATCTTGGGTGAAGCTCTCATAGTTGAAATTGTCTGCAATAAATGAACTAATGCTGGCAAACTACAGCACAGAAATAGTTGTCTGGCTATGCAGTGGACTTTTTAAATTAGTTTAATATACTTGGCCATATAGAAAAGTAGAAAGCCTAAGGTATAGATATCTGTATCATTGTAAAAAGGGAAAGAAATTTTGGTTAAAAGCTTTGTGTTTTCAATAGGAAAAAGGTTGGCCCTGTATCTTAAAGTAAGAGAAACTTGTTACTTAATATTTTGATATCGACCTTATTTATGAAATGTGCATTTCTTCCTAGCTGTGGAATTCCTCTCAGCCAAAGTAAACTTTGATGTGAAGGGTATTATGTATTCCTTTTAAAGGGGATGTTACAGGTTTCTGTGTCCGAGCTATAAACAGAATGAAGCATCTCAGGCCCACTAAAATAGAAGACAGTTCCTAGGCTCTAATTTCATTTGTTTCCTTAGTTTATGTATTGCAGTTGTAGAATTATTTTTGGGGTATCACTTTTATCAGTTGTTCCCTATTCTGTGCTCTCATAACTGGATTTTTAAAGTAATTTTATTTATATTTTGCTGTGGTGACTCTGTCAGAGGCTTTACTTCCTCTGTCATGATTCTGGTCTCCCACAAAATGGGATTAAACAGCAACCAGCCAACCTTTGGACCTCTTTATTTTAGGGTGAAAAGGCTAATGAAGGGGAAAAAACAGTTTACAAGTTAATTTTCATGGGATTTGACTAAGATGCTGCCGAGTCACAAGTTCACCAGTCTTCTGTTAAGTTTTTAATGTCTCTTAATCTACATAGTTTCTGTGAAGATGAACAGTGTTGACTGCAGAGGCCCATTGTTTTCTAGCTGTCTACGGTCTAGAAATTTAACATGAATCTTCCCATTTTTAGGAGCTCAAGATTTGTCTAGACTTTTGTATGAGTGGTACAGTATGTTTTTAGTGTTACAGATACTGCTTAGTTCAAATATGTCTCCATATAATAATTCCTGAAGTTTTCATACCCCAGAAGTCTCTCAGCTGTTAGATGATTATATTAGAAGTTTTATGCAGAAGTTGACTTCATAAATGCAGGAAAGGAAGAAATTGAATCCTACTGTGCAACAGCACTACGTAAAAACTATTTTGTTAGAGAATAACTTTTAGGACTGTATCTGTAGCAAAATGTAATACTGATGAAATTCACTACTCTGCTGTTTTTTCTAGAGGAATGTACATGGTTAATTCTAAACCATAGAATGCAAACGTGGGTATCTTGATCACTTCATGAGTTCATAGTTCTTAATTATCTTTGGTATTTATTTCAGAATAATCACTGCATAATCTGATGTCCATATCTCAACTTAAAAAGTTTTGAATGCTTTTTATGGAACTATATTTGACACTTAAAAGATTCAGCCAAGTTAAAATCTTTTGAAGAGAAAAGTATCTTACTCATAATTTCAACTTTTCAGTCCCACCCTTACAATAGCTATTTTGTTTTCTTGAAGCAACTTACAGAAACTCTTGGAATAATAACAAGAAAATTCCCAGTGTTTATAAGCACTTGAAAAAAGGCAGTCAGGAGGAGCCAGGGAACTACAGGCTAGTCAGCCTCACCTCACTTCCTGATAGAGCAGCTAATTGTGGAAACTACTTTCAGGTACTAGAGGGACATGAAAGTAATGGAAAAGTCAACATGGATTCATCAAAGGGAAGTCATACTTGATAAACTTCTGCAATGAAAATATCAGCTTGGTAGACAAGGGGAGAGCCTTGTCTACCTAGGCTTCAGAAAGACTTTCAAAGCTGTGTGCTATAAGATCTTCATAGAGAGGATATGATGAAATTTGGGCTGGATGAGCAGAGTGAGGTCAGTTGAAAACTGGCTGAATAGCCAGGCCCAGTGAGCTGTGATCAGTGGAAGGAAGTCTAGTTAGAAGCCAGTAATTAGCACTGTACCCCTGGGATCAGTACTGGAACTGTCCAGTCCTCTTCAACATCTTCATTAATGATCTGGTTGATGGGGCAGACCGTGCCCACAGCAAGTTTGCACCTAACACAAAACTGAGAGGAAGGGCTGGTAGGCCAGAGGGTTATGTCCAGTTCTGGGCTCCCTGGTACAAGAGGGAGTTGGACCTACTGAAAAGGGTCAACTCAGTGAAGGGCCACAAAAATGATGAAGAAATTGGAGCACCTTTGCTGTGAAGAGAAGTTGAAAGAGCCAGGGAGAGCTTTTCAATATGTATAAATACCTGCAAGGAGGGCACAAAGAAAAGGGAGACTGGTGGTGTTCAGTGGTGCCCTGTGAGAGGACCAGAGACAATGGGCACAAACTGAAACACAGGAGATTCTCTCTGGACATCAGTCAAAAAAAAAAAAAAAAAGGTGTTTCCTGTGAGAGTAACTGAGCACTGGCACAGATTTCCCAAAGGGATTTTTGAGTCTTGATCTTTGGAGATAATAGAAAGCTGCCTGGACATTGTTGCGGGCAGCTTGTTCTAGATTGCCCAGCTTGAGCAGGAGCTTGTACCAGATGATCTCCAGAGGTCACTGCCAACCTCAACCCTTCTGTGGTTCTGTTGTGGAGTGCTCTGTGATTACAGTTCTGTAATTTGTTTTATTAGTTTCTTCAGTGTTATTTGTCTTTTAGACTGTCCAGGCTCTCTTAGTTCTCAAATCATTGTGGGCAGTTTTGGTTTATGAACTCTGTAAATAGTATGTCCAGAGAATAGGTCAGGAATGAGTGTTTCCAAGACTCTCTTAGGTTGAAGAAGTGATATAATCTAAGATTGATTTTTCAATTTCTATCTGAAGTGTAGTGGCAGACCTCTTGTAAGAGGGATCTTAGGGGGAGCACTTGTCCTTTGTGCTGCTGTCCAGGAGGAGCCACCCAAGCAGCACATACTGAAGACTGGATGATCAAGAGGGCCATCTAGCCTTTTGAGAGTGTGGCCTTGTACAGTCATCCCTACATCTTATAAATTATCTGATGGGACAATGTGGAGCCAGCTCTCAGTTATGTCTACAACTATATTGGTTCAAAGTGACCTGAGTTCTCATCAGTGGACTGCTGGTGTCGGATAGGAGCAAAACAATTATACATACACAATGAAATGCTCCATGAAGGAAGAAAAAGCTGGTGATCTTCAGACTGAAACAGCTGCCGTGGGCTTTTGAACCTCCAGAGAGACAGGCTGCCCTGAGCACTGACCCAGCACATGGCTGCAGTGATGGGACTGTTATCTGTGGCCTGGCATCTGTTTATGGGCACTGCTAACCAAGCCTAAGCTGCAGCCAGATAAACCACTAGTGAATATACTGAAGTGCAGGTCCAGGGACAGGGTCACATTAGCAACCATGTTTGAGCTGGCCTCTACTTGCATTGCCTGTTCTGTGCTTAAAAGAATTATCTTCTGGTCTGTCAAGTCCACATTTTGCACAATACTGTATTTCCTTGTCACTGCAACCAAATTGTTTATAGTAAAAAGCACGTGTGAGATGGTGAACTATCGGCTCTTTTGTGCTGTCCTGTTTATGTGTTAATTTGTGCTCAAATTCTTTTCATATTTTCCCTGAGGATTATATCAGATATTTCCCTTCTGTCATGCTTCTGTGATAGTGGTTCTGCAGGCTCAGTCACACATTCTACTGAAATTTCGAAGTGGTTTCTCAAGTGCAAGTGCCCTGCTTAATACTCTTCACTCAGTTTTCAGAGGTACAGGTGTTCCTGTTTGAATCAGTCACATTTGTGAAGGCCTAAGCCCTTTGGAAAATGCAGCAGGGTATATTAATGAAAATAGCCAGAGTTCAAGTTTACAAACAGCATTTGAAACTGTTGTATTATGTGCACAGTAGCTGAGATGCTGAATAGGTTTCCTTAGATTTTCCAAGGAAATAAACATCACCAAATTACACCTTCCCAATTGCTGTGTTAATTATTTTGATTTTATCTAAAACCTGACCTACCTGAAATAATTACAAGCCTTCCTGGAGTTCTAAATACACATTTTCATTAAAAAACTGCTACTAAAGTCACACCTGTCAGTCTGGTTTAAGTTTGTAATTAATTTGTTCCTCAAGATGACCATACCTAAAAGAAATGGTAGCAGATTATGAAATTGCTTCATATGCCAAGAGTGACAGTGAGATAACATTTGGTGAAATAAAAAATGAAACTTTCTGAGCATTGGTTTATGAGAAAGTTATGAGAGGATGCTTGCAGTCTGTGAGACCTAGAGAAAGAAAGGAATTACTTCAGGCTGGACTTTTGTGATAGTGAGTTGGCTTAGCTCGTGTTTTCTGGAGTGTTTCCTTCCATACAGTGTTAACACCCTACTGTTACTTAAAGCTCTGCAAAACGAATGCAGGCTAAAATCAGCCTGACTTCTGCCACTGCCAGGGGTGATCATAGCTCTCCCTTTGACATAATGCTAGGTAGATGCTTTCTGTCACACAGTGTGGTTTGTGTCATCCAGCACAGGCAGATACAGAGAGTGGGTAATTTTCCATGCATTTTTCTTCTGCTGTGGAGAGTTGTGGCCTTCTTCTTTCAAACGCTGAAGTCAAAATGTTTTGATTCATAAAAGATTGAGGATCTCCAGTGGTCTGTATGGAAACTAGGCTTCAGGAAATAGCAGAGGTGCCAAAATTAACCCGTAAATGTCTGGTGGTTCATTGTGGGGTGGCAGTTGCATACCTGTGATTATACTTTACCCACCCACACAGATAAGGGGAGAAGAAAGAATATTTGTGCACCAGTGTTGTGTCCCTTTATATGCTTAACAAGGTCATGGCCGAGTCCTTTGTCTGCGTGAGGTGGGAAGCCCACGGCAACATGTCACTGATACCCTGGGGTACCTACATCAAAGCACTTCATAGACAGATCAGTGGCATCCTTGCATTGTCTTTCCATGGGCTTTCTCTCACTATTGTCTACAAAACAAGATAGCTTGTGCTTGACATGGAGCATATCCCTGGATATCTCTTCTGCCCTTACATTTCCACTGTGCTTTGGGAAATTTTTCCTGATGCTTATTCAGCGGTAGTGCCAAAGGAGAGGATGTTCTTTTTTCCTTCCTTTTTTCCCTTCCCCTTCCCCTTTTCCCTTTCCTTTCCTTTCCCTCTCCTTGCAGTTTTCTCTCCTACTGAACTTCTGCCCAGTACTCACGAAACTCTCAAGCCTAGGACGAATGGGCCCTTCTCATCTTACTTCCATTCAGGGATCAAGTAGCATGATTACACTGTGTTTTTTCTGAACTCTGGATTGTGCTACTATCCTCTGTGCGCTGCATCATGAAGTGTTACTGTTCCCCGTAGCAGAGCTTCACAACAAAACTTGCTTTTCTCTCTTAAAGCTCCTGCATGCTTTACTTTCTTCTTTTGATGTGTTACAGTTATGAATGAGGATTGCTGCTTTAAAATTCATGGACATTTCTTTACAACTGGAAGTAGCTAGAAGAGATCCCTCTGATAGGCAAAAATGAAATTAAACTTCAGTTTGCAGCTGGCCATTATGTAGCAGCAATAGCATTTCTGTCATCTGGGTGCCTAGGGTATGTCTCTATGGGCTTCTTTTGTATGAAGATTTTAAATAAATATGACAGGAGTCCAATACCCTTCTGTCAATTTTAATGTCATAGCAGCAAGTACTCAGAGCAAGAATACACAAGAGAATCTGTCTCCTCTCTTGACAGTGCAGGTTAATAACAGGAATGCCATGTTGGTTAATACAAAATTTTTCCATAAATATGGAGGATGAAAATTAGAAAATTATTTTGCCTTTTGATAAATAAAGGACATTCACTTTACACCTGCTCTTCTTACTTTTTTGTGGTGATAGAATGAATGGGTAGGCATTTGACATGAAAAGAGTGTGCAAACTTGTTTGTTGGTCAAAAATGTGCACATACCATTCCATGGAATATGATCTCAAAAAATAATGTAAAAGGAGCACTGTAAGTGAATACAAGTAGAAGCAGTAAATATCTCAGATATTAATTTGGCTTCTTGTGTTCTTATTTTGAGCTTTTGAGGTCGCAGTTATCTGGTTGTTACCAAAAACAAAACTGTAGTAATGCATTTGTTTTGGGTTTTTCAGCCTCTATTAGAGAACAGATTTTCATTGAAACACAGCTTTCTGTGCCTGAGCCTGAAATACAGTCTGGCCTCACGGCTGATTTGTCCCTGCCATGCGTTGGTGCTCTGGGAGTCACTCAGAGACTGAGAAGTGACCATGGATAGACAGTGATTGCCAAAATACATTATTGCTATTTCTAGCATTGTTGCATTCCACTGACCTTTGCTATTTTATGTTTTGCAGCTCTCATATGAATAAAACATTCAAATAATACCTCTACTTCTCAGTTAAATGAAAACTTGGATTTTTTTTTTTGAGGGGGGCAAATTTTTTAAGATTATCTGTATTGTAAGATATCAAACCAGAATGTAGAGCCTTAATGATACCTGAGACCTTTCTCAGATACATGCATTTCTGTCAGTATGATTTCTACTGTGTCTCACACTCCTTCATGATATGTTTTTCTGATGAAAGTGGGATAACCATCTGAATTGTTTCCTGTGTTCTTTGATTTAGCAATCCCAGGGCAGTGTATCTTTTGTCTTCTTCCTGAGTCTTTGATTTTAAAAAAAGTAAGAACTATAAGATCCAAATTGGTGCTGTTGTTCTTCTAAAGTATTTTTAAGACTTCTCATTGCAAAAGTTTTCAGCTGTGTCTAAGACCATGTGAATTCATAAGAGTTCAGCTGAATCAGGCAGTGCATCATCTTACATTC
Organism: Eopsaltria australis; assembly: GCA_034509425.1. Lineage (NCBI taxonomy): Eukaryota > Metazoa > Chordata > Aves > Passeriformes > Petroicidae > Eopsaltria > Eopsaltria australis. The sequence continues at coordinate 2,228,216 of JAVTVJ010000072.1, forward strand.
CAGCCTGCAGCAAAATTTGGTTTCTGTAAGTTCTAAATTCCTGATGTATTTACATGTGAAGTGATTATGCTGCAAGTTACAGAGATGCTTTCTCAGGAAAGTACTGACTTTGGAAATACGTTATCCAAAGTCATCACATCACAGAAAATAAACAGTTGGGTGATTAACTTGCCTCTGCTGCACAGTTAATGTGTTGCTATGAAAACCAACCAAAAACTACTGGTTTGGGATCAAGCCCCTGGGGGCTAAAAGGCTATTAGAGAAGGACAGGATCATTACCTCCCCTGTACCCTCTGCCAAAAAAGTACCATTGAAAAATTTCCTCTGGTTCTTGCTCGTGCAGATCTTGAGCTCCCTCTAACCACTTGCTTTTGTAATGAAAACTCAACAGGGGTGTGTTTTATACTGAACTCTAAAAATAGTCAGCATTCCACAGATGTTTAGTCTGTGTCCCGGAATATTGAGGAGTCTTAATGGTGGGAGGGGAAATCAGAAAATGTAATGGAACCAAGAGATAAATAATAGAAAATACGTTTTTGTAGTAGAAATGTCTCATATTTACAAAATGTTTCTTCCAAATGCGAAAATTTGAAAAGAATAAGCTGCGAGTCACACCACATTATGAAAAGTAGTATTTACAAATAGGTTTTGTGTGTGATAGATGGTGTAGGTATTGTGATGATTGTGATTTTCACTTTTTAATTGTTTGAAAATCTGATTGTGGTGGTGTACGTTTTCATTAATCTTCACACTGATGTACTGGGACTCCGTTGAACTACATAACAGTAAAAATTACCTGAATCATGAGAGACCTCTGTACTTGTACATTAATAGGCTTCTACAAGGCATATCCCACTTCATTAGTAAATAAGAAGCCATTAATTAAAATGTTTCTATGTCTAAATATGCACAGCATGACAGAAACAGGTCTTTGAAGCATACAGAGGAATGGTATTGTTATTTTTGCTAATCCAACCTAAGGTGATACTTAGCTACACTTCTCAAAGGTGAGTAGGGTAATGAGTTCTTAAGTCAGCTCCCATTATTATATTGTCACTTGCTATAACATCCAGACAGTGGCTAGAGGTACTGCCAGCAGGGAGTTATTTTGGAAAAACTCTGTTCTTGTTGAGGACACCCTTCAGCTACAACTACAAAAAATGTAGCTTTAGACAGTACTGTAGTCAGAAGTGTCCCACCAGGTAGTAGAGAAAGTAAAATGAGTAAGTTTTAGTGCATCATTTTGTTTTCTGTTGTGCTGTGCATGGAAATGACCAGTATAAAATACTAGTACAAACTTGCAGCATGAAGTACCACCAGTACTGCTGCTGCTTAATAAATGTAAAGTCAGCTGAGACTGTGCATGTATGTTCTATTTTCATTCCTCAAAGAGGCTGATCTATTTGTCCCATAGAAGCAAAGCGAAGAAGCAAAGCTACATGTGCATCACAAACAGGAAAAATGTAATCAAACCCTGCTCTGTATGGTAGAAGGTAATGTTGCCAGATGGTCAGCTGCCATTCTGCAGGTGCTATAGTACTTCTTTAAAGAAATGAACTGCTTTTGCTGTTATTAAAGCAATTAAAGGCCATTCAAACAAATAGAACACCAGGAAGTGGCAGATCTAAGAGACTGAACTAGAAAAGTAGCAGTCATTCTTGTTTGATTAACAGAAACATCACTAGTGGTATTGACATTCAGGAGTTTGTAGCTGCTTTAAGATTTCTACACCCCATTGAAATGAATGGGTACTAGTTTAGAATTACATTCAGATTTAACAGCACATTGATCTGTTACCCATTTGAATTGTCATGGCTTCTATTATCACTTTACAAAGCTAGACATTTATTTCGCACAGAGTGAAAGCTTAGTGTCTAAGAACTCCTCTTGACATCCTTCAGATTGCAGTGCTTTGAATCCCATTGCTATTGATTTCCTCAAGGTCATTTTCTGTGTATTTTCATGGCACCAAGTCCCAGTCCCATTGACAGGGGAAGTTTTGCAGATTATTGTAGTAATATCTGATATTGGCCTTCCAGATGAAGCCCTTAAGATTAGTATAGAAGGAAGAAACAGCCTTTTCTGATAGTGTTCAGGTGACTGGATATTTCTAGATGGAAAATGATGCTGCCTTTCCAGCCAGCACTGCTTAGCGCAGGTGTAGTTAATGGTAGTAGAGGAATCCAGTGATTGCTTCTTCCCAGGTCAATGGTGGTCAGCTTCTCTGTGGAGAAATTATACTTCGCCAAGTTCATTTAAACAAAGATGCATTCTTGTCTGAATCCCTTTGAGAGAATTTTGTTCCTTGTCTTGGGTCGCAGTAAAAATCTATCTAGTCTAAGTGTATTAGGGACTGGGGGATTTCTTGCTATTAAAAGTAAGTTGTTAAGTTAAAAACATTTCTTTATTCCATCTTCTGTTGCTCCTATGTGAGCTCTGAATATAAAATTGCATACTTAAAAAATGTTTTCTATGTCTGGATGACTTGATTTATGGCTCCACTTGCCACTGGAGAATAGGGAAAATTGTGTCGATAACTTTGACAGGGTTTGAACTTAAGCAAGTTTCTGGCAAGAACAGTCAGTTTACACAATCTTCAGCTGGGATCTGATACTACCAGAGTATCTTCATGACCTTCCACAACATCCTTTATCATGTTCAGAGCTTCCCCAGGACTAGCCTGTTGAAATGGTCAAGAACTTCCTCGTGGTCCCTTGTGCTGTGAGCAGAGACCTTTCCTTTGGAGAGCTTCACATAAGAGTAGGGCACGACCGTAGAATGGAAACCATTCAGAATGCACAGTGTAAAATTGGTTTGAGAAGGCTCCTCACTACAGTTGTGTGGCTGTGGAAGGTGACGTATTTATGCATGTGCAGATGCCTGCATATTTGACTTCATGTCTGCAGTGGTTTTGGGGATAACACATGTTACTGCAGTTGCTCAAAGCAGTAGGAGAGTGAAAGGTGCACATCTACTGAATGATTAATATTGTGAAACATTGGAAACCAAGAGTCAGGTTATGAACTCTTTAACAGGAAAGGTTGGGAAATTTTTGGCTACTGCTGTGTGACTCTGAGAAAAACACAACTTCACCTGGGCAGAAATGATAAGATTTTCACCTTCTCAGCTTCTACCTTCCTGTGTCTTTCTCACTGCTCTGACATCCTGTATTCCTAGTAGAGCATCATGCTGTTCTTTCAGTTTCACTCCATCTTTCATCTGCTGAGAGCTGGAGAAGTACAACAGTGCCGCAACTGGCTCCTATGTCTCTGTAGCCAAGACAGTGCAGTGCACGCCCATGGTCGTGATACTGTCAGCATGGAAGTGCGTTGCCGTCATGGGAACGTGCACAGGGATGCACTTCAGCACCTGACAGACACATGGAAGACTTGATCCTCTCTCCCTTTCGAACCACGGCCTCTGATCATTTTGCAAATGCTTGAAATCTACCCTATTTCATTCCTTACTTCAGTGTTTCCTTTGAGTTGTGTCATCGTTTAAGCACTATTTACTCTATGTCAGTTTTCATACCTCTCTTTTTTCCCCACTTAAGTAGTTACAGATTGTTAAGTGGGCTAATGCTGCAGTCACAATGTGAGAAGTTGGTCATTGGTGTTCACTCAGAGCTAATGGAGGTACTGCAGTAACAGGGTTGAACCTTTATAAATCAGCCAGCAGTTGGAGAATTGTGGTCTGTTTCTAAATCCTCTGAGTCTATGGAAAAGGTGAAATACTTAAATCTTCATTTTGTGATCAGAAGGCAGCATGAAAGAGAAATTTGTTCTCTGATAGCAATATCATGTACAACAATGTATATAAGAGATGGTGGATCTCTTCCTTAAATAATTTTCTTTTATGGGTAATACATGAACTAAAACTAAAGATGAATGAGAGGCTGGTGAGATTAATCAGGCCATATGCTGCAATGCCTTCATAGTGAATTTAAGAATAATGAATGTCAATCAGTTGCTATTAAATGTAATGGCCAGTCATTTACCACCTCATTAAAAGATCAGGACACCTGATTTGCTTGTATGTGAATAGCAAAACAAATAGTAATTAAAATTTTCTGATAGGGAATTGCATTCTGTTGGGGTGTATCAGGGCATAGCCCAATACACACTGACAAGAAAATTGTATCCTAAAGCAGCATCTGTAGGTATGTGTAAGAATTTTGTGTGTGTTTGTATATGTCCTGCATTTCATCAAGATTTGTCATCAAGGGGAGGTTCTGCTTTTCACTTGTTTTAGCATTTGCTGCAGCACCTGGATGTTTTTGAGGTTGTTCCCTGCTTCATATACAGGATGGCTCTGAGGTTCAACAGTGCCATCCTGTGGATGATCTTAAAGATCTGAAAGCTCTCGTAGATAAATAAATTACCTCAACAGGATAAATTATCACAGAATATCAGATACTGTTATGTCCCCATGCAATCAACTAAAACATTTCCCTCTGGTAGTCAGTCAGACTAATTATTACTTTTCTGTCCAGAAAATTAATAACCTAAACGTATTATAACCAATGGGAAATATTTTCAAGCAAGCTGATGAGCAGGGTGCTTGTTAGTTTAGTTCTGTTGCTGAAAAGTGTTTTTAATCATCTCAGTGTGGTTTTAATCATCTTGGAATTTATTTTTGCAGACAATGCCAAAATCAAAGGCAACTCTGTAAATTCAAATAAGCACCCCTGTAAAGACATATCTGGACATCTTCAGAGAAGCATTAGATGGAAACAAAGACTAGTTCATGTTCATGTTTCATAACCAGAAAATACAAATTCCCAAACAACCTTGAAGATTAAGCTGGATGATTTGAACAACTAGGCACAATACTTTTAATTGCAGAAATAGAAGGGCAGGATTAAACTATGAGGTTTTGTCGACTGAAAAGGAAATTCTGCTCAGAATACTTGGGGAACTTTCTGTTCATGGAGTGAATATCATGCCAAGAAAAAGTAAAAACCCACAAAACTTGCTCTCATTGGGGAGCAGTTGGGGAATCAATGAGTAACTGCAGATCATACTGTTTCATATATGGTTTTCATTTTGCTTGTCTAAGCAAATTGTGAGGTAAGTGTATGGTGTTTATTTGGAAATGAGCAGGGAAATACAGGGCAAGCTGATCAGTGGAAAGTTCTGCTCACTTTTCAAGTTTCTGTGGTTTTGAGGTGCTGGAGAGGCAAGGGGTGTGCTGTCTGTGTGCTGCCTTTGCCTGAAGGGTCAGGGGAGCTGGGTGCAGCTCCAGGTTCTGTGTTGTAATTTCTTTGGTTTGCAGAAATTTCTCCATTGCTTTCTCCATGCCTGTCACAGAAATTTCTCCTTTGCTTTTCACAGCTAAAGGCCAACTATGAGTAGCAGTACATGCCACTGGATTAAAACAAGAAAACACCAAGTCACAAACTCCAGTGTTATTCTTGGATAGTTAAAAATGGTGACGTAATTTGTGGTTCCAAAGTCTTGGAAAGACATGTTTCTATAGATTCCATATTATCTGTTTTCCAGGCTCACTTAAAAAAGCAAAAGGTGTTCACCAGTGATAAAACATACCATTAGTGCCCACGAGTATGAAAATATAAATATGAATCATTCCCATTCTTTAATCATAAATATGAATCAGTCCAACTAGAGGATTAGTTCAATACAGTTTTGATGTTTTAACTTTCGTCTAATGTATTTTGACAAAAAAATCTTCTAGTCTAACAAAAGCCTTACATCTATGTAGTTTTGTCCTTTTTAAAGTAGGCTAACCTGTTTTGAGTGTTGCCATAGTGGAAATTTTGAGATTGATGCCTTATTTTCAGGAGGTTCTACATTTAATTCTATTTTAAAGGTATCTGCTATTAATAATTTTAAATATAGTTATCTGCAACGGTCACTTTCTACTCACACTGTAAAGAAGGTAAATGAGAGCGGTATTACCTACTCCTTTGTATACTGTATGCTAATAGTTCTTAGCTCTCTCTTTATGTGGGTTCTCTATTGTCTCTCAACTATTTTTTGAGTCTATATTTTTTTCTCTAGTTCTTCACTTACAGTGTTCCTGGCCTGAATACCACGTTTTAATTGAGGTACACTGTGAGGTACTATTTTTACTATTGCTTTTTCTCATTCTTTTCTTTGTCTTGGCATGTTATTTTGATTTTTCTGATCACCAGTGTACATGGAGCACTGACATTCTGCACTGTCTGGCTGCAGTGAGACCCATTTCCCACTTTAGGAGCTTTTATGTTCATGTGAGCAGAAACAGTGCTTATGCGTGGGGCTGTTTCCTGGTTTGTCAACTCTGAATGGAGCCCTTTGGTTCAGACTGCACTGAGAGCAGTGCTGACAGTCCTTCCTCCAGACTGGATCTGCTATTCAAACTGCTGCTGGACGCCAGCATTAGATCCAATCCATCCCGTCAGGTAAGGGATGCAGCAGGCAATTTAGGGGCTCCAAACACCAGAGTGGCTGCAGGTGTTCATTCTCCCCACGACAATGTGCTCTGCTTTGTTCTGCATTTGGGACCACTCTGAAGCAGCTGTGAATTTATGTAATCTCTGTGTGTATACATGCACAGCCTCTGTATGTGTGTGCACATTCACTGCATTTATAGATAGAGATACAGTTAGCTGTAAATTTCCCTGTTAAATTAGAAAACTGATTTGGTCAGTTTCTCTGTTTTAATGGGGTTGGATAAATACTCATCTGCCTTATGTGTGTTCTGTGGCCTCTAGGAGATTTCACAGTAACTCCTGTGTCACTGTGTTTGTCTTCACAGTATGTCTGTCATATTTCAGTTCAACCAATCCCTCTAAAGTGAAGGCATAACATTTTTAGTATTATTAATGCCTCATTTAATCTAGTTAATGATCTTTTCAAGTTATTTCATCTTCTTTGTGATTTACCTTCCATGTCAGATAAAGATCTTATTTAAGCTAAGTATTATGAAATAATAGAAATCTTTATTCTATTTGAATACAGTCAGGATAAATTAATCCAGTAGAGAATCTGATGTTAAACAGGTGCAGCATCGCACATGTAAAATCAGGGTAAGTTCTCTGAACGCTTAGATCTTAGCAGATGTTCTTTTTCTCCATATGTTATAACAAAATAAGGATTTGCTCTGAAATTACTGACACAAACGCTAACCAGTCTTGGCAAACACAAAACTGTGTTCCTTACACAGTATCAGCTGTGGCTATTAATTAACTTTAAATAAACGTGTGCATTAAATAGCTGTAAAGCACATACATGTATAAATGAAATCAGGCTTTGTCGGAAAATATTTTTTTTTACTTTCTTGTTTACTGATGCCTAGACAAAGGAATGCTGCATCTTCAAAACAACATCTGTCAAACCTATTTTCATCAGATTAAGTATATCCTCAGAGCAGCCATCACAGCTTACAAAATACTGGAAATGTAGGTTGTGCTTTGCATAAAACACCAGTGGAATTTAAAGCACTTGAAAGTGTTTTGCAAATATAGCAATGATAGCCTGTGCCTGGTCTCCATTTTTGTTTCTATTTTCGGGAGGTTCTTGGGAAATATAATGCGGGATGTTGCAACACTACTATCCCAGTAGATGTCTCAGAGTGCAATTACAGAATTATGGTCCTGGCAGCTAATCTGGGTCCACAAAAGCCCATGGTTTGGGAGTCTGGCAGCAGAGATTGAATTTATTATGACAAAGTTCATCTGTGGAAAGATTTCTCTCATTAGGAATGAAATTAAACCATGAATCAGTGACTGATTATCCAGGCCTTTCTCTGATCTGTTGAATTCTTCATTAGTATAGATGTATGATTATATATGCTCTGGCCTGGTTCTGGTTCTATAGATCATCAAAGATAATGAATAATATTAAGTTTTTAAAGATTTTTTCTGAAACAATGTAATCTGGTAAAAATGTAAGGAAAGCCTGTGGCTTGACATAGGACCTAAATATTGACACACTCAATCATTCTCATTTCTGGCCAGCTTTCTTCTTCTGCCCTGCTACAGGATAATTAATACATGAAAATGAGCTTCCTGTTAGGCTGGTGTGTCTTCCATAGGAGCGAAGCATTTTGCCTGTGTGATGAGTTAGAGAGGTGAAGCCTCATCACAGCGTGCGCCCATAGCTGATCACGGAAACTCAGGGCAGCCAGGGTTCCTGTAAGATCTTTGTAGATGGAGGGTAGAGGCACTTGAGCTGGAAGCCAGGTCGGCAATCCCAGTCATTAGTTCATCTGTTTAAAAGCCAGAAATCTACCATAAAGCAGGAAGAGTCCAGTCAAAAATTCATGGAGAGGACAAACAAGGGGAAAAGTCAAGGAGAAAACTGTTCCAGCCACATCTGGGAGTAGATACCTTTTGCAACTCTGATTTTCTGTTAGGTTGTTCCCTATGTGTCTGCACTATCCTACAATGTGCCACATGAACGCTGAGTGAGGTGCTTCTCACACATCTGTGGGAGAGCCCTAATCCTCTTTCCAAGGCAGTGTAGCTCAAGACAGTCACAGAACCTCTTGCATACAAACAAGACTGAATATGTTACGTCATGATAGAGTTCAAAATAAATGCTTTGTGTGTGAAGAATATAGAAAATGGTACTGCTGGCTTTTGTCTTCTTTATAAAGATATGCTAGCTGCTTCTGCAGTACTACCTGAAGCATAAATCTCAGACTGGATTTCATCTTACCTGAAAATGACAATCTTTACAGGATCTTCAGCCTAATTCCTCAGGCAAAAGAACATACAATTAAATTAAAATAAGTACAAAAATCTGCCAAAAATTCTAGCTTTATCCAGCTCTATCATGTACTTGGGAAACCTAACACTTGCAAGTTTGGGTCCTTTGAATATTAATAGCATGACATTTCAACCGGAGACTGGGGTTTCTGAGAAGATTTTTGCAATTTGCAGTGGTCAAAGCTGTGTTCAAAATGACCATTATGCGAGAGATTCCTTCAGATTGTCATTTTTAGCTAAAGCCATGGAGCATTGCACTTGTATTTAAAGCAAGAATTATGAACCACACAGCAGGTAATATAGTGTGGTAGTTGGTGAACAGGTTGTGGCACATTCAGAAAATACAGGCTCTGTTGGGGAAGTGTTGATTTAAATTTCATGCATCATCCAAGCATAATGAACATTGAAAGGTCATGTTAAGAATATGAAAAAAATCCATCTGATTTGACTTTTTCATTATTCAGTACTGTTAATAACACAATGTTAAGTAAAAAACAGTTTCTCTGAGTGTGACTAAAGCCAGATTCCATGTATAGTCAAAAAATAAATTGCCATACTTTTTTTCCCCCCATTTACTGTTCATTTCCTTTATAATGTCATGGTGTCAGTTTGTGAATTGTACCTTGAGCCACTACAGTACATCTGTATTTTCTCAGCCAGAGTTATTTCTCTGAGTTTGTTACTCAGCATCCCGTAAGTCTCATGCAGACTGTAACATACTAATTGGCTCAGTACAATTAGAATGAAATGGAAGTGTTTTGCTATTGATCTTTGCTTGTTATTAGTTTGTACTGACAGGAAATTAGATTGAAAAAGTCTAATACAGCTATCAAAATGTTATTTCTCATTGCAGGGAATACACTGTTGCTCTTCCATGCAAGTATTTTAGAGCAGAACTCTCTTCCTTTCTGCTTTTTCTCTAATCTAGTCTTTCTCTTTCTGACTTTTTAAAAATTTCTAGGAGGGATGCTGAGCCTTGTTAAATAACCAGTCTGTTCAGAGACTGAGTAGCAATACTGTGACTTAAACAGGGCTCAGGCAATATTTATGAGTTCATTATATCAAGTCTAATACTGTGCTACTTGTTATCTTAACTTCACACAACTTCATGTTAATAAATTTTTACAAGCTGTGTAGTTGTAAAGTGCATCATAGTAATCAGTGTAATTCCTCTAGTAAGTCATTTGATTTGTGTTTGCTTTGTGTTATTCCAGCCTCATGAGCTGTAACATCTCAGGGTAGAACCCTTCTTGTGGTCCAGGTTAATGAACCACCTGCTCTGAGTCCTCAGTTACAGATGTTCTCAGAGGGAGGGACCTCTTCACCTCCTCGCTCTGCTTCCCTTTGCAGTACCTCAGGTTACATGGTTTTCTTACAGGAGAATTACCTCTATTGTGGAGATTTTCTGGAGCTCCAGGTCTCAACCCTTCTGCAGACTCCAGGCAGATGTGTGGTTTTACTTGCCACGGAGGCACTGAGGTTGCTGAGTGTCTGTAATTCAGACACTGGCAATGCCAGCAGGGTGAACAGTCCTTCTGCAGTCCGTATTTTTGGATGTGGCTGTGCTGTGGCTTCCAGGTAGAGCTGGTCAGCTCAGGAGAGCAGTGACCCAGGGAAACCGAGGGCTTGTGCTGACCAAGCTTCAGAGAACTCGGCTGCAGAGAGTCTCTTCCTGTTGGTGTGGATGGAGGGTCTGCAAATGAGAAACCAGGAAACACTTTGCTTCATGTTTTTTAATGTTTGTTTTATTACAGGCATGTTTCTTTTTCTTATAACAGAGTAGACTACCTGCATAAAAATCTGTGATTTAAAGTACAGAGTGTTGCTCTTTCTGAGACTCAGATATAAACTTGAAATTTATTTTATTCTCTAACACAGCAGTGACTTTAGTCCTGCTACAGTTTTCATTGTGCAATACAAATACACTAAGCCTAAAGTACTGCTGGCAGTTTATGTGTAAAATTTGAGGATTAAGAAACCAATGCAGAGACTCTCAGCTTTAAGTAAGGAGCAGTATTGTTGGACTAGCCTCTTACTGCTGTCACAATCAATGTGAAGTAATAGCAGCCAAAACCTACAGGTCTGGTAGTAATTTGAAACATGAATCAGTTGTCAAAAATGCCACCTTTTTTTTTTTTTTTTTTTTTTTTTTTTTTTTTTTTTTTTTTTTTTTGCATTATATGTGTGATTTCCTTTTCATTTTTGCCTTCTAAATAACTGGTACAAATAATCCCTCTTATTTTTTTCAGCCCACCTAAACCAGCGGTGTTCATCTCCGGTGTCATTGCTAGGGTAAGATTATCAGTAAATTTCTCTCAGTCATAGCAAAATTACTGTAAGCTTTTCAGAATTACCACCAATCAGAGGAAAATTAATCTTATTCATACTCCTTTCTCTTTTGTGAGAAGAGGCTTTATGTTTTCTATATTTGTGTAAGGCCCTTTGACCATTCTTTCTGGGTTTGTGTGAAATTGAAATTATTAATTGAAATTATTTCCACCGTTTTTCTTTGAATTTTAGCACTTAAGGTTTATTGGATCATCTTTTTATATCTAAGCTAGATATTACTGCATTCATTTCCTTTGGAATCAGCTGCATATTAAGCTGCTGCTGTAACTTGATCTGTGATGAGGAGCAACACTCCTGCCTGAAAGGATACATGCTTGAAGACAGTGTGTTTCAGCTGCCATATGTGCCTTGAGGTACCTGGGATTCAGGGTGTTATTCCCTGGATTTTAAGAGCAGGCAGGACCGGTAAATCCTTAATATTGATTAGCCATTGATCATATGATCAATAACTCATGCACTGTGACAGGGTTTTTATCATGGCTTTATGTGATGGTTACCTTTGGTAATGTGCTGGTTTGTAATGTGGTTTACTGTAAGATGCTGTGCTTGCGTCAGATCCCAGAGGTGGAAAGAGTGAGCTGATGCCATTTTCCTTACCCCATAAGGAATGGGCAACTGGCAGCATCACAGGAGAGGAGGTGGAAAATGTCGAGTTTGAGGAGAGGAGATCTTTGAAAATTGGAAGCAAGCTGAAGTAGAGAAAAAAATGCAAAATGTAACAAGTTAACACGGTGATTAAAACAAAACCAAAATAGTATAAGATTGTTGCCCTGTGAGCCAATGGAATGCCAGGAGTTTTTGGCATATGATACGTTTGTCCTACTTTCTGAAGAGGGAAGTTGTGGTGCTCTTGTCCCTCTGTGACTGAGCATTGATAGTATTTGTTTACATTGCTTTTTGAAAGCCTCATGGGACTGACCCTCGAAATGGCAGTGGTAAACAGGTGACATACAGGTTACACCTGGACTAAGACTGCCCAACAGCAGCACCTGAGAGCTAACACTAACAGACCTGGTAAAAGAGCATGTTAAACTTAAAAGCCAGCCACCCCTAAGATTTGAGTCATAAATAATTTTAGGTCCTGCTTTCTTCCTAAAGAACTGGCATTGTTTAGCCTGGAAAAGAGAAGGCTTTGGGGCAATTTAACTGCGGCCCGCCATTGCCTGAAGGGAGCCTACAAGAAAGATGGAGAGAGTCTAATTACAAAAGTATGGAATGACAGGACAAGGAGGAGTGGATTCAGACTGAAAGAGTAAGTTTAGATCAGATGTTAAGAAAAATTCTTTACTGTGGGCGTGGTGTGGCACTGGGACAGGTTGTCCAGAGAAGTTGCGGATGCCCCATCCCTGGAATTGTTCAGGCCAGATTGGATGGAGTACTGAGCAACCTGGTCTAGTGGAAGATGTCCCTGCCCGTGGCATAGAGGTTGGAACTGGATGATCCTTAAGGTCTTTTCCAACCCAGGCCATTCTGTGATTCTGGTTCCTACAGCAGGCTTTTTGTGCAAGTAGTTTTTCATGCCGCCTTAACTCACTTTTAAAATAGTCTGTTCTTTCTGGTGGCTTTTTGAAAACCAGCCACATCTGAAGATAGGAATATTTGGGTTTTTTTTCCCCAGGGTCGTATTAAGATACTTTATTATTGGATAGTATGTGTAACTGGAAGAAGTGAAGCTTGTGTAAGAACAATTTAGAAGTTGGCTAAAGGAATAGAAACATAGAATATGTACAGAGGGACTCCAAAGTAACATGCAACACTATTTTCCACCTGATTCTCACCTATTTTAGAACTTACATCAATTTGAACTGGAAAATACACTTTTAAGATTCCTTAAACTTTTCCTGTTGTGTTCTTCAAACAGGGTGATAAGGACTTCCCTCCAGCTGCAGCTCAGGTGGCTCATCAGAAACCACATCCTTCTGTGGAAAAGCTTCCTCACCCCCAGCACGTCAAGCAGCAAATCCACCAGCCTCGCAAATGAGCTCCCTGTCAGGATCTCTGCTGAACTGCTCTCAGTGAATACGTTTTCAAGAGAAGACAAAAACCCTTTAGATTCACACTGTCAAATCTGTAAAATTGATCTCTAAAATAATATGCTGTTTCTTTTACTTTAATTCTCAAGGGTTAATAAGAATGAAGATATTGTTCAGTTGTTATCCCAGATGGAAAATTCTGTATTGAGTATATGCTGATCAGGGGTGCTTTTTTATAAGGTTTTCTTATTGCCAAGATAAAAACTTTAGTATGAATAATATGATTAATGAGCTTAAAATTCGTACTTTTAGTTGTGGACTCACAATAGCAGATAGTTAAAGTAGTTTTTTTGCTAAGCCAGTAAGGAAGAACAGCCCTTTTGTACTGGTACCTTTACAGTCTGAAGGGAGTTTGTTGGGTGTGTTGAGACAGAAGTCAGAAGTTGTCTTGGTTATGTAGAGCCCTTGCAGCCTTCAGTATCCTATGGTGTTACATCCCAGTGCCCTCTGGGTTTAACCAGGGAGATGATAAAAGGTCCTCCATACATTCCCAAGTGGGCAGAGATCCAGCTGAATCTTCTTTGCACCCCTTTGCACTCACACAGTCTTGCTGAGATTTTTCCCTCTGGTGCTCTGTGGGTAAAGAGGGGAGGGAGAAATCAGACTCACAAGAACACTGCTGCTGTAGACAACTCAATTGTGATCTCATGAATCTCACTGGGGGCTGTATTTTTGAGGTGATGATTTCACATTCCAGTATCAAGCTGAAGGAGTTTGTGACCCTCTGTATTGAACTTACAATAAGTTGGTGAAAAATCTGTTTACATTTTTAATTTAGAATTTGAGATCATAATTTGAGATTAAGAGATACCATTGGTAAATATGGTTATGATCCAACTTCTTTTGCACATCGTATTTCTTCCTTGTGTTGTTACTCTGAAGGACAGTAGTGATATGAGGGAGTAAAAAGAAAGTTATTTCCAAATAGAGAAATTGTTTTATTTTTAGCTACATAATTAAATCATTTGATTTCTCAGTTCAAAATCACTTAGCTCTATCATTTTCCTTCTGTAACTCATCTCTGTTAAAACCAGGAAGAAAATTTTTTTCTACCTACATATTTAAAGTGTCCTTCTGTTTTTAACTGACTACAAATACAATACAGCCTTTGGTACCTTCTAGGTTTATAGAGTTTCCAATGATGTCATAAAAGTGGGAGCTAATCTTGCAGCCATTCACCTGGCAAAGCAATGAAATTTTAGGGCTACCTGGGGCTTTACCAGTTCATTTATGGTTAAAAAACATTGAAGAAAGATTAAAAATTATTTTTAAAAAAATTCTGCAGATTAAATTATTATTTCCTGAGTAGCTGATTTAAAACAATAGCAACAAAATAATGGGAAATATGGCCCATTTCACAAGTGGAATAGTCCACTTCTTGTGGATGCGAGGGACCTGACATTTCCACCTCTTTGTAGGCTTGAAATGGAAATGATGTTTTGCAAATTATATGCATGGACATATTTATTGTAAACCCAAGGAAGGATGTACAATCTATATATGCAGTCCTTATTTTCAATTTGATTAGAAACCATACTTGCCTTAAGGAACGAGTGTTGTTTGTGGGAATTATTAGAATATGTGTAAGTTTTCAAATCTGCTTTCTGGTTCTGATGTTGGTGCAGCAGAGGCCTTGTTTGTAGCTGCTTGTGAGTGCACAAGTGATTCACACCTGAGCAACTCATTCATAAGGGTAGCATTGCTGAGCCTCTTGGAATCTCTGCAGGGGATGATTTGCTGGCAGGAATGTTTGCAGCCGCGGGACAGGAGGCGTTCAGTGGTGCAGCCGTAGCTGTCTGTGTGCTGCGTCAGCAATGTAACAGATCTTTGCAGTCACTGCTGGTACCTGCTGGCCTGAGGGGGACTGGGTGGGATTCAGCTCTGCCCTGTGCTGTGCCTGCATCTGAAGCAATGTCCACACCCTGCTGTAGTCAGGGGTGGTGCAGCCAGGACGGACAGCAGAGTTTAGGTGTGGTGGTGTTAACCAAAGGGAAGGGTCTTTCAGGATGAGCTGCATCACTCTTGGCTCCACTGACTGCAGGGGAAAACTAAACCTCAGTGTGGAGGCACATGGTTAGGTGGGGCTGGGTACCTCTGCTCCATGCCGTGTAATAGATAGAAATGATTTTGAAAGGCACATCACATCTCCATTCTGACAGTAAGAGTTAGGAGCATGGATGCTTTCGAATTACAAACTGCTGCTCCTGGTTGTTAATGCAATATATACAGCATATATAAACAATACCTGATTTTTGTCTTAGATTATTTAGATAGTGAGTTTGTACAATGGAGTATGGCTCTTAAGATAGCTTTAGTGGCTTTTAGAGTGCAGGAATTCTTATATGATTAGAAAATGTCTCTGTATGAAAGCATATTATATATTGTTGGGAGGTATCCATGTTTATACATAGATGTCCTTACCAAAGCATTAGCTTGTCCAAAATAATCATAACTGGTGAACTGGATTTCTTACTGATGATAATTGATACTTTTAAAATATGTTGCAATAGCATATAAGCACAGGAGATGTTCAGATGTTACCTTGAAATAACTGCAACAGAAATTTTCTGTAATTGTCAATGTGGCAATAATGCAACAATAAAGCATGAAGTTGTATATTGGGCTCTTTTTTCTCTGTAAGTGGAATGTAAATCAGCAGGGTGCAGCTTTGTGGGATTTATGGGATTTTATTACAGACTGCTGCATGACTAATCAAGATTTTATAGATAGTGAAATTTATTATGAAGTTTTATGGCACAGTAGATGAGCTGTTTTGAATAGTCCGGTCTCATGTAAAATAAAAAGTAGATGCTACCAGCTAGAATGGGAGTTGCTGTTTTCCACTATGAAATTGAAGATGCTCACTCAGCCCCTGCAAAGGTAGAGAATCTAACCTGGATGGTAAAGGAAATGAAATGTAACATTTTCCATTGCATTGCAAGTTCTAGTCTTTCAGAAAAAGCAAGTATTGTAATCAGAAGAGGCGGCAAGTTTTTCATAAAGCTGCAGTTAACATTGCATAATGCATAAGTGATTGCTGAAGAATATGGAGAAATTTCCACAGTGGTTCTGGGACCTTTCTGATACTTTGGGCATCCCGTGCTTAGTGTATGTGTAGTGTGTGTATATAATACAGCAAATGTATGTGATACAGGGCAGAGGTGATAGCTACTGCCCTGGGGCATTTGCAATATTACATCTTTAGACTCTGAGCTCACATAGTCGTAGAATTGTTTAGGTTGGAAAAGACCCTTGAAGTCATCGAGTCCAAACATTAACCCAGCACTGCCACATCCACTACTAAACCATGTCCTTATGAGCCACATCCATACATCTTTTAAATACCTCCAGAGTGATGATTCAACCACTTCCCTGGGCAGCCTGTTCTAAAGCTTGACAACCACTGTGGTGAAGAAATATTTCCTTGTGCCCAATGTAAACCTTCCGTGGCACAGATTGAGGCCATTTCCTCTTATGTTGTCACTTAGGCGGGGAGACCAGCCCCTCCTTGCTACAACCTCCTTACGGGTTGTACAGAGCAATAGGGTCTCCCCTCAGCCTCCTTTTCATGCTACGTTATTCAAAAGGTACCTTTTTCCTTAAATTTTTGGGAAAATAGATGTGCATGATGTCGGGTATGCTGTTGATTGTGTTGTCCATTGTTACTCCAAATTCCATGGCCTTTTTATCAGCAGTATTGTAAATGTCAGTAATTGGAAATTATTTACTTCCATGTCAAAAGTATGATCTACCCTTTTGTCACTGAATGCCTTGAACCAGAAGTCTTGTACTTTTTTCCACAGAAGTGTGATCACTGTATGCTCCTGTTTAATGAAAGTACTCACAGCAGTCTTCCATTACAAAGGTGAAGGGAATGAACGGACATGTTTTTATTGCTTTGGAAAAACTTAATTTGAATGCTCACCATCTTCGTGGGGTAGGGAGGTGTGGGCTTTATAAGCTACTTCTTGTGTCCCCTTCAGATTTCTATATATTAAGTTTAGAATGAGATTTAAGTCTGGGCTAATGCCTTAAGATTCTGTATTAATATACATAATTTCATTTTAGAAAACATGAGGATGTCAGCATGGGTACAGTTACTTTTACAACAGGGGGATATGTTGCTGGTCAGAGGCTGCAATGATGTATAGAATTAAGAAGACAAATCTCAGATTTAATTTCTTTGCACACAAACCTCTTACAAGATAAAGAAATTCAAGTATAACTGATTACAGCTAACATTATCTGCTATATAAGGATGCAGAGGGATGCAGATCATAGTGACTGGCTGGCTCCAGAAGAAACAGAGTCAAGTCTGCAGCAGTAAATCATGGGATTTCTTCAGCTGATGGATGAAGTAAATCAGCATTGTAGCCATAACCTTTGGTAAGTGCTGTGCATGACTGTATTATATAAAATTAGTAAAGGTAATTTCTTAGGAAAGTGGAGGTTTGTATTTTGCTTGTTCCTGTGTTTTTGGGTCTCCTTCAAGAATGTGCATTTATTGATTTTGCTCATCCCCCTCAGAGAAAAGACTGCAGTTGGTGTATACTATTTCTTGAATCATAAAATGGGAGCACTAGCATTCAGATATGAGGCCTGAGAGGAGAGGTGGAGTGCATTGTATTTGACAAAGCACTCCATGAACAAAGAAGTAATTTCTATTGCAATGACTGTTTCCCTTCCCTTCCCTTCAGAATGCTGATCAGAGGTGAGAAAAAGAATAGGATGCCTCTTTCTGGGAATGTAATTTATTCCTATTTGAAGCTGACAGACATGCATGGTTGCTGGTAATTTTTTGCAAAACACAGAATGCTGTCAATGACAAAACTGAAATGCAGGATATTAAAGCCATGGCAAGCATAGGTCTTGCAAGTGACCTTGAAAGAAGCCCTGTAACATAATCTCTGCTGTCCAGCTTACATTGGAGGTATTTTTAGAAAATGTGAGTGTCTGGCATCCTATGGGTCACTTGTAGCTTTAGAAAAAGAAAAGCATTAGTAATCCATGGTGATTTTAAGGATTATGAAAATTGGTTAGCTGCTAATGAGACTGGAGCTCGCATTGTCAGTAAGGTAACATGTCATGTTACCTTCAGTATAGTCTCACATTGTCCTCACTAAAACTGGGTCAGCAAAATGGTTTTTATCCTCCTTTCTGCAGAGAAGGAAGTGGCAGGTTATGAAGGTGAGTAAAATGAGTTCTTACAAGCCAAGTGTGGTAGCTGCTCAGGTGTCAGTGGGTATCTGATACCACGTTAAGATGGATGTGACATCACTTTGTTACACATAGAGGAGCGAGTGAACTGGAGAGCACAGCAACGAGGTCACAGTTTCCAGATCACAGAATATCCTGAGTTGGAAGTGACTCACAAGGATCCAACGAGTCCAGCTCTTCAGTGAATGGCCCATATGGGGTTTGGACCCACAACCCTGGTGTGATTAGCACCGTGCTCTGACCAACTGAGTTAATCTCAGGGTCACAATGGAACCCACTTGGCTTTCCTCTTAAACCAGAAGCTGCTTTTGAAATACACAACTGTGGATTTAGTTAAAATGAAAAGCAAAAGTTAGCCACTAATTTCTGCATGCTGATAGCAGCTGAAATGACATATCTTGTCGAGTTTCAGATGTGACTGAAACCACATGTTAAATGCCTTTTTGGAGTAAAATTGCATGTTGTGCCACTGTTTGTGTCTGAAGGAAGGGAGGCATCACCTTTTTCCTGGTTTTATGCTTACTTGTGAACCTAATGTATTTTACTGAAAACTTTGTTTGATATTAAAAAAAAATCCTTATTTCTAAGCCTTATTTTTAAGATGAGATGTGCACCTCATCTTAAGCTATATTTAATTTTTCAAGTGATATCTTTGAGGAAGATAAAGGTCTTCTGGCTTTGTCTCCTGAAGATCAGCAGACTAGGGCACATGCCAGGGGAATGTTGCACACTTCATTTTACTTTCTGGTGTATTCAATCAGCAGAGAACAGGATCTCTGATTAGAGAAGTAAAGCCTTAAATAATAAAAGTGGAACAGTAAATGGATCAGCACAGAAGTGGATTCAGTTGTGCTCTGTAAAACTGTTGTTAGAAGAAGGTAAGAGAAAAGAAATAGAACTGTGATATTGTTTCAGAACTGTATCCTGGCCATTTCTTACGCTGCTCAGTGACCCCAATTTTCACTCCCTAATTACATACTGAGAGGACAATTCTTTGATTCGTAAATCTATGTGTCCTTGAATCATTTTGCACAGAGGAGGCCTTTGGAAGAGGGAAATCTGCAGATGCAAATACATGTTAATAAATTCTGGTTCTTCTAACCTACAAGGTTAAGCACAATGAAATATATATTATTTCTCTTCACTGCAAAAGGCAGCACATATGTGCATGTAGGATGTAGAACTAAGACATACTGTAGTTGAACTGAGACTGAATTAATATTCATGTGTCTGTGTGTGTATGTCCCTACAAAGAGAAAACAGTCAGTTTTAAAAACCAGGATGTAAGATTTTATTCATCCTAGAGATGTTAAGCAACAGGATATCAGATTCTTTGGAACACACAGTTTAGGTGAACACTTTTAACATCCTTTTTGCAGGTGGCTATTCACTGTGTTACATCTGAGTTGCTAATAAAAAGACCCACATCAGAAGCTAATTCCTTCCCTAATTCCTTCCCTCTGGACAAGAGATAATGAACAGCAAATGCAAGAATTCTCCTTTTAGGGCCTGATTTATTACCCAGAACATAATAAACATTAGCCTGCTGCTGATGTGACAGTTGTGACAGCTGGAGGGGTTTGGAATGAAAGGCTGAATCCTTAAATAAGCCTGTCAACTGAGCTTGTTATGAGGATCTTAGTTAAACACTCAGACTTTGCTTTCCGTGGCCCCAAAGAGCTCCTACAACAGGCACACTGAAAACTTCACAGTGAGAGCTCTGCTTTGCATGCCAATGGCTGGCTCACCACCAGCCAGTAGTGGCTAAGGTAAATACTTACAGAAAGTATAGAGCTTGATCTGACTATTTATCATGACCCATAATATTCCTCTCCCCTAGATTCATCTGTTTTGTCTGTTTATGCACCTGGTTTTGTTCCTGGGTGCCGTGGTGTGCCATGTGTGTCACTCTGGTGGCTGGTCCTTCACAATAGGAATGACTTTGTTAGTGGGCGCAGGATAAAAGGCAGAATCTTAAAAGGCAGAATCTATACATTAAAAGGTATGGAAAATGGTACCAATGTCATCTAAGTAGATCTCCCCTGGAAGATTTAGGATTCCTACAGGTGTAGGTTCCTTCAAGGCAGGTTATTTTCCCATCCCATGCAGGCCACCAGTCTTTTGGAGGATTTCTACTTTGTGTTTATAGTCCTGTTGACTTCAGTGATACTCTCCAAGTTCAGACTTACTTTTCAGGACTGGAGAGTCAAGCTAGGTATTTTACATGAGGTAGAGACCTCCAAACGTCCCTCTTTTCAAGCACTGCAAGGTCTAACAACCTGAAAAGTGGCGGAGAAGGCTTGTGGGCAGATCCTTTCCTTAATATGAGTTGTGGTTGTGGAGTTCTGCAGAGGAATGCTGGTGCTACAGGGCTGTATCGCACTTTCAGTTCTGCAGTTTGGTCACTGCTAAGCCACTTTTAAAACATTGATTTCTGGGCTTTTTCCTGACTTACAAATGTGTCATATAGCTCTGGATCAGGGCATGAAATGAAATTTGTCATGAAAAACATGACCCTAGACTGTTGTTGTGTAGGCCCCATGATTTCAAAAATAAGGGACTGGAATTTAACAGAGCTCCTTGGACAAAAGAGCACCTGTCTGTGCAGTGCTCCTTGCTGGAACAGCAAGTTTAGAAGAAAAGATTATATGAGTGAGAATGTGAGGTGTTTTGAAAACAGTTGAATAAAATGCTTCAGAGTAAATCAGCTTATGAGATAGAAGGGGGAGGGGAATCACTGTTGTAACACACAGGTGTACATGTACATCTAAACATATCCGTGTTGTATAATTCACTATGCCTGATTTTAATAACTAGGGGGAAAAGATCCCAATTTTTCATTTACTAGTAAATAAGTGAATAAACAATCTGTTTCAGCAGAAACAAGCATAAACCCGACCACAGTTCTTTTTATAGGAATGATATAAAAATTATATATAAATGTATATTTTAAAAATTATATCCTTTGTTTATTTGCAAAAGCAGTCCCAGGATTACTGCTCTGCAGTTTCCCTTATTTATCTGTTGCTTTGCCTATAATCAAGCAAGATTGCAAAACAATTGGCAAGATGTCTGCTCTTCCTGCAGGTGCTATTGAAATGCTTTCAATAGACAGAATCAGGAAGGAACCTCACTCTTTATTTATTATCCTTTATGTTCTGAAAATACAAATATTTCTGTGGCTGAGATTATAGAGCAACAAGATTAAAGCACAGCACTTCAGGAAGAAGAGCTGTTCCAATTACCCTGAAAAACAATTCTAAACAGCATTAGTGACCCAGTACTCTGAAAAGTGGCTGAGTAAAGATGGCACCTTCAGGTTCATTTTGAGCACTGCTTTTTGATAGCTCAGCATTTGTACTCAAGGTAAAATGCTAGAGCCAATGTAAATGGAGAACATTACTTTGATAGCATTATAGTTCTAATAGGTAATAGAAGCTACCACGAATGAATATGAGCCCTGTATAATTTTTCAGCCATATTTGCTGGCATTAATAACAATAGAGCTGGAGCCTTTTTGCTTTCATCAGCTTCAAGTCTAAAAGGAGAGGTGAATTAGTTTTTATCCTGCAAATTTAACAGAAATACTTCTTAATGTGAAATCTTCAATCCCTGTGGCCTGGAGTCACCGAAAGGCAGCAGTGTCTAACACATAGGCTGTGTCATCTGCTGGCATCTCACTGCCCAGTGCTGCCACTCTCAAGGACAGGCTGTCATGGCACTTCATGGCCCAGCTCCTGCCTGTGCCTTGCAAAGCCACAGATTAACTTTGGTGTAGCCACTGGTACTGTTCTGTGGTGGGCTAGACAGCTTAGTGGGAGCTCATCCAGATGTGGGGAGGAGACTCAGAGCAGTGGCTGGGAGAGAATCCAGGGGGGACACCTCAAGATGAATTTGCATCTTTTCACTCCCTAAAACTGCCAGTGGATGCTGAGCATCAGGTTGGTATTTTCTGAGATTTGCTGAGGGATGGTTTAGAACAGAATTTGGGGAAGACACTAATGAAAAACAGTGGTGTGAGGCTACAGCAACTGAGCTGTTCTAACCTTGATGTTTTGAGAGGGAAATGCTACAGCCTTCTTAGAAATGCCCCTTGGAAATGTTGATGCCTTGGAGCATCAACAAAGCCTAAAAGATGTTGTAAAGTACCAGAAGGTACTCAAGATCCTTTTGTATTAGAGCTGAGTGTCCTGGTGTTGTTCTGTCCCAGTCAGCTCAGAGTCCCAGCATGAGACATTTCTGGTGACAGAGGCATCCAGCCACCAAGAGAGTCTGTGAAGGCTTGTTATGCTGATGAGCAGCTGATGGGAGAGGGGACAAAAATATTGTCTTGTTCTGGACTATGGGATATGTTTGAAGTTTGCACCAGGCATAAAATGTGTGGGGTTACCACTCCACACGTGACTGCATCTGCTGGTGATGCTTAACCTAAGAAGAGCACACCCTGATCACCCAATAAGCAGTGTTTACTGCAGTGCCTAGAGCATGGTTTATAATACGGACTCAGATTTTAAGGGATTTGGATTTCTAGCCCATTTCAGTGAAAGCTTTTGTTATCTTTCATGGAAATTGATTACTTACCAGTAAAATCCATGTGGTTTATTGTTACAATTTAATAGGGTTTGCCTGTGAAAACAGATGTGAAAAAGCCCTTTAATAGCTACATGCCCTGCCAGCATCCCAGCATTCACTGCCTGATTTAGTAGGTATTTTCTCAAAGGAAAGATGTGGATAAAATTGAAATTAGCAGAAACACTTTGCAAGGAATCCTAGGAAAGGTATGAGTGGCTCCCAACATATTTCACAGGTGTAGACCTTACTACAAGTGTAGACCTTGCTGCAGAGGTCTGGGTGTACCAAGGTATTTGAGAATTCCCACTTCAACTCCTTCCCACCACTATGGTTTTCTTGACACTACCCTGAAAAGGTGAGCAGTGTAGCCTTATCTGGTGTGAGGGAGAGACCTTCAGGCTACAAGGATTTCTTCACTCTTCTGTGGGTCTAGGAGTCCAAAGGCTGCTTTGGGTGAGTGTAAACCCACAATTCTTTAAGATTCGTGTCCACACATAAATGTGATTTTTGAATTACTGGATGGGGGATGATCCCTGTTAAATTAGATCTTGTTTGACTTCTGCTGCTACTGGGTTGCTGCTGCTGCCTCTCCCTCCTCTTTTTCCCTGCCCCTGGGTTCATTTAAATTCCTCCTAAGTGTCATTCTTGGATGTGTCTTCTCAGCTAGCACAGGGCTTTCAGAAGAACCCAGCAAATGGGAAATGGCAACACAGGGATTTAATGGCATTTAAACTGCATGGACCTGACTTTTGCTTTCATAACCTCATAAATCTCTTAAATAGCCCACTGGAATCTTCAAAAGCTGGAACTCTTCTGAAAAGTAGGGCATGATGGTGGCATATGATGCAAAGCTTCCTTAGTCTTGCATGTTACGCTAAGCTTTCCATGCAGTTTTTGCTATACAGCAAATAATCATTTACGTAAGGAAATCTCTTGGTGGGAAAAACAGGCCAAGGACACTGTAAGCTTCCTGTTACTCAGAGGGAAGCATACTTTTTTAATGTGTTTTGAAAAACCATACCTTTAATGTTATATATCTGTACTGTAGGGAATGCATAAGCACTTTTGCCTTTCTGTGTCTTCAGAAGCTGTGTGGGCTCAGCCACTCTCCAGCCATGAGCAGCAGATGATCTCTGTCCTGCATGTGTCTGCCCTCACCATCACCTGACATCTGAAGACTGCCACTGGGATTGTCACAGACTTAATTCTGGCCCCTGCTGTCCCAGGGGCTGCCTCTGCAATCTCTCAAGAACTTTGTATGGTTTTCCAAAGCCAGAGATGACATGTTCTCTGTTTGCTTGACTGACATAGTTTTCTTTACAAGGTTTTGTTTCTGTGGATTTTCCCATCCATCCTTTCCCCCCATTACCTGATAACAAAGAGCTGGCCTTATCAATTAATTTGGAATTGAGGAAAATGCTTCTCTTCAATTGAGGGATAGACTGAGGCACACAGAGACAAGCAAGTCTGACTGGAACAAGCCCTGCACTTGATCCAACATGTGCCAACACAGGAACAGCTGCAGCTTTGATGTTTCTGGAAATACCCAGATGGTGACCTTAGCTTTAACCTGTTTTCTTCCCTCAGTGTTTTCTTCAGCCATACCCCTCTGTGGTGGTGGATTTCCTTCTCTCATTCAACCTCACATTCTCTTTACTTTGGTTGGATCTGAGCTGTCTGGTGTACAACACTCAGCTCTTCACAATGGCCTCATTTTGTTGCTTTCCCAATTTAACTGTTCTCACCCTGAGGAAATGCCATTCAATGCCCTGAAAGAAGGGTGGCCCATATAACATGTGCGATGTCCTGTGTCCTGGGATGATGGGCTTAGGAGAGAAAGAGCCAGAGCCATAATCTATCATATTTGTAGAATCTTCATACTGTGTTTATGACTTTTATACTTTTTTTTTAATTTGGCATATTCTGAAACTGGGATTTTTTTCTGGTGACTAAAAATAGCTACAGTTATGAATGTGAACTGCATCTGGCAATTGAAGAGCATACCTGGAGATAAAGAAGGAAGAGAGGTCTCCAGACAAGCCCCTAGTTTAGAGTCAGGGAGGTGGGCTGTTTGTCTGCAGCAGTTAAATCCCTGACTTCTGTACAAGCTCTGTTTCGTAGGAAGTGGCCTTGGGAGACCTGCAGACAGGGAATTACTATAATCCAGCCTGGATGTCACAAAAGCATGGATTAATATTTCATCTTCTGCCTCTGACTGTTGTCAGGCTCACTTTGTTCCTGAGCAGGGGCTGTGATCCTCAAAAGACAGTGTTGAATTAAAGATTAAGCCAGTGTTTTACTTGATGGAAAGAGAGCAGTTCTCTGTGGAGGATGGTGACAATGCGGCTCTTACCCAGCGCTGCAGGTGGTGGTTTAGAGTTTCCCAAATCCAAATGACAGAGCAAAGCTGCAGCGTGGCACTGGGAATGGTGTGAAGGGAAGGATCCCTGGCAGCTGTGAGCCGTGTTAATGAAAGTGACACTGGTAATTAGCCAAAGGTGAGCAAGAGGCACTGAGTGGCTCCAGGAGATGCCACTGACTGCTGTGTGTGAGAGAGCTCATCAATGAAGAGCTGCAGAAGGGAAACAAGTACCTGCTTGGGAAAATTAAAGATGCAAGGAAACCGGCAAGGGTCAGCAGAGAGCCCAGGTCAGAGCCTTCCTCAGGTCAAGGATGTGGCAGGGCAGCCCTCTTTGCCAGAGACAGCTCACTAAAGCTGCCACAGCTCTTCCCGGAAACCGATTTCAGGATGAAAGATTTATATCTCTTTAATCACAAACTGGTTCTGATTGGTTAAGTCAAGTGAATATCAGCCTGATTAAAACCAACCTAAGAGAATCTGTGCACATTAGTTCAGCTTAACTTCTCCATTAAAAGAGCTCAGTTGGGATTTTTTGGTGTTGTTTTTAAATACAGACCAGGCCTCACCATGATACCTGGCTATCTCTTCTTTGGACAGCTGACACACAGCACTTTTTCCTTGGCA
The DNA here is from genome assembly GCA_034509425.1 of Eopsaltria australis. Classification (NCBI taxonomy): domain Eukaryota; kingdom Metazoa; phylum Chordata; class Aves; order Passeriformes; family Petroicidae; genus Eopsaltria; species Eopsaltria australis. The sequence goes on from JAVTVJ010000072.1 coordinate 2,254,086, forward strand.
TTCTCTGGGCACATTTGTCAGTCATGCAAATCCTGAGACAGCTGGGGGTATTTAAGGCTCATAAGTGGGCAAATTGCTGAGCAAGGGATTACCCTAGAATGTGGAGGACACAGTTTGAGTGTACAACCAGAAGTAGTGCCCGTCGGACACTGTGACCGAGACAGCCACGCCTGGTTCTTGTGGCTCAGCCTGTGGCACCTGACAGTTTCTCCTGGCAAAGAGCAGGTGCAGACTCTTACGAGGGCTAGAAACCCTTCAGAAGCCTAAAAAGGCTCTTGCAGAAGAGCTGGGAAACCACAGGCAAACATTGCTCATTGTGCTTGTGAACACAAGAAAAGGATAATGCAGTCAATCATGCGAAGAATAAAACCCACATTTTTCAAAAGCCACAGGTGAGAAGCTGATCATGTAAAATACCCACAAAGTACATTTTTATGAACATGTTAGTGGAATTTGTGTTTGCTAAACAAATTTTTGAGACCAAAACAAAGAAATATTAATTTAATATGGCTGGCCTGTTCAGTTCTATTGCTCCCCAAACAAATGTTTTATTGCACTCATATGAATACACTTCAGGAGGCTGCAACTGCAGCTTTTTGAAAATGATACCAGTCGGTCAAAGACCACATTTCCCTTGCACAGAAGTTGGGTAAATGCTGTGTGACGACTATTTCACTACACTTCCCTGGGAAAGCAGCCAAGCTGATAATGCAGTATGTCTTCTTTCAGTACAACTATGTGTGTATATTCTTTTGAAACACTACTTCACCTTGGTTTGGAACAGAAATTTCAGTGGGACCACTTATTGATTTGTGTCCCATTAACACTCTCACACAAAAACACAGAACATCCCCACACTACTGGCTTCTGCAAAAAGATGGCTTCAGTATAGTGGCAGCAAACACAAGGAAACCTTAACTCCCTGCTGCTGCATGTGGTGTGAAAGTAAATATTTAATCACCTTTGTCAGCAGAAAGCCGTGCACAGAGACTCAGGGAGCACCTTGGTGGTTAACAGGGCTCTGAGCTGACTTCAGTTACTATGGCACCAAGAGTGAAAATCCCATTGGCACGCACGTGCACGTGCACACACACAGAGCAGAGATGTTCCTGTGCCTCTTCCCTGATCCACATTTACAGGAGCTCACTGGTCCACCAGTGCCTTGTGAGAAACCACTGAATGCATGCAGGATGAGCACAGATTTTGCACATCTGCCTGTGGAGGGTTTCCATTTATTTTTTATCTGTTTGGGAGGAAGGGCTTGGGCAAAGTAGCAAACTGCTGTTCATGTGGGAAGCTGCTACAATGGGAAGGGGAAAATGAACCACCTGAACCCATTTTCCCAACCTCTTCTGTTTCCCTGAGAGACAGCAGCATTTGGCCCACTAATTATCCACAAACCTGTGTACAGTTTTATAGCTATAAAAGCATGCCACAACCATTGTAAATTCAAATATGCCAAGAGAAGTGGCAAATTTAAGCCTGACTAGGCAAAATTAATGTGCATAATAAATTTAATTATCTGATGAAGTACAATTTTCACATAATCCCCTGCCTCTTCCCATGCAAGTGCTCCATAGTGTTCAGTGAAAAGGCAGCTGGTCTGTTTTCCCTTTGTAGCCTCCATAATATACCCCAAATTATTTGTTCCTCTTACAGAACAATTATTTTAATACTGGCTTTTTGAGAGATGGTCATCATTAACATATGTAAGTGCTCCACATTGTCACTAGGAGGCAAGAAGCTTTTTATATGTATATGTGTTAACAATATACATTAAAAAATTGTAAATATGCATGTGCATATATATGTTTTATATTTGTGTCTCATTATTACTCAATATATGAACGGTGATTATGTGTGACTGTGTTGCCAGTATGTAGTTTTATAGGTAAGGTTTAGTGTAACAACATTTACAATTAAAGTAACTTAGTTATATAGGTGTTTTCTACGTGGGGAACTGATTTGGAGCATCCAGTTTGCCAAGTTTGAGATATCCTTATTTAGTATATTTAGCTTTATAAAGCACATCTCAGTCTCAGCATAGACTTGGCTGATATCATTTAAACTTCCCAGTGGTCTGCAGCTCCAGAGCCAAAGCAAAAAGGGTCCAGAGTTTATGAAGTTTTTCCATAAATGCTATGTTCAGCTGTACATAGGAATTCTCCAGACAAAAGGAAATTCCTGTTCTCTGAAATAAGATGAGTTGGCCCTTCTCATTTTCCAGGCTTCTCTTCTAATACTGGGACAGCCTGTGACACCTTTGGAGGTATCTATGAATACTTTTTGGGATTTTTTCCTACTTGGCTGATGCCCAGCACAGTGGCTGGTATTGGGTGATGGGGAAGATGGTGCCTTCTGGGAGGAAGGCTATTGGGAACCACTGTGCTGAAGCTCTCCCTCACCAGAGATGAGAGCACAATATAATCTTACAGAATGCTGGGAAGCAGTTGGACTTTCACCTTCCATTGTCACTGTATTAAATCCCTGTTAACACAGTTACTGCAGAATTAAGTTGGCCTGTGGGGCTGGGAGCTTCCTGGGAGCATCGTGGTGAGATGTTCCCAGTGCACCGGGGCAAGGAATGGCTGTGATGGCAGACACAGCCCCCGCTCCAGTCACAACACTCCAGAACATTCCTCCCACTAATGTGCCAGACTGCAGCCTGGCAGTGAAGGCAGGTAGAAAACCTCCTCTGCGCTAGGAATTAATGTCCCTTTTCCCTCTGAGGAGCATCTTTCTGCAGCAGCACCTCTGCCTTCCCTCAGGGGCTCCAGCTGCCAGGAGGTGCTGCCAAGGGTTTGCATGCTCTTTTTTCGGAGGTAAACTGTGCTGCTTGAGTGACCAGGAGCAACCTGAAGTGCAGCCAGTATTGCCTGGGATTTCATAGTTATGGGTGTCTTGGGGGAAAAAAATCCACAACAGAACACAGATCAAGCCACTCTATTTGTGCTGAAATCCAACAAAAATCAAATCCTCCTTGGCAGCAGCAGCTCAAGGGGGCAGACACCTGAAAGCAAGCCAGGTGTGCCTCCTCCTCCTCCTCCTCCTCCTCCTCCTCCACTGTGGTCCATTTGCCACAGGTTTCAGGAAGTGTTTTGTGGGAGCTTTGCCTACTGCAACCTTCAGACAGGCAAGGTAAACAGCAAGTGAAGGGTGCAGCCTTTAGAGTGAGGACAGTGATGAAGAGGAGACAGCTGGGGAGGAAGTCAATGAGAACAGAGACCTGTGGCCTGCACTTCAAAACCTAGCAAGTGCAAAGCTTTACACAGCTGTCCTAAATGGAGTCACACTCTCTGCAAGGATACTGGGAGACCACCTGCTTGCAGCAGAGCACCATGGACACAGGCCAGCAAAGCAATGACTTCTCTCTCCAGCGACATGACCAGCCCAAACCTGATGGGCAACAAAGGCAGTGGTATTTCTCCACTCCTAGGGAAAAATTCACAAGACATGAAAGTTAACCCACAATAACTCCTTCCAGGGAAACCAAACTGCTTTCAGGTGGTGCTGATGAGTCCTTTGGAGAAAGTGAATGGGCAGCATCCCCAAACGCCTATGAAGAATGAGGGTGCCAAATAAGTTTAACAGCTTGTGCCTCTTTTAATTGAAATATCACATTTATGCACATAAACACAGTGAAGTACAAAGGATTAGAAAACAGGCTCAATTTCCAGCCACTAATTCTAACATACTGTATGTTAATCCCTGAGAGCACCTGTCGGTTGTTGGTCTCTTGCAGGTGGTACTGAAAGTGCAAATTCAAGTGCTCAGCTGTAGCACAGGTTGCTTTTCAGATACCAAACCTGAGTGCTAAATCCTCAAAACCCTGGGTTGGCAGTAAACAGAAATTAACAGTTAAACCATTCACTCCAGTATACCAATTTGAAATCTATCCTGATACCTTTGCCACAGACAGCCAAAAGATTGTCTTCCTGCCTTCCAAAGAAATGAGTTCAGCTTGTATTCTGGTCATCCTAAAGCCATTACAAAATTGGTGCCTATGAATTGCACAGCACTGATGCACTTGTGGATTAAAATCCTCTTCATATTCCCAGGACCAGGCAGGTGTATCAGCAGGTGCATATTCCTCCAGCTCTGACCTAGGAGGCTAGCTGGCAATGCAATCTGGCCAGCACAGAAGTACAAAGAGCAGGCTGTGTGGGAAAATCCTTCTTTCACACATCTGTCCTAACCTCTGTCAGGCCCTGCAGATGGGAACTGGCAGTGCTGATCTGGGTGCCAGTTTTCAGTCAACTGAATTTATTTCTCCCATGGCATGCACAGTTTCATAACAAATTCAGTGAGACTGTGGCCAGCCTTTGTGCTGTGGGACTAAAGGATAGAAAAGTTTTCCCTCTCTTTGAGGGGAGAAGCTGGTGACAGCAGCAGCTGGGGTTTGCCTGGGCTCCAGCACAGCAGCACCTTCAGGAGGACACACTGCAGCACATTTCAGTTCAAATGTGTGCAAAGCCTGAGCAAAACCTTACCCTGAGCATGTGCTCTATGCTGTTTGCATTGGACCTCTACCTTATGAGTGTGGTCTTTCTTCAGCAAGCAGCAGGTTTACAGCCCTTCCATGTCAGAATTTGCCAGGGCTTGGCTTGCTCTTCAGGCTGACTTCTGGTACAACCAGGGGAACCCTTAACGTGGAGCACAAGGACCTGCAGCAACCCGTGGGAGCTGCCACTTGGAGATGCACTTCCATCCTAGGGAAGCTTTTCTCCCAGTGTGGAGACAGGGGTGAGGTACTGCCCTCTTTGGGCACCCAGAGGTGTAGTGCCAAAGCTTACAGTGACATCTGGTCACATCAGTGGCTGAGCTGCCTGGTGCTGCACCTCTGACTGCGTATTCACGGCGTGGAGCTGCACTTGACACCTGGGAAAGCTGCATAAGATTCTTGTCCTGGCTATAATCTGGAAAGGTTCACAATAAACCTGGTGAGTTTTTAAAAAAGAAACTTAAATGTCAACCTAAAAAATATCCAATGTGCTTCACCATCTCCCTTATTTCACAGTTAAAAGCAATGACAAAAAATTCCCTGAGACTAAAGAGGAGACAACAGATAATGTATAAAGGGAAATCTAGTGGGAGAGGCAAACCTTAGGTGATGGTGGCAATCAAAAATTTTCTCATTTTCTATGTTTCTTCAAAGACATCAGTCCCTGCACCTGATTTATACTTGCAGTTGTGAATACCTCAGGTGCAGAGATATTTTATATTAAGCCCTTTTTAGACTCAACAGAGCAAACAATAGCATTAAGAACTGCATCCATATAGACTGTATAGTCCTGTAGAGTTTAATACCTGTACTTAAAATCTGTTTACTGGAATAGAAATAAAGTGCTTAGTACATCCAAAACAATTGTAGACCTGGATTTTCACTGCCAACCAACACTGTGGTAAATTTTAAACTTTTAATTATTACTATAAACCTTTGCAATATGTCTACCTAAGGAAGGAAAGGGAGGAATGTCTAGTGTCAAAACCACAACTCCTTAATTTTGTCCATTACAAAATGAACAAACACAAATACGATCCTTTCACACGTTTTTCAAGCTATTTCAGTCATTCACCAGGAGCTGGAAAGACAGGAATCCACAAGAGGACTGCACCACTTAGAACTTCCCGTCAACAGCAGACGGGTAAACTTAGCAAGTCTTCCAGCTCAAAATACCTTCCTGCTCCACCATCAGATGTGCTGTGGCACAGCCCTTGCTGTATTTCTGCTCCTTGAAGGCTGTGACTCAGTATTCCAGCTCCATGAGCAGTGGGCATGCACGGAGGCATTCAGTCTGTTACCTTGCTAGCATAACAAGACCAGCGGCTCAAGAACCTTCTCAGCAGCTGCCTTTAAATCAGGTCCTGCTTTGGGCAGGAGACACCTGCCTGGGCTTTTGAGCATCTGCTACTCTATTCTTCTCCTGTTCCTCTGCCTTCTTCCGCTCCTCTTTTAGCTCCTTGTACCTCCATTTGGGAATCTGCAAATAGGGGTCATCCTTTGCACTGCTCCGCCTTCTCGCCTTTTCTGGCTGGAAGGTGGGTGGAGGAGCCTTGCTGACACGGACTTTGGGGATGACAAATCCCGGCCGGACGCTGCTCCGTCGAAGCAGGTGGAGTGGCAGGAGGCTTGCTTTCCTCGTGGCTACTGTGCTCACCTGGGACATGGCAATGCTGATGGGCTGCAGGCTGGCTCGCCGCTCCTTCTTCTTGGTGATCACCGTGACTCTGGAGTTCTGGAAGAGCTTCTCGTAGCTGCTAACGTGATCTTTGTCTTGAGATCGGATCTCCTCTGCTCTCTGCTTCCTGAGGATTTCCTGCACAGCCAGTCTGCGTTTCCCCACACAAGGTGGGCTGCCTGGGCACACAGTCCTACATGCCAGAGCGATGAAGGGACTTCCCAAGCTTGTTGTCACCTTCACCATGTGGTCAAGGACCCCGTCCTCTTCTGGGCCATAGAAAGACCGGAATGAGACAGCTGCTCTTATACACTCAGAAATCTTCTGCAAACAGCTTTTTGGCTCTGCAGCCTTGGCAAGAAGTTCCTTCATTTTTGGCCATTCTGGTTTATATTGATCAGAAAACTGTTCTGGGCATGGCCTGTCCATCAGCTTCTGCATGATGAAGGCAGACTCTGATCTTCCTGTGAAACAAGCCCATTCCCATGAAGTCAGGCCACGGCTTGGGTCAGTTGCATGAACATTTGCCCCTCAGAAGAAAAAGAAAAACAATTAGTGTTAATTAATTAAACCACCCACACTACTCTTGCTGTGATCAGAGGGGAGTCAGGCAGATCCCCACAAGAAAATGTCACATAAAACACACAATAACATTTGTGTCAAAATGAACGTGCAATAAGAACGGATGGGGTTCCTGACTTAATGAACTCCTTATTTATTTAAAACAAGGTAAAAGACATTAAGACTGTATATACAAAATTCTCTTAAAATTACAAATAATGAAATAATGAAATCCACCTGCATTTAATCTTGACTGCCATTTTAATATCCATTCACTTGAGCTCACAAGAAAAGGGTTACAGATGTAAAAAGAAACAATTCTCTACACAGAAATCCTTCCCCATATAGAATAGTGAACTTTGCACCAGTCACTGCCACTTAGAAGAAAGGTCTTGGGCTAATGATCACAAGTTCCATGAAAATCTCTACTCACTGCTCACTAGGGGTAAAAACAGAAAATAAAATATAATGGATTTCTAAAACAAAACCCATTAAAAATGGCAAAAATCAGAAAGTAATAAAAGGGGAAATAGAGAAAACAACAAATGTGCAATTCATGCTCTCTTATGTCTGAAAGGACCTTGTAGAATTAGGAAATGCTGAGAAGATGGTAACAAGGGTGATCAAAAATAAGGAAAGTGTCCATAAATGTCAGAGAGTGGATAATGGGTGAGATGGACCTTCAGTGTGAGCCCAGAGCAGCTGTTCTCATCTACCTGAGATTACCAGCCCTAAGGAAATGGAGTAATTGTTAGCAAAAACACTCTGTTATTGCCAAGTGGACCAGCCGTAAGAGGCAGCTGGGATACAGGCTACACAGCAGAGGCTTAGACATTTGAAGTGTTAGGTCCTGGAAGGAAATGATTTCAAGTGGCCTATCCTCCTCCCATTCCCAATTTATGATCTTTATCTCTCTAATTCTGACATCTGTCCCCATCACCATTCTTTTTTTTCATATATTTCGCCATCCTTTTCCATCTTTGTGTTTCTTTTGATCTCTCCATCTTCCTGTAAGACCCCACACATTGTCTTTTGCCCTTGTTCCTCACTCTTTCGTTTTCAAAAGTGTTCTTTATTTTTTTCTTTTCACTCTTCTCCTCCAGGGCACTTGGATGTCTGAAGAGAGGATACAAGAGTAACAGGAGAAGCAGGCACTCTAGTCTGCTCTATGGTACCCTTTACAACTTCTTTAGTATCATATCCACATTCCTTGGATACCAGAAAATTGCAGGGAAGTCCTCCCATGATATTAGGGTGGCACTGTGGGCATTTGTCAATGGGGGTGTCATGTGCCCAGTCCTGCTCACAGAGAAGAGCTCTGCAAAGGACAGAGGAAGCTCAGTTCAAAGTGCCCCCGTGGAAGAATTGCAGCAGAACAACAAGCAGCAGGAAGTAGTTCTGGAAGCTGAAGTTAGCAGGACACTCTGCAAATACCCAGCAGATTACAGCTGGTGAACGCTAAAGGATACAAAAGACCTGTCCAAAAACTGGCTTGATGGCACCAGTTAGAAAGAATCTCAGAGATGTGTCAAGGACTTGACAATTGGCACCGTGTCCTGTGCTTCGCATCCAAGTGATCCTGGGCACACCAGCTGGGCACATGCATCTTGCTGTTTTACAGGATATGGGTATGAAGGTGAATGAATTAAATCAATAGGAGAATGAGTGAATACTCTCTGGTGTCAGGCAGACAAGTTCTGAAGCTGAAAATCCTTTGGTTTATATTCTGCCTTTGAACTTGGACTGATCTCAGAGGGAGCTTTGCGCGCTCCAGTCTGCAGACTGTTCAGCAGATCTGCACCACGTTCCCTGGGACAGCCATGGGCACTTTGCCCAGCTGCCTTCAGCAAACTGAGCTCTGTAACATTCAGTCATGGTTTACTCACATCTCTGGCCCTGCAGATAATTTCTGGGTTTCTTGAAAGAGTTTAAAGCTGGGATACAAAGAACATTCGATTTATTGAAGGGCTTCTTTAGCAGATGAAGGACCATTTTCAGACAGCCAACACAAAACTGACCTACACAGATCCTGTCACAAAAGTGACAGTCTGTCCTATTGCTTTTCAAGGAGATCTCTAGAGACCTGAGGAAGAGGCCAGAGAATACCATTATAGTTGTTTTTTTCAGGGTGGTTTACCTTTGGAGACAGCATTTCAAACTAAAATAAGGAGGACTTGATATAAGGAAAAGCAACCACAAACCAGTTTGTGATGGGTTCAGTATAACCCTTCCCACAAAGGATGTTGTGTCATTACAGGAAAATAAAGGCAAGAAGAGAGCACAGGCAAAGTGATAAAAACCTCATCTTTAATTCTATTAAGTTAATTCCTAAGTCTCTGAGAAAATCCGTAAAGAGAGGATGCTGGAGACACAGTCAAGAATGGCTGTGGAAGGAGACACCCTAAGCAAAATTGCTGATCACAGTTTTAGTGTAATTTAAGTGAAATTTGCAGAAAGGACTGCTCAGAGAGAGAGCACCAGGGCACTGCAGGGAATCAAGCAGGGGGCCCAGACTGTAAGGCAGAAGGGAGCCAAAGAGGAGGAAGAGTCAATCAAACCAAAGAGTTCATGAGCTGTGGATTTGAAGAAAGGATTGCAAGATCTCAGAGGCAGAAAGATCTGATGAAATTCATGACTGCAGAAATTAGAGAAAAATCAGTGAGGGGGGGGAAAAAGGCATACAAATACATGCCCTCCCCATACATGCCCACGTGTCTTTGAACCTCCCTACCCAAGCTTCCTGTCTTTGAATCTCTGTCATCTCAGGCTGGCCTCTTTCCCAGGCCCCTTCTTAACACTTGCCTGAGTCAGAACTCCTTCCCGCAAGAGCTGACTGTGACTGTGGCAAACTATGTGAAAGTTGTTTCCTTGATGTAGATGTGACAGACTAGGAATTAATACAGGAAGAACAGCAGCTAAAGGAATTGTCTTCAAATACAAAATTTAATTTTCAGCTTCTAAACAAGCAAGAGGTATAGACAGCTGCTTACTACTGTCTTCACAAAAAAGTCATTGCAGTTCTGATATGGTGCAGCTGTGAGACCTTGGAGCAGAGTCGTGCAAAAAGAGCAGTGTGAGGGAGTGCTCCCTGGGGGCTCCTCGCCTTTGCTCGGGGCTGTACTCAGCTCTGGTCCTTGTCTGGGCTATGGCTGTGCCTGGCCATGTGCCCTGCTGGTCTGGACCCTGACACACAGACTTAATTTCTTGTTTGACCTCAGACCCACCTTGTCTCTCTGAACTTGCCCTTGTCATCATGGACCTGCCTGGCAATCACTGCAGTGCTGGCTGATCCAGGTTATTGTCACCAGCCCCGTCACATTCCTTAAAGGAGCACCTTTGTTGATGAGGCTGGTGCTGAGACCTTGCTGTCACCCTTGGCTCACCCCGCTTTGAGAAGTCCACTCTTTCTGACACATGGGGCCCCAGGTGTTTTGGAAACTACATATCAGAAAACAATACTACTGAGTATTGAAATCCCAACCTTTCAACAGAAATCGATGCTGACTTTGTACCTTGTATCACAAAATCTCTTCTAACGCATGATTTACCATAGTTTTATTGATTTTCTGCACAAATCAGGAGACATTCCTGAACAAACTTGTCATTCAGCAGAATGCCTTATCTGGAATAGACATAAGTAGTCATGTCCCTTTGTAAATGTGATATTGAACTAATTGTCATTTCAGTGTAAGTATAGCCTACAAGTTTTCTTTCAGGAATGCTGCACTTGCCGCTTGCCTTGCTTTTCCGAAAAGTTTCCCTGAAGATAATTTTCAGTGCAATTAATTTGAATACACACGCTGCTTTAGGTTATAAATATCCTCTTTTATTAAGACTTCATGCCATTCTGAGATGGAGAACTGGCATCTTCAGTTTAAAGCCAGGGGCTGAGGAGGCTCAGGTCTGTTGCCAGCCCATTTTATGGGTGGTGTTTAAAGCCCAGCCTCCAAACCCAGGGCCACTCCGGCAGTTTACTGAAGCAGCACTGAGTTTACACTGGAGATTACAGCAGGGCTTGACACGTGAATGACAACCAGCGTTTCTGGCTGGCTCTGCTGGCGAGCGCTGGCAGCGGCGCGGTGCTGGCAGCGCGGCAGCCTGTGACAAAGTGCCGAGGGGAGACCGGGCCCCCCCCTGCACCCGCTGTGTGCTCACAAACTGCAAATTCACATGTTCCAAAGACTCCCTCTCAAAAAGCAACATTATGGCCAAGTGTCTCAGAGTGCCTTAATCTTGTAGTGATTGACCTTGGCCCCCCTCCACGAACTCAAATTTCAGAAAGAGCAGTCACTTTGGCAATCCAGCTCCGACCATCTGTCACACATTGCTGTTACCTCTTTCCCCATCTGACTGTGCTAAATCCATGCTAAGGCAGCCAGGAAGGTGAGTTATTTTGCTTTGCTGACCTCCTGCATTGCCATAAGTAGCTGGCCATCAGCAGAGGTCTTACCCAAGCCACTGAACAGATACTGGATTTAAAAACCTCCTGGCTGTAACTCTTTTCTAAACACATATAACTGCTTTGTAGCTGTGCAAGTAGACCAACAGCTGATTGTGGGTGTTTCCCCTCTATGTTGCCATGCATTTTTACATTTTAATATCAAATTTTGCTGTTTTATTTGTGAAATTGATTTTTTTTCACCAAATCTTTTAATAACAACTTCTTTTACCTTCCTCAGCTCGCTAACACTGGATTGTCAGTACCCGCTCAGTGTCCCTTAAGTCTCAAACTACTTCTAAATCCATTCTGAATGAGCATTTCCCTTTGTCCCTCCCTCCATTTCACCTGACTGTGCAGTGCTAAAAAATCCTCAGATATTAAAATGGGTGCAGGAAATTTACTGCACTTCCTTCGTGGTCCCTATTTTGAGCTGAAAATGTCAGGAACTGCAAGTACTCACTGAAACTGCAATTTAGAAAATCAAAAGTATAGTAACTCTCCAGATCTTTAGTCAGTGGATGATCTTTGGTATCCTCACCACCTCTGATGCAAAAAGAGGCTGATAAAACTTTCTGTAGGCAAACTCAAGATGGAGGCTAAGAGAGCCATTTTCTGGCTGGCTAAAGGTTTTTTATCCCCAGTATTCTGTTTTCTTATGAATATGGAAACAAGAAGTGGCTATTCAGATGCCAGAGGCAGCAACCACAGCAGTGAACTTTGATATTAATATTTTTAGTATAAGAATCAGAATAACAAGTACTGAGTTATTTACATAGCTGAAAGGTTGTGAAAGCTTCTAGTGACCCAAAGAGAAGAACAAGCTTCCCTCAGATCTCTAGTGATGATTATAGGTCATGACACCATAAGGCAAATTTGACAAGTCAGAAAATCATAGGACTGAAGTTTCATTTCAAGTGATGATCTATAACACTCGCTGGAAAAATTCTGAGCTAGCATCTGCATGAAGTATGTGTGAATCCAGAAAGTGCATCTGCTTCTAGCAGTGTTTGAGCTCTGACAGTAGTTTCATAATTTTTTGTCATAAAAATTTAAAATGAATGATCCAATTCATAAGCCTTTGTTCCACTGTAAGAGACTACAGAACCAAGCAGAAAATAACACACCAGTTACCACATCCTGTTTCCGTGTCATATCAATGTCTAGAAACTGGATATTATGAAATGGAGGATAGGATAGTAATATCACTATGCTTGATAAAAGCCTGTGACTTAAAATATTCTGATTATGAGGGGTTAGACTCTTGTGACAGCAAAATCACTGAAATTAACTCCTTATTCAAGGCCTCTCTCAATGAAATGGAGCTGTAGGACTGTTGATCTAGGAAGTAATAATATTCACATGCCATTTGTTATTATTTACATAGTATTTAATTTGTGTCACATACTTGCAACTGAAAAACAAGAATATATACTAATATAAGCTAGGTATTTAATTATTAAAGCTAGGTATTTAATTATTATCTAACAATTTATATACAAAAATGTACAAAAACCCATACAATATTGTGGCTGAAAGATACTGTGTGTTAGGAGTGCTCTTGTAGAGGCTGTTGCCCCTCAAGGGACCTCCTGTGTCTCCTCTCCAGGACCCCTTCACCTTGCAATGCAATACAGCTGGAAATTCAACTGCAGACAAGAGCCAAGAGAAAGAAACATAATTCCTGTTCTCAGATGTGAAGAGAGACAGGTGGGCAGAGACCTGCTCACTCCCTGTGCCACGGCTCCCTCCTTAGAGCTGACACGGACCTGATGGTGCCCTGCTGCCCATAAACCTGGAGACCAAATTCAGAGCTGTAGAGACATTAACAAAAAATCTAAGTCACCAAATTTCTTACCAGTGTTCCCTGTGGGATGTGGCCTCTGCACCAACACTCCTGACAGGAGCCAGAGGCCCCAGAGCTTTCCAGTCCCTGCCATAGTTCAAGGCAGAAATGGAGGTCTGGCTGTGGCCCCACCCTTGTGGTCACACACCCCTGTCACACACAGAGACGGCAGCAAGTGACCTGTGTGTCTTTCCCAGCTGTGTCATGGATTTCATTAACTCCCGTTCTACAGATTTTGATGATCCTTCTCCCCAGACTCTCCTGGAAACAGCCAATCTCCCCCTGAGAGCTGTAGGAGAGCTCCTGGGTGAGTTTGCTCAAGCAAGCTGAGTGCTCCTGCAGCACGTGCCTTCACTGCCTTGACTATGGCTTATTTAAAAGCTGCACCCAATTCCACACACTGTACCACAGTTCTCAGAGCAAACATCCCAAGGGCCAATTTTCTTCTTGGCTGTTGTTAGTATTTAGTTATATGGTGACAAAGAAGCAAAGCACTTTGCATACCTGCCATTATCAAGGCTTTCACACATTCTGTTCGGCCCTGCATTGCAGATTTCATCAGTGCTGTGAATCCAAATGCATTCCTCTTCTCAATATCAAGCCCAGGAAAATAGTTCAACAAATAGTTTGTAATGGTTATATGCCCTTTAAAGAAAGAATAAAACAGAGAAAATATGTCACAGAATGCAGGTGCTGTCTCAAGGGTAAACCAGAAATTAACTCCTGCAGGTCTGATAACTGGAAAATGCAGATAATTAATAAGATCTCTTTTCTTTGTGCCCTCTTCCATTCATTGCAGTCATCAGCCTTAGAGTTAAATGGTCCTGACCTGTGACCGAAATGTTGGGATAGGAGGTGGGAAACCTGGGTTCCCACCTTATCTTGAGTTGCTCTCCTTTCTGAAAGTCATTTTAAGGCAAGCGAATAATTGAAGACCACTCTGTGGTCACTCTGAGGTGGCAAGGGGCCCCAGTTTCTCGACCCAGTGAGATGCACTGCAAAGGGAATCCCTACAGCTTATGGAAGGAAGGCCATAAGTCAGGCGCAGCTGACTGCAAAGGTTCAGCTTTTTCCCTCCCCTGGTAAATTTGAGCCTTATGATCATGGTGCTTCATTAAAAAGTGATGACTGCACATAGTTATTTCAGCCAATACTGCTAGCAAACCATGCCAGACCTGATACAAGAGAAAGGAATATTTTGTGTAGGATCCCACATTTTTATTTTTCCATCTGACAGTGTAAAGCCACTTGTCTACTCTCCTGCAGTTGGAAAACAGGACTGATGTTCAGTTTTGGTAGTAATATAAATTATTCAAGTTCTGTTTCAAAAAGCAACTGTGTCTGCCATTCATGTGCCTTGTATGCCAGGATAACTGGTGTCTGCAAGGCTGTGCTGAGGAGCTGAACACATCTCTGGCTAAATGGTTGGAAGACCAATTAAGACATCAAATCTTTATAATAGGACTATCAGACAAATAGCTAGTGCCATTATGACTCATCCAAAACAGTTTTCCCTTCACTTGTCAATCATTTTATGATGCTTTGATGCTCTATAAAATAATGCCGTCTGTCAGGCAGCTGCAACAATCACAATTTAATTAGTAGGAGCTGTAAAAATATTCTCTCATCTCACTCTGCAGTCCAGCTGACTATTCTGTAATGCATGTCGTTCAAATTCATCTAGAAATGTTACTGAAGCAGATCACAATTCATACAGGACAGTTTTAAAAGTCTGTAGCATCACATCTGGTGTACATTTCATCAGCAGCCACTTTGTACCAACACAGTCCTCCATTTACTTTGAAAAGCAAGTTAAGAAAATCTTTGCCAATTAATTTGTGCTGCAGGTGTTATTCTTTCTCTCCTATGATTTTTTGACTGTTACCTTTCTGCATAACTGGAGACTCTCATGAAACCTGAGTAGATGTAGAGATAGTGCAGATCAGATAAGCAACTCCAGAGCCAGAGAAAACCATATAAAAAGCTCCCTGTACCTTGTGTAGTCCAATGAGAATGAAATATAAAGATTCAGGAAACCACAGAAAGCTGAGTGAAGCAAAAGTGAACTGGGCTCAGGGCAGGATCAAGTGATCTGGTCCTGCTTACTCAATACAGAGGTTTCAGCTTTTCTGATTCTATGGCATAAAATCTAATCCTAGAAATGAATCAGTTGCTACTGGGAGAATCTTTGTGCCCAAATTCTTTTGCAGGACATGCTCTATTTCAATGATGCAGAGCATGTGTCTTCATGAAGGTTTTGGAACAGTTGAAATACTGCTTTTTGACCACAGAAATCAGAGACAAACTTAAAAAAGCAGAAATAATAAGATGGAAGATTTTTCAGCAGTTGTTACATCACTGAAGATGTTCTTCCCTTTGCCAAAAGTGTAATTAAACTAAGAGATGTTTTGCAAGTCTGGGGTGAGCCTAAGAATTAATCCTGAAAGACCTTGCTTAACCAAAACTCTTCAGGTACTAGAAATGGCATCAAATGAGACAGAAAAATAGTAAAATTAGAAAGAAGATTAAGAAGTTTCCAGAAGTGATTCCCAGAAGCTTTGTGCCTCAGGGATTCCCGAAAACCACTTCAGTTTTAATCTGGAGGATCTTCTGTCCTCTTGAGGTTTGCTTCAGATTTCCAGTTCAAACAGATATCAAATTCAAAGCAAAACTCAGAGCTGCCAAGTTTTAGTTCAAACCCTGTCATCTGCTTTTGATTTAATGCCATGAAATTTGGTTTGGTTCTCCTGCGTCTGTGTGAACAAGTAGCCTGTACCTAAATTGTGAGCTGGGTGAGCCTCCTGTGATGCAAAATCTGCTATGAAAGCCTGATGCAGCTCTAAAATAAACGAGCCTGGGTTCAGCCTGTTTGGTGATACTGAATTCAAAGCAGGCTCTTGCTGTTTATAAGCCAGATCTATCTCCTACCAGAACTGGCATGCTAAGGGTTCACTTCTCCCTGCAAGCCACATTTAGAGATCAGCACAGATGTCTGTAATAGCTTAATTCACTTAATTGCTGCCACAAAGGAAAGGCCTATAATGATGACAACATTACCTAATAATCTATGTAATGCAGGCAGAAGAATAAGCTGCATAGGAAGGAAGATGTTTTGTCAAATAACATTTCACTCCTGAGCTGTACCTGCAAAACGCTTGTGTTTGGCCTGCGGGTAGAGAATGCTTTCTCACAGATGGCTGGAACCAAGGACACCCAGAAGGCTTTATCCTCTGGGTGTTTTAGGTGTTTGTGTTCTCACATCTCTCTTAATAAACAGAAACTGGGATAATTTCCAATTTTGTGTTCCCAGCTCTACAGCCTTACCCCAAACTGGTGGCTGTAACATAAAACATCTATACTTTGTAAGCAAATACAACTCCCTCTGAAAACCAGTGCACGCCAATTACTGTACACTAGTGTAGCTATGTCCCCGTCAGCAGCAGAACTGAGAAAAAAAATGTAATTTTCCTTCTTTTCCCTGTTTTTTTTTTTAAATCACTCTCCTTCCTCCACTTTCTTTCCACTTCCTCCTTTCTTTCCACTTGTTATTTCAATCACTTGTTTGTAGCAACCTCCCATTCTTTTCTGCATTGTCCCTGTAATGATGTTTAATGATTTTGCTTCTCCTTCAATAGCATCATCACCCATTTCTGGACACCACCTGTTGCAGACTGCAATGCATTTACAGTTCTGGAAGGCAAGCTCTCTCTGAAAAGGCATGTAAGAAATAGGAAATATTGAGAAAGCAGACTAACAGACGAATTTTCAAATGTGAAATTTACACACAAAGCAGAGAACTTTATTTGTGGTTATTTTTCAATACTAATAAGCTTGTTAAGAAATTACTGTTTTTCACTGATCCCTCCAGCCTGTCTTTCTCTAGTCAGCCCATGCAGAAAACTTCAGCCTTAGATACTTTTGTTGGAGGATGAGAATCTCAAAACCAAAAGCAATATGAGGAACTGGATTCACTCATTTTCTGAGACTCTAGTTGCTCTTTAATTTATTCCTATTTAATTCAAGCTGATGCTCATATTTGAGCATCGTGTCTGGGTGGCTATGAAATGGCACAGGCAAGCGTGGATTTTAAACCCCTCAGCACAAGTGAAGAGACCTCTGTCATCTCTCTTGGTATCTATACCTCACAATACAGATGCAGACTCTGAAACACAAGAACAATTCCTCAGGACCACTCTTTTTTTCCCATCCAGCTCCTCTTTGGGGTCTGGTCATACATGATGGCCCACTTGGTCAGTGGATTATAACAAAAATGGCAGCACTTCCTGAAACCTTCAAATACAACCCTACAAGTAACTGAAATAATGTGGATTTGCTATTAGACAGGAAAACCCATAGTTTTGGTATAAATAACAGTGATCTCAGAATAATTTATTTTGCAAAAATGTGATTACATTCACAGCCTAAAGTTAACACCCCCTCAACAAATAAATTCTCCACTAAAGGCAAGCTTGCATAAGCTTTGCTTTCAGGTGTTTATAATACACTGCTCAGTGTTACTGCTTAGCATCCAGCAATAATTAAGCAGCATCTATTGCACTGTAGCTCCTCTGGTTGCAATGTTAACCTCACAGTAATCTCTATTAACACTACAGCAGTATCTTGTGATAATTAATTAAATAACTGGTATAAACACTGTAGCTCAGGATTAGCACAGGCAGGGGAAAACATCCAAGTTGTTGGGGGTTTGTATAAGCTTCTGCTGACTACAGTCACTTCCAGTTGCTTTGGAGATCAATGGCAAGTACTGGCAGAGAGTATCAAGCCAATGTCAGTCTGCTGGATTAATTCTGAGCTCATTATCATGAGTTATAAAGGTCAAGAAGGAGGCAGTGTTAAACCTTTTTTGTCCAAATTCATATTAGGGCAGATAAATAAAAGTAGATTAGTGTTTTGGAGACTTTTCCACCTTCTTCGGAAAGCTACTGTTCTCGTGATTTTGCTATGAGTGTGCCTACTGTGGTCACAATTCTTTCTTCCAGTATTCAAGACCCATCTTGCAGTTACTTTAGCAGAGTTCACTTTTTGGTACAGCACAAAGCAAGGTTAGATACTACCTGGAAATGTCCAGTGGCACTGTTACTAAATTGGCATTAACTGCTCCAATCTTTAAATATGGCTTGTAACGTCCATTGATAATCCCTGATGGAAATTTACTCCCTTCAGGCAGCCAGTGTCTGGCATTGAGGACTATGTCCTGTGAGCTCCCAAAAACATCCCAGACTCTTCACCAGTCAGCAGACATGATAAAGACCAGCTATGCATTTCCTTGTAAAGTGACTGCCTTTGCAGAGCGCGCTTGAAGGATGCAAAGGAAACCAGAGATGCAGCGCTAGGCAGCTTGAAGACTACAATGTGATGGCATCCTTCCTCGGAGAAATTCTTCCTGATTTACATGCTTTAGCACTTTGTTAACACTTGTTAGGGAAACTTAAGTTTCCCTTAAAGATTAAAGCATAGCCCTTCAATTTTAACAGAAATAATCAAATTATTGTTTTCTAACTGAACACTGGAAGCAGGGAACTCTCCTGGGAGTTTCTCTTACATCTACGTGATCTGTTACACTCATTCACTGAATATTACCATGCTGGGTGGGATAAGAGAAAACCTTGTGCTAAATCCTGCTCTCTCCCTCCAGCTTCCACCAGGATTAACATGGTCGATGCCAATATCAGCTGTTACAAAAGGATCACTGGCAAACACTAAATCCTGCTGAGGTTTTTGGCTTTTTAACTATGGAGTGGGTGAAAAAAGCCTTAGCAGCTACGGTATTTTTTAATGATGATACGTTTTCCTACAGTCATCAATTACTAGAGAACCTCTGAGGTAAGTGCAGCAAGCATGGGAGAAAAGCACCAATGCAGCACCTTACACATCTGCAGTGTTCACTTGTTGCTTGCCAGAGCCAACATTGGAAAAATCAGCTTGAAGGAACAAAGCATTATGGTACTTCACACTTGGGACAATATTTTCTTTATCTGTAAGTTAAAATAATTAATGGCATCTACTAAAAATGTATATAGCTTTTGCTGCCTTAATCTACTGGATAAATACTCCTGAAGATTAATTAGTTCAAAGAAAATCACGACAAACCTACTTGGGAGTGGGCTTGGCCAGAATTATTTTACACAGAACAATTTCTTTTCGGGATTTGAAAAAAAAAATCCTAAACAAAAATAGCCTAAACACACAATTCTCCCAAGACCCTGCATGTAAGAGGTGATACAGAGAGCCTTACCTGCCTGTGCAGCAGTAATTAGAGCCGTGTTCCCTTCGTTGTCCTGCCAGTTCACATCAAGGTGAGGGCATTGTGCTAAGGCTATTACAATATCCACATAACCTTGGTAACAGGCAACGATAAGACCATTCTGTAAGTGAAATATAAAGAGAGATTTAGGTTCGCCAGACTGAGAAAAATTCACTGAAGGAGCTTACTAGACAGCTTTTTTATTTTATTTTTTTTTCCAGACTGAAGAACTGAAAAGCTATCAGCATAACTAGTGATCAGCTCCAGGCACAATGTTCAGATCCAAAACACTTCTTTTTATCTCTGCCCTTTGGCAAGTAATGTTTGATATTCTTCAGAAATACCTAAGAGAGTAGGTATTACATTATGCTACATGCAAAGTAACTGTTTATAAACGGCTTACGCTTATATGGCTATATACTCTATATCCAAATGAGAATAAATCTGATTTTATTATATAATAAAATGAACCCAGCAGGTAAGATGAACTGGACCTGCTCTGAATATTAATTCTCTGAAAAATAGCTACTTGCTCCATGAAGGGGAAGTGGTAGGCAGGAGTTGTGTTCATACTGCCTTTTGCTATCTTTAAATAATTCAGATTTCCCATTAGAAGTATGACTCCTTTTTTTATAATCATAAATAAAATTAAATTGCTTTTATAGTTCCTGTTTAATGTGTTTTATGACAGCTGGAGGCTGTAAAATTTCCAGGAGGAAGCCAAGCCAGGAGGTAAACCTTGTGACTATGCTTGGTACCCAGACAGCGTTCCACTCCGCAGCAGCAAACCGACGGCTTCCCTAAAATGCAACAAAACACACTTGTCATTAACTAAATGGAACCACAGTACTTAATCCAGGCTGCTCTCTTGACCACTAGGATTAGAGCCATTATCTCCGCTCTTCGGGATTATTTGGGCAGCCCTCGTTCATCTGCCTGGGGCTGATGGGTGAAGAGCAGGGCAGGCGCGGATCAATCCCCGCTCCCCGCGCCCCCTCCGCGCTGCCGGCGCGCTGCTCGTGTGCCCGAGCTCAGCGTGAGCATCTGACCGCCGAAAAGATCAGGGCAGAGACACAGATCCCCAACTGCCTGCTAACCCTGCCTGCCTGAAACGCACTCACACCAATGTCTTGCCACCAGAACCTGGTTATGAACACAGAATGGCCCACCCTCACTCCTCCATCATTTTTCTCCTGCCTACACATTCTCTTTATTTCTTTTCCCCATGGACGTTACAAAAACAGAGATGTTCATCTGATGGCAACCGTGGCTTCTGATTTATTGTCATCTTAACTAGTTAGTCGTTTATTCAGTGTCCTGTTTCACTGTCATTCTGGATGGTTCTGTTGGCTGTGATGGCAAACAGCTTCACTGAGATACAGGAGTGATATCCACTCTTCAGGCTCTTCACAGGCTATGTAGGTTATTTCTCAATTACATCTTTCAATAACATAATTACTCTCCTTTCTTTTGTTCTCAATTCGCTCCTGCCCTCAGCATGGAGCAACACCTGCCACTGCTTTAGAAAGAGCATCTTCATTTCCTTGTGAAGAACCTGCAATACTTCAAAGCCTTCTATTGAAGTCGTACAGAGGATCCTGCTAAAAGTCATATATTTTGGGGATTTTTTCACTAAATGTATGTACTTTCCTGGTGGGATTGTTCAGATTAACCCAATTTTTACTGTAATGTAATAGTTTTTATCTTTTAAGAAAAATGTATCAATGTCCACTTTGTAAGGACTTGAGCATTATTTCAGTTCTTTAATAATTTCATTTTTCACCCGATGTTCAGGGTATAGGTCTTTACAGCCCCAAAAGCTGTGCAGATTTAAAACACCACACAGTCACTCCGTTACTTATGATAGCAGAAAATTAAGTTTCCAATTGTTTGGAGACCAAAAACTTTTGACAATAAGAAGGGAGATTCTATTGTTCACTGAAAAAAATTGTGTTTTTGAAGAGAGTGATAGTTTCAAAAAGGCTGTAAGAATGACTAAAAGTAGCTATCATCTCCAATGAAAAAAAAAACCTGTTTCACCCATTATCTGGAGGATATTTTCATAGTATATTTTTACAGACCATTTTTGTGTTCTAAAAATACTTACCAGATGCTTAAAATAAATTCATTTTTTGTTCGCTTTGTAAAAGCGTAAAGTTAAATTATTGCAAAAATATAGTAAAAGATTGTAAAATAAATTAATAATAAACATTACTTTGTTTGTTTGTGGTTTTTTTACCAGTTTTTTACATTACAATATTCAGGGATTTTGTCCTACTTTTAGTGGGTACCTCCATCAGATAGGCACTAATGCATCTAACACTGGCATTCTGATTTCAGCAGATATGAGACACAAATTATCTTCAAATCAATCAAACTCACTCACTGTTCTGAGTTTAGAAACCAGAAGGATTACTTAGGTGTCAACATTTTCTGAAGTTTATTTTCCAAAGATGCTATCAAAGACTGCTTGCTTAAGGATGAAGAAAGGCAACAGAGAGCGGGAGCTTTCTGAGGGATTACATGATGCAGTAGCACAGAAAATCATCCTTGAAGGACGGCTATACAAATCTGAAGTGGGCCAGATAAGAGTGTGAGAACCCAATATTCAGTGGAGTGTACGCCCAGCTGTCCCTGGTTGAGAAGCAGAACAAGCAATGGCACGAGGACATAAAAACAAGTCCCTTCTGTAAAGCTGATGTGTTTTTTTCACCCATTGCATGTCTGTGGGGAGGTGGGTGAGACAGACTGCTTTCTGAGGGACTGCTTTCCTTTGCATAACGTTTCCAGACGTGTCACATACTGAAATGGGGTGCAGGAGGCTGCAGCTTTACAATGAAAGTGGCAATAAACTTCTGGATTTGATGGTTATTTCCCAAATTCTCATTCAATGATACAATAATTTGTGTTATCAGGTTGCACTTTTTTCCCTATTTTCCTTTGCATCCATTTCTGGCCCTGTCTATATTCTGTTTGCTGAAAGCTAGTTCAAACAGATCAGGCAGGATGTGCAATCAGTCAATATCAAAGGGGAGTTATTAGTCTGGAATCTTTAAGTTCATATACCAATAAGTACTATCATATATTAAAAACTCCTTCAACAGTCTCAATTAATAAATATAAGTGATACAAAATCGCCTCCAGCAAATTGCCTTTTGAAGCCATCAGTAAAGCAGTAGCCTGTGTCACAGCAGTCTGCAGGAAAGTACAGCTGTGCACTTAATGTCTTTGGAAAATCTAAAAGTAAATGAGTTTTAGTTAGAAAATACTGAACCTGAACAATCTGGTTACCCTGAGAAGAGAGATTATATTAATGTTCTACCAAAGGCATCCATTATCCTGCTCCTCATATAAAAGGCCACAGTGCAATTATGAAATGGTCAGTGTACATGGGAAAAAGAAGTATTTTTTAAATTGAGTTTTACCATTATTTTTGTCAGTAAGATCAATTCTCAGAAGTATTCACTACTTGTGAAGGCTTTAGGAGCAAGGAAGATTGATAATTCTTAGAAGTATGTCCTCTGCCTAAAAGTACTTTTCTCCTTCAGCAGGATCCTTTCCGCTATCTTCCCTTCCGTATGTCCCCAAACACCACTTATTTTAAATAATAATAAAACCTCAAACTGCTCCCAATAATATATAGTAATAAACATCAATTATTAGACAGTATAACTGTACATATGTCACAGCATGCAAACACAGGATCCCTGCTTTTCAAGGATACTCTGTTATCTGACTTGCTCTCTCCCGACGGTGGCCAGGGCTGCTGCCCATCATTCTCCCAGACCAGTGAAACAGATCCTCGGTGCACAGGAGATGTAAAATATGAAACAAGGCTTGCAACAGATCCTATTTCATTTTTCAAATATCGCACACAGGCACAAGAAAGCATGAGTCATCCATCACACCAACCACATTAACATTTTCTGTTGTTTTTCCACAGAAGGGGAGGCTGAAAGTCAGCTCAGTAATGGGTTTTTTTCCAAGCAGAAGCAGCAATACTTCCAGGTGTTGGGGGCTCTATCTTTCCTCTGTGGAATATTTGACATTTCACAGAGCTTTCCCACAGTTTTTCTGTAGCATATGATACATCTGATTTTTTGTGCAACCAGCACAGTTTTGAAAGATGCCCCTTTGTTTTGAAGTGACAAAACAAAATTGACAATATTTCAAATATATGACAAAACACTCATTGTGTTTTCACTCACTTAGTTTCCACATATTCTAAATAAAGTATAACTACTTCTGTTATTTTTTAAAATTTATATTACACAAATTAACATTTCAGGCATGGGACTACCTGAAGTTAATCAGGTGTTGCAACACCTTCCTCAAGCAGTGAATCTTCTGATTCTGTTTAAACTGATAATTCTTCATGTGCCTTTGATTTCATGTAAGACAGGAATAGTGCTGCCACTATGAAAATAAACTCTGTTTTGCTCAGCAGTGTTGACATAATAACATGTCTGATTAAGTGAGGTCATGGATATCTCAGGAGACAAGTTTGTAAATCAGATATTGTGACAACATTACAGATGTGAGGCTATTTGTGTGCTAGATCATTACAGATAATAGAGATCACAAGAAATATTCAAGGATCAATATTGAACTCAAGCTGAATAACAAGCAAATCACATACAGCATGCAATTAATTTACCTTTTTAGGTTCTCTTCAGGCAACTTATTTTTCACCAAGATGCTGAGAATGAAAACAACTTCTTACAGTTTTTTGCCAATTACCCTGGACAAAAACGAGTCTGGCAAAAGACTAAATTGGCATTACCCATTGGTCTCCACAAGCATTGTGATAAACAACTGTCCAGTTTGCTTTGCATGCATCTGTAACTCCTAATGACAATTCTGCAGGGTTGGTTTACTAGCAGTGATTAAAACCACATGTAATTGAATTAAATGAGATAACGATTCATCGTAATCCATAATCACATGCAAGGACAACTATGAAAATTAAGTCTAAGTTAAAAACATGTTATTGAAAAAATACCAGAAGTAGTAGAAATGGAAGAATAATAAAAAACAAAGGAATAAAAAAGTTGTGCTTAAGCATTTTCTTGTTGATTTTTTAAAATAATAATTCATATGTTTAAAATTTTGTCTTGTACAAAACTCACAATATAACAGACTTTTATATATAACCATAATTCTTGTACAAAGCGGGAAAAAAAAAATCAAAATCAGGTCAATTATTTCAAAGTTAATCTCACAAAAATAATTTGAGGGTAATTCTGTTAATTTTGATCTCCACTAAAAGCTCTGCAACTGTATGAAACTTCATGCTACCAGAGATTCTAAATTTATGTTGTATTAAAAAAGAGCAAAATGTAGCACTGAGCACCATGATCTGCTATATACTAATTTGTGAATCATGCACAAAACCTTCCAGCATAAAAATTGCAATCTGAGAAACTTTCAAAAGTGGCTTGAGCCTGTCTTATACTTGGTTTAGGTTGTTTATTTCAATAGCGGCAGAGAAGAGGTAATTATTCAGGTCATCAGTCCCACGAGAAGTGGTGATTATGTGCTACAGAAATCCATCAAGCACATAAGCCCTAATATTATCTGCAGAAAATAATTTAGGCTGACCTTTTAAAGAAAGGCCTGCAACAGTTTAGTCACATGCACATTTGTATTGGAAAAGTGACAAAAAAAAGAACTGGAAATTTACATAAATTTTATCTGACTGTTGCTTGATCAAAATCCCATGTGCCTGGAGGGGGAAGGGGAAGAGGCTAATTCTGCCAGGGAAAGTGATCAGAGAATTACAAAAGGGTATCCAAACAGGGATGGAGCATCAGCGTGCAAAACTCTGCCTGCTCTACAGAGGAACAGAGGAGCCCAAAGCCAAATCCTGTATCCAAAATCAAGCTCAAATGGCACTGCCCCTACCAGTGCCTCAATACTGAAGGCACAAAATTGCCACCCTTGCTTTGCAGCATTATGGAGTTACAGATCCATTCCCCAGTATGGACTGCACTCCACTACATAAAAACACAGGCCAGTCCATGGACACACAGACAATGACGATTTTTCCGCTCCAAATTTTGGGATATATTCAACTTCACTTATTTCATAAACACCTCTTCAATCAGTCAGGTCACATGTCTCTAAGTAAAGGTGTATGTATCATCTCAGCAGAAATCCTTACTATTCTAATCCAAATCCCCATGATCACCTCTAAAAATAGTCCCAGGAAAGTTCATTTTACTACGCCTGCAAAGGCTTGCATTACACAACAAAGAGAAGCTGTGCCACTTGTGTAATAAAGCAGACAACAGACAAAGGTAATAAAAATAGTGGGATTTTCCTTATTTACTAACATGCACATTATCTGAATTGGTTTCAGCATCACTGGTGATGTAAGCAGCTGGCAGATACCTTGGAAGTAGCTGCTAAGAGCCGTAAAGGATTTACAAGGGAAATAAATACATGTTGTGCTGTCAGAGATATTCCAGTGGGTGGGCTATATAAGAAATATGTGGCAATTGCAAGAGATGCTTATGAGATATTAACCCTTCTCAATTTTTTTTTTTATAATATCAAGGCACATAATAAAAACAAGCAATTCAGTGGGAAAACAAAACCCCATGAGCTGATGGGGACTTAAGGGTTGCGCACTGTTCCACAGGAGGCTGGAATATATGCCCAGTTTCTGCACTGCCCCACATATCCCAACACCAGCCATCCAGCTGCCTTTTGGCACAGCTTTCCTGGCCAAAGTCTGGGGGAGAGGATGACTGAAGAGATAATCTTCAGCCTGTGGGAAGTGTGATGGGAGGAGAATGGGAGCATTACACCAAAAATAGTGATCCTTCTTTTCTCCTTGCTCCTGTGGGGAGTTCTCATCTTCCCATGAGGCAAAGTCCAGGTAAGACAACACCCAGGCTCTCAGGAGCCCTGCACCTCATCCTGCACCCCAGGGATGCTTCAGGAGCCATGGAGGGTGACTTCTCTCTCACACTTCTTTACCTACTGCATCTGCTGCCACCTCTCACCCCACACACCTCCACCTCTCACCCCAAATCACACTGTGTCTGAAGGCCTGGAGGGCCGATGAAGCACAGAATACATTTTTAGACTGTACAGCCTGACCAGCAGCCAGTGGTGGGGGGTGCCTCCCCTCCCCATCACCAGAGAAAAGAGCTGCTTTGTTCCTGGCTGTATTGCATCCTCTTGACAATCATTTCCATGGCAGAAGTAGGCCAGGAGCAGAGGACACTCAGGATTACATCCAACAGTGGGAACAACCCTGCAGAAAAAATGTGAGCCAAAGGATGCTGTGCTGACTGAGCGGCAGGAGGCCTGGGCTGCATTGCTCTGACTCATGCTGACACTTGATGATACTTCTTGAAACAGCAGTGACTGGATCTGTGTTATCACAAGAAAAATATTTTACTGCTCTTTTCTCTCTGAACCTTGGCTGAAACTGGACATGTGAACGAGAGCCAGCAGCAGCCACAACTAACTTGGCATATTTTAAAGTTGAGATGCTTGAGTTAGGAAATTTAATGTGATTCCATTGACACGTATTTAAAAAAAACCCAACAACTGCTCAAGATGTTAGCAAATATACACATTCATGCTCAGCATCAATTTTGTTAAAATACTCCATTATTTTTCGGTAACAGTTAGTAAAGGATTAGGAATCTACTCATCAATTTGAAGTTTCAGCAGGAAGAAATTCCTTTGCTAGTCACAGCTGACTGATGTCCAACAAAGCAATATACAGAGTCAAGAAGTTTATATGGAAAGAGAGGAAACTGGGATCATTTTCCCACAGAGTGGTATTTGATGTATGTAATCAGCCCAAAATAAAGCTTTGCAATGTATGCAAGATCTCTGGTCACAGCAGAACTAAACAAGGCATAATTTTAGAGAAGGACTAAGTAAGGAAACTTTAGGGAAATACTGCTTAATACAAATAGCATATCCTTAAAATGACCTGACAGGTCATCTAGTGGAGCTTACCATCATGATACATAACATAAAAGGAAGTTGTATCAGAGTTCAATAACATGGCAAAACAGCCCAGAATTCAATTTTTGAGAAAGGGTTCTGTGTTCTGTTTATGAGGTGCCTGGCTGTAAAGAACAGAAAATAGTATGGGAAAATGGTAGAAGAAGCAGCACAAATTTTATCAGGTTAAATTTCATATTTTTGTTTTATTTAGACTCTCATGTTGGGTATAATCAATAAATAGTGATGAACCCTGATAAATAATGCAGCCTTTACTAATCCTAGCTTACCTGTTTGTACTGCACATAGTAATCAGTGTTAGTACTGTCAAATGGTAGTGCTAAGTTTTCATAGTGTTGGTGGTAGTAACACATGATACATAGCAGCCAAATTTATCCATTCCTCTTTGCTATGCCTATTTTGGCATCAGTGCTAAACACAGGACATTCTGCTTCAAAAAAAGCAAGAGGTCTGGCTTCAGAAAAGAATGTAAATTATGTACTGTGAGGGGGGTGGGGCACTGGCACAGGCTGCCCAGAGAAGCTGTGGATACCCCATCCCTGGAGGTGTCCAAGGCCAAATTGGATGTGACTTTGATCAGCCTGGTCTAGCGAAAGGTGTCCCTGCCCATGGCAGAGGGATCGGAACTGGATGATCTTTAAGGTTCCTTCCAACACAAACCATTCTATGATTTTGTGAACTTTAATGAGGGGATCCTGATATAAACTCTGAAGGCATTCCTACCACAAATCCCATGTCTTTAAGGTGCTTTGAACATTAGCAACCCAAACCAGTAACTGCAGAGGGCTGGGGAGGCAATGTGACAGACTCCCACCAGCATCAGGATCCTGCTACAGCAAATGGTGAGTGGATTTTAATTTAATTTCTTTTTCTTTCACTGGCTTGATACGCAATCAAAGGTTTCCAATGGCTGGAGACCATTCTGTGAACAAGGATAATGTATTTCTGGATCCTTAAATGAACAGTACGTTGTTATGCTTTGCTTGGAACTGCTATTTCCAGCTTTTCATAGATTCAACGGAGCAAAGTGCTGACTGGTTCCTCCTGAGGACATCTGAGGCTGGGAACCCCTGCTGCTTTGGCCATGTGCTGCACAAAGCTGCAGTGGGTTTGGGCATCACTGAAAGAAAGAGTGTAATACAGCCCAAAACATACCTTTTGTGGATAAAATTATATGTAAAACATTTTAGAGTGTCTCTCAATTGCCAGATTACTTCAAAATCCAGACTACTTGAAATAGTAGTCTTCCCATAAATTCTACCACTGAAGCATGTTGTTCTATTCTATTCTATTCTGTTCTATTCTATTCTATTCTGTTCTATTCTATTTTCAGAAATACAAACATCCTAAAAGGTAAACAAAATGATAGTCAAACCTGGATCATCTAACAGCACAACCAAACCTGGTGTGACCTGTATGCAGTGCACTCTCAGCCCGTAAGACCTCTGAAAACATTCAGAAATAAGTTTAGATGTGAACTCCAAGTCCCGTGCCTGACAAACTCTACTGTTAACTTCTATCCTTGTCTTTAAATATACATATACCTTCATACACATTTAGGATGAAAAGGAGAGTTTACATAATTTTAAAAATATTTTGTAGGGCATTCAGAAGCCACGTGAAATGCATTTTGTACACTGACATAACTCTGTCAAAAAGAGCTCCCTTTGGCTTTAGAGCATGTGATTCAACTCCTCTCTGTGTTTAATAGATGCATTTTCCTTTTTGTTATGTTCTGTCAGATGCAGGCAGGCTGTAGTTGAGATCTGTTGCAAAAGGCTTAACAGAGTGTTTGAATGCATAGGTTTTTTCAGGAGACCTCTCCAAAATAGTGACTCACAAAATCTTTGTAAAGATAAATTTCAATTTGACACTGAGCAAAAGATGAATGTACAACCCTCTACGCTGTCAGAATCTATCACTGTATCTAATCTGTCTCTTTTGTAAAGAACATTTTAAAGACCCCACAACATTCTCACTGTGAAAGTCTCTGAAATGACCAGTGATGAGCTTGCAAGCACCCTCTTGTGGCAGTAAGCTACTGTAGTCTTGTTTAGGAAAGACCTTCCCAAGAAGTCTCCCAAGTTTTCCTCCAACTTCTGTAAATTCACTGTGCTACTGTTCTCCCGAGCCTTTTGGTTGTGAAATCACAACAGATCCTAACCTTGTAAAGAAAGAACCCAGGAACAGTTCTGTCCTTCAGTGGCTAATCTGCCACTGGGGGGAAAAAAGAACCCAAAACCAAAGCCCCAATCAACTAAAAAACCCAAAAAACAAACAAACAATAACCTTAAACCCAAAATCTCTCTTTCCTCAGAAGAAAATCATCTTGATGAAGTAAAATACCCATCAGGGTGAAACCTCTTCCTTGCAGAGGCCCTGTGCTCACCAGGAAGAGCAACTGTACACCCTCCTTGGCACACCAGAGAGGGGAACTGACTGCACACCACACACAGTGCTGCATAATAGGGTGGAACTAGATGAGCTTTAAATTCCCTTCCAACCCGAGCCATTGTATGATTCTATGATTCAATAATACCACACACAAAAGTACCACCCTATTTCCTCACCCTTTGATCTGAAGAAGCCGTAAGAGGCCTAAAAGCCCATATTAGAGTGCCATTTGTCAGTGAGTTTCATAATAGCATCAGTGGATACATAACTCCCTCATTGTACCTTCATCCCAACCAATCCTGTGCTCCGCCCCTTGAACCTCTCTGCTTCCTTTTCTCTAGCACTTCTAATAATAACCCTCCCTGTTGATCTTGGATCTTCTAAAAATAAGCTTATTGATCCTGAAATTGACCCGAATGGACCAGGAAAACGTGGTGAACCTTCTTCCCCACTGGAAAAAAAAAGACAGGGAAAAGGACCAGCTGCCCTTGCACAGCAGAAGGGCACATGTGTCTCAGATGAGAGTATTACTGTTTCTCCTACAGGATTCACCTTACTGACTTCAGTCTAGGTGTGCTATCACATAGCAACAGCCAAAATGCTCTTTTCAAACAAGAGGATAACATGGTAACAACAACCTTGTTGCTCATGGAAATGCAAGGTAAATACCAATTTTCAGAGAGGAATGTATGTTGAAATATTAGTAGTAGATATGAAAGGGGTTCTCCACCTGCACTAGGCATTACTATTTTACTTCTATCCAGCAAAGATCCCACTGATGGGATCTCATTATCTTGCCTCTTCAGTTTATCATCAACTACTGCAAGTGACAATGGTTCTTTGGTTGTCAAAGTATCCAGGTTCTTGAAAGCCCTTATCATTATGTTTTCCACAATGAGCTTCCTTCATCTAGGAAGGTGCTTTTGGCTCTACCTAGACTAGTTTTCCACTCATTTATGCCCCTTCTTGCTCTTCCCCTAGATCTAACAAAGCCAAAGATTTTTTTTTGGTGCATAAATATTAAAAAATGCCTTCTGCTTTTTTTTAGAAAACAAGTGTTTTTGAGCAAAAAATGCATCTGTGGTGAATTGGTGGGAGATCTCTGTTTTTCACTCAGACCTAAAGTGGGTATTTGTATGTGTGGATTAGTGTTGACTCTTGTGATTCTAAAAGGTTGCAATCCTGTAATCCTCCAGCTCTATGGAGTGCAGCTGCTGTGGAATATCACAGATGACCATGCTGGAGGCAAAAAAAAATGTATTTTTATAGGTATTACTCCTAGGATTCAGGCCTGTGAAACTTGGAGGGAAGTACCACAGTTCCTGACTTCATAGGCAGTTTTTCCCTCTCTCCCACTTATGCATGGCTCATTACTAGTGCTCCAAAACTTGCACTGTAAAGTGAATCTAAATCTAAAAAAGAAAAAAAAAAAAAAAAGAAGAGAGAGAAAAGAGGCACTAATAACTATTTTTTTTTAACACGATCTTGAAAATTTTACAGTTTCTGAATCCTAAAGATTTTCAGTTCTGGGTGAAAACACTACCTTCAAACAAAATATGTAATTTTGCAGTAATGCATGGTTCACAAGCACTATAAATTTTATTCTCATCGTTTTCATCTTTTATAGCTGCTAGAACCACTGGTGACTACGATCACACTTTAAATTACAGCAGAACACATGATCTGTGTTTCAGTAAGACCTCTATTTTTTATGCAAATATGCTTTGGTCAAGGGCAAACAGGGTTGTGCTCTTGTGACTTACACCTACAGCGTTGGCTCTGTAGTGTTCATGGCTGGTTAGAGAGCAAGAACTCCTGCTATAAAACCCATCAACCTACAATTCTGTCTATTTAAGTAATAAAGTAACTGATAGGCTGCACACAGCCACTGGAGTGGAAAACCAGTGTGCCTCAGGCTTCCCATTAAGGAATGATTCCTTCCTGAAGGTTTAGCATCACCCTGTGAAAAATGCATTTATTTTAGGAAAAGGCAAAATTACAGTTTTAAAAGATCAGAGACTAGCACTTGGCTAAACCAAGAACACTGCTGCTACTCGCTTGCAAGTCCTAGTGAAGAACCTCACATTAATTTAGTGCTGTGTTTAGGGAATAGGCTCATCCACCACATTAATCTGAAAGAGGCTCAGCCTGGGGTTTTAAGTTTGAGGAAACACACACTGTGACACAGAATCAATCTGTCCAGAGGGACCTTTTTTCCTCTAGTAGCTCACTAGTTTTTTATACTCAACTTTTTAAAAGTCATGAATAATGTGGGTCAAAAGCAGGCTTGGGTTTGTTGTTGGTTTTCATTTTTTTCTTAAGTGTGCATTCCCACTTCACATTTCTCTTTTATTATCTCAGTTGGCTAGACAGGGATTCACTGCAGCTGTAACAGGTATCAGGGTGTGATAGTTTGAGAAAGGTAAAATCATGTTTGGAATACCCAGGTGGGACTCAGTAGCATCTCCATCTTATCTGTCTCAAGTTAACTACAGCATTACGACTTGAGTTTAATAAGCAAGTGCAGCACACACTGGTACTGTGTCCTTGCCTGGTGGCAAGAGCAGAGTGAGTCTTTCCTCTTCTACAGAGCCTGTGACCACTCTGTTTATCTCAGCTGAGAGTCTACCTCCATGCAATAAAAGACAGGAAAGCATCTTCTGCTTCTGTCTCTGTGCTTGGATCTAAAAACTTAATCTTCTAATGAATACACCCCATTCACCTAAGTAATAAAGAAACATAGGGAGCAATTGAACATTAACATACTATTGAATCTGAAGAAGATAGAATAAAATATCTGGGGGAAAAAAGAGGGAGAAGCAATTTCTCATTTATATTCAAATAGCTGGAATTTCTAGAAATCACTTGCCTTTGTTAAAACAGCTAAACCATTAATACAATATATATACTTTATAAAACAGTTTCAGTCAAACAATCCAGAAACAGTTCTACTACTTCATAAAATTGGAGAATATTTAGATAAACTGTAAAACAGCTATTATTAAGACAGGAGTCCAGGAATCCATATATACAGTCTGCTTTTTAATTTAGGCACCTATACCTATGAGAGAAATGGTAGACATTTAGAGCACAGCTTTCTCAATAAAAAACTAGCTTTTGCTGAAAAGAAGCAGTCTACAAAAAACCCAGCATGTATCAAACACATCTGATGGAGGTTTCTCAGTGCTGTTTGCAGTGAGCTTGACACATCTCTGTGTGTCACAGCAGTTGAATTACAAGAATCTTTGAGTATGTCAAGACTTTGCTTGACTGCAGGATGGCATTTTTTTGATAGCAGCTCACTAATGAGAACACACTATGTGTGTGTTTGAATGATGCTGCAGGCCCCTGGAGGAAAGAAAAAAGACAGCTGGCTTACAGGAAATTTTCAATATATGAGTGGAAACTAAATTTCAGAATCACACAGAATATGCTGGGCTGGAAGGAACCCATCAGGATCATCAAGTTCTGCTCCTGGCCCTGCACAGCACCATCCCCAAGAGTCACACCATGTGTCTGAGGCAATTGTCCAAATGCCTCTTGAACTCTGTCAGGCTTAGTGCAGTAACCACTTCCCTGAGGGGCCTGTTCCAGGGCCCAGCCACCCTCTGAGTGAAGAACTTTTTTCTAATATCCAGCCTAAACCTCCCCTTACACAACTTCATGCCATTCCCTCATGCCCTGTCACTGATTACCACAGAGAAGAGATCAGTGCCTGCTAATTCTCTTCCCCTCACATTGAAATTGTAGACTGTTATGGTTGATTAGAGAGGCTTGTCCATTGAAACAGTAGAGAGGTGGCTTATAAACACAATTTTCTTCATTTTTGTGGTGCCCAACTCCAAAGCAATGGAATTTTCTAGGAGATGAGAAGGAACACATTTGCTTTGAAGCAATACTGCAAAGAAGATTCCATTAATATTTGTGCAATTTTAATATTTCATAATAATGAAGAGCATGATAGAGAAGGAAACTCTCCAACCATCAGATAAGCATGGAATGGTTAGCAGTAAACAGGAATAATGAGAATAAAAAGCTGGGATGAAGAGGTATTTCTGTATTTAAAAGGAAGATAGTAAATGCTGGTGTAACTAAATATTCTATTATAAATTTGGTATTCTGTTACTAGCAATGTATGACAACAAAAATTTTCAGCTGTACAGCATAATTGCATACATTACACTGAACAAAACCCACTATATATCTACTCCATAAAGAATAACAGGATTTTTTCTAACATTAGTCCTTGTCCATTTAGCAGTCACTCACACGCCACACTCAAGAGCAAATCAAGCAGTTTTAAAGACGATGGAGGCAAAACCAGAAGACTGACTTTTCTAGATTTTATTGATGATTAAATATATTCAATCACAGCTAAGATGCTAAATGGTAAATATTTTGCCCACATATTTTTTTGGCACTCCTTTCCATTTCATCACAACTGAGTATGTGGAGCACTAGCTGTTCTCCTTCAGCAGCAGACCCTTAAGGAGCATCCTTAAATCTGTCCATGTGTGGTCTGAGGACAGTAAATCTCAGCAGCATTAAACCTTCCAGCTTCATGCAGAGCTCCCCACGGAGCTTCAGCCTGCCAGCCTGTTTGCTTAGACAGAGCCCTCTACTAGAGCAGCTCAGCCACAGCAGCTCATGAGGCAAACCAGCAGCACAATCTTCTCACAGATCTTGCTCTTTTGCCCTGGGCATGGACACAGGGCTTGGCAGCAACACTCTCTCTCCTTCCTTACCACCAAATCTACAAAGGTGCAATTTCTTCAGCCCTAACCTCTAGAAGCAGAGACACAAAGAGTTACACATTCTGTTCTGCATTTTTTAAATTCCTCTAATATGCAATGTCCAGTGTGAAATGTCTCATTTCCTAGGTCTGACTCCCACCTTGTTCTTTGGTCAGAGAAATGTACAAATACTACTTTCATTCCTGAAAAGGTAAGAGATGATATTCTAACTATGCAGCCTTCAAAGCCTCTGAGCCCTTTATTCCACAGAGAACCTTCTACTAGCTACAGAAGCCTACCAGACTCTGCCCAGATCTACCAAATAAGAGCCAAAATCCCCTTCTATGCCTCAGTTAGAAGGCAGAGGTCAGATGAAACTGCATCAGCTGCACAAATGCAATGACTCATACAGGAGCAGTAAACTAAGGACGTGTGCCTTAATGGCTTCAGAGACTCTTTTACAGGTTATGATCCTTTCTATTTTTGATTCAGGAATGTCATGTCTCCCATTCACCCTTAAAAAAAGCGTGTTGTAGACTGTCCTATGCAGCTGGATGTTAGAAAGCATAGGGAGGAAATATCAAGGTCTTGCCTGTACTGGAAGACTAATAACTCATAATTTCCTTCTCTTTTTAAATTCACATGCAAGGAAAAAACTTATACACCCAGATTTGAAAACTCCTGATTTAACAGCATTTTACTTGCTGTATATCTTCATTCATACTACATTTTAATGGCATGAATAACCTCATCAATATGTGCCCTTCTGCATTATATATCTCTGGCCTAAATATTTGCTTAAGGAGAAAAATCTCGTGTTAACTTAGACTTAAGATATTTTCAGAGACTATATAATCAATTTTTTAAGTATTTCCTGGTTTCCCCTATCACTACTGCTAGAATTTTCATCACTCTTTCAAAATGCCTTGATCTGGACGTTGGCTGTGAAGTTGTCAATTTCCACTGGCTTTTACTCTTAGTACAACAGGCTTTAAGGTCACTTAGGTTTGTGTAGAAAAGCTGCAGTGTAGTAAAAGCAACCAGGAAGGTTTGTTTAGATCTTCCTTTGTTCACATCAAGAAGAAAGGCAAATCTTTACAGGAAAGAAAAGAAATGGAACCCAAAAAATAAGAATAAATATGGCCAGCTTCCAATTAACAGCTCATCTTTCTCATGATTTCAGAAGATACTGTTTGGGTTTTGTTTTCTTTTTTCTTCCTTGAGGAGTGGAAGCTGACACGCTTAGACGGTTTACAATTACTAATCAAATACTGCAATTTCTCATCCCAGATTTTCTGAGAACTCTATAACTCTATTAGCTAAAGAGACCACGGAGTAGCAGTGGAAGAATGGTAAAACTTATGTTTTTCTCCTTCAGTATTCAGGCACCTAGAAGCAGTAGCTGAACATTTTTTAATGTTTTTCTCAGTGTTTGGAGTTATTTTTCTACTTCTCTGACACAAAATAAGAGAATGATACTTAGCAATATGGATATCTTTTTAAAAGCAGATCTGGTCTTTTCATTTCTACCTGAAAATTATGGTCAGGCTGTTTCCTGCTACCTTCAGATTCTGACTCCTTCAATCTATCTCTGAAAATAAACGAACGATACCACATATCCAAAATGAAGGCTCATTGCAGTTAACTGATTCTAACTAACATTGGTATCAAAACCCTTCTTCCCCTTAACATTTGTAAATCTCACATTGGATTATTGAATTTACAGTGGAATTTCTGTAAATAACATGGTTATACTAATTGATATGGCTTTGTAGAAATAATCCTAGAAGCTCAGCCAATGAAAGTAGACTTCAAAATTATGTATTTTGGAATGATATTATTGATTGCAGTACCACCAATAATGAGGTAGAGTCATTCCAGGTGCACTCCCCGACAACCTTAAAATCTGAAAGGAAATAGCAGGAGACAGCTCTGGGAAGAGAAGCAAGTTTGGGAAAGCAATGCTGACAATATTTGAATGTTTGTGTTCATCACATGAACAAAGCTCAGTTGCCCTTTCCCCTGTGACTGATAAGCTGCCAAATTGTACAGGCTTTGCTCTAATTCTTAGTTCCTTTATGATACACACTAACAGTTTAGTAATAAATCACAACTGATGCAACCATTGTACTAGAAATAGAAATTACATGAGAAAGAGGAAAATACAGTATTTTTAGGCAAGTACTCAGAATCTAAACAGGGTAACTAAGCACTATTTAAAAACCTCCTCCCCAGAGGAATGTGTTTTGTGGATGGCAGGGAGTAAACAGAAAAAAAGGGCCAATACACGCATTAAACTCACAACTGCAATTACAGTTACTATTTTATATTATAGAAAAGCCACTACTGATTTTTTTCCCTAAAATTATCAAAATAATTAATTTTTATAAATTCTCAAAACATGAATTTGGATATATTTGACCTAAGTTTTCACACTCTGCAGATTGACAGATCAATGACAGTAGGCTAGCTTACCAAGGATATTCATTACAAGACTGTGAACTGTGCCCTTCTGCACATGAAACTTGTCCAAAGAATAATGGCAGTGTACAGAGACACATGCTGAAGTCTTCAAACAGAATGCCTGTGTTTCTAAGCAGTCCAGCTTGGAGCCAGCACCCTCAGCTCACTCTGCTGGAGAGATGTACTTCAGTAACACTTGCACAAAAACTACATGAAGTGGACTTTGCACATAACTAGTCAGTATCTGTGATTGTGGCCTTGTGAGCAG
Organism: Eopsaltria australis; assembly: GCA_034509425.1. Taxonomy (NCBI): domain Eukaryota; kingdom Metazoa; phylum Chordata; class Aves; order Passeriformes; family Petroicidae; genus Eopsaltria; species Eopsaltria australis. The sequence goes on from JAVTVJ010000072.1 coordinate 2,291,225, forward strand.
GTAAGGCAGGCTGTGACCCCCTGCTCCAGCACACACAGCAGCTGGGACCTGAGCTGGAAGCAGCAGGACAAGAGTGTTCCTGTGGGTTCAGTGCCTGTGCCCCAGGCACCCTGCTCCTGCTCCTGCACTGCCATGGCCTGCCCTGGAGTCACCCGCTCTTTCCACTGACACTAAAGGAACCCCTGTGATTTTTTAAATCCTTCCTGTCTGTGATATCTTCACCCATATGACACATATTTATGACATTTATTTGGCAGCGTTGATCTATTTTGCCCCATGGTTACTGTGTACCTACTGCAGGAGGGTGGTTCCTACTGATCTAGCATCAGGTACTGAAGCTCCAAAGAGAGATCACAGCACTTTTTGCTGACACTTGATAGCTGGGGGGTTTCATAATTTTAACAGCAGCAGAAAAGAGAGTGCTGGACCTGAGATATGAGAAGCTCTGGGGAACAGCATCACCTTACTTGAAACCTCCAGGTTATGGTTTTTTTCTCTCATGTGACTTCAGCTCCTGAGAGGATGGTAAGTGCATTTGTGATCTGTGAACATTGCCAGAGATGTGTACCTGAGTAACTCAGCTCTGCCTGCACCCATCTGTGAGTGGAGCCTCTGCTCATAAATCAGCTGTGCTGACTGTAATTAGCATAAACTAGGTCAAGCTAAAAACGCCCACAGAAAGAAGAAGAATGGCAATAGCAAGTAAAAGACATTTCATAATCTCTTGCCTTAGAACAAAATAATTTGGGTGATTAATTTTAAGAGAAAGGCTGACATTTATTCACCATATCTTTATTTTTTCTCTTTTTTTTTTTTGTTCTGGGCTACTGATATTAGAATCATAGAATCAATAAGACTGGAAAAGACCTCCAAGATCATGGAATCCAGTCTTCAATGGAATGCCACCGTGTCACTAAGCCACCTTGTGAAGTGCCACACCTACTCATTATTCAACATTTCCAGGCATGGTGACCACATCACTTCCCTGAACAGCCTGTTCCAACACTTAATCACAGAATTACACAGAATCACACAGAATAAGCTGAGCTGGAAGGGACCCATCAGAATCATCAAGTCCAACTCCTGGCCCTGTGCAGGACACCCCAAGAATCACACCTTGTGTCTGAGACAATTGTCCAAATGCTTCTTGAGCTCTGTCAGGCTTGGTGCTGTGACCACTTCCCTGGGGAGCCTGTTCCAGTGCCCAGCCACTCTCTGGGTGAAAAACCCTTTTCTAATATCCAGCCTAAACCTCCACTGCCTCAGCTTCAGGCCCTTCCCACGGGTCCTGTCACTGTCACTGCAGAGAAGAGATCAGTGCCTGTCCCTCCTTTCCCCCTCATAAGGAAGTTGTAACTGCAGTGAGGTCTCCCCTCACTCTCCTCCAGGCTAAACAGACCAAGTGACTTCCACAGCTCCTCATACAGATTCCCCTTTTAACCACCCTTTCAGTGAAGAAATTTTTTTTAGTACCCAACTTGAGCCTCCCCTGGCACAACCTGAGGCCATTTCCCCTTGTCCTACCACTTGTTATTTGGAAGAAAGAGGATGACCCTCACCACAATCTCCTTTCATCTCCTTTACAAACGTACTGCTTCTAAAATGTCTAACTTGAGCATTAAATATTTCAGTGTTTGCTTCATGTATCCACATATACATAAAGGATCTTGCACACTTCATGGGAACTTCTATGAAGTTGAGTATTGTCAATGCACTGAGACATCTTCAATGACTTCAATGAACACTATTTTAATTCAAGTAAGGTACTAAAAAGATTAGCAAGTATCTAGTTCTCAGTTCCAGTTCCAATCCCACAGGCAGTTCTACTCATGGGTATCTTCACACTTGGGGCATCCTTGTTGCATCCTCACTAGAGGAAGAAATTCCTGGACTGCAAAATGCCTGCAGACCATACAGCATCAGTGCAGTAAAACAAAAGAAAGCAAGGCCATAAATGGGTGGCAAGGAAGGTTCAGTCCCATCCCACATAAATGACAACAGGACCCAGCACAGTTTGGCCTCTGTCCCAATGACTGGTGATGGCAGGAGGTTAATGGGGATCCCAGAACCACCTGAGCCCTTTCACAGAGCCACTGCTCACAGGCTGTGGGACTGTCTCTGCCTGGGGGATTGCACCTGTCCCTGGGGTACAAGAAAGAGACTTCCACTCCGTTCCTAGAGACGTTGAAATTAAGTGTTCTCCTTCCCTGTCAGCCATGAATGGTTTCACTCCCCCTTCAAACCACTGGCCAGGCTGTTCCTCCAGGAACACACTGTGTTTTATTCCAGGCTGGCAGCTCTGCATGGGGAGCTCTGCTGAAGCAGTGTGGCAGGGCAGGGTCTCTGATATGGTCATGCTGGCCAGTTTTCCCTAGAGACAGGACTCACCTAACACAGCAGTGAGTCTGCAAAGTGCCTGCAGGACAGCAGGGAAAATAACCTTTTGCTTCCCAGACACATGTTTCCTGTGGCTGGTGTTGTTCCATGCTTCCAGGCATTTACTGTGCAGTACAGCTTGTCTCAGTGTAACCAGAAAACTCTTCTACTATGTTTATTTTTTTACTAGATCAGAAAGGCTCTGTAAATCTAAACACTAATATCTCATTAGTATTTGTGGTATTTCATTAATATTTGTGGTATTTCATTAATATTTGTGGTATTTCATTTTGCAGAACTGGCCAATATGTTTTATCCGATAGTCTTTGTCTAACTTGCTACTTCATTCTTTTTACAGAAAATCTGTAAAAAACTCTGTAGAAAGAAAAATATTTTAAATTAACTCCTTTGTGGAGCTGAGCTTTGACTCTGCCTTCTTTTGGATCCTATATCAAACTCATATGATACTTGCAGATACACAGAAGTACTGTACCACCTTTCAAAGAAGGTCTTCCTTTTCCTTTCATCCACACTTAAAGACACTTTTATGAATACATGGATACCCTTCCTGTGCTTCCCAATCAAATGCTAAACAGGTGAGCTGAGCCTTCTTACTACTAGCTCCAAATAGCGAGATATCTAGGTTTTATAAAGAAAAAAAGGAAAAAAGAAGCCAAATACCGCCTGAAAGGCTCCTTTTATGAACAGATTGAATATGTTCCATTATCTGCCACTTTTGAACTTCAGAAAACTAGTAACAATGGATTCTGCATAAGCCTCCCTCCTATAGTAATAGAAACAAAACTTCAAAACTTCTCCACGAGGCCAGTTCTGAGTTCTGGTGGCTGCTGGCAGCGTCCCTTGTTGCCAGCAGTTGGTCTGTCCACACACAAGCTGTCCCAAAGACAGCCTCATGTACTAAGAGGCAAAGAGGCAAAAGACAAAAACAAAAATCCCCAACCCTCATCTGTGAGAGGATATCACAGGATCAGGCTCAGAACGTTACACATCCGAAGCGTGTGAAGCAACAAAAGCCCAGCAATGAGTCATTCCCTTTTTACATCATCTTGCTTTCAGATTGCTCCCCGTGGAATTTAACAGACATAATAGAAAATAATAGAATTGAAAAATGGGAACTATTTCCACAAAGTGGGTTTTTCCCACAGTGGATACAATTTGAATTGCTAATTCACTGCCAGATGTGCAACCACAGACTCTGTGACAAAAATCCTCTTCCTACAGTACTTGATTATTTCTTATTGTGACTCACTGAGTATGCTAAAGGATTATATCTAAGCCAGGTTGGAGGGTTTCCATTTTTGTATTTATTTAAGGAACACTTAGAAATGGGTAAATTCAAACCTATGTGGCATAACATTTTAAATAATTTAGAAGAGTAACCTTCTGAGAGAAACTTTATTTATGAAAATATTAAAGGTGAACTCTTGTCTCAAATAAGGCCTGTGGGAATTCTTCATCGCTTTCACATTCTCCAGAGATTTTCTTTTCTATTTTAAATATTTACCAGCAGTTTTTAGTAAATCTGCCACTAGGTTTTAGTGCAATTCTACCTCTGTCCCAAAAGATAAACCTAATTCCACAGTGTAATGACAGATAATTCAGAAAGAACATGCAGGAAAATTCTTAGCAGGCAATATAGCACTTGTATAAATTGCTAAACACCCATCTCCCCTTCCAACCTCAGCCAAAACAGAATAACTTGTCCAAACAAAGTACAAGAATTGGATAAGGTACAGAAATTAGTGACTAAAATTCCAATTTGGGAAAACCTGGAGCATCTTATGATCTATATTATCCTACTTGAAAGCTATCTTACCATATCTGAAATAAGCATACAGCATGTGCAAATAGGTATTTTACCAATTTCAGTACCAGCACAGTTAATGATTCCCAAAGCCATAACATGACAAATGATGCTACCTTGGGCATTTTAATTCAAAAGCCTAAAAACCAGTAACGAATTAGGAGAACAGCTTGGGGTTCAGGGAAAATGCAGGCCAAGCACTGTGTGGTCACCTTTGGTCCACACCAGAGAGGATAAGTCTGAGTAGGGTGGATGTGAGCTGAGCTGCACATGTGCTCTTGTGTTTCCTTTGGCAATGCACACACACACCCCATGCTCATCTAGAAGGAAGTTCTACAAGAAAAAGGCTGCTTACACCTTCCAAATCTATCTTTATTTCAAAATTAGGAATGAATTTTAGTTGGTGACCATGTATTTCTTCTCTTAAGAGGAAGGAAAAGGTGTTTTAATGAACTGTAATTTTAAATAAACTTGACGTACATTTGGCTCATCTGGTGGGAAGCAACCAACACCTGTAAAGCCATACAAGAGTTACTACTCATTCTCCTCTGTGAAGATGAAGTACTATCAACACATAGAAGTATTACAGTAAACCACCTGATTTTTGTTGGTCTTTGTCACACAGTAACATCTTCCAAAATGTATAATGGAGCTTAGGGGTTTTTTCTATTTCTATTTCTTCTTGAGTAGTAGAACAAATTTTGAACATAACAGCACCTGCTGAAATGTCTGGATATAGTAAAACAGATGTTTTACTTGTAGTCTTTGTTCCACATTTTTTATTTTCCACTTATTGTCATAGTTTATATTCCCAAGCATACACACAAGACCATGTAACTAAAATTAAGATGATGGCAAGAAGTTTCTGTGCCACACACAAAAGTGAACATTAATGCCTTTTTTGAAACCCTTTTTGAAATGGCCCCTGAAACCCAGCAACAACTCAGACTGAGTGAAAGATGATCAAGTCTCACACCTCTGAAAAGGGAACTCCCTGATGAGGGGCTCAGCATCCCCATCCCTGCCTTTCCATCTGTCAACACTGACTTGGGAGCCTCCAAAAGCCTCAGCCCAGATTACTGTTTCCAGCACCAGCAGGGCAAAGGACATGAGTGTTAAGCCCTCAATGATGCTGAAAGATGTGGCACTGGAGACCTGCTGTCCATCACAGCTGGCACCTGAACTCACTGCTTCTGTGGTATTCTCAGCAGGCAGCTTTGAACCTGCTGCCTGAGACAAGAACATTGCTGCATTTCTTCTTTCTTCCTCAGATCCCTTGCCTTGAGACCTAAAGCCTTGATGAGGTACCACTGTTGCCTTACTGCCACCTAGCTTGGAGCTGAAGAATTTGGGAATATTGGGGCTTTTGGACCACTTCCTTTTCCCAACATACTTGAAGTCCAGTCCCTTCTATAGGCTACTGAAACTCAACAGGACCTGTTTTTTCAGAGCAATCAGATGTTTCGTTGCAGTGCTGTCTGTTTCAACTTCCTATGATTCCTCAATAAGTTTACCCTGAGAATCTTAGGAAGTTTTACAAAAGGAAATCACTGCCAATGTTCCTTCTTGCATAATTCCTCCATGAGAATATAAATCTGGATTTCCTAATGGGTTGAAGGCGTTAGCAGTGTCGCTTTGTGCACTGTGAAACAAAGCTCAAATTTTCTCCTGGGAAAAGGCAGTAAGGCATCCCGAAGTCCATGTGTTATGGACATGTTATGTTAAAAATACATTATGTCTATCATAATTACTGATGACTGTTGTCACAGACAACCAGTCTTTTTAGGCTATCATTAGGTTTTAAATGCAGCTGTATTTTGTAACATCTGGAGTCAACCTGTACTCAGATAGGTAATCAGGATCATCCCTGCATCTCTGAGGAGCCCTGCAAGTCCACACACCTGATTTAAGACACTGACATTAAACACTGCTTAACTGAAGATGTGACCTTTACTCCTGGGTTACTGTCAGACTAAAAACACCCCTCCTCTTCCATATACTTTGCATTAAGCAATCTGTCAAAATTCTTCAAGGAAACTACTCTCCATCTGGTTCCTCTAGAAGTTGTACTGCTTGAAACTAGATTAAACTTGCACAGCTTTCTCATGTGGACTTCAAACCTGTATTTGACCATTCCAGTAGGAGTTACATCTGTTAGCTAATGCTGCTTTTGCACTAAGCACAGATCATATCTTACTACCTGTCAGCTCCATGGAGGACACAGTCTGCTCTGGCCATGCATTTCCAGCAGTATGCTAAAGACCTGCATTCCCATCCTTTATGTCTAAACACCCTCATGTTCTTTATTGATTGTTCTCTTTAATCCATAGACATTATGTTCTGTGCACGTACTTTTCCTTCTGTACAGTTATTTTAAAGGATGTCTTGTGCCAGGTTTACAAAGGCATTAGTCACCTAACACTTCAGATGAATACAGACAAGAGCAAGCAGACAGCTAAGCTGCCCACGCTCCTCTGATAATGCTTCTGAGTGCCTACCTGTATCAGTCTGGTTCATGCTCTGGTTAGCTCACCAAATTCCCTCTTAGCCAGCTCACTTCATGTTTTCCATGCTCTATCTACTCCTTACTGATGGCCCACCTTGAGCAGTAATTACTGCATTTGAAGAATTCGCCCCCTTTTTTTGACATCTACAAATCTTTACCTTACTCACTTCCTTTTTAAGCACAAACATGTATTTCCAGGAACATTTTTTACTGCATTTGAGTATTTCTGTGCTTTTTTAAAGGATTTAAATTAGATTACTTTTCCTGTTGTTTTTTAAAGTACTTTCACCCCAAAAAATTCCCTGTCGTGTTTTAGTGTCATGATGTTAAGTTTCAATACAATTGTTTCCATGAGAATGCTTTGTGCAAGATAATATGAAGGAACAGAAGCTGTCTATTAAAATAATAATTAAAAAAGATATTCTGAGCACTGTAGCAAACTATGTTCTTCAAATACTTTTTTTGTCATGGGATAACTTAAGCTATGTGCCATGAAAACTGAAAAGCAATATGTGACAGGGAGAACTTCATCCCTTACCAGAAAATGCTGGACTCCCGTTTTTTTATTTTTACAAGGTAACATTCTGAAGATTAAAAAAAATAATAAAGCAAGTTAATGGAGTGTTACACAAGCTGTGGCACTTTTTGTGATACATGACTTTCTAGAAAAGCATCATCCAACACAAAGTTCCCTCACCCAGAAAGTGGGAGTTGAACCACTGGCTTCTTGTCCTTCACAACCAAGTTGCAATTTCAGAAGCCCAGCCCTTTGGCAAAGACAAATTCAGGTGTCAGCTCCTTGAAGGATTCACTGTGCATTGCTCTGTGAAAAACTCTGAAGGGTAATGCTCCCTGGATTTGGTGAGTGGCCCTAAGCAGTTTGGTTGCGGCAGTGCAGAGCCTGAGGAGCATCTGCAGCACAGGGCAAGGAGAACTGCACGGCAGATCCAGTGCCTCAGATAATGTCATGGAAGGACAGTGAGGAAACCAGGTGAGTGATGCCATTCCAAAACATCCAGTCATGGTGTGCAGCACACTAACACACCCAGACTGCATTCAGAGAAACATCCCCACAGTTATGTCCATGCCTATCTATGGAACAAGACAAAAGACTTATTGAACAATGACACAAAAAAATCTGAACTAGACTACAACAGAATATTCTTGCTAATATGGGATATACCACGTGTAAGATCAGCACAAAACCTTTCTGCAGATCAGCTGCAGTGATTATTTTCAATCTGGCAAGGGAATGTTCTTTGCCTTCTTTTCTCTCTCCCCCATCCATCTCTTAATGCTTTCTCTATTGTCATGGCAAATTTCTAAATTTGCTTGCATTCCGCAGTTAGGTAACACCAGATTTTGAAACTCTGTCTTTCTGAGTATAAATATAATCCTGGTCACCAGGCAAAATTTGATATTAAGTGATGTTAAAATGATGAGATAAAAATATCTGAAATTCTAGAAATTCGGCTAGTGAGGAAGGAGAACCAGTTCCCATGCAACAAGGTGAAAAGCAGCACCATTAACCAGATTATACCATGGTCTCACTCAGGTCAGGAAATTTCAGCAGAGCCATGATTTTAGTTTCCCATGTCTATTTTCAAATTCCTCTTTACTGTTAGGGTAAAAACACAAACACTGAAGAATGAGAGGTCACCCTGCACCATGTACAATTAGTATATTATATGCTGTCATAGTTATTTTCCAAATATTTCAGTGTTAGATTGGGCAAGGAGAGGAAATCAGCAGTGCCAATGGAGTCTTTCAGGATTCCATGTACAGACAGCAGTGCAAGAGAAGATGAGGGGATCAGCCATTTGGGGATCCTCTGCAGTCAATGATTTATAAACTGTTGTTGTCTTGACAGTAATGAAAACAACACAGGGAAGGTACAGATCTTCAGGCTACATGTGGTGACTAATAAATCAGATGTTGTGGAGTCTGGTTTACTGCAGGAAGGTGAATTTAATGAAAACTTGTGCCTGGCAGGAGGTTCTGCAGCTCATGAACAGACTATGGGGAAGATTTGCTCCTGAAGAAATGACACAAAAAGCCACTATCCAGGCTTGGCAAATTGACTCAAAAGAGACAATTGATGTATTTTGGCACAGGGGTTGCAGGAAAATAAGTAAGGGTACCTCTGGATCCCAGCATTTTCAGGAGAATTGATTCTACATCTTAAATTTATACATTTACACTGTAGGGACAAGGTAAAACTAATTAAAAACAAAGCAAAACTAATTAAAAACAAAGCAGGCTCTTTGTGCCTAATTTAGGGCATTTGGAAGTTTCTTCATGTTACACTTTGTGAGCTGAGTTTATTTACTTTCAGAATCTAAATAGTGTTGTCCTACTACAATAACTTGTTACTTGTTTTGTCTGTTTTGAAGAAAACTTCATATTGAAATTGTGAAAATGAAACTGTACTGTACCTACGTACCTGAGGTTATCAGATCAGGATGGTGAAAATAGTTAATTCCTCAGTTGGACAGCCCTCCCTTCACCACCTCACTTCTCAAAAAGCAAGTTATTCTTCGTTCCCTCCCGCATGGAAAATAAACTAAAACTTAGAAGAAGCAAAAGTGAAGCTTATTTGTACTCAATGTGGAAAAAAAATGAAAAGAAAAAAGGAGTTAACAAAAAGAGAGGTAAAAAAAGAAAATGAAAAAATAAGAAAAAAAAAAAATAGAGCTTTCCACTAAATGCATAGAAGATAGCATTGTAGGCAAACATTATCCTGGCAAAAGAAGATGCTGAAAGTCAACAGCTGTTTTTGTTTCAGCAACTAAAAAAACGTCTTTAGCACAGCAGATGTGTGTAACTTGTTCTGTTTCTTTGTGGCAGCAAAATTGTTTTGTTTATGGATAATATCCAATGACTTTATATTCAAATCCAAGAGATACAAAATAGCCACAGAAAGGCATGAGTGAAATCTCCATTTTGTTAGGTAAAGTTCTCTAAAAAAGGTGGTTTTCCTCTGCAAAATAATGATAATCTGCCTTGATATCCCTGAGCAGGAGTCACACCTGAAGTTTCCGCTTCCTAGCCAAAAGATTTCTCCCACTCCACTCACATCTGTGCCTGGAAAAGACAGAGTCCTGCTCTGTACTGCTGTGATTGGGGCACTTCTGTGAGAGAGGCAGAGAGAAAATGAACTCATGTCTATCACATCATCCCTGTAGCTTCACAAGTTGATGAATTCCAGGACTTTTTTACTTTGTTTTCATAAAAATAAGGAAAACAGAATTTTATGCCAATGTTTAATTTCAGGTCAAATGGAATATTTGCCTAAGTAGATCTTCGTTTTGTTTTATTGTTTTTTGGGGGTTTTTACAGTATGAACAAAGAAACAAACCTTTCTTTTTGGATTCAAGCTAAAATTTTGTCTCTTTTCTCTGAAGCTGAAGAGACGAAGAGCAACTTGCTTTTTGAGAAAGGGGATGATGAAGGGAGGGCTGTCCAAACAGGTGACTTTGCTGCTTTCACAACCCTGATCTGATCACCCTGGCCAAAAGAGCAGCTGCAGGATGAGTGAGGGCTGATGCTTGTGCTGACCTGTTGACTGAGGTCTGCAGGACCCCAGCCCTGAGAGGGAGCATTCCTGCAGCTTCACGATCAGCTGGTTGCCCTCTGTTGGGTGGGAAGGCCACCTTTTCAAAGGGACAGCTCTGGGGCACTCGGCCCTTTATGCCACATGTATGGAGGGGCCAAACCTCCTGCATCACCACACACCCGAGACATGCTGAATCTATGGACCTCAGCAGAGGCTGGAGCCCAAACCCCACACAGTGACAAGGCTGGGGTTGTGCTCCAGCCCAGGCACAGCACCAAAATATGGGATAGATGTGTCTGCAGGATCTTCAAAATATCCTGTAATGCACAATTGGATCTCACATGTTACCAGCTGAAGTATAACCACGCCATATCCTGGCCTGGGCAGAGGAATTGATGTAAATTGTCTGTCCTATGTTGCTCACTCCCACCCTCATGCCATGGATTGCTTCTCCCTGAGACGTGTTAATACAACTTTTTGTCTTTTTAAGAAATTTACAATAAGTCAGATCAGTAGAAATCTATATTAAAACAAATCCTTTGGAGAAGAAGTAGATACTTTTAGGAAAAAAAATCCTGGAAGTACATATATCTAAGACACAAGAAATGCCTCTCTCCAGACAGAACCAAAAACAAATTAAGGCATTTTTTTCGATGCAAAGAATCGCCAGAACGTGAAAGCTCCTTGCCCAATTAAAATAACACAGGTTTCCTTTCAAAACATTGCTGTCACGGAACTGTTTTTGCAGATTGCTTATGCATAAAAACTTCCTAGGTTTAAAGCAAACTGTAGTAATATGGTAGTCTTCAATACTGCTGTTCAAACGTCCCAGTAATGCATTTATCAGAAAATCTTCCCCAAGTTTTCACCTTCTGATTTAGAGAACTACACTTCTGTCCCTGTAATTAATGGAGTAACAGGCAAAAACTGAACCACAAAACTTGTACTGATACAAATCCTCAAGACAGATTATCAGCAACAAAATAAATACAAGGAGAACTCCAGAAAATTCTGAATTTAGCACAGGAAGACCCCGAGCTCTACTTGGTAGTCTAGGAACCGGGAACAGGCTTACATTTGGGGGGGAGCTAAAGGAAAAAGAAAAAATAATTTTAAAAAATAAACCCATAAACTTTTATCAGTAGTTCAAATTTTCAAGATGAACATCCTAAAGTATTGCAAGGGACGAACAGCCCAGAAGAGAAGAAGGATTTTTGATGCTGAACACAACCATTACCAGCAACGCCACGCTCGGTCCCCAATAAACTGAAGGAAAACAAGACCCAATTCAAAACTGATCGCGGGAAAACCGGAATCCCAGCCTCTTTCTCATCCCATAAACCGGACCCTTCCTTAGCCAAAGGTGGAAAGTCAGGGCTGGCAAGGCGAAGCGTCACGCCCTTCTTTGCTCCTCGCTGCCTGGGGTCCCGTCCCCCACGGGGCTGCGGAGCAGCATCCCAGGAAACGAGCGGGGTCACTCAAGACCCGCACGGCTGCTGCCCCCGGCTCAGGTGGGCGGTGTGGGCGGAGGGGCGGCAGCCGCGCCGCTGTCTCCGGGCGGGATGCCCGGGATGCGCGGGCTGCCGGGGCGGCGGGGGCGCGGCGCGGGATGCTCACCCGGTGGTTGCGGTCGGCCTCCCGCACCTCCTCCTCCTGGGGGCCCTGGCGGATAAGCGCCTTCAGCACGATGCTGTTGTTGGTGCAGCAGGCTCGGAAGAGGCTGAGCGCCTCGGGGCTGTCGCGCTCGTCCCCCTCCAGGGACCAGATGTCGTCGTCGTCGTCGTCCAGCCTCCCAGGAGGGTAGAAAGAGTCGTCTGAGGCGATGCTGCAGGTGTCGGGCAGCTCGGAGAAGTCCTCGTACTCCTCGCAATCATCCTCCTCCTCCTCCTTCTCCTCTTCCTCCTCTTCGTCCGGCTCCTCGGCGGCAGCCCCCGCCGCCCCCTGCTCGGGGTTGCTCTCCGCCTCGGCTCCGGGCATGTCCTTGGGGGCGGCGGGCGCGGGGCAGACGCGCTCCCCGGGCAGCTGCTCGCCGTGCCCCGACAGCAGCACCATGCCGGCGGCGGGGCCGCGCCGCGGGGGCTGCGCTGGGCCCCGCGGGGCGCTCAGGGCGCCCGGCAGCCGCGGCTCTGCCCCGCCGGGCTCGGTGCCGCTGCCCCCTCACGCAAGCGCCGGCCCCCTCCCGCGGGTGGCCCCGAGGCAGCCCGGCCGCCCCCCGGGCCGGGGCATGCCGCCGCCTGCGGGGAGGGTCCGCGGGGCCGCTCGCCGCCGCCCGCCCGGCCCGGGGGAGCGGCGAGAGGCTGCGGGCGGGCAGGGCGGCTCTGCGGAGCGCAGGCAGTTGTCGAACTCCCGGCCCGTAATCCGCTCAGCATCGCTGTGAGGAGATTGGGCTCGGGTTTAGCGGCGGGCGCGGTGCCGGGGCGGTGTGCGGGGGGAGCGGGGCCGCCGCGGCTGCTGCCTGCGGGCTCCGAGCTGCGGGAGCGCGGAGTCCTGAGCGCCCCCGGCCCTTCCGCAGCGCTGCTCGGCGGGACTTAGCCCCTGGGCTCGGAGGGGCCCGCGGAGAGCACACCCGCGGGGGCAGAGGGTCCTTCAGCACCAACTGCGTGGTCCCGAGAGCCGCGATTGCAGCGATGGACGCAAAACTTTTCAGGAATACAACCAGCCTGTGCGGAATGCGTCTTTTGACATAAATACTGAAACTAAGGGGAATTATGGCACAGAATTTCCGTGCTTCGAAGCGGAGCTTTAAAAACAAGTAATTCATTAAATCAGCCCTGATGCTTTACCAGCTGTAGAGATGTCAGGCACGTACTTTTTATGGAAGGCATTTGGAGATTAGGTTGAGAGGAATAATGCATGTATAAATTGAGTTCCTGCTTTGTTACAGTTCCTCTAAAATCTCTTTTCCCTTTCAAATGCCATGGATTAGCACTGTTCTCTGGCAGGGAAACAGTGGGGAGAAGCCCTTTGGCCAACAAAATAAGATACTTGCTTTCTTCTACAGCTTTTTGAAGTGAATCTCATATATTTTATATCCTTTAGCAAGTGAATGTCCAAGGTCCATGTCCCTGTCTGTATGATGGGAGAGAAAGGAGCTGGTATTTCTGCACGAGGTAGGGCAGAGTATGAGCCACACTTTTTGCGCTAAAAGAAGGCAGGAATGAAAAGTAAAATGCAACTGTGAGTAAAGTTGTATAAATAGTATGTGTTTACAGTCTTTCAAGAAAACATTGTGTAAACCAGACACGGTGGGAGATACAAAGCCTGGCAGCTTCTTGCTGAATCCTAACTGGCGGGGTTATCCCAGTGCCCAGCAGGAGGATATCTGTAAGCAGAATTAGTATTAAACAGCTCCCTGATTGGCTGCTCCTGCAAAGGAGCTAAACTGGGAAAGAAGGAGCTTAAACTCTCCCCTCACCTCCAGACACCTCTGAGATCATTGCTGGTGTGTGTTACCAGCTATGCTCACGCTGCCGGTCTCCCATTATTTGCTAGGGTAAAGACAGGCCCTTTCTCCACGCTGTGTGTCTGCTCCCAAATCAAACACTTCTGGGCTGTCTTTACCTGCAGCATGACAGCACTGCAGGATTCACTTTTTACACTTATTTCCTACCTATTCCTTAAGTATTTGCACTCACAGAGTTTAAGGGCTCCAATTCATTTAACTTCTTGTTTCCTTCTCAGTAAGTGTGGCCAATGAACTGCTCAACAGAATGTTACCTCCAGGAATTGCACTTGTATTCTGAAAGAACTTCATTTTTGCCTAAGATCCTGCAGTCGATGGGGAGTGTTTGAGTTTTCTTAGCCTGAATTCACCATAAAAGCCCAGAAAGACTCTTGGGTCTAGTAACTTCAAGTAGTAGGAAAAAAAGCCTCAAAATAATTCTAACTACAGGGGAAAAAAAGTTTGGGTTTTTTTTTTTGTGAAGATTCAGCTCATCTGTAAGAATTCATTAATCAAGTATACTTGCTTTGTTTCTGTCTTATAAAATCAATCTGGAAGAATAAAGATTTACTTTATTACCAGATTGTTTTTAAAAAAGGTATATGGAATTTGTTAGCAAAGAGGAAGGGACCAGTAACTCTGAATACGAAAAAAACCAAAATCAACAAGAAAACAACCTTGAAAAATCTTAATGCTAACTAGAGGGAAAACACAGTTATACAGGAAAAAAGTTTGTCTCTGAAGAGCCATCCTTTTTTCTCTCTGTGTTTAGTTTACCTTACCAGCTTATTAATAGAGGAGAAATGAATCTGTTTTCTCCCACAGCTGCAGTGGTTCTGCAGGGACCTTGGAGATGAAACTGTTTTCTCTCACCTCAGCCTGTCACTTTCATCTCTTCTCTCAAAGAACAGTGCTTTACTGCTTGAGCTTTCAAAGCAAGGTGTCAGGCTGGAACAGGGCAGACATAGTGTTTCCCTTGGAATTTTTCACTTTTACAGCTGATATCGAGACTGCATTTCAAATTATTTAACCTGCATGCATCTTGACCAATAAGCTGTTGCAGCTAATTGGGCATAAACTGTTACAAGACTCCATAAGATGTTGATGCAGCCATTTATCTTGTCACACAGAGGCTCCCACCAAGGCTCCTCTGCTTGGGCACAGTCATAGATGTAAAGCAGATGATGTCTGATTCTTTGGTTCTTTCAGTGACACAGCTTGTATGTGATAAACAGGGCTCCTTGTCACTTGTGCTTCAGTGTGTAATTCAAATTAAAACAATGTGAGGAAAGGCCATAGAGTAAGTCTGCAAATTCTTTCAAATTACCCAAAAAACCCCTGTTTTCATGGCATTTGTAAGAGGACAGCCTCAACCTTTCGTCTGGAAAAGAAACCACTTAATATAATTGAAGTTAAATGCTAGTATTTATAAACTTTGTATCAAAAGCAAAGAAATAAACATCATCATCTCAAAGCAAATACCCCAGAAATATCAGTCATTATCATCATCCATATCTCATCAAAATCTATTGCTGGGAATTACCAAGGCAGGAAATTAAAATACCCAGAGCAGATACCACTTGGCCCTATGCAGACAAAGTTTCCCTTGAACAAACCAATTTTTGGAATGCCTATAGCATGGAATGCCCTCACTTTACCTCATTAAGGTTTGTAAGCCGTTCCATTTATAAAACATTCTGAAATTGAGATTTAATGAGATTTATGTGCAGTAGTAAAGCTGACAGTAAGATAAATAATGAGAGTCAGCAAGTTTTCTATGTCCTTCTCACATTCATTCAACAATTTAACCTAAGGAAAAAAATTCATAACACATTGAAAGCTATTGCCAGTATTCTGACAAGATGAAATCTAGTCACTACGAAAGCATTGATTTCCAAACCAGAATAAAACAAAATATGTTTAATTTTGGTTGTTTACATTATTTAGGTGTCCAAAATTTCTGAATAACAAGAAGCCTGGTTGTCTGGGTTTTTTTACCCATCTGACATCTAAGCACTCACCTTTGAAACTCAGGATGTATTTGAGATGAGAATCTGAGGCTGAGTTAGTGTTTATTGGTAAGGCATTTAGGCTGTTTAGGCACTTTCCTGGTGTATTCCCTCCAACTGGCAACTTCAGAAATTTCAGTGATCCAAGGGTTTTACAAACTCTTGGTAGCACATCAGGTGGGTTTTTCTGCATCTGTTTGGCTCCTCAGCCATTGCTCTGTAGGTTTGTGCTGGGAGCAGGTGAAAGGATGGAGCAGCATCTCATTACCTGGCAGGACCTGCAGCTGTAGCAGTGCCACAATGTTAGACATGAGAGTCAGCTCAGTTACTGCGTCTCTCTGGTCAGCAGCTTGTAAAAACTCTGAGATGCACGGAAGGGGTTTCTGCATACACTGCACCTCTCTTTCACAGCACTTCCACCAGCACCACTAAAGGAAGCATTCAGAGCACAAGGAAACCTCTCTGGAGTAGCTCCCTATTTTCACAGACGGGACTGGAGCTGAAGCCCCCAAAAGGCCAGTGTGGGGAGAGAGTTTGGTGGCATGACCTAAGTCAGCATCATCCCAGTGCTAGCCTGGTCCATGCCAAAGGCCACAACAAGTGGTCCATGGAAGACATGTGGGCACTGAGGGAAACAAGAAGCTAAAAGAGATGAGATATTGTTTTTCACTGACAACATTACTGCTTCCAAGCCTCATATTGGTCCTCAAAACAGACTGCTTGCATCTTCAAAAACTCTCTGCTTGAGGTTAATCTCAAGACAGTACCTAGGCACAGATGGAAGCAAACTGGTTTTTGGGGTTGTTGAGTTATTGGCAGAGCTAGCCGGCTAATAAATCCAACCTCTTGTTTATTGTACCTAATAATAATGTATTTTTGATTGGGGTGATTTGCTAGGGCTGTAGCAGGACTGTAAGCAAGCTAGCTGCTGTGAGGCATCAAAGTGCAATTAACCTAGTCAAAAAAACATCAGGTGGTGTGCTATTGGCAAGGTATGTGTGAAGAAGGCATTCAAGGTAAAGAATAAAGTTGAAGAAATTATTGAGAAAATGTTCCCTCTCAACTGCAAAGAGCCAAAGAGAGACAGAGTTGTTTTCGTATTTACCTGATTTGGGGTGTTGGGGAGAGCATTTACAAACTAACAGATTCAGCAGCACTGGCTAAGAGTGCTCCACCTAAAAAGTCCTTTGGAAGGAGAAAGGTTGGAGTCTCAGCTTTCCTAAGCTCTGGCCAAGACCTGATGTGAAATCCTGGTTGATCTGAATAGTAACAGCTGCTAAGGAGATATGAGTGAAAGTTGCAATATGTTTCCTAGAAACCAAAGGCTTGAGCTGAAAGATGAGAGCGGAGCCAGAGAATAAGAAATACTAGCAATAATCTTGTTAAATGTTAGTGTTTTCTCAGTTGCTAGTATTTTCCAGCACTTGCTCAGTCAGATTAAATGCTGTTTAAAGCATCTGTAGTAACAGCTTATTGGTATTTCTGTGCAGTTAATACAATAAAGGGACACAAGGGTATAAATGTGATACTAGTTCATTTAATTTCATTTACTATCTATGACTGAAAATAATCAATGTTCTGTTTTCAGTATGAACCTGTATTTTGTTTGCACTAAAATCTAAAGCACAGGCCTTTCCAGAAAAGGAATACTGCCTCAAGGCACACTCTTGGGTCTGGCTAATCCCGGTTTAGCTTGTAGTCAAAGCCTGCAAGCCCTGCCAGTGCTGAGCTCCCTGAGGACAGCAGTGATTAGCAGCAGGAAGGTCTCTCAGGGTAAACTCTGCTAGTTCTGGACAGGTAGGGCAGTTCCCTGATAGCCAGGAGCACCTGGAAGGTAGGCACTGACCACCTAAGCACTGGCTGGTGGGGCTCAGCTTCACTGGAGAAGTATGGAAGCTACTTAAATCTTTTTGGGTTATTTCCTCAAGACTGTAAAGAACAACCAATGTAGCATTAGTAAGGCACACTAAATATGCTAACAGTCTGCTTTTATGTGTGGTTTGATATTTTTGAACGTGGTAGGCAGAAGTGGAGGAGGCTGTGCAAGTGAAGAGAGTGTTCTAGTTCCCACAGAGCTGCTCTTTTCAAATATATTCTGGTGTAGACTATGATCTGAATGATGCTGAAGATCCTTGAGGCTTCTCAATAATTCTTCAGCATGGAACTTGTGTTTTCTTATTTCTCTCAATTTCTGTCTTAGGGAATTTCTTGGGAGAAAACTGTCGAAAATTTGTTATTGTCCAAATACTGTTTTATTGATGAAAACCAGAAATTTGCATAAAATCTTTGTCTGGGAGTCTTCCATCTCTGACGATTTTAAAAATCACCTCTTCAAAATAATTCTTTTTCCCTTTTACATTGCATGTTATTTTTTAAAACGCTTCAAAACCACATAATAATGGGGAAACAGTCATGGCTTGAAATGTCAGTGGATTTCTTTTTCTTGGAGGATGGCCAACAAAGATGTTTCTCAAATTATATGTTTAATTTTATTTTTCTGTATTTTGATATCTTTTAGCAAAATAACACAATACTAGACATTTATACAAGTATAAAAACTATTAGAGAAAATAATCCCATATATATTCCATTGCTAGATTATAATTATCAGGTCACTGGGGCTGGGGGTGGAGGTTGACTGGATTAGTGTACCTGAGAATTTATTTGTGAACTGTTATCTTATTTTTGCACTCTACTGAAGCAGAAGTCTTCCTATATATATGTGTGAAAATGTGTCCCTCAGTTGGGCATCTAGAATAAATATGTGATGTTATTTTTATACCAAAATATTTTGTTCTTCCATGAAGGAATTCTTTTGACATACAGGGGATAAACCATGTATCTGCTTCACATTTTCCTAAAATTATTCCCCTTCCTTTATTGTGAAATTATGCACCCAAAAATAGGCTGGTTAGATGCTGGTATGAGTAAGCCTGCTGATGCCATTCCATATGGAGAAAGCCTGTAGCATGTCTACCCTTGCACTTCCGATCAGCTCACTCCTCTTCTACACATTCCCCACATGACTGTGAGAGCTTTAAGCCTTTCCATCCCCAAGGTTTTGTTCCTGAGTAACAATAATGGTACTTCTCTCTGCTCCTGGGAAGTTCAGGACCTGAGGACATTGGCATTTAATAGAGTTTCTGATGGTGTTTGAATTCAAGTCTTGGAAGTAGCCCAGATACATGTCCATCTATCCTTACTGTTGCCCTGCATCAGGAAACTGTAAAGAAGTCAGTGATAAATTCATCCTAATTTTAATCTTTCTGACAAACCCAAGAGAAAGCCTTAATATGTGACCCAGTTTCTATTTCTGAAATATTATGGTTTTAATCCTCTTTGTATTTCAGTTTTTTCTGATTCAAACTAGGGGTTGGACACTGCTATCTAATGCAATCCAGTACTGGAAAAACATGGATATAAATGCAGAAACAGAAATATTTTCAAAAAGTAAAGAAATTAAAGGAGAAATCTAGAATTTGCTGCCGTAATTTATTAATATATACCATCTCATTTTATTATCCGCTCTCCTGTGAGAATTTGGAGTGCTTTAGACAATAACTTGCACTGAATGACATGTTTCAGCAAAATATCTCACCTCATGCTGAAAAGGTGAATCTCATAACCATTTTATAGATGCTGAAATTGAATTGCAGGCTACTGAAATGCAGCACAGCATTGTATAATATAACATCAAACATACAGGCATCTTATTTTGGCATTACTCAAATGCTTTAAATGACTCATGGCTCAAATGGCTTATCCATATACCTACATAATTGGGCAAATGGGGTATAGGGTGTGGTTACCAACTGGGACCATTAGAGGAATCCATCTGAGTACCTGTAGTGTAGCTCCATGAAGGGCTACAAGTGGTCATCTTGGAACTATTTCTCTTTTTAGAACATAATGAATGCTGGCCAGAAAATTATAAGTAGCACTTTAGGACAAAGAGTTATTATAATCAGTGCATTGGATTTTTCTCCACTT
The DNA here is from genome assembly GCA_034509425.1 of Eopsaltria australis. Lineage (NCBI taxonomy): Eukaryota > Metazoa > Chordata > Aves > Passeriformes > Petroicidae > Eopsaltria > Eopsaltria australis. Next base: position 2,310,929 of record JAVTVJ010000072.1, read on the forward strand.
ATTTCTTCTACACATTTAAATATAAACCAGGATACTGAGATACAAAGTGGTCTCCAGCAAGGCCCTGTGGATACAAATCTAGTTTGTTGCCCTAGTATAGGTTTTCAGAGATTGTATTTGTTTCTTCATACATTATCAAAATAATAACACCCTATATTTGGAAATGTGATTCCTTGTATGAGCAATGAGTCATGCTAAGAGGATTTCTTATTTCCTTCTCCCACCTCTTCCTGAGATAATTGGTCTCTCTGGTGTTAACTGGCGTTTCACCAGACTACGCAAACGTGAATAACCAGAGGCTTTTATTGCAAGACAAATATACTTACATATTCTGGAAAAGGCTTTGTGCATGTATTTAAGTGATTTAAAGAATTATTGCCCTGATAAGATGTGTGTGGTTTGAAAACATTTTAGAAACTCACAGAATAACTGGGGGGCTATTGTTCTTTCCCCATTGTGTGCATTATCTATTAGGTTTCCTTGTCTCTAATAGGATCATACTCATTTTCATCTTTGCAGAAATGCAATGTTCTCCAATGAGATTATTTAATATTATCCTGAAATCATTAAAATTCCCATACTGCCAGGTTAAAATAAACAGATGCTTATCTAGCCCAACGGTTCCCTTGTTTCTTGATGTTTTCATAATGTGATTTTCACAAATCAAAAACATCATGGGACTCATCCCAGGAGATGTTCAAGTGAAAGCAGATTATCTGTAAAACATTCCCCTTTAGAAATCATACTTCCCATGTGATAGTCATTTAAGCAATTTTAAATATCCTACTCACTCTGTTTCATCCCTTTTTATCAGAATTCTTCCACTTAAGAAAATATATTTCCATTAATTTGCTGGAGAAGGAATTAGTGGGGAAAGTCAGTAGATAACTCTGACTGCATTGTTGTGGTAAATTCTCTGCAGTTCCATTGGTTTCAGTTTTGTTACTGCCCATAACCCCCTGTGTGCATATAGAATATGAAACTGAAGCTCTCCCTGCTCAGAGCATGTTATGCCATAGAGGGCAGGTACGGAGGGTCCTTCTGACCCCCTTTACAGTGCCACTTAACAAGTGGTGCCAAACGGAGAGGGCAGCATCTCCTTCCTGTGCTGTTCTCATTGCCTGCATTTTCTTTACAGCTCTATGTAAAGTGTGTTACTGATTCAGTAAAGGACACAGATGTTTTTGTGTGGTTGTATTTTTTTTGGAAACATCCTATGGGTCCAGCGTGATTTCCTTTTGATTGCTTCTCGCATATCCAGCAACAAGGACCTTTTTTAACTTCCTCGGCAAGAAGGATGGCATCAAGGGATGACATTTCCACAGTCAAGCCACTTCAGAAGCAGCAATTAACAATCAGAAGACACTGAGATAGGTAAATATTGTTATCACAGCTTTTCAGCTGGTGAAACTGAAATAAGGAGGTCAAGGTCAACGTCTTCCAATTTAAAATTTATGGTAGTGCTTCGATGGCTAAATTAATGACATGAATTGTGAACTTTTGAAGCCTACAAAATCAAAAGGACTGCACATTTTCAGGAATCACGGAAATCTGAACACTTATTTATATGCAATAAGTGTTGTAACCAAGTTAAACATTCTTGCTTCAATTATTAGGGCAATGTTAAGTCATGGTCAAAGATATCTTCAATCTTTTTCGGTTTTAGAGTTTTGTCTTATGTTCAGCTGTAGATAACTGCATTTGCATTTGCCCCTCTGTTTATTTGCACTGACGCAGTATCAAAATCTTAGGAGGAAATTTTCCTTAAATATCGTGGTTGCTCTTACAGTAGTATTTAGATTTCTTTGGTTTGCTTCACTACAGTCTGTCTTATATTCATGAAGGAACTTGCACGCTAAGTGAAGGAAGAATTATCATCTACTCTGTGGGTGGTTGTGGAAGAGATGAAAATAGGCACTTTCCTCATGAAAAGAGGAAAGAAAGAGCATCTTGCTTTCCCAGAGGACAGCAGTAGGGAAGGAACAGGGCCAGAGGAGGCAGCCCTCCAGAAGAGTTTGCACTGAATTCCTCTCCACATCCATGCAGTCCTACTTGAAAGGGACTCCATATGGTGGCAAGTGCTGATGCAGACCACGAGCTGTACCGTGTGCTTTCCCCACATATGAGTGCTTTGTTAATGCAGTGCTGACCAGACAACCCCCCAGTTGCATTAATGCATCTATTTTGTACTCATTGATTTGGACTCTTTGAGGTTGAGGGTGCAGAGGAGTTAACTGTAAAACTTGAAAATTTTGGACTGATTGGCCCTTTTGGTTCTCTCCTTCACATTAAGGCACATGGCCAAAGCAGAGGTTTTTTCCATTTTCAGCATCCATGGCACAGAAAATACAGATATGCTGCCTAATTTAGTAATCAGCAGTGCAAGAAGTCAGGTGTTTCCCTTAACTTAGCATGTGATCTGGCTCCTTCTCATGCTGCATATTTCTTCTCCTGGCAGAGGAGTGGAGGAGTCAAGTAAGGTATCTCCTTTCTCATTAGTGCCTGGAGGGGGAATGTCCTGCCTGGAGGCACTGATCATCCTGATCATGTACTGCCCCACATGTGGCCAATCGATGAGGGGAAGCACAAGCTGGGGGCTGCTGCTGAGACAGATTATAACTCTCACACCAGAAGCCTGGAGATGGTATTTTGGCAGCCTGGGAAAGGTACATGCTTTGCCTTAATTATGAACACAGTTAGTTATACTGCTCGTGAAAGTTTCATTACACCAGTTAGCATATTAGCATTACAAGCAACATAATGAGGCATAATTGGTACAAGGGTTCAGTGTGAACTAATTGAACTGGAAAAAAAATGACATTTCAGAATACAAACAAGAAAAATAAACCTTGATGTTTCCCAGAAATTTCCAGGAGGGATTTTATTTATAAAATATTAAGATAGAATTGAGAACTTGCTAGTAAGCTGATTTAATTTTTTTGTTGATTGGTTTATAAAAATGGCATCTTGCTTATCATCCAGCAAGGAGTTTTACCAGCCGGGACCTCTATACTGAGCTGTGTTTGATTGGAAACTGCTGAAAATGTTGGTTTGGGAATAAGAGGATACATAATGTTTATAAAAGATAAATTGCTGCTAATTTTTGTTTTAAAGGTAAGTACATTCAGATAAGGTTACTGAGAGAGGAAAAACCATTCTAGTTACAAAAAAACTGTCAGCACAGCTATAAGATCTTGCTGTGTCCTGTGCTGCATAGTGTGCTAACTGCAATAGATAAGATTTTGCCAATCAAAAATGATCACATGGGATTCAACTTAAAGCCCCTTTTGTTCTTAGCTAAATTAAAAATACCTTTTCCAACACTTATAGAAAAAAATGAGATCTAGTTTTACAAATTTTCTTTTTGTTTATCCATGTCAAACCTACCTCTGGAACTGTGATACCTATAAACTCTTGCTTGTGTCAGAGGCAGAAACAGCTCCTGTGTTTCTGTAAAAAAAATCAGGGTTGACAGTTATAGTTGACAAAGTTAATGAAATGCCCTTTACAGACCTAAAAAATATTGTCATTCAAATGGGCCTTGCTACTAGCAATTTTGGTGAGATCCAATTGTTTTTATGTGTGGAAGCACCAACATTTTCCTGGGGAGACAATCCTTTGCTGATGCCGTTGGGATGACTTCTGTAGCAAGAGGCAAAGGTGTAAAATGAGCAAAGGCTTGGATAACAGCTATATCTTGGATCAAATGCATGTTTTCAGCAAGTGTCAGTGGTTTTATACCACACAAGGTAGTCACAAATGTTTGAATAGCAGGCTCCTGACACTCATAAAGTGAGCAGAGTGAGCGAGCTTTCCAGGTGATTTCACAGCTGGGAGGCTCAGGAGTGAGGCCAGCACTGTCCCTCTGGGCATGGGGAGGAAGGCTGGGGGCTGGCCTGGGTGAGGGGCTCTGAGAGGAGCAGAGCATGTGCACCAGAGGGGAGTGCCACATCACCTGGCTGGTCTGTGCCTATCCTCCTGCTCTCCTGGGATGACAGCAGCAGGCGTTTCCTGGGATTCAGGTTTCCTTCTGGTGACATCATTTGCGCTCTGTTTTATTTACCTCTGCCTAGTAAATCCCTTGTCAGGCAAGACAAATGTATTAATAACACTTTAATCCACTTCAGCACTGCATGAAACACAGGGCTGTGACAGCCAAGTTCAACACACATAATTTGCCCATTTGAAGGTTTTGCAGTGAGTCATTTTTGGGTGTATGTGCCAAGTGCACAGGCACCAGTGCTGCAAGAGGCAGCGTTTCTTCCTGCGGGGTGGTGTCGGCTCGGCACAGATGGTGCAAATTCCCAGCAGTGAATCACCAGGTTTCGTGCAACAGGTGGGTTTGCTTTCTTCAGGGATGAAGGAAGAGCAGGTGAGATAGGCTGAGTAAGGAGACCTTCCCTGCCCAGCACTGCAGCTCAAAACTACACCAGGCAGAAACTCCCAGCAGGGTATGAGAGGGAAGGAATTTGAACTTCTTGTTAAGTCAACAGCTACATGCTGCCTCAATTGCATTTAGATTACATCAGCATTTGAGCTAATTACAAATGTGGACAAGGGGCACATTTCTCTGGCGATGCTCCTCTGGTCTGGTGGGAAGTGAGGCACGATGTGAGCACTGTAACTGGAGGGTTACAGTGGAAGTTTTAGCAAGGGCTGATGCTGAAAGACACATTAGTGAGCTTGGAAACACTTTGAGATCCACTGGGAGAAACTTTTGAGAACAAGATACATACTGGTGGGAAAACATGCTATGAATAACAAGAATAGGCCATGATCCTGAGTAACCAACTGTCTGTCTTGGTTTTCTCATGATGTTCCCATTTCTGCTGAAAGTCAGAGCTCATGAAATCATCTGCTCAGCTGTAAATGCCATTCCCAAACTAGAAAGATGAGTTAAAGTAATGGTGAGTCTGTTACTTTGCATTCCTCATGATTTTGAAGATAATCTAGTGATTTATGTCGCTGAGTACAGGATCTTTGAAAGTTTGAGTGTGGCAGTCCTTGAAATCTGTGAATCCACTGTCGTGGATCCAAATGCTGTACAAATTGGGAGCAGTCCCCAAATCCATCACCTGTCTGAGCTAATTCTGCAATCTGGGATACAGGTCCCACTTTCCCAATGCTTGCTGATGGTTACAGTGCAATAATACCTCAATGACTTCACAAGCTAGCAAATAATTAGTAAAAACTCTGCATAATTTGAAGTTTTGCAGTTAGGGATCTGAGTTTTGTAACCTCACTGATATGTGAGGAACATGTGAGTAGTACAATAGGCATTCCCACATTTTATCGCCCTATTATTCCAATAATCAAAATAATCTTTTAGAAATAATTGGCAATCCAGTCCATAATCCAGCAAGTTCTTGGCTACTTTTCTGCATCTGCTTTTAACTTTCATTCCTGTATTGGAGGCTTTTCATGTGTGGCTCAAGGACATAATAAACTGATTTCATATAAAAAGCCTCTCATTAGTGGAGAACCAGCTTCATTAGTTGTAGATCTGTGCTGGATTTTAAGAGAGAAGTTTCTGCAGTTTGTGATCAATATCAATCTTTCCATGACAGAGGTTCAACCACTTGGGGCCTGATGTAATTAAGCCAGCTTAACATTTTCCCATTAAATAGAACCCTGTTCTGTTACTTAAAACTACATGAAGCTTAGGAAAAATTCCTTAGATTTTAGGAAGGGTGCTTCTATAACTTTGCCTTTTTTTTTTATACCTAATTTGTTTTGCTACATTCAAGCAGGGGAAAAAGCCAGAACAATTGTGCTGTTGTGGCAAGTTGAAAAAACTCTGATGTCATCTCTGAATGTGGTCATTCTGTAAATATTATGATGAATTATTTTTTTTTCAGCAATGTCATATTTCCGCCCTTTGAACCAAGCTGACTAGTGATCGCCAGCTGTGTGTTTCTGGTTTTCAGAGAGCCTTGATTTCTTCTTTTCAAAGTCTTTGATCCTTTTTTCAAAAATGATGATCATTCACTACTGCAGCTGAAACATACCTATGCTGGACAGAGAGAGCACCTGTGAAATTCTTAAGAGAAAGATGAAGGTAAATATGTATTAGGGATCTAAATATATTAAAATTGTTTGCTTGCTATGAACTGGCAAAATCCAGGTCCTAGGCACCTCCTGTGATGTGCTGTAAATTAGCAGACACTCACAACTCTGTGCTTCATCTCCTTTGAAAAAGCTTTTTTAGTGTGTGAAAAAATTTATTTCAGTGTAGCATTCTCTTTTAAAAGTCAGATTTCACTTCTACTGTTTTGTTTTTTTTTTTTTTTTTTTTTTCTTTCTTTTAGCCAGAAAATATGGAAGTTAAGTAGAGATGAGTAGTAAAATAGTTTCTGGACTATCTTTAAAAAAATCAGGATTTCTTCCTGACTGCCTTTATTTTTAGCAAACTCTGGTTTTTAACAGCCCTCCCTTCAAAAGTATTGCTCAAAACATTTTTTCAGTCATGACTGCTCATGTGCTTGGCATTCTGCTGCAGTCCCTGATGAGGCAGTGACATGCTGTAGCTTTTCCTACCTGTGCTGTGTGCAGCAGAGATGGGACACTGCCAAGGCTCAGCTGCCGTGGGACAGGCTAAGTCGGCTCTGATCCTCTGTGCAAAGCAGCTTCCTGGGGAGGAGGCGATGCAGGCACCACCCCTCTCACTCCCCCCGTTACACAAGAATTCGTGAGACATCTGTAGTTTACATAATGGCACCCAGCGTCCAGGCAGCATTTCTCATCAGGAGATAATAAAATGCTCTTTGAAAAAAAAAAAAAAATAGGTCAGTGTTATCATCCTTGATTTACATATTCTGAGTCTGACTTTGAAGAAAGGGCATTTTTCTCCTGGTCAGAGCAATGGTAAAAGACAAGACAGCTTGTGCAAAGACTTAAAACACTTAAGCAATGTGCTCAAGTCAACAAGGCTTACCTATTTAGTACTTAAGACCTGTGGCTGAATCCAAAACATGGCTAAATTATCCTTGTGTAACTTTGCAGTCATAATATGAAATACTGCTAATTACCTTCCTGTCTCTGATGTGTTATATTTTGGGCTGCAGAACAAGCAGTCCCTGTAAGATTGATTTGCTTAATACTTGACACTAAGACCTTGTCTTTAGTTGCATGTAGTCTTGTGTGTGTGTGCACAGCTGTGCAGGTTAGGATTTCAAAGCTGTCTGAACAGCTTTATCTTTAAAGACAGCTGATCTTGAAAAATCTTTTAAAGAAGTGCATCTGTAAAAACAACTTCAGCACAAATTGAAGTTTGGGGGGAAAATATTTTTAGGCACATCATGGGGGATTTTCATCCTCACCCTGACACTGGATGCAGGCTTTAAAATTGCCACTATTATTCCTGTGCCTGCAATCCTTGCATACCCCATTCCCACAAGCCCTCTGCTTTGGTTCTGCCCCTGTACAATGAAACAACAGCACCTTCTCAATGCAGTTCTTCCCGTGTGTTGCCTTCTTGGCCTGCAAAGTCTTGAGACCACAGTTCCTGTCTTAAATATACTGTCCGGCTTTTCTGGACCCAGATATCATTGAAGAAACTTGCTGTGGCTTCACTGCAAGAAATTAATAACAATATAATGTTAATATAGGCTCTTTGATCAGCATTTCACAACATAATAAAAGAAAAAATACATTTAGGAAGAGGAGTGTATATTGCAGGAATGATCATTTTTTTGACCTTAATCTGTCATTGGCAAAGCTTCCAGGCTGCACTGTATTAGCAGATGGATAATGGGCTCCAGCTGAAATTACTTGCACAGTTAAGTAGTTTATTTTCTCATTTTCCTACAGTGAGAGTCTCTAAGAACAGGGCTGGCATATAAACACTCACGTACATTCCTGCATAAACACATTGGGCTCATTGTTTAGACTGTTTCAGTGAGAAGCTGAGGTGCTGCCATCTCTTCTCCAGTGCTTTGTGCAAGGAACAAAAGCTGGAGCCAGGTCCTCACTGTTGCTTCCCTTGGGGACAGTGGGGAGCCTGGCACAAAGGTGCAGCACCTCATTTGGGACAGATTCCAAAAGACAGGGGGAGGGAGGTTTTTCACAGACTTCACTGGATTTTGGATCATCTTCAGGGTTTTTATTTTAGAATAGCTTGCAAAGCTTCTCTGTATTGAGCTTTTCAGTGATGTCTTTGTGCTGTGTAGAGAGAAAGTAATTAAAAGAGAAAATTCACCATAGCAGTAAACAAAATTAGAAAATTACAAAATTCACAGGAAATAGGATTCAGGAGATAAAACCAGAGAAAACAATAGAATGAACACTCTTGCTTACAATCTTATTGTCTATAACTTTTGTTAACAGGTTAAGGAGAGCTCTTGCAAAGATTTTTATTAAAGTGTAAGCAACATGAAGAACAAAAATTATCAATGCTGCTAATTACACATCTTCTGATGACTTTGACATCTCCAGAAAGGAATTCTTCACACCACAATTGATAAGATTTGCATAGTTTTTGTCAAGATGACTACTGCCCTAAATGATTCAAATATTATTAGAGCAGAATTAAGTGATGTGAAATTCCTGCCTGTGAACCAAAAATAGTCTCTCATTTGAGCACAAAGATGTAGAGGGTTAAATTAAAATATTATAAGAAAATTGTACACAAAGAAAAGGGTGCATCCAAGGGTTTTGCTCAGGAATAATGCATTTATTTATTCAGGAATGATACAAAGAAATTTGCATCTGATGAATGATAATACAGATGCTTAGTAGTTACAGAAATGTTATTGTTTTCTTGTGGTAGGAAATTGTCATTTGAAGCTGGCTTCTTTCCTTAGCATATAAACCTGACATAACTGTTCCCAATGACACAGGGTAATTTTAATGAAACTTAATTGAAAGAAATTGAAAAGCAGGTTGGGTTTAGTACTCCCATCTCAATTATATTAATTCTGCTTATATTAACCAGAGACAAAAGAAATTCATTTAACTATGCTTTATTCCTGGCAGAATCATGGGTAAATGACATTCAAAGAAAATTGAAAAAGAAAAGAAGAGCAGATCCCCTGCTTAGAGTTTCAGAAGCTGAACAGAAAGGGGATTTTTTTTAATAATGAAAACATGTAGCTACCAGTAAATAGGCATAGATTTTGCAGGTCATATGGAGGTTTAGTGATGTCTAGAGAGTCCCTGGTGTTGTTAACTATGGGAGTAGCATGGCCAGGTATCCAGTGGTCAATTTAGAGCCAAGTAAAAAAAATCTGGGAAGAACTGAGTCCTGTGGATCTAGAGCAGAAGCAAGTAAGCTATGACATGAAGTCACAAAGAAATACAATGAATGTTGAATAAAAAACACATTGGATCAGGAGCCACAGGTATTTCAAAAAGAGACACAAAGCTTTTATCACCCCAGTTTGGTACCCCAAAAAGAGTTGCTACCCCTCATGTGGCAGAACCTGCAAACATAGAAGCCTGGAGTCTTGCTTGGCCCGTGGCTTGCCCACACCTTTGCCACTCAGTTACTCCAGGTCTGAAACAGAGTGGTGCTGTGCACGGCCTAGTGAAACCTGTTAAATTGGGACTGGGATGAAGGGCTAGAGCAGGAATTTAAAGACTTGGAAATTTGCTTGGAGGTTCAGTTTTCTCTGCTTGCAAATATGCATGCTTTAGTGAGGGCAGCGCATCTGCGACATTTCTGCTACTGCCACGCAGTGCACACAAATCAGCTCCAGTGACAGGTGTGGAAAATCCTTCTAGTTTGCTTGTGGCTACACATGATTGATAAGAAAGCAGAGGCAGACATTTTTTATTTAACTTAGGGAAGCAAACAGCATAGGCTATGCCAGCATTAAAAATTACACGCTGTGATAGGAGCAACCCTAAAGGTTGCTGAGCTGCCTAAATTCATGTTGCATGATGACAGGATCATCATTCATGTTCATCATGAATTCATGTTCAGGATGACATCATCAAATTAATGTTCAGGATGATATATAGACACAAGGCCCACAGCTTTCCTGTACCCTTCTGACACAGCTGCTGAGAGAGAGGTGCTCTGACATATCCTCTGTCCACATCAAAAAACACCAAGGGCATGAGGTTCTTACATTTGAGACAGTTCTGTGGACTCAGTGGAGTCTTGAAAGGAGCGTCAGTGGAGACTGGGTGTGACTGCTGTGCACTAGATGGATCCTACACCTGGCCCAGATAGAGGTGCTGCTTTGTGGCCACCCAAAATTCAGGAATAAAATCCCTACCCAGCTTATTAGCTGTTAGCTTGAAGATTACAGCTCCATCAAGACTGCAGATCTCATTGGCACAAAGAAGAGATTGTTACATATTTCTTGTACAATTGGACACTGTCTTATTTGAGCATTGCTTTCGGTCCAAGCTGCTCAGGATTCATTACAGGGTAGAGAGAAAAGGTGCTTAAGATTATGGATGTGAGCTGTGAGTGAATAAGAGAGATTGATGAAACTAGATATTCCCTGTAGAGGCACATGGAATTTAATTTTTTTTAAAGGTAATTTTTTTATCTTCTAGCAACCTTGTAGTGTGATGTCTGTTGATCCAATGTAGATAGCTATATTCTTAGTTCAGGCACTGAATCGGGTTTGAAATCATGAAATTATTTTTGTTTAAGTTAATGCGTGTGAATGACAAAACTATTTCCAAAACTACACAAAACTGAAGTTTTGTTTGCCTTAATATTTACAGGCAACATTTCCTCTAGCTCTGAAGAGTCCCCAGACTTTGCATAAATCAGCAAGCACTGGCATTTTCTTAATGTCACTAATGACATTTTGGCCAAGAGGGTCTCAGCTGACTTTATTTACTACAGAATTACACATGGCGTGTCCTGAGGGGAATTACTGCATCACTGTGTTTGTTTACATTACTCTTTAAGCTGTCATCCCCAGCAAGTGTAATTAGGTGCCCAGTGGAACAAGATCGTTCACTACCATCTTTCCTAATGCTTAATGTAGGAATAATTCTCTGGGATGTTTGTTATATACGGAGTAAACAAAATATTTCCTTCTCAGTGGGGTGAATAAAGTTACCATTGTCAAATGGTGAATGACGAAAGACAGACTTTACCCAAAGGCACTGTTTTGTGGGGATAACGGAGGGAAACTGACATTGATCTGATGCAATGTTGCTGAGGTTATTATATGGCAAATTTAGCAAGGAACATATTATTCCAGAATTATATCCACCAAGGGGCCAGTTAAGAAAGTAAAATTCTCTTTCCAGGAGAAAGAAGACCACACTGAGTATTTGATAACAGCTGTGTTGTTACTCAAATGATGGTGATGGATTAAGCCATGGTTAATGTAATGTAGCTGAACCCATAGCTAGTGGTGCAAACAGGAGGGAGGTCTGGTGACAAGGCTACCCACTGTACTGCTCTCTGGAGAACAAGCAGAGTGTGCTTACTGGAAGAGTTGTATGTCTTAATCACAGCATCCAGCCAGCTTGATTGCTCTTGGTGTCAGTATTCAGTGCTCTGGGGATAGGAAGAGAGCAAAAAGTGCTCCCACAGAGTCAGAGAGATTTTAACAAAATATCTACATCACTTATAGATCAGATTTGCATTAGGACTTGTGGGCATGGACTACTTAAGGAGTGTTGTGAATGTGCACCCAGGCTATCTGGTCTCCTACCAGCAGGGCAGTTCAGCCACAACTCTGAAAGTGAAATGAAAGTGCCACGGTTTTAAATATTCCACCTTAATTACTTTTTTCCAATGAATGTATATCACCCTCCTTCTTCTGAGCAGGTCAATCTCTGCCTAACTGGAGGGGTATGTTGCTACACAGTGTGTGGTGCCTTTTGCCACATCATACTCTTAAGGTCTTGACATTTTATTTCTTCACTGCACAGGATGTGTTAGGGCAAGGCTGTGTTAGCCCTGATATCCCATTGGTCTCAGAATAGCATCATTAGAGGGCTCAACATAATAAAATAAATATAATAAAATGCACCAAGAGCCAAGGGATGTAAAAAAGTAAGTATCTGACATCTGAGCGAGGTTTCAGTGTGTACGATCTGTGCTTTCCATGCTCCATAGAGGTTAATTATTTGTCTAGCAAAAATATTGTCTCAAATGACATGTTCCCCAGGAGATTAAAATGCTCTCCTCTTCAACTGGGTTACTGATTCCCTTTACCATTATGAAAAATTGCATCAAGTTTCACTGGAGAATAAGGTAGTGGTAGAGGGGATGGAACCACTCAGTGGTGCAGGGACTGTGACTCATGACAGCCTCCATAGGCAGAGAAGGTGGAAGAGATGGTAAAAATTGAGAGATGTGTCAGAGAAAATGGAAAGGCAGTCCTGACATTTCTTTTGAAATCTGGGTGGTAAGCCAATTCTCCATGTAAGAGTAGTTTGGTTTATATAAGATACAGCCTTGTTAATATTTTTGGGCAAACGAGTAACAGGGATGGCTTTGTTTTGTTTTGCTATTTGATCAAAAAGAAAGTTATAGAAGAACAAGTAAGCAAACCATGACTTTTATCAGACTGACACCAATGCAAAGAAAAGGGGCAATTAGATGCTAACACAAACAGGCTGGACCAGTGGAGAGGTCAGTACAACACTCGTTGGTCCTCCTTTGAAATGCTCATCCCTTCTTGTCTAAACCTAGTTGCCTGATTTTTCTTTGAAGTGTTCAATAACTGTATGGCGGTTGGAGAAGTCTGGAGGAAACACAAGTCATCCCATCACTTGGAGTGTTCTTCTGCAGTGGTAGAACCCATGGCATCAGGAAGTGCAGTCTGGTTGATGGCACTTGGTATGAAGAGAGGACAATTTGCCTTGAGCTGTGCGCCAAATAAAAGTAATGCAGTCCCTGGAATGCTGGTGTAACATAATGAAGAAACTAAGCAATTCTAAACCATAAAGAGTTTAAACATGCTTCAGGGATATAAATTAGCTGTATGTTAATTAATAGTCCAGGTATGTGCAGCAATTGTTCCATAGAATCACAGAATTGTTCAGGTTGGAAGAGAGCTTAAAGATCAAGTTCAACCATTAACCCAGGAGTGCAAAGCCCACCACTAAACCCCAGGCACCACATTTACACATTTTTTGAACACTTCTAGGAATGGTGATTTCACCACTTCCCTGGGCAGCCTGTTCCAGTGTCTGACCACCCTTTCCATGAATAATGCTTTTCCTAATACCCAATCTAAACTTCCTCTGGTGCATCTCGAGGCAGTTCCCTCTCATCCTGTCACTTGTTACTTTTGAGAAGAGACCAACCCCCACCTGGCTACAGCCTCTTTTCAGGCAGTTTTAGAGAGCAGTAACGTCCCCTTGAGCCTCCTTTTCTCCAGGCTAAACATCCCTAGCTCCCTCGGCTGCTCCTTGTAAGACTTGTGCTCTAGTCCTCTAGTTCCAGCCAAAAAGAGATGAAACAAGTAACACGTGGTCCTGCTCACCACTTCTTTTCCTGAATCCCCTGGAATTGGTGTTTCTTTGCTACAGGATGAGTACCTTGCCTTGAATAGCAGAGGGGGAGGTCAGTCTCAGCATTTGAATGTCCTTCATACCCTCTCAGGCTCTCTTCTGTCTCAGCTGCAGAGTGTCTTATGAGGAGGGGCTGGGCATGGTGCTGGTCTGACGCCAGGAAATTTGCAGAAGACCTTAGATGAGCAGTAATCTATGACCTTTCCAAATGCTGCTTCAGACCGGACTTCCCGCAGGGTCACAGATTCCTTCAGGCATCCACCTGCTCTGGTGTGGGGGCAAGCAGCAGGTCTGTCTTGCAGCAGTCTAGCATTGGCTCTGTTGGACATGGCAGAAGCTCACAGAAGCCACACCAGTAGTCCCCTGCTATCAAAACTTCACCATGCAAATCCAGTGTGTGTTGTTTAAAGCAAGAGAATTTTTAAAATTTAATCCTAATGATGATGGGATTTCTAGATGGTGTTCTTTAATGTTTAAGTTAAGAAATTTTAATAAAAATCAAACAAATTCTGACATGCAAAACGAGTTACAGTTGGGTTTTTTAACCCTGTTTTCAAGAAAGTGACTGATGATTCACTGTTAACCTGCTCATCACAGCCTCCCATGAGAAGCAGGGTCTTGATTTTTGCTTTAATAAAGAATATTTTTCAAATAATCTTAAAACACTACACAGAGAGAAAAAAACAAACACACCTGTTGTCCTTTTTTCCTTGGCAGAATACCTGGAATGCGAAGAGAAATGGTTTTTATAATAGAAGAAAATGCTATGTGATGTCTTCCCCAAGTAATTATATCCTTTCACAGTAATGCTTTCATGAAAGATAATCTGATGAAATTCCTTTGGTCAGGAGCCTATTTTTAATTAAATACCCTAAGGATAGCTCTTTTAGCTATTTAACTTAGAGCTATTTAACTCACTTGAGTTTAATGGCCGTCAGTAAACCCTGAGTAATTCACATGTTCAAAGAAGATGAATTTATGAGTAAACCTTAACTCACCTCAGCCTGAATCTGCAGTTTGGCAGAGGGGTTATAAGGGAGTTAAGGAGTCCCTCTCTTCTACACAGACCTCTGGAGGTGGGGGAAGCACCTAGGAATCTGGTATGGAACACTTTCAGGTGGACCATTGGTCTGATGCCATGCAGCTATTTTGATGCCTCTATGCCTAAACTCCCTTGAATTTCAGCTTTTGCATACTCGGCCGTCTTGGAACTCAGACATGCTCTGGCAGCTTCTAATGATCATGATCAGCTGCCCTTAAACCAGCATGCCCGGTGCTTTTGTGGCAACTGCTCGTCCTTAGAAGGGTGGAGCACCTTTAGTCAGTGCTCAGGCGAGGACTGCGTAAGAGCCCTGGCTCAGCACAGCTCCAAGGCAGCAGTTTGTGCAGTGGAGCACAAGGGAGAGAGCCTCAGCTGGATTTGCAGTGTTGTGACAGTCTCAGTTACAGTGGTGACGTGTCACAGGGCAGCCTGCCTGGCAGGTGTTGGAGCAGCTGCTCCTGCCGGGACAGTGGCCTGAGGCAGGCTCAGGAGAGCAGATGAAGGTCTCCAAGCTCTGGGCTGCAGGGAGTACCTGAAGCTTCTCTCTGATGCCCGAGAGATGGCCTGCTGTCCTGCCAGATGTGTGCTATCTTGGAAGATATGCAAGCCAAATGGAGGAGTTACAGGTGGGAGTGAGCAAGCTGTGCAGCATCAGAGAGGCAAAAAAAAAAAGGCGATAGATGAGTACTTTTCTGAAAATAAACAAGCAAAAAAAAAAAGGTTCTTTGCAGTAGTGTGAAGCACCCTAGACCACAACTGCAGCAGAAAAGCAGGCAGTGTCCAACATTAATATTGAGGTATTGAGGTAAGTGCAACTGCTGGAGAATGGGAAGGACGGAAGTTCACGACTTGTATTGCAAAAGAAACGCTCCTGCCCCCACCTAAGGGCTTAAAACTGGGACGTGCAATCACTGCCCTCAAAGCTGAAGAGGAGTCAGGTAGGCCTTCAAGCAAAGAATCTGCTCCATCTGACCCTAAACTGTGCAAGACTATTGGGATGAAATGGTGAACCCATGCAAGCAGGTGCCTCCCTGCTGCAGGGGACAGAGGCAGCCATCTGCTGACCTGACCATCACCTAGAGCGGTCTGCTGCCTGTGCCATGACTGGGGATGCCATGGAGGGAGTGCTGACACTCCTCCAACCCTCTGGCCACTATCCTCTGCGGACCAAGGGAGGGGATTCTTCCCCTCTGCTCAGCACTGGTGAGGCCACACCTGGCGCACTGTTGGTCTGGGCTCCTCAGTGTAAGAGAGAGAGACATTGGTGCATTGGAGAGAGTCCCTATAAGGTCCAGGTACGAAGATGATGGGCTAGAGCATCTCTTAGGGAAAGGCTGAGTGAGCTGGGACTCTTCAACCTGGAGAGGAGAAGGCTCATGGTTAAACTTATCAATATGTGTATATAAATACCTGGAGGAAGGTTGTTAAGAAGGTGAAGTGAGACACTTTAAAGTGGCGCCTGGTGAGAGAGATGGAGCAAAGGATAAAAACTGAAACACAGGATGTTTCCTCCGAAGATCAGAAAACATATTTTAACTGTGAGGGTGACTGTGTGCTGGCCCAGGTTGCCCAGATAGGTGGTAGAGTTCCTGGAGATATTCAAAAGCTGCTTGGAAATGGGCCTGGGCAGCTGGCTGTAGCTGATCCTGTCTTGATAGGGGTTGGGCAAAATTGGATTAGATTATCATCAGAGGTCCCTTTCAATCTCAGCCCTTCTGTGATTCTTCCTATTATTGCCCCAGGGCTTTCTGATGGCAAGACTAGAAATGTGCTAAACATTACCGTGATATTTCACTTTTTGATTTCACATCAAGTTTTTCGCTGCATCAGAAAAGTAAATTTGCAGTGTGCTACCTTGAGACAATATTCTAATGAGAATATGCTCATTACAGATGGAGCTGTCTGAACCCATTAATTGTAGAGAAAAGCATGTCTGAAAAAGTCCTCAGAGTATTTAAAAAACTTTTGCCTGATTATGGCACAAGCTGAGAGACAAACCCAGAGGTGTAGCCTCCCATATAACATGCTGCAGATGGCCACACCACATCAAATGGGCAGGCACTCAGCAGCCCCAGTGGTTTGGCCATGGTTAGAAGAGGGATGGACTCTATGTTACGGTGATACACATGTAATTTTAATTAATTCAGTAGCTGGAAAGGAGGCTACATTGTGTGGCTAACTTAGAATGCTGGCTGGGCACATGCTCAGCTGAAAAATAGAGGTGCCATATTGTCAGTGGTACAGTGAGTTTACTTTAATTTTGGGCTGACACCTGGGGCCAATATCAGCAAATGGAGCCATGTCAGAAAAATATACTTGATTCAGCAGCAAAATTATACATTTTTATCTATTTTAAATTTAGCTTTGTATCATTATGCTCCAAAATATTTCTAAAGAAGAAAGAAATAATGCTTGAGTCTTCTATTCAGGATTTCTTTTGTTTACAAGTATTGATGAAATAACCCCCACAGTAAATAAAAGATGTATTCAGTTTCTTTGAGGAGAGTGAAGCAATTTACAGCATAATGTGCTCCTCAGGTCGTACAATCTACTCATCTTCTGTTTAGAAATACAGAAAAGATCTATCCACTAGCTACAAGCCCCCCGTTCCTGAAAGTTCCTTGAAAAAGTAATGTCTGGATTAGGAGTCAAGCATTTTTTTTTAATCTACCAAAGCAAAGTTTGTAGCACCAACACAGGCAAGGTTTGAATGCTGCTAATAAGCTAATCAGTGAATCTCAATTTCTCCTGGTCTTTGATGTATTAAAACAATTGACATGAATTTTATGATTAATAAGTACTTGCTGAAATCCTCACTTTAATCAAGCCCACTTGTTTTTTTACTAAGCTTGAACAAATGTTCTGATCATAGTCAGTTAACATGCTTTTAATTAAAAACAACATAAAAGACTTAATTTGGGATGCTATTGAAAATATAACTAATGCATACATTCATCTTAAACATTGTAATGATTTATTTTTACCGTTCAAGGTATGATATTTCTTTACTGATATTAAGAGTGATAAGGATTTAACCTATAGTGTTAAAAAACCCAGTTATTACAATCAGCCACATCCTGAAAATGGTCACAACCAGCAGACTGACAGTCAAATTGGATTGTTTGGCTGAACTGCTGCAGTATTGCCATATTGTTAATTACCAATTTCCACAGCAGCAAGTTTTCTTTCTGGTGCTGTTAATGTCTCCCTTGATCCTTTCATAGGACTCTGGTTATCTTTTAGGCACAATACTGTCTTGTTAAATTATGCTTAACAGTCTATAATGGCTGTTTCAAGCATTTTTTTCCTTTCCATAATTTTTACAATGTGTTTAGGAATAGAATACAGTGCAGTGGATTAGAAAATGCATTTATGTCCAGCTTGGGTATTAATTGGGAGTCTCAATACTTACCATGTTTCAAACCATAGGTATCTCTTCAAAAGGCAGTCCTTCGCCTAATCCATTGTTTTACTCTGTTCTTGGGGGTGGGGGGCTCCAAATGCTTGCCTAAATGTAAACCTTTGGTGTGGATGTTTGGGAAGCTGTCCCAGATCTGGACCTCTGGGAAGCTGAAGACTCCAGTCAGGGTTTGTGTGCTATTATGTGATGAGGTGAAAGGATTGAGTGCTGCTGTGCATTGGGACTCACAAGCAACATCTATGAAGTCACTGAAACAGGTCAAGTCCTGTTTTCAGAGCTGAACTGACATGGTAGTGTGCAGGCACGTGGTTCTTCCCTCCCACCACCCAGAACCACAAGGCTGCATCCAGAATTACAGGGGCAGCCCCCTAGTTGTACCTGTCAGTGCCTGGCAGCGCTTTAGATGAGTGATGGGCTGGGGACCGTGCAGGAGCTTTGTAGGGCTGGTGGCTGGCACTGAGTGGGGAAAATCATAGCCCCAGATGCTGTGGATACTGAGGCTGTGTGGAGCTGGCAGTTTGGGAGCAGGCACGGCAGCTCAGAGCAGCCAACTGCAGAAGAAAGACTAAGCAAAGTGGGTCGATGAGGTGAATTAAACTGCTTGATAAATAATTAAGCTCCCCCAAGAAAGTGCCTTTTAGTAAGAGGACGAAGAATGCTAGAGTTTGGGGGTGTTTTTGTGTGTTTGTTTTGGTTTGGTTTTTTAACAGGTTTTAGTGTTCTATATTTGTGCCACAAATTAGAATGGCAAAATAAAACATTTTAGGAACTTCAACAACCTAGATGGTTTCTGGGGAAATTTTGGCATAAAGTAAATTGTTAATAATACTATGATGTTATCATCAATAATAATGAGTAGGCATACTAGGCTATTTTATAATATGCATAGAACTTTTATTATGTACTGTATATAGCTCCTGCTACAAAGGGCATTCTGTCCTGGAGAATTTAAAGTCTAAGGTTCTAGTCCTGTAATTTGCAGTACATGAGTGCATTTCTTAATCTGCATGCACTGCCAATGCGGTCAGTTGCATGGGAGCAGTCAGTCACAGGCTATGGTTTTCCTAGAGCAGAACTGAAAATTGCCTGGAAGGACCCAGTGCTCATTTTTTTTTTTAATTTAGCTAATATGTCTTATTTTCTTGTAAAGTTGGGGCAGCTTTCACTTTAGGAAGTGCAGGGCAATGTAGGGCAGCTCCCATAACTCACTGTGATTGCTGAGCAAATACTGTTGTGATGAGTCTCTGTAAATCCCAGAAGGTTTCTGGGATATGCTGTGCCTTTCCCTTAATATGGCAATAGTTATTTACAGCCAGCAACCACACTGAGTACAGAGAAATGAGAAACACACCAAAAGTGCCTGTAGTTTCTGTCCTCCAACTGGACAGACAGAAGCCCCTAAAATACTGATCTTACTGGTAGTCCAAAAACTGTCATTAGCAAATAATTATAATAATTTAGTTGTACCAACTCTACTGCAGGATAAATGTCTAAGAGAAGTCACGCATTTTGTTTGGTCATAGTGGCTAATGCTGTTGAAGGCTCAGCACTCTGCATTCTTTTATGCTAACAGGCCAGTGGCAATAGAATTTTGTCATGTGTGACCTGATGTTTTATTTGTCAATTTTAAAATTTGCAACTGCAGTTTGCTAGACTGCCACCCCAGCTTGACAGCAGCTGAATGAAGCCTCCCTTAGAAAGGACAAAGAGTGAGCCAGTGAGGGTGGTATCTTTCAGGGCTTTCAGTAGCAGACAAAACCAAAGTAGTCCCTGTTCAGCAGTGGTGTTTATGGCCCAGCCTCGTGCACCTACAGTTCTCTCCCTTGTTTTCCTGCCTGTGTGAAAACTGTGCAGTCAAGTCCCACAAGAACCATGAGTACTTCCTTGTGTATTTCGGGATACAGGGCACATATGCACAAGAAACTTGCTTTCCCATCTGTCTAGTCAAACAGTTTGTGAATAAACTCCATTTATTGCTGATGTTGTAGATAGCACCAATTACAATATCCCTTGGGAATGCCCATCTTTCATCACTCAAAAGTCCACCCTGTCTACTTCTTTTCTTATTCTTTTAAAAGAGATCACTTGGACATCCCTCTTTCCTCCCAGGAAAACTTGACTTGAGTAAATGGTATTTCCACCATACCAAGTATCTCATGCAGCTATCATGCCAAAATAAAAATTACTTCCATGGGATTTTCCACTAGCTCTGAATGAACATTGCTTAAAACATAAGAATAAGACATGTGAGAAGAGAAAAATAGTGTCTATTTCTCACAGTTTTTTGTTAATCTGTCATGTATTGTAAGGTTTTTTGCTGTTCTAGAGGTGTGTGAGATGCAGCAACACATCTTATTGACTCTTTTAACATTGGGTATCATAAGACTTCTTTAAAACCGAATTGCTGCCAACTAACCTAAATTAGGGCTGTGCTTTGAGGAAACCAACTTCCCAGCAAGTGTGGGTGTAGCCTGTTGAGGGATGGCAGTTCTTCCTCTCTGTCCATCTGCCACCTGCCTCAGCCCACAGTCTGCTTTATTTTCAGCTGGCAAGTAAGGAGCTTCAAAACTTAGATAGCAAATATTCAAATGTATTTTGAAATAGGTAAGCCATTAAAGCAGCAATTTAGAAAAAGCCATCATATTGGTCATTGCAGCTTTAGAAGTGCAAAAAACATTTGTAATCTTTGTGCTGTTTATTGGTGAGATGATAATTCCATGGCAAGTTTACTTTCCAATACGACTAGTGAAAAATACACAAAGCAACATACATAGTAGCTTAAATGATATGCATTCAAAAGCAAATGAAGAGTTAAGATAAGAATGATTAATGGTTTAGCAGTTGGTTCCTCCATGGTCTTTTCATGCAAGTGTAGGTATAATACTGATCTCTGTTTCCTCTGAAAAATCTACTGCAATTTACTTTGTACTACATGGTGATATGTTGTATCTCATTCTTTCTATGCATGTATATATGAATGAGGGATGAAAATATCCTTTCTTACATTGACTTTTTCCTCTCTTTCATAACTTGGAAGTTATTTGTACGGCTAAATATGTAGGAGACAAAATCTGAGTACTACTTGTACTGTGCAATATTTTGCTTTTTCCTCTGACTGCTTTTCTCCTTGCCCCAAGTCAGTTCACCCAACCTCACTTGCTACCAAAATACCTCCTTTGCAGTGTGAGATAGCCAGAGTGCCACTCCGTGTACCGCAGCATGGGAGGAGTAGACTCTGACAGCACTTTAACTCTGTATATAATGAAGAATCTGACCCATTTGCAAAAGTGATAAGGATATTTATTGTCTATGTTGACCAAGAACTGAAAAAGTGTGTTTTTTATGGGTACCCATGATGGCTTTACTCAGAGCTGCAAAAGGAGGTGTAACTCACCTGCACCTGAGGCAATGTCCCCCAGGGGATTTTCAGTCAGGTCAGACTGAATTCTGACCCCAGCTCTGCTGCCCTCCTGCATCACTGCTGTCAGCACGCCCTGCTGTCTCTCTGGCTTTCCTCTCCATTTGTCAAGTAATATTAATTGCAGTCATATTTTCTCTCCTGCTATAAAGATTAGAGGGGTAAAGCTAAGCCTGTCTGTGAGTAACTTGGCTGGCATGTCATTAAGAAACCATTTTGATGGTTTTGTGGCAATCTGTCTTTAGCAATGCATGGTCAGGTAGGCATGTCTCTGACCTCCCATGACCCTTCTCCAAGGATATAATCTCGTTGGCTAATCCATGTTGCTTCTTCTTTGCATTTCACTTGCTGTATTTTGCAGAGGATCAAGGAAATCTGTCATCAATGCCTGCACAGAGGTGCAGCACAGCAATCTTCCTCATTGTCTACAAATCACATTGTAAAATAGAGAAAGAAGAACAGACAATGGTTGACCACAAGTGTTGTTACCCTCTAAAGGCTTTCCATTAAAAAAATCCTGCCCAAGTGATTTAAAGCATTGCTTTTATTTCCCCTACAAGTTTTTTCCCTGTCTGCTCTCAGATTTCTACAAGACCTTTTTTTTTTTTTTGCTGTTTTCCCTTTTTACCTCACTTGGAATTTTTTTCTTTTGTATTTAAAGGGTTCTCTGACCCCCCTAAACACAAGCACAGTGGTGCTAGTTACCTGGATAACACTGTCTGCTGAAGCTGAAACATAGAGGCACAAAGACATTGTGCTCTGACTACCAGCTTAAAAGTAAGAACTTCCATGCATAGCTTGGAATGTTATCACCCTCTTGGCTGGTCATGAAGTATCATGAACTCCAGGATATTATCTATCCAAGCACAGGAATAGATATTAATGATAACAGTTTATTGAGCTAAACTGTACTTACAAGTTTCAACTGGAGTTTCCACAACCTCTCTGAATTCAGTTTATTCTAGATCCATTTTGTTTTTGAAAGACAGTGTTGAATCTAGGCATATATCTCCTGCAGAGGCCTTAACAAATGCTCAACAGAACACAAGAAGTACTTGCAAGATTACTTGTAGGTCTTGTTCACTCCTTGCCAATTTACATGGTCCTGTATTGCACAGCAGTGTGCCACAGCCCTGTGCGCAGTTCACGGTCCACTGTAAACCTCAGAAACTGTTCTCCAACACTTCCTAGCTATTTGGTCCTGATTTGTACTCCTGAAATTGATTACTCCTACCCAAGTGCAGTGCTCTGTACTTGTCTTGACAAAAATTCATCCTCGTTTTCTTTGCTGTATGTTCCTCCAATTTCTCAACTTCAAATTCTGCCTCTGGTATATCTGCGGGAAGGAGGTAAAACCAGTGACAGTACTGAATAGGGTCACATTAATCTCACATTCTTAGGAAACTGGTAAAAATTTCAACAAGAAGAGACTTCAAGACTTGCCAATGACTGTTCTACATTGGCAGTAGGAGGGAAAAGTAGTGACTACAAACTTAATGGAAAAGCGTGTCCTCCACCACAATCAGACATAGCTGAGTCCTGCTTTTGTTCCTGGTTGCCCAAGCAGCTCAAAGCTCTCCCAAGGATCTTGGAACATGAGAATTTGGTGGGCTGCACCCAGATGTGCTCCAGCATGTGCTGTTAGCATGTCTCTTCCCATTGATTTGAAGTCACTGTAACTATGAAGCCAGGTCTGCTGGAAGCTGAGTGTGCGTTTCTGCTTTTATAGGTCAGAGCCTTAATCTTTAGATGATGTGTGCATATAGGAATATGAGTAAGATGAACTGCAACCAGATTCTCCTACCTTCTAGTAAGAAGGACAAACCAAGCATTTCTTGTTTTCACACCTGTGCTGACAGGCCAAAGTAGTACATCACGAAAATTCACTACTGGTGCTTGAACAGAAATGCATGCTTTTCATGAAGGCACTCATGGTAAATCTGCAGAATAAGGAGGTTGTACTTTTCAGCTTTGCTTTCAGCAGAAACATTGTGTCATTTACAGATATATTTGTATATTTGATAATTATTCCAGTATTTAGCAGCAGCTATTTTTGCCTGTTTCTTTGGAAGCCTCTAATGGCTTAGTCCAGTCAAGCTCATTTCATAGCTTCCCTTATCTGTGGGGCCATCTGTTATCCACTCACTTTTTTTTCCTTTCCCTGACTGGTATCCCACAGGCTCTTTGGTTCATTTCAATTAGGGTAGTTTGGAGAAGATCTTACCATAATCTGCAGTTGTGTGATGTGTGTTGTCCCTGTCCCACCCCGCCCCTCTCCCCACAATTGGATGGAAAACATTTCATGATGAAGAATGTTGTTGAATTTACCAGGCTTGGAAAAAGACTATGTGGGGATTTTCTCCAAAGCTGGAGGATTTCTGCAGGTAAGCCTATAAAACCTGCAGAAGAGGGTAATGAAAAAATCTAAAAATAGAAAAAAGGAATAGAAAAAAAAGCTAAACATTTTGACACTTCCTTTAATCACACTGTTGACCTTTTATGTATATCTGTGCATATATTCATGCATATATATGTATACATAAACACTGTTGACCTTTCAAATCTATATATAAACAATATATAATTTATAAATATACATTATATATGTGCGCGTAATATAAAAATATCTGTCTCACTTCCTTGGGGATTTTTTCTTTAATTTAAGAATTTCTGGCTTCCAATTCATACAGGTCATGAGAGAGGCTGGAGAAGTTTAAGGGGATATAAGGGAAATGAAGAGATATTAGAAAATTCCTAGGAGCCTCTTGAAATATATCTCCAGACATATGAACCTGAAGGCCTGTTTTGCTTCTGGAAATTGTGTTGTGGGTTGGTTTTTTTTTATATATAATTTCAGACTCTGAGCAAGAGTTAGAGAATGCTGGACTGGGGAATTGCTGCTGTGAAGAGGATTTTGGAAGCAATAGCTCAGAAGCAGAAGGGCAATCTCAAATTGGAGGAACCCTGCCTCGCTTCCCTTGTCGTTTTGTCATAACGGACAGAATCCTGTGGAATCCTCTGGATTTTAAACAATTCTCATTTTAGATTGGGGTGGGCAGACACCAAGGAATAGTTGACAAGTTCTTACATCATCTGTGTTTTTGCAATAGGCACACCATTGAGAAGCATAGGAGCAATCTTAATTTGAGATGTTACCTTTCAAAGCACAAATTCCTGTTGCTGGTTGTAAGAAAAGGGAGTTTTGCAGAACTGCTCATGGCATGTTACTGCTGCAGGCTTTGTCTGAGAGCAATAGTTCTGCCTGTCTTGTGGTACTTTCAGTCTGAGCTTGGCACAAGCTTCTCCAGCTGAAATTTTCTTGTATCTTTATTTCATAGCCCCAGGGAAGAAAAATGCAGGTAAAATGTCAGCCTGGAAGCCTTTCCACTTCGGCAGGCTTCACGGCTTGGGTTGGCAGGGGCCTCAGAAGAGTTGCTCTGTCTCCCCTGCCCACACTCTTGCAGATGGATCCCAGGTACCAGCCTGTAGCCCTGGCCTCTGCTGTCCTTGCCTGCTTCTGGAGCCGATGCGAGTTCCCGGGATGGTGGAGAATCAGAGAGAACTCAGCTGCTGATGGGGGAGGGAAGGTTCACAGGATTCCTCTTGGGGGTGGGTAAAGAAACCCCCAAATAAAATGGGGAAAAGGCAGGGTGAAGGATGTGCTCCGGGTTTATAATGGGAGGAGTGTCGGGTCTTCCCCTGGTGATGTAAAGACACGAGCCCACTCTAGGAGCCAAGGAAAAGGTTCGTGCAGCCGTTCCATTACTGAAATATCACCACGCCCGTGCTGCTGTGCCATCCCCGGCAGCGAGGCGGAAGATCCCGAATCGCTGCCTGCAGCAGCCGTGAATGCGACAAGAAGAGCCACGGTCGCAAGGCAAAGCTGTGGACTCTTGTTTGTCCAGGGACAGGAAGCTCCTCCGTGCTCCCGGAGCCGGCCGGTGTGCGGCGCTTCGTCGCGGTTTCCACAGCTCCACCTGGTGTCGGGCCGCGGCAGGGAAGAGCTTCCAAAGCTGCTCCTATCCCAAAACCTCCCGCTGCCCTTCTCTCTGTGCTTAGCAACCCTGCTTCCCCGTGAAGGCCTCCCAAGGTGCCTGGTGAGTACCCACCACCCCACCCTGCGGGAGCTTTGCCCCTTGCCAGGAGCAGCGGTGGTGCCTGACACCTTTTAGCTTCGCAGCTGCCGTGTTGGAGAGTGGATTTCTAAGAAAGGATCGATTAGCATTTAGCTCTTTTATGCCAAGTATCACTTACTGGGATAAACTGGTGATGGCCTTCTCGTTTATCAGCATGACCAGGCTGTGAGCAGTGACAAACCCAGGTGCCACCTGGAGCGTGCTGCTGCACCGCTGGCTCTTGTGGTAAAACAAATGCACCAACGCAGCTAATCAGGTTTGCTTTCTGTGGGCAAGAGAAGTCACAGCTAAAGGCTTTTTTTAAGTAACTGTGTGTTTACAACTTGCTGCCCTGCTGCCCCTGCAGGTCCCAGGCTGAGGAGACAGGAGGCAGTCAGGCAGCTCTCTGAATCCCACCCTGCAGCTGCTGCCTGGGTGGTTGCACCTGAGCAACCCCATGAGGAGCCAGGTGAAACCCAGGCATCACGGAATGGGACCCTGAATCTTCAGCTCTGGGGTACATGTCTGCAACCAAAAACTAAAGTCTGGTTTTGCAGGATGTTGCTTTTTTCATTGGTACACCCTAGCACTTGTTTTTTTCCAACACTGAGTGAGAACTTTCAGAGCAAAGATGATGCTACTATACCTTGCACTAGTATCTGTTTCTAAATCAGTGTTTTATCCAACTCCTCATCTGGTTTCCTGTGTAGCCACCTACAGACTAGGAAAGGCAAGACTGAGCTGAGGTATTCTGACTTTCCTGGCTGCGTCTCCATTCCTATAAGATGTGTAAACATCTTTTCTCTCTCTCTTTAGTGTGACAGGTTTAGGGTGGGAAGTATGGCTTACAGAACAGCCTCAAATCCCCCATGGTTGCCCCCAAGAAGCAACCACGACGATCTTCAGAGGGAGCCCTTTCAGCTGTAGGCTCCTGCTTATCCTGTTTCTAATCATGGCTGTACCCATTAAGACTCTGCTGCCAGAGCCAGGAATAGACCAGAGTAATCCTGGTGCCCAGCATCCTCACAGAGAGTTTTGTAATTCACAGCCATGTGTGTGTCATCTTAGCTCATTGTGCCGGGCACTGCCTTGTGCAATATGTACAAGTAGGATCTGCTGCCCACCCACCCAGGCACTGTTCTCCACACGTGTTGTAGGCGTGAGAGACACCAGCACTGCCTGTGGACTCTCAGCTACAGAGAGAGCTTTTCCTATACTGGAGTTTGCAGCTTAAACCATACAGTTTTAAACCAGCTCTTATTACATATCTTATGGCTCTGCATGCGTATTATGTGGACTCTGGATTGATTATTGACATGCTTTGGCTTTGCTAACAGCTTTTTGCTGATGGGAGTGGAGCTGTTTGCCTTAGGATATGTCTTATTAGTGCTTCTATACTGCTTCTGCTCTGGTGGGTGAGAGACAGATCTGAGGCGAGACACTTCACTGCACAGTAGTTTGACAGGCACAGAGAACAACACGTGCAAAATTCTGCCTGAAAGTCTGCAAAGTGGAATAAACAAGTACTCAAAGAAAATAACCTAATTCTTCACGCACACTTGCAGGGAAGTATGTGCCAGGCTGCTGTGTGCGCTGGGATGGAAGATGCACCTGGAGAAGTGGGTGAGGGTGGGTGGTTTTTTTTCTTAGTGCAGCCAGGTTGCTGTTTGTCTTGCAAGGCTGAGCCTTGTGCGAGACAAAGCGTGCGCTGGGGACAGGCAGCAGGATGGGTCAGATCTGCAGACACACTGAGCAAAATGGTTTTCAGTGAAAGTTTTGGGTATCAGTAAACAAAATCAGAAACACCTGGGACTGTGCAGCTTCTGACATAATTGGTGGGGATGACTGCAAAACCACAGGTCTGACTGGGGAGGAAATGGGGGAAAGCCTGCAAAGAAGTAACAGGATGGAAAGATGCCTGCACCAGGGAACAGACAGATATGGAAACCACAGTGTCTGTGGTGAGTGCAGTACTTTAACTGCAAACTTGTAATGACTTACGTGCGTGCAAAGTCGAGAGACACTGGCCGAGGGGTGGAATTTCATATTGTAATTGAGGCATTCACAAGCGCTTGAGGACCATTTCTGATCACAAGCAAGCAGCATTTCTGCTTTGTGTCTCAGATGAGAGGTTGAGCTTCCAAATGTGATGACACAGGGGTACAGTGACTTGTGCTGATGAAATCCTATCACTGATGAGCTCAGCAAATATGGTGATCTTGAATTCTAAATCCCTGTGAGAGCTAAAGCCACCGTGTGTCCTCCCCATTGGCAATTATTGAGCAGGATCTCTGTTTTTCCCCTGCACTTGCTTTTCCTCCCTGCCCCTATGAACTTGGGAAGCCGGAGTGTGTGACCATTTGAGCATATGCCAATCTCTTCAGAGATTCTCTAATCCCCTCTGCTAATCCTCCTGGAAGAGGAAGGATGCTTGTAGGCAGTACTTGCAAATCCACACCCAGAATATTAAGCTTGTTATAACACCTGGCCTGTCCTTGCAGCTGCTGACTCATTTCCAAGGAAATTGTAAGTTCCTCCTTCCTGTGGACTTACTTTGAAATGTTGCTTCAGGTAAAAGTAGTTTTGTTTGTTTCACATATGCTTATGAGAAGGAATGGCAGCACTCAGGGACAGCTATAATTATTCACTGCATTAACAGTGCAGAACATGAGAGGCCACATTTTTGAAGCGAGCTCTAAGGCTGCACAAGTCTGCAGATGCAGTGAAAGGAGGTGGCTTGATCTGTGTGTCCAAACATTGACCGCCAGCCTCATGCCAAGGATCCCCCTTAAGGGATACACTGGGGCCCCAGCAGAGGAGCTGAAGTTCCCTGGACCAGTGCAAAATGAGGTACACTTAAGACATGCCCACATGACAAATGCAAGGGGAACTTTACACCAGCTGAAACATGCAGTTGGCACAGGACTTCTGTGATGCTCTAAAGCTTTTCAAGTAGTGCAAGTGCTGAGAGCACAGCAAGGTCTGTGCTGTTTCAGCTCCCTTGTGTGGCACTTCAGGCAGACATCAATTGGAAATCAATAGCATGCTTTTAAAGGAAAACCACGGGCTCTTCTGTGCTTCCTGTGCTGGAAGGGTCTCCACATCTGTGGCAAGAAGGGCACTGGCACAGCTAAGCAAAAGTAGGGCCAAGTCACCTGCCAGAAATTGCCACTTTCCACAGTTATGGCCAGATTTTAGTTTAGCTGGTTTCCTTCTCAGCAGTATTTGTGACAAAAGGTATGCAAGATGCTTTTGTTCTTCACAGGGATTATGTTTAGTCACAACAGGTGTTAATGAATGTAAAATTAATTAAATACATAATGATGCCCGCCAGACCATTAACAACCAAGGAGGAAAAGGCAAGGGAGGAACCTTGGCTCCAAGCAGGTGGCAAGTACTGGCCCACTGGAAAGCTTGCAGGAAGGGAAGGGCAGAGAAGGGGGCAGGCAAAGAATCAAGGGTTGCAGTGCAGAAACTGTGAAGGGCTGAAAGAGAAAAACCCATATATGCTTCAAAACACATGTGTTAAAACTTGAGTGTGCAAGAAGGTATTTGATTTACTTCTGGCTGTTTAACAATGACCTCCCAGTTCCATCAAGTGAGAGCACTAGGCTTTATCTTTAAAGATGAGGATGATACCAGCCTCATTAAACTGATCTAAATCTGATGAATCCATGAGAGATCGTGGAGAGATACAGAGAGAGGAATCAATAAGGCATTAATAGAGGCTAGAGTTGCTGCCTCTAAATCAATTTGGAATTGTCCAGTGCACTGTAGTTCATAAAATACACCACAGGCTGTAATTGTGAATTGGACTAAGCTACAAAGGAAGAAACATCCAGAAGCCAAGGACTTGCAGCAGGCTCTGAGTGGTACACAGCTGAGGAAATAAATCAGCTGCAAACCCCCAGCAGACAAAGCAGTGAGGTCTGAGCATTCTCTGAGTTCTCTGGTTGCCATCAGCACCTGCACTGCTCTACACTGGCACTTTGGGATGAGCTGGGAGGGCAACAAAGTTAGAATCTGGACAGCAAAAGATGAAAATTAAACTCCTGTCAGTGGTCTGGTGAAAGGGATTTTGGAGAATATGCCTATGGCACAAAAGTTCTATAAATTGATTCATATGTGCCAGAGAAACTCACCTCATGTCTCTGTAAACAACAAGGCTGGTTCAGCTGAATCGAGGCTACAGATTTTGAATGTGGCATCTTAGCTGAAGTGTAAGGTACAAGAGAGTAATAGCAACAATGACCAAAAAAATTAAATTCAAGTGTCCGTGTGCTTCATCTTTACAAAGTCTCTCTCTAGTTCATTTGCTTTTGCTGAGTGACACCTATGCTATCAATCACCTCCCTGGAGAAAATGGGGTTGACATGTGGGCTTCAGGGGCAAGGGAGAAGAGGCGACAACTGCCAGAGCTGCTCTGAGTACAGTCAATCTTAGCACGGGGTGCTGGGACCCCCCCACCTCCCTG
The DNA here is from genome assembly GCA_034509425.1 of Eopsaltria australis. NCBI lineage: Eukaryota > Metazoa > Chordata > Aves > Passeriformes > Petroicidae > Eopsaltria > Eopsaltria australis. The sequence continues at coordinate 2,340,836 of JAVTVJ010000072.1, forward strand.
TTCAACATCCCCTGCTCCTGCAGTCCAAGAGGTGAGTGTTAACGAAGGAGCTGCAGTTTAAACTGCCCTAGAGGTCTGCATGGCGTATGTCCTGGGAGAGGCACTCCCTGCTGCAGGACAGACTGTGGTCTGCCAGGTGCTGGCTGCTTACTCCATACCCTTTGCAAAGATGCAGAGATCTCGGTTGTAACTTTGCCAAACATTTCGGGGTTGAACCAGCAAAAATCTGTCACAGCTGCAGGTCAAAAGCTCTCTTTTCTATCTGCCAGGCCTGCATGGCCTGTCTGGGGCCACAAGCCAGGTTGCTTCCATTTTGGCTTTTGGGTAGTCCCAAGAGGTTTCTATTCATCCTACAGCTTGCTTTGCTTCATGGCCCTTTTCCCATCCAGAAATGTGCATGCTGAATGTGGTAAGGACTGAGAAAACCATTACAAAGCTTATTTTATTTCTCTTTACCCACAGCATGTTTTAAAAAATTAATAAATTGAGCTTTCACATTTTTTCCCTTGTTTCCAGGGGGAACTATGAACACAATAAAACTGTAAATAGTTATTTGAATTTAAGGAATAGAAGGAATGCTAAATACGAAAAATGTCTTTCTTCCATGTTAAGAGAAAAATTCAGTATACTTCTAAATAAATGTTTGTCTGCAGAAAGTCTGCAAGGTTTTGTTGTTAGTGGAGGAAAAAACTAACACAAGCCATGGGATGCTCCTCTCTGCGTCAGCTCTGTGTGGGGAAGGGGTTTGCTGCTCAGGATGAGCCTCCCACTCCTGTTGCACACTCATTGGGAAGGTTTGAACCTTAAGAGCAGCGTGATTTCAACCCCCAAGATTATTTTGAATCATTCAAAATGTTGCTGTTTAGCAGAACAAAACATCTATCCTGATTCTTATAAATTTAATTTATATGTAAACAAAATAAAATTTTTGTTTAATCTTTAGTCTTAAAAAAATCTGCTTGGATACTTTATTGAACTTGACTTTCATAACTTTGAATAACTGGTATTTTCCAGCGGAGATGGTCAGAACAGTTTTGCAGAGCTGTTCTTAGTACTCTTTTGATAAGATGTGCTAATGCCTGTGAGTGTACAGTGAGTACAGCACAGATGAAAATGCAAGGGCGGCTGGGAAGTCTTCACAACAAGTATTCCGTATCATGTGATGTCAAAGATCCCAAGGCAAACCTAGCTAGAGACACCAAATCTCTCAAAGGGCTAAAATCCCAGCTGAGTCTCAAATTCAATGTGCAGGAAAGGGCTGTAATCTGCTAAAGAAAAGCAGATGTACAAAAGTCACTCTGGCAGCTGCATCTGTCACGCTGCCTCTCCCCCACCCTGCCTTGATAGACCCACTTTTCCTCCCTTGTGTGTGCTTTTCACATAGATGACAGAAATAGGCAAGCACAAATGTCAATCATGTGAAATCTATCCCTTAAGATAGTCCTCCTTTCCTCATCCTGCCTTACAGTCTGGTTGAGCCCTATTGCTCCCTCAGCCCTTCGGGGAAATGCTCTCAGAATTAAGGCCAAGTATGGGCAGGATCCCTGGGGTATCCCTGTGCAGCCATGCAGCTCCCCCGCACAGCGACAACACCCCTGCGCTCCACCAGGGGACAAACCCATCCTGGTTCTGCTCTGCATATCCTGCTCCTTAGGGATCCCCTCACGGATCCTGGAGGGGCTGCTGTCATCTCGCACCGCACTCGTCGTGTTGCGAGAGGGAATCGGCCATCAGGGCCCCGATGGTGACGGGGGTTGGGGCTGATGCTCCTCCTGCCCCGCCACCATCAGGGGCAGCGCTTTGCGGGCTCTGGGACGCCCAGGCGGGCACGCCCTGCGCTCAGGAGAGCAACCCTGGGTAAGGCTGGCGAGCACTCAGGCCGTGTGCGGGGAAGGCAAAGCCCGCTGTCCCTCGGGCCCGGGCGGGGCTGCCCCGCGGCCTCCCGCCGGCAGGCGGCGCCCGCGCCCCTCAGGCACCGCGGCATTCCCGGGGTTTGCTCCCGCTCGAGCCAGGGAGTGAGCTGGGGGTGACCCGGACAAGGCTGCCCTACCGGCAATCGGAACTGCACGCTATTTACACATTTCAACAAGCAAGGGCATCAGCATTCACTATTGCAAATTATGTAACTTTTGTGTTAATTACTACTCAGCCCCCATCTGCTGGCTGTGTCTCTCGCCTCTCGTCAGTCAGTCCGCGGGCGCGGTCCTTCCCTCCATCTCAGCCTGCAGTCCCTTCCGAGCAGGTGGCCAATGAGTCGGCGGTCGCGATCGCCCACTGCCGGTTTTACTGGCCCCAGTTACTGCTCAGCCCCGCTGAATTCGCTCCTGGTGGCTCTCGTCCGGACAACCCATCCAGCTTGGGATTGTCTTCCCTACTCCTTAAAATTCTAACCAAGCATCCGATGCTCGCAATGCACCTGCGTGACCGTAACTGTCCAGCTACCACCTACTCATTTAAAAAAATAAAAGGCAGAGCGCGACTCAGGGCCTGCCGCACTCCCTGCGGGGCGGGGCTCGGGGCTGCCCCCTCTGAGGCGGGAGCGCCCTCAGCGAACGCGGCGGCGGCACCGCCCCCCGGTGGTCACGGGGCCGCCCTCACAGCGATGGCGGCGCCCAGCGCGGCTGTGGGGGCGATGAGGGCTCGCAGCGCCGTGTGGCTCGGCGGGGACCCGGTGAGGCGGCGGGGGCTGCGTGGGGCGGGGCGGCGGGGCCGGCGCGGCGGGGCTGACCCGTGTCCCCTCGCAGGTGGAGTGGGTGCCGTGTCCCTACGATGTCCATCACCGCGTCCCCCGCGCGTCGCTGGAGAGGCACGCGGCGTCCTGCCGGCTCCGCAGGATGGGATACTCCGCCGAGGAGGAGGTGGGAGCGCGGCTCGGGGAGCGGGGCACGGGGCTGGCGCTGTTGCCCCGGCCCTTGACAGAGCCCTTTGGTCCCGCAGGCCGAGATGTACGATTCCAGCTTTTTCTACGAAAACCTGAAGGTTCCCACTGTGGCCATGGGTGAGCGGCGGCGGGGGCTCCGCACACACGGCTGGGGCTGAGGAGAGACCCCTGGGAGGTGCAGAGGATGAGGGGCTGAGGGAAAATCCCGGGGGGGAACAGAGATGTGGGAGTGAGGAGTCCGGGTCCTCACGGTAGCACAACCCCACTGCCTTGGCAGCTGTTAACTCCCCAAGGCCTCCTGAAAACCTTGAGTGTTTCAATCAGTAGGTTAGTTTTCTCAATTGTAATTTGCAGTTTGCCTTAATTTACCGTTTTTATGATTCTATCAGTGTGTAATTCTACTCTGTAAGTCACTTTTATATTTTTGTCTTAAAATCCAACGAGGATCTGTTTTTTCCTCTTAGAAGTTTCTTCCTATGTTCTCAGTCCCAGTCTTGCATCAAATGCAGAAAGTGTATTAAAATGCATGCTTAGAGGGTGGGAAAACTGTCCATAGAATTTGGGAATAAAGCAATGGTACAGAGAGCAATATACACACATTTCTTTTTCCATATCCTTGTAACCCAGAAATACATATTTTTTCTTAGTCTTCTCCCCTCATTTTAAATAGGGAATAGATAAAAATTACATTTTTAGTTCAAATGTCCCCTTGTACATAAATGAAAATGTGACGTTCTTTACCATACCATAAGTCTCGTAATAGAGGCTGGGAAGTAAAGACTAACCCAATCAAGTATCCAAGAACCTGATGTAAAAGTTGTATGGTTTTATTTTCTTCTCTGCCTGCAGATAAAGATCTACAGTTTCACATTGTTAAGCAGGCTAGAGCTCAAAGTGCCAAGGAAGGTGCAGGCTACAGCGAAGGTAAGGAGCAAGCAAATACCAGTGTGACTTCACCAGCCTCCTGTGGAGTACTGCTTCCTTCATTCCACTGGGAACTGCTGTGAGGAATTTAATTTCATTTATTTTTAATATTCCTTTCCCCTGCATATCTTGGAGAATGGTTACTTTCTGTACTTGGGGCAACTAGATGAGAGACTTTGAGTCTGTTGTGCTCATATCTCTACTATCTTCAGGACTGAAAAACCAAACACTATGCATGTTACTATGTTGGACTGTTTCAAGACTGAACTAAGAAGTTGTATAAGAACTATGCTGGCACATCTGCTAACGTGATGTTGTCCTTTGTCACTGTTCCAAGCTCACTAATTCCTTTATGTTTCATTTTTCAGTGGGTTTTATGACCAGCCAGGGGACTAGGCTAGGATGGAGTCTTTGAGGGTTCAGACTTTGACAAAGCAGAAAAATAGGGCTCTCTGTGGAATCTGTAGAACTTTAGTGTATGATTGAGAAATTACTGCAACACCTGAAAGATACAGCATTTGCTCTCTGTACGCTTTGGTTTCTTAAACATACATGGGCAGAAGGAAAAGTGACACTGAAACTTTTCTGGCAGTGAAATACAGCAGCGCTTGCTCAGATAGTTTTTCATGTTGTCTTTGTTTCTCTGGCATAGCAAAGAGAGGCTTAAGGGACACTTGCTTGGGAAGATATCCTGGGATGAGCACTGTGTTTTGAGCAGGTCAGGTGCATTCCCTCTGAAAGGAAGTGGGGACTCATTAATTTGACACAGGCACTTCGAAGTAGAGAAGCAACAGGTAAAGCCTTTGTGGAGTGGTTCATGGCAAAGGTGCACCAGTGAGCCACTAGATGCCAGTGTTCACTGCCCAGATTTCCCTGCAAGCTTGCCTTTCCCTGAGGATAACTCTAAAACTGGATCAGTAGTTTTTTTTTCATTGTGGCAATTTGGTCTGTTGTAAGATTTACTGACTTGTTTGTTCAACTTAAAGTCTTTGGCAACAGAAACAAATGAAAATTATTTTTTATTGTAAATTTCCTTTCTACTCACTGTCTGAAAGGAAGTGATTTTCTTTTCTTTGCTTTCTTTCTTTTTTTTCAATTCTAACCATATTTAAAATATTAGCATGGCTACATTGTTGAACAGAAAAACTGGTCTTAATCACAAGTTGTGTAATTCTTGTAAAATCACAAGCATGTAATTAACAGTGCATTTTTACAGACTTCTGTGACCTTGTAAGAGCAGTGCATTTTAAAAACAGAATTCTAGAATTTTGGGTTTTGTGTTTAAATCCATTTGTTCATGGTAGAACAGTTCTGGTTTAGGTTCCAAGTACAGTAATGATGAAGTCTTGTATTTTAGGTTTGTTTGTAGATTTATTGTGCTTCCTCTTCCTCTTCTTTGGTGTCTTTAGTGATAGTAGGATGTGAAAAATTGCCCAGCTTCCATTAAGAGCTGAATCATCTGGAGAAGCTCTAGGTTTGCTGTTGTGAAGGGTATTGCATACACCCTTCTTATGTGTTGGCTCTTCTGTCTGCCAGGAGAGGTGTAGGATTGTGTTGGGGGAAGTAGGATTATGGAGGTCAGGTCAGTGGTTGCTGGAAAATTGAGCTTTTGACTAAAATGCTTTTTTGCTGGCAATATCCTAGAGTATTGCATCCTGTGTCTTTGGGGAAGTCACTTTAGTGCTGTTGCAATGGATTGAGAAGGGATTGATTTGTTTGGAGGCATATGTGTTTTAACTGGGGAATGAAAAAGAGGAGTGTGCAGGCAGCGGAGTGACTGTTTAAGTCAGTTATCTGAACCGATCTGGAGCACTCTGAAAGTGCCTTTGTAGTTCTTTCAGCTATAAATTACTGTGGCAGTCTATTATAAAAGCTCTGTAGAGAAGGTGACAGTGTGAGTGAGACTGATTTACACAGTGCTCAGTTATTGAGTCCCCTAGAAGCTTTTATCATTGGCAGAACAGGTATTTTGCAGCCAGTACTTTACATAACGTTTTACGAATAAGATAAACCCACAAGTCAGAGCTGCAGCCTCTTTTGATTTAGCTTGTAAGCCAAGAGCTGAAACTCATGGGAAATTAGAGTGTCATTTCGATCTAATCTGGTACAATTCCTTCATGGCATATGAAAACTGTATCTGTGTAAGCAATCAAAAGGGGTTATACAGCCCATGTGGGGCTTGGGAGGGATCTTTTGAGCAGGGATCTTCTCAAATTAAGAAGGTTGGAACTTCTTATGTATATGTAGGGGAAGCATGAAAACAGCATGGGAGTTTAGTGCATTGTTTATTTGTTGAGCTTCTTGGTATTTTCCCGCATAATTATGCTACTTCACAAGTAACAGTTCTCTGTCCAACCTCCAGGATCTTACTCATCACTGCCTGTAGAAGTTCCTCAGAACCACAAGCGTTTCACCTGTGACCTGACTCAAGCTGACCGCCTGGCTCTTTACGATTACGTTGTTGAAGAAACAAAGAAACAGAGGTCTAGATCCCAGATAACGGAAAATGACAGTGACCTCTTTGTGGACTTAGCAGCAAAAATAACCCAAGGTTTGAAGAATGATCTGTTGTTGAATTTATGGCTTAGAACTTTCAGTTTGTCCAATTACATGAGTTTTGTTGCAAGCCAAACAGAATTGGTTGTGCTATTTTTTTTTTTTTTTTTTGTGGACAGCATACTGTTCATAAAAGCCACAGCAAAGACCTGGCATCACAAAATGCTAGTTTGGTGTCCTTTATGATGTTTTTCCTTCTGGGAAAGCCTCAGTGCTCTGCTCTTGGCACACGTATTTTGTGTATCTCAGTGGATGGATCTTCTGTCTTTGCTGCAGCTGACTTCAGGTTGCTTAATGCTGCCAACTTGGCAGCTCAGAACAGTTATTTGCTGTAGGAGATGATGAGATTGAAGATCGTTTAAGAGTAAAACCTGAACAGCAGAGGTTGGCAGTCGTGCAGGTGGAGCTCTTGAGCAGCATACTTTGGTGTTGGTCAGGGACCTCTCATCCCTGTTGAGTCATACCAGTTTGTAACTGTACCAAGCGCAGCAAAAGCGTCTGTGTCACGCTCTGGGCCCTGCTGTGCCTAGGAGGTAAGACAGTGCTTGTCATCTACACAGGTAAATTTTTTACAGAATCTGGCTCTCATTCTGTGTCTTGCTGTAATACTGGCTTTGAAAACATGACCTGTATTTAGAAGGCGTTTGACCAAATCACAAGCCTCTATATTGCTTTGGATCACAGTTTGGAGACTGAGATCACATAACAGTGTTTGCTTGGTGGCTTTTTAGTTGTGTGTAAACAGCCAGCAAGAAGGCTGGGGAGGAAGCTTGAGATAAATTCACCATAGTTACTAAATACAGGAGGAACTTGAGAAAGAACACAGTATGTTTTATGTTCCGGAACATGCAAGGCCTGCATACCTGCAGGTGTTAATGTCCTGTTAATGACCATTGGTTTTACTCCCAATTTTTTGCTAGATGATAGTCAGAAAGGTCCGAAGTCCCACCTTGAAATTCTGGCTGAAATGCGAGATTACAAAAGGCGGCGGCAGTCATACAGAGCTAAGAATGTTCATATAACAAAGAAGTCCTACACTGAGGTGAGATTGGAAAACAAAGGCTTTTTTGCACAAGAGTGCTTATTATATGTCAGCATAAACACTTATATACTCTTCCAAAGACAAAGAATTTTGTGTCTTTTTCTGCTTCTTGTACTGTGCTTTGTTATTGTTGCAAACCATAGAGGAACGTTTTTGGTTTGTTGCAGCAAGTTACAAATAATGAGCATTTCTAACTGCTAACTTTTGAATGTGAAAATGCCAGCAAGATACTGCTCACTATTACAGTGCTATTTAAATTTATGCTGAAACATGTTTCTGCAAATAAGACTTTCCATTCAAACATCTGATGTACAGGGTTCGGGGGAAATTTTTGTGTGGTTTTTTTGAGATGTTTACAGTTTGTCTAGTACTAGTTCAGGTGCTACCATGACATGTTTGTTTTTAATTTCCAGGTGATTAGGGATGTGATTGGTGTGCATATGGAAGAACTCAGCAATCAGTGGCAGGAGGAGAACAGGTTGGATAATGCAGAGATAGGTGAAGGAGGGAAGTCAAAGTCTTCAGGAAGGTATGTCACAACTGACAGATTCTTCAGGCATGGAGCAGATTGTGATTTTATCTTACAACCTCCCTCTAATAGCACATACCAACCTTATCTGAGTCATATGCACTGTTTATTTTATACTAATTCTATTAAGTCTTGCTTGAGAAGCTCTGCCTGCATGAAGGATGGAGAAAAATTACTAAGTATCTTTCTTTCAGAGGTAAGTAGGTTAGTTGCAAGTGATTCAGCTGAACAGGTAGTTTCTGGTGGAGCTGGGGGATGAATTGCGCTCCCTCTGTGCCAAAATGTGCGTATATGTTGTAGCTGGGTACAGAATTGTGTACTTAAAGTACACAATTTCTTACCCTTCCTTACCACATGACAGGTGTTAGATATATTACACCTCAGAGTAAAGGTTTCCATAGTGTAATAAATACGGGGAGGCTTTGCAGTTCTTATCCCTGCAAATGGTGCTGTGCTAATTGGGATGTGTTTCCGCTATATGTATTTCTGCTGTGTCAAGCAACACTGCACACCCTTCCAAACATTTGTCACTGAAGTAAACATGGAATCGTGACCTAGTGATTGCCTATTTGTGCCTCTTCAGCAGATCTTTGAGAGGAGAATGTTTTTGAAACAAACTAGAAAGTGACACTGTGTTCCCAGCATTAAAATGAAGATGAATGGGTGGCAGAGCACTGGAACAGTCTGCCCAGGGAGGTCCTGGAGTCTCTCTCTCTAGAGACATCCAAAACCCACCTGGACACGTTCCTGTGTAACCTGCTCCTGGCAAGGGGAGTGGACCAGATGATCTCCTGGGGTCCTTTCCAACCCTAAAAATTCTATGCTTCTCTGAGATCAGGACTTGGGTTCTCCAAATGTTGGTTGCAGCTTAAGGCAGATGGTTGAAGTGTTAAAGATTTAAAACAAAAGAGTGAACCCCTTCTATTGCCTCCTGTTTCACAAGCAGGAGTGTTAAGACTGAGGAGCAGTGTTTATAGGAAATAATTGGATTAAATGGTGTGCTGAGATATGCAAATACAAGAGCATGGACTTTGGGCCTCTTTTGGGAGGTATTGTATTTTTTAGAGACTTAGAGAGGCTTAATAAAAGGTGTGTCCTCTGTCTTACATCATTAGTAGGTCATTGTATTACAAAAAGTATGGAAACAGTGACTGAGAAACTATTTTTGTTGATTAAATCACTAAGTTTATTTTCAGAAGGGAAGACAGGCGCTCAGCTTCAGTGGACTCCCGGCAGTCTGGGGGAAGCAGTAAGGACACAGAATGCACGAGACACAGGAGAGACACCAGCAGGAGTCCAAGTAAACGAAGAAGGAGTCGTGAGAGAGGCAAAGACAGAGACTCTCGGAGAAAAAGAGAGAGGTGAGCAGAAACAGTAACAGCTGACTTCTGCTTCTGAATCAGGCAGCTGTAGCCATTGTCTATGAGACTTCAGTGCAGAGGTTCAGAATATCTTGTCCAATTAAAAAGCTAGGCTAACCTCATGTGCAGTATGACAAGCCAGTGTGGCATGAGGCTACTAATTCTAAACAAAACATGCTGTGAGATCATAAATTGTGATCCAGACTTAAGAATTTACTCTCTTGTGTGAAAGGTGGCACTTCCTGCAGCACACTGCAGGACTGCAAGAGTTCTGTAACAGGCTATTCATTTTACTTCTTGATCAACATGGTTAAATGGACAGTATGTTGCTCATCTACTACTAAATGCCTATCATGTCTAATGCTGATTTCTGCTCTAGTTTGCTCTAGACCTTATTAAATAGGATTATTTGTTTCACTAGTATGCATACACTAGCCCTTCCATATTAGATGCTTCAAACAATGCTGTTGCTCTTCAGTACTTCTGGACATACAATTTAGCAAAAGAAAACAAATCTAGGCCACAACTTCTAATATCATCAACAAGGACATATTTACATCTGCACGACCACAGGTGTGAGACCTGTGTTTGAGCAGACATGAGGACTGTGGTGCAGAAGAAATGCTGCCTTGTCCCTCATGTGTTTGGGTAAATGCATTGCATAACTGTGTGGATGGCAATGATGGCTTGTCTCAAAGCTGGGTTCATTACATGGTGCCATTCATCCTAAACTAATTGCCACTCTGGTGCTATGTGACAAGGCTTGATTAAAACAGCATGGAAAAGAAACTGTCTAAAAGCAGTTTACTTTCTTTCCATAGAGGAGGACATGACTACATTTATTGAGAGCTTTCCATTTTCCAAGTTGTTTTCTTAAGACTCTGTCACTCTGAGCCTAACAGCCCACACAATGTTTATGATTTTGTTTCAGGGATGAAGAAAAGTATCACAACCATAAAAGAAGAAAGTAGAAACAAGAACAAAACGATTTTGTTGGTCAGCTGTTCAAAACGTAACTTGCACAAGAACTATTTTTACTGCTGTTTTGCCCAAGACAGTAAAGGTGTGCCCATAATATTGGTGTTGCATCACACCTGTGCTGATTGGAGACAAAAAAGTTTCAAGCTTGTCAGGATGGAAGCAATGTATTTCAGAATATGTGTAAATTTGTAATGTTTATACATCTATTAATAAATTATGTTGATCTCTCATGTATTTGTGTTTAGTCTGACAAGGCTGAAGAATAAAATCGATGAGAGGTTGTACTTATTGGCCTTCCTGGCCCATAGGTAGTGGATACACAACAGAGCTAATCTCTGGAGTCCAGATCAGTTACAAACAGGGAAGGCATGAAGAGAGTTCCCCCTCCTACCTTATGCTGTCACCTCTAGGTGACATTGCCTAGTAACAGTATGTACCAGAGGGCAGATTGCAGAATTCTCCAACAGGTTAAAACATCTTCAACTGAAGCTGGTGTTAAATGGACACAAAAGTTAGTGTTCCCAAGCTCAGGCATGAGGAAATTCAGATCAATATCATCTGGCAAAGCTCTCCACAGAAGCTAGCGGAGAGGCACCAAGGACACTTGGAATATTGCTGAATACCTTATTCAAACACCAGGTGCATTTCCTTCCAGCAACAAACAGGAAGATTTCCCATCCTGTGGACTAACATACAAATATTTGTGATAGAGGTTAATGAAGCAGACTTAAAACATGCAGATACTTCTTAAGGATGTGCAGTTCTGTTAATTCCTCACACAATCTACTTCAGCAAGGCCAGTCACCATCAGCTAAGCTTCTTGCCTCAATAAAGTAAGCAACTCTAAGAACAAGCTTGCAGATCCATCTTTCCTAAAATACTTGTGTTTGATCATGTGCCAGGAGAGGGTACTCCATGTTGGTCCTGGTTGTGGCTGCCTTAGTCAAAGGGAATCTTTCCAGTTTTACTGTAGCCACTGGTACCCTCTTTCATACCTCAGTTGTTTCTGCAATTAAGTGTGATTATCTGTCACTAAATATTTGGTCTAGTTCTGATGGATTTAGGCTTCTATACCTGCTACAGCAGTCCAACCAAACAACTATGTCAGGTATTCTTCACCTACCTGACAAATGCAGTAGCTTTTCCTGTCAGAAAACAAGACATGGTTTAAAACATCTTTCATTAGACAAGTTTATCCAAAAATGAAAAATGGTATGTAAATTCTGAAGGGGTTCTAACACCAGGGGAAACAATATTGCAGTCCTTGCATTTGTTTTGTCTACCATCTCAGCCACAGGGTTCTCATTATGTTCTTTCAGTAGGGCTTGGTGAAACAGTTAAGTTTAAATAGAGGCAGACAAGGTAGTCCAAGGACCAGCTGTCTTTGTCCCAGAGTCAAAATGAAGTCAGTGCTACCAGAAGTGTAATGAGAAATGCTCCAGTCACAGCTGTCCAGTCATAACTGAATTCCATGTTTTACTTAACAATCACTTATCAAGTGTAGGTAGGAAGCCCAGTAACAAAACAACTTTTGCCCAGTATAAGCAGATGAGTGAAGGGGTTGCTCCCTAGGGGTGGCCATCAGTATTTGAGAAGAAGGAGAACAATATAACCATGTATTTAATTAACATCCCCTGAAGGGCCATCTCAAGAGTAGGGCAAAAAAGGAAATGCCAGAGAAGAGGATCATGTTGTTCTGAAATGTGCAAATTATGGTACTTTGAACACAAATTATTTTCTTGAACTTATTTATTCCTTCCTTTTTTTTCCCTCTCACCTCATGCTGAAGAGTAGGGTTGATCAATAAAATATGAAGGAGTATGGCAGGAAGTGTCTGATCAGCACCATGTCAGAGTGTTTGGCCCTGGAAAGGAATAAACCAAATTTTTTAAATGGTACTTTCGCATGGTAAATCCTAGTGTGTTGGACAAGATACAATTTAGGGCTATATGAAATGCAAGCAAAAGGGGTGTGATTAAAAAGTGGTTCTTACTAAAACCTGTCAATCTGATAACCAATGATGAAGCAATTCATTTGTATGCTCTTGTTTTGGAGCTCCCATGAACTTGTAGCTGGTGGTAATCTAGGACAATTTGCATGGCAATGTTTTTGGGGGAAGGTGGGGCCACAGTGGTGACTTCCGTGAACTGAGAGAAGCTTCCCCCAATGTTCACCAGAGCCAAACCAGACAGCTCCAGGACAGACCTGCCACTGGCCAGGGCTGAGCCCAGCAGCGATGGTGGTAGCACCTCTGAGGTTGTGTCAGCCCACCATGCACAGAAAGAATTCCAGAGATGGCAGGAAGAGTTAATGTCTGTATGCAAACATGCTACCCAGGCAGCACTCGGAGGACAAGCCTGTTATGGATCTTTCTTAATTGGTGTAAGTGCATTTCGTGTGATCTGTGTGTGACTATGGATACGATGAGAGAACTCCCAGTCCCTCCCTCTGGTTTATGATCTATGTTAAATCCAAGGAACAGCCCAGAAGATGCTGCTAGTTCCAGAACCAGTAATATGCAGATGTTACATGACTGTATATAATAGCTTTCTACAGGGAAAAATTATACCATCAGAGAGAGACTTCAATATTTCAGAGAAAGATGGATAAATAACAATTTATCTTAGTTGACAAAATATAACTATGTTTATAACCACGTTTGATACAATCTTAGTCAATCCTTACTCCTGTCATCATGGCTACGCCTAAAAGAAGATGGACTATTCCCCTGTAATTAAAGGCTTATGGAGAACCCAGAGGCAATTGATACATTACAATTCCTTGCATAGATTTTTACTTACGCTTGTTCTTGAATTTCCTGGAGGAATGCATTAATTTCTGCCTCTGATATCTCTCCATCAATACTGGCCAAATACGAATAAAGGAACGAGAATGTTTCAAAGGGAATTCGAGCTGCTCCCCCTTCTGGGTCTCTTGTTAGGATTTGGCAGGCCTGTTTCATGGAACTCAGTAAGGACTGCAGAGATGGAAGGAAATGTATCAGAGCCATGAACATCCTTTGCATACCATGACAAAATCCCCACTGTAAGCCATTAAAAGGAAGGGTAAATGAGATGGAGGTGATATCATTGTTGCCTAGCTTTAAACCCCAAATTTACTCTCTAGTGCAGGTCCAGGGATGGAAACAATAATGTAGTTCTAGTAGAGACAGGAGTAAAAAATACCGGAATCTTGTGATGGTTAAAGATTGCATAGGGTAATCTGAGCTCTCTCTCCATTGGGGCCAAATTGCTCTGTTCTCCTACTGTAAAAGCTCCAACATCACTGTTTCTACTAGGAGATGTTTGTGTGTGTGTGTATATTATCTGAATGGTTCTAAATGAATTCTCAGCAGCAGTTAAGACAGAGAAATCTACAACCCTAAGAAAATGAATATAGGTTTCATGATTTTATTATATAATTTTTATATTATATTTTAGATGATATTTACTGTCTCTCCTATCTCTATGCAAGTTCCATTTTAATAGATAGTAGAAAAAGCACTGAGGCAAAAAGCATTTAAAGAATATTTTGGTCAAAGGCCAATAACCTCCGAGTTACCTTTAAAAAACATGCCTCACATTATTAGTTCCAAATATACTTTGAAAAAATCCTTTATTTAATATGGTGTTGATAATCCAGTGCCCTATGCATGCTGAGCTAGATGTGGAAAAGTGTGGAAAAATTCAACACTGAGTTTCATTCAGTCAAAGACTGGTTGGATGCCATTAAAGAAACAAACAAATAACCACACACACAATATAAAAGTACAAAACCAAACCCACACAGGCTTTCTTTAACCTAAGTCTTAATACTTTTTGCTGCAACTTTTTCAAAATTTACTCTTACATTTTCATTAACAAGCAAGCAGTGTCTATGTAAAAAGTATTTCCTAACAGTAGAATAGCAATACTTAAAATAAATGCAGTATCTGTTTAAGATCTAGAAGCACAGGCCAGAGTAGTGTCATCTTATAATCCTTTAACAGTTTTACTTAATATATCTCCTCCCCTGGGAGGGGCCTCAGAAAAAAGAGAGGCAGCTGACTCTGTGATGGCAAACTCTACATTTTGCATTTGGCTATCACTCTACTGCCCTTTCTGGTCCTGCCATCCCTAGTGTCTCTCACAACACTGCAAAGTTACTCAAATCCATTTTGCTCCCTCTGAAAGTCAATTTAATAGGCTACCTGTGTGGTCATTTCTCCAAGGCTTTTAAGAGCACTTCAGACTGGTGCTCTTAAGAAGTTCATACTTGTCTACTCTTGTATCTCAGCTGTGACCCTGTTTGACTGTGAACACAATTTACAGCTGCAAGAAATGAATCTAAATTTCTTGTGTGTGTCTTTCTCTCTGGTTTACAAAAGCGAGGTTTAGGTTTCATTTTGTAGTACCAAAATAAAATAATCCACTTAATATTCAAAAAGGATGGTGAGATGGTGAAATTTAGTCTGTCTAGCTTCATCAGAATGAGTTCCTGGGACTCTATTTTTGGTTTTGGTTTGTTTGGGGCTTTTTTGGGGGAAGACAGAGGTTGTTTTTTAGGTAAGTAATGTTGTTACTGTTTTTAAATGAAGAAAAGAGCCAAAACTACAAGATCATTTTGGGAGGGAGACTGGAATTAAGAAATACACATTTGAAATAAAGATAGACAGACAGATATACACATACAACTGCTTCACCATGCCAGGTTAACATTCAGGGCTTCCAGATACTGCAACATTCACGAAATATTATTTCACATCTATTTTCTTTTTAGTACCTCTTCTCCCCTACTGAGGAAATCATTAGAAGTATTATATTTTATAAGAACATCAGCTTAATGCATTTTATAATCTTTCATTCTGTTGAAAAGCTCTGCTGATATTTTATTACTGACATTAAAAGAATTAAGTGTAGCTGCAGTAACATTAAGTGCTGCTGTGAAAATTTAATTGGTTACACAATCAATTAAAAATTGGTTCTTTAATTTCTCCCTCCAGTTCTCTTCCATGGACATTTACACTGATGCCATCAGCATCATTCTTCCATTATCCTCTCTCACACAGTACGAGCTCCCTGCAGATGCCACTCCAGTAAGTTGAGGACTTAGCCATCCTTCTGGTTAAGTTCCCCGGACCAAAATCTGACAAGCAACAGCAGTAAACACACAAGCCACTTAGCCAGCTGCTGCAAAAGCAATCACAATTCCCCAAATCCATCTGCACTAATTGTTCTATGGTCTATCTTGTACATGACCCTAGGCAACCACTTGTGTTAGGATATGAGGGCTCCTGCTGTGAACATACCCCACCAAGCACGCTGCACCCAAGTGCCAGAAACTTCATCCATTCCACCTGCTCGCCAAAACTGTCCAATTGCAGGATAGCTTCCAGCTGCTTCTCTGGCAAGCCCAAATCCTTCCATTTTTCCCTCAGTTCTGCAACAGTCACCGTGCCTTTGGAAGAAAGCTTTGAACAAAATCATGGTACCACAGTAAGAACTCTGAAAACCAGAATGAATTTAAGAACACAGAGTCTCCCCAAAATACTTCAAATACTTGACAGTCTCTCTCCCCCACCATCTCCAACACATCAGCATTGTGCATTTGATAAAGAACAGCTTGTACCTGTTTGTGCAAACCTTAAGGAGTCCTGGGGTCAAACCAGCATCAGCTTTCTCTGTTGCTAAAGGCATTTCAAGCCTCTCCTTCACAGGAAGGGGTTCACCTTTAGACAAGGCTGAGAAATACCTAGGTGAACAGGAAGAACAACACATCTCAATGCCAAGGCCATCACAAAGTGCGCAGAAGTAAATGCTCTTACAGTTCAGTGTAAGAATCTGCAGGCTCCCTCACAGGAACAGCAGCACCTGGCAAGCTGCCTGCATACACAGCTCCCATTTTCCTGTGCCCAGAAACCACAATCTTTAGATTTTACATATTCCTTTTCGTGACATTCTAATAATTCTTAAGGCATTTAACTTATTTTGTGCATGACATACTCAGCTCTTTTGATTGATGAACCTGACAGCTCATCTGTGTAACATTCCTCTAGTGCACTACCCAAAACGTACATCTGCCTATTCACTTTGCAACTCTCTCCTCAGCATTTCTGTTATTTCTGTCCACTCCAAAACAAAACTTAAGAGTAGAGCATAAAAGGGCTTTAGATGCACATCCTTTTAATTATAAGGCTGTCACAACCTTAAGAGTTACCTCTGCCTTAACTGGTCAGCAATCTGAATCGTACAAGGAAAACTCAGTTTTCATTCAGGTGTGTCTAATTTAAAGTTTCTCCACTTGTCCTGCCTCATCTGTCCTGGTCACCCATGTCCGTGTCCAGGCTATCTCATGCTGTGCAAATACCTGCTAAAATACACAGCAGGCAGCACTCCAGAACTGAATTAGTGTGACTGTGCAGAAACAACGCACATTATGTATGTACGTATAACACCCGGGCTATTTTTTACCCAGATCCATTTCCCCACCTGATTATTAATTCACAGGGACAAGCACAACAACACCGGCAGCACGTGTGAAGCCACAGCCCTTCTGTGCTTTGCACGGCTCCCCGGTACAGATCTTGCTCTGCCCAGGCACACCGGAGCATGTTCCAAAAGAGGGGTGTGCCACCAGCAGCAGCCGCCCGCCCACCTGCGAGGCTCCTCCGCCGAGCTGGGGCAGTGTTCAGGCAGAGGCGGGGGCTGGCGCTGCCGTGGCCTTGGCAGTGCCAGGCTGCCCCTGCTCTCACCAGCCCCACATCCCAGCAGGCTCCAGCTACAGAGGTACCTCCGCATCTCACCTCCAGCACATTCCTAAGAAACGCCACAACATTTTAAGGTGGAACCGCTGACTTTCTCCAACGCTGCAGCTGTAACAATTCAGCTTCAGACTCTATTCTCTTTAACAGACAAGCCAGACTCCAGCCTGGCTTTGTTAACAGCCTTCCCTCCCTCATATACACGGTACAGACGTTTTCCAATCCCCCCAGCTGAGAGCATCTCACAAATACCTTTCAAGAGCTTGCCCACACAAACCATAGGACAGGAAAAATTATAGTGAGCAGTTGAGGCAAAAGAAAAAAAACAGATGTTATAGAAGAAACATTTAAATCAACTTCATAGCAAGAGATTTATTATGCAGATTATCACGTCAAAGGTGTGATTTTTCAGGCACTTCTCCCAGAAAGAAAGGAGAGAAACCTAACCAAGCTTAAGAATTAGAAAGCTAATGTCTGTTTTTTCCTTTAAATTCCAAGAATTAAATCTCAGATGAGAGAAGAAAAACCAAACCAAAACGAAAAAGGGTTGGTCTTTCAGATAGAAAAACTAATAACAAAAAGCAAATTAAGATGCATTTTTATGTATGGAAATCCAGCTATTTCAGAAGTAAGCCAGCCCTAAACCTCAAGGAAACAGAAAATAAATAAAATACCGCACTATTTTTAGAAGTCTTATGTGCTGCATTAATACACAGAAGTGCGTATGCAATGTACATGCTGATTTCACATACAAAGCCAGGTCCATTATACAACAGAAAGGAGCAGTGAGGTTTTGAGGGTCTGTATGTACAGCTCTCTGTTAGCTGAACATCATACTTACGCAGCTGCCCACTTCAAAACATCGTAAGGCTGAGTCCTAATAGCAGCTTTAGTAAATTGCTTCAGAATATCGGGTAGCTCCGGGGGGATTTTGATCTGCTGGGCGCAGAACATGGTTTCTGGAAGAGGCATGGTGTCCAGTCACAAGGACCTGAAAGAAAAAAACCAGCAGGTCACATTTAGGCAAGGCAAATGTGACGAGAATGTGTCTGTCTCATTCGGGATGTAACTCATTTGTTGCAAGGAATCCTGTTCCCCAGGATCCAAGAAAAGGGACAGAGATAGGCCAATGTATGATCTTTCTCCTGTCATAGGAATGAGGCACATTTGGTGGGAAGTGAGTACTCTCCTCATCAGTTTCAGGACAAACTATGGCCTACTTGTGTTGATTTAGCAACAAGAACTGAAAACCATTTGTTATTTGCAGAAAGGAGGAGCAGTGAAAGCAACAGCATCAAGAAAGGAATCTGTAACAGAATCCTCTATTCCTTCAGACTTTATTAATTTTTCAAATAAAAATAAGAGTACCTGTCAGGTGGCTCTCTCATGTGAGTTCTCCTGTAGTGGAAAAGAAAAAAAATTAAAAGTCAGTGACAGACCAATGGAACTGCTGTGACTCAAGGCTCCTTTGAGAATCAAACCATACTTAGAACTTTATTTATGGAGAAATGCAGACAGGGTACAGCATCTTCACCACTCCAACGCAGCCAATTTGCATGAGGAACAGACTTCAAAGTGCACATTTAATTACCACATTGGTCACGCGCTTTCAATAATGATTCAAAAACACAGCTCTAGCCAAGGAACTGAAGCTGAAGGCAGAAAAAGCTGAGGATTTCAGGACAACAGAAAAACTTTGAGGAAGGAATACAGGTGTATGTGCATGCACCCTTGGGAAGCATTCAAATAAAAGAACAAAAATATAATCAGAAAAAAAATGCAGTGCAAGAGCTGCTTTTCTACTGTAAACCCTTAGTCACAGAGTCTCACAGAAGGGCAGAGGTTGCCAGAGACTTCTTGGAGGTCAGCTGGTCTGAGCCCCTGCACAGCCTGTGAGCAGGGTGCCAAAGATCCACGTCCAGGTGGGTTTCAAGAATCTCCAAGGATGGAGACTGCACACCCCCCTGGGCAACCTCGGCCAGTGCTTGGTCATCCTCACAGGAAAAAAGGGTTTTTTGATGTTCAGAGGGAACCTCCTGTACATAATATCCACACCTAATAAGCAAAGGAAAGCACGGCCAGGTCAGGCAGCCTCTGCACCCCTTCACCATCGTTACTTCGTCGTGGGTTACTCTCCCTAGAGACAAAGATCAGCTCATCACTTTCACTTCCTGTTAGCTCTTATTTTCTTTTTTTTCCTTTCACGCACCCCAAACCAGCCCCAGGTGTTGGGGAAACAAGGCTAAGGCCAAGGCGTGTCCGCATGCAGGTGGGAGTGGCCGAGCCCGCAGCCCGCCCGCCCCGAGCTGTGGGGAGGCAGCGCCGGCGGTCACAGCCCCGCCGGGGCCCCTCGCAGGCCGGAGGGAGCCCAAGGGCCGCCCCACGGCCCCAGTGCCCCCGGACACCCCGCGGCGGCCCCGGGGTCGGGGAAGGCCCGGGCACGGCGCCTCACCTGCCCCGCTCCGCGGCCCCGCTGCCCCGGCAACGCGGAGGGGCCGGACGGGGCGGGACGGGGCGGGACGGGGCGGCAGCCCGGGCGCTGGGCGGGGCAGAAACGTGATGGCGGCGACGTATAAAGGGCAAGAGCAGCGCCTGTGTTGTTCGAAATTTCGAAAAGCCCCAAACCATGGCTAGGAGGGTTGAGTCTACCATTAGCAAATTCACGGACGCCAGCAAGGTGGCTCGGAGTGCGCTGGAGGGTACAGCGGCTGAACATGAGTCAGCAGGGGGCACAGGTGGCCAAGAAGGCCAATGGCATCCTGGATCAGCAATGGTGTGGCCAGCAGCACCAGGGCAGTGATTATTCCCCTGTACTCAGCCCCGGTGAGGCTACACCTCGAATCCTGTGTCCCCTCAATTCAGGGAGGAAGTGAGGTGCTGGAGGGTGCCCAGGGAAGGGTGACAAAGCTGGGGAAGGGTCTGGAGTACAAGTCCTTTGAGGAGCAGCTGGGGAAGCTGGGGGTGTTTAGCCTGGAGAAGGCAGAGGTGACCTTATCACTCTCTACAACTGCCCGGAAGGAGGGCATAGCCAGGTGGGGGTCAGCATCTTCTCCCAGACAACCAGTGACAGAGTAAGAGGACATAGTCTTAAGCTGTGGCAGGGGACATTAAGACATTTAGCTTGGACATCACGAAGAATTTCTTTACAGAATGGGTGATGAGACAGTGGGAGGGTTGGCCCAGCGGGGTGGAGGAATTACCACTGCTGGTGGTGCTTAAGGAGACTGGTTGTGGCACTTAGTGCCATGGTGTAGTTGCTGGGGTAGTGTTCAGTCATAGGCTGGTCTTGATCTCAGAGGTCTTTTCCAACTTAATGGAGGTTTCTTCCAACTTAATTGATTCTGTGATTCTGTGAACATCTTAGCACCACATTACCATGGCAGGGAGGCTGGTCCCTGAGTACCTGGGTTCCCTGCACCCTGCTGGCCCCTGCATGTCCCTTGGCCACAAGGATGCCCTGCTGGGTGAGCAGTGTTTGGGTGGCATGTCCATCATGGCTTTGGCATTCTTGCACCTCCTTTCCTGCCTTAGATGGAATGTGAAGAAATTCTGACTGAGCTGAAAAAGAGACAGGGCAATGTATCCCAAAAATTCCCTTTACTTGCAATAACTGCTGCTTCCAAGGGCAGCTCAGCCACAAGCAACCTCTGCTAGTCAGGCTCTACAGCCCTGGACATTCAGGACAGCAGCACCACTGAGAGCAGCACAGCCAGTGCCAGCTGCTTCCCAGCACCTGCTGGTCCAAACTGACACCACGAGGCAGCGTGGGCTCTCCCACTGCTTCAGAATGCTGAGGAACCAAAATGCCCATTCTGCCACGAAGTCCTAGTGGACAGCCTTCTTACTGCTGCAGATAAAAACAGCACCAGAGGTAACCTGACTGGCATCCTCTGTAAAGACACCAGCACATCTCTTGGTTACAAAGCAATACCCCTCCTGTACCTTCTAACATGGACTGTACACAGCCTGAGCGCTCAAATGAACTTGTTAATAGGATTATTTGCTTCAGAAAGCCTTCACAAGCCATTGCTCCAAAGAAACTTGGGTGTTGCATGCTCGAAACAGGCGAAGCAGTTACTGCCGAGGCACACAATCTGATTTGAAGCCAGGCCTTTTTAATCCACATTATGTCCCCACTGATGAACATGCAAGGCCATGCAGGACAAATAAAAGGGTGGGCTCTGGAAAGCAAAAAGCACACATTTTAACAACTGTTTAATCTTTCATAAAACATGAATCCTTAGTATAAGCTACAGGCTAATTATTTGGCCTCAAAATACTTTGCAGATTCCTGTAACTACATGAAAACAGCACATTTCTGACATATAATGACATACCTATCCTTTAGTTGTTTTAAAGCATCCACTCATTTAAGAGCACTATAGCAAGAAAAACATGAAGCAAACACTATCCTGCAGGAACTTAGAGAATAGAATTCAATTAAACCAATTTCACAGTGCAGTTTTTCAAAGGTGTCTAGTGATAACAGATAAACAGCAGGTTTCATATTATCTCTTATCTGTGGTCCTTGCACACACTTGAAACTATCCTTAAAATGCTCAAAAAAGTAAATGTTACACTCTCAATTCTTCCAGCAATTTGGTCCAGTGCAGTGAAATCATGCATAAAGCTGCCAGACTGTATTATGGGAAATAGCAGCATGTAGGTGGAATTTTTTTTCTGTGTTTAATGAAATGCATTTTCATAGAATCTTAAAATGGCCTGGGTTGGACCTTACAGATCACCTCATTCCAACCCTCCTGCCACAGGCAGGAGCACTTTCACTAGACCAGGCTACTCAGAGCTCCATCCAACCCGGCCTTTAGCATTTCCAGTGATGGGGCATTGTCTTTTCTGGATAACCTGTTCCAGTGCCTCATCACCCTCACAGTAAAGAATGTCTTCCTAACATCTAATCTAAACCTACTCTCAGTTTGAAGCCATTCCCCCTTGTCCTGTCACTACATGCTCTTGTAAATACGCTCTATGAATCCATGCTGCTTCCTATAAGTATTTCCTCCCACTGTATAACACCAACTCTTGTATATATACAGTATAAATATATATATATTTTAAAAGTATATCCACGGATGTAATTGTTGCTTTATAGCAGCATTTCCAGAAATGCTGCTATAAAGCAGCATAGCTTAGAATTTCTGCTGCTTCCTACTTCCATGACTCCTGCTAACAACTTGTCAAAATATCCCATGGACTCTCCATTCTAATCCAGCAGTATTTTTACATTCACCACATTCCTTACCTAACTCCAGCAAGACACTTACGCAATTTGTATCTGCTGAACATGGCACACCACTGCAGCTCTGCACTATTTAGGTTCTAACACGGAAACTTTATGCAATATAAGTAAGAGCTTTGCAGTGTTCTCTGTTTTTGTAAGCAACAAGGAATTCTAAGTAAAACTAATATCCTTTTCCAGTAAGACAAACAGCCTTTGAAAGGCAAGTAATGTTAATACCACCCTCTCCCCCCACACCTGATGTCAGACACCTCCAGATGTTTGACTTCACCTTATGTAGGGGAAAATGCCTCTGCAGCTTTGGTGCTGGCCACTACTCAACAGGTGAAAGAGAGTAACAGGTAAGCAGAAAAACTGATGTTCTGCTGTGAAATCATCTTGCCGTTGCTCCATCTCTTTGTATTATACATCTCTTTGTATTATTGTTTTGAAACGGTATTTGACCTCTGGAAATACAATGTTTTAAAATTTTCCATTATTGAGTAACTTTGATTCCACCATATCATTTCTCAATTTATGGTGACTTCTTAATGAAGAAATTAAAACCAGAAGCACAGCTTAAAAAGTAGCTGATAATTGTGCAATTCTTTAATTTGATACCTAATTAAGAACTGAAATATCCGAGTAAGAGAGCTCTAACATACCACTATGCTTTGTAAAAGTTGTTTCCTTATCTGTTTCAGAAAACAGCTTCCTTTATTTTGCATCCTGAACTTCACGCTACTGCCATGATTCAGTTCCTTGTTTAACATTTTTACTATTTGTATCCTCATTTCTGCCAAGAACCTCACTCCTCACCCAGGCTATAAAGTGGCCATTATTCCCAACGCAAACAGACCAAGAACATTGACCCTACCACAAAACCTTTCCAATCTAGATGTAAAAAAAATGGACAGTGATGTCCAAGGAAATAAAATGACGTCGATCAACATGCCAGGCAATCAAACCCCAGTCATTTGTGCTTTGTAAGGTACAGGCCTTTGTGAAGCTTTTTACAGAGTTCTCTGAAGAACAGTGCGGCTGTTCTGAGGATTTTTATGAAGAGCTTTGCACAGGCATAGGGGAAAGCAAGGAAAAATTAATGCACTCAGCTGAAAAGTGATGTGAGCACTGCAATAGGTTGGAGTTGGCATCTTACTGAGGAAGTCACTGACACAAAATAGTTACAAGTACCGAAGGGCCCTCACAAACAAAATCAAGTAACTTCAGCTTCACTCAATAGAGAAGGGGCAGACAGAAAAGATGCAGAGTTTTAACTATTTTTAATCAATATAAAATAATCTGTGTAAAAACAGTCAAAGCCATGCTGCAATTAACTTCTTCCAATATGCACAAGATCGCTACAGAGCCATCTGACAGTTCTTGGATGAAGGTCTGTAGAACTAACAACAGCATTAGATTCTCAACACACAAAGGGGATACAATTGAGCCAGTACACACCTCCAACCCCTGCAGTCAGGACCAAGGTCAACACAGATTGTGGTGGAAGAGCGCACACACACACACAAACACATGCACACACAGAGTCTTTCCCACTTGAAAAGTAATATGAGCCCACATCACTCTGCATCACTCCAGCACAGATGGAAGCCACTGGTACAGTGCTCATCAGCTGTCTCAGAAACAGCCACTGAACTTACAAGCTTAATTATCAAGTTTTTATGCCAGGGGATTACGCAGCACACAATAAGGCAAACCATTGAAATTTAAAACAATTTATAAAGTACTGTTATTTAATTCCTGGTCTCTACAACCTCCATATTCTTTCCAAAAAATGTGTAAAAATAAGGAGATGAGGAGATGAGATTTCTGAAAAGTTCACAATGGACAGTTCTGGAAACAAACTTCACCTGGGATATCTAAAGCAGTGCAAATGCCAGCACAACAGTTGGATTTGAAATCAGTTTTCCATTAAAAAAAGCAAATACAGATAAAGTAAGCCACATCAAAACAGCTGCAGTTCACATTGCATGACTGGCCTGATTCACTGTTTTCTTTCATGACTTGTAAAATACCAGTAGTAAGAAACAGCACAAAGGCTTTTTCTTAATAAATTTTAATATTAAGACCAGTTTATCTGGATAAAAATGCAAAGTTACAAGTAAAACTACTGCAAATTCTGATGCACAGTAGTGCTTGCAATATTTGAGTGGCAAGACCATTTTGGAACTGCTTGTGAAAGATATGTTCAAAAACAGAATCTTGGCATAAGTAAAGAATTTATGTTACCAGTGAATTTATTATTGTGAAAATATATCTGTCCCACAATGTACACCACCGTAAATAATCAAATGCAATACTTATGCACATAAAAAATATAAGGGGCGAATATATACTCAGTTTAAATCAGCAACAGTGAATGAAGGAAGTATTTTGGCTATTTTTCTATGATTTCATTTCACTGGAAATTTCCTAGTAAAACACTCCAAAGGGTAATATTTGTGGTTCAAAACCATCAGAACAACAGTAATTCTGTAAATAGTATGGATCTGAGAGTGGCAGCCCAATCCTTCTGCCACTAGATTCAGATGCATTTGGCTTATGCTTGCTGCCTTAGAACGTGAGTCCAGACACCAAAAGAATGAACTACAACCATCACAGCCTGGACCACATTAGCTCATACCATGCCAGATCAGAGATGCAACATCAATAAAAGGAGATGACACTTTAAAAAGCACCTGCCAGATTCTCAAGTATTAATTATATACACACATGGTAAAGTACAGAATACTGAAGGAGAGTGTACTGAATAGCCAGTTCAATTTTCTCATTACTGCAATGGATATTCACATTTTCTGCATTGGTCCAGGAAAGACACTGCAATCTAAGCATGTGATTTGATGCTACTTAAAGCTTTGTGATACTGTTATGTATTTTCTTTATCTACATAACCCCCACCCCCACCCCCAAACATTACTGCAGAAGAACTCTATCTACATATAGAAATAATACAGACTTGATTTGGTGGCTCTTGTTTGACTGTGTTCTTGCAAAGAAATCTGCTAACTTTTCCTTGCCTGTTTAATAGCATATGTATTTCCCTGCCCCTCAGGCAATAAATGGTGCATGATAAATCACTTCCTCAGTATTATTCCTGTAAAAATTCACAGTGACCAATTCCAAGAGAATTTGTTTTGGTTGGGTTTGGTTTTTTTAAAAGTAGTTGTGCAATATAAAATTCATACTACAATTCTCAGCTTTGGTAACTTACAGAAAAAAGATTTCAAGCTTTTTGAGGATCAGGTCAGGATGTTGCTTACACTACACTCTTTGTGCTGTGCAAGCAGATCAGTTAAGGTTCATCCCTTTTCTTGAGAGCCTGAAAAATTCTAATAGTGATAAGAAATTTGCTACAATTTAAGTTGTGAACCTATCTAATTTTTCTTGGTACCTTTAAAGGCTTCCGTCACCTAGCCTTAGTAAATTTTTACTTACTGTTTCAATTCATGAAATCCTGATCCCAAAGCCAATACCCACCTACCCCCTTCAACCAAACAAAAATCCAGCTGAGCCTTAACAAGTACATCTGAATTCTCAGAAGAGGAAATATTTTCTTGAATTAACAGCAACTGTACAATATTACAAACTCTGACACATGAAAAACAATCAGGCAATAGAAAAATGTACAACAGCTTTGGTGTTATACAAAATAATAAAAAAGACTGGACAGCAAGATACATAGTTCATTATGTTCTCATCACAGCAACTTCATTGCTGACTGTAAGACAGTTATTTACTTTCGATATTCTCTACGTGGTCTTTCCACTCATGAAAAATCATACTTTTTTACTACAATAAGAACTGTTATGAACACCATAAAGTAAGCTCCAAATTTTATAAAAACATCTTGCCTCTTCGCACTATTGCTTTGTGGCACATTGTCAACAGAACAGCAGTCCAAAATAAAGTGACAACTAGATTTAATAAATTAATATACTTTTTAAAGATGTACAATGCACATTCTTTTTAATCCAAGGTTTTAGGGTGTCAGGACACTTCTATATACACATATACAGACCTCAGACAGCATTTATAACATCAGAAAATGCAGATAAGAAACAGAGCCTTAACTGCCATCTGGATGCTACCAAGAGAAGCCAAACACTGCTGAGAGTATTATTGGGAGAGATATCCAAAGACGAGAAGAGTCTATGAAAAAAGGACATGTAAAGGCAAAGGGAAGGTCAAGATGTTTAATATAACCATCTATTCTTGTGAAGACTGAGGTGGAGTTGTTGATGTGCCTGGTTTACCAGACTTCCGTTCATAATTCACAAGTCGTTGTCCAACAAGGTACCTGGAATTACAGTAAAAACAGAAATTAACACAAGGTAATACTATTTTGTCAAGCAAATCCACTCCACCTTCTTTGCTACCAA
The DNA here is from genome assembly GCA_034509425.1 of Eopsaltria australis. NCBI lineage: Eukaryota > Metazoa > Chordata > Aves > Passeriformes > Petroicidae > Eopsaltria > Eopsaltria australis. The sequence goes on from JAVTVJ010000072.1 coordinate 2,367,485, forward strand.
AGTAGTTTTTTCATTTCAATAAAAAGTTATTCTATAAATCGTAAAGGAAGAACTTTAGCTGCTGCTTGATCTTTCTTAAAGGGAGAGAAAATATCCTGATGCTACTCCATAGAAGGCTTAAGGGGCGCAAGATTCCTTTAGTATGATATTGAAACAGAATTTTACTATCTCATCAGCTTAACAGTTTTCATACCTTTCACATTATTCCTTTCTTTCTCTATATCATTGATCCACACTTTTTGCCATCTAAATTCCTTCCCATGCTTCCTATTTGCATGCTAGTTCTGCGTGTACAAGAGCCCTACACACCTATGAATTCTTCCCCTAAGATCTGTCATTTCCTTTAGAAGCTTTCTCACCACTGCTCCTTTTCACACGATACCATAACCAACAATCATTGCACATTCTTTGTACATTTTAGGATGGCACAACAACTTGTATATGTTTTTAAAATTTGTTACATAAAAGATTTAATTATGCATCTTTCTAAAGAACAAATCTCTACTGGCTGGCATGACTGTGTTTGCTTACTTCCTGAAATGAGACAATTAAGTCATACAACTTCTTGTCTACAAGGATGTTATAACATTTAATAAGCTCATTTAATACCAAACTAATTTTCAGTTACAACTTTTCAGTTGCTTTTTAAGATTTAAGATTCAAAGAAGTCTATTTTAGGTTTGACACCTTTTGTAGTTATTGGAAAGAAGAACTCTTATAGGACAACTCCGGATATGAACACAACAAATTCATTTATTCCTTTTCAATACAAAAGAAGCCTAGGAAGATTAGTTGCTAATCTTAATAGCCAATAAAAAGGTAATTAGTGTAACATCAAAAATAATGCAATAACACAAAAAAAAGGTTAAACTAAGCAAGATAACCAGAAAATAATTGGAAAATTATTATTTTTATCAGGAATCTGAGTAACACAGAGTAATAATTACTGAAAACATCAGAAAACCACACAAAATTTGGTAAGGAAAACTATCAGATCAACTGAACATTCTTTAAATGGTTAGTTGGACTAAAGAGTAGGAAGAGTAAGAAAAGCAGTTATGCAGAAAAGGTTGAAATGGTTTTATAAGCAGCAGCTTGGGACATTATTTTAACTTCCAGGTATGTCATAATTCATGACATTCATTTATCATTCAAGACTACAGAGGAGACAAGAGTCAGCTTCATTTGTGGGAAAACATGTTCACCTTAGACATGGGGGAGTGTCTTCCCTTTATAAAGACAATCTATTCCTGTGTTTATCTACCTGAACCACAGATAAAACACCTGCCAAGAATAGTTTGTCGGTCTTAAAGAGTCATTTGTCTAGAAAACTTCTTAAAATACCCTTTAGTCCTAAGTATCTACAACACCTGAATTCAACCTGAAGTTACTATAATATAAAGGGGAAAAATTAAAAAAAAATTATATACTCACTTGTCATTTTTAATATGTTCATAAAGGCGCTTGAACTGGCGGACTTGGAAGGACAGAATTCCCATCAAAACCACCACCATAAGCAGAAAAGGATAAATCCGTCGCTGAACAAGGTTCTGCATTTCAGCAGTAACTCCTACAAAACAAGACACAACCCTTAGATATTCTAATATTGCTGAACAAACTCACATATTTCTGCTTCTCTACTTGCTTCCATACTTTTTGTTATACTGTAACTTCTGTAGAAGGGCTGTAAAATAAACTACACATCCATTTACATCAAAGATCCAATGTAACAGCTGCTGTTCTTTTTAATCTGAAGCACTACAAGCACAAAGTTTTCCTTTAACAGAGTGAAAATCCACAGTAGAAAAAAAGGGCTTATCAGTTCTTTTTGCCTATTAACTTCTCTTTACCTGCTTACCAACTTCTCTTTGTATCAGAAAAGTCAATGCAATAAAAGTCAGCATTCAAGTGAGACTGAAGAATAAAATGGGACGTCTTGAACATGTTGTTAACATCAAAACGAACTAGTAAAAGATGAGTGTTGATGAAATAGCTCACCTACTCTGGTTCCAGTCAAATTATTTACCCCAATTATGATGAGATAGGAAAGTCTGAAAAAATCCTACATATTTAAAATTTACATTTTGATACTATTAAAACCTCTGAACAAACCCCAGATTTTCACTTGTTCTAATCTTCATTTAGAATCTGACAAGTCAGAAAAAGATGGCCTCAGCTCAGTATAGCTCCTAGAGGGACTAAAAACATAGGCTGATTGTCCAAAGAAGAAATGAATTAATCATTCTTTTCCCAATCTAGCTAGGTACCTAAAATGCAGAGAGAAGAAATCAGTGTCTGCTCCTCCTCTAACCCTCATGAGGGGAAGGGAAGGGGCAGACACTGATGCCTTCTCTGTGGTGACCAGTGACAGGACCTGAGGGAACAGCATGAAGCTGTGTTGGGGGAGGTTTAAGTTGAGCATTAGGAAAGCAGTCTTCACCCAGAGGGTGGCTGGGCACTGGAACAGGCTCCCCAGGGGAACGGCCATGACACCAAGCCTGACAAGAGTCCAAGAAGCATTTGGACAATATTCCTGGAACATGGTGTGACTCTTAGAAGTCTTTAAACATTTACATTTTTTGTTTGGTTGTTGTTGTGAGGTTTTTTTATAAAGCAGAGCTTGAAGTTTTATTTCCACAAATATATTTACACTGCTGTAAACCATGGGATGACAAAGAGGTGTTGTGAATACATACATACCCAGTAAAGGTACAACACCAGAAGCTATGATGTACGGCACACACAGGGAAAGCAAGAGGACAGAGATTACGGGTGCTGCCAGTTTACGGATGATGAAGTGTAAATCAATGTTACGAATTCCATTTGCATATACCTAAAATGGAACAAGTTAGAAGTTGAACTGATCAATCAAGAAAGCCTTGCTTTGCACTTACAATGATAATTACAAGGTTTTACACAATTCTCCTTGTGAAAGTAAATGGGTTTTCCCATGATCATAGCTGAAGAAGGAAAAACTGCCAATTTACATGAAGGTTCCAGGAAATCATTTAAACAATGCCCAAGAGACCAATGTCATCTGGAACAGAGTTGTGATTCAGTTGCAGGAAAGCAAGAGACCTTCTGAAAGATCATTTAATAGAGCTGTGGACAATGGTTTTGTGGGTGACCTGGGATCACTTTGTGCTGTTAACTCACTAGAAGAGGATCCTGTATATGCTAATAGAATAAATTATTAAATTTGGTAATGGGCAGAAAATAGGATCTTATTTTATACTTGGTGGGGCAGGACCAGAGCCTCTGCACATAGACTCTATGCCTGAAAAAAAGAGCCTCCACAGTTCTTAAGGTTCTGCAGTTATTACCAGAAGCTAAGGTCAAAATGTAACCAGGTTAAGCAGGGGAAAAGACCAGTTCTGAATGGCTACCAGCTACAGTTAAACAATTGTCTCTGTCCCACAGCCTGGAAGGCTCAGGAGAGTGTAAACAGCCCATGGAGAGTATTGAGAATGGAAGAGGGAGCCGTGGCAAAAGGTACTCCCAGACTAAGACTACATTTCTGCAGTGTGACAGCTGAAGTGATTTAATAGCTGGGACTATGAGCTAGACTTACTCACGAGAGGCACCTTGTGTACAGAGGTTGGGCCATGCACCACAGGCATCACATACTGTGCAGGGCTAAAAAATTTCCTTCTGACAAACAACTGAGATACTTCATCGAGATGCCAACCATGGAATTTAAAGGTTATAACCAAGAAAAATACTTCTGACAAAACAACAGGCCATGTCACTCTGAACTGCTTAAAGAAACTGTTCTGTGTTGCTTAATAATCAAAGGGGAACAGAAATGGTCTCTTTCATCTCTATTGATCTAAAAATGGGGTAATCTCTACAGCTGCAGAGAAGGCAAAATTCTGTGTTCTTGAGTTGTGGATAACATGAACGATGTCCAATATTTTGACAAGTATTTGGACACACGGACTTAGTCTGAAGAAAAGAACCGTGTTTTCTTCTTACTTTATTACAAACCTAATAAAAATGCATACATGTATACACAGCATTTTCTGGAATTCAGATTTCTGAGTTTGTTTTTGTTTTACTGTTAAGTGTACCTTAATGGATTTGGCTGTACAGTTTAAAAAGTTTTTACAAGACTAGTTGAATTTTACTCAATTACTTCATGACTGCAAGAGTAACACTGTTTTCTGACACACATTCAGAAACATAAAAAATGTGTTATACAGATAATTCGCATGAACAATTTTTCCCTACCTGTTCAATAACAGTTTTCAGCCACCACTGGGGACCCATCAGTGTTATGGCAGCAATTATTTTGGCATGTAGAACTCCAAGAGCCCAGTCCTAATTTTGTGAAAATACAGAGTTAGGATTGACATATCTTTAAAAAGTCAAGACAACCAAAAGCTTTAAAAGCAATGTGTAATTATTACTTATAAGTAATAATACTTTTTCATTTACATGGGACATGGCTTCAAAGAGATGACATCATCTGCAAATTCCTATGACAAAGAGGATGCTCTTAAGATTAACTGACATCTGTAAATTTAGCTCCCTGGGACCAAGAAAAATCACTACTACTATTATACCAAAGGCAAATACAAAATAAAGGCATTAGACTTAAAGCAATTGACTAACATTCTGGTACAACTAATTTACATAAAAGGACATTAATTTATTTTCTTTATAAAGGAATAGAAAAAAGATACGAAGATGTTCACATGCATCAGGAAACAAATTCATTTCCTTCTTTGGAAGTTTAATTATTCCCAAAACCCTACCTGATGTAAGAAAAGCTTTAAGCAAGGCAATGCTCTTCAGAAATAAAATCATACTATTCAGAGAAAAATTTATGTTTTAAAATAATCTGCAATTATTATGGCATGGAATTAGGACTATATAACTACTGGCTTCTAGTAAGCATATCACATCATAAGTCCATCCTTTCTGGATTACAGATATTTGTAAGGGATTTTCCATAAAGCCCACCAAAATCAGAATGCAGAATATAGGCTGATAAGGCAGAATAAACAGCTCCAGAACTGGTAAGAATTAGGACATCATAGACTAATTAACTTTCTTAAACTGCTGGGGAGATGCACTTTCTTTAACCAATTATTTAAAGAGACAACTTTTGTTGATATCAATTAAAAAAAATTTTAAATTGTTGTGAAAAAAACCAGTGTTAAAGTTGATTCATGTTTATTTAAGGATGTAATCTTTGTATAACTCTCTTCTCTTTTGTGAAAAATGGAAATTAGTCTCAATTTTGATAGCTCCTCGTTGATTTAGAGCAAGTCTCAAATCCCACTTACCCTATATTTTGAAAAAGTTCTGCCACATGAATATAAAGTTTTTCAGTATACTTCTTTAAACTTTTAAAGAAATAATATGCAATAGTGAAGAATTTTTATCATCTCTAGCATTACAAATTCTTTCCAAAACTGTTTGGAAACCATGATAATCTACCACTGTAATTATACGATGTCCTGATTTTCTGGTAATCTACTCAACTCAAAAATATACTTGGATTTTAAAATAATGGAATAATTAAATTAGTAGTCAAATCCTTCTTTGTATTATAGCTTTCAAAGATTTGAAAGTAAATGAAAGTTTGTCTGTGAGAAGCTTAGAAAGTCACCATTCCTGAACACTTTCTTGTTATTTAGTAATGGCATTCTAGATGTTTTGGGTTATGGTCCCTTCAGTTAGGTTTCTTTGAGTTATGACTTTTCACAATTCAGCCTAGATGATGGAAGCATTTGTCATTCAATCCACTGTATCTTCATTTCATCTCCCAACTTGCAGGACCAAAATTTGCACTCTACCTGTGAGATTTGACTGAAGAGTAACAAAACACAACTACCTCAAAATTTTGTATTAATGATTTGACAACTGAGCCCAAAATCAGCATGATCCAAAAGCGTATCAAAATTACATTCATAATTTGCCTCATCACTGAATTAAAATCTTACAAGGCAGAAAAAAAATTACCTGAACCCCTTGCTGAATAACTGTATGCAGAAAGCTTTCCAAAATGATCAGAGTCTGTACATCTGTGCATACATACATACAGATATACCAACTTCTTACATAACTTTACAATTATGCTACTGGAAAAGTAGCTGATCACTGAAATGCATCCTTTGATGTCATCTCACAACAGTTAAGCTTTTCATAGTTTAAATTCCTCAGCATATCCTCTTGGTTCAAATAATCCTCACATCCAGATTGGCTGCCTTTTCTCTGCCACATACAAACATATTTGTGGAAAACGCTTTGAAGCACCAAATCCACGTGAAACAAGGCAGCCCATACTTCTTACATCAACAGCAGTAAAAGAATGGGAGCAACTGACCTGCCAAGGATAGAAGAGAGGTGTTTGATCCAAAGGAACTCTCAAAGGTGCAACGATGACCAGTTCAAACAGAAGACCGAGCAAAAGTGGAACCACACCAGCAAGCAGTATAGCCACTATCAGTGTCTTCATTATCTAAAAACCCCAAGACATTTAATTCATATGTTTACCAGAGGATTCTTTGTTTAAACTCAAAAATGTAACTTACACTACATAAACACACAGTCCTGGTGAAAAAATCCAAAACCTACACAGACCTCTATTTCACACATATACAACCCTAGAAATAATTTTTACTACATATATAGTTTTGCAACGCAAGTTTTCAAGACTGGGTCCTACTCCATGCCCCTCCAGAAAAAAACATGACTGTGCCTACTAGTATTCATGTAGTGCTAAACCATAAAATTACCCTTGACTGTTATCAATAGGGAATACTATCCAATGGCACTTCAATACATTGCATAATCTCATATGTTGGGAAATTGAAGTATTTTTCCAAAACTGCCAGTTTTTCTCTGGAGCAAAACAAACCTTAAAAATTCAGTCATTATAGACTATTTGACTTAAAAATTGAAGACTCAAAATACTGCACTTGAATCTTTATTTATTCTGGAATTCTCTTAGTTTAGATGCATCATACAAAACTAGCCTGACTTAATTAACATGATGGTAAAGAGAAGGGGCAAAGAACAAGCAGAGATGTTTTTAGCTTTGAATTTTCTTAAAGAAGCTAAGATCTTAAAGAAGCTAAAAGCAAAATGATGGATGAGGTATTTGGGAAACATAATAATACATGAAGAGCAGTGTAACAATTTAATAAGCACATTAAAATGTCCACAACAAGATACCATTTACACTATTGATGTTTAAAGGAACTAGCAAGAAACCTATTACAGAAATCCTCAAAATTGAAACCAAGATAAAATGTGGGGTATAAATTTGTTTTCATGCTGGAAATCTAAACTCCTCATAATTAATATTTTTGAGGAAATTATCTTTTATTTAAACAACACAAGTTGAAAAACTGATAAAGATCTTTCTGAAAATATGCATCAAGCTACTTTGTAGAGACATGGTCATCATCTATCAGCTTTATTAGTTTTTTTCATTTGATAATATCATGCTACTAAACAAGTAAATAATTAAGTTTCCAGGTTTATGTGAAAATGTAAATGTCTTTGAGAACACATAACACATGGGGTAACAATGCAATGTATTCACCTTTAAAGGAAAACAGCAAAACATACACAAATATATATAAACATTTACACACACAAACCTATTTACACTGATTGCCTTCCAAAAACAGTTAGCCTATGCAATGGGAATGCAAGCTGCAAAAGCTTCAAAATAGTCTGAAAAGCAAAATGTAGTATACATGACAGAGCAAAGCCTGCAAGCAAAAAATGAAACTAATTCCATTATGTTTTTTTCTGATAATTCAGTAGAACTTTTTCCCAAGACTCACCATGAGAGACCATTCTTTGACCTTCTGGAAAATCACTCTACGACCCTGTGGCATCCAGGCAACCAGCACTGTCACTGCTCGGATGGTCAGCCAACAGACATAAAGACCACAGGCAGCTGTGTACAGTTCATGGATTTTGGCAGTCCCCGTCCAAAATGACATTAACCACCGGCCAGCGAACACTGAAAACACAAGCACTGTTACATACAGTAATGCTTCTGGATGTATTAGGGAAGGATGCCTATTAAAAAACCACCAAATTTATCTGAAATATCTTTGCAAAATATCGTTCATCATAAAACAGTTTTTTGGTACTATACCGGTAATACATAAATGTGTGAAGTGCTATGTAAATGGCTCCAGAAATGATGCCAAATAAACACATAGAAATACTTTTCTACCTAAAATTTCATTATGAAGCAATGTGACCTGAGCTACAGCAAAACAAAGCACTGAACTGTTCAGAGCCTAAACAACGATCTTCAGAACTGCAAAGGTGATCATGCGTTAGTGCATAAGCTTGAACTTAAATTGTATGAGCTATCTTTGGGTTGTTTCACTGCCTCCTGCAATTTTTTAAGACTTACTGAATGGGCTTCTGAAGTTCTCTGACAAAAATGGGAAACTAATTTGCTACAGTTCACTTTTTAATAGTGTTTTCATTCCCTAGTATTACAGTAGAATTATTTTATGTCCTACTACTAAAACAATCACAGAATTTATAACTTCGATCTCAAAACATGATTGACTTTAGGACCATTAATACAAGAAGGTATAAATTACATGGTATTACATCAGACAGGTTTTGAAATTTAAGCTGGATGACATGGCTTCATTTATTCCAAATTATTTTTAAAAATACTAGGTGTTTTTGAAGTACTTATTCAGACATTTAAAAATTATATACATGCCACTTCACAAAAGCTCCTAATGACCTGTCAAGATCACAGAATCACAGAATATCTCAAGTTGGAAGGAACCCCTAAGAATCATCAAGTCCATCTCCCTGCTCCTCGCAGGACTCAATAATGACACCTTCAGAATATTTAATTAAAGAAAATACTGTAGAAGACCTGGAAACAATCTACTTATTTTCTTCTCAAAACAGTAAAATTCTCTTTTTCATTCAATACTACTGAGATTGTCTCAGCACCTGAGGCCCTGTCCTTAGAGAAAAATTATTCTACAACAAAAAGGGAATAGCAATCTCTGTCACTGAGATTTTTAGATTATTACAATTTGATGACAAATGATTAAAAATGAGACAAATTTCCATGTTTTTGCCTTTTAACTTTAAACAAAACATCTGCCATGGTTGGGCATGGCAATATACAGAGTAGTTTTTTTATCACAGTTTACCGCTTACTCACCTGGCAAGGTAAGGCAGATAAGACTAGCAATCAGTAATGTTATGCACATGAAAACAATCAAAAGAAATATCTGAAAAAGGGAAAAAGAAAGGACGGGAAGTTTGTAAGAAAGTTATTTAACCAAACCCCAAGAAACCCCAGTATAAAAAACCGTATCATCCTAGAAAGGCAAGTAAACTAGGATGTTCAAATACTAACTGATGTTTCACTATATAAATAAATCAGCAATAAGAAACCTAACCTAAGCAGAACACCTGCAGTGTTGTGTATTTCTAAGACTTTCCATCAGATGTTCCAACACTAAAAAATAACATTTGAATCCAGAATGACTGAAGTTCTTTCTTATACCACATAAAGATCATCTCTTAATTTCTGCACCGACCAGCATGACTCTCAAATAATCCTGAAAGGTTTTTAGCTCTGTATGTCATATGAGCAAGACAGTGGCTTATAGGAAAGCCTTGCTGACGAAGTTCTTCCAGATGTGCTCGGGTATCTGTGATCAGAAGCTGACAGTGAAGCTGTTGATCCTCAGACAGGTTAACATCCTACCTGAGAATTACCATGTATGTCTCAAGCACTAGGTGCTATGAAGTTCTGCTTCACAAATCATCAAGAGCCACACAACGAGCAAGCTTGCTATGGGAAAGCTAACACCTTATCCCAACAGACTACCGAGGGAAAGTTAAATCTGGAACACACACTTTTCCTTGATGAAGCTTTTGAGTATAAAGGAAGGAACCTTCAAAAGCAATAGCACAGTGACCTAATGTTAGCCATTACTTCCATTCTTGAGCTATACCTGAAACCACAGTAAGTAAGCTGTGGTGAAGTTTGTATTTAACTCAGAGTTCTGCTAACAAGAAGACAGTTATCTAGTTTAAGCTGTATATTATTCTAGAAATACAAGTATTTGCCAACAAAATTTTCTTTCTAATTTTAGGGATTTAGAACTTTCAAGTATTATATAATGCCTTTCTAAGCATAATACAGATGCAGAAGCACCAGAAGTTCTCTCTCTATTTTCTTAATAAAGCAAAATAGTTCAAATAGTTCAAAACACTTCAGCTGCAAGACTAAAGTATGCCCCCTTGAAAGCCATGCCTTATTAGAGGCACACCTGAACCACCTGTTTGGAGGGAGCTTATTATCTTTCTCTCCATTACAAACTGTGAAGAAAACAAGATATCAACTGACACATAGTAATCAACATATATGGGGTCTACAAATAAAATTGCAATTGATGGTCTTTGAAAAAAGCCGTATGTGAGAATAACTGCAACTTCGTGTTTTAGAAAGCTGCAAACCATATAAAACAGAGCCCATCACCTGACTTCTAATAACGTGGCCCATATCTTAGAAAAAAAATATTTTTCTCAAATGCCTTTTTCTTTTCTCTTAATGTGTTAGGTATACATACCCTGAGTGGGAATTTTAAAGGTCTCCGATAAGGCTGGAAACCCACAGGTCCTCCTTGTTGAAGTATGGCTTGATGGGCTGCATGGAGACCTTCTCCCACAACTGGAATGGCATTATTATTGCGAGCATGCTGGTTGTTAGGTTGCTGATTTGCATTGTTTTCATTTTCTTCCTGATCACCAAGTAGGTAAGAATGAAGATCCCTGTAACAATTAAAACTTCAGTTTTGTTCTGTTTGACATGAATGAGAAACTTACAGCAATACAGACCTACTCAGAATGCATACAGGTTGCACAAAACTAATACAGGAGTACTGGCAGAACCTTGATAAAGTAAAATAAGCCTTTTTTGGTAACATATTCAATGTCATCATAAACACAATTTAGAAGAAAAATGCTAGTGTGGATACAGTTGGGATACAATCACAAGGAAAGATCATTTATCTGTCTGACTGCTTTAAAAACACCACCTGGCGTTAAAGATGTTGTGTAAAGGAAAGGAAAATTGCATGGCTATTTCAGTTCATGTAAGCACACAGCTCCACTGAAAACTTTTATGTTGCTGTCACTAAGCTCAGTAAGAAACAAGGGCCTTCAAACCTAAACCGTACAAGGACGGTGCTGCATTGCTATGGACGTGCTGTCAGAAGGACAGAGGCAGGCAGAGTCTTTCAAGATGATTCTAAATTGCTCAAAACTTGTTCACAGATTTTTAAGAATATCAATCCTAGAAAAAAACCAATCTACTTTAAAATTATTTTTGATGTTTTCCACATATATAATTAGCAAAATTTGAGTTGGATTAAAAATAAACATTTAGAACTTAATTTTCCTCAGCTTTAGATGAGTAAGATGTGTGCAGATATTTTATTAGCAATGAAATTTACCCAATAGTTTGCCTTTTGAGAAAAACAGAGTAAAAGATTTTCAGCTTTGCTAAACTAAAATTGCTGAAGAGGTAATTCGCAATTGTCCTGAACAGCTGCAACAATGGAGTAAGAAAAGCCATTTCTATCATCATCTCCAAATCTCTCTTGTTACACTGTACTTAAACACAATCAAAACTTGGAAAATAATTAAAAACCTCTTCAAAATGCAAACTAAGTGAAGGGGGGGAGGAGATTTTCCTTACGAGAAACTAAAATAAATATTTTGGGTTACAGTGAAGAAGAAGTCATTCACTCATTCACTCAGTTTCTCAGACATAACTTGGCAAAGAATAATTCTTGATCCTAAGAGAGCAACATGGTGGGAGAAGGCCAATATACTTTGAAGTTTAACTGAAAACTGTACAGAAACATTTGCCAATTCTTGACTAATTTGGAGAATAACAAATGGACTGGGAAATAATTTCAAGTGCTAGAACTCTGCCTGACAGTACCATAATCTACTTTATCTGACAAAGATACGGTTTTATCCTTCCCTGAAGTCTGAACTTTTAACTTTAAAATCCCTAATTTGAAGCTGCTTACTTCTTCAGCTCAATATTCTAAATAATTTTTTTCCCTCTTATAGTAAGAAATGCTAGAAGTGCACTTGAATTTTATTTAGATGATTCATGGAAACACTCTGCTGACATTTATCTCTTTCTTTACATATAATAGGGAGTTCAGAAGATGTTAGTCATACTTTCACAGATTTATTTAACTAAGCAAATGCTGGAACAGTGTACCAAAAGAATTACCTGTCAAAGGCTAGTCCAGAAGTATGTACAGCTACAGCTTAGAAGAAAGCAATCACTATAGAAGTTTTCCATCATGTATTTATCTGTAGAAGAGCTATTAAACCTGTTTGCTGAGATAACTGTCGAAAGCTGTCTTCATGTTTAAAGGCCAAACTGGGCACAGTGGTTGTAGCTGACTTTGGATTTCTGTACTTACAGCAAGTATCCAGCAGTAACAGTCCATGCTCGTACAAGACCTTTCAACCACTGTCTCGTATGTCCTTGCTCTAGCAAAGCTGGAAGCACCACCTGAAGCAAAAGCAGCTCTAGGGAAAGTTCGCTTACTGGAGCATCACTGGAAACAATGGGAAGAGCAGGAAGTCAAACATAAGGAATATTCTAATAGGAATCTTTTACACTGAATCCTATTAATGCCACCACAATACAAAAATATATTGGATGTCAAAAAGGAAAATTCTTGGTTTTTTGAAAACATTTTTCCCTACCCTGAGCAGAGGTTAGGTGTCCATAAATACTTAGGCACTTTGGCATATAAGAAATTTAAGAAAAAACATTGATAAAGACTATATTTAAGAATACAGTTTGCTCCTCTGTTTGCTTTTATCATGACTGTTTCAATATTTTTCAGAAATAAACTGTTAACATTAAAAAATGCAGTTGAAGATAATCTTTTACTCTTGAAGCAGTGACAATCAGGAATGAGTGTGTTAAAAAAGTAAACACGAAAGGAACTTCACTATCAGAAAGTTGAAATGGGAAGTGTTTTGAGGGCATAAAGGCACAAACAGTTATCTTTATGGAAGTAATAGGAAATGCTTCTTTTTCTAAAGTAGTTTTTCATTTGTCACATTGTATGACGTAGCCATGTCTCTTACCCTTTACTTCTCTTAGGACAATGAAGGTTAGATTAATTGAAAACAAAGTAACGTAACAAAAAATGTCACTTTAATGCTCAAGGAGTGCAAATACACTTTTTCCAGTTACAGAATCACTGAAAAAAACCCATCTTTTTAAAAATAAATGCTCACCTGTAGAGCATAACATTATATGGAAGAAAGTTAGGCAGGAGATACTTAATGATGCGTATGGGAAGCCAGAGCATGAGCAGTACAATTGATCCAAAGACAATCTGCAATAGAAAAGTAACCAAGTTAGTCCAAATAGTAGAAACAACCAAACCTAGTTTCCCACCCATGTCTGACATGTTCCCTGGGTTTGGTGGACTAGTCCTGGCTAACAGCTGAATACCCTCTCCAGCTAAAGGGGAAGGCAAAACAGAAGGCAGGCAAAACTGAGATAATGGCAATTTAATAGAGAAAGCATCAAGCACTCAATCAAAACAATAAGAATAATTCAGTCTCTACTTCTCATTAGCAGACAGGCAATTAGCAACTTTCTGGGAAGTCAGGAAGACAAACACCATAACCATGAACATCCCCCCTACCTCCTTTCTCACAGCTTTCGCTGCTGAGCATGACATCCTACCCCTTTGGTCAGCTTGGGTCAGCTGTTCCAGGTACACCCTCCTCCCAACCTGCAGCTTATTCACTGGAGGTGAGGGAGAAGGGCAGAGCAGCAAAGAAAATGCCTGGATGCTATGCGAGCACTGTGTAGTCATAGCCTACAGCCCTGTGTTAGCAACACTGTTTCAGCTGCCAATTCAAGGTGCAGAGGGACATTTGCCACTATGAAGAAAATCAATTCCATCCCAGGCAGACCAGTACACTACGATGCCCTTGCCAAATAGGACTGCAGTTGAATAAGCACCTGAATAAGCCTGCTGACAGCTAGAGCAATGTCATACAGTTCTTCCCCCTTCCCCAACACCAGGATCACCTATTTTGTATTCCTCTCTTTTCTAAGTGGCTGACTTTTTTAGCAACTTGCTGAAGCGTCAAAAAACCTTTCAGTTCCTATTTCCTCACATTTCAAATTGACTGAAAGACCAACATTTAGTAGAGGACATCAAGTGCCTGAAGACAATGCACTTGTATGAATCCTGTTTCCTTGAGGAACCAGATGAAAAACTGAACTCATTTTAAACATATTCTTACATTTCATAGAAATGCATCACTAGAGACTAAAAATATGAATAAAAAATTGTGTTTAACTATGTCAAAAAGAAAAATTGAATCCCATTCTTCCTGAAAATTAATAGCTTATGTTCTACACAATACATTTCTTTAAAATACAGAGAAATAAACAGAGTTGAAAGGTGTGATTGATTCTTTGAAATGGTAAATTGATTACCATTCTTGGTCCCATATTCTAGCATGAGGCTAGTGAAAGCTCTGAATTAATTAGCTGAGCAAATCAAAAAGTGAAGTTCAAGTAACTGCCCATTCCAACACAGTGTGACAACATAAGTGAGACCATGAGCAACTAATAGATTTTTCTTGTATTTGGGCCACCTGATGTACCACTAAATTTGAGGCAGCTGAAGAATTACAATTATCTAAGGATAAAATGCTCAGAAAGCTGGAAAGCTGAACTCTGCTTAGGTACTGAAGGGCTCTCTAACAGAACCAGGATCTCTCAAAGCTTTCACTGCTCAAAGAACTTCAGGTGTAACAATACAGTACATCAAAGGATGTTTCTGGTGTGCCAGTTTACACAGTTCATGCGACATTTATGTCAAAGATAGTCTGTGACCCTTCCTTGACTGCATGCTCAGCCAACCTCAGACAAACCAGTAAAGGGAAAAAAACTCATTGTTTTCAGGATCTCACAATGATAATCTGGAAACAGACACCACTGGCTAGGGCAGCAGAGTCCAATCCAAAATTTAGCTAGAAAGTTATTCTCCCCTGCTGCACTATTTTGACTGAACTGGACACACAGTATTTGCTGCAATAACTAAAGGCATTATGAAAGTTACGTGATTTACAATATCCATAATAATAAACACTTGTTTTCTGAATACACAAACATTTTCTGTGACTTTGCATAAGATACTTGGTTTTCAAGAGACCTCTAAAGTCCAATCAACTCTCCCCAAACCCCTGTTCTGAGCAGACCCAGATACATCAGGCTGCTCAGAACCTCATCCAGTTGAGTTCTAGGTATCAAAAGATGCAGATTCTGTTGGCAACCTGTTCCAGTATCAGTTCACTTCCATGTTGAAAATGTTTTTCTTTAAATACTGTATATGGGAGCCAGCATAAGAAGCTTTCTTTCCAAATTAAGGAATCTTTCAGGTAAGTCCTTACCACTGATAAGATAAACCTCCTGAGATGTCTATAGATGGGCAAGTGAATCATTTCCTGCACAGGATTGAAGTCTGGATCATTCAAATTCCTGAGAAACCATAAGACACCAGGTCTCAATACCTGCAGTAGGAAATAAAAAACAATATATGTGGAGAATATAATCTTTGTATTTATTTTTCATTTTGAACAATGCTGCTGCAGAAAGGGAGTTTTAACATAATAAGGACCTTCACTGAATAAGATTCAACAAAATCGTGCAGATATAGAACAAAGAAAGTATTATCACAGAGAAGCAATAACCAAATATGAGTTTAATTTTCAAGTATTGCTTGATCTTAAACAACTAAAACATATTCGGATTAATTTAAAGGCAACACTCAGATTTAAGTGATTTTTAAACCAAAAGTCTCTAAGTAAAATATACTCAAAATCATAATTTTCCACTGTAGTAAGTGCCAGTATGGCCCTTTTTTACATAAAACTGAATCCAATATACACACAAAAAACGATAGCAGCAATACCCACATGTGAAAGATTTAACAATCCTGTATGTAAGCCTCTAACTTTGCTACATACCAATCTTGTTCTTACAGACTCACCTCTCTTAGCAAAAGGATGAAGGATGCAAAATAGAAGACATAAACCATTCCCACCAACCAATGCAGAAACATTGTGGTGCCTGGGGCAGACTGAAAGCTCAATTCTCTGTCTTTCAGGGTAGCATCAAACATCTCCTAGAAGAAGGTAAGTAGTAAACAAACATGAATAAAGTTTGGCAAACATCCACAACTATTTGGTTTTTTTACCCTAGCTCATATATACTACTAAGCATAATTTAAATGTTTGCTTTAATACATAAACACACTGTTTAATTAGAGAAAAAAAGCAATTTCTTTATGATACGAACAGCAAATAAAAATCAATTTCTCATCAACTTATTTCTTCTGACAAAAAGAAGAACTAAGTCAACTCAATCACTAACAGACCCTACATAAGGTATAAATCAATTCAAACCGAGTGGTACTATGATGGAAGCAAATAATTCCTAAGTAAAATTCTATTTCTACTAAGGCTGGAAAAAATTAGTTTTGTTCATTTCAAATTTATCACTCAATATTTTCAGGACAGAAAAACTGTCCTCAATTCCAAGCCAATGCAGCATGGATCTTTTCCAAAACAGAGAGACTGGACAACTTAAAATACCAAGTCATTACCATTTCACATAAAATGACTCCATAAAGATGCTTATTCATCACACAAGTTTGCCTATATTACAGTAAGCTCATTATTACAGTGGTCTTGTAACTGCACTAAAAAGGGTTAGGATCTTGTAATTTTAGTAACAGCATGCTAATTTGTACTTAGTAACATTAAAAAAAAAATCCCCAAATTAGCATTAGGCAGTACCTAAAATAACCCATTCCCTCAGGAAATGCTGTTTATGAAAACAGAAGAGTGCTGTCAAACTCTTATTAACAGCTCTCTTCTCATCAGAACTTTTTTTTTTTCTTCAAATATCAACACTGAAAGATTTTATCCCATTTGGTTCTCTTCTTACCAAGGAGCATATATCCAACCACCAGCCACAGATGAGAGGAAACACACCAATTTCAACCACCACTAACAAGGAAACCTTTAGGAAAAGAGAGAAAATAACATCTCACTAGTTTAACAAAAAATGCTAAGGAAATGATGGTATCAGTTTAAACTGAGAGGGGTTTTTTTCCCCACACAAAAAATTAGGATTACCTTAACAACAATATAGCAAACTCCTAGTAAACGACGTGATCGCTGGAACTTAACAAGTGCTGCCAAACCCTGAACAGCTTTGTCAAGGAAATAACACTGGAAAACACTTTGTAGCAGTTTAATTAATATCAAACACTGTATTATGTTGCTTTTAGCAACAGGAAATTTTATAAAAGAGAAAAATGAAATAGTAAGTATGTGTTTAATCAGGGTTCTATTTTCAAAATTGGCTGTGACTCTAGAAGTCCTGATCTGGTGCACTGGGTAACACCCCCAAACATGCACCTAAAATAAATAAATAAATAAATAAATATTGTTAATACCACCCTTCTTAAATCAAGCAACCAGAAGTTCTCAAGAAATAAACAGTTGTCTCTGAAAACATCTGCCACAAACAAGTAAGTTTAAAAACTGAAAACCTACTTTAAATAGTAACTTCCCCTTTTCTGCAGTCTAAATTAAATTCTCACCTTTTTCAAGAAAAGCTGGATGCATATTGCACTTTGGGAGTTTGTTCTGACGTGTTTTCTTAGGAGGCAAAACCTACATGCTAATCTACTAATGTTTTACCACATTTGCTCTGCACATTGGTATACTGATGTACAAAGTTAACATTAACTTTGTGCACTTTTGAACAGAAAACTGCTAACAAATGTACATTCTTTCAAAACGAAGCTGATGTAAAAAAACATGCAGCTGAAATGCAGCCTTCTTACTTGTGACCAAATAAATCCTCCCAGCTTCCAAGACTTAATTTTCTACAACTAAGTAGTTTTCTCTATGGAAGTAATAATGAGAAAGAAATTCTTGCTGCAAACTCTCAGTACTTCAGAGACATAATGAAGAAAATAAATTAACTCATATTCAAAAAGTCTGGCAGGATCAAAAATATTTGAATAAATTTCCCATTATACCTCCCATATTTTCATAGTCCCTCCTTTCTTAATCACTCTGCTGCATACAGTCCACAGCAGAAGCATAGGGATACTGAGAAAAAACCAATCCTACACTATTCTCAGACAGATCTTCAAACAAGCATAAAAGCCTTTGATTGTGTTGTTACGCATATGCGAGTATTTTAAAACAGGCACTTTGATAACTTCTAAATGTTCAAGAGAACAGAAGAGACCCTTCCTTCTAATTTTGCCAAAAGAGCAGAGAAAAATGGTGAGATAAGCGCATCTGCATCATGACTGTGCCTCTGCAAATCATAGCCAGAAAAATTATTCACATGTAAATCTGAACCAGGTGACTACTGACAAAAGGATACATGACAAACAATGAGAGTCACTGCTAGCAGAACATATCCCACTATAGTTGTAATCAGGCCTTCAAAGTGAGATGCTTGGACCTGGAGCAAAGAGGAAAAAAAATTATCAGTCTCTTAGAAGATTACATCTCCTTTTTATGTAATTAAGATAAATTCCAAATTTCAACTCTTCAAGAATGCCAAGTTTCTCTAGTTTTTACATATTTTAATAATCTACTCCTACTTTTGTATCTTCATCAAGAGTAGATCATGTTTACATTACAACTACTTTCTTCACACTTGAAAAAACCTCAATATATGAAACAAAAAGTGTCACCTTGCACTGTTTCAGTCATCCCCTAGTTTTCCCTACTTATTAACACCCAGTATGAAAATTAGTACACGAGTTAAAAATGTACACAAGGAACAAGAGGCTGAAGACACATGCAGTTTTTATAAGTAGGAAACCTCACTTGAGATGTAAATAATGGAGGAAGTGGAAAAGAGTGAGACAACATTTTTAATCATAGATTCAAAAAGGCTGAAAGACTAGTAAGAAGACATACTCCAAGTTACTTCTGCAACCACAAATAGAAATGGAAAGATGCTACAAAAATATTGTGACTGAATAAACACTGGTAGTTTCTTTTTCATTTTGAAATTATAAAGCAGTACTCACATATTCCTCAAAGCCCAGGCCAACAATGGAGAAGTGACCAATGTGGTATGGACAAAATGCTGTATAATGTAAGCAGAAAGGAGAAAAAAAGGCCATGAAAACTGCTAAATGGAGCCTTATTTGCAGGATGAATATTCTAACATGGTACTACTCTACTTCTCATAAATAAAAAAGTACAAAAATTAATTTCTGTGCAAGCATTTGTAAGTGTTAGATTTCTGTAATTTTACAAACACTGAAAATCAGATCAGAATTTGCACTTAAGGACTAAAACAACATAAAACTACACAGAATAAGAGGATTGTCTTTCCCGTCTTACTTCATCTTGCAGAGTGTAAATTAATTACATTTCTCAGTCTTATGTACTAGGTACATAACGTCTTATGTATCCGTCTCAGACTGCTGTAGGAACCTATTCTTTTTTTCCCATGCACTAGAAGACTTCAGTAGCCATTTTACAGCTTGGTGAGATGGGACTTGCTTTAGGCAAGGCTTCAGTTCTAGTGCTTTAATTCTTAAGAATACTATGAAAAATGCAAGCTCTGCGGAAATTTGCAAAGGGAAGAGGAGGGGGAGAAAGATGACACCCAGTGAAGGGATGAGGAGCAACTGAAAAGTCTTTTACTTTGAATGAATGTACTGAAAAGTGTTCATCATTCCAGAGAACTGACTCCTGACAATTCTGAGGTTTTAGGGGAAATGCAGTAGAAAACACAGCACCTTCCCATTTTTAGAAACCTGCGTATTTGCAACAAAATCAATTTTTTAAAAATTATTTTATCACACTCTGTCTCCTAACCAAGGTACGAAGGACTACAGAATTCAACATCAATGTTTTGTAGGTGTGGAGGGCATCAGCATAAAGTAAAGGGGCTGCAGAAATGACAAGCTTTTATTTTCACCTATACTGTCTTCACTACATCATGATAGTCCACTCTGGAAACTGCTACAGACTAAACATTCCCTCAAATGAAAAGCGTGATGATTTTCTCTCTCCTCCCCATTTCTGTATATGATTAACATATAAAAAAATCCCAATTTCAAAACCCAAGAAGCAAACAAACCAACAAAAAAAAAACTACTAGGAAAAGATTTAGCAGGACTCATATCACTGTAATCAATGATAAGTTTTAATTTATGTCACTTTCAGGAAAATCAGCAGTTACTGGGAAAAGCAAACATGTAAAAGATAAAGGGAGGAACTGAGCTCTCCCTGCCCAGTAAGAACAAGAGAAAAAACAGCGAAATGAAAAAGATCACACTCACAACTCCAACAGATATCAGACTGATGACTTAAAAGTTGTATTTTTGACATTTTATGAGAATATAGTGCATAGTTTATCAGGTTTTTAAATAACTTTATTTAAAAGAGACTTTCTAATAGATCCCTTAAAAAAAGAAGCATAAAGGAGTACAAACTCCTCTGAGTACTAAAACAAGCTATAGAAAATATTAATTAAATTGAAATGAATTAATTTGCCCAAGGAGAATTTCTGGACCATTAATTAAGGTTATAAAAGATAAAACAGAAGGAAAGCATTTGTAAAGTACCTCCTGTGACATCGGAACTCACAAGTACTATAATTACAAATTACTACAGATTTGGCAGTTGTAAATTAAGCAGTATTACTTAATGGGAAAGATACTAAAAATAGGCTTGAGAGGCACATATTAAATTCCCAGACCTCGTGCTTGCTTAGAAAAGTCATTCTCTTCTCTATTTGTGAGTTTTCCCACTAGCAAAGCAGTTACTTATATGACATTATATTGATATATATGACAACCTCATTAATTACTCTTATTACTTACTTATTACTGAATTTTAATCTACAGTTTGGAAATTTCATAGTTATTATCTACTTACTAAAAAAGCCTGCATTTTATAGCAGCTAAAAAAACCCAACTAACTTCTGATAACCTCAAATTACAATAGAATAATTATCAGAAAGAAAAAAATTCAAGTATTTTCCAACTCTTATTTTAGAACAACAGTTTCTTGTAAATTAAATGTACAATGTACTCATTTTTATTTTCTTTTGATCTGCTGTTCTGTTTCAGTATCTAGATGCTCTAATTACTGGTTCACTGTTGTGAGCTTTACTTCACCAGTAAAAACTTATCTACAGTACAACTTCAGATTTTCAACTTCAAACTCTCCTGCCAAGAAAGACCACCAAAAAAACAAAAGCAACATAAAAAATTATTTTCTAAACTAATCATTCAGAACAAACAAAATTTTGTGGTATTTTTGTCTGGTATCTCCTGAAGTGTATAATATGCTTCATCTTGTCACTAAAATGCTACATTGTTGCATACCTCCCTCCCTCCCAATTTTGAGCTCCAAGAATGGATTCTTAATGGAAAAAGTGATATACACTAGTTTTACATAGTAAAAACTATGCAGAGGAAAAAAAATCGTAGCCATTCCTCAAAGTACTGCATTTCCTCACAAATTAAATTCCATGAGATTCTTCCTTTAATTTAATAATATTACAAATAAATATTATTTTCTCTGCTTTGGTTGATATGGTTAAGCTTTTCATAGATTTCCTGTTTTAAATCTATTCACTTAAAGGAGTTAAAATAAAAAAACCCTAGAAAATAATAAATATTTGTTATTCGTATTGCCAGTTCATTTTTGGTTCTATTTTTAGATGCCACATCTTCATTTTTCTAGAACAGCCTTAAAATTGACCTTCACTATCACTTCACAAAGAAGGATTATTTTAAAACCTAAAAGCAAACAATACTTACCAAAGACAAGTATGAACAACGTATTTAAAGACACCACCCAAAAGACATGTTCCTGTGAGGAATATGGGGGAAAGAGGAAGGAAGATGACAAGAAAACAGCACATAAATGCCAGTCTTTTAAAAAAGTGATTCGACTTTTGTATCTCAACTTCTTATTTCAACCATCTATTATCACCAGAACTTGCACATCTCATGTTAGAGTGGTGGTATTAGGACAAACAAAATGTATCTGAATATGAACAGTATTTTAACTATAAAAAAGAGCAAAACATAAGGTTAGAACAGATATGTATTTTCAGGGTGGGCTTTTTAAAAGGTCTAGTTTTTATTTACAGCAGAGTACATGATACAAAGTTATCTATGTCTTTTAAGAAATTCCACTTATATGCCACACACACACACCCCACTCTAATTTGTGAAACTCCTAAAAAATCCAGTTTGCTTGAACATGACATCATATTAAATTCTCTTGAAAAAAATATACATATGATATGAAAAAAAGAACTTCAAATACAATTATGTATATTAAAAAATACAGGAACTTAAAAAATCCTTCTGTAGAAATTCTTGAAAAGCAGGATTGCACTTACTAAGAAAACCAGAGATCCATCAAGTCCAAGCATCTGTGAAGATAAGAAAGTTATTTTTACTTATCAGAAAAACTAACCTGAATCTAAAATAAGCCCCTTTCACATTGACCTTTACTGTCCAATTCAGCCAAGAAGTTTTTCATGACTCAACCAACAGTACCAGGACATAAATTCTTACAGATAAACTAAGTTCTCATTAAACCTGGTAAACTCAGGTGTTCTGAATACCTGCATACACATGTACCTATATGTGTCAAACCAAACATAGAAACAATTAATTTATAAGCTGTTTCTCTCCAAGACTTTGACAAATATTTACAAAGTAATGTAGTGATTGAATGGCTATTTAAGTACATGTTTAATCAACTCAATATTTAAATACAAGAGCAAATTTTTGTTTCATCCTACTTGCAAAGTATCAGTCTATGTAGCACTGAGAAAAGTTAGTATTTTACCCTTAATGTATAAAAGCAACTATTAACAAGATAATTTGCTACATTCTATGTTATTAACTTTCGAACAGAATTGTTTTTCAGCTGGGGAAGATGGGAAACATTCTGTATCACTCAGCACAGCTGTCATGGGAAGCATCCACAGAGCAGCCAAAAATAAAGCATCTATTTAAAAAAAAAAAAAAAACAAAAATCTCCTTTCCCCCCACTTTGAGTGTATCTTACTATTTCAATCCAGACACTCCTACTCCACAATTACCGCTGTAAAGTTCCAGGTTCAAGGCTCTTTTGTACGAGCACTTTGCACTAAGTTCCGAGATATAAGTCGCACATATTTCACAAATCAAACCAAGATGCAAAAACGTTTGAAAATTCAGAAAACTTGTATGGTATTTTTACAGGATGACATAATAGAAGAGCCTACCCCAATTTTGAGACTAAATGTCAACTACACATCTGTTGCCTATGTCGGCACATAACACTGGAAGTGGTTATGAGAGTATGCTGGAATTGATTTGTATACTCCTGGACAGGCAACAAAATATTATCAGTTAGGAATACATCAGCACTTTCTAGCACATAAATTGGGTTCAGAAATATAACATTTTCATCTTGAAATAAACAGTGGAATGGTTCAGGAACCTGAATTTATGTATGCCTTTTTCCACAAAATGCCTTTCAAAACACACTAACAAACTTTCAGTAGATACAAAGTAAATATCAAGATGTGCCACTCATGATAAAAATTATTTCTGCTACCCTGCAATCCAGGCAACAACTATACCACAGCCTAGGAATACAGTGAGTAGTGATGCTGGTAAAACACATGAAGCTGCTGCACCTACCTTCAGGCAGGTTTTGCTGCCTGTGGTGAGCTTTGAACTCAGATATTGGCTACTTCTAGACCAGATACAAAAACCTAGGTCTTGAGTCTCTACACTACTCTCTGATTACAGTGTACAAGCATGTCATGCTCTCATCACGGAATTTGTGATCCATAAACAATGCAGAAACCATGTTACATTAAAACGTGCCATCATTTTTAGAGAAACACATTTGCTTTTTGCAAAGCAACCTAAACTTCTATTTCTCTCTTTTGTTTAGTGTAATGCTTTCATGAATACAAAAATTAAACATTAAACTACATCTAACGCAACATCTGTACACTCCTAATCCGACCCAGTGTCCTCAGAGCAAGCTGCAATTCAGTTCTACACCTCACCAAGTTAGTCTTCAGAAACTACTACTAAAACATGTTTTAAGTTGCTACTGTACTTCAGATCAAAGAAGTAACATAGTAACATCTTATTTATAATATAAAAACTTTTCTAGGTCGCTAAAGGCTCTTACCAAAAGAATGCTTTCCAAATCTATCCCAAATGCATTTTAACACAGCAGTACTACAAATAATTTCAAGTGTGAGCCTGAATTATTAAATTCAAGAAAATTATTCTTACTCACTCGCTCCCAAGTAAGCTCTTCTGCTGCTCGATCCCATTCCAAAGCATTCCAGTTCATGTCATCTGAGGAGACAATGGCCATTTTTACAGCTGTTAGATCACTCAAAACAAGATGTAACCACTCCATGCTATGTTCTAAATGAACAAAAAGACTTGAGTCCATAATATTCAGCTTGTAACTGCCGACAGCTTTTCAGCAAGTGGATGCTTCAGCACTCAAAATGCATGAAATTTGCAAAGCCAAGATAAATAAGCTGAAGTGGGAATTTACAGAGCTTCCTTCCATTATGACAGTTCTATAGCCAATTAATTTCTATTTAATAAGAACTAGAATATTAGTGTTTTGAGTCACCTGTTACCTTGTGCTCCATTGTTTGCGTCTGCTGCATCTTCTACTACAGCATCCTCTTCATCTTCATTATCTTCTTCCTCTTCATCTACTTGTTCCTCTTGAATTTCAGGGTTCTCACCTACAACTACATTCTCAGCAGCTGGGTTAGCAGGTTGATCAAGCACTGCATTTTCAACACCTCCATTTACAGCAGCCTGAGCCTGCAGAAACAGGATTTAGTATTTGGTTAGATTGATCAAGCTCTCTTCATGCTTTTATCCTGTATATATACCAAACCAAACAGTATTAAAAAACAGTATTATTTTCTAGATGAGAATTACATTTGGGACCACTAAACCTTTAAAAACAGGCAAAGAAACATTCAGGTAGCTTTACAGTGTAGCTGATGTAGGAAAGGACCTCTAGAGATCATCTAGCCAACCCAACTACTCAAAGCAGGGTCAGGTATGGCAGGGTGCTCAGTGCTGTTTCCACTTGGCTTTTGAGCTGCCCTTTTCCAGAGGTGGAAGCTTTACAACCTCTCTGAGCAACCTGTTCCAGTAGATGATCACAGTAGTAGTATAAAAAAAAGGCAAAATCCAACACAAAAAAGACCCACCTTTTTTAAAAAATTGAAACGGAATTTCCTGCATTTTAATTTAAGCCTACTGCCTGTGCTCCTGTCACTCAATACGAGCAAGACAACTCTGGCTCTGTCTCCTTTACAGCCTTCCATCGGGCATTTATACAGACCAATAAGGTCCACCCTGAGCGTTCTCATCTTCAAATTAAACAATTCCAATTCTCTTAGCCTCTCATCACATCAGGTGTTCCAGTCCTTTAACCATTTCTGTTGGCTCTTCACTGCACCCGCTCCAGTCTGTGCCTGCCTCTTTTGTACGGGGGGAGCCTAAAACTGGATACAGCACCCCAGATGTAGGTTCACCAGCGTTTAATAGAGGGGAACTCTCTTATGAAAACAATTATTATATTAGAAAGATGATAATTCAAGGCCAATCCCAGTCAGTCACCAAGATGAGAATCTCTGTCTTTTAAAAACTGACATTTAGTAAAAAAGAAAACAATTTCAATTATTTCTTCCCTATGCACAGATTGCTTGTATCATCTCTTCCCCCACCCAAGCAGCTCCTGTAAGCACTGAAGGAGTGCACATGTGTGTGTTGGGAGTGGGAGGAGGGCAGAGAAGCTCCAATTTCAGTGGTGTCCACAAACCAACTGCTTTGAGAAAATGAATTTTTACCTCATTAACTACTGAAATAGTTATGAAACAGACAAAATAAAAGCAAGCTGCACCTTCAGTGACTACACCTCAGAATTCAGCTTTATGTGTATAAAATTTTCTTAAAAATGGTAAAGATACAGAGATAAGAATCTATGCAATACTACACAACAAAACAACTTCAAAAACATAGCAGTGGTGCCACCGAGTTTATACAGGAACAAGTGTTCAACTTCTGCTAGCAAATAAAGATACCCTGAAGTAAAACAACATGACTGTTGTGTTCTGATAATGTATTTACTCCCAGAAACAGATTTTCTAAATTAATTGTGAACTAATGAGCAGTCAATTTTACCTCATTTTGTTGACCAACACCATTGAGTGGCTGTTGTTGATTTTGTTCCAACCACTGTGGTGCTCCTCCATGGACGATCTGTTCACGTAACCAAACAAGGCTGATAAATGCACACAGAGTGCACGTCACCACAAAACAGCCCTGCAAACAGTCAGCCAGTAAGTTCTCCCTGTTAAAAAAAAAAAGTATTAATGAAAACAATATTTTCCTGGTAAGACTACTGAGTAGTTGATAAAAAACAGTCCTTCAGAAGAGCAAAGGAAACACAACAGTCACTAAGTAAATGGTTTGATACATAAATGGCTAAATGCATAATATCCAGTCCACCTAAGCATTTTATCTGCTGAGCTACCTGAACCAGAAGAATGGAACTCTAGGGTTTCCCTTCAGGTAGCATTTTACCTCAGATACTATCTCTACACCTTAAAAATCTTAATTATCAGGTCATACATAACTGTGTAGCAGCAGAAAGGCAAAGTTCAGCCAGCCAACCAAAACTAGGGTTTCATGCAATGCAAGAGGTACTTAAACCATCTTAAGCAACCCTCATCCCTAATTTCAGGTACCTCCTCAGAAAACCACAGAATGTTCCTTAAAATAAGTAAGAAACATGGCACCATAGTACTCTGCTACCTCCAAAGAACTATCAGTCTGGTACCTCTTGCAGCTACACAACTGTGATGCACAACATAGTGAATACCATGGAGACATGAAGTCCAAAATGAAAAGATGACACAAGAGGCTACTGTAATTGACTCTGACAAAGAAATAAATGTCAAAACACAGTTTCACACACTATTAAAATCTGACAAATACTCCCTAGACTGTAATAGACATGAGGTGCTCTAGTTTCAGTTGTTTCAGATTCTTCTCCAAAAATCAAAAATAGAATCTACACTACAAAGACAACAGGAAAAATACTGTTATTAGACTGACACAAGCATCTCTCTCCAATAATGAAAATTAGTTAAATGTAACTTGACCCGATGTCTCAAATCAAATAGCCCAATTGAGATGACTTAGCTGAACTAGAGAACATTCATTAGCAATCTGCCTGATGTGCAGCTGATTCTACTCAAACTCAGTTTCAGTTCCTCATGTTCAAGATAATGAGAAAGTAAGAGGCAGCTTGAAATTCTGTTGTTTGGTATTAACTGATTCTTTAGGCAAAATTCATTTAAAAAGGACAATGACAGACAATGTGCAATAGCAGATGGTGACTGAAGCATTAAAAATCCAAATATCACCTAGAAGAAAATCTGATAAAAAATAATCCCTCTCACCTAAGAGACTCAGAATGGATAGAATTAAATTCCAAATATAAAAATGCAACAAAGAAAACAATGTGACATTATTAGCAACACATTTCTTAATATTCTACTATGCGTCTGATTTAAATCATAGGAAATTAATTTTTTTAATTATTAAGTGTAATTTTACAGCGTAAGTTTTCTTGACATCAAATACAAATCTTCATTAACCAGGGCCCGATTTGTAAAGTCCGTTTTCCAGCTCCAAAGATCTTGAATAATGGAACGCCAAAGTGAAACATTTTCTACTGTAATGCTGTCGTCTGTACATCTGGTTGTGCAAAGGGCAATGTGCAGTGGCTTATTAAGACGATGGAAGATAACAAGTATAACTGGAAGAAAGGGATATTAAGTTCCAAAGTTACAGTTTTCAGGGTAATCTGACTAAAACAGGTTTTTGTATCAAACTGCTGAAGTACTTACGTGGACAGAATATCTAATGGCAGTGTCAGTAGTGAGCTCACAGAGCCAGTAAACAAGCACTTGTAGATACGACCTGTGTGAAAAAACAGAAGATTGGTATAAAATTGATTTTGGCTACAGCCTCACTTGGAAAGGACTCCAGGTACCCTCTTTCCACCTGGTGTCCAACTAAGTCTATGACATGGAAGAAAATCTCAACTTTCAGTGCATGAACAGCACGACCATACACAACCTTGTGGAACAAAGCTGTATTTTAGCTGCACATCTTTAAACGTACACATTCAAAGTGTAAGAACCGCCATACTAGGTTAGACCCAAGATTCATCTAGACCTGTTTCCAGCACTGGTCACACTAATGGATGCCTAAGGAAGAATATGGAAGCAGGTTGAGGATACTTACAGTGATACTTCTTCAGTACATTCTCATACACTTCTTTTCCGATACCAAAGCATCTCATAGCTAATTAATCCTTGATATAGTTTTTCCCCCATTAATTTGTTCAATCATATTTTGAATGTGTATAAACTTCTAGTATTATGATATCATGTAGCAAGGATCATAGCCATTTCATCATCTGTTTTAAATAACTGTTTTATGGATTAATAGTTGATGCTAGTAAATGTTAGCTTTTCACCATGATTTGTACTTAAAAAGTAGGTCATCAGGGTATATGGTCTACTTCAGACAATGAGGTGATGCCAATATTGTGCTACTCTCAACTTAAGCCTGTGCCAGCTACAAATTAAAGTACAGAACAGACTGAGAAACCGTCTGGGGAGATGCATTTACTCCCTGCTCTTCTGTTCAATGGGCAAATTATGGTTTGTAAAGATGCACTTCCAATGATTTCCTTGACTGAACACTATATCCCTTCTGCCTTTCTCCATTTCCTGTGTATTGTTAGCTTGTTGAAATGTCCATAGTTCTTTTTCCATCTCTATTCGGAAAGCAAATTTAAAACTGGACACTACAGTAATTTCAGTGTGCATTCTCTTTTCTACTGAATTCCTTTACTACTTACATGACTTTGAGATTTGTTTTACTGATCAATTTGTCCATGGTTGTAAAGGAATTTTACTTTTCACATAAAAAACCCCCTGCACTTTCATTTATAGATGGTTAGAAATAAGAGGACAATTCTTCTATCCTAATACTAATAAATGGCATCAAATAAAACCTTCCATGTAGATTTTAAAGAAGATAATTCAGAAGAGGCATTTTACTGGAGATTGACATTTAAAAGCTCTTTCATACATTCTCTCCTAAGTCTTAACACCCTTCTGTATTGCATTACTGGCTTATGAGACAAACAGGTAGAACTTCTGAGTGAAAATAAATGAAATAACGTCTTTGAATTCTTTTAATAAACCAATAATGGTCTCACAAAACTTTGTTGCAAAAAGTGGCACATTTCCTTGTGTATAACAGCATTATGTACAGAATATTAATACTTACATGCAGTAAGAGGTACTACTCCCAACCATGCAAAGGCCACAAGTGTATAATGAAACCAGTATCGTATTGCTGTGCCAATACTCGTAACCAGTCCAGCAAAGATGTCTTGGATTGGAAGCCGTGAAGGCATATCTGGGGAATAAACTGTGTAGAAAAGGGATTTATGAAACAGTTTGTCCTTTAAAAAAGCATTTATGTAGAAGTCCTGCCAACTACAAACATTTTGTATCTGACAAAACTTACTAGAAGAATAAGCATATTTTATATTCTCAAGAGATGACGCCAAACAAATAAAAAAAAAATTCACAGAACACATTTGTTTCATCGTGTACTGAGTGGACCGGGAAAATGAATAAGCTAGTTTTTGACCTAAGAGAAGTTTTTCTGGAGTTTACAGTTAATAAATAAAGCTATTAATTACCTAAAAACAAGCTCAAGAAAACACAGATTCTAAAATCAGCATCACTCTCATTCAACACTACCTCAAAGATTCCTCTGTCTGTTATTTATAAACCTAGTTCATGGAAAGAGCACAAGGAACAAGAGCAGTTAGCAATTTTGCACACTATCCATTTGTTTGTGGTAGATAATTTAGATTCTACTTGTCATCCAACAGCACAGACCAAAAAACCAACAGCAAAATAAAAGCAGCACACAGGGAGGAAAATTGAAGAGAACTGATTAAGTATTCACATACATTGAAATTTACACACAACGACTGACTTCCAACAGATGTCTGTTTCATATCATGCAGAATTTCTTCTAAGGATGCTCCTATTACAGAGCACAATGCAAATCTCTCACCCTGCATAGATAATTCTCATAATACTAAATTTTCTTGACTTTTTAAATTCAACACCTGCGTTGCACAGGCCATCCCTACTTAAAAGCCAAGAAAAATAGTGTTGAGGTTTTCTTTTGCAAACAATTAGATAAAATCTAAGAATTTCACTACATGTACTTAGTTTCTACACACTTACATGGATACCAAGAAGTGGTAATGCACATTATCAATAACAGATTTGAATAAAAATAAACTACATTTGGGAGTTGCACAGACATTGCTGCCTGGATGTTTGTTATGTCAGAAACATCTGTGCTTGAAGACTTTAACACTATGAACTATCTTAAAACCTCACATACTTCTAACTACATAAGGAAACTCAATTTTTATAAGAACAAATAGAAAAAAGTTTTCATTTCCTCTCCTTTAAGATTCTAACAAACACTGCTTTATGCTATCTACCTGCAGCCCCTTCACCTACATTCCCAATCATCTTTTTACTAGTCTCAGAGAAGAAGCCTCTACAGGAGAAAGAAATTCTTTTCTCTCCAGGGCTATTTCACTCAGTTTCTGTATTGTAAAGAGAACTCAAGAACAAAGCCAAAAAGTATCAACATCCAGAAGTAGTCAAAGAATGGGGAGAGAGTAGTGCATTTCAGCAATACGTGGATTATAATTGACACAAAGTAAGAACAAAACAGTATCCCAGAGACAAGCAGTAACTGGTTTGAAATTTCAAAGCTTGTTATTTGCCAGGTATCTGGCAAGGAACTGGAATTCATGAAAGAAAGGACTAAAAGTGTAACACTAGGGAGGTGTAGCTGTGAGAACAGAGAGCAGTAAATCGAACACAGGACAAAAACATATTTTGACATCATCTTACAATTTTCTTGTTACAGAAACAGATTTAGTACACAATTTGGAACCATGGAAAATGCCAACTGAAGTCTTACTAATGATCGCTCAGCTCACACCGAACAAACATTCTGGAAAA
The DNA here is from genome assembly GCA_034509425.1 of Eopsaltria australis. Taxonomy (NCBI): domain Eukaryota; kingdom Metazoa; phylum Chordata; class Aves; order Passeriformes; family Petroicidae; genus Eopsaltria; species Eopsaltria australis. The sequence continues at coordinate 2,398,797 of JAVTVJ010000072.1, forward strand.
TTTCTGGTACAGGAGCCAAAAAACCTTTGTCAAGGGTGCAAAAGAATATCTACTTAGAGTATATCTGTTAAATATTTATGGTATCAGTCAGACAATTCAGCAGATATCTTGAGATCTTTCTCGCTTTCAAAAAAATGTATTTTGATCGAAACTTTGGAACTGCAACAAGGAAACGGACAACATTAACTTTGTATTAATGGTTTATTTGTTAGGGTCAAGTTAAGTTGGAAGGATGTGAAATTTAAAGAAAAGTTTAAAAAACACATCTTCCCGGAATTACTGAACACACAGAGCGAACTGTAAGGAAGATGTCCATCCTAACTCTAAGCACGAAGTGCTTATAAAAGTTCACATTTTTGCATGCTCATTTTTCTAAAGGCTTTAGGGTTACAACAGGGTTTTTCAAATAAAAGTACAATGTAGCTACTACTCAGAGAATACAAGCGATATCCCCCAAATTTTAACAATTTTGATTGGTGATTTTTGATTATTTCAGAAGCTGGGGGTGGGAAGAAAGCTCTTTTTCCTGTGCACACCTCAAAACATTTAAAGCTTTTTCTACTAGAAGCCTTATACCATGATAAGGTAAAATTCTTCTATGTCCTGAAACATTCAGGTGCATGAAATGCAGGAATTCCTGGCACGACATGAACCCCTGGTGTGCAAGCACCCTGCAGCACTGAAGCTTGCTGCCAGTGATTTTCATAGCTTATCCCCCCACTTGTGTCTGTCATCCAGTGCCATTTTCTGTCCACACTGTACCTCCTTTTATCCACTCTGCACCATCACTCAGAGGCCTGAGACTTTGACCCCTGCCACCACAGCATCCTTCTCACTCGCTTCTGCATCCTCCCCACCACACCTCCATTCCTTACTTCCATCCCAGTAATCTCTCCTAACTTAATCTGAGAAACAAAATTTCTGCACAATTTACCACAGTTCCTCCAAATAAAAATCTTTCTACTAGAGACTAATTGAAACAATAGCTTCTTTTTTATCTATAACAGCATAAAACTTAAATAGACTTTGGCTGAGTTTTCCATAGGTTTAGCTCAACTTCTTTGAGCTGTACAGGTCAAGAAAAAACTACTAGAAAGCTTTTTGGATACTTAGGTCACACCTGTGTGGTATAATTCCTAATTTAGTTATGAATCTTAAATTTGGGTGGGGGTTTTTGTTTGATTGGTTGTTTTCAGGAGGTGGG